>OY752136.1:2241189-3713265 GCA_963573275.1 Caenorhabditis uteleia
TTATTACTGTAGTTTGGAAAATTTGCCATTTTTCTATCAAAAGTTGTGATTTTAGGCAATTTTTTGAATTTCAGAAGTAAAGAAAGTATGAGAATGCAAGATTTTTTCCTGAAAATCGCGAAATTCACTATTTTTGTAATTTTTATGAGCATTTTCCATGAAGTATGGTCGATTTACCTGAAAAACTTGCTGAAAATCAATAAAATACTGTATTTTTTATTGTTTTAACCGAAAAAATTCGAAATCTCCATGGTTTTAAACCTATAAAACTATTTTCAGACCCGAAAATTTATCCCAACTGAAGATATGCGCCTTTAAAGTACGCAAGTGGTACGGTATGCAGTCTGCATACCGTAGCCGCAAGAAAAATATTTTTTTATTTTTTCAAATCCAAAAACATCATTTTTGACGTTTCTTATCACCAAAAAACATTTCAAATGTCAATTTCATGCCCTTGACACCTCAAAAATGTTAGTTTTTGTCATTTTTTACCTTGAAAAATATTTTTTTGGCCTAAAATAGTGTTTTTTGACCTCTAAAAGTGTCGTTTTTCGAGTTTTTGTGTTGGTTGTACACGTCGCATAATACCACAAAATTTCGCAACTTTGTCGATGTATATATTTACATTTTTGCACTATTTTGTATAAATTATAAGCGTGAAAGTTTTTGAAACTTCATTTCTAGTTATTTTATTCGTTTTTGAGGTGCGTTTTATTTAAAATGTTAATTTTAAGACTAAAATTAACATTTTTAACACTTTTAGTGTGGAAAATCGTGAAGATCTATGAATTTTGACCTGGAAAACATGTTTCTATGCATAGAATTTCATAGAACTTAAGTTTTTTTATGAAAATAGTTTCATAGAATTACATAAAAATGATGCAGATCTATGCATAGAACACAAACTGAAAAATCAAAACCTTCATAGAATCTCCTCTCGATCTTCGGTTCTATGCATAGAACTAGTATCTATGATCATAGATTGCTTGATTCTATGCATTTTTATTTTTATAGTTAGGAAAACTTCATAGATTCGTAGGTTCATAGATTCATAGATTCATAGATTCATAGATTCATAGATTCATAGATTCATAGATTCATAGATTCATAGATTCATAGATTCATAGATTCATAGATTCATAGATCCATAGAATCCATATTCTATGATTCTATGCACCATAGATCCACCATTCCCCATCACAAGACACCAACATATTTTGATCATTTTCCATGTTTTGACCAACATTTTCTCGATGCCTTCCTTCTCTGCGTCTCCTCTCTCTCGTCGTTTCCCCTCCTGACACTCTGCGTCTCTCCATTCGAAACACTCTCTCACCCCCATCGCTTCTCGGTCAATATTGGGTGCCGCATTCGTGTTTCTACTACACTTTTCCGCTTTTTCATCATTTATTTTATGATTTGGAACACTTAATCTTGAGAAAGTTTCGATTTTTATCGTTTTTTGAGGAAAAATAGTAAGAAAAGCGAGTTTTTTGGCCTGAAAAAGGAAATTTAGCTTACTTTTCTGTTAAAAATGCTGTTTTCTAAATTTTTCCGCAAAAAATACTTTATTTTTTGCTCAAAATGGAAGTTTTCATGCATTTTTCGTCTTAAAACGCCGTAAAAACCTCGTTTTCCGCCTCAAATCCGTTTTTTTCGGCGAAACAGGTGACCAGCCCTAATTAATTTTTTCCAGTGGTTTTAGACACTTTTTTGATCAAAAATTAAGATTTTTCTGCAAAAATAGTTTTAAAAAATCGCTTTTTTCGTCAAAATTTGGTCTATTCCGCCTTTTTGCCCTAAAAACACCAGAAATCGGATTGAAAACATGTTTTTTTTGCAGTTCATGCAGTTTTTGATGTGCTAAAATACATTGTTCGCCTTGAAATAGAATTTTTGGATTTAAAATTGTAATTTTCTTCGACTTGTAGCAATTTCAGCGGTTCTCGCACTGTATTTTTGTTTAAAAATTGATTTACGAGTAGAAAAATCGGTTGTTTCGTTCGTTTAGGGCTAAAAATTGTTGTTTTATCGATTTTGTCGTTTCTTGATACTTTTTGTTGAACTAATACGATTTCAAGCATTGAACAAGGCATTTTCTTGTGGCATAAATCATGATTTTCCTGTAGAAATCTTATTTTAAATTTTTCTTGCTCCTCAAAATCTCCACAAACAGTTTTTCCGTTTAGAATCATCGTTTTATTTGTGAGAAGTTATTTTTCTAGGCAGAGCGTATTTATTGTCGTTTGAAAACGTTTTTCATAATTAGTTTCACATAATTAACAACATTTTCATAGTTTTGCTCATAAAAATTATATCCTTCGAACTATTCGCTTCTTTAATGCACTTACAGCGATTTACCATCGCAAAAGTTCATTATAGACGTTGAAATAGTGTTTGCCTAAATATATGTCATGTTTTTTTTTACTCATATTTTGCAGTTTTCAGCATATGAACTCTATTTTAATGTGAAATGTGAATTCTAGTATTTCTATTGATTTTGTTCAAATTGGACAGGTTTTACCTGTTAGAAAGCTTTGCAAAGTCACATTTTCCGAATTTTAGCTTATTCTTGCCAAAAAACTTCTTTTTTTCGATTTCTGTTTATTTTTTGTGGGAAAAACAGAATTTTAAAAGTTTTTCTAGGTTATAAAATTCCGAAAACCTCGATTTATCAATTTTTCACTTCTTTTTGTGTTATTTTATCGATTTTCTCCTTCAGTTTTCTGAACTTTTCCCCTGCGCCGTCCGGGAATTCCCGAACCCCTTCTCCTTTGCGTCACTCAACAACTGTCTCGTTTCGCAACTTTTTTTGTGAAATTTTCGTTTTTTTTGTTCTAAAAGATCAAATATTTGTGTTTTTTGCAGAAAATAATGGCCGCACAAGATGTAATGGCTGAAATAGTGCAAGAGGCCGAAATTTTGGAGCCACACGCGGTCCGAATCGTCGAAGTCGTCGAGGATGCGGATCACTCGTTCGAATTGAATACGGATGCGTTGGAGAAGATTCTACTTGATGCAAATGTTGCTGATAAGAAGGTTTGTTGTTGTTTTTTGTGATAAAAAATTGAAAAGTTGAGAATTTTGTGATGGAAATGATGAAATTGCTATAAAATATGTCAATTTATCTTGAAAAATTTGATTTCAGGCGAAAATACGTATTTTTCCTCGCTGAAGCCTGGGAAAATGGTTTTATCGAAAAGTTGTAGCTGTTAGAGTGTGAGAAACACGATTTTATAACAAAAAGTGCTTTAAACTCAAGAATTCAGAGAAATTATAGTTTTTTTTCGAACAGAACGGCAAAAATCGTAAATTTTTATATTAAAAACATGTTTTGAAGCGAAAAGCATATCGTTTTCCCTGCAAATCGCAAAATTTCAACGAAAAGTACTTTTGAAACCTTGCTTTTATTGAAATTTAATAAAAATAGATTTTTATAAATTATTCATAAAGTTTACAATAACAATAACAATTAACGAAATTTCAAATTTTTCGAAAAAAGCGTTGATTTTATGAATTTTCGATACAATCTGTTTTCAAGCGAAAAACATAATTTTTTCAATGAAAATTACAAAGTTTCGACAAAAATATTCTAAAACCCATTGATCTCGATATTTTTTTTCATAAAAACAACACATCTGGAACATAAATTCATTATTTTAAAGCTGTAAACCATATGTTAATTTAAAATATCTCGGCACGAAAGTTAACCTCGAGTTTTTGTTATTCGAGGCATAAATTGTCAAAATACAGTCTGAATGAATCTCATGCGCCTTCAAAATGTCTCGACGCGATAAGAAAATAGTTTTTGTCGTTGTTAGACCCAAGTTCACGGAATTATCGTGCTTTTCACTGAAAATTAGCAGAAAAAATGGTGAAATCAAGCTTTTGAGTCGAAAATCAAGAAAGTTTTGTGTCAAAATCCACTAATTCGGCTCATGCGCCTTTAAAATATCTCACCGCTAACACCAAAAATATTAATTTCGTGCCAAGACCCGTGATTCAACAAAAACAATTTGCAGGTAGCCGTAATCGGTGTCGCCGGAGCGTATCGAAAAGGCAAAAGTTTCCTATTGAACTTCTTCCTCCGCTATCTGACATGGCGTTCGAAGGCGGACAAGGTGATGGGCGAAATCATGGTGGACGACTCACAATGGATGTCACCCGACTCACCACTCAAAGGATTCTCGTGGCGTGGCGGCAGCGAACGCGACACCAACGGAATCCTCATCTGGAGTGAGCCATTCTTGATGAAGGATAAGAATGGTGAAGAGGTTGGTCGTGTTTTGGGTGGATATGGTGATTAATATGGTTGTTTTTAGATTGCGGTATTGTTGATGGATACACAAGGAGCATTCGACTCACAATCGACTGTCAAGGATTGTGCAACAATTTTCGCGTTGTCAACAATGGTGTCGAGTGTGCAGGTATGGATTTTAATGTTTTTTTGACGGAAAAAGTCATGTTTGACATGAGATTACGTTTTTTCGACTCAAAAATCGTTTAAAAACTGTGAATTTCCCCTCAAAACCATCGGAGCTGGATGTTTTTAGCTCCAAAAGTTGAAAATTGACTGAAAAAGCGCATTTCGCCTTAAATTTGAGATACAATTATGTTTTTCGACTCGAAAATCGATCAAAAACTGCGAATTTCCATCGGAATTCGACGAAGTTACGGGATTCTGGCTCAAAAGGTGTTCTTACCTGTAAAATATAAAAATTGAACGGAAAATGTGCATTTTTCTTCAATTTTTACCCCGAATTATGATTTTCGAGCTAAAAAATGACTAAAAACACCAAAATTCTTCGTGAAAGCGTTGTTATTGCTTGATTCTAGCTTAAAAACGATTTTCGATGGAATTTCACCAATTTTCCACATTTTCATGGCCGAATCTTGAAAATTTTGCCTCAAAATCGAAGACTATCGATTACGGTAGTTTTAAGACCGTTTTCATGTCCAAAAAAAAAGGCTGAAAATTTGGAGCGAAATGCACATTTATATGATGATTTTGAGACGAAAAAGTGTTTTTTTTTTGATAATTTAGAACAAAAAGTTATGAAAAGCAAACTATTTTCATCATATATATATATATATATATATATATATATATATGTCATTTCCTTTGCAGATCTACAATTTGTCGCAAAACATCCAAGAAGACGATTTGCAACACTTGCAACTATTCACCGAATACGGTCGTCTCGCATTGGAAGACACAAACTCGAAGCCATTCGAGTCGTTGTTGTTCCTCGTTCGCGACTGGTCATTCCCATATGAAGCCGAGTTTGGCTTCCAAGGTGGACAACGCATTTTGGATAAGAGGCTTGAGGTATGTTGCGAGTTTTATATTAAAAAAAAAGTTTCTCACTGCGAAAATATGGGGCTTGAAGTTGGTTTTTTGCGGAATATCGGCTCAAAAGTGCCAAAAGGCATCAATTTCCACCAAAATTAGCTCAGTTTGTGAAAAAGGGCCCCAAAATCTACATATGGTGAATTTTTAGCATAAAAGAGTGGTTTTTTTTGCAAATATGAAGACTAAAAACTGAAAAATATTGATTTTGAAAGTTTTTATTCGAAATTTGACGATAAAGATAAAAAACTAATTATTTGTCATGAAAAAATGCTAAAAATCGTAGAATTATGGTTATGAATCACGAAAAGTTGTTGATTCGTTTTGAACAAAGTATCTGGATCTGCGAAATGGAGCAGTTTAGACGAAATATCGCAAAAATACAGAAAAATAGCTTTTGAAAGCATCAAAGACTGTTGGTCATCAAACAATTTGCCTTTTGTTGGAAAAAATGATGTATCATGTGAAAACACCGAAATGATTGAAAGATCAAGAAAATTACGAATATATATCAATAAAATTTAGCTAATGGTCAAAAATGAATGTTTTAGAGCCGCCAAATTTTTGAAAAACGGAATATTTCGCCAGAAAATACGGAAACAGTTGCTCTTCAAAGCAAAAAACGGTTTTTTTTCGTTGAAGAAACTTTTTTTTTGCTGGAAGGAGTCTAAATTAGGGCAAAAAACCAAAGAAATACATTTGAAAAGATAAAAAACGCAAAATCGTAAGTATTTACAAATTATTGATGTTTGCAGGTGTCGGAGAAACAACACGCCGAACTTCAACAACTCCGTCAACACATTCGATCGTGTTTCGAAGATATCAGATGCTTCTTGATGCCGCATCCGGGTCTTCGTGTCGCCACCAACCCAAATTTCGATGGAAAATTGGCGGATATCGAGAATGAATTCCAACAACAATTGGGCGCATTGGTGCCGAGATTGTTGGACTCGCAAAGTTTGGTGCACAAGGAGATCAATGGACAAAAGATCACGTGCCGGGAATTGTTGGAGTACTTCAAAGTGTATATGCGCATTTTCAAAGGTTAGCTTTTTTGGTTTTTGAAATTGAGGAAAAAACGACGAATTTTGAACTGAAAACAGGAAAATATAGATGGTTGAATGCAGAAAAGTTCGGAAATTTTTTTAAAAAACACCGAAAAATGAGGAAAACAGTGTTTTAAAGTGAAATTTTCGGAAAATATGCAAGTTTTGAGAAGAAAAACATAATTTGTTGAAAGTTTTACAAAATTAAAAGTTGAAAATATTTTGGTACCTACTTTTTTCAAAGACTTAGTGATATTTCGCGTATTTTGAGTGAATTTGAAGCACAGAATAGCAAAAAACTGGAAAGCAATGTTTTGGCGGAATTTGACAATGTTCAGTTTTCTTATTCTGGATGAATGCCGGAAATTTTTTTCTGAAACTCGATATCATAATTTTCGGGTGAAAACTAGTTTCAAAAACTAGTTTTCAATTAAAAAATGTGGAAAATCGACAAAGTTTCGGAAAAAACAGAATTATCAGCGGAAAATTTCATATAAAACGTAAGAAAGTGGCTTTAAAACTGTAAATCATTCAATTTTCGAAGAAATTTCATCAAAAAGTCATAATTTTCGTAAAAAAACAAAGTTTCAAAACTGAAAAGCGACAGAATGTAGGAAAAAAGCACATTTTTTCGTCAAATTGAGACGAAAAATTCATTTTCAGATAGTAAAACATGATTTTTTTCATAGTTTTGCGATTTAATGTTTGTTTAAAAGTATTCGTCTCAAAATACGAGACTCAGTGAAATTTTCTGAGCAAAAGGAGCAATGAAACGTCAAAAATTACGGATTTCTGATTTTTTAAACCAAAATAGTTGGTTTTGAGTTTTTTTAGTTCAAAATCTGCAGTTTTTCGAAGTTTTGAAGAAAAACATCGAATTTCTACTTCTGCAGCTGAAGCTAATCCTATATTTTGCAGGACAAGACCTGCCCGAGCCAAAATCAATGTTGTTGGCGACGGCCGAGGCGAACAACTTGGCAGCAGTCGCATCGGCACGCGCCGTCTATCAAAAAATGATGGAAGAAGTATGTGGTGGCGATACACCATACATGTCGACCAACGAATTGCTCGAGGAACACGAGAAATGCAAAACGGAGGCGATACGCGAATTCCGAAACGCGCGAAAAATGGGCGGCGTCGAGTTTAGTTTGACGTTTTTGGAGAGGTTGGAAGCTGATTTGCAGGTATGTTACTGGGATTTTGAGCCATTTTCGCCAAATAATCCACCATGTTTTTGCAGGAATCGTACGAAAACTACCTGAAAGTGAACAATGGAAAGAACTTGTTCAAATCGATGAGAACGCCGGCGGTGCTTGTATCGTTGATGATTGTTGATTATATACTACAAGAGTTTTGTCAATTGGTCGGATTGGACGCGTTTGCTGGTAGGGTTTTTGGAATTTTGAGCTGAAAATTGAAAAAATTCGGAATTTTGACTTTAAAAATGCTCCAAAATGGAATTTTGGGGTTTGAGAAATTTTCCATTGATATCAGAAAGGCTTCATCCGAAAATCTAGCAATTTCGAGAAATTTTTTATAGAAAAATGATCATTTTTGAGATTTGGAGCTGACAAACTGCCAGAAATAGGCAGTTTGACTGCGAAGTTTAAAAAAAATGGAATGTCATGATTTGAGAAAGTTTTAGCTGAAATCAAAAAGTCTTGATTCGAAATCTAGATATTTTGAGAAATTCTGAATAGAAAAATGCTTAAAAAAATTACGGTTCAGTCCAAAATTAACATTTCCATCAATTTACAGGACTCTTCTCATCGATATTGGTGATTGTGATTGGTGCATTGAGCGTCTGGGCGTACTCAAGATATTCGGGACATTTGAGAGAGGCTGGTGGATATGTGAGTGCAGATTTTTTTTGTAAAGTTCAAAAATCATGAAAAATACAGTAGATACAAACAAAAAGTGATGAAATTCAGAAAATATAGACATTTTTTGTTTGAAAGTGAACCAAGTTCATTGAAAAATTGCGGAATCGAAAAAATTTTAATATTTTTTGTGTTGACACAAGAAAGACGAAAAAAGTGAAAATATGAAAAATTTCGAATTTTTTAATGAGAAAAACGAATTGGAAGTTATTTGGGCTGAAAAGTAGCAAAAACAGCCTCGACAAGTTTTTGAGATTCAAATTATTCGAAAATTGGGAAATTATTGATGGTCGAAACATCAAAAAGCGAATTTTGAAGAAATTTCGAAAAGAAGGGGCGAAATTTCTTTTTCTTTCGCAAGAAGAGTTTCAAAAAGTTTTTGAGCCGCAAATTGTCTAGAAATTGAAAGATTGCTGATGTTTTTCGCTTTGAGACCTGTAAAAGTACCATGTTTTTCGTGATGAGATATTATGAAGCTTTGTATAAGAAAAATGGGAAAAAGTTTATGTAGAATTGTCATTTTGGATCTAAAACTGTTCGAAATTTGCAAATTTTCGAAAAAATCGACATTTCTGGTCTGGATTCGTTTCTGAAATCACAATTTTGAGCCAAAATATGATTAAAAATCCACGAATTCCAACAAAATGACTAAAAACCGACAAATTTTGATACAAATGACCAAAAAAACATGAAAATGAACGAAACTGAAATATGTGATGTATTGCAGATCGACGAAGCGGTAACATATGTGTGGACGAACTTCATCTCGCCAAACGCGAATCACTTGGGACCAACAATTGGCGGCGCAATTCAACTCGGCGACGCAATGAATCCATCGAGAAACTCGACACGAAATGCGACAGCATCAGCAGCTTCATCCAACTCAACAATCCGCAAACGACAATAATTTTTGATTGAGTCTTTTGGTCGTTTTGCACCATATTCCGTATCTTTTTTTGTGTATTTTTTCTTTCATTTCTCCCGTATTTCATCCTCTTATATGTATAGTAAGCCAAAAAAAAGTAAGAATTTCTTAGACATTATTGAGCACTTTTTCTTGAATTTTCGTTTCGTTTCACCTTCTTTTTTGTGTCTCTTCTCCCCGCTTTTTCATGTCAAATTGGTGTGTTTTTCTTCTCTCTCTCTACCTATTCTATTATAAGGATTATTCGATTTTTACGGATAAATATTGCTAAAATCAGAGTATCTTGGGTCAGAGTGTTGAGACAATATTGTCGATGTTGTCCAAGATTGTTGAAGATTGTTTTGAGAGTCTGAGAGTGTTAGGAAGGTTGTTGGTCAGAGTGTTGAGACAATATTGTCAATGTTGGTCAAAGGTGGTGAGATGGTTGACTATTGTTGAACACCTAAACCTAAGATTGTTGCTGTTGATTGTTGGAGCGACAACAATCTATGGTGTTTTATCGATGTTGTTGGTCAGAGTGTTGGGATTTTTGAAGGTTGTTGGAAAGTAGTGCTATATTGTTGATAGGATTGTCCAAGGTTGTCCCAACAATCTATAACTATTATTATTGTAGATTGTTGGAGGTGTTCTAGATTGTTAAGGTTGTTTGAACAAACTCGTTTTTTTTCCGAATCGTTGTTTGTTAGAGTGTTGAGATTGTTGATCAGATTGTTCGAGATGGTTGAGAGATTGTTGATCCAAATTTTCAGATTGTTGAATATTGTTGAAGAGTGTTGAGGTTGTTTCAACATTTCTCGCACTTTTTCAATATTTTTGGAACAATCTATGATTATTGTTGGAGATTGTTGCAACAATATACAACAACCTCAAATTATTGTTGATCATCTATATCAATGATTAATAATCATACAGTGGGCGGGGCTTATCACTTCATATCAGATAATGAATGATAAGCCCCGCCCATTTATCACCTAGGAGATATTTTGAGGGCGGAGCAGCAAAATGCTCATTTTATTTTCATTTGCTCTGAAGTGTAAGGTGCTATACTTTTCTCTCTATCTCTATTTTTTTGTCAAGTTCTATGAAATTCTATGAATTGGTTTTTTTTTCAATTCGAAATAGTATTTAATTCTATGCGCCTATTCATGACTCCTTTCAAGGTTGCTGTCCATTCAATGGCAATTCTATGCTCTTACTATTGCTAGTTCTATGGTTCTTTATTTATTTTATTCACGATTCTATGGCACATTGTTTCAATTCTATGCCATCTACCATGAATTCTATGCATATCTTTTGAGTTCTATGACTCACTCCCTGAATTCTATGCTAGTTCTATGCTCCTTCTCGTAATTCTATGACAATATTCCTCAATTCTATGCTCAACTTTTCTAAGTTCTATGATCTCTACATCAGGTTCTATGACTACATTTCTGATTCTATGGACCTTTTCTTCAATTCTATGCAAACATTCCATGATTCTATGATGTTCTATGGTAGATTTTCTTGATTCTATGGACACTGTCAAAAATGTATCTTGACCATTATTTCAAGTTCTATGATAATTCTATGTTTCTATTCTATCTTCTATGGAACCCACTATCAAATCTATGCCAGTTCTATGACGTTCTATGCTTCTTTTCTTGATTCTATGACACTCTATTTCAATTATATGCCATCTACCATGAATTCTATGCATACCTTTTGAGTTCTATGACTCATTTTCTGAAATCTATGCCTGTTCCATGCTTTTTCTCATGATTCTATGATAATATTCCTCAATTCTATGCTCGACTGTTCTAGGTTCTATGCTCTCTACATCAGGTTCTACGATTCTATAAACCTTTCTTCCAATTCTATGCCATCTATCTTGAATTCTATGCAATCATTCCATGATTCTATGATGTTCTATGGTAGATTTTCTTGATTCTATGGACACTGTCAAAAATGTATCTTGACCATTATTTCAAGTTCTATGATAATTCTATGTTTCTATTCTATCTTCTATGGAACCCACTATCAAATCTATGCCAGTTCTATGACGTTCTATGCTTCTTTTCTTGATTCTATGACACTCTATTTCAATTATATGCCATCTACCATGAATTCTATGCATACCTTTTGAGTTCTATGACTCATTTTCTGAAATCTATGCCTGTTCCATGCTTTTTCTCATGATTCTATGATAATATTCCTCAATTCTATGCTCGACTGTTCTAGGTTCTATGCTCTCTACATCAGGTTCTACGATTCTATAAACCTTTCTTCCAATTCTATGCCATCTATCTTGAATTCTATGCAATCATTCCATGATTCCATGATGTTCTATGGTACATTTTCTTGATTCTATGGACACTTCCAAAATGTATCTTGGCCATTATTTCAAGTTCTATGGTGCTTCTATGCTACTATTCTATGTTCTATGAAACCCTCTATCAAATCTATGCCAGTTCTATGACGTTCTATGCTCCGTTTCTTGATTCTATGGCCCTATTTTTCAATTCTATGACTTCCACCATGAATTCTATGCATACCTTTAATATTATATGACTCATTTTCAAAAATCTATGCCAGTTCTATAAAGTTCTATGCTCCATTTCTTGATTCTATGCCCATATATATTTCAATTCTATGTATCTATTTCAGGGTAATCTTCGTCATCCGAATATGGATGTTAGGCCGAGTTATAGTCATACTGGAAGAGAAAAATTTAGTTTTTTTGCGAAAATTGTATTTTTACGGGTAGTAAAAATGTAAGTTTTTGAAATTCTATGATTATCTGAAAAAAAAAACGTTTTTTTCAGTTTCGAGCTACGAGTAAAGTTAATATTTGGGTAGCAAAGACGGGTTAAGGGTGAGTTCAGTGGGGTACTGTAGTTTAAATAGGATACTGTAGCTTACTGTAATTTGAACGGGGTACTGTAGCTTCCTATAGATGAATGGGGGTACTGTAAATGAGTGAGACTACTGTAGTTTACCGTAGATGCATGTGTCACTATAGTTTGAATGAAGGTACAGTAGCTTTAATGTTGTGCTGTAGTTGAAATTGGGTACTGTAGTTTACTGTAGATGGGGTAATTCCTCTAGATGAGAGAAGTACTGTAATTCACTTCAGATAAAAGAGGTACTGTAGATGATTGTGGTACTGTAGTGTATTGTAATATGTACTGTAGTCTACTATAAATGAATGAAGTACTGTAGATGAAAAAATTGTGACTGACGCTAAACCGAAAAGTTAGGAATTACTGGACGATTTATAAAAATTTAAAAATAGTCAAAAACATGTTTTTTTGCAGATGATGAAAAGTGAAAAATAGAGCAGAGTTCGAGGCGTTATATGCCAGAATGAAGGAAAGAAAAAAAGCAAGAAACGAGCAGATTGATACAGACGGAAAATGGATGGATGTAAGAAGCCAGAAAACTGATCTGAGATTCTTAGGTTAAGATCCTTCAGATGAAAGCTGAAAAGTTGAAGAAGGATGGAAGGATAGGATTAGGATGGATGCGCCACATGGAATTGGAAGCGTACGTAAATATCTTGACCAACCTATTTTTCAAGTTTTTTTTATCTTGTAGACCATTATCTGAAAACAACACCATATACAGATAGGATGGATGGAAGAAGGAATTGGACTAAAAAGGATGGATGAGCACAAATATGATCCGAGGATGACTGTGGCCATAATAGGGTTGCCTAACAGGAAGGAGAAGGAAGGAAGAAGGAACTGGTAAGGATGAAGATGAATGGAGGAGTTTAGAATAACAAACAAATTCAGAAAATGCGGTGGCACCAATGAATGGGAAGGAAAAGAAGAAGGAATCAGTGGATACATTTGGCCTGAGAAAAGAAGGAATAGGTAAGGATATTTTTTTCTATATAGTGAAGGTACCTGTGATTTTTTGAGCATAGTTCAGTTGAGAATGCAGTTTTTGAGCTAGAATTTGAACATGTTGTACGCTAAAAGTACGTCAAAATATCTTTGAGCTTGAAATTTCGAGATTTTTTTCCAACATTCAAGATTTAGAATTTTTTTCAAAGCTTTCGGTACCCAATAGGTTTACTGCAAAAGGAATTTTCAATATCTCTACAGATACGCACATCCCAGTTACCGTATTTCCTCGAATAGAGCGGCACTGCAAACGCTGCCGTATAATGCTCATATCTCGGAATCTAGACGAGTTATCAAAAAGTGGTCAACTGCAAATTTGTAGATCAAAACTTCAGCTACAAGTTTGCTGTTGACAACTTTTTGATAACTGTACTAGATTCCGAGATATGATCATTCTACGACAGAGTTGGCAGTGCCGCTCTATTATAAGGAATATAAGGATGGAGAAAGATGGAGAAAATTAGGATAGCTAAAAAAATTCAGAAATTTTAGTGCCATCAACAAATGAGAAGGAAAAGAAGAGGGAATCAGTGGATACGAAGATGAGCTACTGGAAGCACATGTCGACGGAGAAAAGGAGGAATAGGTAAGGATCACTGAGATTTTGAAAAAAAAAAGTAATTGGTTTTTGCAGACATTCCGCGTGATACCATCAGGAAGAAGGAAGGAATACCACCACCCTCATACACGAAGGAAAGGCAGAAAGCTCGTTCTACAAGACAAATGAAGAAGGAACGAGTCAAGAAGGGAACATTCCCAGATGAAAAAAAAGAAGGTATATTTGGGATCTGAATGATTTGATTTACATAGGAATCATGGTAGATGGCATAGAATTGAAATATAGGATCATCAAATAGTGAAACTTAAGTAAAGCATAGAACTTAGAATAGTTGAGTATAGAATTGTCATAGAACTCATGAAACTTCTATGAAGTTGAGAAACAAGTACCATAGAACTCATAGATTTAGATTTTGTCCATAGAACAGAGAGTGACCATAGAATTCATAAGGAAAATTATAGAACTGACCATAGAACTTCCATAGAACTACCATAGAACAACCTAGAACTGCATAGATCTGCATAGAACTGCCATAGGTTGTGAGAATGATACCATAGAATTCATAAGGAAAGCCATAGAACTGACATAGATTTTGATACAATTCAGAAATTGATATCATAGAACTGGAAAACTGTCATAGATTTTTTTTCCGGTTTAGAGTTTTTATAGTTTTGGAAAAGTTGTAGTAGGATCCTGTACAAATATAGGATTAAGAGTGGCTTGAAATTGAGGATAAGCTCCTGTCATATGTTTAAAAATTGGGGTACTGTATTAAAGGGACATGGTAAAGGATATGTAGATTTGTAAAAAAAAAACCATGTATATATATGTATATATTTCAGAGAAACACCACAATTGGTAACATGGAACCTGTTCCCATGGTAGGAAGATGAAAAAAATCGATGGAAGAAAGGTATATTTGGGGGATAAGAAGGATTTTGGGAAAATATATGTAATATTGAAAGTTGAAAGTAGAGAGATAGAGTTTTCAAAAAGTAATAATAGGATCCTATCCATATCTAGTCTTAAGAACCGTTTAAATGTAAGGATACGTTCTTTTAAGACAGTAGTTCTAGGTTTAGATGTTGGGGTACTGTATTAAAGGGACATGTATATATGTCCAAATTTTTCTTAATTTTGAACTTTTTTAAAGAAAAATTTTCCAGAGAAACATCGCAATTGATGCATGGCAATATTTGTGCAATGATGAGAGAAGGAAGAGGATAGATAATTATAAATATGGGTTTTATCAGTATTTTTTAAAAGCGGGTTATAAATAAATTTGTATGAGTCATACGACTTTTTTGCAGTTTATGGATCTAAAGATCTAAGGATCTATGAATCCACGGATCCATAGTTGTTTGAATCTCAATATTTGGGTCCTGGCACCAAACCAGAACCCGTATCCAAAATTAAAAGATGAGCTTCTCTTCACTCCGTCAGGTCTCGCTTCTGTGTCATAGTTTCATAGTTCTGATAGAAAACTGTGACAACGAGGGAGTCCGGACTGAGTGTCGCTCGGTTGAATGGTGACCTACAGCTGTTGCACCACTGTCTTATTGTACCGGGTGTACCGACACCTCGCGAGTTTTGCAATCCACTATCGAATACATTGCGAGGGGCGGGGTCGGATGACGTCACGAAGAATGCAGATGTTTAGGTTGTATATATACAATCTGTGGGAGGTAGTGGTGCATTGTGATGATGACCCCTGGGGGGGGGGGGGGGCATGGGGTCGTGTGATGTGTTTATTGTAAAATCTGTGTGTAGCCTCAACAATGCCTGGTGTTAGTGTATAGATTCACTTTTTTGTCTTATGGGGGATACTGAAGTATCTTAGGTTTAGTTCCATCCTGATGGTTTTCAGTTCATAGATTCATAGATTCATAGATTCATAGATTCATAGATTCATAGACTCATAGATTCATAGATTCATAGATTCATAGATTCATAGATCCAAAGATTCATAGATTTATAGATCCATAGAACCATAGAACCATAGAATCATAGAACCATAGAACCATAGATTCATAGATTCATAGATCCAAAGATTCATAGATTTATAGATCCATAGAACCATAGAACCATAGAATCATAGATCCAAAGATTCATAGATTTATAGAACCATAGAACCATATAACCATATAACCATATAACCATAGAACCATAGAACCATATAACCATAGAACCATAGAACCATAGAACAGTTTTTCATGAAATTGATATTTTTTATGTCCCCATATTCCCCAATCTAGTATAATTGTCCTTCCAATCCTTCCTTCCATCATATATAGGATTACGCAATCCCCAGTTTTTTGCGGTCAACACCTGCTCAGTCCCGTAGGGACACAACGTATTGCGTAAGAAAAAGAGGCCCTCTTTTAAGATTGTTGTGAGGGGGGGGGGTGTGTGACATTGACTTATAATCTGATGTAATGGTGATTTATCATGAAAGGCTCCGAAAATGTCAACATATGTTATTGGAGATGTTATTTGGATTCCAGATTGTAGATATCAATTATATGAAGCTGATATGAAGATAATTGTTGTTTGTCAGATTTGCCAGCATTGGAAAATATTTTTGCGAGAATTTTATGTGGAGGTGGATAGAAAATTATTTAAGAGCTTTTTTGGGGATCTTGAAATATTTGAAAAAAAAAACAAAAAAAAACCCATTTATTGAAAATTTAGTCAATTCTCAGTTTCACTAAATTATCTTCAATCAGATTGTTTACCGAAATTCGACTATGAATTTCCAGAGTTCCATTTTTATCAGCATGGCAGATTTCAAATAATTGCATGGTTTCTTGATTGAGTTATTTTTTGCCATATCTGACTGAGATTTTATGGGGACTTTGATGTGGATATAAAAATCATAATGCTTTGTAATTGAGACAATATCCAGTTGCAGCATTTTTTCAGTTTTTTTTTTCAGATTTTCAGACTTTTTCAATTTTCCGGTTTTTTTCAGAGTTTCAGACTTTTTTAGGTTTCAAAGTTTCAGGTAGTTTCCAATTTTTTTTGTCGATTTGAGTTTCAGAACTACAATTTTCCCGGATCCCATTTTCATTGGAATAATGTATATACCCATTTAACCCGTCATATCTGTCGCTGAATTTTCACACACTTGATCTTTTGGATATTACCATAATATCATATTTCGTATCATAATATCTATAACATTAGTCAGATTCGTAATATTGTTATTCATATCAGATAATCTTATGATTACTCGATCCCTCGAGGCAACATTTAATGAGCACCTGCCGCGATATATACCCATATATATGGCTCAAATTGGAAAATAGATAATAAAAGGATACTAGATTGTGAGGGATCGAGGATACCTATCCTCCTTTTTGTCATACTTGACAATATCCAAGGAAGGAGAAAGAAAGAAGGAGCTAATCCTAATTAAGATGTTTTGAGAAGTCAGGAAGTTGATAGGATTATCTGAATATCTGAATGACTAGTTTCTTGAATAAAGTTAGTGAATCTAATATCCAAATCCGATGATCACAAGATTATGCAAATTTCGAGGGTATATTCTGTTGATCTGCTCTGCGTGAAAGGTAAAATCCGTTAGAAATGACATACCCGATTTTCTCGAATATAGCAGTACTGCAAATGCTGCCGTATAATGCTCATATCTCGAAACCTAGAAGAGCTATCGAAAAGTGGTCAACTACAAAATTGTAGATCAAAATTTCCGCTACAAGTTTGCTGTTGACAACTTTTTGATAAGTCTACTAGATTCTGAGATATAACCATTCTCCGACGGAGTTTGCAGTGCCGCTCTATTCAAGGAAATACGGTAATTTAGTGTTGATCCATCATAAAAGAGGCTCACATCAGATATGCAAAATATCAAGATGAATCAAATAATTAGTATATACATTTCCACAGATTTGATCTTTTGGATAATATCATATTTCGTATCATAATATATAGTCAAATTGTTATTCATATCCGATAATTTTATATCTACTCAATCCCCAGAGGCAGATACTAATTAGAGCCTATATAGCTATGAACCACCTGTTGCTAATGCATTTGAATCACATATTTGAATCATATATAGGGACCGATCTAGGAAATTATGATTGACTTGAAAGAGACTATCGGCGGCTCCATTATTAATTGGTGTTGATCCATCAATCTTAGATTCTCAAAAAAAATTAGATCCGCTGACCCGATATAGGGCAAATTGAACCATCTGTTGAGCCAGTGGGTACGGATACAATTGTAAACGACAGCTATTGTAAATCTCATATGAAAAGACTTATGGCAGGAACAAAGGACCCGATATATTGGCTCTCTAATTGTTTATGGTCCCCTGATTTACAATCAAGGAAATGAAATATATATATATGAACCTTGAAGATCGGCTCATCTGGCACTGAGGGCCCTATATACGAACAATGACGATGTAACATGATCTGTTATTCACTTATTTTATGGACCCATGATTTACAACCAAGGAAATGGTATATATATGTGAATTTCAAAGATCGGCTCATCTGGCGTTGATCTATCAAAAAAAAGCTCACATTCAGATATTTAAAATACCAAAGTTGTATATACCCATTACACTTCAGATAATAAATTTTTCATGCATAATTATTGTTTATCACCTCTTTTCTTCGAGTCGATAGGGGAAAATAAATTTTCAATTTTTTGGGGAAAGTGGAGAAAAAATTATGTAGTATGGGGGGTGTATATCGGAATAATAGGATCAGAATATATCGAAATATCGGAATATATCGGAATATCAGGATCAGAATATATAGGAATATTAGGATCATAAAATGTTGAAGTCCGGAAAATCAGCTGAACTGATGATTGTCTGGTGAGCGTTCACATTAGATAAGTATGTATTCTTTCTAGAAATATTATCATATCAGTATCATACCATTGTAGAGATACAACGTGTTCATATCCAGGGTTTCTGGATACATAAAACGATGGATCTATGGATCCCTAGATCTTTGAATCTCAGTATTTGGGCCCTGGTACCAGACCAGAACCCGTATCCAAAATTAAAAGATGAGCATATCCCAACTCTGTCAGGTCTCGCTTCTGTGTCATAGTTTCATAGTTCTAGTATTTTAACTGTGACAACGAGGGAGTCCGGACTGAGTGTCGCTCGGTTGAATGGTGACCTACAGCTGTTGCACCACTGTCTTATTGTACCGGGTGTACCGACACTTCGCGAGTTTTGCAATCCACTATCGAATACATTGCGAGGGGCGGGGTCGGATGACGTCACGAGGAATGCAGATGGACAGATTGTATATATACAATCTGGGCGGGTGGAGTGGTGCATTGTGGTGGTTGATGTTTATATAAAAAAGGAAAAAAAAGGACTAAGATAAGCATCTACACTCGAAGCATACTGTAAATTTCAAAAGTTCAATAATTGTATATTGGAAATATAGTAGACTAGTATGTTACAGCTGGTAATAATATTATGAAATTTTGTTTAATACACAAAATTTTCAACCTGTGTTCATTATATCATATCAGTACTATACCAGTTCGATATCAGCATCATATCAATATCATATCAGTCAGTATCATGTCATCATCATATCAGACTTGATCTTTAGGATATTATCATATTTCGTATCACAATATATAATATTAGTCAGATTCGTAAATTTGTTATTCACAACTGATAATGATAAGACTACTCAATCTCTGGGGACTTGTGCTAATGAGCACCTATATACCTCAATATGGAAAATGTAATATTACATCTAAAACGAGATTATGAGGGACCGATGAAAAAATAATTCACAGAATTCATATTTATCTGGAAGTACTGTAATCAGCTTCATAATGAATTTTCAGATGATTCTCAGATACTATCCTTGGATACGGTTTCTACTAATCAATCCCACATCTGTTCCCTGAAGCGTGGAATGTTGGGTCGCGAGTGGAAAATTGTACATTTTTATCTTGAACAGATGATGCTTGAATAAAAGAAGATACCGTAGTCTTAAACATGTTTTTCGTTGTGAGGTCTCTTGTTTCAAAAAGTCCTATTTTCTTACATATAAAATTTTAACCTGATATTACTATCCTGTAGTACTGATGCTAAACCTAAGAATCTGACCAGCTGACGTTTTTAAACAGTACTTCTTGTATTTTCGGAACACCTGACTTTTTTCAAATCAAGTCCCTCATTACCCTGATTTTCATTTGTCAGCCAAATCCGCTTATTATACGAATATCATGGCATATCAGAATAACATCTAATTATCCACCCACATCGACTAGATAGTGTGTAGAATTGAGAGAGCCAGAGAAACTTTTTCACCTGCTCATTTTCATAGATATCCAAAAATATTATTCCTCTTCCTTGTATATCTCTGATCAAAAGTTCACTTTCGTTTTGCTACTGGTATACTGATATACTAGCTGATACACTTTAATGTCCACTGATAATAGTGATAATATTATTATAATCAAGTGTCACTCCAAATGCACCAGTCCAAGGCTCTCAGCATGAATCAGACAAAAAATGGGCGTGTCCCGAAAAGTGAGCTCTCAATTGAGCCATGTCTGATCAAAAGTTGTTTACCACTTTGTCAGACACTGATATACTAGTCTGATTCATCAACTATAGTATATTATTCATAATGATATACCTGATATACTTGTTATTCATATCACTATACTATATCACATGATCACACACCAACACCCTAGGGAGGTGGGCTGATCAGTGACTGATATCAATAAGTAGTATAGTAGTCGTCTCAATTTTCATGTTAGTAGCTCGTATCACCACTTCCCACAATTTTTGCTTTTTTCATTTCTGTTTTTGATACTGTCTAGATAGGCTCCTACAGTACACTCCTACCGTACTCCTACCGTATACTTCCAAGCTTCTACCGTAATCCTAAACCTCGATATCTCTATTCCTGAATCCCCTACTTTCCCGATGCTAAACCTAAACTATTTCAGGTAATATCGTACTCCTATTTGGATGCTAAACCATACATATTTCCGAGGAAATATGATTCAGTTAGACTGAAAGAAAAAAATACGCTGGAAAATTTTTTAGGATAAAAATATTAAGGTAGGTCAATTTTCTCTAGATACAGTTTCAGCCAAAATTCTGGAAATTTCAGAAAATTTTTTGGATCGAATGAGATGGAAAAAATAGCTCAACAGTTGAAGAAGGTACGGTAGTTTTCAGCCATAATTTTCAGCCAAATCGATAATTTTCAGAAAAATATGGTCCCCCAGGGTGATGACTGCTGTGTTGCAGCTTCCTTACTTCCCCAAAGAAATGCCAAAAATGAGTATCAACAGGAAAAGTAGATCATTTTCGTGATTTTCAGACAAATTTTTTATCATTTTCAGGAAAATGTGGTCGCTTGGAATGATCACCAAAATGGACATTGCCCAGTTTTGCCGAGAGAAAGGTACCGAAAATTAGGTTTAGTTCCAGTTACGCAATAATGAGTTTCAGATAGGAGAAGTATGGAAAGATGAAAACAACAAGGATTTGGAAGAATGTGAGCTTTAGAATTAGGTTTAGTTCCATCCGACTTAGTGATAATTTTCAGAAGAAATGTTCGCACTTGGAATGACCACCAAGAATCAACACTAACATGTTGGTTGCCAAGAATGGAACACGTAAGTTGTTTCAGAAAAATTTGTTTAGCTCGTTCCTACCTGATTTAGGTTTAGATCCTTCTATTTAGGTTTAGATCCTTCTATTTAGGTTTAGATCCTTCTATTTAGGTTTAGATCCTTCTATTTAGGTTTAGATCCTTCTATTTAGGTTTAGCTCCTTCTATTTAGGTTCAGCTTCTTTTTTTGAGGTTCAGCTCCTTCCTGTCTGATGTAATCTTAGATCCTTTTATTTAGGTTTAGCTCCTTCCTATACCTGATTAAGGCTTAGGTTTTTTTTAAAGGTTTAGCTTCTTCCAACCTGCTCTAAAACATTTCAGACTTATACGAACATATGACAAATTTTTATGTTGAAAATTCCAAATCACCAAAACCACCTACCTTGTTAGATAAGTTCTCTTGAATTTCAGATCAAAGAAAAGAACGGAATGAATATATGAAAACAAGGAAGCTTCACCGAGAGAAAGGTACTGAAATTTAGGTTTAGTTCCAGTTGATTAATATTGAGTTTCAGAAGAAAGAACATGACAACAAGGCATTGGATGCGAGGGAAAGGTATGAAAATATAGGTTTAGTTCCAGTTGAGTAATATTGATTTTCAGATTGGAGAAGTATTGCAGAAATTCAACACTCACATGGTCCTGACAGCATTCGACCATCCAAACATACTTGTGAGAAGTAAGTGTTGAAAGTTACATTGGATGATGTCCACGTAGCTCAAATCAAATTAATGAACTACTAAATACCGGAAATGCTTTTACTTTTACTTAGGTTTAGCTCCTTCCTACCTTGATTTAGGCTTGAATCCTTTTACTTAGGTTTAGATCCTTCCTACCTTGATTTAGGCTTGAATCCTTTTATTTAGGTTTAGCTCCTTCCCACCTGTTCTGAAACATTTCAGACTTATACAAACATCGAAAAAAAAATTTTCTTGAAAATTATAAATCACCAAAACCACCATCCTTGTTAAATAAGTAATATTGAATTTCAGGTGAAAGAAAAGAACAGAATGAATATTTGAAAACCAGAAAGCTCCACCGAGAGAAAGGTACTAAAATTTAGGTTTAGTTCCATCCCACTTATTGAAAACTTTCAGACCCCAACCAGTTCATTCCACCCAACAAAGCCCGGAGACAAGATCAAATATTGTATTTTTATGAAAATAAATTAATGTATTTAGTTATTATTTGCTTTTCTGATATTCCCCTTGATATGGTGATAATGTACAGTATCCGGGGTTGGATACGGTACATAGGGTACCATTGATATGAATCTATGAATCTATGAATCTATGAATCTATGAATCTATGAATCTATGAATCTATGAATCTATGAATCTATGAATCTATGAATCTATGAATCTATGAATCTATGAATCTATGAATCTATGAATCTATGAATCTATGAATCTATGAATCTATGAATCTATGAATCTATGAATCTTTGAATCTATGAATCTATGAATATTTGGGCCCTGGTGCCAGACCAGAATCCGTCTCCAAAATTAAAAGTTGAGCTCATACCAACTCCGTCAGGTCTCGCTTCTGTGTCATAGTTTCATAGTTCTGATAGAAAACTGTGACAACGAGGGAGTCCGGACTGAGTGTCGCTCGGTTGAATGGTGACCTACAGTTGTTGCACCACTGTCTTATTGTACCGGGTGTACCGACACCTCGCGAGTTTTGCAATCCACTATCGAATACATTGCGAGGGGCGGGGTCGGATGACGTCACGAGGAATGCAGATGGATGGATTGTATACAGCTGTGGAGGGTAGTGGTGCATCGTGATGATCGACCCCCCCCCCCCCTCCCTCAAGCCTATAAAGTGTCGCACTACCCTGATTCTCACTTATCAACAAAATATCAACTGACTACACAAATATCATGACATATCACAATAACATCCAATTATCCGCCCACATCGACTAGATAGTGTGTAGAATTGACAGACCCAGAGAACATTTTTCACCTGCTCATTTCCCCTTGATATCCAAAAATATTATTCCTCTTCCTATTATATCTCTTATCTGATCAAAAGTCCACTCTTGTTTTGCCACTGATATACTGATATACTACTCCGATTCATCAACTACAATATATTATCCATAATGATATACCTGATATACTTGTTATTCATATCACTATATTATATCCCATGATCAGACACCAACGCCCAACGGAGGTGGGCTGATCAGTGACTGATATGAGATACTGATAACAACTTTTCTCAGTGTAGTCGTCGCAATTTTTATGTCGGTAGCTTGTGTCACCATTTTTCACATATTTTATCTACCGTACTCCTACCGTATACTTCCAAGCTTCTACCGTAATCCTAAACCTTTATATCTCAATTTCTATATTTCCCAACTTTTCCGATGCTAAACCTAATCTATTACAGGTAATATCGTACTCCTAGTTGGATGCTAAACCATACATATTTCCGAGAAAATATGTATCAGTTAGACTGAAAGAAAATCAACAAAAAGTGAGATGGATCCACGATAGAAGATCAACTTCAATATTAGATGGAAGAATGGAAAAAGGTAATTATTTCAAGTATATCAAGTGCTCATTTTGGTCTCCGTGGGCTCTTTCATTAAAAAAAGTCGTTACAGGCCAATTCTGATTCCCATACCAGGTTATCCACCTAAAATAGCATTGTCGGATCTTGCTATGATTACCAAATCAACTAATTGATAAAATCAGGTACAAAAAATTTGTATTTTTTAAAGTGAGCAATATTTTAGGCAAAATGTGCAATAACATAGGAGCAATGCCAGTAAAGCTAATTGGGCTGCCATCGGCGATTGAAATAGAGTAAGTTAAGGGCCCATATCAGTATCATATCAGCATAATATCCAGCCCATATCAACACCATATCAGTACCATATTGGGACTATATTAGTATCACATCAGTAGCATACCAGTATAATATCTAGCCCATATCAGTATAAAAACTAGCCGATATCAGTACCATATCAGTTTAATATTAGTGTTATATCTAGCCCATACCAGTGTCATATCTCGCCAATATCAGTACTATATCAGTACCATATAGGGACTATATCAGTGTCATATCAGTATAATATCTAGCCCATATCAGCACAATATCAGTATCCAAACAATTTCTAGGGAACAATCGGCATTGTCCGCGGAAAATGTTTGCCAACAAGCAGGAAGGAAAAGGTACCCTAGATATTAGGTTTAGTTCCAGCACCGGTAATCTCAACTTTCAGATGAATCAATCAAACTCACCTTACTTACCGTCACAAGGAAATATATGGGCGTTGGGAGTGCTGACCATTAAGGAATGGAGGAAGGGAAAAAGGTACCTAGGATTTAGGTTTAGCTCCATCTTGTGACTTTCAGGCATACCTTCCATCAGTGCAACAACCCATTGGTCATAAAAAATTGGATATCCAAATTTTTTATTTTTTATGAAAAAAATAAATGTATATAGTCATAACTTGCTTCTTGGTCCAGATACAGTATCTAGGGTGGGATACTGTATCTGGACCATTTGGTTCACTTGCTGGAAATTCATGTCTTGGAATCTGAATAACCAAAGATTCAGAAGGATTTTTGCTAGATAGGTTTAGCTCCATCCGATCTCATTTGAACTCGAAATAGGTTTTTTTGTTGAAAATCTGGAACTTAGGTTTAGTTCCAGACATAATCCATCATTTTCGTGTTTCTCAATTTTGTCAGCCAAATCCGCTTATTATACGAATATCATGGCATATCACAATAACAGCCAATTATCCGCCCACATTGACTAGATAGTGTGTAGAATTGAGAGAGTCAGAGATATATTTTCACCTGCTCATTTCCCCCTTGATATCCGAAAAATATTATTTCTTCTTCCTGATATACTGATATACTAGCTAGCTATTGATAATAATATTATTATCATAATCTAGTATCACTCCAAATGCATCAATCTAGCTTTCCAAGGCCTCAGTCAAAAAGTGGGCGTGTCCTGAGAAATGAGCTCTCGATTGAGCCCAGTCTGATCAAAAGTTGTTTACCACTTTGCCAGACACTGATATACTAGTCTGATTCATTAACTATACTATATTTATCATAATGATATACCTGATATACTTGTTATTCATATCACTATACTATATCACATGATCAGACATCAACACTCAAGGGGGGGGGGCTGATCAGTGACTGATATGAGAAAGTAGTATAGTAGTCGTCTCAATTTTCAGATTAGTAGCTCGTAACACTATTTTTCACAATACTTTGCTCCTTCCACTAGGGTTTTTGATATTGCCTATATAAGCTCCTACCGTATGCTTTTTAGTTTCCTACAGTATCCCTGATATCTCAACTCTCAGTTTGAGGTACTCAAAAACAATCAGTGATTCTCTCTAATTTGCGTAACTATTGTCACCACTCCTCCTATATTTTACCGTACACTCCTACCGTATACTTTCAAGCTTCTACCGTAATCCTGTACCTCTATATCTTAATTCCTGAACCTCCCTTCTCTTCCGATGCTAAACCTAAACTATTTCAGGTAATATCGTACTCCTATTTGGATGCTAAACCACACATATTTCCCAGGAAGTATGATTCAGTTAGACTGGAAGAAAAAAAAACTATATATAGGACATTTGATCCAAAAAAATAAGAAACACAAGCTGATGTCCTAACTCTACCATTTGCATCCCTAGGAACTTCACCATTGGCATCTGCGGAAACTTCGCCACCAGAAGGTACATATTTTTCAAGGCTGCTCAGTATGGTGGCGCTATCTATGAATCTATGAATCTATGAATCTATGAATCTATGAATCTATGAATCTATGAATCTATGAATCTATGAATCTATGAATCTATGAATCTATGAATCTATGAATCTATGAATCTATGAATCTATGAATCTATGAATCTATGAATCTATGAATCTATGAATCTATGAATCTATGAATCTATGAATCTATGAATCTATGAATCTATGAATCTATGAATCTATGAATCTATGAATCTATGAATCTATGAATCTATGAATCTATGAATCTATGAATCTATGAATCTATGAATCTATGAATCTATGAATCTATGAATCTATGAATCTATGAATCTATGAATCTATGAATCTATGAATCTATGAATCTATGAATCTATGAATCTATGAATCTATGAATCTATGAATCTATGAATCTATGAATCTATGAATCTATGAATCTATGAATCTATGAATCTATGAATCTATGAATCTATGAATCTATGAATCTATGAATCTATGAATCTATGAATCTATGAATCTATGAATCTATGAATCTATGAATCTATGAATCTATGAATCTATGAATCTATGAATCTATGAATCTATGAATCTATGAATCTATGAATCTATGAATCTATGAATCTATGAATCTATGAATCTATGAATCTATGAATCTATGAATCTATGAATCTATGAATCTATGAATCTATGAATCTATGAATCTATGAATCTATGAATCTATGAATCTATGAATCTATGAATCTATGAATCTATGAATCTATGAATCTATGAATCTATGAATCTATGAATCTATGAATCTATGAATCTATGAATCTATGAATCTATGAATCTATGAATCTATGAATCTATGAATCTATGAATCTATGAATCTATGAATCTATGAATCTATGAATCTATGAATCTATGAATCTATGAATCTATGAATCTATGAATCTATGAATCTATGAATCTATGAATCTATGAATCTATGAATCTATGAATCTATGAATCTATGAATCTATGAATCTATGAATCTATGAATCTATGAATCTATGAATCTATGAATCTATGAATCTATGAATCTATGAATCTATGAATCTATGAATCTATGAATCTATGAATCTATGAATCTATGAATCTATGAATCTATGAATCTATGAATCTATGAATCTATGAATCTATGAATCTATGAATCTATGAATCTATGAATCTATGAATCTATGAATCTATGAATCTATGAATCTATGAATCTATGAATCTATGAATCTATGAATCTATGAATCTATGAATCTATGAATCTATGAATCTATGAATCTATGAATCTATGAATCTATGAATCTATGAATCTATGAATCTATGAATCTATGAATCTATGAATCTATGAATCTATGAATCTATGAATCTATGAATCTATGAATCTATGAATCTATGAATCTATGAATCTATGAATCTATGAATCTATGAATCTATGAATCTATGAATCTATGAATCTATGAACCTATGAATCTATGAATCTATGAATCTATGAATCTATGAATCTATGAATCTATGAATCTATGAATCTATGAATCTATGAATCTATGAATCTATGGTTTTATGGTTCTATGAATCTATGAATCTATGAATCTATGAATCTATGAATCTATGAATCTATGAATCTATGAATCTATGAATCTATGAATCTATGAATCTATGAATCTATGAATCTATGAATCTATGAATCTATGAATCTATGAATCTATGAATCTATGAATCTATGAATCTATGAATCTATGAATCTATGAATCTATGAATCTATGAATCTATGAATCTATGAATCTATGAATCTATGAATCTATGAATCTATGAATCTATGAATCTATGAATCTATGAATCTATGAATCTATGAATCTATGAATCTATGAATCTATGAACCTATGAATCTATGAATCTATGAATCTATGAATCTATGAATCTATGAATCTATGAATCTATGAATCTATGAATCTATGAATCTATGAATCTATGAATCTATGAATCTATGAATCTATGAATCTATGAATCTATGAATCTATGAATCTATGAATCTATGAATCTATGAATCTATGAATCTATGAATCTATGAATCTATGAATCTATGAATCTATGAATCTATGAATCTATGAATCTATGAATCTATGAATCTATGAATCTATGAATCTATGAATCTATGAATCTATGGTTCTATGGTTCTATGGTTCTATGGTTCTATGGTTCTATGGTTCTATGGTTCTATGGTTCTATGGTTCTATGGTTCTATGGTTCTATGGTTCTATGATTCTATTAAATTTATTCTTGATACGTTCAGATTGGTCAGGATCGCCCAATTTTTCCGAGCAGTTGGCATCCTTCAATCAAGAATCGATGCCATCCGATGTGGCTTACTCAACTACGCCATCATTCACCGAACAAAATTTGGCACCCGAAGGTATGTAACTTTTTTGACATTTGCTAGATTCATTCTCTGAGTTGTCGGTGTCCAAAAAAAATACGTGTTATTTGTTGCAGAGCAAGTTTTGGTGCCACCAATCGAGGGACCATGTGAAGTATTCACCGGAATGAAATCACCGACGACATTCAAAGGTACTTATTTTTTCAGGGATCTTTAGTAGGATTCTGCGACACAATAGGGATATTTTTACAGAAACCATATACGGCTGATTCATCTGCTCCAGCAATGACCAGTGGGTAAGTTTACGAGGGATCGTTTTCTCCGTTTTCGATGAAAATATACTACTAGATGTATTTTTCCATTTTAAAAAATCTGGGGGCGTCAAAAATCATAATTGAGCATTTCGAGTTAGAGAGGCTCAACTTTTTTTTAACGACGCGGCTTGAAATTTTTTTTCGCCAGCAGATGACCGAAAAAATCTTGAAAAACATGTATCATCACTCGATTTCGCATTTTCAGACAATTTTTCAGCAAGATCTGATTTCAGATTCGTATGCAAAACTGACCTCCGTGCAAAAAATTCAGAAAAATCGGAATACCCTTCCCCGAAACATTCCCTTGTTAGGTTTAGCTAGGGATTGTTTTTTAAACCATTTGATGTATTTTTGCATTTAGAATCCGATTTACGTATTAGTTTTTTACTGAAAACATCTGAAAATTGCTGAAAATCGTTTTGGACCTTTTTAAATTTTGTGGTCTTTGGAAAATTTTGAGGTGCTTATGAAATTTTTGATGAAATTTTGTTAAAGTCCAAAAATGAGCTGAAAATACTTTTTTTAAAACACTTTTTGTGTTTTTTTCTCAAAGCCACAAAAAAGAAAGTCATTTTTTTATCAGCCGATGACCGAAATTATTACGAAAAAACATGTTTCATTTCGCATTTTCTGTAGTTTTTTCTCCAGTATTTTTACAGTACAGAAAAATTTTTTTAAAAAGTGAAAAAAATTCCGAAAAATTGGTACTTTTCTACAATCGAGGACCGAAAGAAAAAATTTGAGGACCGAACTGATGAAATACAATACAGAAAAGAATTTCGGTCCTCGATTTCGTTTTTCGATCCTCGATCATTCTTGCTCGGTCCTCGATTCTAGAACAAAGTGGCAAAAAATCACCACACCACTCTTTGAAAAAAATATCTTGTCAAATTCCGATGTAATACATTTCAGATAATATCACCATAGACAATCCGATGGATATTTGGGCACTGACAGTACCAGAAATGAATAAAGAAGATGCAGACGGAAGAATTTTGTGGATTTTATAACAAGCATTCATATCCATTGAGTTAGTTTTCTTCAAGTTTCTCATTTTTTTTGTGAAAATATATAAATTTCAGTTCCACAAAACGATTCAACTGGTAAAATGGCAGAAGAAAATGGTACCTTGTAAAATTTTTTTTGGTGCATTTATGAACTAGAATTTTTCAGGAAAGTACGATATTTGAGGCTCGAATCCATAAAAAATAAATTATAATATTCAAATTGTTATTATTGTTATATTATCAATTATTATGTAGTGTATTTTAGTTATAAACTTTTTTCTAAAAATTAATATATAGATATGTATCATTTTTATTATCATAAAAACTTCTGAAAATCATTTGCTCTTGACTACGGTAGTTGCCAATGGATACTGTAGTTGTCAGTTGATACTGTAGTTGTCAGTTGATACTGTAGTTGTCAGAGGATACTGTAGTTATCTGATGATACTGTAGATATCAGATGATACTGTAGTTATCAGATGATACTGTAGTTATCAGAGGGTACTGTAGTTATCCGAGGATACTGTAGTTATCAGATGATACTGTAGTTGTCAGAGGATACTGTAGTTATCAGAAGATACTGTAAATATCAGAGGATACTGTAGTTAGCAGAGGATACTGTAGATATCCGATGATACTGTAGTTATCAGAAGATACTGTAAATATCAGATGATACTGTAGTTAGCAGAGGATACTGTAGATATCCGATGATACTATATTTGCAGTGATGAAAATGTGAAAGGGTGTGCACAAGACTATGGATACTGTATTGATCACAGGATACTGTTTTTGTCTTGGTACTGTAGATACAGAATACGGTCCCTTGATATATCCTTCAATATCCAAAATATTAGGCAATATTTCATATTAGATTGATATCGAGTCCAGATGTTTCATATATATATACCAAAACATATATATATATACCAAAACAAACCACGCCCATTTTTCGAACTAGTAATTATAATATTTGTCAGATTCGCAATGTTGTTATTCACATCCGAAAATCAAAAGGTTACTTAATCCCTTAAGACTACCGCTAATGAGCACCTGCCGCGTATATATACATATATAGCTCTAATTCAAAATAGAGTGCCCGTCCCGGATGGGCGGCCCATTAGAGAGGAAGGAAAACATGTCCCTTATTTTGTATCTACCCAAGATCCTAGGATCTATGAAAGATTCTATGACATTTTTTATTTTGTTCTATGCTCCAGCTCCTGTTTACATAGCCTCCTACCGTACACTTCCAAGCTCCTACCGTAATCCTAAACCTCAATATCTCAATTCCTAATTTTCCCTTCTTTTCCGATTCTAAACCTAAACTATTTCAGGTAATATCGTACTCCTATTTGGATGCTAAACCATACATATTTCTTCGGAAATATGTGAATCAGTTAGACTGAAAGAAAAATAACAAGTACATTAGATTTAAAAAAAGAAGCAACAGTATAACAATGGATTGAAGAAAAACCTAAGGTAACTATTCCAATCATCACTTCAAGTGCTCTTTATGGGCTCTTTTTGCACTAATTTTGCTCCAAATTTAGAAATTCTGAATCTACATCTTTGAAAACCTTAGCAAAAAAATTTTGACCACTATGGGGATCGAACTCCCGACCTCAAGATCGTTGCAGCGCCTTGCGCCACTAGGCTACGCGTGTAGACTACAAACTACAATCTCAGGTTTCGAAAAGCTACAGCCTAGTGGCACAAGGCGCCGCTATCAATCTGAAGGTCGGGGGTTCGATCCCTATAGTGGTCAAAATTTTTTTGCTGAGGTTTTCAAAGGTGTAGATTCAGAATTTCCTGACTTGGAGGACTAAAGTGGCTCAAATTGTCGTCTACATATCTATATTTTCAGCAAAATGTTTCCAAACACCGATATAGCCGGTTTCAATTTATTCCATGACTATGCCGAAAAATTGGTTGCACATGCCAAAAAACGTGAGATATTGAGTGGAGCTGCATTGTAAGCTATATACTGCTTCTGACCACATATCAAAAAAAAATTTTAGAGAAAAAACTTTGATGGTCCAACTTTCCTAAGAAGGTGTTCATGAACGAGAAAATCTGAAAAACAATTGGAAAGAGTTACCAAAGTAAGATTGGATGAAAAGAGAGGAAACAATTTGGAAAACACCAATATTCATCGGTACGTTGATATGAGATTGTATCTGGGTAATTTATAAATTCAAGAAGAAAAGCTCCAATGCTGCTCAAATATGACAAAATTGAGCACAGTGGCGAACACTATCGTTTGGTTCGAGAAGACAAAAAAGAGAATTGATGCATTTCGAAAAGTCAACAATACGGTCCGGTAGGAATTTGACATAGTATAGGAGAAGGCAATATTTTTTGATTTTCAGGCAAGACAAGCCAAATACACCAGCTATTTGACGAAAATAGATGAATTGAAAAAGGTGAGTTATTGTAAATCTTTGTGCATCTGTAAAATGCGTTCTAATCACAAAAAGTGAGAAAAATATGTTAATTGGGACATAAAAGTTAGGCCATAGCTACAATTTCCATTAAAATGGTGTTTTCATTTTTATATTCATTTTGTACAAAATTGGTAAATTATGCCATTTCAGGTCTCATGACCACAAAAAATTTTTAATTTTTGTTTTTGAATCTATCCTCAAAAATCGCCTAAAACACCTTTTTCGGGTTTTTTTTTGAAATTCAAATATATGCAAAATGAGCTCGGAGAGCAGAATATATACCAACTTTCAAAAAATAACCTAGAAAAATTCCCATTTTAGCTGAAATTTGCAGCCATGGCCTAACTTTTCACTTTTTGCGATAGAGCGCATTTGGAATAATTTTTTGATTTGAAAAATCGAACAAAAGTTTATAGATCTGCAAGAAAATCAAAACAATGTGTGATCCAGCAACTTGCACCGATGATCAAAAATCGCCATGAGAAAAAAAAGAAGAGAATCAACCGAAATCTTCAAAACTTCCATTTATTCAATTTTTATGTTTTGATGTTTTTTCAAAATTTTTTCATATTTCTCTATTAACACAACCCTGAATTCACTTTTTATGTATTTTCTTTCTATTATCTTCAATAATCCAACTTCTTATCTGGATCCATTGATTTCCTTTCTCACATAACTATTGTATTCCAATAAATTATATGTATATTTTATATCATTGTTCGATACATCGATTATTAAATCATGATTTTTAGTTTTTTTTTTATTCGAATCGAGAGGCAATATATTGGCAGTTGTGAGAGACAAAAAGCTGCAAATTCGGCTCATTGTTTTGGAGTCTTGTGATTCAACTATACGATTTGAGTCATATCAAGAGATGTATCATTGAAAAAGTTTGGTGATAACTTGAATCAACATCTCATAAAATTCTAACAGGTTAGGACCAGTTCGTGTTGGATACTGTGGTTATCAGATGATACTGTACTTTGTTTAATACTGTGGATGGAAAACACTGGATTTTCTGTGGTACCGTAGTTAAAATTACTGTAGTTGCGTGTTCGTATCCTTGAAGTTTTGGGGTCATAATATATATATACTCCTATATATCATTTGAATGTTATTCATATGCAAATATTCTTTGAATCTGAATCTTACATCGACGAAATAGTGTGTAGAAATGAGAGGAGAATTCTATAATCTGCTCATCACCTGCTTACGGATACTGAAAATCTTCAGACTTTCACTAATGAGCACCTGCCACGAAATGTGTGGCTCAAATGGGAGAATAGAGTGCGCGCTTCGGATGGGCGGCGCATTAGGGAGACCGAGAAGGGGAGGGGGACTAGAGAACTGGATAAATGTTCAGAAACATTGCAAGAACAATTCCTAGTAGTCTTCTCAATTTTCATGTTAGTAGCTAGTTTCACCACTTTTCAAATATTTTACCCCCACCGTACTCCCTAAATACTCCCACCGTACTTCAAGGCTCCTACCGTAATCCTAAACCTCGATATCTCAACTCCTAATTTTCCCTCCTTTTCCGATTTTAAACCTAATAGTCATTTTTCAAGCACTTTTCACATATTTTACCGTACTATCCTACCGCACTCCTACCGTACTTCAAGGCTCCTACCGTAATCCTAAGCCTCTATATCTCAATTCCTGATTATTCCAACTTTTCCGATGCTAAACCTAAACTATTTCAGGTAATATCGTACTCCTAGTTGGATGCTAAACCATACATATTTCTGAGGAAATATGTGACACAGTTAGACTGAAAGAAAATAAAAAAAGTGATATCCATGAAAAAGGACCAAATTCAATATTGGATCGAAGAAAGACAAAAGGTAACCATTCCAATCATTTCGAGCTCATTTTTTCGGATCATTTTCCTATAGTGCTCCAAATGTAGAAATTCTGAAGAAATTTAGAAATTCCTAATCTACACCTTCGAAAACCTCAGAAAAAAAAATTTGATCACTATGGGGATCGAACCCCCGACCTCTAGATCGTTGCAGCGCCCTGTGCCACTAGGCTACGCACGTAGACTACAAACTACAATCTCAGGTTTATAAAGACTACATTGTAGTCTTTGTAGTGGGTGCGCGTATCCTAGTGGCGCAAGGCGCTGCTATCAATCTGAAGGTCGGGGGTTCGATCCCCATAGTAGTCAAAATTCTTTTGCTGAGTTCTAGATCCGTATGTGGATATAATGATTAGAGTAATTATATAAAATATTTTTTAGAGCAAAAACTTCGATGTTGAATTAACCCTGAAGAGGCTCATGACGAAAAAGAGCTAACAACTAACCGTTGGTTCGCTGGTAAGTTTGGATTGGAAGAAACTGCAACGGATGAGAGAGGAGTGGTTGACAAAGTAGGAAACAATTTGAAAGACTACAACAGCTTTTCGCCAGGTGAGGTGAGTTTTGATATGAGATTGTGTTATCACAACATCGTTTTGGCAATTGATGGTCGTGTCGGTTTCTAGGCCATGTCTATTTATAGAAAAAAAGTATTTTTTAGCCCTGAAGACGGCAAAATTCGAGTTAAATGCGTTGACGGCAGGTTTTCCTTGTGAAAAATTGTAAATCGACATGGCCTAGAAACCCAAACTTCTTCCATGGTCATGACTTGTCAAAACATTGATTTATTTGATAATATCACAGTAATATGTAAATTTGAAGGGCACCATCCAAATCCACAATTACACAAAAACATCCAAGGAAAGTTATTGTAAGTTCAAATAAAATTTGAAAAGATGTTGAAGTTGTTTCTCAGGCTGCAAATGTACTTTTCAAAAAAGTAATTGAATATTTTGACCAAGCGACTGGAGAATGAAGGTGATAGCCCAAATAAAACATGATGAAACAATTGGTGCAGCTTCAAAAGCGAACAATTACGAGAGGTAGGAATTTTCAACCAACTTGATTCTATATATGCATGATATACTTGATATACCTGATATTCTTGATACACCTAATATACTTGATATACCTGATATCATTGATATACTTGATATAGCTGATATTCTTGATATACATGATATCCTCGATATACCTGATATCCTTGATATACTTGATATAGCTGATATTCTTGATATACATGATATCCTCGATATACCTGATATCCTTGATATACTTGATATACCTGATATCTTTGATATACTTGATATCCTTGATATATCTGATATAGCTGATATCCTTGATATACCTGATATCCAAGATTTTTTGGATTTTTTAAAGTGAAAAACGATTTTTTTCAGGTTCAACAAAGTGCCCGATCGACAGAATTAAGGAATATAGATGGTGTCAATTTGAAATCCATTTTATTCGAAATAAACGTATCTATGTATTACTTGTTTTTTTTCCGCAATTATTTCAAGTATCATTATCATGATTTTATATACCTGATATTCTTGATATACTTGATATACCTGGTATTTTTGATATAGATGATATCTTTGACATACTTTATATACCTTGATATACCTGATATCCTTGATATACCAGATACCCTTGATACACCTAATATCCTTGATATCCTAGATATACCTGATATCTTTGATATCCTTGATAGCCTTGATATCCTGGATATACCTGATATTCCTGATATACCTGATATACCTGATATACCTGATACACCTAATATACCTGATATACTCGATATACCGGATATTCTGGTATACATGGCAAAAATTTATCAAAATATCAGTTTTCACATTGAGTTGAATCAAGGAAACAGCAGATTATAGGATTATCTAGATAGTGTGTAGAGCTGAGAGTGCAACTTTCTCACCTGCTCTTATTTTCCTCATTTCCGTCCGTATACTCCTACCAAGAAACTCCGAATTTAGGATTAGTTTCAGATGAATCCCCTCATTTCCCTGATTCTCATTTTGTCAGCCAAATCCGCTTATTATACGAATCTCATGGCATATCAGAATAACATCCAATTATCCCACACATCGACTAGATAGTGTGTAGAATCGAGAGAGACAGATATATATTTTCACCTGCCCATTTCCGTTGATATCCAAAAATATTTTTTTTTCGGCTGTATCTGATCAAAAGTTCACTTTGCTACTGATATACCTGACATACTAGTCTGATTCATCAACTACAATATATTTATCATAATGATATACCTGATATACTTGTTATTCATATCACTATATTATATCACATGATCAGACATCAACACCCAAGGGATGTGACATAATAAGGGTGTGGCACGAGGAGGATGCAAGTTGGTGTCTGAAAATAGAGAAGCAGAGAGAGTTTTCTCCAGCTGGTTGGAAATATCAGACATATGAAATTCTATGCCTTCTTCTTTTTTCATTCTATGACTCTCTTGAATATCTATGCCAGTTCTATGCTTCAATTTGTCGTTCTGCCCATCTTTCAATCAGGTTCTATGAAAAACACTATCAATTCTATGCCAGCTCCATCGCGCATTCTATGACACTTACTTATGGTTCTATGACCTCATTTTCTGAATTCTATGCCAGTTTCTATGATGATTCTATGACACAACTTTTCCAATTCTACGGATTTATGACTCATTGCCAGAATATTTTGCACAGTTCTATGATCCATCTTACGGTTCTATGACCTCACTTTTTCTAATTCTATGCTCCATTTCAAGTTCTATGCCTCAATTTCCCAATCTTTTGCCAGTTCTATGCTCCATCTCACGATTCTATGCCTATATATTTCAATTCTATGTATCAACTTCAGGGTAATCTTTGTCATCCGAATATGGATGTTGAACCAATTTATAGTCATACTGGAAGAAAAATAAATTTATATTTTTATCAATTTTGATAAGGAAGCAGAACGCGAAGTAAGTCGATTGTCTGGAAGGCAAAAAATCTGAAATTTTTAGAAAATGGGCATAACAAAATGGGGACAACGTGGACAGAAAATTGAAAAAGGTACGATAGTTTTCAGCCAATTTTCAGACAATTTCCAATTTTTTATATAGATTCATAGATTCATAGATTCATAGATTCATGGATTCATAGATTCATAGATTCATAGATTCATAGATTCATAGATTCATAGATTCATAGATTCATAGATTCATAGATTCATAGATTCATAGATTCATAGATTCATAGATTCATAGATTCATAGATTCATAGATTCATAGATTCATAGATTCATAGATTCATAGATTCATAGATTCATAGATTCATAGATTCATAGATTCATAGATTCATAGATTCATAGATTCATAGATTCATAGATTCATAGATTCATAGATTCATAGATTCATAGATTCATAGATTCATAGATTCATAGATTCATAGATTCATAGATTCATAGATTCATAGATTCATAGATTCATAGATTCATAGATTCATAGATTCATAGATTCATAGATTCATAGATTCATAGATTCATAGATTCATAGATTCATAGATTCATAGATTCATAGATTCATAGATTCATAGATTCATAGATTCATAGATTCATAGATTCATAGATTCATAGATTCATAGATTCATAGATTCATAGATTCATAGATTCATAGATTCATAGATTCATAGATTCATAGATTCATAGATTCATAGATTCATAGATTCATAGATTCATAGATTCATAGATTCATAGATTCATAGATTCATAGATTCATAGATTCATAGATTCATAGATTCATAGATTCATAGATTCATAGATTCATAGATTCATAGATTCATAGATTCATAGATTCATAGATTCATAGATTCATAGATTCATAGATTCATAGATTCATAGATTCATAGATTCATAGATTCATAGATTCATAGATTCATAGATTCATAGATTCATAGATTCATAGATTCATAGATTCATAGATTCATAGATTCATAGATTCATAGATTCATAGATTCATAGATTCATAGATTCATAGATTCATAGATTCATAGATTCATAGATTCATAGATTCATAGATTCATAGATTCATAGATTCATAGATTCATAGATTCATAGATTCATAGATTCATAGATTCATAGATTCATAGATTCATAGATTCATAGATTCATAGATTCATAGATTCATAGATTCATAGATTCATAGATTCATAGATTCATAGATTCATAGATTCATAGATTCATAGATTCATAGATTCATAGATTCATAGATTCATAGATTCATAGATTCATAGATTCATAGATTCATAGATTCATAGATTCATAGATTCATAGATTCATAGATTCATAGATTCATAGATTCATAGATTCATAGATTCATAGATTCATAGATTCATAGATTCATAGATTCATAGATTCATAGATTCATAGATTCATAGATTCATAGATTCATAGATTCATAGATTCATAGATTCATAGGTTCATATTTTATTGATAGATTTATGAATGCTCAACAACCACAAGTGGAACAACATGATATTGCTTCATATCAACTACCTCAAAGTTACATAAATGTACAGGTAAATGTACAGGCAAGTGGTATTTCTGGACAACATCATTACTTTCAGCAACCGGTCCAACAACAGCTATTTGATTTAGAATCTACAAGAAGCTTTGGTAGCTTCAAATACGGAAGTTCTTCTGAAAATCTTGGAGACATAGATTGAAATGGCACAAAATCTACTGACAGCAAAAGAAGAAGGACTCAGGAACCAACAAAACGACGAGGGCAGCGAAGATTGAATGTAGATGCGCCACAACCATCTGATGCTGGGAATGAGCCGATGTTGAAAATGCAAAACAGTATCAATGAACGGCTCACTGATTTGACTTGACAACTTTTTTATTTCTATATTCATTTCATTTATTAAATATTTTTCCTGTGACAAAAAAATACGTGGTGTATCTATACTTTAATAATGTTATCAGTAATAAATATATTTTATCACATTTTCGCGTTGTTTCGGAAGACTGGGATCCTTAGAACCCTATCAGCTTATTGGTCATAAGAGAATCAAGTGATAACTCGATGTTATCGGATGATAAGCAGATATGATTATCCATATCATGATTTGAGATATAGAGGTATCGACAATTTTTTTGAGACCTTCTTCCAGAATCTACTTGCTTTTGGGTACTGTAAATGTCAAGGGATACGGTACTCGCTTTGATACGAAAGAAGGAGAATACGATACTTGCCTTGATACAATAGAAGCAGGATACTGTAACTAAGCGATGATTTGACATTCGTCTGATACCCACATGAAGTTGTGCACTCAATTTTTGGATCAAGCTATCACAAAATATTCTTGAATATCACTGGAGTATTATTCATTTCTATATATTTCAAGAATCTCGCAACTCTAATTATCTCTGTTATCAACTATCTAGATAGTGTGTGCAATTGGGAGAGTAGTTTTTTCACCTCCTCATATTTTCCTCATTTCCGTTCATATCAAAAAATGTATTACTTTTTGAGGATTATTCATATTAGACGGATATCTGACCTGATTGCTATATTGGACCGAATAAGACACGCCCCTTTTTAGGATTAGTTCCAGACATGCTCCCTCATTTTCGTATTTCTCATTTTGTCAGCCAAATCCGCTTATTATACGAATATCATGGCACATCTCAATAACATCCAATTATCATCCCACATCGACTAGATAGTGTGTACAATTGGGAGAGCCAGAGATCATTTTTCACCTGCTCACTTACATGTATTCAAAAATATTATTCCTTTTCCATATATACTACTCTGATTCATCAACTACAATATATCATCCATAATGCTATACCTGATATACTTGTTATTCATATCACTATACTATATCATCATCAGACACCAATACCCAAGGGAGGTGGAATAATAGGGGTGTGGTCAGACATCTGAAATTCTATGCCTTCTTTTTTCATTATTTGACTTTCGTGAAATTTTATGCCAGTTATATGCTTCAGTTTTTCTTTTACCCCAATTTTTTCATCAGTTCTATGACTCACTTTCTAAGTTCTATGGCAGTTCTATGATACAGTCTCTTCCACTTACTTATGGTTCTATGACCTCACTTTCTAAATTCTATGCCAGTTCTATATCTGTTCTACGACCTCTATTCATGATTCTATGACTTCATTTGTCGAATTCTATGCAAATCTTTGTCAGTTCTATGGCTCCTATTCCTGATTCTATGACTCCACTTTTCAAATCCTATGCAAATTTCTCCAGTTGTATGCCTTATTTTCTCTGCAGACATTTCAAGTTCTATGACTTACTATCCCAAACATTTGTCAGTTCTATGGCTCCTATTCCTGATTTTATGACTTCAACTTTCGAATTCTATGCTAACTTCTCAAGTTCTATGCCTCATTTTCTGAAATCTATGCTAGTTCTATGAAATTCTATGCTCCATCTCTCGATTCTATGCCCATATATTTCAATTCTATGTATCAATTTCAGGGTAATCTTTGTCATCCGAATATGGATGTTAGACTAATTTATAGTCATACTGGAATAAAAACAAATTCATATGCTTATCAATTTTGATAAAAGATTATGATAAGAAGAAGTTCCAATTTGAGGTAAGTCTATTTACTGTCACGTCAGACAAAAAATCTGAAATTTTCAGAAAATGAGACTGAAAAGATGGAAATGGAGGTTCTTGCTGGGGAGAAGTGGACGGAAAAGTGAAGAAGGTACGGTAGTTTTTAGCCAAATTTTCAGACAAATTTTGATTTTCAGGAAAATTGGTGATACTTGGTGAAATGGTGAAAAATATGGAGAATCGGTGAGGATGGTCTCAGAAATAGATGGAAAAAGTTGGTGCTGCCAAAGGTAACCAGATTTTGATAGTTCTATATCAGTATAATATCATTACCATATTGAGACTATATTAGTATCATATCAGTATAATATCTTGCCCATATCAGCACCGTATCATTTCCATATCAATATCTAGCTCATATCAGTATCATATATATGTATATTAGTAGTATATCAGTATCATATCAGTATAATATTGGGACTATATCAGTATCATATCACTTCTCACATGTTGCCATTCAAAACGCATTTGTCAAAATTTTTTGTTTGCATGTTGTAATGCGATTCTGACATGTTACTGATACAGTATCTATGTAGCTCTAATATGATTCTGATATGACACTGATAAATATAAATTTCAGAAACTCTCATTTTTTGAGCAGATCAACACATATCTTGCAAATTTTCCGAATGGGAAGTGAAAGGTATTTTTTAACTTCAGAAAAAATTCAGATAATTATTTTTTCCACAATTTTCAGAAAAAGAACATGATGGAGAAGAAAACTTCCAAACTCATCCGCCAGAACTTCGTAGCTATTTGGAACTTCTTCCAAAATTGTTGTAGAAGGTAAGGAAGCCCATATCAGTACCATATCAGTATCATATCAGTATTATCTCAAACAAATGCTGATAATTTTCAGATAAGAAGATCAGAGTGGAAAGAAGGAAAGATCAAAAACGACGGAATTTCAATTCCATGACAGATGAAACACAAACCGAGACAATTGTGGAGCAAATACTTCATGCCAGATTTAAGAAGTGTTATTTTTCAAAATAAACATATTCATGTATGACTTCTTTTTTTCTCAATAATAATCGTAGTGAGCAGGATTTTTAATATCCTCGATATACCTGGTATCCTTGATATACCTCACATCCTTGATATACCAGTCATGATCCCTCATTTTCGTGCTTCTCATTTTGTCAGCCAAATCCGCTTATTATACGAATATCATGGCACATCACAATAACATCCAATTATCCACCCACATCGACTAGACAGTGTGTTGAATTGAGAGACAGGGGAAACATTTTTCACCTGCTCATTTTCATAGATATCCAAAATATTATTCCTCTTTTTAGCATATCTCTCATCTGATCAACAGTTCATTTTTACGTTTTTCTACTGATATACTGATATATAATATAATTATCATAATGATATACCTTATATACTTGTTATTCATATCACTATACTATATCACGTGATCAGACACCAACACCCAAGGGAGGTGGGGTGATTAGTGACTGATATGAGGAAGTATATTTGATATTAAAAAATTTCTTGAGATTTCAAGAAGCTGTGTCATATCTAATGTCCAGCTTTTTCATATCTGACATCTGAAATTCTATGCCTCTATTTGAAATTCTATGATAACGATATCTCCAGTTCTATGCCCAGCTTTTGATTCTACTATTAGTTCTATGAAATTCTATGCCATATTTTCAAATTTTATGTCAGTTCTATGAGGATTCTATGACTCACTTTCCCTAGCCTTTGCCAGTTCTATGCCCCATCTCACGATTCTATGGTCTCATTTTTCAGTTCTATGGCTTCTATGGTCTATAACTGAACCTATTGTGCGTCAAGCCAGATTCTGCTGACGCATACTTCGTGCGTACTTTGGCGCATTTCTGGTGTTTGTTTATTTTCCCCCTCTGCCCTATTTTTATCACTTTATTGTCATCATATAGTTGCGTAGAAATAGCATTGCTAAAACGGAGGGTGGTTAGAGAAAAGGCGAGAGAGTGTGGAAAAGTGGGAGAGGGGGTAGAGAAAACTGTTGCTCGCTGCGCGCATTTCTTTGTTTCCGAATGGTCCTACACATGCCAATGCGGCATTTTTTCCCTGTTTTTCGCTCATTGGCATTGATTTTTTGGTATTTTTTGCAGTTTTATAGGTATTTCTCTAACTTTTTTGTTATGCGCCTTTAATACAGTATACCAGTTTCATTTATATGTTAGGATACGGTATTAAATTCGCATATATAAATCCGTATCAATCTCAGTTGTCTTTGATTTTTTGAAAATTTTTTTTCATAGATTTCCTGAAATTCCATCATAGATCCATAGGAACTTCATAGATTCTAGCATAGATTTCCTTGAATGCCTTCATAGATCCATAGATCATTCATAGATTCTACCATAGATTCCTAAAATGCCTTCATAGATCCATAGAACTTTCATAGATCCTACCATAGATTTCCTTGAATGCCTTCATAGATTCATAGAACCTACCATAGATTCTACCATAGATTTCTTTGAATGCCTTCATAGATCCATAGAACCTTCATAGATTGTATCATAGATTTCCTGGACCGCCTTCATAGATCCATAGAACCTTTCAGATCCTAGCATAGATTTCCTTGAATGCCTTCATAGATCCATAGAATCTACCATCGATTTTCAGCAGTTCTATGATTTCTTTCTCAAGTTCTATGTTTGTTATCTCAGTTCTATGGTTCACTTTGTCATATCTATGCTTCCCTTCCCACGTTCTATGAACACACTTTTGTGAATTCTATGCTGCTATTTGATATTCTATGCCCCTACCCATGATTCTACAATACCGCTATTTTGCAATTCTATGCCCTCTATTCAAGTTTCTATGCAAGTTGTTCATGTTCTATGCCTCACATTCCCAAACTTTTGTCAGTTCTATGCTTAATATCACGATTCTATGACCTCATATTTCGAATTCTATGCCCTATCTCATGATTCTATGCTACGATTTCACAATTCTATTCCAAAAATCTGAAATTCTATGCTACCTTCTCAAGTTCTATGCCAAATTTTCTGAAATCTATGCCACTTCTATAAAGTTCTATGCTCCATCTCATGATTCTATGCCCTCATCATTCAATTCTATGTATCAACTTCAGGGTAATCTTCGTCATCCGAATATGGATGTTAGGCCAATTTATAGTCATACTGGAAGAAAAAATTGTAATTGATGAAAAAAAATTCTGGAAAATATCAGAAAAAAGGTAAAAAAATTATATTATTTTTTTGATGGAAAAATTCAACATTTTCAGAAACGGACATCTCGGGATATACCAATGTCAATCCTTAACACCATGGTCAGAGGGATTTCGGTGACATCAGAGCAGCGCCTGAAAGAGCTTCGATCAACAAAATCCGGAAGAGCTCGAATCATTCAATCATGAGGCATTGAAATCGGAAGAGAGCTGGCCTTGGTGAATTCTGTCAAAAACCCAGTACCAACACTGGTTTATGGATACAGAAAAAAGAAGGATGGAATTGAAAGTATCAGGCTGCTAACCAAAGAATCATTCGTGGACCAGAAGCCAAGTTTTTTTACTGCTCATGGTGCCGCAACATCCGCCTGCAAATCAAACTCAGGGTCATATTTTTATGTAAGTTTGAAAAAAACCGTTCGATCCGTATGAAGTGTCTCATTTTTCAGGCCTGATTTTATCACTACGGGATGGGAGCATACACATTGTGCCAATCATCCATGGTGAGTGAATCTATGAATCTATGAATCTATGAATCTATGAATCTACGAATCAATGAATCTATGAATCTATGAATCTATGAATCTATGAATCTATGAATCTATGAATCTATGAATCTATGAATCTATGAATCTATGAATCTATGAATCTATGAATCTATGAATCTATGGATCTATGAATCTATGAATCTATGAATCTATGAATCTATGGATCTATGAATCTATGAATCTATGAATCTATGAATCTATAAATCTATATATCTATGTGCTCAAGCTCGAAACTGATTTCCGCAAGCTCTCAGGTGCAGCAAGTTTCGGCAACGTTGACATTCCGATGATGCGGTTCCGAGAGACAAGTCGAGTCCAAAACCCAGGACAAGAGCAGGTGGTCAGCATGGTTTCCGGAAATCTCGAAAATCAAACCAGCGCACATTATGATGGATCGAGGCCGATATGCAAAGAATCCTATATGAGGAGCTATCAAACACAATTCTAGCAGGTAACGTTGTTTATATATCGATTCGTCATCATATTTCTGTCATTTCAGGTCATTTCCTGTGCTACAATTACTGTCGGCAACCAATGTACGCTCATCTTGCCGCAGCCGTCGAAATATTTTTGATTTTGAACAAATAAGTATTTTTTATATTAAATAAATTAGTTATATACATATCTTCAACTTATCAGCATCGAAACGGGAAAAACGAGTTTGAAAATAGTAAAATAAATTTTATTCGTCTCTTCTAGAAATACACTACTTATATCATGAATTCAAAATGTTAACAATGATTCAAACTTTTCAACAAAAATTTTGAACCCAAATCAAGTTTTAAATATTCCAAGTGATTGATTTGGTCACTTGTCAATACAGTTCTTTCGGGACCTAGAAGGATATCTCTTGGAGTTTTCTGGTTACTTCAAAAAATTTTCATTTTCAACTTTTTGTTATGAAGTGTGCTCCAAAGAGCATTTCCAATTTTCAATATAGCAATACATAATTTCAAGCAAACAATTTTTATTGAATGGATTGATAGCAATCAATTCTTTTTTTTCGGGCGAAAATACAAAATGATGGGTAGAGCAAAACAGTATGGCTCATTTCATGTGGATCAACAACTTTCATAAAATCAGGCGAAGTTTACAGTATATGTTGTCTGGAGAAGGACTTGCTGTTGTATTCTGAAAATATCGATTGTCCAACTTATATGTATATACATGTAAATTTCAGGAACCTACCGCTGATTTCACCTTGATGTTTTTGTTGCCTCCCAGAATCTGAGCCGGTTCAATGAAATCCTGCAAAATTATCAAAATGTATTTCCAATTTCAGACAAATTATTTTCAGACATACCAATTTAGTTTCATTTGGAGCACGTTTGGAAATTTCTATAGTCCAGGTCGTCATAATGAGGAATTTGCTGAATATGTAGATCATCCTGGATTACGGTGGTTCCCTGAAAATTGTAAAAAAATTAATGAAATGGAAATATTGCCGAACTTTGTTCGATTGACTTGGCTTGGAGCAGTTGGATACCGATATTCATGGCGATTGAGTTGTGCAGAAGTTTTCCAAAGTCTGAAACATCAATCATCCAACTGAAGCCGTATTTTCTCGAAACACTGCCGTTAAATGAGCATATCTCGGAATCTAGTACAGTTATCAAAAAGTAATCAACTACAAATTTGTAGAAAAAATTATGATCTACGATTTTGCAGTTTACAACTTTTTTGTAGATATTCTAAATTTTGAGATATTGTCAATCTTTGACAATGTATCCACTTCAGGAACTTACCGTTGTTTCTCGAACATTGCTTTTGTTTTCACAGTTGTTTCGGTTGATACGGTTGACTGTATTCGTATATTTAGTTTCAGACATAATATTTTCAGACAAACCATCTCGTGGATGCTCCTATCCACCAATATTGGGTATCCCATCATCATGAAATCGTTCAATATGTAGATCATTCTGGATTACGGTAGTTCGCTGAAAGTTGCGATAAAATGTGGATATGAAATTCTGAATCAAGTTTCTCACCTGAACCCGGCATGCTCTACAATTGAACAGTTCAATAGATATGATGTTCTGAAAAATATGAACAAAAATTTCAAAAAAAAAAAAATTTAACATACCAAAAATATCTTTCAAAATGAAAATTGACCGAATTTTTGCTCAAAATGTTGGGTGACGAAACTAGTTTTCTATCTGTCGTTGGGTCGTCATTTCTGCTTCTGGAAAAATTATATTAGTTTGGTTCAAAATCTAAAATTACCTGGCACCTTCTTCTTCCGAAGAATATGGTCCCCAACAATATACCACTAAAACATTTTTTCGTTGTTGTGCCTGTTTTGTGTTTATACAGTTTCGGTGATTTTCGCACCAATTTTTTTCTGATCCGACAAATCTAAAAATTTGAAATATAGCCGAGCAATGCCTTGTTTCAAAATAACCGTACCTAGGATTTGTTGAAGAATATTATCATATACATAGTTAGTTGATTATAACTGATACCGACATAAAAATATGTTAAGTATATCTATGGTTTTGTCCTTTCGGAGCAAAATAATTTCCTGAAAACAGAACAGCGCTCAATTTTTTTGGTCAGGAAGGCGAAAAGTGTACTAAAAACGGAATATAGCTTGAAAATAACCGAATATAGGCTCGGGAACATTCGAAGCAAAAAAAAACATGAGCAGGAGAAGAAAGAGGGCGAATGTATTGGTGAGTCATATTAGTTATGAGTCACTGGTGATTGTGTAAGAGTTGGTGCGAGTAGGTGCACACAAAAAAGCATATATTGAGATGAAGGAGGACATATATAGTGATTAGATGGTGATGGTGAAAGTGATAAATGATGATAATAGTCCAACTTTTTTTTCATAAACTTTTCGAATGCCTAACCATGAGGATAGAACTAGAAAAGTAGACCATAGAACTGGCATAGATTTGAGAAAATGAGTCATAGGATTTGATAGATTGCATAGAAATTCAGATGGAGGGCATAGAATTGAAAAATTGGTGTCATAGAATTTTGACTAGAAGCATAGAACTTGAAATATGGACTGCCATAGATTTGGAAATGTGAGTCATAGAACTTCCATAGAATTGAGAAAGTTAGTCGAAGAACTTGAGAATTTGCATAGAATGAGAAAAGAGGTTCCATAGAATTGCCAGTAGAACCATAGAACTGAAAAATATCATTATAAAAAGCTTGAATTCTAGTAGATCTATGATGGGATCTATGAAGGTTCTATGAATGCTTTAGAGTATCTATGACGAGAAATATTTGGTTCTATGGAATAGAAATTTCGATGTTCCAGCCTTCCTTGCCGATTGACAGAATCATTGATATGTGTATGCGCCTTTAATACAGTACCCCAAATGATAAGTACGGTAGGTATACTGTATCAAGGGACATATCTTGAGGCACTTCTAGAGCAGAAAACTGGATTTCTGGTGGATTAGTTATGTCAAAATGCGGCTAAAAGCTTCCAATTCGTCTCTCAAAAAATATAACACTGCAAAACTACGGTAGATCAAAAACAAATATCTACTGTAACCCTAGATAGATTCATAGATTCATAGATTCATAGATTCATAGATTCATAGATTCATAGATTCATAGATTCATAGATTCATAGATTCATAGATTCATAGATTCATAGATTCATAGATTCATAGATTCAAAGATCCATAGTTCCATAGATCCCTAGATCTATAGATTCATAGATTCATAGATTCATAGATCCAACCCACTTCTCTCAAGCCAAATAGGCAAATATTCACATTTTCCCACTAAAATATATCCAAATGTTTCCCTCTTTTTTTAAATACAATTTTCATTGCAAATAGTGTTCACATTTGTTTTCATATCATAGATACAATCTACTGATAAGAATCTATCTCTCATTTTGTCTAGATACTAGAGTGGACGCGTATATTCACTATTTCTATCAATTTTTCTTCACTATATGCCAAAGTTAGGTTTAGTGAACCGTTCCGCCACACAAAAATATAAACAGATTACCTCCAATGACGTCACATCGCCCCGCCCCCTCGCACGTATTCGATAGCGCATGTCGAAACCCGCGAGGTGTCGGTCGCACCATTAAGTGAAGAGGGGCGAGGCGCCAGGTGTTAGGTAACCATATTGTTGATTTGGAGCGTTGCACCATTCGGCTTCACTTGGTTGCCACAGTTTCGCACTAGCAAATGAAACTATGACACCAAAGCGAAGTTAAATGGAGTAGTGGATGCTCGACTTTTAATTTTGGACAACGGGTTCTGGTTGGGTGCCAGGACCTTTTTAGAGCATAGATTCAAGGATCATAGATTCATAGATTCATAGATTCATAGATTCATAGATTCATAGATTCATAGATTCATAGATTCATAGATTCATAGATTCATAGATTCATAGATTCATAGATCCATAAAATCATAGAGCCACTGATCCATAGATCTATAGAACCATAGATCCATAGATCCATGGATTCATAGAGTCATATATTCATAGATTCATAGAATCATAGATTCATACAACAACCATAGAAACATAGAACCATAGAACCTTAGAACCGAAGAACCACAGAGATTGATTCGAACTTTTGAAGTCCAGAAAAAGCATGCCGCTGTTAAATTTTTATTAGTGATGTTGGGTTAAAATTTTTTAAAATCAACCAATGTTGGGTCAGTCGAGTTTGGATCTTCTTCATAATAATCCGCATACGCCCAGCAAAAGCAATTGACGTATTGAACAGGAGCAACTTGAAAAACTAGTAGGCCATCGTCAATGTCAAAATAATTTTGATTGCTTTCCCATTTTTTTGATTCTCTGTTACATGTAAAATGTCCAGTTGTCCAGCCATCGTCACCACTTTGCTGTAGAACTCGACTTCTAACAAAAAAATCTTTTTAGGCTTACATAATTCAGAACTGTAACATTGTCATAAACCTCCCAGGCAGTGTATCCCCACCAGCAACCGTGGTTTCTTGGTCGGGTACATTTCAGAGAATAATAAGAGCAATTCCCATTCAGAACCATATGCTCTGTTCTTGCCATTACTGATTTTGTTAAATTGGGGTTATGGTAATCTTCATCGTAATCCCCATAATCACCATGATCACCATGATCATGATTGAAAGTCTGATTGTCATACTCTGAGAAATCTTCAGAAACTGGAAGTTCCCCGCATACACACTCTGATGCTCAAATTGATAATTAGTCCGATTTTCGAGCTTACCAGGATTCTCCGAAGGTTTCGGATCGCAGGCAAATACTGTTGCAAACAGAAAGAGAATAATGATCAGAGTTTTCATTTCTGAATGAAATATCGAGTTTGATCATATTCTTTTATGTAGAATGTGTCATTATCATTTGAATGAACCTCCACATAGTGCATTAGCTATGCAATATTTGCAATTTATCAAATGTTGCATGGTGGTTCAAAGTAGACAAAAATATGATATTTTACATTTCATATTTTTCCATTTGGATCTATGGTTCTATGGATAAATTATTTTCGAGTTAAAAGTACAAACTTTTAGAAAATTCGCGAATAATGTGAAATATCATAATTGTGTCTACTTTGAACTTTCATGCAACATTTGATAGTTTGCAAATATTGCATAATTAATTCATTATGTGGATGTTCATTCAAATGATAATGGCATATTCTAAATAAAAGAGTATGACCAAACTCAATACTTCATTCAGAAATGAGAACTATGATCGTTCTTCACTTCATCTTTGCAACAGTATTTGCCTGCGATCCAAAACCTTCGGAGGATCCTGGTAAGCTCGGCAGTCGGATTAATTATCAACTTGCGCTTCAGAGTGTGTTTGTGGGCCACTTCCAGTTTCTAACGATTTCTCAGGCTATGATACTGAATACAGAAATTTAACAAAATTGTCAAAGTCAGAACTGCTTGTTCTGACCGGAAACTGTCATCATTACTCCGTGGAATGTTTGCCGGGAAGTTGTGAGCACAGTTGGTGGGGTTACTCTGCGTATTGGGAGTATGAATCAGTGGTTTCTTTAGAAGTGGTAAGTTTTTAATATATATGGAAAAAGACAAACCCTTTTCAATCATTAATACTGCACCCGAACAAAAGAGTATCTAGATACTGAATTGCACTTGCATTTTTTGAGATCATGTGTTGTTTTGTTATACATATTTATATAATACGGAAATGTAATTTTTTTCAGCTCCTTGCCGATGACGGATATCTAACAGCTAACTTTACATGTAACAGAGATACAAAACGTTGGGAGGGCAGACAAAACTATATTCACCAGGTGGACGGTGATTTAGCGTTTCCAATCGTACCTGTTGAAAACGTTTCTTGCTTCTGTTTTGTAGATGTCAATTATGAATACGAAGAAATTACTCTTTCTCCATGAAAATTGTAATAAACTTGGATCAAAAATGGTGTACTACATATTGCTTGAAATATATTTTCTAAACAAGTATCAAATTTAATAGATAAAACCACAATTATCAGCTGCCATCGCTTGCCATGGAATAATGTCACTGTATCAGGCTTATAGTAATAATATACTTTTCTAGTCGTTTTTGACTATATCAATCTGATATTTATGTACAAAATCCAACAATCTTTCGACAATTATCAATTTTTGAAACTCCTTGGTTCAATTATATAAATTTGGCATCAAATGGTGAAAAAAAATCAACCAATCGGGGCATCATTTGTTTTTGCTGGGACGTTAATGATTATGGAGACTACTTCACCTCCAATCCTTAATAAATTGTGACACAACTGTGTTAATAAATTTACTTCAACAAGTAAACTTTTTATCTGTCTCCATCTCGGATTTTCACAAAACTCATTTCCAAATAAATAAAATTGGGCACACCATTCTGAGATAGCTTGACATCATAGCTTCATATTCATTATAGAGTGAAACAATGGCAATCAGGAAAACCGGAACTGAGTTTTGCTAAAAATTTATGATGACCATTTGTTGCACCACACTAGATGCAGATCAAACAGCTCTGGGGATAGTGGTGCATCGCTGTTATGGTGTCTACTTTGAACTTCCATGCAACATTTGATAGATTGCAAATAATGCATAAACCAGAAGGTGCGTGCCGGCTCCGCCGTCACTTCCTTCTGGTTTAGTTGGTTATTGGAATCGGTTTCCTTATGAATAGTCATTTCTGATTTTTGGTCTAACATATATTCATTACTAATAATTAATGTCAAAAAAAAAACAAACACCATTTCGAATAAGGCCGTGACATTTAATTTTTGAAAATGAAAACATGAAAATGCACTGTTTAAATCTGAAAATCGGTTCTGGAAGGCGAATGACTCCATCGATCACTTAGATATTTCTCGTGCACCTTCGCGCCACCATTTCTGAACCCCTAGTGAAGTTTGGGCAAAATCGGATGGAAACTGGCCGAGATATCGCCGCGGACAAAGTGACAGACAAACGAAACGACAGACAGAAGTTTTCCATTAGTAATAGTAAAGATAATAGATTACGTGGATGTTCATTCAAATGATAATTACATATTCAACATAAAAGAGTATGACCAAGTTCGATATTTCATTTGGAAATGAGAATTCTGCTTATTTTCCTCTTCCTGTTTGCAACTGTATTTTCCTGCGATCCGAAACCGTCGGAGGATCCTGGTAAGCTCGGCAGTCGGATTAATTATCAACTTGCGATTCAGAGTGTGTTTGTGGGAAACTTCCAGTTACTGAAGATTTCTCAGAGTATGACGATCTGAATTACGATGCAGAATACCCTGACATCCTTACAAGATCAGAGCAGGCATCAACGAAGCAAATGGTTTTGAACGGAAACTGTTCCACATATTCCCTAGAATGTAAAACGCCAGAAAAGAAACTATGCGTTTGGGGATATACTGCCTGGGAGGAATATGACGGAGAGCGACATCTGCTTTGGGTTAGTTCGAAATAGCGGTCTTTCACAGGAAGTTCCATAATACAGAGAGCTATGATGGACCCTCGTTGGACAACTGCACATTTCACATGTAACAGAGAGACAAAGAAATGGCAAAGTAATCAGGACTATTTATACTCAGATGGTTCCCTATTTTATGAAATTGTGCCCGTTCAGGGCATTAATTGTTTCTGCTGGGACGTGAAAGATTATGAAGACTACTTCACCTCCAATCCTTGATAAATTGTGACACAACTGTACTAATAAATTTACTTCCACAAAAAATTAGCGGCAGGGTTGTTATTTCAGATTTTCACCGACTTTGTTTTTAAATAAAAAAAAAACAGAACATTATTCTTATCGCATAATTTCATATTCTAGTTGGTAACATTGACAATCAGGGAAATCAGGATTGAGGTGATCAGATGGTGTTACAAAAATGCAGGGCCCCCATCAGCTACCAAAATAGCGCGCAAAATGAGAGACGCAGTGGAAACCTATGTGAGGGAGTATGTGGACTATACATTTAAAAATCGATATGCATCCCCATTGCCCAGGTCACTCCATACACACCCACATTTTGACGTATCTCGTAGTTCTCCCCAAATCAACTTTTTTCAGCATCATGAGAATGTTCATCGAAGAACCATTTACGTATCCAAATTATATCTATACTAAACTCTCGTATTACTATACACCACATACTTGAACGATGAAACGAAGAAACATATTGTACAATGGATTGAAGTTGGTGAAACATTTCGAATAATCAACGATAAAGCACTCACATCAAGTTGGGGTAACCGAGCGTTGACTAAGACTTGGGCACATGACATAGCATTTCATGGAGAACTCTTTGGAAGTGTGCTTAAAGTGAGTTTTAAAAAATTCACATCTTTTTTGTGATTTCTTGTGTATTTTGCCTATATTTGGTCGTTCTATGCTCGGATTCGGGGACGACATAAACTAAGATGATAATGAAAGTGTAAACTACTTGTATCCATCTACTCCAAAATATAATTATTTTGATTCTTTAATCAACCAAAAAATATACATGAAGTATATTAATTTTCCATTTTCTGCATTTGAATCTTCATGAATCTGTATACATGCTTGAGTCGGGTGACTAGAAAATCAAAAAAATTATATTTTCAAGTAGGTGGATACAAGTAGTTTACACTTTCATTATCATCCTAGTTCATGTTGTACTCGAATCCGAGCATAGAACGACCAAACATAGGCAAAATACACTGAAAAACACAAAATATGATATATTTTTGTCCAGTACTGTAATTATAAAATTAAAAATCGCTAGTCACGGTCGTTTTTTTCCAGAATGAAGACGAAGAAGATGTTAATTACAATACATTTCAAATTCTCAACAAATCTACGGACAAGCGATTTTATGTCCAGGATTTAAGTGAGTAGCATGGCATTTGAAAATCTTACAAAAATGATTGAAGCACCTGGTCCATTGTTTGAATGGATTATTCGGTTTTTAGTCGAACAAAGCAGAATTGATTTTGTGCAGTGGGTTGACAAAGAGTTGCTGGTATTTGAGGTTTTGGATATTCAAAGCTTTGGGAAGATTTATATGAGGGTCAATCATCGGAACCTTAAAATCAACCCTTCAACAATGATTAAGATTCTATTATCCAGTTATTGCTTAACTAGGGTAATGTTTAAGGTAATAGATTCGTAGATATGAAAAAAAGATTCATCAATATTTTAGGTCCCCTCCTATAAAAATCAGTATCAGTTCAATAAAGAATGGTACGCAACGGAGATCAACAAGAAACCGGCAGACGGACAAACGACGATTCGGGATTCTTGGTATCTGAAAGCTTTTGAAAGAAGCATGGACGAATTTCCCGATTTAACTTTGGGCTTACATAATTGATTTTGATACAGAAATTTTTTTAAAAAAATTTTCTGTTAATGAAATATTTTTGAAGAAAAATGATTGAGAAGCCATCACTTAACTTTCCACAGTGTTGATAAGTATATATCGAGAAAATTTCCGACACCAAAAAATGCGAATTTTGCTCTGAATTTTTTTTCATAAGTTCTTGTTCAAGTGGGAAATAATGACCACCAAGTATACCGGAACTGAGTTATGGTCCGATGGATAATGATGACCATATTTTGAACCATACTAATCAACATGGTTATCGAATAGATTAGGAGAAGCGTGGTAAGTTTAGGTCAGCAGATGCGTCTGGTACGTTTAGATCCTCAAAAAGTGAACAAAATCCTTCCAGGAATTGATAAATTTTGCTGGATACTTATTTGAGGTCTTCCAACAACCATATTCGTTCAATGTTCTATGGCTCTAAGATTCTATGGTTCTATGGTTTTATGGTTCTATGATTATATAGTTTTATGGTTCTAGGGATGTATAGTTCTAGTTCACGTGTATTTTACAAATCATGAAGAACTCTGATCACCGAATCAGTTTCCCATCCTATATTTTTCTTCCGCTTTTTTTCGCCAGATACATATTTTTCTCCTCCCAAAACTCTATAAAACATCCCTCCAATACCCCCAAAATCATCATAATCGACATGCCGACTATCATACAATCTATTCTCCTTGTAATATCATCCTAATATTCCCTGATCCATATCCACCCATTTTTCAGATCCTGGCTCTCTTCATCATGATTCACGCAACCACTGCATATAACTATTGTAAAGTGCAAAAAGACTGTCCTGACACATACTTTTGTCATAGTGGAGCATGTACTATGTTCTAATCCATCCGTCAATCAACTTCATTCCATAAATATTTTTTGAACCGATTCATTTTTTTGTGATTAGGTTTAATAAATATTTATGCCGCAAAAAATGTGTTATATTCTGAAATTCCAGCCAGTTCCAAAAAGTTGGGATGAAAATCTTCAACATTCTAGAAACGTATCTGAAAATCTTGTGGATGGAACTAAACCTAAGATACTTCAGTATCCCCTAGAAATGTGAATTAGTATAGTATAATGGATACATCAACACCAGGCATTGTTGAAACTACGAACAGATCAATAAACACAGCACACGACAGATCACGATGCACCACTCCACCCAACAGATGTATACAATCTACCCATCTGCATTCGAGTGACGTCATCCGACCCCGCCCCTCGCAATGTATTCGATAGTGGATTGCAAAACTCGCGAGGTGTCGGTACACCCGGTACAATAAGACAGTGGTGCAACAGCTGTAGGCCACCATTCAACCGAGCGACACTCAGTCCGGACTCCCTCGTTGTCACAGTTAGAATACTAGAACTATGAAACTATGACACAGAAGCGAGACCTGACGGAGTTGGGATCAGCTCATCTTTTACTTTTGGACACGGGTTCTGGTATGGTGCCAGGGCCCAAATATAGAGATTCATAGATCTATTGATCTTGAACTAATCCCAAATTTTATACGCCCTACGATTGTCTGGAACTAATCCTAATTTTTATTCTACTTTTCTATACGCCTTCCAAATTTTTGAAAAAACCAATTTCGAGTTCAAATGAGAACTGACCGACCTAAACTTATCTAGCAAAAATAGAGAGGTCACACTGCATTGCACCATCATCCATCATGGTGACGCAACCTGACCCCGCCCCTCCTAACGTATTCTATAGCCTATTGCAAAACCTGCAAGGTGTCGGATGCACCATGTTTATTAGAACCATGCAACAGATGGCTATCTCTATTTTTCTCGAGTATCTCTTAATCTTGTCTGCTTTGGCGAGTAAAGTTTCCTTCTAAAATATGAAACTATGACATCAAAGCACGACAAGATGGAGCTTATCCTCTATTTTTGGACTTTCAGTTTCAGCACTGAATCCGCTCGTTTTTGATGGAATTACCGTTTTTTTCGACCATAGAACTATGAAACTATAGAATCATAGAACCATATAACCATAGAACTATAGAATCATATAACTATAGAATCATATAACTATAGAACTATAAAATCATAGAACCATTTTCACAACGACAAACATTTTTTCGTGTTTTTCAGGAAAATTTCAGAATCCAACATATTTGCAGCAAACATTTATTGAATAATCACCAAAATTAATTGGATCCATCCGCCAAATATTTACAAATTTTGATTGAATGAAGTTTGGGGAAGAGTGGTGTATTACAATTGAAAACAGCATCCATCAATACAGGGCATACCACCACCCGTGCTGCAGTCATCATTTTTGAAGCATTCAGGCGGTGTATCAGGATAGCATCCGGCAGTGGTTGAGTGGATCATGATGAAGAGAGCAAAGATCTGAACATTGATATGGATCAGGGAAGATTAAAATAAAGTTACAAGGAGAATAGATTGGATGATAGTCCGCATGTCGATTATGATGATTATGTGGGGTTGGGAGGGGGTTTTATAGATTTTGGAGAGAAGAAAAAAATGAATCTGGCAAAAAAACAGAAGAAAAATATAGGATGGGAAACTGGTTCGGTGATCAGAGTTCTTCAAAGAACCATAGAACCATAAAACCATAGAGCCATAGAACCATAGAACCATAGAACTATAGAACCCCTCTACACCATAGGTCGGATGCACCATGTTTACTAGAATAGGCGCCTGCTGGTATATATGTATCAAAATATTTATCAATTCGAAAAAATATCTAAAAATGGGAAAACTTCCTTGATCGCTTCTGAAAATGATTTTAGCTCTTTTCAGTAATTCCGTCTACTTTGACAAACTGCCTGTGGACGAATTTTGAAATCTTAGGCCATGTTGTCACGGCTTGACAGATGTTGGTACCAATCTGACTTTTCTGGTCAACTCCAAAATCAATTAGGCCAGGTCACTCCATTTATATACAGAGTTGACGCTTTTTGCTACAGTATGATTTGAACATGTTTTTTTCCTTTAATTTCGTGGTACTGTAACAAAAAAGGAAAAAAAAATTATGAACCAACCTAATAGAATATGGAACTATGGCATCAAAACATGACAAAATGGAGTTTATCCTCAATTTTGGGATTTTCAGTTTCAGCACTGACTCCGCCCACTTTTGCTGGAGTTTCAGCCTTATTCTATTATTTAACACATTTGCCGCAAACATTCATTAAATAATCACAAAATTAATTGGATCTAGTCGCCAAATATTTGTGAATTTTGATTGGATGAAGGGAGGAGTCATGTATCAAGAATATTGACAGCATCCCTTATAATCCAGAATCCAACACATTTTTTGCGGCATAAATATTTATCAAACCTAATCACAAAACAAATGGATCAAGTCAATAATTATTTTTGGAATGAAGTTGTGTGACGGATGATTCAGAAACCATTGCAAATTCCATCATGACAAAAGTATGTGTCAGGACAGTCTTTTTGCACTTTACAGAATCTATATCCAGTGGTTGAGTGGATCATGATGAAGATAGCAAGGATCTGAAAGATGGATATGGATCAGGAAGTATTAGAATATTCTTACGAGGAGAATAGATTGGATGATAGTCGGCATGTCGATTATGGTGATTTTGGGGGTATTGGAGGGGTGTTTTATAGATTTTGGAGAGGAGAAAAATATGATTTTTTGCAAAACAGCAAAAGAAAAATATAGGATGGGAAACTGATTCGGCAATCAGAGTTCTTCATGATTTTGTAAAAATGCACGTACAATCACACACAGTGACGCCATCTACACCATTGGTCGGAGGCACCATGTATGTATACTAGAATAGACGCTCACTGCCATCAATTCAGAAAATCAAGAGCTTGAATCGTTGAAACTATCAAATAAAACTCGCGTGTTTTGTGCAATATCTGAAGTTCTGAAAGCTTTTTTGACAATTGAACTTGTTCAAATAGCTAAATCCGAAATTGTTTGGAATACTTATATATATCATACACCCACGTCACTTCTATTGTATTCTTATCATATCCTCCCACACACTGTACACGATGATTCAGAGGAATCATCCACCTACACATCTTCGATATTTAATATCAAGAAGAATGTGCCATCGCACCCCCGCAATGGTCCATCCTTCTCTTCCCACACTATCTGACTACAGTTCTCCCCTCACTTCTCTTGATGTGTCCCACTATCTAACATTACAACATCTAGTTCTACATTCAATTTTTACCGCGGATAGCTTTTTATATCCACTAAGCGTCAGGGAGAACTTCAATTCTAGGCCACAAATATTCGTATCTTGTGCTTCTTGACCCAGTGATATAAAATTTGAACCAAAATTACAATACTGATCTAGAAATTATTGCCAACCCTATGTCTATGTTATAGTCACTTTTACCATATAAAAAAGGCGAACCCATTGTTCAAAAAAATATCGAGGACCGAAAAATGAAATCGAGGACCCAAAAATAAAATCGAGGACCGAACTGGTAAAAAAACCATACAAAAAAGGCCTTTCGGTCCTCGATTTTATTTTTCGGTCCTCGATTTTTTCTTTCGGTCCACGATTCTAGAACAGTGCCAAACAATCTCTCTTTTTTATCAGTCTCTACCACTGATATCTCTACCACCCTCCTCTTATCACACACTCTCTCTCCCTTTCGTTTCATGTTAATGTATTCTATTGATGTGGATTCTCACATATAAAAATACCACATTGTCATTTCCTCTCACCCATTTTTTTTCGATGTTCTCTATTTTTCCCGTTTTTTCTCAATTTTTTTTACGAAAATAGTACAAAATCTTTGTTTCAGAAATCAAATCATGGTAATTTGGACACTTTTTGTGCCTTAACCTACAATCAGTTACAATGGAAGGATATAACAATAGTTTTATGGGATAACAAAAACATTGAAAAAAAATCGAATTTGATGGAAACAATGCGTATGCAGCATATGCTCCAGAGGGAAAAAGAAAAATGTTTACTGGACATTACTAACCAACAAGGCACATGTTAGGATAATATCATGCAACGCGCAGGAGGCCAAGGATGTGGAAAAAGTTAGTTTTTTTGGTAATTTTTTTTGAAAAAGATGGGTCAAAAAATTTTTTTTACTCCAACTCTACTTACCGGGAAAAATAAAACAGTATTTAAAAATTTTTTTGCTCTTTTTTTGAGCAGGTATTAACCTGGAACCAATTTTTGGAGCACAATTTGGCTCAGACTGTTTTTTTGGCAGGGCTCTGCTTCTAAATTACCTTTTGAGCATAACTTGACTCACATCAAAATTTTTAACGCCCAATTCTACTTTTTTGCACTTTTTGAGCAGCATTCAGCTTGGAATAAAGTGTTTGAGCACAGCTTGGCAAGAAATGCACATTTTTAAGCTAAAAATTGACGTTACTGTGAAAAGTACCCAATTAATAATTGAGAATTCCGAATTTTTTCAAATTTAGTTCCAGTCTTCTGAAAATACTCTCTCAAAAATATTTTTATTCTTTTTTTTACATAGTTCTGCTCAAATCCCAGCTCAGAAAATGCACTTTGTACCCAAATTTTTGAAAAAAAAAAATTTGATAAAATGTGTTTTGACCGGCAATTCATGTAATTTTTTTCAGAGAAAGATGCTGGGAAGAAAAAAGCAAAAAAACATTCAATTGCTCGAAGAGATCATTTTTGGTGCTTCTTTATTGATAGCAATCAACTGTGGAGGTATGTCACTTATTTTGGTAAACAGGAGCTGATTAGAACAGTTTTCAGGGAAAATAGAGGATGAGGATACGGATCAAGATAAAAATTATCGGTTTCGATACGATTTCTCACTACTAATAAAGTTTTCCAAAGAAGATCATTCATAACGGAGTTGAAGCTAGAGCTAATTTTTTGTATTTTTTTCCATTTCCGATAGACATAAACCTCGCCGTTATACATTTTTCCAATGATTTTGCCCGAAATGGTAATTTAGAGTGGTATTTGAAAATCAAGCAAAAAAGGAAAATTCAATTTCAGATCAATCTTGAAAAACTTTCTATCTGAAAAAATGCAAAGAATCTGAAATTATGAACATTGGACATTGAAATCTCAACCTCGAAGCTTTGTCTGAAAATGGAGAACGCTGGCTGGAAAAGATTTTCAGATGACCTAATTGTAAGAGAATCTCCATTGCAGATCTGAAAAATGCAAAAACTCGGAAGTTATTCTGAAAATAGAAATCCATCCTCGACTTTGGAATCTGAAAGCTTCAATGAAACACCAAATACTTGACTAGAAAAAATTTGAGATGAAAAATCCAAATAACTTATCTGAGAAAAATTTTAAAACTCAGGCTTCCAAATGTTCAGAATCTGAAAGTCTTACTTTTTTGTCAAAAATTAGTCTTTTCTGTGACAATTTTCAGTTGTTTTCCAACATTTTAAGCTCCTCGTCACAATTCTTTTACGACATTTTGCGATTCCTCGTGATATTCCCTTCCTCCGACACCCATGGCCTAACCTAACTTTTCCCCTTTTTCCTAGTCCCCTCTCCTCATTGGTCAGTAAGAAGATACATTATGCAGAAGGGGATAGGATAAACAACGCCTTGCAACTTTCCTATTGGTCAATTAGAATTCTTTTGTCAACATCTGGTGTTTCGAAATTTTAGGCCCAACTTTCCTCATTTTGTTTCATTTTTGTCTATTTTTTTTTTCCATTTTTCACCTATCATCAAAAAAAATTTTCCAGAATTTGTGAACCCGACGTCTGAAAATGAGCGCTGATCCCGATGAAATTTCCAAGTTAACCCAGGCATTTGAGTAATTTATTATTTTTTAAAATTCAAATGAGTCAATATTTTCAGAAGCCTCCCATTTCCGATGTCTATTCTTATTGCAAATCCAACTCAATATGATGATAAGACGATTTCAAATCTCTTCAACATGATGGATAACTTTGGCAACCCTGCAAAGTGAGGCTTAGAGTTTTTTTTTAATTAAAAAAAATTTTTCCACAAAAAAAAGCAAATAAGTTCAGGGCTAAGGCCAATATCAAGAAGGAAATGCTTGCGTGCAAGTTGGGCTGTGCCGAAAAATTCCGACAGTTTGGTAATGATCACAAAAGTCTTGAGTGGTGGTAAGTGCTTTTTTTCGAAAATTTCGCTCAAAAAATCAAGCTCTATCACATAAAAGTTCTGATAAAAGTCGCTCATCTGGTTCAAAAATCTATGAATCTATGAATCTATGAATCTATGAATCTATGAATCTATGAATCTATGAATCTATGAATCTATGAATCTATGAATCTATGAATCTATGAATCTATGAATCTATGAATCTATGAATCTATGAATCTATGAATCTATGAATCTATGAATCTATGAATCTATGAATCTATGAATCTATGAATCTATGAATCTATGAATCTATGAATCTATGAATCTATGAATCTATGAATCTATGAATCTATGAATCTATGAATCTATGAATCTATGAATCTATGAATCTATGAATCTATGAATCTATGAATCTATGAATCTATGAATCTATGAATCTATGAATCTATGAATCTATGAATCTATGAATCTATGAATCTATGAATCTATGAATCTATGAATCTATGAATCTATGAATCTATGAATCTATGAATCTATGAATCTATGAATCTATGAATCTATGAATCTATGAATCTATGAATCTATGAATCTATGAATCTATGAATCTATGAATCTATGAATCTATGAATCTATGAATCTATGAATCTATGAATCTATGAATCTATGAATCTATGAATCTATGAATCTATGAATCTATGAATCTATGAATCTATGAATCTATGAATCTATGAATCTATGAATCTATGAATCTATGAATCTATGAATCTATGAATCTATGAATCTATGAATCTATGAATCTATGAATCTATGAATCTATGAATCTATGAATCTATGAATCTATGAATCTATGAATCTATGAATCTATGAATCTATGAATCTATGAATCTATGAATCTATGAATCTATGAATCTATGAATCTATGAATCTATGAATCTATGAATCTATGAATCTATGAATCTATGAATCTATGAATCTATGAATCTATGAATCTATGAATCTATGAATCTATGAATCTATGAATCTATGAATCTATGAATCTATGAATCTATGAATCTATGAATCTATGAATCTATGAATCTATGAATCTATGAATCTATGAATCTATGAATCTATGAATCTATGAATCTATGAATCTATGAATCTATGAATCTATGAATCTATGAATCTATGAATCTATGAATCTATGAATCTATGAATCTATGAATCTATGAATCTATGAATCTATGAATCTATGAATCTATGAATCTATGAATCTATGAATCTATGAATCTATGAATCTATGAATCTATGAATCTATGAATCTATGAATCTATGAATCTATGAATCTATGAATCTATGAATCTATGAATCTATGAATCTATGAATCTATGAATCTATGAATCTATGAATCTATGAATCTATGAATCTATGAATCTATGAATCTATGAATCTATGAATCTATGAATCTATGAATCTATGAATCTATGAATCTATGAATCTATGAATCTATGAATCTATGAATCTATGAATCTATGAATCTATGAATCTATGAATCTATGAATCTATGAATCTATGAATCTATGAATCTATGAATCTATGAATCTATGAATCTATGAATCCTATGAATCTATGAACCTATGAATCTATGAACCTATGAATCTATGAACCTATGAATCTATGAACCTATGAATCTATGAACCTATGAATCTATGAATCTATGAATCTATGAATCTATGAATCTATGAATCTATGAATCTATGAATCTATGAATCTATGAATCTATGAATCTATGAATCTATGAATCTATGAATCTATGAATCTATGAATCTATGAATCTATGAATCTATGAATCTATGAATCTATGAATCTATGAATCTATGAATCTATGAATCTATGAATCTATGAATCTATGAATCTATGAATCTATGAATCTATGAATCTATGAATCTATGAATCTATGAATCTATGAATCTATGAATCTATGAATCTATGAATCTATGAATCTATGAATCTATGAATCTATGAATCTATGAATCTATGAATCTATGAATCTATGAATCTATGAATCTATGAATCTATGAATCTATGAATCTATGAATCTATGAATCTATGAATCTATGAATCTATGAATCTATGAATCTATGAATCTATGAATCTATGAATCTATGAATCTATGAATCTATGAATCTATGAATCTATGAATCTATGAATCTATGAATCTATGAATCTATGAATCTATGAATCTATGAATCTATGAATCTATGAATCTATGAATCTATGAATCTATGAATCTATGAATCTATGAATCTATGAATCTATGAATCTATGAATCTATGAATCTATGAATCTATGAATCTATGAATCTATGAATCTATGAATCTATGAATCTATGAATCTATGAATCTATGAATCTATGAATCTATGAATCTATGAATCTATGAATCTATGAATCTATGAATCTATGAATCTATGAATCTATGAATCTATGAATCTATGAATCTATGAATCTATGAATCTATGAATCTATGAATCTATGAATCTATGAATCTATGAATCTATGAATCTATGAATCTATGAATCTATGAATCTATGAATCTATGAATCTATGAATCTATGAATCTATGAATCTATGAATCTATGAATCTATGAATCTATGAATCTATGAATCTATGAATCTATGAATCTATGAATCTATGAATCTATGAATCTATGAATCTATGAATCTATGAATCTATGAATCTATGAATCTATGAATCTATGAATCTATGAATCTATGAATCTATGAATCTATGAATCTATGAATCTATGAATCTATGAATCTATGAATCTATGAATCTATGAATCTATGAATCTATGAATCTATGAATCTATGAATCTATGAATCTATGAATCTATGAATCTATGAATCTATGAATCTATGAATCTATGAATCTATGAATCTATGAATCTATGAATCTATGAATCTATGAATCTATGAATCTATGAATCTATGAATCTATGAATCTATGAATCTATGAATCTATGAATCTATGAATCTATGAATCTATGAATCTATGAATCTATGAATCTATGAACCTATGAATCTATGAACCTATGAATCTATGAACCTATGAATCTATGAACCTATGAACCTATGAATCTATGAACCTATGAATCTATGAACCTATGAATCTATGAATCTATGAATCTATGAATCTATGAATCTATGAATCTATGAATCTATGAATCTATGAATCTATGAATCTATGAATCTATGAATCTATGAATCTATGAATCTATGAATCTATGAATCTATGAATCTATGAATCTATGAATCTATGAATCTATGAATCTATGAATCTATGAATCTATGAATCTATGAATCTATGAATCTATGAATCTATGAATCTATGAATCTATGAATCTATGAATCTATGAATCTATGAATCTATGAATCTATGAATCTATGAATCTATGAATCTATGAATCTATGAATCTATGAATCTATGAATCTATGAATCTATGAATCTATGAATCTATGAATCTATGAATCTATGAATCTATGAATCTATGAATCTATGAATCTATGAATCTATGAATCTATGAATCTATGAATCTATGAATCTATGAATCTATGAATCTATGAATCTATGAATCTATGAATCTATGAATCTATGAATCTATGAATCTATGAATCTATGAATCTATGAATCTATGAATCTATGAATCTATGAATCTATGAATCTATGAATCTATGAATCTATGAATCTATGAATCTATGAATCTATGAATCTATGAATCTATGAATCTATGAATCTATGAATCTATGAATCTATGAATCTATGAATCTATGAATCTATGAATCTATGAATCTATGAATCTATGAATCTATGAATCTATGAATCTATGAATCTATGAATCTATGAATCTATGAATCTATGAATCTATGAATCTATGAATCTATGAATCTATGAATCTATGAATCTATGAATCTATGAATCTATGAATCTATGAATCTATGAATCTATGAATCTATGAATCTATGAATCTATGAATCTATGAATCTATGAATCTATGAATCTATGAATCTATGAATCTATGAATCTATGAATCTATGAATCTATGAATCTATGAATCTATGAATCTATGAATCTATGAATCTATGAATCTATGAATCTATGAATCTATGAATCTATGAATCTATGAATCTATGAATCTATGAATCTATGAATCTATGAATCTATGAATCTATGAATATATGACATGTAAGCTCGTTCAAAAACATCCAAACTTTCAATGACTTTTTGATAAGCTTCATTTTTACAGCAATATGATCATGACTCACACAGTCTTCTGTTCCGCTTTGAAGGAAGCCGAAAAAGAGTGAGTTTTTCCACATTTTTTGATCTATGGTGCATTTCATCATTGGTGCAGCTAAGATTCAACTCACCTTTTGCCATGGTGCATCTGACCACTTACTATGTATAAAAACTTTTCTTTACAGGAAAGGTCAAGGAACCAACAATCGCGGCTCTGCAAGCACTTCTGAAGGACCTGAAGCTCCAAATAACGCTGCTGGACCATCTGGAGCTCCAAAAAAGGCCACCGGATCATTCAGAAATAATCCAAACCGCAAGAAAACTGCTCAGAAGAAAAAATAAACGAAACATAATTTCCTTCGTCTTTAGAATTTTGATTTTTCCTATGGACAACTGAAATTCTGTAATCTCCATTTTTTCATCGAAAAATCATTGATTCCTTTTTTTCATGTTGACATACTTCTTTGCCATTCACTTCCATTTTTGTGTCTTTATTCTAGAATTCTTCTATTTCAAAGCCCTTGGAAATCTTTTGACTACTTTTTCCAATTTTTTTCTATGATGAAATTTTTTTTTGTGTTACCAAACTGTTTTTGAAGATTCTGATTGTTTCTATGGTCAACTGAAAACCTGTAGTCTCCATTTTTTCATCGAAAAATACTGATTCCTCTTTTTCATGTTGACATCCATCTTTGTGATTTTCTTTCATTTTTGTGCATTTTTTCTGAAGTTGTCCTGATTCGATATTTTTTTCTGAAATTTTTCTGCCGATGTTTTTCTATTATGAAATTCTTGTTTGTTACTAAAAATTTGAAGAAAAATCTGGAAATTCGTCAGTTGTTGATTGTCCATCTGTTTTTCAGAGTGCTCCAAATTTTTGAAGTCCTCCTGGTGTGTACAAAAATGTTCATTTTGGTCCGACATATTTGGTGCCTCACCATCAATATGATGATTCATTATTTATGATACATAAAAGACAAAACGAAACATTCATAGCAAAAGTGTTTATTTGTATATAGGCATTCCCTCTATATGAATTGTAATGATGAGTTTATACGTTTTTTGGTATGAAACTATTTCATAAAACGACTCATTTTATTTTTGACGAACAATTTTCTCTATTTTAATTTGTTTACTCTGAAAATCTGGCGCTTTTTGATATGTTATCTTATTCCAGGGCTAATTATTAATCCAGTTGGATTTAAATCGAATATCAGTGATGATTAAAGAATGTCGCAAGTGCCTGTAAAATACAATAATGATTTTGGAAAACGGTGAGCTCCAATATATCCAAATTAGGGGACCGGTAAAAATTCAAAAGTGCTTTGAGCTTCAGAGCTGGACGGTCTCATCAGACACGACTTCAGTGGACTGATTGCAACTTCGCAATATTATTTTGATCATTCCATTTTCAAAAACGGTACAGTACATCGGTGAAGATGTGTTTGAAGATCAGGACAGTCCAGCCATGGGTAATCAATTTTTTCTAAGCCTGTAAAAATGATACTTTCAGATTCAAATGTGAAGGCAAACTTCAAAAGGCTTTAAGCTCATAAAAATGGCCGCAAAACAGCAAAAAAACCAAAAAAAAATTTTCTGGAGGAAACCTACCACACTTTGAGAAATTGGTGTTTTGCGAGAAGTGGCTCTTCAAAGTTAACGAAAATTGAAACCAGAAGTGTGAAAAACTACAGTCAGAGTTCCCGTCTATTTGGTAGTTTTGAAAATAGATAGATCGAAGGTTAGTTGATTCACATCATTTAACATAATTTTTTGTTACTTCATTTTCAGAGTGTTGGAAAAATGCAAAAAGACCGAATTTCCATCTTCAACTTCGAGCCGACACATACGTTTACAAAGAAACTTGTTCATTCCACAATCCTGATTACATTCAAAACGAGAAGATCTAAGGCAGTTTGTTTAGGAAAAGTATGAAGGTTGAAACTTTTTTTTCTGAAAATAAAACTTGTTATCCAGACTGGAAGGAGGGTGAGTAGTGTTCTGACCTGAAAAACGTAAACATGACAACGAGGATGATCAAGGCAAAAAGTGAAGAACTTCGACGATACATTTTTTGTAACTTTGTTTGCCTGTCCAAGTGAGTTAATTTTTTTTGGTTCTTAGAGATTGATACTTTTTTCAGCTGGAAGATGCGAAACCATAGGAATAGTGATCTCATTTTTTTTGGTTTAAAACTACAATAAAGGAGTGGATTTTACGGTAGGATAGTTTTGAAAATTGGTATTTGTATCCTAGACAGAGAGAAATTCTTTGCTGAAATTTTCTAATTTTTTTTGTAATGGTCGAGTTTCACAAAAATTCAAGCAGAAAAACGATAATTTTTTTCAGTTGGAAGTTCTAAAAGGAGATGCCCTGAACTATTATTATTCATAGCAAAAAACGAATCTGGCAACATTATAGTTCTGCGGTAAGTTGAACAACTTTAAAAAAATTTGCCATAAATATTTTATTTCAGAAAAAAGCTATGAAGCGGTCTGACACTGTTTATGATGTGTGTTGTTTTAAATAAAGTCGATTTTTCGTAATACTTGTGTACTTATAAAAAATTTGAAAAATTGTTGATCAGGAGTATTGAAGAGTCGGAAAATTGAAAATCATCTTCATAAATTTCAAATGCTCAAATGGTTAAATCAGTCTAGTTGGAATGCCAATTCGAAATGACTGAAAATGTCATTCAATCTAAAAATTTTTTTTAGTTTTCACTCCTCACAAACAGTTTTGCATCAACGTTTTGATACCTAGTCAGCAACTATACTCTAATAAACAAAATGTGAATGCAAACGCCTTCGTATACCAATATGATGATGATTCATAGTTATGACACATAAAGAAAGCAATATGTACATATGCAACACTAAGACATTTGTAATGAATAAAAAAGTGAATAAAGTATGTTCATGTGTGTACCATTCGTTCATAAAGAAAGTATGTATGAGTAAGAACACTCATTTGCTCGTCTTTTCCATTTTTTGTACAGAACTGAGTTGTTGAAAGTTTTCCTAGTTCTTCTGATCATAAATTTTTACATGGATTTCTGAAATTTTTCGCTTGGTTTTTTTCTCAAAATCTCATTTCCCCCTATATTTTCCAACTTCCAGGGTTGATATAAAATCCAATCGGATTTAAACCAATTTACAGTAATGATGAACGATTTTCTTATGTGCCTTGAAAGATAGACTTGAAAAAAGTGAGTTTGTAGAGATTCGTCAGAAAACGATTTAACTCGAACTTCAGGCGAATGCTCAATGCCACGTTAATAATAACACAATAAACCATCACGACAAATGAAAAAAAAAAAACTACCTGTTGTCACCGAACACATGTTGAGAAGGTGAGCAAATATTCATAATTTTTTCTAAAAATGTATATCAACTATTATATTTTGGAGTCCAGTTCTTGAAGAAGTTAAGATAGTTCTTCGACTTATTTTTTTTCCTTTTTCAGAGTTGTGGGTTTACTGAAACAAGAGCACTGCCGACAAACACAAAAAACATGCAACTTCAAGATTCCAGTTTGGATGTTATTGTTGTTTTGAACTGAAGTGTACAAAGTAGACAAGAAATTTTTAAAAAATCAGATTTTCCATTACAGTCAATGGAAACGACACAACTTGTGGTTACCAACAAAGACAGAAACAGCCTCTTGCAGTTGTTCCGCCGGTTGACAAATGTGAGTTTTTTCTGAAAATTTTCAAAATTATACTGTTTTCCAAATTACTGTCAAAGGGAATTCTCAAAAAAATGTTGTAGATAAAGAAAGGTAAAATATTTTGGAAAAAAAATTTGTCTGAAAATTAGATTCTAACTTATTTTGAACAACTGATAATATGAAGAGAACTTTTTTTGTCTGAAATCTTACAAAAAAGGTTTATCTAACTATTCTAAGTGATGTAAGTATACGGACATAAAAATTTTGATAACCTCAAGTTACAACATCGCTTTGGCAGTATCATAAAAATATTTGTTGCCGTAACTGCAAACGCCGCTAGAATGATAATATCTTGAGAACTAAAAAAAACTATCAAAAAATTATCTACTGCAAAATTGTAGATCATAGTTTGATCTACAATTTTGTTGTTTATAACTTTTTCATAGCTGTCCTAGATCCAGAGATATGATCATTCTCCGACAGCGTTCTATTCGAGGAAAGAGGGTATATTTCCAGATGACAATTTCAAAGTTGGGCAACGAGCCAAGTGCAACTGCCAACCTGAAGGTAACTTGAAAGAAAAAAGTTGTTTAAAATACTAAATTTTTGCAGAATGGATAGTCGAAATCAAACCCACCATCTATTCTGGAAGATCAGAACTATGACGGACCGTGCGATGGTAATTTAAATGATAATTTATTCAATATACAAATCTTTCAGATACTGCCGATGAGTTGTAAAAGGAATGTCGCAAAACGGACCTATACCGACGAAAAAACCACAACAACCATGGAGCTAGTGGAGGTAAGATTTGAGATATTTTTGTAAATTTCAAATAATTATGTTTCATTTTTTTTCAGATTTTCTGAAATCAATACCGCAGAGCCTACCATTCGCCAAAGGAAACATCCAGCCTGAATCGGTACAAAATGTGACAACAAGCTGAAAACCTTTTGGTTGGTTATTTGATTCAACTATGTAGTGCTATTGGCCCTGTTGTAGTTTTGTGGATCTTGGGGGATATTGTGGTTTACCGGAAATCTTGTAATACTAGTAGTCGGAAATGAACAAAAAAGGATCATTCTTTCACACCAATTTTTTTTTCGTTATTTCCTTAGGACCATAAAATTTCCTGAGAACCAAATATCTTCCTAAAAACACTATAAAACTAGAATAGAGCCATAATCTTTATATCTAAAAAAGATAGTTTTTTTCAGAATATCTTCAAGGCAACAACTCTTTCGGTCCAACCGGCTCTTCACAGGCAGAAACTCCTACGGAGGCTCCCACCATGTGTTTGTTTTTGTAAATAAAAATTTCAAGTCATAAAGTGTGTAAAACATGGTGATAGTGCCAATAATGTAGGGGACCTCGAGTCTCTAAATCGGAGCATGAACAGGATATTTCTGAAATCATGCCAACATTGGATTTTTCTGGAATTTTCAGCATGTTGTAGTTTCAGCTATATTATAAGAGAAGGTTTTTATTGAATTTCACAAAATTGGTATTTAGTTCCACGACTTTTGTCCTGCTATTCCTTTATTAGCGTAATCTGAAATCATGAAGCTGTGGATTCCGATAAAAAATTTTGACAACTCACCCTTATTGGACCAATCGGCGACAGAATGTGATTGTTGTTGAAATTCCCACACTTTGTTTTTTTTTCGTGTTTTTTCAAGTTCATTCCATTGTATCCAAAACCGTCACATAGTTTTGTTCCAATCTCTGAAAAAAGTTAGAATATTTAGGATCAAATATACCAAAATTGTCTACCTTTTACAACTACATAAATTATTCCATTTGTCCATTCGCCCCATTCGTTGAATTGTGGAGTTGGCTTCTGAAACTAGATTTATGTATGAAAAGCTTATCTGACATCTACAATTACCAATATCCTTCCTGTATCGAACCAGCATCGTTGTTGCATATCCATCAGCCATTTTAAAATTGTAACACCTGAAAAACTTTTTCTTAAATTTTTAAAGACTTTTTTCCTTTCCATTCCGGCTTATGACGGTTATTGGTGCATTTCCTTCCCAAACTGGCGAATTGCGGCCATTCTGATGCTTTATTCAATTCAGTCGACGGTTTTTCTCAGGAATTTCCCTGAAAGAGGTAGTCGTCCATCTTGCAATTGTTGATTTTCTGTAAAAAAAAAAGTTAGATAAAAGAGCATTAATACCAACTAACCAGTTTTTTATGACTTTATAAAGCTCCAATGCATGATGTTGCTAAATACATCCAACCGTAAACCTAAGAAGCAATGTTGTCTTCTCGTGGAATGGAGCCAAAATTCAAAGTCTTTTCCCTGGTATTCGGTGCTTTGAACGTCAAAAAAGTACCATGTGGTGCCGACATCAACCATTATTTGCTCATAACCTCAAACTACAAACAACGACATTTATTAGTTAATGATAAGGCGAACTTACCTTCTTCAATTCAGTCAATTGTTTTTTTTCAAGAACGTCCCTGTTGAATTTCGGAAATAGGCTTCTCCCTCGCATTGCTGTTATTTCTAGAAAATTTGTTTATAAAAGTTGAAAAGCCCAAAAAAGCTTACTTTTTCCATCTCATAACAGTCCAATGAGCTCTTGATTGAGAATTCCAGCAGTCGGTTTGTCGTTGATCTATAATAAAATTGGAATTATCATTATATGAAAGCTTTATCGGGTCTTGAAAATTTTTCTTAAAAAAAGTGAAGCTGTTAAAAACATACTTCTTATGGGGAAATTTATTTAAAAGAAAAAATCTTACTTTTTCATCTCCTAACAGGTGCGGGTAACGCTCATGGTACCACCAATTTTGACATTCCATGAGTTTTCAGGTGTCGTTCCTGTCTGGGCAAATCCCAAATGAACATTTCAACTAAACTGAAAAACCCCAATATCATCTGATATAACCTCTGTTATTCATACGAGAAGTATTGATCCGGTGGTAAATTTACACCTTACTTACTTCTGGCTCATTGCTGGTTGGTCTATCGTTTACATCAAGTTCAACCAAGATTCTTCAATTGACCAATGTAAACGTAAGCTCCATTTCTGGAAAAAATTTCACATTTCAAATTTATATGTTTTTCGTAACACCGTTTGGGTTACAGCACACCGTTGTTTAATTTCGTGATTTGCTGCTTCATTTTGATCGCTTTGATTGCTTCCTTCTACCATTCCAAATCAGGGCAAGAGGCACCAAAGTAATGTTCCTTAATTGATCTGTAATTAAATCCATTATATAAGGGAAATATAGGTTGAACTTACTGGTTTTGAACATTATTCTAAAAATCTTGATTTTTTGTCTTTGATTCTGAAATTCATAACTATAAATCACCAAATATCGCAAAAATGTCAACTTACAGATTTCATGAATCGAAATTATCATTATTCTTATTCTTTCATCATAACTATCACTGGCTTAGGTCCGGGGGGGGGGGATCCATATTACTGAAAATACCAATTGTACATAAAAAAACTGAAAAATAATCGAAAAAATATAAAAATCGATGAAGCTGGGAGAAATGAAGAGAATTTTCGACGGAACGAAAAAACTGAGCAGCAGCCAACTGCCAGATGCTTCTCTGCGTCTCTTATTCTCACACACTCTTTTCTTCTCCAATGTGTTCATCAGTGTAATGATGTTGAGAGATGTGGGAAATCTCCGAAAAAATGCAGATCCTGAATATTCGCTGAAAACTTGAAAAAAATGTATTTATCATGTATGTGCTTTGGTATCCACAAAGTTTTTTTAGCTTAGCTGTAGCAGTTTTAGAAATGTCAAAAACATACGAATATATATCAATATTTATGTTTTAAACTGTATATCAAAAAAATTTTATACAAAAGGTAGTACGCATGCCATTTGTGTAACTGTAGTAGTCGTGCGGCTTGAATGCATATTTTGTCTGAAATTAATATATTCATATATTTTATAAAAACTACAACTACCATCTTCATACAATTTTGAAATCGTTAGCACCGGTGGGTATTTCAACATGACTCGAAAAGCAAAGGATAATTAGAACAACTTCGGGAATCAACAATACTTCAAATGGGTTGTTTTTCTTTTGTATCCAAAGGCAGCGGTTTGAATTGCGTCCATTGTTTTCTTTTTTCTTGCTGTCGTTGTTGTTGTACATTGACAAAAGCATGTGAATGTTCAAATTGAACTGAAAAACTATTTGTGAGAATAACTTATCTAAATCAAAGATTCTTACCATTTCTTTTGGCAAAGTTTCAATCGCTGGTCCATTTATCAGTGATGTTTTTGCCGGGAGTTGAAAAAATGCATCCTCGATTTTGTACACTTTCTGGTTTTTGTGTCAACTGTTGATCTTTCGGTGTACTGCGATAACACTGGATTGCGTGTCTGCCGAGAACACTGCAAATGGGTCGTCTTCGGGGAGCAAAAGAGATGTTTTCAACATTTCTGGGCCAATAATTGTTTTTGTTGTTAACATGGTGTTGTTGGCTTGCTAGCTTGATCTCTGGAGTAGTTCCGAAAAGCTTGAACGTCTCTAAGCGTTACCGAGTCTACAACTCGTTGAATTGGATCATCAGACAATTTTCCGTTGTTTACCTCAAAATAGGAATCTTCATGAATGAGGTTTGTGGAAGCGTTAGGTCTCCATCGTTGGCTCTGAAATGGGTAATGTCATAATACCAAATTATGAAAAATATATGAACTTACAGATTCTGTGAATCCAAATTGTTGTTGTTGTTACTGTAGTTTCTTTTTGCATAACTGTTGGTAGGTTTAGGTCCCGAAGGAGCCAATTTACACTGAAATCATAATATTAGCTTATCGGAACAAAAAAGAACGAGTCGAGAAAATAGAGAACGAACAGGCTCATAACACAAAAAATCAATATGGGTGAATTTTTCTGCGCGTCCTCTATTCACACACTCTCTCGTTTCATTGGGGCAATAATGATATAGCTATTGGGGGATATACGCAAAAAATGGAGGATATCATGTGGTGTTGAGGGTAAGAAGTGCACCAATGTGTTAGAGAGGAAAATGGTGGGAAGACAACAAGGCGAGGATAATGTGGAAATATGACACCCGGGGTCACTGTTCGCCCATTGCAACGCACATTTTTCTACACACCTGATGAGTATATGGTGCAAAAGAGACTTTTAGAACAATGAGGACTGCACGTGAGTATGGAAGGCAAGCTAATGTGGATAATTAGATCAGTGGATAGTGATTGCTGATGTCCAAGTTGTGTCATGTCCCAGTGATAGAAATCATGAAAAAGATAGGCGGCATATGGGTCTGGGAGAAGGAAAATAAAAATATCCTTAACTTGTAGATTGTCATAAAATTTTTCAATGTAACGATCATAATATTAGGCTAATATAGGTTCTGATAAACTCGGATAGTATCTCAGAAGCGAAAAATGCAGCAAAAAAAGACCCTCAGCGAGCTCGATTTGCGGCTAAAAAAGAGCGCGAAACAATCGCGCATAGAATGGTCTGCATCTCTTTTCTCGTCGTTCTCTCGTTGTACGTTTCTAACCTAATGACTGGTATATCCTCTCTCCCTCCCCCCACTTTTCGCACCAGATGGCAACGTTTTTAGCGTCAATAAAGAACCTTCTGACTCTCTTTTTGTAGATTCAGGGTTTTTCAGTTTTCGTTCAGTTTCAAGTGATTTGATTCTCCAGGTCTTGGATGAATTTCCATGTAAAAAAATAAAAGTGATAAAAGATTAGTAAACGTGATTTTATGGAATATTTATATAATCGAAATGTAGTTCCAATTTTGCGAGTAAAGAGGTTATCTTGTAGTCTGGAAGAACTGTCGTAGAAGATCCAATCATTCATGTGAAGTCGATATGTTTGAAATTCCGTCTTCCTCGAGCTGCTTGTTGCTTCATTTGAATCCGCGTCATCTTGCTCTTCCTTCAATTCGTTGTCCCTTTCTCTGAAATTCAATTACGTTTCAACACTATTTTGTGATTACTTACTCATTCAACTACTCTCTGTGACAAGGACCTCGTAGATATGTCTGTACCCTGAAATAGGTTTTTTTGAGACGGAAGACTACACTGAAAACTTACAAAAATGGGGTCCTGATCCGCACTTTCTGGGAAGACAACACAATGATTTGAGAAATGATCGATCATATCTCCATAATCCATCGTGAATACCATATTATCCTCATCGATCCATTTTACCAACTCCGGATCCGTTGATTCGTCATCCAAAATTGAAAGAATGTGGAATCTTGGGTTGGAGTATCTGGTCTTCAAGTCGAATCGCTTATGGGTTTCTCCGTTTTTGTAATGATATACTGGTTTGATTCTGAAATTACAGATATTCAAAATATTCCATATATTGCAAACCAACATTTTTACGTAATCCTCTCCTCCAGTTGTTTTATTGCACACCTTTATTCCATCGTTGACTCTGAATAAAGTAATGTCATAGTACCAATGTATGATAAATAGGTTAACTTACAGATTTCATAGATCCGAAATGTTGTTATTGTTACTGTAGTTTCTTTTTGCATAACTGTTTGTAGGTTTAGGTCCCGAAGGAGCCAATTTACACTGATATTATAGTAGTGGTTAATCGAAAAGAAAAATAACGAGTGAAGAAAGTGAACAACGAAAAGGCTCATGAGACTAGAAATCGATCTGGGTGGATTTCTCTGCGTATCTTCTATTCACACACTCTCTCGTTTATTGATATAATGAGGATATGACTATTGGAGGATATCTGCGGCTAATGGACACTCAAATCAGAAAAGGAGGAAAGAAGGAAAAAATGGATGAAGGGGCCACAACGTGTTTACTATAAACAAATCGATGTCTGAAGAATAATAATCACATTCGGCCATCATAGAAAATCAAATCTATAAACAATTGTATACAACTATATTCATATTATAAACATTCCTGAAAAAACTAAAAATTTTATCCAACTAAGCCATCATATAAATATTACTCAACTCCTAGGATATGTCGAAATACAGTGTGTATCATAAATTCGAAGATTTGTATTGGTAAATAGGAATGTAGACCAAAATATTAGATACATATGGATTTTGATAAATGTTGACAGAAATCTAGGAATGGCTCAAAAACCGCTTTTGGCGAGTTAGATTCAAAAAACTAGCGCGCGAAACATTCGCGCATAGGACTGTCTGCGTTCCTATCTTTCGATGCGCTCTCTCACTGTCTGTCTCTAGTCTAATGACCTTTTAGCCTCCAGAACTTTTTTTCACCATATGGCTACATTTTCGGCGTCAGTAAAGAACCTCTTGACCCGACTTTTGTAGTTTAGGGATTCTTCAGGATTTTCATTCCATTTCCGGGGTGAATCACAAAACCTCCTCATAAAAACACTGCCTTGCATTTTTCTGTTTTTTTTTTGCATTTTTGACTATGTGCTTATTTTCCTTCTTCTCACCTCTTTCCATAATTTTTCGCTTTTGTTTAGTTCGCCAAAACGTTTATATCAATTGGCCAATAGTATATGATGATGCACCAAATGTTTATTTCCGTCATTTTATCGCTTTTTCATCCCCAAACGTTCAAATTTTCAGTAATTTGGCTCCCCAGGACCTCAACCATTACAGTTATGAATAAAAAACACAAAAAATATTAGATGCAGTCTTCTGAAATTCGTAAGTTACCTCCTTTTCAGCAAGTTATATCCATATGTTTTTCAGGTCGCTGTTGTAAAATTGGAGCCGTCAAGCGAATCCATCACCACCCGAGGGTGACGACATTTTTGTCGTGCTAAATAGTAAGTTTTTTTCTATAGACACGAGAAAGTGCAAAAGCTCAAATTTCATGATAATATTTACCATTAGTGGGGCATTCCAGTGTTAGTTATACAGTATTCAACAGTAAACTACAGTAGTCATTATCAACCTTTTTTGCGGTAATTCACGCTATTCGAAGTTGTAGTAATATTTTCTGGGGTGAAGATACTGTAGTTTTTTATCGGCCTATCGACCGTACTATTTTGCTGATGTTTTCAACGATGCTTATCACAGCCTATGCTGTTTTAGTCAATGACCTTCTTTCAGATCGTCGGCATATGTATACCGCTGCATAAAATGCAAATATCCATCAAAGCGGGACTAGGAAGCTGCTGATTGCAAAAAACAAGGTAACTACATAATTTTATGATAAGCATACGATAAGTTTTTGCAGATCCGAGATTGGTTCACCAGACAACCAACTATATGACCAAATACGACGTAGGAGGTGTAAAGAGTGGAGGAACATACATTCATCGCTGAAAGAACCATTTTAGTAGTTGTTTTTTTTAATTTTATATGCAATAAATTTTGGAAAAGATATAATTGATATGATTCTAATAAAGGTCAATAGGCTCAGAGAGCTTGTGCGTGCAGAAAAAAATAACTGACTTCGAGAAACCTAACAACTTTCACCACAAAAACTTCGAACCGGAAAAGTGGGAAAAATCAATGCAATCTTTCTATCTCTCGCTTTCTGTTTCTGTCTATTTGTAGCTCGATGATTTGTACCACTTCAGTCAACTTTCCCCATGTCAATAGTATTATCCACTGACATTGACGAATTCGCGAGAAAAACACATAAAATGAGAGAGAGAAGTGACGTAAAGACGGCTTGCCTCATTGGCTCGGTTGTCATGGTGCATCAACGTCGGCGCATATAATTTTTTTTCGAGCGCTGAAAGTGAGCGTTTCGCTTCCCTGCTTCTTCAAAATGCTATCGATTCTCCTTCCCGACACTCCCTTCCTCTCATTTCCAAATTTATACTTTTTTTTGCCAAAATTACATGGATTATATTTTGTCATCATATCGTCTATTTCCAGACCTTTTCCGCCTAAATACCAAGCTTTCAGGTAAATGGGATCCATCTGGACATAAGCCTACGTCAGTTATCAATAACAATGTCATGAAAATTTTTTTTTGCTTTGCAGTTGCTCTGAGGAAAGTACGTTTTTTTGGTAATTGAGATTATTTGAACAAAATCTTGTTTTCAGGGAGAAGAAAACACCTGGATTATTGATTACAAAAATGGAGTTGGAAAGAGTACTGTAGTAGATCACGGCGGAACTACAAAAACGTATGATCACTTTCAAAAATGGCATGACAGCTTGAAAAAAGTATAGTTTTTCAGATCATTCCATTAGCCGAATACCAAATGTATGAAACTTCATCATGCAATGCCAAAAAAACTGCGGGTACAATACCATTGGAAAGTTAATGATCCACACAGGAATATTAAAAGGTATGAAATTGTTTTGAATAGGTTTAGTATCATAGATATATCAGTTATGAATATTCTGAAATTCCAAATGACAGTTCTGAAAAAGCTGTGGTTTCCAGATAAAACCGAATTGGTTAAACGAACAACAATTGAGTCTCAAGCTGGAAGTATCCAAACATTCTACTGCATCATGGAATCGTGGAAAAGCAGTCAACCGGCACTATTGACATACTGTAATTTTTTACATATATTTTTCAATCTCATACGTCATGATTGCAGTGCCCGTTTTGACCATATACCAAAGTTTTGGATTGCCTCCTACACACCCAGCTATGGAACGAGCTCAGTCATTGATGGATGCGGAAACGTATGTTTTGCAAAATGTTGTGAATTTGAACATCACTATAATTGCAGAAAAAAAAATGAAACATCGAAAATGAGCAGCGAATATGCATTATTACACGGAATACCAATTATGCCAACTCCTATGATACCCTAATATGTGAATAAATGTATATATTCTATATATTATTTGTATATTTTCAAAAACAAAAACGTCTGGTGAAAGCTGAAAAAAGCTGAAAAAATAGAAAATGACTTGAACTTGAAATATAAACGTTCAAAAGACGGAGGTCGTCTAGTGAACACTCAAAAGTGAGCCTGATAATTTTTGTGCTCTTTTGCAAGATTGTCCCTTCCTAGCATATAATTATTGTTTTTGAGTAGATATGACATTTTCGGATAGCCGAGTCCTCTTGAATCCTCGATTGCCATGAGAAACGCCATGGTCCCCAGACCACTCATAAATCTTCAGACACAAATTTGGCTCCTCTGAGCTCCTCGGAGCCATTTTCCGATTGGCATAGACTTGACTCCAGATCCTCATGGAAATTCAGTTGCTGTTGGTGACTCCGAAACCTGACATGTGCTTATTTTTCGTTATGCTCAGTTTTTCTTATAGTTTTCCCTCTTTTTCACTCGCAGCTTTTTTCCTCCTTCTTCTCTCTTTCCGTTGTTATTTATTCCTTCCGTTAATTATACACCACCCCTTCCCCTTATTTTCCAATTTGCACCTGCTCACCACATGTTTATCACGTGCCGTATATATGAAGACTCCAATTACTCTCGTCATAATTTTTTTGCTTTTTTCTGAATCTCTTTCAATCAACATCAGCATTTCAGTGTAATTTGGATCCGCTGGACCTAAACCTTTTCAGTTACGACTAAAAAAACTCGCAAAATTAAAACTATTTGAATCAAAGCTCATCTGAAATCAGTAAGTTCCGGAAATGCTGTTGTGATCAAACTAGAATTTTTCTCAGACGTAAATATCGAAAACATAAGAAAAATTATGATGTGGAACAAAAACGTCCATATTTTGGATGACCAATATTGCGCAAGTCATCAAAAGTTGAGACTGAATAATTTTTTCTGATTTTTTCTCAGACTGAGCCTTATTGACGACCAACATTGTGACGTTTTGTTAAAGAGAAAATCTATAAGATCTGAATTTTTTTTAAAAGTTGCTCACAAAAGAGTTCCGTAAGTTTTTACAATGATATGTTGGGACCATAACATATATAGGCTCGACGACCAACATTGCAATGTTTTTGAAATAGTAAGTTGGTAAGTTGGTCATATCAAAAGTCTGTGATATTGATGAATAGATTCCAGTGTGGAACGGTTTTGAAATGAGAAATAATACGACTTTATCAGCATGACAACTTTAATTCAAATGGAGAACGAAGTATGACTGTCAACAAAAGAAGATTACGCCAGGCTGAAATATCCACAAAGCCTTGGGAAGTATGTTTTCAACAAGAAGTTTGAAATAATAGTGAAAGTTCCAGAGGTTGGCGATTTTGAAGTGAGCCGAGGTACAACAACGATGACTTCCGCGAACTGTGCACTGAACTACAAACGGCCTTCAAAAAGACAAATGTCAAGAAGAAAAAAGAATTTCTTGAGTCGAAGTCAACTATGAATTTTTGTAGAAATATGTGAATAAATTAGTATATTTTTGTATATTTTGTTTTAAAAAATGATACATAAAACGTACATCATGTTTTGCGAAGAATCAGTACGAAACAGACTGAAAGATAACCGATTGATATATTTCAGCGGTTTGTTTATGAACAACATTTGATTCATGACAAAGATTTTTTTTGCAAAAAAATATTACATTCTATTAAAATAAAATTTGGCTAGCAATTAGCCAGGTGCTCTCTCGAAAATCTCCTCTCCTCAATCCTCCCCTTCATAATAACAACCTAATCGCATGTTTTTTAATGCCTTCAAGCCCCTCATTATCCACTGCCCGCCCGCCAATTTTCGTGATATATCGCCCCCATCTCTCCCTTGTTTTTTACTACACTCATATTTATTTTCCACCTGCAAGCTCTTTTAATTTGGTTTCCATGGTGCATCGTCTACACAGCCACCCAGGAGCTTAACCTAATCCTACTCATATTTCCTCCTCCTCCTTCCTCCTATTATTGATTCCTTTCTAAGCCTCTCTAATTATCCCCTTCCCACTCTCAGATATTCCTCATATTTTCCATTTCCTACCTTATCCCGTCATTATATCTAGTTTTTTCTCTCATTTTATAATTTTTTTTGTAAGTTTTTTCTCCATAGTCCAAGTTTTCAGATTGGGTATTTGGCTCCCTGGACCGTAAACCACTTCAGTTATGGATAACAAACTAGAAAAAATTGATCAATTAGGATCATAGCTGTTTTGGAAAAAGTGAGTATTGCAAATTGGCTAGATTTTGAGAAAACTTTTGATTTTGCAGAGCTGAGATTTTAGGCTCTGAGCAAGATTGCTCCAAATTGTACCAACCGAGCAATGGATAGCGAGTGTGCTGAAATTCATTGAGCCCTTGACAAAAATGCAGCCGAGCAGGGTCTAGATGCCAATAATTGGAGCCCCAACCTTTAAGCTGATCGGGCTAGACGTGCTACCAAATGAGCCGAAGATGCAACCAGCCAAATGCTCCAAGTGTCACATCGACCAATGGATTTTTTATTGGAACAGAACAATTTGGAACTCATTCCATTTGGAGGTATTAGATGTCATAATATAGAAGATCAGACTTCTAACTGAAACATTTTCCTTCGAAAAATTTGAGTTTTTTCAGATAGTAGATAGTCAGGCAGCTGATATACCAGTCGCTGTAACAAAGATGCCAACAAGGGTTCTGGATGTTCATAGCCGAAGTGGACTGGAAGAAAGTATGTTTTGCAAATAATATGAAATCAAATAATGGTGGGTTTTCAGAATTGTGCAAAATGCAAACACACAAGTCTTGGCTGTTGTTCGAACTGTCAATCTTATAATTCATAGTTATGTAAATAAATGTATATATTCAACATACTTCATCAATTTGAAATGAATTGAAACAATCCGGAGATTGTGAAAACAAGTATCATGAATCATCTCACGGTCGCCTAACTTCTTGATCTGAAAATCGGCTCATTTGCTCTGCTCAGAGCGTTTTCTTGGCCTCAACCGCTGAGCAGAATACTCTAAGTCATCAAAAGTCATCAAATTGTGATTTGAACACCTCATGATTCCCACATTATAAAAATCTGGACCATTTTACAATTACCCGCCCTTCTTTTCGTAAGAATGTGCTTGTTTTCAGTTTTCACCCCCTCACCTAGTACCTCTCCAGCTCGGTTGTCCTAGTGCCTGCCGGTGACAGGCTGTCACCCACATGATTTATTTTCATCTTGAAGCTCGACTCCTCCTTCATCATGAAAACAAGCCCACACCTGTCGATTCGGTTGCCCTGGTACATCGCAAGCTCATAATAACAGCCTAATCCGACTCATTACTCCGGATAATCTGTCTCCTCCTTCTTCCTTCTTCTAGCGATCAATTCCTTCTTCTAACCACTCTCAGAGCCATTTTAATTATTACTTTCCCTGCCTGCTAATATCCCCCATATTTGCCATTTCGCACTTTATCATGTTATACTACCTCGTTTTGTCTATACTTTCAAAGTCTTTCAAATTATTGTTGTCGATACCTTCTTCTAATTTTTTCTAACTCTTATTTTCTATTATATCTCCACTAATCCGCTCCTCTCCTCATTTTCCAATAATCAAGATTAGTGCCGAGCCCCAACACCTCCTCGGCTCCGTTGCCATGGTCACCTCCTCGGCTCCGTTGCCATGGCCCCGCTCGCATGTTTTTTGGACTATGAGCTCGCTAGACCTCTCTTCTCCCCATCTTGTTATCGATTCCTTTTTCTGACAGCCACTCTCCTTCTCTCTGATATCTCTGATATACATCCGTTTCTCTGATATCCCCCATATTTTTCCTTTTCGCCTCTTATTACATACATTTACATACTAGGTTTTTTATTCCTTTTCAACTATTTTCATTTCGCTTTTATCAATAATATCCATTTTTTTCAGTGGGTATTTGGATCCTTATGGACTTTAGACCGCTACTCAGTTATGAATAACAATTAATATGAAAATATGAAGATTTGCTCCGAAGTTTTTTGGAAAAAAGTGAGTTCTTGACTATATTGGCCTCAAATATTCCAATTTTTTAGGACTTAGAACTATCCGGAAAGGGAGAGATGTTTGAAATGGAAGATGGATGATATGGTACGTAAGTTTTTTTCGAGTTTTTGAGAATTTTGACTTAGGCTTAGGTTTATTTTTTTCCAATTTCTCTATAAATTTGAAAAAAAACAACTCTAGTTTTGTCAGAATTTTCGAAAAAAAATTTTTTAAAAAATCAGAACGTCTTGTTTATAGGATGATGATGATGAAAAAAAGTGGATGCTTCGCATAAATTTCACAATTTTGAACAGTGAGTTTTTTCTTGATTTTTAGTTATTTATCAGTTACGGTATCAGTCTAGTTACAGTACTCAGTATTTGTCAGTAAGATGACAAGAGCTCGTATTTGAATCATTCGTATTTGTATCAATCTTATCATTTTCAACATTATCAGTATCATTTGAATCTAGCTGTAGTTTGTAGTCTTTCCACACTATTGCAATTAGAGATTTATTGCATTAAACCTAAAAAGATCCTGACTTAGAAGAAAAAAAGTTAAAATTTACATACAAATATCTTGATTTCAGCCGAACATGATTGATGCTGGAAATGACATATTGATGTCTCGTTTAAATTTCCGAAAGTATCTGAAGCTGAAGGTTGCCATATCGAGTTGCTCCTGATGAGCGTACATGGCAAAAACTGATTGAATGGTGAGTTTCTTAGAAAAAAAATTTGTCACGCTTAAGTTTTTTTCAGTCATATTCAAAAAATGTTACCTTCACCGAAGGTGTGGTGGTTGTGAGAATGTGGTGGCGGTTGAATCGGCAGGAAAGAAAAAAGTATGTGGGAATTGATAGACTTGATCGAGTGATATTGAAATTTTGGCATCCCAGCTAGAAAGTTGTATTTTGTACTATTCCACTGATTTACTCGAATGTTTTTTTTTTGCGTTAAACCTAAGAACATCTCAGCGTCAAAAGAATCAGAAGTTTCCAGACAAATATACTTTTTCAGATGGACACGTATGACAGGGATTTGAAGAATTGAAGAAATCAATACCGTGGAATCGCGGAAGACAAAAAATGAAGGAATGAAGAAAACCGGATGGAGGAATAGGAAAGAAGGATTGTATATTAGGTTCAGCGTGCTGGATGCAGGTTATGAAATATCGAAGATTTGAAGAAGGAAGAGCAAGACAAATCGTTGCGGGTACAAAAGACGAAGAAAAATTAAAATAAATTACTGGTATCAGTTTTAGTGTATTTTTTTATTAAGTCAATAAATATTTATTTGATGATACAAATATTTTTTACTCCTGGTGAAGATCCGCGAAAACGGTTTGCGGCACTTTCAAAAAAAAAGAATCCTAGACATGTTGGAAGCTAATCTCCTTTGTGTTGGACACTTGGAAGAACCACTGGATAGAAGCGAGGCGTCGCTTTGATAGATGAATCTGAAAATCTTCTGATTTTCTACGTAAAAGTTTAATTTTTCTTACCTATCTTCTATAGTCGTCCGGTTTTACGTTGGGATTTCAAAACTGCGCAATTCTGAACTTAGTGTCAGCATCAGTGAGATCTCTTACATCTTCAAATTCAGGCGGTAGTCCAACGAGCTGGCTTTGTAATTGTGCTAGACTTTCCATTCGCGTTTTCTCGAACCGGCACGTTTTGTATTGTTGGTAGCTCTTTTTCTTTCCAAGGATCTGAAATTTGGTTGAAAATGATTTTATTGGCTCACGAAATGTTGATTATCATACTTTCGTTCCATGAGATCACAAGAACATCTTTCGGATCCGGGTGTTTCTACTATCTTCCGGCGCCTTGTCCTTCGACTACATAGCTCGTGGTTTATTTGACATATTGGCTGCTAATTGGAGTTTAGTGGTCTAAAAACGTTATCAATTTTTCAGATTCACAGCTTAAGTTTGCCGACTTACTGTTACCTTTCAACTCCCATTTAAACCTTCCGCATTCATAATAATGTTTGTATAGTCCAAATTGGTGGTTCTATTGTTTGTTTGACTTTTATCGTCGGTTGCCTCTTAGACAGCAGCTGTAGCTCGCAGATGCTCTTGCTAGTTCCCAACAACTGAAAACTCAAAATCAATTTTAAAATTTACTGGAAACTCACATTTTTTGATCTTTTAAAGTGTGAGCTGTTTATTTCATTAGTACTGACACAGGTTTAGTTCCTACTGGATACAATATTACCTAAAATTCGTGTTTTTTTTGTAAATTTCAGGTAGGAATATTGGGAAAAATTGCCAAATAGAGAAGTTATCAAATTTTGCAGGAAATACAGTTTTCAAGATGTTCGCACATCCTAAACTATGGAAAATCAATGAAAAACTATGAAAGTTTCAATATATATGGAGAGAAAGGAAAAAACTGAACCGAGCCCGCAAAATGAGTGACTCACATGTGTTGTCATGATTCATATCAATATAACACACATTCAATTCATAACATGAATAGCGACACCGTGTTTTTGTCATTTGTTTGTTTGTCACCCAATATACACCAATATATTGGTTTTTTGGTATACCACATTTTGGCCAAGTTTTTTTTCATCCGACATTTTTTCATTTGGCCCGAAATTCTCAAATCATAGCTCGTATCTGATAATTTTCAGGGTAATACTTTCTCCAGTTATTGGAAATTGACCGATCTACAGTCATGATGAAATAACAATGTGCCTACTTTTTAAGAAACATGTGGATTCATTTTTTTTTCAATGAATGTAGGTTGTCTCGAAATTGAAATTAGCAACTATTTTGATTTTTAGGTATACCCTATATAGATACCGTATTTCCGCGATCATAGCGGCATTCTGCTGTGATTCTCAACTTCAATCAATTTCTTACCTTTACCTATATTCAAGGTACCATTTTATTTTTCAACATATTCTTTGTAGCGTTTAATTTGAGGTATCGTTCTAATGAAGGAAATATGGTTGATCAAAATGACAGCACAATAATGTAATTAACAACAATTATTATTACATATAAAAGCATTCTTGAGTGGATGTGGTGAGTACTGTGATATAAATTTTTTTAATGCCTATCTTTTCCAGAACATAAAAATCAACATTATACAAAAAATATCTAACTTCTACGCAAAAAAGGATCAGAGTACGCATGAAACAGAACTGCACCGTTGAAAAATGTTTGGATATGAGGTATTTTTATCATTGTTACATCATGTATTACACCAATAGCAATGAGTTATCAAGTTTTTTTGGAAAGTTGAAAATTATTGATACTATCAGTTTGATTAGAAGTTTTGTCGAGCAAGAATTTACTGATAAGTTATGTTTCAGAAAAATCAATGGAACGCAAAGAATACTTTCCAGCAAGTTTTTCAACTACAGTTTTTAAATCTCGAAGAGACCCACGACAAAGGTAAGATCAATCAAAGTATGATCATATTCCGAAGTTTCAGATGGAAAAATTTCTTCTCCGATTGTGATAGAAAAAATTCGAGCTTCCAGAGCAACTCCACTGATATGCCGAATAAACAGTTGGAAGAATTTCATCAAAAAAATCTGTATTTATTTTACTTGCTTTCAGGAGGTTATTTGTAGTATCTGCAAATAGTTCTAAAGGCTGTGGAAAAAACGCCAGAAGAAAAACCCGAAAGTGGTCTGGCCGAATATTTAAAAAAAAATGGAGAAAGCTGTAAGAAAATAGTCAGAGCTCAAAAAAATTAATCTGGAATTTCAGGTTTTCGACTGTTCAACAAGAATGGAAAAATCAATAAAGTTTGAGGTAATTTCAAAATTTATATCAATTAAAAATTATTTTCAGTCAACTCACCCCGCACCATCGACAGTCCGCAGAGATCACCATGAAAAAAAAATGTGAGTCGAAATTTCCATGTCTATAGAATCACTTTATATTTTCAGATCGGCTATCAATTATTATCCAACAAACCCCTTGCGCATTTGAATAAATTATATACTTCATCTTAACTTTTTCAAATGAAATTTCTATTTCTCTCCTGTTCAATCAGTCAATTCGAAAAACAACAGCTGCTGAACCAGCTGGTTCACATCCAAACAAAATTCGATCCTATATTTGCAAAAAAGTTGCCAGAAGATCTGTTTACTTTAATTGAATTCCGATAATTTTTGAAGAGTGTCTGAAACTTGTCTGGAACAGTTCAAGTTGTTGAAAATGATGATTTTATTATATCAGTCAAAGTTCCGCTACTTGATCTCAATAAGTAAGCTATTTGAAATTCTGAAAAAAATAATAATTGTCTTATCAATTTTTGGAATGACCCGATTAGGACCTCCTGAAGTCCGGAACTCGCATATTGGTGACCCGGTCCCGCAAAAAAAGTGACTCACATGTGTAGTCATGATTCATATCAATATAACACACATTCAATTCATAACATGAATAGAGACACTGTGTCTTTGTCATTTGTTTGTCACCCAATATACACCAATACATATTGGTTTTTTGTGTCCCACAACTTATCTAAGTTTCCACTTTTCTTACTAGTCTATTTTTTTTACAAAAGTTCTCAAAATATACATCATATTTAATATTTTCGCAGGGTAATACAATATCCAGTTTCTGGAATTGGACCAATCCACAGTCATGATGAACAACGTCTATTTTTCCAATTTTTTTGAGTATTTTATAGAACATATATGTGAGTATTACTATAAGACATGCAGTTATTTCATGTTTTTTTTTTGCAGTTTTTCGAGAAGACATCAAATAGTCGATATTGTTTTTTCGATTCAAAAGCCAATCGGTCTGGCCAATTGAAAGGAATAAATTTGTTAGAATTTTTCTTGCATGGTTTGTGAAATACTTTTTTGATTTCTAACAAAAATGGTGTATTTTAGGATGTTTGGGACTTGGTAGTTTCATTTCGATCATAAGGAGTTACTATACCGGTAGAAAAACCTAGAAAAAAAATTTGGACCTTCATAGCGATGACAATGATGTTTCTGAGAGAAAAAATCAAACCTCAACAGAACCTCAGACAATTGATGAAATTTGGTAAGTTGGCATTTTATTTTTTTCAACATTGAGAAATTTTGAAAAATTTTAGTTTATCTCAAATTAAACATGATACGAACATTTTGAAACCACTACAAAAGTAGATAAAATAACTGTTTTGGGCCAACTCTATTATCAAGCAAAAAAAAATTTCGTAAAAATTGTTTTGGTCAAAGAAAAACCTGAGTTTTTGACCGGCAAACTATAAGTTAAATTTTCACAATTTTCTGAAAAGAAAATTTGAAAAATCAATAGTTTTCAGGCGAATCGCAGCAAAGTTAAAATTGTGAAAATCGGTGCTTTCATATCGTGAGAAAATTGAAGCTAGAAGAAATCAAATGAAATTTCAACACAACTACAGCCCGCAGAACCCGAAAAACTGGAATTTTTTTTGATTTTCTAGAAGGTAATTTTTCAAACTTCGTTCTCCACAAAAAATTTTTTTTTCAGGAAACATTCGTTTTTAGCTGGAGCTGATTGTTTAACCGGTCGAATCCCTTATGGAGCCAGTATTCATGTGAGTCTAAAGTTTCCTACATCTTGATAAATACATTTTATCAGACCGACGATAGCAGTCGTTTGCCACCCGTGAGCACATTTGATCCGGTTCATATATCTCACCGTTTAAATAAATATTTTTCATCAATTTATTTTCCTTTGTTTATTCAACAAAAATGTTCTGTTTTGAGAAGCCATTTTGCTCTTCGATTTGATGAAGCAGATTTTGGAAAAAAAACTAACAAGGAAATGTTTCGTGGAGAGGTGAACTTAAAATCGCTGAAAAAATGTCTGAAAGTGACGAAATCGTATGAAAATTTTTCAAACACAATTTTCGGTCAAAATAAGTGATCTTCAAATGAGAGATGGCAAAAAACAGGGCCCAACCTCACTCGTTTTTTCCATTCCCTCACTATCAGTTCACTTCAGTTTTCAGTAGTATTCCATTGTTCTTCAAAGAACTATCAACCCGGCCTATCCAGCTCTTCGACTTTTTTTCCATGGAAATTGTTAACGAATCCCTCACATATTCGTGAGCTCTATCCTTTTTTCCCACATTCCGGAGGAGTGGAACGGCTGGCACGAGGCCCTCAGCACAAAGAGGCAATAGTGCGTGAAAACTGGAGAGTGTAGAGAAAGAGGCGCTCCATTTCGTGAGGACTCCTGCTTTCTCTTTTTTTGCAAAATGATGAAAGGACGCGTTTCTTTCTTTTTTTCGTTTTATTCTGAGACTCGAAACTTCTATCAAAACCTAATTGAGCTTTAAAATTTTGAACTCATCATTTTTTCAAAATCTTCTACTCTGTTGAGATTTCCTCGAAAACTTTTCCATTTTCCGAAATTCCCGGCTTTTTCACTGATACCGTTTAAAAAACGCCATCTTACAGGGTAAATTGATCAACTATTTGATCTAAGCTGAACACAGTTATAACAAAATGAAACGACAGTTCGAAGACTTTTGAAAAAAAAAGTAAGTATTTATATAACTGATTTTCATAAAAGTGTTTATTATCAGCCCGCAAGGTGGTAAGAATCACATTCGGTTGCGAACTGGCCATCACATGGAAATGAAACCGTGCACAATGAATATGGTAAAAGTAAGTTTTAAAATGTTTGTCCAAATTGTTGAACAAAGCTTTAAAATAACAGCTATGACCCGATTATTCACTGATTGGAACATGCTTACAAACTAATCGTGTCAATAACGGAAATCGAGCGACTTCTCCTGAACAACACATCCAATGAAGCGGTAATCAAGCCAAAGAACGATTTCGAAAAAACACTTTTTTCAGAATTCACGATTGGTCTTGAAATTCACTGTGATGTTCTAGCATCCTACAGCATGGAAAAAAAGAGAAGTGAGTTTTTTTTTTCATATTTTTCAATTAATAGTATAATTATAGTTTTCACGGTGCTATGGTCTTTCAAATAAACTCAACTACTGCTGGAGCGGTAAACTTCAAATTCACCGAAGGAAAAAGTTAGCCGTTCTTCATATTGTAGGCCTGAAGAAAATAGTGAGTTTCGATATTTGAAAACATAGTTTACGAAAAGAATCAAATTACAGTACAACAAACCCGATCCAACTATTCCAATTGAAAGTCAGACAACAACTTATTCGAATGCTCGAATGAAACCCGAGAAAAAGTGGAAGTGAGTTTTGAAATGAAAGAGTTTTCAATCATTATCATATTTCAGGTTCAAATCGATCAACAATATATTCGAGCAGTGCTGATTGTGAGAAAGCAACAACAAGAAGTGGAAACCATTACGGAGATGATAAAATGAGCCTATATGGTAAAAATACTTTTTGCTTTGACTCGAAATATTCATGAATTTCAGATACTATCCCAGTATTCCAGAGATCCGGTGCAACGACGATTTTTGTCTAGAAATTCGTAGAGTATCGATTTTAAATAAATATTATATTCAAGAACATGTTTTTTTTTTCATTCTGATGAATCACATTTGAAATCCTTATTGTCAGATTCATTTTGAGCACATTTGAAGAATCTGAACACCTGCCATCCTCATCAAAACACATTCGTATGACTAGTTCAATATATCATGTTTGAGAAGAACTTCTGGTACAGCTGGAGCCAATCAGCCTGGCACTACTTTCTGTGGAGAGTACATAAAGTTTGGAGGGATTCTGCTCCCACACATTCCTTCCATCTTCTCAATTCACTGCAGTTTAAAGTATATCCCATTTTTTTGGCTTCCAGTTTTTTGAACAACTATCGATTTCTCATTCTATCATCATTTATCTGAATCTATATCGTTATTCCATCCGATGTTGATGAAAAAGTGCCAGGACCTAATGTACACTCGTTCTTTTCCGCCGAATTGATCATAAAGAACAACTGGTGGTCTTCAATGAGCCTGGCGCCACAGAAATAGTACACAAAGTCTGGAGGGGTCCCAGAGATGGCGTGGGTCCCACTCGTTCCCTCTATACATTCCCTCAGCTCACCTTAGTTCTCAGCATCCCATTTTTCTCGCACCCTCGTTTCTCTCAAAAAGTCAGCAGGTTAGGTTTATCTCCATCTCCTTCAAACGCTCCTAATCAATCATTTTTTATCAGCTCTCTCCTATCTTCTATCGAATAACCCCTCATCTCATATTTATTGTCCTAAGAATGTTCTCTCCCCCGTTTTTTGCACATTCCGGAGGGGTGGAACGGCTGACACGGGCCTTTTAGCCCTCAGGATGCAATAGTAGGCAAAAACTGGAGAGAGCAGAAAAAGAGCCGCTCCATTTCATAGGGTTCCTCTTCTCTCTCGTTTTCCCGCAAAATGATGACTCGCACTTTTTCCCATTTTTTGTGACTCAATGTTCTATCTACTTACTGATATTCCTATATACTATTTTTTTCTGAATTCCTTGAATTCTGTCCGATTTTTTCTCTCATTCTCATTTCTCCAAAACATCTGAAAATGAACCGGTTTTCAGGGTAATATGGATCTACGGATCTTGACCAAACGACTCGTATGAGTTGCAGTTATAGCAAAAGAACAGAGTACCTTTACGATGGAATCGAAAACTGTGAGTTTTGCTCTCTTTCGAATTCTGACAATTGATCACTTGTTTAGTTTCAGACTGGCTCTAGTCGATATCTCCTGAGGAAAAGTGGAATCAGAAAGCCTAACTATGACTTGGCAAACGATGAAAGGTATGCAGGAAAGGGAAGAAATTCCAATACTGGTACTTTTGATTTCAGATAGAGTTAATAATTAGTTGGAAGATATAAAGACTCTCTGGTGACCAATTGCACCGGAAACTGGATCTGGACGAGGTGGAAGTTGACGGAAATCGAATTCAAAACTGTAAGTCTACTTTTGAATCTATGAATCTATGAATCTATGAATCTATGAATCTATGAATCTATGAATCTATGAATCTAGGAATCTATGAATCTAGGAATCTATGAATCTATGAATCTATGAATCTATGAATCTATGAATCTATGAATCTATGAATCTATGAATCTATGAATCTATGAATCTATGAATCTATGAATCTATGAATCTATGAATCTATGAATCTATGAATCTATGAATCTATGAATCTATGAATCTATGAATCTATGAATCTATGAATCTATGAATCTATGAATCTATGAATCTATGAATCTATGAATCTATGAATCTATGAATCTATGAATCTATGAATCTATGAATCTATGAATCTATGAATCTATGAATCTATGAATCTATGAATCTATGAATCTATGAATCTATGAATCTATGAATCTATGAATCTATGAATCTATGAATCTATGAATCTATGAATCTATGAATCTATGAATCTATGAATCTATGAATCTAGGAATCTATGAATCTAGGAATCTATGAATCTAGGAATCTATGAATCTAGGAATCTATGAATCTATGAATCTATGAATCTATGAATCTATGAATCTATGAATCTATGAATCTATGAATCTATGAATCTATGAATCTATGAATCTATGAATCTATGAATCTATGAATCTATGAATCTATGAATCTATGAATCTATGAATCTATGAATCTATGAATCTTTGATTTTCAGGAAGAACTCGATCGATACCGGAGCTGTCTAATAAACGACCTAGACCATGCATATCCAGTATGATATTTATTTTCTCATTCTTTATAATTTTTTTTTGTATTTCAGATTGGAGGAAAATCACCTTGATCAGGACATACAAACATCTTGATATGGACCTGGTCCCAACTGGAACATCCAAGTACACATTCGTGGAGATTAGAATAGAACTATCATAACAAGAAAAATTTGATTAAAAATAATAGACATTACTTAGTTCCTCTTTGTTTATATAAAACCATTTTTTCTGAAAAACTGTAAATTCAGACAAAAAAATAAGATTTTCAGCATTTCAAAAAAAAACTTGAGAATGATAACTGATATCATTTCTAGATAGATTCTAAGAAAACTGACTCAAAACTTGGTGGTACTGTAATTTCAGTCAGTGTTGTTCGGAGTCACAAATCAGTATCAGTATCGAGACTGTGCTCCCATGTTATCTGGATAGGTACTCGGAAAGTTTCAGGCGATCAAAAAATTTGAAAACAAATATTGGATTGGTCAATTGTTGATCAGTTTTATGTACTTTCTGATACGAAAATATCTGATCTTCAAAAACCACAACACAATCTATCATCATTAATCATCAAGAGCTGCACATCACATCATTGAACCCTATCCGTTATCCCACTTCACGGATATAATTAGAATTGAGATTTTTTCATCCAGATGTTTCATCCAGACAAGAGTTTAAAGTAGGACTTCGGCATGCCGAACCCGACACCGACCAAGAAAAAACCATTAGATAGGTGAATTTCTCACTTAGCCGAGCTACCTCACAGTGTATGAGATATGAAGTGAAATAAATCATATCGTTCTGCCTACTGATATTACACACTATCAGTGGTTCCTCAAAACTTTTTCTCAAGAAGTGAACGAATAGAAAGTTTTTTGAAAAAGAACAACTGATAAGCCGGTGAGCCCACACACCGGTGGAAATAGTGTGAAAGGCCTGGAGAGTCGGAGAGAAAGAGGGTCGCGAGTGATAAAAAATCTGTTCCAATTGCTCCATAGTACACTTCTTCAGTTTTCACATTTTTCTGTTGAGATTTTTTTTCCCGAAAGTCATAGTTTTGACATTGATACCTTATTTCATCGACTATTCTTCATGATTATTTTGTTACGTTTTACTACGTATGTATGTGTTATCAGGAAAACCGATAGGTACATAACCGCTCGGTGGCACTGATAACACCAGTTATTCTTCTACTTTCTAAATAAACATTGTATTCAATGCGAGTGTTTGAATATATATGAAACGTGCGATCCTAAAAGTGGCTTCGTAACAATTTAAGTTTTCATTAGATTACTGTAGATTCCTTTTTTATACTGTAACCGAATCTAGGAGCATCATTCATGTTTTTTATCAGATTTCTGAATATTTGTATATTTCAAACTTCTGATCATCCATTTTTTTTTTCAAAACTTCTCCTTGAACCTATTATTTCTTTCTCGTATCTTCTGAAACTTATCTCTAACATGATAATTAAGGGTGATGTATTATTCGAATGGATATTAGACCGAACTAACAGTTATATCAAAATGAAGCTGCCACGAAATCGACCTGAAAAAATTAGGCGAAAGTAAGTTTTTTCATTTAATCTTTTTTTCATTAAAAACCCCGTATTTTTTCAGAAAAGTGCCAAAGTGCTATCACATCAATGAGGCAATGAAATGATCACGAAACTATTTGTAAGTTTTTTTGCGTATTTTTTACATTAAGCTACAGTAAGCTATACTAACAGTAAAACTATACTGATCGACCAATACTAGGTTACTGTAGACAGTCTCTATATTTCTTACTGTAGCTAATCCTAGGCTTTAGGTCCATGAAAATACTTAGGAGATGATTACCTATAATTTCAGTGCCCCATCAAATGACAACATTCTAACAGACATATTCTATGGCCCCTTCTACGATATGCTAGTTTTTTGAAATCAAAACAATATATTGGGAAAGTTAAATGGAATGGAGAAAGGCGTTCCAATTGTCATTGATGATGAAAAGGTAAGTTGATGATAACTTAAATTCTTCTCATCAATTTTGGAATGCGAATCATGTATATACCACCCGGAACTGGTATATCGGTTTTTTGATACTGTAGTTTCCATGTTTCTTACTGTAGCTAGTCCTTGGATTTTAACGCAAAAAAAATATCTAGATTTCTAGCTTCAAACCGAGTGATAAAAATGTTTTATTCAGACGAGAACGATGTTCTTCATTGAAAACGAAGATCCAACAAAGTTTGCAGGTGGTTAAATTGAAAATCAAGGTAGTTTTAAAAGATTATTGGCATATAATCATCATCATAGATTTTAGGTTATTGTACTTGACCAAAAAAATGACTTACTGACTGAACATTATTTTGTAGGCACGGACTTGATTTATGTGAGTCATCACCATTCAAAAACTCAAATAATTTATTACAAATCTTATTTTCAGAAATTCACCAAATATCTGGGCAGTGCAAAAATTGTTGTCACCGTCAGTGCTCAACTTCGAAGTTTGTTTCAGTGAGTCTAGAGAATAAAATCTAGAAGCACATTTTGTTTTTTCAGAAACATCACTGCAGATACAACCAGAAGCCGAATCCGCTGATTTGAAATTGTTTTATTGAAATAAATTGTTTTGTTCAATGTTTTATTGGTGAATCATATATGAAAAAACACATCTGCTGAGGCAATCACCGGCGTTTGACTTTTCGTGCGATGAAGTTGCCACAGTATCAGTTTCAGCAATCATAGTCTGATCAAAAACATTTTGTAAAGTAGGGGGTCAAAAAACGGTGGCCATCATTTAACGATAATTTTTTTCGAGGTTACGACCGAGCGCGGAAAACCGAGTACGGGAAGAAAGAGAACTGAGTAGAAAAAAGAATTAAAACAGAATTTCATTTTGGTATTATTATTAGCCGTAGTTATTAGCCGACAAGCAAAATAGGGGCTCCGCTATCTCGCAGCTGTCGGTACTCGGTCCGAAAGTTTCCGGTACTCGGTCCGTTTTTTCCCATACTAAGTGTCAGTTGGTTTTCTTCTTGTAATCGGTTTTCGGGCGCTCGGTCCTAACCTCCTTTTTCTGTTCGTAGATTTACGCTTCTATCTTTTCTTCAATCTGATTTTTCTACGGAGTTTGCTCTCTGTAAGAATTGAATTAGGGCGACTTATTCGAAAATATTGCGCAAGTCTTTGCGCTCAAAATGTCATTCTACCCCATAATTTATCACATTGAAAACTTACTTTTATCGTTTCGTCGAATTTCCGTTAGCTTGTTGCGCGAATGCAGCCTTCTAAGCCTGTCGTTGTTTGTAGAAATCCGCAGAACACTGAGAAAGCGTGTAATCGTGAGGCATTCTGAAAACTTTCCAAATGGCTACATTGCTCGAAAATTGAAATTTAAAAAAAAACGTTTTTCCCCGATCATCTATTTCTAGAAGATTCTTCCGTCGCACGCATACTGTATTCTTTCACAACAGCAGCCCAAATTTAGAATAACCACGAAATGTATTCTCATCTTTGTCAAACCAAATTCATTTTTTAAAATTTCGTACCATTTGAAGTATTTCGCAATCTTATCGTTTATTTTCCAACAAGTTAACTATTTTTCTAACCATGTCCAAATGACTTGCGGAATATGTCATTCGATAGTTTTTTCATGTAGATTCTAAATCCATATTTACTTTTTGCTCAACGAAGTTTTGAAAATCTGAAAATGAAATATTCAGCGAGTCATTTGGACATGGTTAGTTCAAACCGTTCCCTGGTTAGCCGTCTTCAACAAAACTTATCTTTCTCTATTTTGTTCGCTCCGTTTGATCGTTTCTTGAATTTGTACGTTGTTTGTTACAGACATGCCATCAAGAAAGCGCAGACAAGCAACTTCCAAATCTGCATCGACAGCAGTTAGCAAGACATCGGACGATCTGGAGGTAGTTAACCACTTTTTTAAAATGAGTTTAATAGAATTTAGTTTCGGACAGAGTGAGGAAATCTGAGTTTTGCAACAAAATAATGAGTTGGGAATAATAACTTTCAGAAAAGTGTAATTCAGCAGTTTTGAGTGCTTTTTGAGTATTTCCATAGCATACACTCTGTTGCAAAAAAAAAAATTTAGACGTCCAAAGGCATGTACGCGCACGGAAACTGGCTGATATTGGCGAACGACAGCTCTACCGATCTATTTTTGATGAATTTGTCGCACACGCTTCTCTAGATCGGAAATATTCTCATTATTTGCGACTAAACTTGCCGAAATGCGCTTCACCGGCATCAGTTCTCAGATCTTTCTTGCGTCATCCTTTTTTCCGTCAATGTTCATGATCTAGGGAATTATCCGACTGCTACTCGATAATGTCTTTCAAAAAATACGTTATTTGAATGTAATTTTTTGTAAAATTGGAATTCATTGTCTGGTTTTGCTATCGGAACTTATTACAAGGCGAAAAAACTTTTCAAAGTCGAAAATTTTACCCACAATGGTAAAAAATCCACAGAAAAAGGGATTTCAGGATTTTAAATACGATTAATGAGCAAAACCAGAAATTAATTCGAATTCTCCATGAATAATAACCGCGGGTAGCATTTTTCCACAAATCATTGTCACATGGTGGTCAGACCGTTCGAAAGTGAAGCCAGAGCTCCATGCTTTATCACAACTACGTAGTTTAAGCTTTTCAATTTCTAAGAAAGCATGGTTGCAAATCGACATGGAGCCCAAAAGCGGCTTTTGTCCGTTTTCAAAGCCAAAGGCAAGAGGATTCAATTTTTCTGTCGTAAAAGTTGTCAAATCTAGTTAATTGTGGATAATTGAAATGAAAATAAGAAAAAATTGGTGAAAATGCGAATCTGGTGCATAAAAATACTGATGTGTGCGTCCTTGTGTGTTTTGTAGCGTTTTCTCTTCCATATTCTGCAATTTTCTTGAGAATTACAAGCATTCAAACTATTTTTGCTTCTTATTTAGGTTTTTTGTAATGTTATTCCAAACAAATTGATAAGAAAACGTTCGGAATTCTGTCTGCACCAAATTTTTCCGGTTTCTATTTTTAATTTTCCATAATTAACGAGATTTGATGATTTTTATGACAAAAAAGTCGAATTCTCTTCAAAATGCCTCCAAAAAACTTGAAATTCAACAGCCACGCAACAATACATATTTTCAGGAAGTCATGTACGCCGTTGAAAAAGTCCTCAACAAAAGAGTGACTTCTGCCGGAAATACAGAATACTTGATTCATTGGGAGGTAATTAGAGGGATTTTTTTTTACAAAATCGATAATCTTCTCTTTTTTAGAACTTCTCGTCTGATCACGACTCTTGGGAGCCAATTGAGAACTTGAATTATTGCCGCGACAAAATCAAGGAGTTTGAAAAGAATGCCAAAAAGGTTTTTTTAAATGATAGAGTAAGATAATCCTTTGAATTTTCAGACCAGAGCCAGAAAACGTATCACTCGATCCGCTAGCGATGATTCCAAGTGAGTTGTCTTACAAATATAGGCTAATAATCTGATTATTTAATTCAGAAAGACTAATACTTTGGAGCCAATTGAGAACTTGGAGTGTCGCGACAAACTCAAAGAGGTTGAGAAGAATGTCAAAAAGGTTTCTTTCATGAAGAAATAAGGTTAACCGGTAAATTTTCAGACCAGAGCCAGAAAACGTGTCACTCGAGCTGCTATCAATGATTCCAAGTGAGTTGTCTTACAAATATAGGCTAATAATCTTTTTTTTTTCATTCAGAAAGACTAATGTCAAGTTCAATCTCGATGAAAAGCAACTTCAACGCATTATTGGTATCACAAAAGTTCCAGGAAAATGGCATTTCCTCTGCAGATTCACTGATGACACATTAAATTTGGTTCCATTGAATAAAATTAACGCTCGGTGAGTTGATATCGATAAATTTAATCATAGAACTGATTTTCTCGAACAAAATACTGTAAAATCAGCGCATTTTTTTTCAGCTTTCCTGATCAAGTCATCAGTTTCTATGAAAATCGCTTGAAAGAAGCCAACTTCGTCCAGAGATAAATTCTCATGAAAGACTTCCTTCGTTAATTTTGATTGTTATCTTTTTTATCACATTCTTACCACACATCATTTTTAAAAACTCAAATAAAACTATTTAACATGTTTTTTGCCTTTACCGACTTTGAAAAATCAAAAAAAGTGGGTTAAAAAGCTTGAAATTGCGATTTTATGACACATTTATTGATTTACAGCTGTTTTCACTTTAATTTTTTTGAAAAAATGGAATTAAACGTCGAACCATTAAGCTTAGAAGCATTTTATTAATTTTTGAACAGCATAAAATTGTAATATTTATTTAAAATAACAAAACAGAGAAAAACTCAGCTTTGAGCATCTCAAAATCGCTATCCGCTTGATTATGTGCATTTCGAGCATGCTCCACAACTGTTATTTGGCAATCGCATCGTGTCTCACAATCCGTATATGAGCATTTGTAGTTGAGCTCTTTTCTCGGCACATAGACGCTTTTTATGGTGCTTTTGCAACGCAATATGGCTCGAGGAGCGTTGTTGACACTGTAAAAATCATGAAATTTTGTTTCAAAAAATGAAAATTACCGAGAATAGCATTTTTGAATCGAACAAATCAGCCCACATCGGTTTTTCAGGCTCCGCTTCAATCTTCACCTCATTTTCCACCGCGTTGCATGAAAATTCCGAATTTTTCTGCAATTTTGATCTTTTCCTACATGAAATATGCAAAAAATCTCACTTTTATTGGTGTCACACCCTCTTTTTCGGCTTGAACATACTCATTTCTCGATTTTCCGCCAATTTCGCTGATTTTTCGAGTTTTACAGCTTCTCGACAGTCATCGACTGAAAAAAATACATCAATTTTTGGCAGGAATCGATAAAAACTTACTTTGTTGCAAATCCAAGCAATATAAAAGGCGTTGAGCCGTTCCAAAAGGGTCGAAAGCTTGTTTTCCGCTTTTTGTAGGCTGAAAACATATAATTCTCTTCATTATTTAAGATAAATACCTGATAAACGCGTGTTTCTTCCATATTTATCCTTCCATAGCTCTCCAAATGCCACATTTTTTGTTTAGACGTCGTGAAATCATTGAAAATCTGTAAAATAGACTTGGAAAAAGTGCTCGTAAATATGTGCAGATTAAAGGCGCACGCATTTAAATGGCGGGTCTCGCAGCGAGGAGTCATTTTGGAGTTTAAAAAACTGCGCGCGAATTTGAATTTTTGGCGCGAACTTTTCAAAAATAAATTTTTTGTTTATCACCCTTGCCATTTCTCGAATTTTCTTGCCGTTTCTCTGCTTTTTATTGAAAATCTCTCTTTTTTTGATGAATTTCTATTTTTTTTCGTGTAAATTCTTACAACTTTGGATTAAAAAATCTGTTTCCTCTCATTTTCGTTGCAAAACACACAGTTCATTGAAATTTCACGCGTCCCGCGACCTATTTTCGAAAATTTTCCATCAGAAACTCACTTGACTGCTCATTTTGCGTATTTTTGAGCAGTTTTCTTTTTCATCATCAGTTTTTTCTCCATTTTTCGCCTAAAAATGCAAATTTTTCATAGTTTTTTGCCTTTTTCGAGGTTTCTATTCGTAAAAAAACGCGCGCAGTTTTGAATTTTTGGGCGCGAACTTTTCAAAATCGAGTTTTTGTTTGTCATCATTTTTTTCTGTCCACATTTTTTCACCGTTCTGCGCTTTTTTGATTCAAAAATCGTTGTTTTCGATGAATTTTCCAAGTTTTTTCGTGTAAATTCTCAAAATTACCGTTGAAAACGCCGTTTTCCTTTATTTTCTTATCAAAAAAGACAATGCCGTGAACTTTCTTGTATTCCGTGACCCATTTTCGGAATTTTTCATCAAAATCTCATTCCTCTGCTTATTTTCTTGTCTTTTGAGCTGTCTTCACCATTTTTTTGTGAGTTCCATCCATTTTTTTGCTATCTATTTCCGTTCCTGTTTAAAAAACACTTCAACAAGTTCAATTTTCAGTCTCTCCGCTCAAAAAATTCTCATAAAACTCTCATAATTAGTCTCCAAACTGACTAGACTAAGGTTAGACCTGCCCGGGGTCTCTGTGTGGAAATGTCGGTATAGTGCATTCCCTACCGCCAGGCTGGATAAGCCACTGCATGTCCCACGATATTCGAATGTTAGAATACAAGGTGGCGAGGCGATTTGGATATTTAATATCCACGAAGTTCATTGAACTGGATCAGGCTTGTGTATCAGCCTCCAATGGGGTAATCAAAGGTCGCCTAGTGCATGAGTCTAGTTAAGTGAAGAGACATAGTTATGAGGGTTTTTATGATGGATATGGATGCATGGAATGGATAGCGACAAAAGAGCATCGGATCAACACATTCATCGGCACTTGCTTCCTCTCATTGGTGAATTTGGTGGAAACGACAAAGGAAATGGAAAAGGAGGACGAATCGACGAAAAAGCATGGATTCGACACATTTTCAACACTTGCTCCCTCTCATTGGTGGATTTGGTGGAGAAACGACAAAGGAAACGGATTATGGAGGACAAACCGACGCAATATTCAACAATTGACGATGGAAATGCTCGTTTTGATCGATTGGAAGCGATATGTTGACAGAAAAACAATAGGTTGGTGATATTTTGCTTAAACAGTCCTTCAAATCTGAATTTTCAGCTTCATCTTCCTTCTACTCGCTATCTGTGATGTTTGGGTTCATGTCAACGTGAAATCGATCGAAAAACGACAATATGAGATGGAGGAGACGTCGGGGAGATTCAATAATGATACTGGATGCTCGCAAATGACGGTATCGTACGGGGATCCACAATTTCCCAGTCTCATAATATATTTACAGCTCGATGAACGAATGAAGCCAATACACTAGAGAAATGTGTCGATGGAACCCAAAATGGATCGAAAACGACAAAAAACAAGGAATCAACACATTTTTGACACTTGCTCCCTCTCATTGGTGGATTTGGGGAAAAACGACGGAAAAAATGTAAAATGGAAGGCAAATCGAAACAATACTCGACAATTGGCGATAAAATTGCTCGTTTTGATCGATTGAAAGCGAAATGTCAACTGGAATACAATAGGTTGGTGATTTTTTGTCTAAAAAGTCCTTCAAATCTTAGTTTTCAGCTTCACCTTCCTTCTACTCGCTGTTAGTGATGCTTGGATTCGTGTCCACGTGAAATCGATCGAAAAACAACAATATGAGATGAATGAGACGTCGAGGAGGTTCAATGATGATGTTGGATGCTCACAAATGCCACAAATGACGGTATAGTACGGAGATTCACAATTTCCAATGTTCATAATATATTTACAGCTTGATGAAGGAATGATGCCCGCCACACGAGAGGAATGTGACGAAGGAGGGGGAAATGGATCGATGGAGACAAAAAACATGGAATCGACACATTTCTGACATTTGCTTCCTCTAAATTAGTGAATTTGGTGGAAAAACAACGGAAAAAATGGAAAATGGAAGGCAAATCGAAACAATACTCGACAAATGGCGATGGAATTGTTCGTTTTGATCGATTGAAGACTGAATATCGACCAGAATACAACAGGTTTGTGTTTGTCGTCCTCAAAATCCATAACAATTAAATTTTTAGCTTCACCTTCCTTCTACTCGCTATTCGTGATGTTTGGATTTGTGTCAACGTGAAATCAATCGAAAAACGACAATATGAGATGGATGAGACGTCGGGGAGATTCAATAATGATACTGGGGACGCAAATGACGGTATCGTACAGGGATTCATAATTTCCCATGTTCATAATATATTTGCAGCTCGATGAACGAATGATGCCCGCCACACAAGAGGAATGTGACGACGGAGGCGAAAATGGATCGATGGAGACAAAGAAGTATGGAATCGACTCATTTTTGACACTTGCTCCCTCTCATTGGTGGATTTGGTGGAAAAACGACGAAAGAGACGGGAAAAGGAGGACGAATCGGCACAATATTCGACAATAAACGCTCGTTTTGATCGATTGGAAGCGAAATATCGACCAGAATACAACAGGTTAGTGTTTTTCGTCCCCAAAATCAATAAAAATTGAGTTTACAGCTTCCCCATCTCCCTTACTTGCTATCTGTGATGTTTGGATTCAAATCAACATGGAATCGATCGAAAAACTGCAATATATGATGGATGAGACGTCGGGGAGATTCAATGATGATACTGGATGCTCGCAAATGACGGTATCGTACGGGGATCCACAATTTCCCAGTCTCATAATATATTTACAGCTCGATGAACGAATGAAGCCAATACACTAGAGAAATGTGTCGATGGAACCCAAAATGGATCGAAAACGACAAAAAACAAGGAATCAACACATTTTTGACACTTGCTCCCTCTCATTGGTGGATTTGGGGAAAAACGACGGAAAAAATGTAAAATGGAAGGCAAATCGAAACAATACTCGACAATTGGCGATAAAATTGCTCGTTTTGATCGATTGAAAGCGAAATGTCAACTGGAATACAATAGGTTGGTGATTTTTTGTCTAAAAAGTCCTTCAAATCTTAGTTTTCAGCTTCACCTTCCTTCTACTCGCTGTTAGTGATGCTTGGATTCGTGTCCACGTGAAATCGATCGAAAAACAACAATATGAGATGAATGAGACGTCGAGGAGGTTCAATGATGATGTTGGATGCTCACAAATGCCACAAATGACGGTATAGTACGGAGATTCACAATTTCCAATGTTCATAATATATTTACAGCTTGATGAAGGAATGATGCCCGCCACACGAGAGGAATGTGACGAAGGAGGGGGAAATGGATCGATGGAGACAAAAAACATGGAATCGACACATTTCTGACATTTGCTTCCTCTAAATTAGTGAATTTGGTGGAAAAACAACGGAAAAAATGGAAAATGGAAGGCAAATCGAAACAATACTCGACAAATGGCGATGGAATTGTTCGTTTTGATCGATTGAAGACTGAATATCGACCAGAATACAACAGGTTTGTGTTTGTCGTCCTCAAAATCCATAACAATTAAATTTTTAGCTTCACCTTCCTTCTACTCGCTATTCGTGATGTTTGGATTTGTGTCAACGTGAAATCAATCGAAAAACGACAATATGAGATGGATGAGACGTCGGGGAGATTCAATAATGATACTGGGGACGCAAATGACGGTATCGTACAGGGATTCATAATTTCCCATGTTCATAATATATTTGCAGCTCGATGAACGAATGATGCCCGCCACACAAGAGGAATGTGACGACGGAGGCGAAAATGGATCGATGGAGACAAAGAAGTATGGAATCGACTCATTTTTGACACTTGCTCCCTCTCATTGGTGGATTTGGTGGAAAAACGACGAAAGAGACGGGAAAAGGAGGACGAATCGGCACAATATTCGACAATAAACGCTCGTTTTGATCGATTGGAAGCGAAATATCGACCAGAATACAACAGGTTAGTGTTTTTCGTCCCCAAAATCAATAAAAATTGAGTTTACAGCTTCCCCATCTCCCTTACTTGCTATCTGTGATGTTTGGATTCAAATCAACATGGAATCGATCGAAAAACTGCAATATATGATGGATGAGACGTCGGGGAGATTCAATGATGATACTGGATGCTCGCAAATGACGGTATCGTACGGAGATTCACAATTTCACATGTTCATAATATATTTATAGCTCGAAGAACGAATGAAGCCAATACACAAGAGAAATGTGTCGATGGAACCCAAAATGGCTCGAAAACGACATAAAACAAGGAATCGACACATTTCTGACACTTGCTTCCTCTAAATTGGTGGATTTAGTGGAAAAACTACGGAAAAAATGGAAAACGGAAGGCAAATCGATGCAATACTCGACAATTGGCGATGGAAATGTTCGTTTTGATCGATTGGAGGCGAAATGTCGACCGAAAAACAATAGGTTTGTAGTTCATCGTCCTCTAAACCAATAGAAATTGAGTTTACAGCTTCCCCATCTCCCTTCTACTCGCTATCTGTGTTGTTTGGATTCAAATCAACATGGAATCGATCGAAAAACTGCAATATATGATGGATGAGATCAGGAATGTATTTGATGGAAAAGCGAAGAAGAACAAGGAAATCGGAGACTAAATTGACATGATGTTCGACGATTGACCATGGAATTCTTCGTATTGATCGATTGAAGTCCGAATGTCGATCGAAATACAAGAGGTTTGTCGTTTCTTCTCTTCAAAATAATGTTTTTTTGTTGGAAAATGCCATAAAAGCGCATCTTTCAACTCTTCGTTACTAAAAAAACTTGCAACATGAAAGTTGTCTCTCACTGGGACGTTATGTAATTTTCGCAGTGTTTTGATACATTATCACCATGAAAACACCAAAAACATGTAGTTTATGTGTCGTTGAATATCATAGAACCAGAATCGATAGAAAATGTATCAAACTTGCTTAGAAGTTAGTCATATGTACGAGGAAATGTTTTTGTGTTGTTTGATTCAAATATTTTCTGATGAACTCGGTCATTCATAAAATTAAATTTAGTTATTCGCATATTTATTGCACCGAAATCTTATAGAACCTCGGAAAACGTAGATAACAATTTTCGTCATTAATCCTTGATTTTTTACAAGTGAATAGGAGAAATTCAATAATGGAATTACGTAGAGTCTCTCAAAAATTACGAGTCCCATATAACCGCATATTTTTGCAGAAAGCCAATGGCAGTTCCATTCACCAGTGGCAATGCCTCTACATGCAATGAATAAGTTGAACAATTGATCTCGTATTGTCAGAAGCTGCCATTCGACAACCAAATGTCAACAGGAATACATGAGGTTTGTGGTTTTTTGCCTTAAAAGTGATGATTTTGGTAGAGAAATGCCGTAAAAGCGCATTTATCTAACCTAAAATATCTTTATTGCATGTCTGAACAATATAGAGATTTTTTCGTTCGTCGAGTTCTTGAAAATTGATTTGTAACGTTTTTACTCAAATTGTCAAAGTGTTGTGAAGTTTTCATAAAAATCATAATAATGAAATTTCATAATCAACATTTGTATGACCATAACTTAATATAATCTCAATTTTTGCAGCAAATCGATGGCAGTTTCATGCATCAGTATCAATGCTTCAACATACAATAAATACACTGAACAATCGATCTCATATTGCCAGAATCCGTCGTTCGACAACCAAATATCGATAGGAATACATGAGGTTTGTGATTTTTTGCTTTGAAAGAGGAATAGATAAAATAGGATCGGAAAATAATTGAATGATGAGCTTGTACGGGAAACGGGTTAAACGATTTCTAGTTGAAACATCCACTGATAACTTGTTTCCCGCCTATGTTTGTCCAATTCAATTGTTAATCGAATGATGTGTTATCAATTCATTAAAAATACCTGGCGTAAAGCTGCATCGATATCCGGTCAAAAAGTGTGTTTTAGGCTGAAATAGCAGATCTCGTATTTTTTCCTAACCAAAAAGAGTTTCCTACTCAACGTTACCGCTTTTGTGAAAAATTAAACACGATTTTCAACAATTTTCGCCCAAAAAACGATAATATGAAAATTAGTGCTGTCTAGGAAATAAATGATTGCGACATACGTCCAGGTATCTATATTTATGAATTGATAGTACTAGAAAACTGTGAACTCTTCAAAGAATTCAAATTTACTCGTTTATTTTCAGATTATGCACAATTTGTTGCCACATTTACAATCGACGGATAGGAAAAACAATCGACGACGAGGATTGGATTGTTGATAATTGATAATTTTTTGCGCTTTTTACTCTATTTTATGTCGTTTTTGCTTTTCAGATTTTCAGAAGACTAGAAGGTGTCCCCAACCGTGTAATAATAAATGTTTTTAAACTGGGGGCACCTTCAGTAGGGTCGGCATTGTTCCGAGTGAAAAGTGGCGGATTTGAGTGAGTGTGAGGGGAAGACTGTCGTTTTCGTGACATTTTTGGGACCGAGAGTCACGAAAGTAGTAGAGAGACGGCGGTAGGGGCGACAGGCTGTGAAGTGTTGTATGGTAGAGGGTTCATGCCCGATTTTTCATTGAAATTATGAACGTTTTCGTGGTAAATCGGAGTAGTTGGATACCAGTGGATATGTTCCGGTACTCTGTAATTTTTCTTGCTCCGATTTATTGTAGTCAGACGCTCGAATTCCGCTGATAGACTTCAAGAATTTCTACCCACTTTTTTGTAGCGAATAGAAAGGGTAATTGGCGAAAATGGTCTGAGCTGTCGTCATTTTTCAATTTTTATCAGAAATGGGTACAGGAAGAGGAATATCAGTAGTGGCTAAATAATTTTTTTTAAAAGTAGAGAGTGATAATCTGTGAATATGTGGAAAGTATTGATATTAAAATAGATGTGGAATTTGATACGAAGGACCAGCTTATAAGAGATTCTGATTATCAATCATCAATTTATTGACACATAGAAGGCAAACGTGTTAAAGATCCATATTCCTGGTTTTGGAAATTGAAAGGATAATAGATAGAGACCATTTTCAAGTAGCTATTATTACCTTCTTTTGGAAGACTGGTGATAGACGAAATTTTGCGTGTTGGAAGGATCATGCACGATTTTCATCCGACATTTTTCTATTGAGCTCTCTCTTATAAAGCTCTTCTGAACTTTTTTCATGGAATTATTCCAAGATCTTTAAGCCATTTCAGAATAAGCGGCAGTTGTTGTCATGTTTTATCAGAATATAGCAAATAACATCTGTTTATGTTGGGTATCAATAGTGAAAAATTGTTTAATCCAGTTCCAGTAACTTCACGAAATATACAATACATATATAGTCGGTTTGCACTGAGAAACTCTCCATTTTGGACATTAAAAAAGTCCACATGTTTTTGCACATTTTCAACAAAAATAAATAACGATTTATTTCACAATTCTAACCCGTTAGCCAATTTGAGTCTATAAAACCCGTGATGTGTTGATATTGATGCGCTACTTGAATGATCTTCTTGAAAAAAAGTTGAAAGTCATACAACTTTTAATTTAAAACCAACTTTTCCTCTTTCTTCTTTCGTCTGTACTTTAACCCACTCCCTCGTCTCAACGTCTGCCGTATTCTTCTTAGCCCGGATACCAATCTGTAATAAATGCATAATTTTCTTTAAAAATGTGATTCTGCTAAAACTTTAAGAGTTTAATTTCATCAAATCAACCAAAAATTCAAAATAGCTGACTTTTTTTTTGTCTAATGGCTTTTCTTTTTCGTGGATTGAATGTTTACTTCGTTTTATTATCTTTTTGGTTTTTATTCGAATCTGAAAAACAAAGTAAATCTGATTGGTTCATTGTTTTGAACTATCATGGCCGAGGAAAAAATTTTGGTTTCTAGGCCATGTCATTTTTCTATGCCAGGGAAAAATATTTCATGATCTTGAATTTCGATACTCTTGATCTAGAAGTCTTGTCACCCGTTTATCGACACGACCTAGAAGTACAAACTTCTATTGCTCCAAACTATGAATAGAAGTATCAATAAATGTTCCCTACCTAAATTAATACCAGTCTGCTACCTCATCTTACTGCCCTTTTTGGTTCAATTCCATTATCAACTGTGTTGCTAGTGAAGTTTTTTCATCTTGTTCACGGCTATAAAAACAAAACGTTTGTACAAAACTATACTTTAAATAAACTTACAACTTCGTTTTTTGCGGGTCTTCCAATATGATCATGGACTGTTGAACAATTTCCAAGAATTTTCACGTTTCTGATACAGCTTCAACCACTTCGCACCAAGTAGGCTGTAAAATTACGATTAAAAATGCTATTGACTTACGATTTCGCGATTATTTTTGCTAAAAAGTTCATGTGAAATAAAGGTAGAATAGTGAAAGGATATTCCAGTCTGGCTAAAATTTTGACCATGTCCTAATTCGTGTCGGGATCGGTCTAACATTTCGAAACTTCTGGTTAAAAAATAGTACTTACACATTGTGAGATACCCATCTTTGGTGGAAATTGTTTGATTACTGCTATCGCTGTTTGTTGATCCAACTCCCGTTCCTTGATCTTAATTTGCAGGTTCAACTTTTTTTCGATATCCTGAAGAAAAATCATATAAATTATCAGCGTATGCATGTCAATATCTGTAGATACAACAAAAAAAAGTAAAATTACATATTTGACAAAATTGTTTGATTATTGGAGTAGTTATTCATAACTGTTGATAGGCCGATGTCCAATAGAACCGAGATTACCCTGAGGTGTTGAAGAGATGCCGTCGACGGAAGCAGCAAATGAAAGAGTTCTTGCTATGGGTCATTCGGTTCTGGGTTCTAATAAGTTTTTAGTTGAAATAAAAAGTTACAGATAGAAAATTCGAATGACATAATTATAGTATTATGCAAAAAATTTGGGTGAAGTTAAAGGAGTTGAGTCAAAATAAGCCTAGGACGTTTGAGTGAGATAAAATGAAAGAAGGACAGTAGCTGGTATAAGTTAGTGTAAGTGAATCTTGTCTTTAAATTATCTCAAAGTTTTTTTGCTCTAAATCAGCACAAACTGACAAAACCCGAAGAAGTGCACCAACTCGTGACCTCGTGTGTTAATGAATGAAAAGAAATGAGATGGAAATGATCGATGGGGAGGGCTCAGAATTTTCTAGACCACAACGGCTCGGATAGATAATATAAACAACGGATATATACCGAATTGAGGTTGACTTGGAAGATGTCCACTATTTCTCTTCAACTCTCACACTCTCTCATTTATTGTGGCAGGAGAGGGAAAGGGTAGCATAATATACACCAAAGCGAGGATATCATCGACTAATGACCACTCAGTAGACAATGCGGATAAAAGAGGAAATTGTTTAGGTGTCAGATTTCCACCCAAGGGTGGAAAGGGAGAAAATAGGAGATTAAGGCGGACAGCTCGGTTGATTTTGCCAAAACAGGAGAAGGGGGAGTGTTGCTATGGAATTAAGCCGAGATTATAGGGTTTGGGGGAATAGAGAATTGGCTATAGGGTTGAAGCGAGAGGAAATTATAGAAGAGGCGGAAAGGCTTGGTATGATAATATGATCAAGAAATGGTCATAATAGAAAAGTTAAAATGACAAACAGAAAAATTGTGGAATAAACGGAAAGTTTTCAAAAAATGATGGCATTCAAATATGTCATGCCTATCAAAAATCATCCACCGTTGAAAATATTCTTGATCAGATTTTCGCCTAATCAATGGGCTCGCACATTTACACTTCTCATAGAAAAATATGAACTTTTTTGTATTTCTCAATATTTTAAACAAAATAAAATTCACTGTCATTCATACAGACCTATTCTAACATTTCAAGCCAAAAGAACATCCATCACAGTTTTTCTCTTTGGTTAATTTGATGTTTCTTCATACAGACAGAAGGTTCCGTATCATTTTATTTTCTAATAAGATTCGACATGAGAACCGGAACCTTGATCTACCTTGGCTCCAGAGAGCTTTCTCGTTATGTGTGTGTGTGTGTATTGTATTGGAGCGCACTTCCATCTTTTGATCACGTGCTGAACATCTGGAAGGGGTCCCATATAGAAAGTTTAAACAAATAGGAGGGTGCTATCTGTGTTCTGCGCTGCGCGAGGAAAAAGAGGCACGGACTAGCTTTGTCAACAGTTAGGCCAGTCCCCATTTGTCATCGTTTTTGTTACCATTCTCATATAAATACACTTTTTCACCGTTTTTTGTGTATTTTCCTTCAAATTCGATTCGCAATGTATTTTTTGTATAGTATTTTTTTTTCAGGTGTAATCTGGTCCATTTATTGGCCTAAGCTAACAAACAGTAATGAAAAAAGACGACATGCTTTGATTAATTGTTAATATGGTGAGTTTTTTGTCACAATTGTTGACAAAAAAAGTAGATCATATTTCAGAAAATTGTGATTGTGGTAGCTCTAAATGGTCAAGCTGGAAGCGAATCAAACTCAGATGTAGCTTCTTCTTCCTCACGTGGTAATGTACATTTATTATCTTTTTAACACTTATGTTACTATTAAGACTCAACAAACATTCAAACCGATCAACCAACCAAGTTCAACACTCAAAAATATACAAAGCGGCAAAAACTGGAGAAGAATGTCGAGAAGTCGATTGAATTATTGGAGAGGACGAAAGAAGAGGTGAGCGCTACCGGTTGTTGTTTTGAGAAATCTTTGTTGGTTTTCAGAAATACGAGGTACGTCAATGCAACAATGGTTAGAAAAACTTTCAAAAGCTTTGGAGCTATGCTGTATCCATGCAAACATCAAGTCGTGAAAATCAATTGAAGGACGACCTTGAGAAAACAATCGAAGTTGCGGAACTTTGAACTATAATGTATGAGTTCCCGTAATTGGCAATGTTGTTTTTAATAAATCATATATTTTTCAACATTTTTGAATAGAACCGAAAATCATTATTCTGCAATTTTCTGAATTCTAGCTCCAAACAAACCAAACATGAGAGCGAAGTTTTAGCTTTATCATTTATTTTGTCAAGCTAGAAACAATAAGATCAATGGAATGGAGTTGCGTCCACTCGCTATATTACTGAGTAATCGAAAGCTATGTGAGTGACTTAATGAGGATGACGTAATGCAACTACTGGACAAGATATGCATTTCTACCCAATTTGAAAATTTCAACGCGAAGATGAATCAAATACGAAATAGTTTCTCCCATTTGTGTAATGGAGCGCGCTTTCATCTTCTGATCACGTGCTAAAAATTTGGCTAAGATCCACTTAGAGAGTTTAGACGGACAGGAGGATGCTGTCTAAGGTGTGCGCTGCGCGAGGAAAAAGAGGCACGGACTAACTTTTTGAAAAGTTAGGCCATTTCTCTTTCGTCATCGTTTTTGTTACATTCACTTTTACTGCGGTTTTAGTGTTTTTGAGATTCTTATGTTTGGATCATTAAAAAAGAAATTGATTCCACAACTTTTACGACAACCTTACTTAGTCCAACGTTCCAACTAAAATATTTTAACGTATAATCCGATACTTAGCGAAAAACCCATGTTTTCATTGCTTCATTTTTTACTTCCTTCCTTCGTTCCTCTTTTCTGACAGTCATATTTGAACTCAGCTGCTCACTTCTCAACATGAACATTCAAAAGGCGGAAATCCACATTCTCGAAGTGGCCTGCTCAGAGTATGTTTATAGTGATAAAAACACCGTAAAATCTCATATCTTACAGAGACTTCGCTACGGCGTTTGTAAGGATGAACCCTGCCCCTGGTGTCACCATTGCCACCGAGCCATCCGTCCAATCCCACCGTGAGCTGGTGCCAGGACTGTTGAGAAGAATTTTCTTCGACGCCAAACAAAATGACGTCGAATACTTGCTTTTCTTCATTAACCGCCGCGGCTCGGCTGTTAAAGAGGAAATTGAGGCACTAGACGTCGAGATCGGAGTCAAAGCTCAAGTCATGTCCGTTCTCATGTGATTTGCAACTTCTGTTCATTCTTGATTGTTGTTATATTGTTTTGTATTTCTATTTCGAACCAAATAAATCGAGTTGTTGGAAATCTTTTGTTGGCGGACACGTCTCGTTTCGAATTGATTAAGACATTCACGGAAATAATAGAAAAGAATACATTCACGGGTGAAGAGAAATCACGAAATAGTTTCTCTCCACAAAACATAATGTAATGGAGCGCGCTTGCATTTCTGGTCACGTGCAGGACATATGGCAAAGGTCCACTTTAGAAAGTTAGATGAAAAAGAGGGTGCGCTGCGCGAGGTGAAAGAGGCACGGACTAGCTTTGTCAACAGCTAGGCCATGCCCCATTTGTCATCATTTTGGTAACGCTGTTCATATAAGTTTACTTTCACTCGAATTTTCTGACTTTTTTCTTGAGATTTGTGCTGGGACAGTGTTGTACTATTTTCAGGTGTAATCTGACTGCAGGCTTTCGGCCATTTGCCTTTTGTTGCCATTTGTCTTTGCATACTAATCCTACAATCATTCCTCCTACTTTTCCTCGGTTAATTTTCACCTGGCTCTCCCTCTTTTTCATTACTTGTATAGAATGTGAGAATACGTATTCAAAAGCTCACATTCATTTACGAGAAGGTCATACTTTATCGTGATATTTGATGGAAAACGAAATGTCTTTTCAACATGTACTATTACTTCCGTAGTGCTTCGCTCAGGCCGAACTTTGTTTTTCAATTTACAAACCCAGTCACCCCACTTCTCTTATCATACTGTTCCCCACACACGTTTGAACTATAAAAAAGAGAGCAACATACTGATAAAGGGCCATTTTCTATTATTATTCTCTTATTTACTATTATACTTTGCCGAATGATCGTATAGTATTGAAAGTTTATCAAAGCGTATTAATAAAGGATGTATTGCTACTCATTAGAATCCCCCCTTTTCTCAAATGTGGAAATTACTCACATGACATTTTTTGAGGCTCTCATTGACGCAAGTCCTTCTTAACTCTTTTTCATAGATTTACCTAGACATTCGTATAGTAGAGGCTAATTGTGACCCCCGTATTAAGGTGTCGTGTGTTTTCATCATCTATCTCTATGTTGTAACAATTAGCGTATCCCATCACTCTTTTTTGTTTCTCTTATCCCTATCTTCTTCTTCGAACGGGTTTTTTCAAGTGTTCTTTCTCTAATCCGTTCAAAAATACATTTATTTGATTTTTTCAGGTTAACAGCATGCTTTGCAAGTTTGTGGTCGGTGCTACCATTCAAAAGTGGGAGGTCCATATTCTTGATGTGGACTTACCGGAGTATGTTTATGGGGATGAAAACACTAGAAAAAACACTTTTTACAGAAACTTTCTTCCAAACTTCATCGGCAAAGCTAGATACCTTGGTGTCGATCTGGCTGATCCAATTGTCAAGGTTCACGAACAAATGGTGCTAAGAGACATCTACACCGAAGCACAGAAGAATGATGTGAAGTTCTTGTTTTTCATCATTCGTGACTGTTCTCCCAGCTATTCGTATCCTGAAATGAAAGCACTGCAGCAAGAGTTTGGTATCGCTACTCAAGAATTGCGTGGCTCCACCGCGACTAGAAGATGTGGACCACAGACCATTCAAAATCTCATTTGTAAGATGAACCATAAAAATGGTGGAATTAATTATGCTGAACAACACTAATCTTGTTGATTCATCTATTGTTGTGATTTTCATGTTTCAGTTTTGAAAAAAAGTAAATAAATCAATTCATTCCACTACTCGTATCACAATCTTAGTCATGTCATGCAATTATGATCCATATCAACCCGCTCCCATTCTTAGTGGATTATAATTCCTCAGCTCAAAAAATCAATGATCAGTTCCATGGCGTTGTTTGTTTCCCATGCATCATTTTGGAAAAAAATGTGAAATATCCCTAATTCGATTTGGGAATTTCCATCTCCATAAAAGGCGGCCGAAAACACCGATATTTTCATTCCTCCATTCCTTCCATCCATTCTGCCAATCATCATGTCATTCTACGGATCTACTCCCAATATGAATCGCAGCATTTTGAGACCTACTATCACAAAATCCGAAATTCACGTTCTGGAGACGAACTTGCATGAGTACGTTTATAATAGTGTCAACACCAGGAAATCCTATTTTTAGTGGCTTTGTTCCAGCTCTGATTCGCAGAGCCAACAACGATGGCGTCACCATGGCATGGCCATTGGTGAAAACTCATTTTGTAGTGGTGCAAGGATTGCTCAGAGCCATTTTTAGCAACGCGAAGCACAATGGAGTGGAAATCCTATTCTTCGTAACAAAGAGCGACTTGGGACTACAACATGAGATGAGCACTCTTTCCCTGGAATTTGAAATCACCGTCCGACAATTGCGCATTGTCCCGGATGTCCAAATATTACATCCCCGCCAGTGTTGTGATTTGTGAATCGTTGTCGTTATGTTCTTCAATTTGATCTGTTTTTCAATTTAAAACGAAATAAATAAACATGTTGCAAGATATTTGTTGACCGGGGTGTATACTCTAACCATTGGTGTTGGCATTACATAACACAAAGGAGCCGAACAAAACTAGAGCAAACAAACACCACCAATGGGAAAATATCTTGGCGCGACGCCAATTGATGAAAAAGACTGAAAAACGAGAGAGGCAGAAAATAGTTATTGTTCGGTTTGGCAGGACGTGGTCCATAAAAAAGGAAAAGTGGGAAGGGTGGTTGATTAAGGTGAAGAGAACAGTGTGTCGGGGACGGAAGAAGATGGGGCCGGATAAAAATACTAACAATGGCGCCCGATGTATCTTCTGATGTCTTACTTATGTTGTTCTGATTTTTAGAACTTTTCAGAAATGGAAAATACAAAACTAAAACAATTAATGTTGCCTTCATCCACCACGTTTGGTTTCGGTGCTACGACTACACAACCTGGCACCATCAATTGAGTTGACTCTGGGTCCAATCACATTCTTATTAGATTATAAAGACTCACCTCAAAAAAATCAATTATCAGTTTAATCTCGTTGTTAGTTTCCCATGGATTCTTCTCGGAAAATGTTAAATTTCTCTAATTCGATTTAGGAATCTCTATTTCCATATAAGACAGCCAAAAACCCATATATTTTCATTCCTTCCTGCAGCCTTTCTGTCAGTCTTCATGGAATTCAACAAATCTTCTGCCAATAGTGTCTTTGTTCGACCTACCATTCAAAAGATCGAAACTCACTTTCTTGGAGTGCCAGAGTACGTTTATAGTGATCAAAAGCACCAGGAAGGTTTTATGTCTTACAGAAAATTCATGGCGACTATGATCACTCCGGCCGATCCGCTTGGCGTAACTGCCAGCCGTGAAAGTACACCAACAATTGGTTGACGGATTGTTGCGCTCCATTTTTGTTGATGCAAAAAAAATGGCATTGAATTCCTCTTTTTTGTGACGAAAGACGGGTCAACTATCAGTGGTGAGATCGAACAACTGGAGCTCGAGTTCGGAATCATCGCTGAAGAAGTGCGTTATGACGATGCTGTCAAGAAACGCGTTTGCGATTTGTAAGATACCATTTCGCCATTATGTTCTTCAAGTTGTTATTTTTCTTGGTGAAACATAATAAATCAATTCATCTCTCAAAACGTTGATCGATATGTCGAACGGAGCGAAACTGAAACAAACAAACACCAGTAGAGGGAAGGTACCTTGTCGCGGTGCCGATTGGCGAAATGGCGTTAAAAACAGAGAGGCAGAAAATGACCAATGCTCGGTTTGACAGGGTGCGCATAAAACAGGAAATCGGGAAGTTGGTTTGGCAAACAATCGGTATAATGAAGAAAAAAGTGTTTTGAAGACGGAAAGTAATGGGGTCGAATGAAGTGAACAAAAAAGAATCGTAACAGCTGTAGCCGCTGTGGTATTTTAATTTTTAGAATCTTTAGAAGCGGATTTCTGATACTAAAGTTACTGAAATTATTTATTCAAAATTATGACTCTAAATTATTTTTCCACTCAATCTCAGCCAACGTCCGTTCATATCCAGTTCATCTTCAATCAATTCATGGCCCCAGCAGATGAAGTACTTGCAGTCTGGGGAGACACGAAAAGATCAATCTTAAGCTGAAGAAGACTCACAAGTTTTCATGGGTGGCAGCTTTCATCCAATCCATACATGGGATCCCTTTCCATCATTGTCATAGTTCAAGAATTTCCAACGTCTTCTAACTTCTTCCGGATCCTTTGTTCTGAAAACTTTCCTCATAACCCTTTTTTGAAATGGGCCCACTTACTTTGAGTAAAACTATGTTTTTGTCCTAGTTTCTATCCTATAGTGTCATTTCAGTGTTACTGTGGTAGAGTGGTTTGAACAGGTCCTTTCGGAGCCAAATTATCCCTGAAATCATGTAACGTTAAGTTGATCCGTTCGGCGTGAGAGAAATAAGAAATCCATGAGGAAGGTAGGAACGACAGGAGGGAGAAGGTAGGCAATTGATGAAAAGAATGAAAATATGACCATTTTGGCCGTCTTTTATGGGATAGATTTTTTCTCAAATCGAATAAAATACAAAAAAGTTATAAGATTTATTCATGAGAAACAAACAATGGAATGTGGTGTTGATGTTTGGTGGGGGATGATTTTTGAACTTTGGTGTTCTGGATCACTGCAGGAGTTACTCGATGTTCAATAAGAATGCATCTCGTCTGATTTTTTTGTTAATCAATGCAAATAGGATTGGAGCGGATAAAAACAAATAAGAGCGGGATAGGACGAATCAAGGTAGATCTAACTAGCCTAACACAGATCGGAGCTAGATTAGAACGGATCAAGGTTGATCAAGGCGGATCAAAACGTATCAAGGTGAAGTTACTTGATATGGATCCAACAGAACCTTTTCAGATTTTACTGACCAATCTTTTTAACTTTTTGCTGAAACTTTCAGAAAAGCTCATAGAATGCCAATAGGATTAGATTGATATGGTATAAACTAATTAGATTTATTTACGATACAAAGATATGGAAATGAAACAATATACATAATACATGTTGGTTAGATTGGTAGATACGATTTTTTCTGAACCTCGGAGTATTGGCAAATGTAGTTTTGACTGTAAGTCTCAAATTCGCTGATTTCCTTGTGAATTTCTGTTGTCAGAAGATCTTTTTCCTGTAATATGCGAGCTTTAAAGAGTAAATCTATAAAGTTTTGCAGATTTTCATAGCAAAATTTTTGAAAAATTTGAACTCACATTCTCGATGAAGTCGAAGTTGATGTTGGTGTTAGCCTCAATTTAAATTGTTCAATAGGTCTTTTGCAATGATTGCAATTGTTCTTTGCCTAAAACAACACTTTAATTATGTTTTTGTTGGTTCGGATACTTACCAAGACAATATCAAACGCGAACAATTCCCACAACCTATCAATTCCGTCTTCAGGTGTATAGAAGGACGAACATGGCACTTTTCCTGCACCAATCAATTCTTTTCATGGGGAACAGTGACATAATCATAAATGATTGTTGATGAATCCGATGATCAGACTGGAAATCTTTGAAAATCATTTAATTATGTCAGATCATTAAAAACTCACATTTTGGTTCAAAATTTAGAGCAAGTAGTAGTAGTACTCGTAGTTGTTGATAACTGTTTGATGGCTTATTCTCTGGGAAACAATATTACCCTGAAAAAATTCGATTTAGCAACAAAAGTTAGCTAATATCTGGAAAAATCAAGAACCTTCTCAGTACAAGAGGAAAGAGAAACTGTATGGGCAGAGAGGAAAAACATGATAAAATAGCTGTGAGGAAATAGTTCGGCGGAGCGCGCTTGCAAGACATCTGCGGGTGAGTCACTTTTGGAACATGACAGAGGAACATGGAGGCAGTCATGGACTAGGAAAAGCGCGGACTAACTACTTGAACAGTTAGGCCATTGTTGTTCTTACTAGTTCTAGAATGTTCTAGACCATGGTGGTGTGAGATGGTTTGGATATAATAATAGAAGCAGAAAGTGTCAAACAGCAGATGGCCAGCTAAATAGAAAGAATAGGTTCAAGTTGTTGCTAGGCGGAATGATAGGTACCACTGCCGAGGAAGCTTTATATAGTCACAAAAAGTGGGCGGAGTCTGATTTTTGTGGGTCAGAGAACCAAGAGGGCTTGTTAAAAAATCTGAGAAAGTTAATCTATTTTTAAATTAGAGAACAAAGAGGGCTTGTTTCTCTGGGGCGTTTCTTCTCGGAGATACAGCATGTCTGGCTATCAACGATCAGGATGACTCGTTTGACACGGTTGATCTCCTAATTTAAAAATATATTAATTTTCTCAGAATTTAAAGAATAATGATAGCCTCCCGCCATGTATATTATACATTGGCTTTATATGGACTAAAATATTTTAGTTTTATTGCTTTTCATCATTTTTTTTGACGATCCTCTAATTAATCTAGTCAAACTGTAAGTCTAACTTTCTCTCAAGTTGATTAAAAAGTCAATCGACTCGTGCCACTTCTTATCACCAATTGATAGAAAAGTATCATAAACCTGTCAATCTGTCCACATTGTGTCATATTTTTCTTATCACTATTTCTTTTCCATCATTTTTCCACTCAAATTATTCCTATTTTTCCTCCGAATTTCTCTCAATATATTAAATATATATTTTTCAGTTTGAATATATTTTGTTAAAAAAAAATAAATTTGCAGGATAATAAGGACCTTAGGGCCTGGACCACTAATCAGTTATGAATAACTATAATATTATCAACGATCAACTTTCTGATAAGAAAGTCTGAAGATGAAAATATTCAAGGTGAGCTCGAAAACCTGAAATTGATTGAAGCACTCTGATTTTCCGATTTTCAGCACATTTTGAAGTACTAGAACGACTGGGTGTCCAACTATTGAATCACGTCATAATGGACAAAATTATTGAATACTCCCGTTCCGGCACGATACTTTTCGGAAAAAAACCAGCTATCCGGAATCGTTTGATGTCATCAAAGGAACCAAGAATCGCAATGAAACATTCTGGGCCAACATGACCCTAACAATTCTGGGAACCAGACGAATACAAAATGGTAAAATAAAAAAATAAGTCGATTAATTTTTAATTATATATATATTTCAGGTTGGAGAATTACAACGAACTTCCCCAAAATTGGGCGACATCAACAATTTTGGGAGTAAGAAGGGTACAAAAAGATGAGCTGTTAATAAGAATGCACCCAAAACTTTTCCAATGCAAGTTAGGAACGGTATATTGACCAAGAAAACCGATGGAGGAAAACATCTCAATAGCCCCTAAGCCTTGAAGTGGTAAGTTGGTCAATTACAGACTTTCAATAAAAAATCAACATTTTTCAGTTCATAAAGTACCGAACTTCACCCAAAGAAGCAACAACTAATCTACGAATAAGGGGAAGCCGTCTCTGGTTCAAAAAGTCAAAAATTAATTCACCTTCATATTTGTGTGTGTTTTTCCGTGTTTTCGAACTATTTTTCATGTTATTTCTCCACTACTCCCTGATAAAAATTTTCGTCAAAGTTCGATAATTTTTTTCTTTTTTTCCTTATCAACAGTGTCTCGGGCATGAGTATTCATGTTTTGTAGCACCAATTTAGATATAATAGTTTACTACAAGAACAAAAAGAATTTGATTTTTTGTTAGGATAGTAGCTTTCTTCAACGACCTCGTCAGATTGGCGTACTGCAGCAATTTGTGCATTGAACTTCACCACTTTTATCAAATTCATCATGTATCTTGATTATTTCCACTGAAAAACCACCTCCGACCTAAAAACTATTGATCATTTTTGAAGTATTTTTTTCTGACTCATACCTCCCAAATGCACTGCAATCCATAATTGGGTATACGAAATTTTGCATAGATTTTTCCATTACAAAAAAATTTTAATTCGCAAGAAGCCGGAATGTTGCAGTTCTACATCCAAACAGAGTATAGTCTCGTAGTGTGGACTACCACTGTAGTAAGGTGAATCCTGAAAATCCACCGTTATTTCCAGTAAGAGATATTCATACTTACCGATTGAACTCATTTCTCCCCAATTTCATGTATTTCATCGAAAAATGTGCTACCGGTGTTTGGCAATTCGTTTGCACAAGAGGTCACTCTATGATGATTATTGAGGGAAAAATTGATTCTGATGATTTCTAAAACCATCAAATAGAAAAAGATATTCAGACAACGGAAAACATACATGTATCCAAACTATTCATGTATTGAATAATTGTTTTAGTTGTAGTTGTTCATTACTGGAGTCTGATCTATGATCCTTATCGGAGTCCTTATCACCCTGAAAAGTTTTGATTGTGAATGATAAAACATTAAAATCATGAAAGTTGAGGAAACTCAGTGGAGTATCAACAAATAAGATGAAAGTAATCGAAAATGTGGAAAGAAATAGAAAAAAAATCAGCGTAAAGTATAGATGTATAAATGAAAAAGAAAGGTGTTGTAGGCCTGTGACTCATATGTGTATGCATTGTTATGATTAATATTTGAAAGAAACCATACATCAATATACCGCGTAACACTTTTTGTCGAGTGAAAAAATGTTGAGGATTCAAATCTTGTAAAAAAGTTTCCACAATATCGATGAAAAAATATCAGAATTGAAACCTGATATTATACAATAAAAGCCAATAATCGGGAGGACGCTTCTTGAGATTAGGTTGTTGCTTGACTTAGACTATTCCGATCAAGCAACTTCAAGTCTTATGCAAAGCTATCGTCAGGCTTCAGTTTTCAACAAAATCTGGATAAATCTTCTTGGAACAGTTTTTTTTGTGAGACCAACATACAAATCATCAATACAGTTTCATTTTCAGACAAAAAAAATAGCTACGAATTTGATATGTTTCGATTTCTTTTTTCATCATAGTTCCAGCGCGGTCCTCCGCATGTACATGTAGAAAATCTGATACACTAAAATATATCTAACAATTCACTACCGTGTTAATGGGAAACCTTCTATATCCAAATGGCGTATCTTAAATACGATACCAATTCTTTTCCAAGTCTCGGAAAGTTTGTTGTGGTCAGCAATTGGGTTCTGAAATCGACATATATTAGAGTGATCAACATTTTAGTTTACCTCCAAGTCCAATTCTTCGAGTTTCATCCATTTATGTGGAATTCAGTTGGATTCCATGCGCAATCTCTGAAACAACAAGGTTGCGTCATTTTCATAATCTTCAACAAACTTTGCAGAACTGATATTTTCCCACTTGCTGTTTGCTTCTCCGCAATCAACCTGGTATATCCTATGACATTTTCCTTGCACTCCCAACTGCAGTCTGTAAATCTACATGGTAATTTGTTCAAACCATTTCATTATTCTACAATTTTCAAAGTAAGAACCTACCATCATAATGTTTTTTAACATACATATCTTAATGTTAACATTTTTTCGGCAGCTATATACGCTTCTTGGTTGATGGAAAAATTGTAAAGTATTGTTGAATATAATTGAATTTAGGTTTAGGTACTATTGTATCCTCATTATCCTGGAAGTTATAACTTAAAATTGAGAAACTAGAAAATCAGAGGAAAAATGAAGATTCAGAAATTGAATAAAAAGAGAAAGAATAGTGATTCTATTGTGACGAATATGATGTATTCGACAATTGTTAATATGACTCATATCGAAAGAGGGGCGCTGTGTGTATTTGTAGGCGCTGTGTGTATATGTACATGTTGGAACAATTAAAAATAAGGCTTTCTTTGGTTTTTGTGAAAAGAAAGTTTAAAATTTGAACTTTTATTTGAAAGTATGACAAATAATTACATAAGGCGGAGATAAAGGATTGAAAAACAAGTAGAGTTGTTAACTATAGAGGCCTTCTCGGGTTTTGGCGGACCTGTTGTAGTTTCTGAAAGGTACCAAACCCAATTGGCGACCACTTTTTCCTGAAAACATTATTCTGTCAAGATTTACTGTTTTTAGCTGTCAAAAACACAATAGTTGTACAAAAAATTGCTCTCTGTCAAAATCATGAAAATTTCCCGGTAGATCACAAAAGATGCAGAATTTGAGTTTTCACTTATTATGAATGAATTTAACGACTTCTGTGAAAATACTCAAAACATACCACCTCCATCAACATCGCAGTCTGTATTGGCGCGATTCCATTATTTTTCCTTCCGCCTTTGCCATGTCACCTGAAAAAAACATTTTGAGAAAATTTTAAAAACTGAGTTCAATTTGCTGTCAATATTTGTCAAAACATACAGGTTTTTGTCAATTTTCAATATCCGTACTCGTAAGTGTTCGTTCTGGCTTCGATGTTTTGGGGCAAGTTAACAATCATTCTCGACCTAGTCTGTTGAAAACTTTAGTGCATTTGTGCAAATCTGAACCTACCCAGGCTCCTGGCGTCGGTAAACCTTTTACAACTATTCTGTCTTTTCGAAGCGATTGCGATCTGTAAAAAAAACTATTTTACTGACAAGCGGTAGGTAAATAAAAATATCAGTTACAATACTTCACTTCATGCTTCATGTCAACTTTTTCTAGTTGTCAAAAAAATTAATATCTCAGAAAATGTCAGATTTCAGAATTTTTAGTAGGTCCAATGGTTTTTGTGATAGTGAAATTCCAGAAATATTTTGAAATTTTAGCAAACCCTTTTCATATTCTTCCTCAAGGGGCTGTCGGTAGTTGTCGTGGTTGATGATGGTTGTGTGAGCATCAATATGACGATCTGTAATAATAATAATACTTTTTTAGAAGTGTGTTAGATTTTTTTTTGAATTTAGAGACAGAATATTGTTTTTAGAAAATAAATGGGGGATGAGTTTTCTGACTATAATTTTTTACAGAGCACATTTTCAGCCTCACCAACGCTTAATACAATCATCGACTGCAGTTATATAATCATACAGTTCCAAATATTAAATACCAGGCGTAGTTTGAAAAAGACAGTTAGTTCTTCCTAACAAATATCGAAAAAACTGAAGAACATGAGACTTACATTATGCCAGCCCGTGTGACCTTCATTTGTTGATCTCGGCACGTCATATTCGATTCAGCTTGTTTCTCTCGAAAAGTGAAAAAAAGACTGAATTCCTTCATTCATAACTACAAACTACACTAGTGTAGTTTGATTGGCTTACATTCATAATGGATGATTATTTCCCTGCAAATTGTCACACATACGTACTTCTAGGCGGAAATGGTGAGAAAACAGGAAAAAGGTGTCCAAAACACTATAGCATACAAATGTACATAAATGAAGAAAGTAGAAGGAACCGCAATGTTGGTGACTCATACAACTGTGATTCATATTTGTGAAAGGAGAAAGGGAAGTGGGACACTTTTTGATTAATAAGAATGTGTTGTTTGTGTTTTCCTACTACTCAATATGGAACTGGAGAAGAATTATTACGGTATGCGAAAATTATTTGCACATATGCACATATTCGGGGGATATAAAAAATAAAAATCGTGTATTTGAATGTGATGGTAAATAAGGATCTTAAAGTTTCATGAAAATAAGGAATACAAGCTATTTTACAATAATTTATTGATTAATGTCGATCAGAAAAACATTTTTTTAAAATTCGGGTTCCAATGTCGGCTCTGGTGTAGTCAATGGCGGACTGTTGTTCATTATGATGTGGGCGCAATCCTGTTTCTGGAAATATGGTTCTAGCAGAAAATTATGTGATTTTTCGACTATTTGATATTAAAAAGATTATATATCTGTGATAGAGTAAAAAATTTTGATCTACTAAGAGCTGTCTGTCGGCATTTCAAAAATCGTGGTACTGGGAAACACAGACTCTCATGTTTTTATGAGAAAAGGACTAAAAATGAGTCTTGAGTCTTTTTCTGAGCCTTTTTCTAGAATTCAATTTTTTTCAAAAACGCTCGAACCAAATTAATTTTCCAAAACCTCAAAGTTCGAAAGATGTACTGTATTTCACTATGGCAATGTTAAACACATACCAGTGCGACAAATATATCCAATAATGTTCAATTGTGGTGTTTGATTGGTTGTTTTTTCGACATTTTTTCCATCCCTCGGCTGGTGTTGTGGACTTTTGGGTAGACATTGTGGGGATGTAGAAATCTGCAAAAAAATTCGCTCAGTAAAACTTTATGGATCAACATTCTTACTATTTTTTTTCCGGGAATGGGGACTCAGTTGTTGTCGCGTTTTAAAAAATTTTTTCCGAAAAATTTAGTAAAAAGTTAACTGCTTTTTGTTTCTTCAATCATAACTACAAGCTACAATAATGTAGTTTGATTGGTTTACATCCATAATGGATGATAATTTCCCTGAAAATCGTCGTGAAGTTGTATTTTTAGGAGGAAAGGGGCAAAAGTAGTTGAAAAAGTAGTAAAAACACCATAGCATACATATGTACATAAATGGAGAAAGTGGAAGGACCCGCAATGTTGGTGACTCATACAACTTTGATTCATATTTGTGAAAGGAGAAAGGGGAAATATGACACCTTTTGATTAATAAGAATGTGTTGTTTGTGTTTACCTACTATTCAATATGGAACTGGAAAATAATGAGTACGGTATGAAACTATTGTATTCAAATATGCAAAAATTCGGAAAAAATGTTTTGTATTATATGACCTGAAAGTTTTATGTAAAACAGGAATACAAGCTATTTTACAATAATTTATTGATTAATTTCGAATTCAAATCAAAAACACAAAAACAATATAAACTTTCGGGACTCATGGTGGGTTCTTTCGTTGCGAATGATGATCCGTAGGTTTGAAACTTTTTTGGAGGACGCAAACTCAAATTACGAACTTCTTACTTTTTCATTCATGTCATGCTGTGCGGAGCAATTGTTTGTTGAAGACGTGTTGCTGGATGGTTTCTGAAAAGTTAGTAAACTTTGATGATTTTTTTGACTGATTTTTTTGACGTTCAAAACCTAGTCATGTCATTCTTTTGTTCTGACAAAAAAACATACCGTCCGGGCTTGTTAGATTTGATAGCAATCATCACGAGTCGTTTTATTCCATCATACCTGAAAATTTCAACTTTTTAGTTTTTCAGTACTTAAACTTTTTCTTTCAGAAAATCATCAATATGAATTTCATGGCTCTCAGAAAGTTACGGCTTTAGTTACAGATTCCGATCATTCATAGAATGTCAAATACCTACCTTTCCTCTGGCGGCCGCGGATAATATCATTGTGGTTTTTTGCGGCTTTCGTAAGAGCTGAGAAAAGGAACCAGGTTTGTATACCTTCCCACCTGCAAGTTAAAGAATATCACCGTTCAAATAGTTTTAAAAAGATGATTTCTCAATATTTCTATATTCTTCTAACAACTTACTAATCAAATAAGCGCGGAATCTGTACAATTGTTTCTAACAGCTGTGTTCACTTCGTTGAGCTCCATTGTTTCATGTTTCATGAGTACTCCGGTTTTTTCCCCAATAAATTGTTTTCACTTTTCTTCATTTATAACTACAAACCACATTACTGTAGTTAGATTGGTTTAAATCCATATTGGATTGATCATTTCCCTGTAAAAACGTCAGATAATGGTAATTTCAAGCGAACAAATGATGAGAAAAAGAAAAAAGGTATCCAAAACAATATATCATACAAATGTACATAAATGAAGAAAGTAGAAGGACCAGCAATAATGGTGATTCATACAACTGCGATTCATATTTGTGAAAGGAGAGAGGGTAGGTGAGACACCTTTCGATCAATGAGAATGTTTTGTTTGTGTTTTTCTTCTATTCAAGGCCCAACTGGTTAGAAATCAACGTTTTACTGAACAATCACAACAATTATAGAATAAGGAAATATCTGTTGAAAATTTTAAAAATTGTAGCCTCATGAATTGAAAAAATGTTTGGAAACATTTTTTTTCAATTCTTGAGAAACTTCAAAAGTGGTCTTGATAACATCAGTGAAACGCCTTTTTTTCGAAACTTATCATTAGATGTGAGGAACCGAGGCGAAACCGAGGCAAAAGCAAGGCAAATCTAAGTCCATCCATGATAAAAAAAAGAATAATTTCACTCTCTGATTTTCCGTTAGTTATCATTTGATGATGAACCAAGGCAAAACCGAGGCAATTCCAGGCGCAATCGAGGCGAAACCGAGGCAAATTGTTGCAATCAGCCTGTAGATTGTGATCGTTTCGAAAACTTCACACAACCTTTTCTTATGTATGTTTATAGCTGTTTTTTTAAAATTACTTGACACTGTATAGTATGTAAACTTGATTGAAACTATCATGAAAATGAATTTTATTTCAAAATAACAACAGTTCATTCAATTATTTCATTATCCAACTCGATCGGGTGTTTGTAAAATACCATTAAGTCACCACTGTAATTTTGAATAAAACTAATTATATTAATTTTTTACTTACTCCGGAACATCGCGCATGTGGTTTGTGCCGTGTGAATCAGAGGCCCAGTACGATCAGAATCCCGGAATAGGTGTGCGTAGCAGTCATACTGAATGATACATTAGTTGAGCAGTTTGCTGAGTTTCCTACTTTTTGTATTTTTTTGTACAGAACGTTCTCTGGAAAATGGAGACGCATTTTCGAATGAATATTGCGGGGAAAATCCTGATTGATTCCTGGAATTCCCATTTTTCATTCGACCACGATTTTTTCCAAAATGCCATCAGGAGTACTGAAATTCGTCTGGATTGAATTATCCTGAATTCTATCACGTACATGTCATCTTTTTCTGCCATGATCATGTTATAGCACCATTTTTAGTGGTGGCGATTATAATGGCCACATTCGAGTCCGACGTTGGTCCGGACTGTTCTCCCAAAAAGTTTCCCCCATATACTGCATGTGTTGTAGTTGTGTATTACTGTTGTGTTGCTGGCCAGGTCCAAATGGAGCCGCATACCCTGAAATCCAGTAGAGTTGATTTTACACAGTTAGATTGAAAAAGCACAAAATTGATGAAAACAGCAGAAAGGAAAGAGGGAAGGTAGATAGGCAATTGACAGAAAGAATGCAAATATGGGAGTTTGTGGTCGTCTTTTATAATGTAGTTTTCCCAAATCGCATAAAAATCAGAAAAAATTTATTGCATATATTCATGAGAACCAAACAATAAAATGTGGAATTGATGTTTTGAAGGGAATGATTTTTTGAACTCTGGTATTATGGATTACTGTAGGATTGTTTATAATATTTGGGACTGTATATTATTGAGTTGTTTTATAGCTAACTAAAGTAACTAAAAAATATGTCTTTCCTCCTATTCGTCTTGTCCTAACATGAACTGAACACAAAGTGAGTAGTAACAAGGCCGTCCGTTACATATTTCGTATTCTTCAGGGTGCATAATTGGCTTCTATTCCTATACATTAATATAAAAGTGAAATTAAGATGATATAAGTGTACAACACATTTATTGACATTGAAATGTAAAAAATCAGAAAAATCCATACAACTGATACATTTATTGCTTCAACATTATTTGAAAGTATTATTGACAACATTGTTCCAGGACAGGATCCCTTGCGCCTGAAAAAAACAAAAAAATGACATTTGTTATAAAGATGGTTTGATTATTACCATAAATGTTGGTTCCATTTATTTTTACACCATTTTGTATCGATGTGCACCAGCTTTAAAAGCCTTCCAGACGGATCTGAAATTTCAACGCTTTTATTGCTTCATTTTCAAATGCGTTTTTTTTTCACTCTTCTGGACGCTACTGTAGCACGGAATTCTCCTTTTCGAGGTATTTGAAAAAAAGTACTCACCTTCTGAATATCAAGTATCGGGAGATTCATTGTTCCATGGGCGGGCCTCCATCAATCAAACTATCCGGAATGCTGACTGTATTCGTTTGTGGTCCACCATAAGTTTATATTCCTGAAAAATGTCAAGACATTATGATATTTTTTAACACATGGAAACCATACGTGTTGTTTTGTGAGTCATTTCATTTTTCAATGTTTGTAGATCCATAATGACATTTGGCGGGTATCCCATATCTCAAACTTGAAGAAATTCTGCTCCGAATCTAATGCATAAAATGATGATGTCGGATATTCAACTGAAACATCAATATTTACTTAAACTTTAAAAAAATCTTCACTCACCTTCTATGTGTTTTCCGGCTCTTGCTTTCACAGTTATTCCGTTGCCATGACATCCGTCAAGTCTAAAAAAGAAAGCAAACTATTCATCATTTAAATCTATAAAAATACCTTTTTTCGAGAAACATGTGGCTCAAAACTGCAATCCATTTCGTTATTCATTACTGGAACATGTTTATCTCCATCCGGAGAAACATCACCCTGTAAGATAGCTGTTGAAACTTGATTTGAAACAGAAAACAGAACGATCAAGAAAATGAAGTTCGAACGAAAAAGTAGGAAGAAAACACGGCAAAGATATAGAAAAATGATGATGAATGACTCAGAAGCAGTAGTTGCCAATAGAGCGCGATTGCATCAGTCAAAATGCGAACTACGATGAAAATGACAAACTATATGAGTCAGAGGCCCGGCAAGACACCCGTTGGCGCAATACTAACTGACAAAACTGTGAGCAAACTGAGAGAGTAAGAAAAATATGTTTGCCGTTTTTTTGGGTCGTGAGTAAGTGGGGCCTAATGACTAATTGTGGCCATGATGGTAAAGTTTTTACCAGGTAAACTGAAGCCTATGTAAGTCAGATTGAAGAATGAGAAAAACAATTATTTCATGATAACTGTCCCGTGAAAACCAAGAGAACTAGTATAATAATACAAACTGAATAGTGAGCCAACTCGATGGTGGGTGGACAATATTACACAGAAAAGCAATAAGAAGCTTGCGGAGGCGATATTAAAACTGTAATACTAATAAAAAGATGTGGCACTGTACAATATTGCATGTGTAAAAATAGATTCAAGAACGCGAACAATATCGAGGAATGTAGAACCCACGCAGAACACGGTAGTGATATTTTCATGCTAATACTGTTGATATTGTGATAAAAGTGTCGAAAATTTCAAAATAAGTAGAGATTCCCATTCTACTTACTTTTAGGATTTTGAACAGCCATCGTTTTTCAAGAATGTGGCATATAACTTTTTGAAGTGTTATTTTTATTGGGAAGTAAAATCAGAAACTATTAATTTCAAAAATAAGTGAATTATTCCGTTGCATTGGTCGGTGAAGGTAATATTGTTGTCACAACCCTTGGCAACAGTACTGTTTTAAATGAACGGCGTGGGATGTCTATGGGTTTTTGTGCATTTCTCCTCCGCAATTTTTTCATATTGCTGCGACCAGCTTTTTGTAATTTTCAACCACCCAAATGACTGCAATCACCTGGAAGCATTTATACATCGACTAAATTTCTCTAAAACTGACCTACTATCCAATTATCCGCAACTGCTGATATTTTTTGGCAAGTCGTCAAGTTGGGAATGTCGTTGTTCCATTACTACTCAGAGTGAATTCCTGTAAAAGTTTCAAATGGTAAACAAATGTGTCAGCTACACTTACCTTCATATTGTTGCGTCATCAAAAATCGAATTTGCTCGGCGACCACTTCCATTTTCGTACAATTCATCTTCTTGTGCAACAATGCAAACGATTCGAGAATTCTGTAAAATTCAATTTCTATAAAAGCAATACTTGACATTCGATTACCTTTATGTGCACTTATTTGATGTGTACACTTGTGCTGCAGCCAATCTAATCTAATGCAATGAGATCTTCTAAATTTGATACAATCTGCCCTTGCTCTCAAATTTGCCAACTGGCAAAATCTGGAAAAAATCAAAGTTCATGGTCTAATTGTCTTTTCTATATTACAAAAAACTTACGTCTTTCATTTTTGCAAGTTGTCTTGTCGGGTTAACATCGCGGGGAATATTCCAATGCTTTGTTTCTGTTGCAGAAAACGTCAACATTGAGTTGAATGGCTCCGAAATTGAATGCAGATAGTATTTTCGTTTGTTGTAACTGTGTTAGGTTTACTTCCATACGGATAGACATACCCTGTTGATTGAATCATTAAAACTAGTTCAGGAAAAGATGGAGCGAGGAGCGAAAGATTTGACAAACAGTGAGGTAACAAAGAGTGACTAACTATAAGAGGGAACGAGGGATGTGCTGACAAAGAAAATGTTTCAGAAATTGGGGAGAAGAGGGGCCATTTTCATCACTTAGAAAAATTTACAAATCTGATGACTAACTGTAAACGCGCACAATGGTTTAACTATTTCAGACAAAAAAGAAGGAAAATGTGAAATTGGTGAGCATCAATGAGTCAACAAATTGTGTAGGACAGTTGTACATATACAATAAAAAGGGAAACACTACGTGGGTCAGCGGCAACTAAAATGAAATTGGGTCAGTTTTTAGTAGCTGGTATGAAAAAAACGAGAAAACGACGAGAATCACAGAGAATGAGCCTTCTCGAAGGTGGGTAGGCAATATTACACAAAAAGCAATAAGACAGTTGCGGAGGCGATGAAAATTGTAATAATGAAAAAAACTGCTTCGTTGGACGATATTGAAAACTAAAAATAGTGAAGAATGTGATGATGATATCGGAAGGAGGGAGCAAAAAAGGCAAAATTGTTAATCTACTTAGTTGGATGATATACAGATGAGCATCAAACAATTTAGTTCAAAATTTTCCGAGAACCTGAAATATTAGATGGTCGGTCTGGCCTGTGAGCCTTTTATTTACTATTGAGCATTGAGGTATTTCAAAAACATTTTTAGCAACTTGAGTTTGAAAAGATGTTTTAAAAGACACATATCATATTTAGAAAATTTATTCAATAAAAATAAGGAGAGCAGCGGTCCTTCAGTTTTGTACCAATTGGATTGGCGCCGTATCCTTTCAGGACGAAGATTGATCTCGTCTGAAATAATAATTTTATTAAGATGTCTTTTGTATGAACTCACGAAATCGATTCTTCGTGTTGTCGCGAATTCGGCATGGTCTCGGATTTTTTCTGCATCTGATCGCTTTTGGTGCCCTGCAAATTCCATTTCAAAATGCAGACAACCGTTTTTAAGAACAAAAACAATTTTTTCATGGTTTGTTTGCACACAAAATTGTTTTATACTGATAAGTTTCATAAGCTATAATATTACCGGTCATTTGTTTCTCTTCAAATCATTTCCAATAGTATTCGTCTCCGTTGTGGTTCTGAGCGATCCGTACTGTAAATTTCAGGATTAGATAATGTTAGAGAAGTTTTGGACTTTACCAGTTTCTTAAAGCTATCCACTGAACAAACTTCAAAGTTTTTTTTCTGTTGTTAGATCAATTTTCATATCCTTCCTTGAATACTGAAAAGCATCAAATTATATGAACAAAAAGTAGGCTGAAGCTACATTTGAATAAAAATCACATGAAAACTTACTTTATTTTAAAATTGCAGATTCTTCTTCTTTCAACATAACTACAAACTACAACGGATGCAGTTTGACTGATTTACGTCCATAGTGGATCGAATATCATACCCTGAAATTATACAGTGATAGAAATCGAAGAATATTACAAAAAAGTACAAAAAACCGATCATAAACTAAAGCATTCATACATAAATGTAGAACGTAGAAGAGGCCCGCAATGTTGGTCACTCACATAACTGTGATTCATATTTGTGAAGACGGCCGATGTATACATAACACACTTTTCATCAATTGTGCATGTTTTCTAATTAATAATAGAGAACGGGTCTGAGGACAAACATTTTCTTAAATTTAGAATATATCGTTCAGAAAATCTTGTATCAAGCTTGCTCGATGAGGTTCTTCTGAGTTTTGAGCATTGGATAATGACTTCAAGTGGTTTTTTAAAGTTTGTTTATACATATATTCCAAATTGTGGATTTATTTGTTTTTACAGATTTACATCAAATTAATACAGATATCAACAATTCTTAGTTTCGAAAACAGGACCCAAAAAATAAATCCAGACAGTTTCAGATACAGAAATTTTATTCAATATTATGACAAAAATATCTTCTTCATCCGTCCAGTTTTCGTTTGTACGAGTAGGTAATGGCGTCGCGATCTTCGAACGCACTGGATCACTATCAAATCTTTTTGACGACTGAAATTATTGTTTTCGTCGATTGTCATTTTTCAAAAATCAACTTACCTAGTCATTAGCCGAGTTTTAGTTGAAGAACCCCGGGTCAAAATTTACTTATTCTGTTCGGTTGGGAAGATCCGGTCATGCTCTCCTGGCTACATGATCAACTCCAATCGGGGACTTTTCCTTTGATCGTTGTATTCAACGCTAGCCCTGAAAACAATCCATTTGAATGAGTCCTTCCATTATATTCCACAGACCATTTAGATTTATCAATACCGCTTATCTTCACATACACCTGAATCGGATCACGGTCCGTTTTATTAGCCAAGCAACACCAGACAATGAATTCTTGAATCAAAAGTGTTAACTAAGTTCAAAGTTCTGTCTACCTTTCTCCACACATAGTTCGGGCACTTTGTGGGAATCCAGGAAAATAAAGAAATTATGGCTCATTATTTTTTCTGTATTTGGCTTGCTGGGCATCTAGTGAAAAACTATTGGTGATTATTTGCCTTAAAATTTAGAGAAAACTTACTTTATCACATGAATCATCAAGTTTTTCTATTGTGTTTCATCATAACTGTAAACTACAAATAATGCAGTTTCTTTGGCTCACTTCCATAATGGATAGAATATCATACCCTGCAAAAATAAAATATCAAATAATGAAATTATTTTGAAAAAATATGGAAAGTAACGATAAAAAACTGAAGCATACATATGTACATAAATGTGGAAAAAGGAAGGAGCCCGCAATGCAAGTGACTCATAAAGTTGTGATTCATATTTACTTTAAGGAAGGCGACCGATGTATACAAAAAAATGTTTGACAAAAGAGCATGTTTTCTTTTCAATATGAAAATGAGGGTCGTTTATTAAACCGTAATCTGATATTGTGCACTGAATATCTCGTAGAATCTTGTTTCACTGCAACTCATGCTTGTAACCGAATATATCATCAATGTGATTTTTCGAACTTCCAAAGCCAACAACATATTAAATATGAAATATTTTTTATTAGTAAAAATCAACTTTAAAAAATGAATGCATCCTATGGGTCTAATCCTTGATTGTTGGCGTTCTCCGCATCTTTGTCCTGAATGTACTTGAATAGATCATAATTCGAAAGTGGCAATTTTTAAAACAATTTTTCTCACTGTCAATTATCTAGATATAGCTTATCAATTAGTAAAGATTTCAAAAGTGATTCTTGATAAACTATGCACATTTCGAAGTAGTTAACTCAACTAAAACACATTTTCTTGCTTTTTGAGTCAAAAACTTGTAATCTAATGTAGTCCTTGCTAAAAATGTGTTCAATTCACTTACCTTGGTTAGTGAATCGATTTGTTCGGACGCAGACACTGGACCTTCCGTATGTTGGAACTGGATTGTTTACACGCGATGGTGGTTGCTGAAAATTTTTTTGAAATCAATGTGATCATATTTCTCTGTTGCTAGTCACCTTTATCAAATATAAACCTATCCAACAACTCCTACTTTTTCCAAACCCTCTCCCCCCTGGTTTTGCCCAAAAATACCTTATAAACGTACCTTGTCATACCTTCTACGTCCACCTCCTCCACCCGGTCGATCCATATAGTTTCACGGTCGCTATGCGCTAACTGCAAAAAAAAAGAAATAAAAAGTGTGGCATAAATTTTCGGACAAAGCAAACAAATGAGTAGAAACTGATACGGTTCAAAATTTGTGGAAACTAAATTGCTTATTTTGAGAACCGGATTAGAGAAATGTCAAATTAGTCAAACAAACCTTTTGTGTCGGATGGTTCATCCTCATTTTTTTGTTTTCCTTTCATTTTGGTATTACTGTAGTTGGCTTATGTTCGTGAGCTGATACTACCCTTTAAAAATTATTTTAACGTAATTCATAGGTTTAGTGCAAAAAATGCGGGAAAATGAAGGAATCGGGCAAAAAATAGGATTGAAAGTGAGGAGATGTTTAGCGCAGAACAATCAATACGCAAACACCATTACGCCATTCTGCACAGTCATGTGTGGTGGGCATCTGCTGACCCCTTGAAAAAATTTAGAAGAAAGACGGTGACGATAGAAAAAGGGATATCGTTGAGGAGAGGAATAGACAATGTATTGAACAAAGAAGCAAGTTGAGGAGAACCATGATTGAATTTCAGACCAGCCTAAACGTGGATGAAACTGGTGAGAGGATATGGTTTCAATCGGTTTGAACACAATTCCAAGTCTACTTTAGGTGTTCAAGTGAAGGATGGCAAATGGATTTTTGGTTTCATAAAAAATTTCATTGAAAAACAGCTGTTCTTTTTTGTTGTTAGAATTGAATTATAGTCTGGGCCAGACAGATATGGTTCCATATAAAGAAACATGTTAAACTTAATTCACAGATTAATGTGACAAAATATGCAAAATGTTTGTTAGCAGCTCAGAGGGAAAACTAGATAATGGAGGCCACGAGGCGAGTAGGAAACGAGCCTATTCGTAGGAATTGAATAGAATGAGGATGACCTCTCTCTGTGTTTCCGCTCTCCACACACTCTATAGGAAATCAATGTAATTTGATACGGTTCTTAGGTTACGGTCATCTGGTGTGGACGGTCGCATTCTTCTCCACCACCAGGCTCGCGATGTCACAGATTTATATAACTAACAGAAAAATTAATTGATTCGAAATTGATTCGATTCGCTCACACCTTCCAGAACAAATACCAACTAGTGCCGTAACTTTTTCAGAAACTAGCGCCTTGGCCATCCTTTCCAAGACACATTTGGTTTCTTCTAAAATCTCAACAGTAGTTTCCTGCCATATGTCCACGACTAACAAATTATTTGTGGGTCCTGGTACCAGACCAGAACCCGTTGCCAAAAATAAAGGTGAGCTCATACCAACTCTGTCAGAGCTCGCTTGGTTGTCATAGTTTTATATTGTAGTAGAAAACTATGAAATACCAGTGAGCCCGGACTGAGTGTCGCTCTATTGAATAGTGACCTACAGCTGTTGCACCAACGTATTATGGTATTGGATGACCCGACATCTCACGAGTTCTGCAATCCACTATCGAATACATTAGATGAGGCGGAGTCAGGTGACGTCACCAGATGCAGATGGTATCCCTCACCCACAGATAGAGAGAAGGTTGACAATTGAGAAGGAAAAAACAAAAATTGGATAAAAAATTCTTGTTGAGGGAAAATTTTTAAAGGTAGGCCTGGGTGATAACAACCCAGTAAAAAAGAACATTTTACATAAAAAGTTGGCGAGAATATTTTATCGAAATATTATGGCAAGATAATTATAACCAGAGATCGTCAACAATCTTGATTCACCCGATTCCGCCGACTTCTGAGTCACAATGTCTCTTGATGATGGTGTGTTGGAGATTGAAACCTCGCTTCCAATACTCATTGAATCGTGAGAATGGAGAAATGATCTTGTGATTTGATCGCATTCTTTTCACGTTTTTCAGCGCATTTCGATGAGCGTGATGGCTTCATGATTGCATCTGGGCTCATTTCCACAATCTGAAGCTCAAAATGTGTCACTAATAAAAATATCAAATGATTCTTACTTGCTAAGTCGGCTCCACAGGCTGTAGATCACCACAGTGCATCTATTCCAAATCATTGGTCAAATCAATCATCTCGGGTTGAATCGTGGATCTGTTGCATAAGGCTTCTTTTGATGATGTTGCACCTACATGGAACGGATTCTAAATTTCAGTATCAGTTTCAAGAAATACCTCGAAATTATACTAACCGGAAATCTCATCTTGATTGGTGGCTCTTCAGCTGATTCCGTTGCAGCACGTGCCCGATTCACGATTGTCACTGTGATTTATAATGGACAACTGATAGCAGGTTCAAGCGATTCAGGAGGTGTTTTGAGTCGACAAAAATGACATACCGAGATTTTGTGAACGATCCGAGGACATTTTGATCCTTGATCAATTTTAACGGTCGATTTTGACGCTTCGAATGATCTGAAAATTATACACTTTTCATTACATATTTTCACAAACTAGTCAAACTTACCTCTTGTGCGGGATGGTTCCACCAAATTTTATTGTTTTTTCTTCATTTTGGCATTACTGTAGTTGGCCTATGCTCGTGAGCTGATATTACCCTAAGAAAATTATTTTAAACATAATTGATAGGTTTAGTGCAAAAAATGGGGGAAAAATGAAGAAATCGAAAGAGAAATAGGATGGAGAGCAAGGAGATGTTAAGCGCACAAAAATTAGTACGCAAACACCGTTACGCCATTTTGCACAGTCATGGGGAGGACATCTGTTGGCCCCTCAAAAAAGTTTAGAAGGAAGGAGGCGAGAATGGAAGAGAGATAGTGTTGCAGAGAAAAATAGGCAAAGCATAGAACGGAAACACGGTTTGTGTAGGAAAATGGCTTATCTGGATATAATAAAACGGTGGAATAAAGAAAAAGCGCAATTAATGGATGGAATGAGGATGAATGAGGACCTCTACGTCTCCTTTCTACCAACACTTTCTTGGAGGTCAATGTGATTCGACACCTTCATTAAATTAGCTTAAATTGAGCTGAAATATGTGAAACTCCGCATCTCTACACCAAAAAGTGACATTTTCAGTTCTGTTAATCTTTTTTGGGCCCTGGTACCAGACCAGAACCCGTTGTCCAAAATTGAAAGATGAGCATATCCCGACTCTGTCAGAGCTCGCTTGGTTGTCATAGTTTTATATTCTAGTAGAAAACTATGAAATACCAGGGAACCCGGACTAAGTGTCGCTCGGTGGTAAGGTGACGGACAGATGGTGCACCAATGAATTATGGTATGATATGACCCGACATTTCACGGGTTCTGCAATCCACTATTGAATACATTAGAAGGGCGGGGTCAGACGACGTCATCAGATGCAGATGGTATTGCATTGTTGAAACCATATAATTTTCACAATACACATGGGTCCCCACTATGCAATGTACCACTACACTCCAGACATACCATCTGTATCTGATGACGTCGTCTGACCCCGCCCTCCTAATGTATTCAATAGTGGATTGCAGAACTCGCGAGATGTCGGGCCATCCAATACCATATTACATTGGTGCACCATCTGTCCGTCACCAATCCACCGAGCGACACTCAGTCCGGGCTCCCTGGTATTTCATAGTTTTCTACTAGACTATAAAACTATGACAACCAAGCGAGCTCTGACAGAGTTGGAATATGCTCACCTTTTAATTTTGCCAACGGGTTCTGGTCTGGTATCAGGACCCAATAAACATTTCCAGCACTAAAGTTCGACGTGTAAATGCAATTTCTGGAAATCAAGCCAAACGTGGATTTGCTGGAAATCTGGACCTACATTCACTTCGAATTCAGAAGCCAAATCACATCTAGTCAAGTCAGTTCTGATCTTTTTCAGGCTCTGGCACTAGACCAGAACCCGTCTGCAAAAATTAAAGATGAGCATATCATTACTCTGTTAGGATTCGCTTTGTTGTCATAGTTTTATAATCTAATAGAAAACTGTGAAACACCAGGGAGCCCTGACTGAGTGTCGCTCGGTGGAATAGTGACGGACAGCTGTTGTAACACTGTCTTATTGTGTCGGGTGTACCGACACCTCGCGGGTTCTGCAATACACTATAGAAAACATTACGAGGGCGGGGTCAGACGATGCCACTAGATGCAGATGGTATGGTTATATTGTATACATCTGTGGTTTAAGGATGCAACGTATTGTTGTACACGGGATTCCATTTGTCTGGTGTTGATAATTGTTCAGCTCATGATGTTGCAAGTGATTTCAGCTGGAAAATTCATGTGTTTGTTTTTATGTAACGATTTTCATGATAATAGTTATTCTAAATGTAAAACAACTGCAAACTTTTTTTATTTTGGAACTTAGTTTCAAATAAAAGAAGGAAAAGTGAGAGTGCCCTGTGCATATATGACACAAAATCTGATCCCCCTCTCTCATTCATAGATTCCATTTCTTATCTAATATGCCTTATATGTCGTTATAAGTGCCCCATAACGCATAATCGTATCTCTAAATTTGATTAAGGTGGTGAGATAGGGTTCGTACGTTTAGAGGTGATAACGGAGTCTCATTCTTTTAGGAGAGATAAGATTGGTTCATACACCAACATACATTGTCGACAAGCACTATGTCGTCTTTTTTGAAATTGGTTGATTTTCAGCCAGGTATTTGAGACTAAACCAAATTTTACTATTCGTCCTGCTACTTCTTTTCCATTTTGTCTCTAACTGCCGACCCATTGTAACTTTTCTTATCACGCTATTTTGAACAATAAAACTGCTCGGCGGGTTGCTGATAAGAATATTGTGTGGAAAATGGTGATACTTTGCTGATAAGCCACCTACCCATATATGAGTCGTTTAGTATGTTCATTTCCCAATTCTTCTCTATCTTATTTTTCATCGTTTTCTTTTCATTTTCAATGAGTTGACTCCTCTTGAGTTTGAGTTTTACTCTATCGTAGAAATGCAGCCCGAGGCTAAGTGTTCGAAAAGTTAGCCCATTTCTATGTTATTATGTTATATGGTTCTGTCAAAATATATATTTTTTAGTTTTCCCCAACTTTTCGAATGATGGTTTAGATTCAGGTTCCAACAAATTCTTAGGCTTAGATTGAACTGTCTTTCTCGAATAGTTGTTCACTTTCCACCTCACATGTACTCCTAATCAATAGTGAACCGTTCCTTATCAAAAATTGTCGACCCGCTAGAGAGTGTGAGAACCGAAGAGACGCAGAGACACTATCCCGATGTCCTCACCTCATAGTATTTTTGTATTGTTTCCTTCTCTTTCTTTCTACTTATTTTTTCCAACACAGAATACAACTTCATTTTTTCAGGGCAAATTGATTCGATTGGATCTAAACCTATTTTCAGTTATGAATAACTATTATTTCCTTTTTTTCTAAAATCAGCAAGATGACTAAAAGAAGGTGAGTTTCAGTTTTTAACCATCTGAAAATTTTGTAGCTAGAACATCTGAAAATCTTGAAAATATACCTTTTTTTGCAGATTCGAAAACGCCAAGAGTTCTAAGTGATGGTTGAAAAAATAGAGGACTAACGGACTCGGACAAGGCTTAATTGGAGCATTCCGAGCATGAACCAGTTCCTGAAATTTGCCATGAAACAGATTGGTGAGTTTTTGATTTCTTTCGAAATTTCAGTCAGTTTTTTCTAGATTCAACATGCAGCCAAGGTGGATATTATCAACGTTTACGAGCAGACAGAATTGTGGAAAAATTTAGTGGCGTAGGAAGTTGCGAGGAATTCAGCAATATGCTCTCACTCGAGTTCTCCAAAAAGTTTAGTAAATATACCTTTTTTTTATTCGAAAACAAGTTGACGTTTTTAAGAATGTTGAAAATAATCTCTCACCCCAAGTTTGTGAGAAAGAGAGAGTGCTCAATTATTCGCTAAATATGGACTGAAGATGGAATTTGAAATGCATACTGAAGCACCAGTGTTTACTATCATGTCCTACAGGTATCATTCAATAATTTTTTACACTTAAAAACACACATTAGTTTCAGGGAACATGATGTTCTACATCGCGGCACCCAATGCCGATAATTCGAGTGCCCGCCAAAACCGAAAAACCGGAAAGAAGCAAAAAGTGGTTTGGTGATACAAACAACAAAGAAAGTAGAAGTAAATGAAGGAGAAACATTAATAATACCAGCTAATTGGATTCATCCGGAAATTTTAAATAAAATATTTGTTATCTAAATGAATTGTGGTATAAAACACAATATTGAAAAGAAAAAGTTAATCTTACTTCAACTTTGGAAGATACGAAAAAATGCATGCAATGTTGAAAATAAAACTGTTGGTTCCATAAATCTTTTTTGAGCCCTGGTACTAGACCAGAACCCGTTGGCAAAATTTAAAGATGAGCTGTTCTTCACTCTGTCAGAGCTCGCTTGGCTGTCATAGTTTTATATTCTAGTAGAAAACTATGAAATACCAGGGAACCCGGACTGAGTGTCGCTCGGTGGAATGGTGACGGACAGATGGTGCACCAATGCATTATGGTATTAGATGACCCGACATCTGAGGGGTTCTGCAATCCACTATCGAATACATTAGGAAGGCGGGGTCAGACGACGTCATCAGATGCAGATGGTATGGTTATGTTGTATACAGCTGTGATTTAAGGATGCAACAAAATGTGGTTCACGGGATTCCATATGTCTGATGTTGATAATTGGTCATCTCTTGATGTTGTAAATAATTTCAAATAAAAAATTCATATATTTATTTCTATGTAACAATTTTCATGATAATAGTTGTTCAAGATGTAAGACAACTACAAACTTTTTTTATTTATTTTGGAACTTAGTTTTCAAAATACAAAGTATAATGAGAAAGTCCTCCATTCAACTTTTGATCTCCTGGTTTATGGTGGTGGTTCGTGTTTTATTCCCAGCTGAAATTATGGGGTTGGTCAAGTTAGATTATTTTATTTTGCTAATTTCTTCTGCTTTTTCCAAATAAAAGAAAGGAAAGTGAGGGTGCCCTGTGCATAGACGACACGAAATCTAATCCCCCTTTTTGTTCATAGATTTATAGATTCAATTTCTCATCTAATATGCCTTATTTGTCGTTATAAGTACCCCATAATGTACAAGCGTATCTCTAAATTTGATTAAGGTGGTGATAGGGTTGGTACGTTCAGAATTGATAACAGAGTCTCCTCCTTCTAGGAGAGATAAGATTGGTTCATATACCAACATAATTGAAGGCTCATTATACATTATCGACAAGCACTATGTGGTCTTTTTTTAGAAACTTTCTGTGAAAAACAAAAATGATTGATTTCAAGCCAGGTGTTTGAGACTAAAATCAATTTTACTATTTTTACTATATGTGCTACTTCTTCTCCATTTCATCTCTAACTGCTGACCCATAGTAACTTTTCTTATCACGCTGTTAGGAACAATACAACTGCTCGGCGGGCTGCTGAAGAGATTTGTATGTGGAAAAAGAGGAGGGCACTGATCATTTGCTGATAACCCACTACCCATATTTGTGTTGTTTAGTATCAATTCATAATTCCTCTCGATTTCAATTTTCAACAAGTTTCCTTTAACTTTTTAATTGTTAGATTCAGTTTTAAGTTCGTACAAATTCCTAGTCTTAGGTTTAACTGTATTTCTAAAAAAAAATGTGTTCATTTGCTCTCTCAAATGCACTCTTAATCAATAATAAACCTTCGCAACAATCTTATCAATTATTGGCCCGCTGACCCTGGTCTAGAGAATGTGAGAACCAAAGAGACACAGCGATACTATCCCAATGTCTTCACCTTGTATCATTTTTGTATTGTATTCTTCTCGTTTTTTCTTGTCCAACACAATATACAGCTTCATTTTTTCAGGGCGAATTGATTCCATTGGATCTAAACCTATTTTCAGTTATGAACAACTATTATTTCCTTGTGTTCTAAGATCAACAAAACGACTGGGGAGTAAGTATCTTTTTTTTAAACCATCTAATAACTTTTAAAACTACATTGAGCTCTGAACATTTGAAAATCATGAAAATATATTTTTTTTAAAGATTCGCAAACGCCACGAGTTCAATGTGATGATTTAAAAAATGGAGAGAGTGATCCATTTCGGGAAACCAGAAGCAAACTTGGATTGCCATCTGACGGTAGAAATACTGCACGATGTCCTGTCTCGTCCAAGTAGCCGGGCGAACAATTTCCATATGCCTACTCCCATCTACAACTACCAAATCAATGTAGAAAATATGATTTTTCAATCTTCTAGAACTACATGTAACGACTTTTCTAACATATTTGAATCTATACGCTCCTTTTTTCAGAGTCTCCTCCTAAAATCTTCATCAAGAGCCGATATAGATACACTCACCGCATTTTCCAACAGGAGAACAGAATAAGACACTTATTTAAAATGAGCGGCTCTTCATACTCTTGTTGATTTTGTTTATTCATCAACAAACTAGTGATTTGTTAACAAAATTAATAAAATCTCTTTTTTTCTAAATATTGTTACTCACACATTCTCAACTAAATTTCCAAGTGTAAAACAATACATCGTTAAGCCTTACTTTGGAATCTACAAAAAAGTCAATTCTATCAAAAACAGCATTCTTAGCTCTGTGAATATTTTTGGTTCCCGGTACCAGACCAGAACCTATTGCCAAAATTGAAAGATGAGCACATCCCTACTCTGTCAGAGCTCGCTTGGTTGTCATAGTTTTATATTCTAGTAGAAAACTATGAAATACCAGGGAACCCGGACTGAGTGTCGCTCGGTTGAATGGTGACGGACAGATGTTGCACCAATGTACAGTAGCGTGCAGTAGTCATGCATATTTCGGTTTTTCGGCCATAACTCGGCTCAAAATGTTCCGTTTGAGCTGGGATTTGACTACGTTATAAAGAACAAACATTTTCACATATTAGTATCGAGATTTTTGACAAAACCCTGGATTTTTGAAATTTTACGATTTTTTCGAATTTTTCGAATTTCTTGAATTTTGACAAGAATTTCCAAAGTGTCGAAAAAATATTTTTGAGGATTTTTTATCGCAGTTTGGTCTGTTATTATTGTTTTTAGTGTACATAAGCATTGAATCGTGCTTTCATGATCAACGCTACTCGTCTAGAACTTATTTAATAGATGCCCGAAGTGACCCTACTCCTAAAACATGACCTCGTAGAACTGGATAAGCTGCAAGTAGAGTCTCGAATGAGCACCAAGACCTAAAAACTGGTACAATATTCAGAATGACACCAGCAATCGTGTGGAATAGATTAAAACTACGGGCGATGCCGAGTTTTTCGAAAAAATGCCCGTTTTCACATTTTTAGACACCCAATAATTTCAACTTCTCAACTTCAATCGTTAGCCCGACGCCAGATATCGTGAATTCGTTCAGATTTTTGTTATGATATAGAAGAATATAATACTCCTAATAGTTTTCATAAATATCGGCAGTCCTGCTGGCCAAAAAATTATTATCTCGGGCAGTTATTGGCGAATTTAAGCGAAATAAATACCAAATCGTGAAGTCGAGCGTTCCAACATCTCGGTTAAGGATGGAAAACCAAGTTTATGGGTTTCTACTTAATAAAATGGGTTGAATTATAGTGACTTGGTATGATGAAACACTCTACGGACCATATTGCACAGGTATTGAGATGGTTTAGATTGGGCCACTTGATGAAATACGTCTTGCAGACTTTTGTTCGCCAATAACTGCCCGAGATAATAATTTTTTGGCCAGCAGGACTGCCGATATTTATGAAAACTATTAGGAGTATTATATTCTTCTATATCATAACAAAAATCTGAACGAATTCACGATATCTGGCGTCGGGCTAACGATTGAAGTTGAGAAGTTGAAATTATTGGGTGTCTAAAAATGTGAAAACGGGCATTTTTTCGAAAAACTCGGCATCGCCCGTAGTTTTAATCTATTCCACACGATTGCTGGTGTCATTCTGAATATTGTACCAGTTTTTAGGTCTTGGTGCTCATTCGAGACTCTACTTGCAGCTTATCCAGTTCTACGAGGTCATGTTTTAGGAGTAGGGTCACTTCGGGCATCTATTAAATAAGTTCTAGACGAGTAGCGTTGATTATGAAAGCACGATTCAATGCTTATGTACACTAAAAACAATAATAACAGACCAAACTGCGATAAAAAATCCTCAAAAATATTTTTTCGACACTTTGGAAATTCTTGTCAAAATTCAAGAAATTCGAAAAATTCGAAAAAATCGTAAAATTTCAAAAATCCAGGGTTTTGTCAAAAATCTCGATACTAATATGTGAAAATGTTTGTTCTTTATAACGTAGTCAAATCCCAGCTCAAACGGAACATTTTGAGCCGAGTTATGGCCGAAAAACCGAAATATGCATGACTACTGCACGCTACTGTATATTCATATTATCAAATAAATGAAAAATCGTACTTTTATTGTTTCAACATGCACATAGTCACGAAAAAAAATGTGTTTTCTTTCTTCACATGAGTCAGAGAAACATTTGTCAAACATTCGGTCACAATAGAATTTCTTCTTCCTTCTATATTTCACGCTATACAATTTCTGAAGCTTTCAATTTTTAATTAAAATTATATAATATTAACATTGCAGGGGTAATTTGGCATCCGATAGGAGGAGCTAAATCTACATAAGTTCAGTTATATTCAACAATACTTTATGACTTCATTACAAATATCAATTATCATGAGAAGTGCAAATTTCGTGAGGTAGAAAAAAGGAACATAGTAAATTTCATAGCACAAAAAGCTTCAGATAATCACACTATCACTAAAAGCATACAATAGCCTAGTAAAAATTGCAATCCAAGGATGTGATAAATGGCTGATCGACCGGAAAAACCAAGTAGGTGATCTAGTGAAACTTTAAATCAAAAAACATATACAGTAGCGTGCAGTAGTCATGCATATTTCGGTTTTTCGGCCATAACTCGGCTCAAAATGTTCCGTTTGAGCTGGGATTTGACTACGTTATAAAGAACAAACATTTTCACATATTAGTATCGAGATTTTTGACAAAACCCTGGATTTTTGAAATTTTACGATTTTTTCGAATTTTTCGAATTTCTTGAATTTTGACAAGAATTTCCAAAGTGTCGAAAAAATATTTTTGAGGATTTTTTATCGCAGTTTGGTCTGTTATTATTGTTTTTAGTGTACATAAGCATTGAATCGTGCTTTCATAATCAACGCTACTCGTCTAGAACTTATTTAATAGATGCCCGAAGTGACCCTACTCCTAAAACATGACCTCGTAGAACTGGATAAGCTGCAAGTAGAGTCTCGAATGAGCACCAAGACCTAAAAACTGGTACAATATTCAGAATGACACCAGCAATCGTGTGGAATAGATTAAAACTACGGGCGATGCCGAGTTTTTCGAAAAAATGCCCGTTTTCACATTTTTAGACACCCAATAATTTCAACTTCTCAACTTCAATCGTTAGCCCGACGCCAGATATCGTGAATTCGTTCAGATTTTTGTTATGATATAGAAGAATATAATACTCCTAATAGTTTTCATAAATATCGGCAGTCCTGCTGGCCAAAAAATTATTATCTCGGGCAGTTATTGGCGAACAAAAGTCTGCAAGACGTATTTCATCAAGTGGCCCAATCTAAACCATCTCAATACCTGTGCAATATGGTCCGTAGAGTGTTTCATCATACCAAGTCACTATAATTCAACCCATTTTATTAAGTAGAAACCCATAAACTTGGTTTTCCATCCTTAACCGAGATGTTGGAACGCTCGACTTCACGATTTGGTATTTATTTCGCTTAAATTCGCCAATAACTGCCCGAGATAATAATTTTTTGGCCAGCAGGACTGCCGATATTTATGAAAACTATTAGGAGTATTATATTCTTCTATATCATAACAAAAATCTGAACGAATTCACGATATCTGGCGTCGGGCTAACGATTGAAGTTGAGAAGTTGAAATTATTGGGTGTCTAAAAATGTGAAAACGGGCATTTTTTCGAAAAACTCGGCATCGCCCGTAGTTTTAATCTATTCCACACGATTGCTGGTGTCATTCTGAATATTGTACCAGTTTTTAGGTCTTGGTGCTCATTCGAGACTCTACTTGCAGCTTATCCAGTTCTACGAGGTCATGTTTTAGGAGTAGGGTCACTTCGGGCATCTATTAAATAAGTTCTAGACGAGTAGCGTTGATCATGAAAGCACGATTCAATGCTTATGTACACTAAAAACAATAATAACAGACCAAACTGCGATAAAAAATCCTCAAAAATATTTTTTCGACACTTTGGAAATTCTTGTCAAAATTCAAGAAATTCGAAAAATTCGAAAAAATCGTAAAATTTCAAAAATCCAGGGTTTTGTCAAAAATCTCGATACTAATATGTGAAAATGTTTGTTCTTTATAACGTAGTCAAATCCCAGCTCAAACGGAACATTTTGAGCCGAGTTATGGCCGAAAAACCGAAATATGCATGACTACTGCACGCTACTGTATATGATATTGGATGACCCGACATCTCATGGGTTCTGCAATCCACTATCGAATACATTAGGAGGGCGAGGTCAGACGACGTCACCAGACGCACATGGTATGTTGATATTGTATGCAGCTGGACTGTAGTGGTGCAGCGTATCGTGACCGGGAACATGAGAATGTGTATATTGTCAAATATGTGTGTGTCCCCGAGACTCTAGCCTGCTAATTAGTTCATCTGAACAGTTTTTGATGAAACTCCGTCATTTTCCAGATTTCCGTCGCTAGGCAATGTGTGTATATCAATACTATATCTGCAAAAATATCACTTTTTTTCATTAATTTTTTCTGTATCAATTCCAGATGAATATCTAGCTGCGACGTCTTTATGGCATTCTTAGTTCTGTGAATTTTTTTTTTGAGTCCTGGTACCCGACCAGAACCCGTTGACAAAATTGAAAGATGAGCTCACACCAACTCCGTCAGAGCTCGCTTGGCTGTCATAGTTTTAGATTCTAGTAGAAAACTATGAAATGCCAGGGAACTCGGACTGAGTGTCGCTCGGTGGAATGGTGAAGAAACAGATAGTGCACCAATGTATTATGGTATCAAATGAACCGACATCTCACGGGTTCTGCAATCCACTATCGAATACATTAGGAAGGCGGGGTCAGACGACGTCATCAGATGCAATTGGTATGGTTATGTTGTATACAGCTGAGGTGAAATCCATTGCATAGTGGCCCGGAAAAATGAGAATGTGTTTATTGCAAAATATGTGTGTCTCCACGAGACTCTAGTCTGCTGATTCTGAATCAGTTTTGATGAAACTCCGTCGTTTTCCAGTTTTTTTCAATAAGTTGCATTCTCAATTTCTAATATTTTTCCCAATGTAGATTTTTTCGTTTTCTAGTTCGTCTCCTTTTCTCATATTTGCCCCCCTCCCATATTTCTTCGCCCAAAGGTAAACAAAAACGCCCAACAGGAATTGTGAGTGGAAAGTTAAGACGGTCGCAAACTGGGTTCATTGTTCACTTTTCGATGATTGCTATATTCAATCGGTCGTTCACTTTTTCCTATATTTTTAAAATATTTTTTATCATATTTCAACTGTTCTAAAGTGTTATCATTTTACAGTGTAATTAATGATCCGCATGGACATAATCCTTTGAGGAGATGCAGTTATAAATAACCGATTTTTGTGAAATTTGAATATTTCTGGAATACTTTGCCTATTTCATCCAATAGGCAAGAAGAAACGGAACAATAGAGTATTCTGTGTAAGACACTTTCAAAATCTATTAGTTCTTTTGTAACTTCAAAGTTGTAGACTAGTAGAGTTGATGATGAAAAATATTGAGAGCATGATGTGTGTTGAATCTAAACCGGAAATTCGAGCTGCCGGACAATCACTGACAATGTCACTGACAGAAAACACTGACAATGTGAAAAATGTGAGATTTATATATTTTTTTAAATGTTGACTGCTTTGAAGTTTTGACTTTTTATTACATCTGAATTCACTTGAAATGGTTCTATCGAAATTTCAGAAGCACCTACCAGTTCTTGAAAAATTATTTCGAAACTTTCAGATAATCAGTAAGTTCTACGAACAACTTCAAAAATTTCTTTGCCAATTTGAACATAATTGTACACTGGAGATGACAAAAAGTAAGTCATTTTCAGGTATGATGATTTTTTGAAAGCTTCAAGTTTTTAGACATGGAGAAACTTGATTGCAAGATGTTGAAATAGAAAGATGCCGCTTCAATCAATTGAACTCAACTGTTGTAATTGCCAGAAGTGTTCAAAACCTGTGATGTGAACAATGTAGATCGAGGTTTTCATTAAAACTGTTGTTGAATTCGAAGTTCTTACTAATCGTTGAATCTTAATCCAATCGAAATTTTTGGTTTAAAAACCCTAAATTTAACGTAAATTTAAAACTAAATTTTAAAAAAAAGCCACTAGCTAATAAAATTTTTATCAAAACTTTCAGATAATCAGTCAATTCCACAAAAAATGAAGGCGTTCAACTGCGAATTTGAGAAAAATGTGAAAACCAAAAAGAAAGCAATGTAAACCATTTTTCAGTTCTAATAAGTTTTCTCAAGTTTTATAATTTCAGATAACAGAAGATTTTGTGATTGAGGATTCTTAAAAATTCGTTTTTGCGAGATCAATCCCCATCGACTTTTTTTTCTTGATTTCTTGATATGACTAGACTTTAGCGCCGTCAATGGTAAATTTGCCTAGCAGAAAGGCAAACCAACTTCATCATAGCTAATTTCAGAGTATTCATCAAGGCCTTACCTATGAAAGACGACAACGACCCTGTTGAACGAGAACAAACTGTTCAAAGATGAGACTTGGGATATGTAACAAACAAAACATCTTGTGTTGAAATTTTTTTATTTTTGTGGCAATAAAATGATATCATTTTTACATTGTAATACAATCTTCAAAAAAAGCTCATATTGATCTATGAGTCATCCAGAAATATCATAACATGCAATTAGTAATAGAAATTATACCTTTTCTAATCTTTTCTCAGTTTCCAAAAGAAATCCCTTCTCAAATCCCCTCCCACATATTTTCTTATTTTTTCTATAATCCCCGTTTCCATATAGGCCTTCTTATTAGATTTCCGCTATCTCCCATTTTTTCCTGCTATATCGCAGGTGTCGTCGTTAAGGCGAGGCTGAGCTCACCTGCTCTCTGAGCCAAGTTTGTATAAAAGGAGACGGGGAGGAACATGGGGCCTCGCTCAGATTTTTCTTTTTTCTAAAAGCTGATGTTTTTCTGTTTCATTGACTTTAAACTTTCTGTTTGCCGTTTAGAATTTCAGATTACCTGTCACATTTTTCACTTTTTCTTCTTTCAGTGTAATTTGGTCTCCGGATCTAAGCCATTAATCTCCATGAAGATGCAGTTATCAACAAAAAATGTAGTTATTTCACCATAACGTCATATCATACTAGATGTAAGCTAATTTTCTAGTTAATGCGCATAACAATTTCAAAATTCAGATCAAAGTGTTCAACAAATACTTCATATAGGAAAAGTAGTGAGGTTAGAAGATGTAGATGATGGAGAAAAAAAGAAGAATAATGCTCATACGACCCAATGCCAATGGAAGGTTTGTCTTTTTTCATTTGCAGTCGTAGTTACATTTTCTGACAACTTTTGCTCTGAAAATAGTTTCCAAGAACCAAACCGACAAAAAATTCATTAAGTGAATTTATATGCTAATTTTCAGAACCTCGATGGCAGCTCTCGACAAGATGAGAGGAAGTTTTGAAGCTGTGAACCCAACTATTGGGTACTCCGAGTTTGGTAAGTATTTCGAAATTCCAGCTATTTTTCTGAATACTGAAGATTTCAGAGCTCACGTCATCAATGCTCATCTGAGAGCTTCCTTCTGCCTACTCAACAATTTGGCCTCAACTCGTCGATTACTATCTAATCCTCCACGCAACCATATCCAAGTTGTTTTTTTTAAATAAACATATCATTTTTGTTTTCAATTCACAAAAATATGACAAATATTTCTCTAATCTCTAATCCGGGATTATGAGAATTAATGATTCAACAGCTCATAAATCAGAAATCAGTGAAGCACTATAATCTTTTTGGCCAAATATTATATTAACAGAAAAAGGTGAAACCACAAAAATATATGAAAATGAGAAGATTGTCTACCACTCTCTCACATTTGCGTACTGTCTCGTCGCGTCATTATCGGAGCCCTGCGAGGGATAGAAACAGATGGAAACTGAGACGTCGAGCCAAAACGAGATAGCGTCTGACGGCAGGAGAGCAAAAAGGAGCCCCGCTCGGAAAAATGTTTCATTCCACTTTTTTCTTCAATTTTTTTCCAATAGTTGATTTGTAGACTCCTTGACTCCAAATTACCGGTTTTTCTCAGAAATTTACAGCATTTTCGATATTTTTTTCAAACCTTGATATTTTCAGGTAATGTGGATCTCCGGACCTAAGCCAATCATCTCTATTCTTGTGATGGAGATGCAGTAGTCAATAACTAACTATCACTTGGTATCAATTTCTGAAACCGTTGCAAAAATTTTCAGAATTCAACTCGTCATCGTTGCCACTCCTTCAGCAACTTTTTATGAATAACATAAGCTGTGCTCATGAAAATCACGTAAGTTGTAATAATTATTTCATCAATCAACATTCTTTTTTTTCTAGATTAACTATGTAGGTTATGTGTCCATTATAATAACTATACACTTTGTTACTTTGACCGTCTTGAATGCCGTGCAATGACGATTTGGAGAATGATTAGTGGTTTTAGGTTCATGAAAACCATGTAAGTCGTAATGAGTATTGCAATAACTGACTTGATCATTTTCTTCTAGATTAACTACATTGGCTTCGTAAACAAGTGGAGAATGGTCTCACGTGCTATGTTCATAACAAAAAAGTATGTTGTAAGAAACAATCCATTAATTAATTTCATAATTTCTCATAGATAAATTACTCCGGGTTCGTCAACTATTAAAATTGGACATCCTGCTCATTTGATCTAACGGGTAAACAAGACGAGAATATGAAGGATAGTCTCATTTGCGGCTTCTAGAACAAAAAGGTATGTTGTCATAAGTATTTCATTAATTTATTTAATAACTTTTTTAGATCAACTATTATGGATTCATACACCATAAAAATTGGGAATATTGCACATATGATCCATTTGAGAGATCTCCACGAGAACAATGACCAAAAAACTATGCAGAGAGCACAAAAAAACTACAAATTGGTGCCTTATGAGACAATAAGTTGGGAATATTCATTTTCTAGTAATTGCTTCAAATATCCAATATTCAAATTTTTTCAGGTCGATGTGCATGCAAAGAAGCCCTACTCCATGCTCAGAACAAAATCACTAGATGGTTTATTACTCCCGACTCCAAACTTCTCTCAATATTGATAAAACCATCAGCTACAGAAAGTATCAGCATTTGATGTACAAAGGATTTTAAAGTTCATTTTTGTCGCTCTCGATCATTTACCTCTTGTTTTTCTCCGAAGTTTTATATTTTCATTGTAGTTGCTTATAACTATATTTTAAATAAAAGTTACACTATATACCAACTGTAAAACATTAAAAATCATTTTTATGAACGAAAATTGCACAAAATAGCTCGAAATAGCATAAAACTATCAGACTTTCAATTCTTCTGATGTTAGCTGATAGCAATATTGTAAGTCCAAATCTGATTCAACCTATCATAGTTCAGAAAAAATTTATATTACTCTAGTTTGCTCCGCGTCATTATTGCAGCCCTGCGAGAGAGAAGTAAATAGAAAATGAGACGCCGAGCAAGAACGAGATAGCGTGGGAAGGTAGTAGAGCAGGAACAAGGAGCCCTGCTCGGAAAAATGTTTCATTCCGCTTTTTTTCTCCTCATTTTTTTCCAATAGTTGATTTGTGGGTTTCTCGAGTCTTCCAATTGGGCGTTTTTTTCCAGAACGTCACAATTTTGAATCATTTTTTCTAGTCTTGATATTTTCAGGTAATGTGGATCTCCGGACCTAAGCCAATCATCTCTATTCTCAAAATGGAGATGCAGTAATAACAAACGAAATTTAAACTGGAATCAATTTTCTGAAAACGCTGCAAGAAAGTTTCTTACCAATTTTTCATTTTGTCGCTGCTAGCTATGGATTGACATATTGTTATTTTATATTCCAAACAGTCAAGTAAGTTGATATAAGTATTTCATCAATTAATTTTATCTTTTCTTGATTAGATTAACTTTACTGGCTATGCCCACTACAAAAAAAAACATCATGCTCTTTTAATCCGTCGAGAACACTTAACAAGGGTTAGGAGAATGTGAAACGCGTATCACAGCCAGTATGTCTTAATTACAATTTTATCAAATAATTTTATCAATTTTTTAGACTAATTTTTCGGTTGACAATATGATTGGACTATTTGCTCATCTGATGCCATTTGAAAGATTTGAACGATGACAACGACAGCCTGAAATTTATAAAAAACTGATGGACTTGTAGAAGTTTTTAATAACTGATTACGTTTGCTACGACAAGGTAGGTTAAGAATACTTTTTATCTAATATAGAATGTGGACTTACTAGAAGAAAGTAACCAACCAATATTTGACTTTTTTACAGAAACACTCTCTCGTTGCGTATACCAGATGCAATACCTACGAGCACTTCCCTCCTGGATGCACAAACCGAGTTTCAAAGAAGATTGCAAGGCAACAATCTAATTGGCCAACAGCGATCATTGGCAATACAAAAATCACGGAAAATTTTAGTGACTAATTTTTATGTAGTTTTTGTTATTTCAATCTTTGAATGAAGAACTCAAATTCGACTGGTTTGTGATATAAACATTTTTATGGATAGTGTATCACTTCCACTCAAAACATTGCGTACAAATTCAGATGAGCTCTGATTTTGTATCATGCTCTTTTTTGATTCAATAGCTCAGAGCTCGGTATTTCTTGTGCAAGTATCAGTTTTTTAAAACAAATGTAGAACCTCTGACTGATTCATTTTTGATCATTCTCATTTTTCTCCTCATCAATTGGCTTCGATTCGATGTGGGGCTCTGTGAGAGAGAAGAGGGCTCCAAATACAAACGAGAGAGCGTTGTGAGCAAGGAGAGCAGGAACGAGGGACCCCGCTCGGAAAAATGCACTCCTCCACATTTTCGTCCTATTTTTTCCCAATTTATTGATTCGATGAGTTTCTTAGTTTTCAAAGTGGCAGTTATCGTTTCAGAAACTTAAATTTTTCTTAACATTCATATTTTCAGTGTAATTTGGATCTCCGGACCTAAACCTATATTCTCCATTAGTCATGGAGATGCAGTTATGATGATTTAACCTGACTCTGGAAGAAAGACCAAAAACAGTTTGAAAATATTAGCTCTCGAATTATTTTATTGAAATTGCTGTGGAGAACGCACAAACTACATTGGAAAAGTAAGTTAGCCTTCTAGCCATGATATCAGTATTTTTTTTGTATTTTCAGACATTTGTCAAACTCCTTTTGGAATTTCGCACTTCAATCAACATGAAGATCACTTGAAGTTTGCAGCTGGAAAATCGTGCAACAATGTAGTGAAATGTCAACTGGACAGAAAGTTTTTCAGGTTTATAGTTTTAAAAAAGTAAGCAATTTTTTCAGTAGTTATAACAGTTCAAATGTTGCGGATTTTCAGGTGAAGCATGCAACCAATTTGCGACATTAATCCAATAGAAAAAGTGGAAATAATCGAAATCCCGGTGGCATAAAAGGTGAGTATTTTAAGATTACTAGCACTGTCATGAATTACAATTTTAGTAACTGCTTCTGGAAAAGCTCCTTGAAACGGCCCAAGACTTAAAAATAGCTTCACAAAAAACCTGTTGACACCATTAATGCTGAAGCTGTTTCCAAAAGAGTGAGTTTCACAAAAATGTGACTTTTCAAATTTAGTTGTAGTTTGGAGAACCCAATTTTCGATTTCAGAAAAACAATCAATGGCATTTTAACCAACACTGGCAGCTGTGCGACTACGAGATGAAGTTTGGGGTTGTAAGATTAAGATCTTGTTTTCGGCTATTTGTAAAGACTGTTTTTAGAAAACACCTTCAATTTGGAATACAACTCACGGATGTGGTTAGATGGTTAGTACGAAATTACAACCGTAATTGCTCAAACTGTAAATTTTCAGAATGCGAAGGTGCAAAGCTATTCATGCACCATTGGAGCAGACATCGAAAATTATATCGACTGCCAGCAGAAAGCGGTATTTTCCTACTCAATCGAATGTTAAATTTGTGACTATGACGCTTTTTGAAGTTTTAAAATAAAAATATCAGTTTTTATTAAAGCACTTACAAACACCTGGAAAAATGCATGCAAAACTCAATGCAAAGAAGTATAACACAATGAGCTTCGATCAATAAACCAAACAAAAAAACGGAAAAAGAAGTAACGATTCAATTTTACATCGATTGGTTATTTTGCCACCTTATAGCTAAATTCTTCTGATTTTGGTGGACAGTGAAGCTCACAATGATCGAATATCAAACATACCCTTCTGAATGAATATTACTATTTTTCTACATCTTCCGTTTTTTTCCATTTTGCAGGAGCTTCGCATTGTCATGGAGCTTAGAAAGCGACTAAAAGTGAAAGTGAATCAGACTTGGATATAGTGTGTGTAGGCTAGAACCAAGAAGATCCGCTCGGAAAATTCTCTTCTCCACGTTTTTCGCCTCGTTTTGCTTCCAATAGTGGATTTGTTCTGATTTTGAGCTTCAAATTAGCAGTTTTTCTTCAGAATTGCAGAATTCTCTGTCCATTTTATGAACTCCATATTTTTCAGTAATTTGGATCTCCGGACCTGAACCTATCTTCTCCATTCGCCATGGAGATTCAGTTGTAACTAACTAACCTGAATCTGGATTCACTAAAATCTGCTCACATCTCGAATCATGATTCAAAGAGCGCTGTTGCGAGCACAACCAGTTTGTTTGATGAGTAAGTTAGCCTATTAGTCATGATAGCAGATTCGATTTTTTGATTTTTTGTTTTTGATTTTTTGTTTTTTTTATTGATCAAAGTAGTGCCAAAGGGTCTGATACAAACCAACTGGAAGTCTAATTGGATCATATACTAAGAAAATGTGCGACAAAGTAGTGGAATTTGATGTTTTCAAGAACGCAGAAAGGTGATAACTTTAAGATAACTAATATTGACAAAAAATTGAAATTTTAGGTGGATGTGCTAGAAATGGAGTTTGCATGCGGAAGCGTGCCATTTTAATGTCAATTTTACCATGCGATGAATGTGGTTGGTGCAAGTCACCCCCTATTGAAATAAAAAGTGAGAGTTTATTGCAGACTTCCAAAATTAATTTTTTTAAATCAAGGAGATGAGAATTCAAAGCAATGGACCTGTACCCGGAAATTTGCAAGATTTGATGAATGCCTGACATATTATCTCAAGTAGGTTAAAACCATGAGTAGTGAAAACGTTGGATTTCTTCATTTGTAGTTCCCGAATTATATAAATATCAGATAAAAATATAATCCTTCTAATTCAAACAGAATTTCGAATTTTCAGAGAGCACTATCAATCAGGCGTACGATGAACCGAAATGAGTTGATATGAAAATTCAATCGACTTATTACATCATGTGAATTTTTGAATGAGCAACAGTGACGCTATATTGCACTTTACGGAGCAAAAAAGATAATCGACTATCGGAATTCCGTATTTTCCTGATTAAGAGAGTGCTATCTAGGTCTATTTGGCAGACTTGTATATTTAATAAAAATATCAGTTTTTATTTGCCAGTTTACGAAAAACAAACAAATTGGAATAAAGATTTATGAAAGTTTGAGCAAAATATCACAATGAACACCAATCAAATATCAAACTTGAGAAATAACCTGACTTTTGAATCCCACAATGCCCCTATTTCTCAAAAAAGTCTTCAAATCGCTTATTTGCAAAAAAACATTCCACATTATGCCACTCCCGTCTCATGGCCTTCATACAAGAACTATCTACCCCCCCCCCTTCCTATTTACCGCCATAACAATTCAACCAGTCTGTCAGCCGAGAAGGGAGAGGCAATATAAGGGAACAATCTCTTTTCCTCCTACTATTTACCATTTCACTACTATTTGTATTAGTGTCTAACTAATTGTTGTGTGACTTTTTTTTATTAATTGTCCATGAGTTAACTTAGATGATTGTTTTAGCTCATGTAAGTATGTGCCCTTTTATTGAAATCCGTGTTTTCCCGATATTTTATACATCTTTTCAACTCTTTTTTTGTTAAATCATATATTTTCTTGAAGGGTGATATATATTCAAATGAATTTAAACCAATCGTCTCCATTCTGGAGATGCATGCAGTGATGCTGAACTAAATATGAAGAGAAACAAAATTGAAAAAAACGGTACGTTTAGTGAATCAAAACTTTTCAAAATAAAGCGATTGTTTTCCAGATTTTGAATTTCTCAAACTTTCCAATATCCAGCGGAAAGTCTGATTCTCAGAGATCCAAAATGCAACATCTGCAAATCCAATAAAAAGTGCACAGGCTTTACACCAAGAAACAACTGTACGATCTTGCAATACAAAAAACTTATGCGTGCTCTGCCTCAAAAAAAATGGTAAGAGAAATGATACAGAACTTAAAAAAAATCAACAAACTTTCAGATGTGCCATCTCCATGAATTCCCTATATTTGATGGAGAACCCGAAAAAATGGAAGCTTATCTACAACCGAGATGTATTCAACGAAGTTATTGCAAGGCCAAAAAAAGTATATGATGGCAAGGAGACCGGAAAACTTATCTGCTCCATCAACAAAATAGTTGCACTCATCATGAGCATTGCCAAAGTAAGAGCAGTCAATAATATAACTGTTTTTCCATTTTATCTGTATCATTCAATATGCTACCATGTTTTCAATAAATCTTTTATTTTTTATTTGAAATTCATCCACCTTATTATGAAGCCAAAAAAAGAAATTACAAATAATATTATCATATTGCGGGAAAAACGCGAAATTTTTAATTTGAAGTTCGCCTATTAGACTGTCTCCGTTCCGATGGCCTTCAAACATTCATTGCCCCCCCCCCCCCCCCCTCCCGATTGACCGCCATGACAATTCAACGTGTTTGCCTATATAGAAGAGGAGGCAGAATAAGGGGACTACCTGTCTATCCCTTTCTACTATTTACCATATTGATTCTCTACTATTTACCATATTTTCTCATATTATTTGTATATCGATCTACTAACTTTCTTTTGATTGACCCTGATTGAACTTACAATAAGATAATGATTCTAGTCTTTCAATTTGACCTGTTTCTCTTTTTTCCAGTTATTTCATACTTTCTCAATGTTGAATTCATTATTGGCTTACAGGGTGACTTGATTCAATTGAATCTAAACCAATCGTCTCCATTCTGGAGATGCAGTGATAATTAACTATAACTCGAAATTCGAATTGACTGGATCAAACAAGAAGCTACAGCATTGGACAAATCACTGTCGACGATCTTGAATAAAACCCTGTTTGTCAAACCAACAACTCCAGCGGAGCAAACAAAGGAAGAGAACGAAAATACCTTGAAATGATATGCCGGAATCATACTACAATCGAAAGCAGTGGCATTGAAAGGTTGGAAAGACTTGGAAGAAAAAATTATCAACATCATTACTGAACTCAACCAACTCAATCCAAATTCCATTGTCGGGATTCAAGACGGAAAGTTGATTGAGACCGCTCTGGAAAACGAAGAAGAATTGAGAGAACTCGTTGGAAAGGTCGAAGAAAGATTGAAAACGAGATACAACGAAGTCGAAACACTGGAAAAAGAGCAAAAAATATCATTCGGAGAGAAGTCATTTGAAATAATACCGAAAATCACAAAAGTCATCGAATCTATTCAGAAGGTAACGGTTTTTTTCCTCAAACTCATCAAACATTATACTGCAGACGGATCAGCTTTCAACGAAGCGATCGCCGCGAAGAAGGTGTACGATGGACGCGAAACACAGTTTCTCCTTTCTCTCGGCCAAGCTCAACAAAATGAAACCGGCACACGAATCAATCCCGCAAGTTCGCCGGACCTTCAACGAGCTGGTCGCATTTATCACATCCATTGCCAAGGTCACTTCAGTCAACAATATTACATACTGCACCGTCGTAAAAGGAAAGATGCCAAAACGCATATTTATGAAATTTAAAACAACAAAAACAGTAAAACGGCTACATTTTTCAGGTAAGGGAACAAACTTTTTATTTTTGTTGAACATTTGATATCCTAAAAAAACTGTGGAGAAGTTTTTGCATTTCTTTTCATTCCAGCATCGTCAAAAGCAAAATGCCGGAGAATTGTTTGATGGATTGTGCAAGAGAAAACCAGAAAACTTGTGCGCAAACATGTGTATAATACGGAATAAGTGCATCTGCAGTCTGAAAATGAATTAATCTCCCAAACATGTTTTTTTATGAATAAAATTATTTCAATACTCATTGAAACTTGAAGTTTTCTCAATATCAGGGCGGAAATGGGCGTATCATATCAAACTAAAATGTTTTTGAATCTAATAAATATGTCTTTCAAACAGTATGGTTTTCCAAGAAGAAAACGTTTCAAATAAGGCCGTATCCGTTTCATGGCCTTCAAACATGAATTTGCCACACCCTCCCGATTGACCGCCGTAACAAATTTTTCAATGGGAAAACATTCTATCCTTTTCACGCTATTTGCCGTTTCTCATATCGTTTGCCTACTTATTGTTGTTTTACTTCTTGATTTCGAGTTTCCATGAATGAATTTAAACGACCAGGTTTTCTTCCTTATCGAAGTTTTTGCAAAAGTTCCTTCTTTTTTTCATCCTATTCTCAGTTAATTGAATCATTTTTGCAGGGTGAACTGAATTCATTTGAATCTAAACCAATCATCTCCATTTTGGGGAATCAGTAATAACAAATGAACTTAATTTATCATAATGGCACTTTTTCTGGAAGATGTGAAAAAATCAGGAAAATCAGGTAAACTTATCTTTTTCGAATAGTTGAGCTTAAAATAAACATATTTTGAGAAAAAAAACATAAGCGTCTCACAAATTTTTTCATAAGAAACTTGCAGAAACCGGAAAATTCGAGCGACATGGGCACAGCCAGATAAAAACGACGGACCTTTTTCCAGCCTACGATATAGGAGCCGACGACTGGACTCCCTTCTACGAGCTATTCAACGCACATGTACTACAAAGCACTTCAATGAATCGAATTGTGCAGATGGTCAAAAAAGTTGGAGAAGTCGTGTTCAAGGAATCAAAAATTGGTGCATCGACCAAAAGCCCAGTAAGTCTATCACAGTCCGCCAAAAAAATATGAAAGCCAAAGTTTCCGTCAAGCAAGATAGATTTTCAGTTTTTCAAAGGGTCACATACCGCAAAAACAAATTCAGTCGGACAAGGTAACATGTGTTTGTCATGCGAATTGGAGAAAACATGGTTATTGCTTGCGAATTGGAGAAAAAACAATGTAAAATGGCCTGCCAAACCTATATACACCATATGCACCACCAGACAAATAATATCACTCGAATAAATATTTTTTCTTGGAAAAACTTGTGTGTTACAAAACTTATGAAAAATTTTCAAATACATTTCCTTTCCTCCAAAGTACACATTTTAAATTAGGTAGTTCCCCGTTTCGGCCTTCAAACATGAATTGCCGCATTCTCCATTTACCGCCATAACAATTCAACCGGTTTGTCGGTAGAGAAGTGGAGGCAAATAAGGGAACAATTTTTCTCTTCTTTTTTCTCTCTCACTATTGACCTACTTCAAAGTTTTTTTCTTTCTATCTACTAAGTCTCTTTTTATCGACTGTCAGTTTTAGACAAATATCATTTCAGTTTTGTCTTTTTTCGCAAGCTTCTTATTATTGCTTATTTTTTCTCGTTTCTCACTTTTCGATTATTTTGATAATTTTCTTCCAAAATTCTGATAAATAAGACTGATTTTAGGGCAATGATTATCCAAATGGATTTGAACCAAATTTCTCCACTATGGAGAGTCAGTTAGAATGAACTAAATTGCTATTTTATTGTATCAATACAATCATGCATTTTTTCTGCGGAAGCAAGCGAAGAGCCGTCGCCGCATTGGTGAATTGACCAAGAAGTGAGTCATATAAGAGTGTATCACAATAGTTTTCATAAACTTTCAGAAATACAATGCAGAAACCGTCTGAAAGATGAAGTTCAATGTACCAACCGATATGTACATTGTACTTTACGGTAGATCAACCATCTTCAGATAATTGGGCAACCATTTTTCAACATCGCAACAATTGGACCGATCTTATTGAGGTCACTGGACAGCATAAAAGGTACCCGCCTCAGCATTCCAACCGAAGGAACTGAAGACGATAAACAAAAAGCCATAAGAGATTATGCAGCAGTAATAATGGGATCATACGGATCCATGAAGAAGAAGTTGACAAAACAATCCAAATAATAACTGAATTTAACCTTATAAATTCGCAAACCAACATTGGTTGGACGGTTGGAACCACGCTGTCAGTCTCATCGCCGTTCTACGACTTCCCTACAACAATCACTATTCAATATTCCAATCTCCCTTCTTTATTATCCCCACTTTATAATTCATCTCCACTTTATTGTAACCCATCGTATTACTAACGATAATCATTATAATAAACATATATATAATTAAAGTAATTCTATCACATGTACCCAATATCTGTGTCCGCCCCCATATACGAGCATGTTATTGTTTGAATACAATAACTTTTCTATGTTATTTGCATCAACTCCATAAAAGTTTCCTTCAACATAATTTGACCACAGAAGGTACACTGAAAGAATAACTTAATCCAAATGAAAGTTCAATTTCTACGATTTATGAAAAGATTTGTGAAGAAAACTGTACTCTGAAAAAACATGTTTTCCTCCTGAAGTACACAAACTAGGGTGTTTCCGCGTCACGGCCTTCATTCATATTTTCCCCTTTCATCGCCGGTTGACCGCCATAACAATTCAACCAGTCCTTCGATAGAGAAAAGGGGGAGCGAAATAAGGCAACAATTCCTCCATTCATTTTTCTCCTCTCTCACTATTTACCTACTTTGAAGTTTTTTCTCCTTTTTTGTCCATCATGTAGTTTTTATCGACTTTCAACATTTAAAAAAACATTTCAGTGTCTTGTATCATAAATTTAGTACTAATATCCTTACTATTGCATATTTTTTGTTATCTCAAGGTTTTCGCTACTTTTGAAACTTTTTTCTCAGATTAAAAAAATTAAACTTATGTCAGGGTAATACTATATCCAACTGGATTTGAACCAAATCTCTTCACTATGGAGATACAGTAACAATAAACTAAACCACTAGTTTTTGTATTAATACAAACCAAATAATGCCAATTGTCTGTGGAAGAAACACATGTGCCCAAAAGGAACATACACCACATTGGTGCATCGACAATCGTATCAGGTAATCAACACTGTTTTACAATTACTTAAACCTTTTTTCAGATGAATCAGCGTCCGGCCCACTGATAAACAAAATTAACATTTTTGTTGGTCAAGATCAAACTGATATTACATGCGCAACTCAAACGGGCCAAGCCGTTGTTGTGATTTAAAAAAAGTTGAGAGGATTTTCTGAGAAAAGAAACTAGAATGGTACGTCTTTCAACACCATTAAATGATAACATTGACAAAAAATTTCAGGTTTTCGAAAAAAAAAAGACATCAAATGCGAGCGTGCGTTGGAAGATAATGGTTGATGATAGAAAATGATTGCGTTTCAATCATCTTATCAGTAATTTGTTTATCCAAAACATTCTACCACATATCATAAAGATCCACCAAGAAATTGATGCATCGACCGAATTACGAGTTGCTAAGGACGATTTCCTGCCGAAAAATAAAGGAAAATGAGTACGGACACCGAAATGTTTATGCTCTCAAAAAATCTCATTGATCAAGAAAATACAATAATAACAACATTAGCAAATAAGCATTTGAAACTAAAACCAACAGTTCCAGCAGAAATTTTTCCCATATCACATTTTTTTGTTGTCACCCAAACTTCCTTCACTTTTCATTGTAACCACTCATATTTACCCCAAATAAATAAATGTTTATATTATCGAAAAATTCTGCCACATATTATAAAGATCCACCGAGAAACGTGCCACAAGTTAAGTAGTATCTCTGTAGCCTCTCACCCTAACTGCACAGTTTTTCTCGCAAACTTGCTACTAGTGATTTCTTAACACAAACCCTCCACAGGATGACAGTGTAATGCGTTGCGGATGCGTCGCGGCTGTGAGTCACATTTGTCATACTTTTATCGTTCTTCATTCTTCCCATCATTTTTTATTGTTTTATGGTCTTTTGACATTTCAACATGTTCTGATTTCAGTAATTCGGCTCCTTACGGACTTAAACCGACTAACAGTAATGACTAACAATGACTAATTAATGACATGCGGTAGCAAAATCGACTTTTCTAAGTAAACATTGCGGCAAACAAGAACCGAAGGAACAAAACGCGCTGGATCAACCGATTGCCAGCAGTAGGTACGTTCTTCTCATATATTTTTATGATGATTCAATCAAAAATTGAAGGTTGTTGATGCGAATAGATTGGAAAAGAAAATTTTGTGCACATCAAGACAAAGTGGATGGTATGGTTACATTTAAAAAATGAAGATAATGCAACATCGAGTTTCCAGATAGGGAAAAGTTCAATTTCATCGAAAAACTTGGTCATGGATCTTTCGGTGTTGTTTACAAGGCGATGAGAACAGATGAGTGCTCTCAAGTGCAGCAAAATACATTTGGAGAATTTCGTGGAGATTCGGGAGGTGGGCAGTTTGATTTCTAGGGCAATATAGGAGAAAGTATTGTAGGTTCATATGATAGAAGTCCTTTGCAACTCAAACATTGACAATTAATATTTTCATCCGTGATTGTGATATTGTATGGATCTACTCAAAACTGAAATGGATTCCATGGCCCTGTCAATCTTTTACGTCATCTTGAAGCAGGTACTGCTTTTTTCCAAAGCTTTCAAAATCTGAGATATGAGTCATAATATAAGCATAGTAGTGCGCACAACCTTAAAATCGATAGGTTATTCCACATGTATGATTTTTAGCTATTTGGTGCATTGAACCAACTGGAGCTCATTGGGTTCAATCATGAGGATATCAAAACAAACAACATCATGATTGTATGCCATAGAAGCAATCCCTGGTATCTGAATCGACTTCGGTATGAGCATGCATGGATGTTTCCGAGGAGACGCGTCACAGCATTTTAATCTTCAGAGTGTAGTGTATCGGCAACACTTTAGTACATTTTGGAAATAATAAATTTATCTTTATTATATCTATAAAATAATATTTTCATATATCTTGTATTTAGTAATACGGAATAAAAACACACTGAGCCAAGGAATATGCTTGAAAATTCTCTGAAACAATCTACACAACCATCAATTGCAAATCATTGATACCAAATTGACCGGTCAAATATTATCACAAATTACCTCAGGAAAAAAAGTTTTGCATGTATGATAGTTGTTATCATTTCATTTTACGTCATATGCCTCAGTTCACCTTATTTTTGATCGATTATTCTTGTACTCGTTTCGCTCCTTTTTTTCCCGATATCCAACTTCCCACCATATTCTTACTATTTCAGGGTAACTGACTCCATTTGGATCTAGACCTACCAACAGTTATAATGAAGAAACGGATCAATCAATTTTTTGGGGAAATGTTCAACATTTGGTGATGAAATCGATCACTCTAAGAAAGAAAGTTAATAAAAAGGTACGGTGCAGCTCTATTTCAGTTGAGAAGAATTCAACCTAAAATTTCAGGGAAGCACATTTCGTTGAGGTCTACTCCAAATAGAGAAACAATGAGGAAGTGTCGTGTCCAAAAAGGATGGAGTATGTTTTTAAGCTCAAGAAGTTTTGAACTGAAGGACAATCTTCAAACTGCACTAGTCAATGGGCCGAAGGAAGAAGTTGAAATGAAGAATCATTGATATAATTATATTTTGAATAAATTTTTAGTTTAATATGTTCTAAGAGCTTGGCTCATGGATTTCGATTTTCCAGATTCTTCTCAGAGTTTAGAAAAAAAACAGTGTATAACACTGATATATTGTAGACATATGTGAAAAAGTCAAATGTATCCTATCGGTAGTTTTCAGAATAATTTTGCGCAATATGCCACCAAACAAATATTTTTGTATTTTAAAGCCTTATAACGTTCATTCGTTATATACTATTCTAACGTTGCAAAACGTATTCCAAAAGAACATTCAAAACGATCATCGATACCAAGTCGACGGGTGAACTATTTGCATACATTTTCCCCTAAAATTTTATTTGATTCGGCAAACATACAAAGATTTGTATTTCGTATAAAAGGGGTGGTATTTTTATGGTTGATATCATTTCGTTCTTTTTCATTTCCCTAGGAAGATCTATTTTTCAAGGATGGATTTTTTTTTGAATTTTTTCCCGCAATATTATTTTTCCTGCCCAGTTTACACTTCCAAGCTTATCACCATTATTTCAGGGTAATTGACTCCATGTGGATCTAAACCTGCCGTCAGTTCTGATGAAATAACGTGATAATCAATCAACAAATTTAATGAAGTTTGGTATTTTACCGGAAGACCTCCCAGTCATCAGATGTTGTACCTGAATTACATTCATCACAATAACCGCAGTGGGAATATCAAATCCATCATTACTGGTACAATGGTGCGACATACGGAGTCATGCGACGGGTTCATCGAAATTGCTCCTTTTTTGCCTGGAACGCCAACCATTGGAATAGTCGGCGAGTTGCCACTTGCAATGATGGCCAAGTCCTCAAATGTTTCACTAGTCTCTAATTTTTTGGATTAATTTTCTCACTTTGGTAGCAATCTTATTCTCTTATCAATAAACGGTTTAATTACCCACGTTTGTGATTAACGGAAGACACTTCGGACACTCAAAGGATCAATTACTTCAAATTGACAAACTACTGTAGTTGAAAAAGTATTCCGAAACAATCTTCAAAACGATCATTGATATCAAATCGACCGATCAAATATTTACATACATTTTCCCATAAAATTTCATGTGATTTGGGAAATAAAACGCTTCGTATTTCGTATATAAGGAGTGGTATTGCCGGTTTTTATATCATTCTTTTGTATTCCAACTGCCTAGGAACACGAATTTTTCATAGATCGATGTTTCTCTGAACATTTTCTCCGCTCCACTTCCCGATTTTCACTTCCAAGCTTATTTCCATCATTTCAGGGTAACCGACTCCTTATGGATCTTAAACTACCATCAGTTAACATGGAAGAAAATAACAATCAACAACTCAACAAAATCGATGGAATTTGGTACTTCATCTGCTGCCGCTTCACATTGACAAGCTGAGAAGTTCACCGGGGAAATATGGCCGGTATTTCATATCATTCATTCATTCAACATCATGGCATCCAGTCCACTCGTCCTCCTCCTCCTCATCGCCCTGGAACAATGATTGAGTACAACGTCACGATCAGTTGTGATCGCATACCATGGTGGTACGCGATGGTTGTGCTAGAGTTGAGTAAGTTAGTACATGCCGTGCTGATTCTAAGATGAGGTATCCCAGCCACCACAACGACACCATCGGCACCAAAGTCGAATCGTGCGTCTACACGCATTTCGAAAACACCTACCTCCGAGGTTACGGTCCTAGTGATGGTCCCTTCGACGTAAGAAATTCTTGAGTGACGGCGAATTTTCTAATAATTTACAGAACGTAGTCGAGATCGTCGCAGTTATCAACCACAATTGCACGAAAGATGGAACATACCGGAAGATGAAACATAGCTGTTCAATCTCTAAAACTGGGTGATTAACATTGGGTAGTCATTTTATTTGATAAGTATGATTTCAGAAAAGATCACCACTACAACTTCGATGTCAACTTGGATGAAACACCAATGGGGTAATGACATTCGTCAAAATCAATTGTCAACATTCTGAAATAAATCTTTGAAGCACATCCTAGCTTTTATAATTTTCGAAAGATCGATGACATAATAATACTCTGTGAAAGTATAACAATAAACCTTTTTATGTTTATATGTATTGTCAGAATATTGTAAAATGGAGAAAACTACTTCAAAACAACCTTCAAAACAATCATCGATACCAAATCGACCGGTCAAATATTTGCATACATTTTCCCATAAAATTTTATTTGATTCGGCAAACATACAAAGACTCGTATTTCGTATAAAAGAGGTGGTATTGCCGGTTTTTATATCATTTCTTTCTTCTTCACTTGCTTTGGCACATCTATCTTTCATAGATGGGTATTTTTGACTCATTTTCTAGACTGCTCGCTTTCTTCTTTCTTGCTTCTTTTTTCCACACTCAAGCTTATTACCAGTATCTCAGGGTAACTGACTCCATCTGGATCTTAAACTACCATCAGTTAAAATGAAATAAAAGAGCAATCAGCAACTCAACAAAATCAATGGAATTTGGTAATTCGTCTGTTGTCGCATCATATGGGCAAACTTCTCACTGATGCCAGAAATCCGAGGACCAAGCACAGCAGCGCCGCCAAAAAAATGATGAAAGCGGTAAGACTGTATCACAATTTTTTCAACAACTCCATCTTCCAGCAAATGACGTCATCAACAATTCGAACCTAGTCAAAATAGAAGGACTGTGGCACTTTGATGGGCAAATCTCCAATCATCAAGTTCCGTATCTCCCAGCTGGACACATTGAAGAGAATTCGGACAAGTGGTGACCCAATGATTTCGATTGGAGCGGCGAAGCAACATCTCCAAGTAGCAATTGCCAATGCGTTGGAGATTGCAACGGATGAGGAGCTCTCGAATTCCACATGGGGTGAAAGACCGTATGAGCGAATGATTGGATTGATCAACAAGAAAACTGACTGAAAATGATCTACGAACATTACTCCAGGAATCGGCTGCAATTACTCACCATATACCATCAAAACTTGAAATATTTTTGTTATTAATTTTCGAATTGATCATAAATAAATAATAGGCGACTAAACGGTTTTTTTCTTCATTTGGATCATTTGATCAAGCAATACAAAAGTTGAGATTTTACATGTTAGTTTTCTATAAATATTTTTCAGACAACATACATCATTGCTTCTTCAAATAGTGCATAAGAAACAGTGGCTTCTGATTTTTCTGAAATCTAAAAATAGTTTTGAAAGCAGTGTTTTAGATTCATTTCACTTTTTTTTCGTCCTTCGACTGTTTACATTTCCAATATTGTTTGGCACTGTGTAATACCGCACCTCCCGCAAAGTGCGCATCTGGCCACCCACCGAGATACGCGCCCTTTTCATGAATTGTTTCATTTATATCAAGACACTAAGGTCGTATAGTATTCTTTTTCTTTCATCTTAATAGAAATAACTCTCAACTCTCAATAAAACATGACATATTCATACTTTCGTTCCGTTTCATTTTCAATGGTTCTGTCATTTTATTCTTTATTTTATTTCCTCACTTGGTTTTACTTTTTCATACTGATTTTTGTTATTTCACGGGATAATATTGATTCATATCGAATCTAAACCAATCAACAGTTATGATGAAAGGATCACAAGTTTAAAATCATAACAACCACCATGTTTGCCTGAGGTGTTCTATATTCCATCTATGGAGCCGATGTAAGTGTGAATATTTGTAAGTTGCTTACATACTCTTCATACAGAAATGACACATTTTCAGTACCGATAAATGTCCCACAATAAATCCCCCACACAACAACAACAACAGCCACAAATTAAAACTGTTGAGCCTCAACTTCCCCAACAAGCACAACTAGTTCCAGTCCAACAAGAACGTCTGCTCAATCAACCACAAATGATTCATCAACTACAAACTTCTCATGTATCGAGAAGTTCTTCATTGGGGGGAGCCAGGACTTGAGGAGATCGTTACAAATGGTATTTTGAAAAACTTCCACTTGTTGACGGATTTGAAAATTATAAAAACCAAGTTTGATACCGTTTTTTGTGAAGTGTTAAATAAATACATGTTGTTACAAACCGTTCTTCATTGACAATATCAAAAGATAATTCGTTGAAACTGGACGGCGTTTGACAATCGCACTCATTTTAGCATTCAATTTTCTCATTTACTTCATTTATACAAAAAAACTCCTCTTCTTCTTTGTTTTTGTCAGCATCCCATTTCCAGTCGTTGTTTATTTTGCAAAATCAACAATAAATGGTATATATGATGTATTTAGTCAACTATGATCATTTACAAGAGATAATGTGCATTTATCACGATAGTAGAAATTGTTTAACACCTCGGCGTCATCATCCATCAATGTATCTGACCTTCGCGGGCATATTATTGTTAGATCGCCGATCTTTGACACTATTTATTTCCCGAATGTACGCGGTACTCATATCTAACAATAACATCTAATAGTCCATTCATCCCATTTCTCATTTAATTTTTTCTTCACACCTTTCTATTTTGTTTATATTATTCTAATATTTGTTATTTTACAGGATAATATTGATTCATATTGAATCTAAACCAATCAATAGTTATAATGAAAGAGTGATCAGTTTTCCGGAAGCATGAAAATCAACCTGAGGTAGAAATTTTATCAAAATATCTAATATCCTGGATTGATTCAAGATAATATCGTGGATTAATTTAAGAATCATCATCATCATCCGTTCAAATGGCAGAACAAGAACTCGAGCGCATCATCAACAATGCTTATCATGGTCAAGGACAACCACGGCTCAACTTCATCGATAAGCTGAGAGCCGACCAATTGGTGCGGGTGATTCGAATGGAGCGTCTGCTTGCTAATCGCACAACCCAAGTACTACTACTTTCTGTTGGAAACGATCCTTAAGTTGTTATTGTTCATTTCAAATTTTTCAATTTCTTTCAGACAACTAAATCAGTCCTCCATTTCATCAACCCATGCCATTCCAACAACCAAAAGAAGAAAGCGGCACCAGTCAAAATCAAAACGGAAGTGGATGATCAGCCGAGACAAGTTGAACTAACCACTTCGTGGAAGTGGCAAAATGGATGGAGGACATAGTAATATTTTTTTAACTCATAAATAAATAATATTAATAATTTGTTTTTTGTGTTATATATTCAACTCAGGTTTATAAACACATAAAAAAAAATAATTTCCAAAGTTTCAAGTATACACCAGTTCTACCTTGATTTCGAAGTTGACGCTTGCTAATTTGAGGTTCCGTGTCCTCATAATTTCTTGAGGCCCCGTCGCATATCACTTTTTATTTCCCTTTGGTTTTTTATGTATTAGGATCTTTGATTATCGGTTCCTCCAACAGTAGTTTATCTTGAAAGATCAACAATTAGGTGTTCATATGATGAATTAAGACAACTATGATTATATACAAGAGATAGTGTGCATTTATTGCGATAGTAGAATAAATTCAGTACCTTGGCGCTCTCATCCATCATATTATCTGATTTGAATAATCTCGTTCTTGCGAGATAGCCTAATTTGTCCACCGAATGTGGGCTGTATCCATATCTAACAATCTCATCTAATAATCCAGTCATTCCATTCCTCATTTCATTTCTTCTTCTTTACACCTTTCTCTTTTGTTTTTATTTTCTTATATTTGTTGTCTTACAGGATAATATTGATTCTTGCAGAATCTAAACCAATCAATAGTTATGACAAAATAATCAAGATTTTTTGGAAGAATAAAGAGTTGGACTCGGAAAGGAAGCAAAAGGTAGGTTATGTGGTTTTGTAGTCTATTTGTAATGTTTTTTTTCAGAAAAAGAAGAAAACATGATCACAATTTTTTTTTTCAGAAATATCGAAAAAATGGACGTGAGAGATTATGAGGTATGGTTTTGTTTTGTAGTTTTATTTATATTTTATTTTTTCAGAGAAAACAAAGCATTGTTTTTGATGCCATGGAAAAAGTTGTTGAAATGGCCGCCCGAAGAGAGGAGGAAAAAAAAAGAGCCGAGATAGCTCACAGCTTGAGCTACAGGGGAGAACGGCTCTCCACAGGCATTGCCTATTTGAGGGAATCAACCCTCCAAGAAGCATGGAGGCAAGAGATGAAGAACAACGCCCAACGTATGTGAATATGATTTATTATGTCACTTTTTCTATTTTCAGGAGGATTCAAGACGGCGGACGAAGCAATTCAATATGTGGCGCGCGAGGAAATCGTGCGCACCACCACCGAATGTATGTTTTCCATTGATTTTTATTTCAATTATTCTCTTTTTTCAGAAAAAAATCATTTTCGTTTATGGACAATAAAGTTAAAATTTTTGGATTTATTCGAATAAACAACATCATAAAGCAACAAGTTAATTAAAAATTCAACAACAACAAGTGAGCGATTGAGAAGGTGGCTGGACTCCGGAATGGAAAGGACACAGAGTTGCTGAGGTACGTAGGTACTTTGTGTGAGTGTTATTTGGCTCCTTGGATTCCATACTGAAAATGGTTTGTTTTAATTGTACCATGTCATATCATACCTATCATTCAGATTCAAATCTCCCATTTTTTTGGTGATCGACTCAATCTCCTTCTCAACCGGTTCAGCAAACGGGTGCACACACAATTTATTATGATCTCCTTGCATTCGTTTGTGCAAATGTTCGAATAAATCAGTTTCACATCTTGTAAAATCGAATATTTTTGATTCAATTTGTAATATTTTATCACTCAATGCACATTTTGATTGGAAAATCTCGCAGAGCATCAGATCCATGTGTTGAACATATGTGCGCATACTATTGAGCTCCTACTGATCATCCTGATTTTGTAGAATGATATCGATAAGCTTATTGAATGATATGCGGAGCTGTTGCTCCAATAATTTCACTTTTGGTAACTCGTATCAGTTTACTTCATCAGTATACCGATCGAAAGTCTCAATAATATCTCTGAGCGCCATTTTTGTTAGCAAATGACGATTTCCAACAAATCTACGGCTTTTATACTACCCAAACTTGACATATAAGATCATATCTTGAAAGATCAACAATTAGTGGTTCATATGATGTATTACGACCATTACTATCTTTCAGAGGAGATGCAGGCGTTCATCACGATAATAGGATAATTCAACACCTCGCCGCCCTCATTCATAAGATTATCTGATTTGCACAATCTCATTATTGTGATGTAGGCGGTCATTCACATAATTTGGCCATCAAATGTGGGCGGTGCTCATATCTAACAATTTCATCTAATAATCCATTCATTCCATTCCTCGCCTCATTTCATTTCTTCTTCACACCTTTCCCTTTGTTTTTCTTCTTCTCTTATTTGTTGTCTTACAGGATAATATTGATTCTTGAAGAATCAAAACCAAATTATCAGTTATGACAAAATAATAGTTTTTTTTGAAGCATAGAGAGGTTAACTCAGAAATGAAGGCAAGAAAAAAAAGGAAAAAATAGGCTGGAACGCGTTCAGATTACCATAGTCTCAAAATGGCAGGAAAAACAATGCACTTGAAAGGTATTTACACTTTGTTTTTTTTTTTGGATAATAATGATAATCAACAGATGGAGAGCTCGAGTTTATCGAGAAACATGCAATCATCGCCGGAAGTATACGCCCAATGGTCAAAAGCTTGAGAAGACAATCAATCAGTAATGTCTATCTCAAGATCACCAAATATCCCGAGGAAAAACATGGCATTTTTCTTAATGATTTTCTTGCTGAAATCTTTGATATTTTCATGAGAATGGTAATTGGAGAGTCTGGAAAAGAATTGGATAATGTCAAAGTCTGGATGGGGTATGGAATTTGAATTTTAGGCTTGTTCTATGTATAAATTTCAGGGTTTTCCATACGGGGCTCATTGAGAAGGGAGGAGGATTTTATATCGCTGATCGACCATATACTAGCGAGCTCAGTACTATACTCGTCAATCAAATTGGAATCATAATGCAGTCCAATGAAGATGTGGATTTGAACGAACGATTCGAATTGGATATGCAAGTCATCACACCAAAAACCCCACTTGTTGGTGGTTGTGATAACTCGGCAAGCCAAGTATGATAAACAATTTGATTTGAATAAAAATTTGTATTATAGTTCTTTATTGGAAAAATCAAATAGTATTTCAATCTTTCAATTGATAAAACTCACTCACTTATTGTTGATCTTTTATTATTGTTGATTTCGATCGAAAGAAGTGAATAAAGTAGAGAGAACCAGAAATTTGATATTTCAAAAAATTTGCAAGGAATCCCCAAAATCTTGCAAATTTTTTGAAATTTCAAATTTCTTGCAAGTTTTCAGGAGTCCCCAAAATCTTGCAAATTTTTGGAAATTTCAAATTTCTTGCAAGTTTTCAGGAGTCCCCAAAATCTTGCAAATTTTTGGAAATTTCAAATTTCTTGCAAGTTTTCAGGAGTCCCCAAAATCTTGCAAATTTTTTGAAATTTCAAATTTCTTGCAAATTTTTTGAAATTTCAAATTTCTTGCAAATTTTTTGAAAATTCAAATTTCTTGCAAATTTTTTGAAATTTGAAATTTCTTGCAAATTTTTTGAAATTTCAAATTTCTTGCAAATTTTTTGAAATTTCAAATTTCTTGCAAGTTTTCAGGAGTCCCCAAAATCTTGCAAATTTTTTGAAATTTCAAATTTCTTGCAAATTTTTTGAAATTTGAAATTTCTTGCAAATTTTTTGAAATTTCAAATTTCTTGCAAATTTTCAGGAGTCCCCAAAATCTTGCAAATTTTTTGAAATTTCAAATTTCTTGCAAATTTTTTGAAATTTGAAATTTCTTGCAAATTTTTTGAAATTTCAAATTTCTTGCAAGTTTTCAGGAGTCCCCAAAATCTTGCAAATTTTTTGAAATTTCAAATTTCTTGCAAATTTTTTGAAATTTCAAATTTCTTGCAAGTTTTCAGGAGTCCCCAAAATCTTGCAAATTTTTTGAAATTTCAAATTTCTTGCAAATTTTTTGAAATTTGAAATTTCTTGCAAATTTTTTGAAATTTCAAATTTCTTGCAAATTTTTTGAAATTTCAAATTTCTTGCAAGTTTTCAGGAGTCCCCAAAATCTTGCAAATTTTTTGAAATTTCAAATTTCTTGCAAATTTTTTGAAATTTCAAATTTCTTGCAAGTTTTCAGGAGTCCCCAAAATCTTGCAAATTTTTTGAAATTTCAAATTTCTTGCAAATTTTTTGAAATTTGAAATTTCTTGCAAATTTTTTGAAATTTCAAATTTCTTGCAAATTTTTTGAAATTTCAAATTTCTTGCAAGTTTTCAGGAGTCCCCAAAATCTTGCAAATTTTTTGAAATTTCAAATTTCTTGCAAATTTTTTGAAATTTCAAATTTCTTGCAAGTTTTCAGGAGTCCCCAAAATCTTGCAAATTTTTTGAAATTTCAAATTTCTTGCAAGTTTTCAGGAGTCCCCAAAATCTTGCAAATTTTTTGAAATTTCAAATTTCTTGCAAATTTTTTGAAATTTGAAATTTCTTGCAAATTTTTTGAAATTTCAAATTTCTTGCAAATTTTTTGAAATTTCAAATTTCTTGCAAGTTTTCAGGAGTTCCCAAAAACTTGCAAATTTTTTGAAATTTCAAATTTCTTGCAAATTTTTTGAAATTTCAAATTTCTTGCAAGTTTTCAGGAGTCCCCAAAATCTTGCAAATTTTTTGAAATTTCAAATTTCTTGCAAATTTTTTGAAATTTCAAATTTCTTGCAAATTTTTTGAAACTTCAAATTTCTTGCAAATTTTTTGAAATTTCAAATTTCTTGCAAATTTTTTGAAATTTCAAATTTCTTGCAAATTTTTTGAAATTTGAAATTTCTTGCAAGTTTTCAGGAGTCCCTAAAATCTTGCAAATTTTTTGAAATTTCAAATTTCTTGCAAATTTTTTGAAATTTCAAATTTCTTGCAAGTTTTCAGGAGTCCCCAAAAACTTGCAAATTTTTTGAAATTTCAAATTTCTTGCAAGTTTTCAGGAGTCCCCAAAATCTTGCAAATTTTTTGAAATTTGAAATTTCTTGCAAATTTTTTGAAATTTCAAATTTCTTGCAAATTTTTTGAAACTTCAAATTTCTTGCAAGTTTTCAGGAGTCCCCAAAAACTTGCAAATTTTTTGAAATTTCGAATTTCTTGCAAATTTTTTGAAACTTCAAATTTCTTGCAAATTTTTTGAAATTTGAAATTTCTTGCAAGTTTTCAGGAGTCCCTAAAATCTTGCAAATTTTTTGAAATTTCAAATTTCTTGCAAATTTTTTGAAATTTGAAATTTCTTGCAAGTTTTCAGGAGTCCCCAAAAACTTGCAAATTTTTTGAAATTTCGAATTTCTTGCAAATTTTTTGAAACTTCAAATATCTTGCAAGTTTTCAGGAGTCCCCAAAAACTTGCAAATTTTTTGAAATTTCAAATTTCTTGCAAATTTTTTGAAATTTCAAATTTCTTGCAAGTTTTTTGAAATTTCAAATTTCTTGCAAGTTTTCAGGAGTCCCCAAAAACTTGCAAATTTTTTGAAATTTCAAATTTCTTGCAAGTTTTCAGGAGTCCCCAAAATCTTGCAAATTTTTTGAAATTTGAAATTTCTTGCAAATTTTTTGAAATTTCAAATTTCTTGCAAATTTTTTGAAACTTCAAATTTCTTGCAAGTTTTCAGGAGTCCCCAAAATCTTGCAAATTTTTTGAAATTTGAAATTTCTTGCAAATTTTTTGAAATTTCAAATTTCTTGCAAATTTTTTGAGATTTCAAATTTCTTGCAAGTTTTCAGGAGTCCCCAAAAACTTGCAAATTTTTTGAAATTTCGAATTTCTTGCAAATTTTTTGAAACTTCAAATTTCTTGCAAATTTTTTGAAATTTGAAATTTCTTGCAAGTTTTCAGGAGTCCCTAAAATCTTGCAAATTTTTTGAAATTTCAAATTTCTTGCAAATTTTTTGAAATTTGAAATTTCTTGCAAGTTTTCAGGAGTCCCCAAAAACTTGCAAATTTTTTGAAATTTCGAATTTCTTGCAAATTTTTTGAAACTTCAAATATCTTGCAAGTTTTCAGGAGTCCCCAAAAACTTGCAAATTTTTTGAAATTTCAAATTTCTTGCAAATTTTTTGAAATTTGAAATTTCTTGCAAGTTTTTTGAAATTTCAAATTTCTTGCAAGTTTTCAGGAGTCCCCAAAAACTTGCAAATTTTTTGAAATTTCAAATTTCTTGCAAGTTTTCAGGAGTCCCCAAAATCTTGCAAATTTTTTGAAATTTGAAATTTCTTGCAAATTTTTTGAAATTTCAAATTTCTTGCAAATTTTTTGAAACTTCAAATTTCTTGCAAGTTTTCAGGAGTCCCCAAAATCTTGCAAATTTTTTGAAATTTGAAATTTCTTGCAAATTTTTTGAAATTTCAAATTTCTTGCAAATTTTTTGAGATTTCAAATTTCTTGCAAGTTTTCAGGAGTCCCCAAAAACTTGCAAATTTTTTGAAATTTCAAATTTCTTGCAAATTTTTTGAGATTTCAAATTTCTTGCAAGTTTTCAGGAGTCCCCAAAAACTTGCAAATTTTTTGAAATTTCAAATTTCTTGCAAATTTTTTGAAATTTCAAATTTCTTGCAAGTTTTCAGGAGTCCCCAAAATCTTGCAAATTTTTTGAAACTTCAAATTTCTTGCAAATTTTTTGAAATTTCAAATTTCTTGCAAATTTTTTGAAATTTCAAATTTCTTGCAAATTTTTTGAAATTTCAAATTTCTTGCAAATTTTTTGAAACTTCAAATTTCTTGCAAATTTTTTGAAATTTCAAATTTCTTGCAAATTTTTTGAAATTTCAAATTTCTTGCAAATTTTTTGAAATTTGAAATTTCTTGCAAGTTTTCAGGAGTCCCTAAAATCTTGCAAATTTTTTGAAACTTCAAATTTCTTGCAAATTTTTTGAAATTTCAAATTTCTTGCAAATTTTTTGAAATTTCAAATTTCTTGCAAATTTTTTGAAATTTGAAATTTCTTGCAAGTTTTCAGGAGTCCCTAAAATCTTGCAAATTTTTTGAAACTTCAAATTTCTTGCAAATTTTTTGAAATTTCAAATTTCTTGCAAATTTTTTGAAATTTCAAATTTCTTGCAAATTTTTTGAAATTTCAAATTTCTTGCAAGTTTTCAGGAGTCCCCAAAATCTTGCAAATTTTTTGAAATTTCAAATTTCTTGCAAATTTTTTGAAATTTCAAATTTCTTGCAAATTTTTTGAAAATTCAAATTTCTTGCAAATTTTTTGAAATTTCAAATTTCTTGCAAGTTTTCAGGAGTTTCCAAAATCTTGCAAATTTTTTGAAATTTCAAATTTCTTGCAAGTTTTCAGGAGTCCCTAAAATCTTGCAAATTTTTTGAAATTTCAAATTTCTTGCAAATTTTTTGAAATTTGAAATTTCTTGCAAGTTTTCAGGAGTCCCCAAAAACTTGCAAATTTTTTGAAATTTCAAATTTCTTGCAAATTTTTTGAAATTTGAAATTTCTTGCAAGTTTTCAGGAGTCCCTAAAATCTTGCAAATTTTTTGAAATTTCAAATTTCTTGCAAATTTTTTGAAATTTGAAATTTCTTGCAAGTTTTCAGGAGTTTCCAAAATCTTGCAAATTTTTTGAAATTTCAAATTTCTTGCAAGTTTTCAGGAGTCCCCAAAAACTTGCAAATTTTTTGAAATTTCAAATTTCTTGCAAGTTTTCAGGAGTCCCCAAAATCTTGCAAATTTTTTGAAATTTGAAATTTCTTGCAAATTTTTTGAAATTTCAAATTTCTTGCAAATTTTTTGAAACTTCAAATTTCTTGCAAGTTTTCAGGAGTCCCCAAAAACTTGCAAATTTTTTGAAATTTCAAATTTCTTGCAAATTTTTTGAGATTTCAAATTTCTTGCAAGTTTTCAGGAGTCCCCAAAAACTTGCAAATTTTTTGAAATTTCAAATTTCTTGCAAATTTTTTGAGATTTCAAATTTCTTGCAAGTTTTCAGGAGTTTCCAAAATCTTGCAAATTTTTTGAAATTTCAAATTTCTTGCAAATTTTTTGAAATTTCAAATTTCTTGCAAGTTTTCAGGAGTCCCCAAAATCTTGCAAATTTTTTGAAATTTGAAATTTCTTGCAAATTTTTTGAAATTTCAAATTTCTTGCAAATTTTTTGAGATTTCAAATTTCTTGCAAGTTTTCAGGAGTCCCCAAAAACTTGCAAATTTTTTGAAATTTCAAATTTCTTGCAAATTTTTTGAGATTTCAAATTTCTTGCAAGTTTTCAGGAGTCCCCAAAAACTTGCAAATTTTTTGAAATTTCAAATTTCTTGCAAATTTTTTGAAATTTCAAATTTCTTGCAAGTTTTCAGGAGTCCCCAAAATCTTGCAAATTTTTTGAAATTTCAAATTTCTTGCAAATTTTTTGAAATTTCAAATTTCTTGCAAATTTTTTGAAACTTCAAATTTCTTGCAAATTTTTTGAAATTTCAAATTTCTTGCAAATTTTTTGAAATTTCAAATTTCTTGCAAATTTTTTGAAATTTGAAATTTCTTGCAAGTTTTCAGGAGTCCCTAAAATCTTGCAAATTTTTTGAAATTTCAAATTTCTTGCAAATTTTTTGAAATTTCAAATTTCTTGCAAATTTTTTGAAACTTCAAATTTCTTGCAAGTTTTCAGGAGTCCCCAAAAACTTGCAAATTTTTTGAAATTTCAAATTTCTTGCAAGTTTTCAGGAGTCCCCAAAAACTTGCAAATTTTTTGAAATTTCAAATTTCTTGCAAGTTTTCAGGAGTCCCCAAAAACTTGCAAATTTTTTGAAATTTCAAACTTCTTGCAAGTTTTCAGGAGTCCCCAAAATCTTGCAAATTTTTTGAAATTTGAAATTTCTTGCAAATTTTTTGAAATTTCAAATTTCTTGCAAATTTTTTGAGATTTCAAATTTCTTGCAAGTTTTCAGGAGTCCCCAAAAACTTGCAAATTTTTTGAAATTTCAAATTTCTTGCAAATTTTTTGAAACTTCAAATTTCTTGCAAGTTTTCAGGAGTCCCCAAAAACTTGCAAATTTTTTGAAATTTCAAATTTCTTGCAAATTTTTTGAAATTTGAAATTTCTTGCAAGTTTTCAGGAGTCCCTAAAATCTTGCAAATTTTTTGAAATTTCAAATTTCTTGCAAGTTTTCAGGAGTCCCCAAAATCTTGCAAATTTTTTGAAATTTCAAATTTCTTGCAAATTTTTTGAAATTTCAAATTTCTTGCAAATTTTTTGAAATTTCAAATTTCTTGCAAATTTTTTGAAATTTCAAATTTCTTGCAAATTTTTTGAAATTTCAAACTTCTTGCAAGTTTTCAGGAGTCCCCAAAATCTTGCAAATTTTTTGAAATTTCAAATTTCTTGCAAGTTTTCAGGAGTCCCCAAAATCTTGCAAATTTTTTGAAATTTCAAATTTCTTGCAAATTTTTTGAAATTTCAAATTTCTTGCAAATTTTTTGAAAATTCAAATTTCTTGCAAATTTTTTGAAATTTCAAATTTCTTGCAAATTTTTTGAAATTTCAAATTTCTTGCAAGTTTTCAGGAGTCCCCAAAATCTTGCAAATTTTTTGAAATTTGAAATTTCTTGCAAATTTTTTGAAATTTCAAATTTCTTGCAAATTTTTTGAGATTTCAAATTTCTTGCAAGTTTTCAGGAGTCCCCAAAAACTTGCAAATTTTTTGAAATTTCAAATTTCTTGCAAATTTTTTGAGATTTCAAATTTCTTGCAAATTTTTTGAAACTTCAAATTTCTTGCAAGTTTTCAGGAGTCCCCAAAAACTTGCAAATTTTTTGAAATTTCAAATTTCTTGCAAATTTTTTGAAATTTCAAATTTCTTGCAAATTTTTTGAAAATTCAAATTTCTTGCAAATTTTTTGAAATTTCAAATTTCTTGCAAATTTTTTGAAATTTCAAATTTCTTGCAAGTTTTCAGGAGTCCCCAAAATCTTGCAAATTTTTTGAAATTTCAAATTTCTTGCAAATTTTTTGAAATTTCAAATTTCTTGCAAATTTTTTGAAACTTCAAATTTCTTGCAAATTTTTTGAAATTTCAAATTTCTTGCAAATTTTTTGAAATTTCAAATTTCTTGCAAGTTTTCAGGAGTCCCCAAAAACTTGCAAATTTTTTGAAATTTCAAATTTCTTGCAAATTTTTTGAGATTTCAAATTTCTTGCAAATTTTTTGAAACTTCAAATTTCTTGCAAGTTTTCAGGAGTCCCCAAAAACTTGCAAATTTTTTGAAATTTCAAATTTCTTGCAAATTTTTTGAAATTTCAAATTTCTTGCAAATTTTTTGAAACTTCAAATTTCTTGCAAATTTTTTGAAATTTCAAATTTCTTGCAAATTTTTTGAAATTTCAAATTTCTTGCAAATTTTTTGAAATTTCAAATTTCTTGCAAATTTTTTGAAATTTCAAATTTCTTGCAAATTTTTTGAAACTTCAAATTTCTTGCAAATTTTTTGAAATTTCAAATTTCTTGCAAATTTTTTGAAATTTCAAATTTCTTGCAAGTTTTCAGGAGTCCCCAAAAACTTGCAAATTTTTTGAAATTTCAAATTTCTTGCAAATTTTTTGAAATTTCAAATTTCTTGCAAATTTTTTGAAATTTCAAATTTCTTGCAAGTTTTCAGGAGTCCCCAAAATCTTGCAAATTTTTTGAAATTTCAAATTTCTTGCAAATTTTTTGAAATTTCAAATTTCTTGCAAATTTTTTGAAACTTCAAATTTCTTGCAAATTTTTTGAAATTTCAAATTTCTTGCAAATTTTTTGAAATTTCAAATTTCTTGCAAGTTTTCAGGAGTCCCCAAAAACTTGCAAATTTTTTGAAATTTCAAATTTCTTGCAAATTTTTTGAGATTTCAAATTTCTTGCAAATTTTTTGAAACTTCAAATTTCTTGCAAGTTTTCAGGAGTCCCCAAAAACTTGCAAATTTTTTGAAATTTCAAATTTCTTGCAAATTTTTTGAAATTTCAAATTTCTTGCAAGTTTTCAGGAGTCCCCAAAATCTTGCAAATTTTTTGAAATTTCAAATTTCTTGCAAATTTTTTGAAATTTCAAATTTCTTGCAAATTTTTTGAAACTTCAAATTTCTTGCAAATTTTTTGAAATTTCAAATTTCTTGCAAATTTTTTGAAATTTCAAATTTCTTGCAAATTTTTTGAAATTTGAAATTTCTTGCAAGTTTTCAGGAGTCCCTAAAATCTTGCAAATTTTTTGAAATTTCAAATTTCTTGCAAATTTTTTGAAATTTCAAATTTCTTGCAAATTTTTTGAAACTTCAAATTTCTTGCAAGTTTTCAGGAGTCCCCAAAAACTTGCAAATTTTTTGAAATTTCAAATTTCTTGCAAGTTTTCAGGAGTCCCCAAAATCTTGCAAATTTTTTGAAATTTCAAATTTCTTGCAAATTTTTTGAAATTTCAAATTTCTTGCAAATTTTTTGAAATTTCAAATTTCTTGCAAGTTTTCAGGAGTCCCCAAAAACTTGCAAATTTTTTGAAATTTCAAATTTCTTGCAAGTTTTCAGGAGTCCCCAAAATCTTGCAAATTTTTTGAAATTTCAAATTTCTTGCAAATTTTTTGAAATTTCAAATTTCTTGCAAATTTTTTGAAATTTCAAATTTCTTGCAAATTTTTTGAAATTTCAAATTTCTTGCAAGTTTTCAGGAGTCCCCAAAAACTTGCAAATTTTTTGAAATTTCAAATTTCTTGCAAGTTTTCAGGAGTCCCCAAAATCTTGCAAATTTTTTGAAATTTCAAATTTCTTGCAAATTTTTTGAAATTTCAAATTTCTTGCAAATTTTTTGAAATTTCAAATTTCTTGCAAATTTTTTGAAATTTCAAATTTCTTGCAAATTTTTTGAAATTTGAAATTTCTTGCAAGTTTTCAGGAGTCCCTAAAATCTTGCAAATTTTTTGAAATTTCAAATTTCTTGCAAATTTTTTGAAACTTCAAATTTCTTGCAAGTTTTCAGGAGTCCCCAAAAACTTGCAAATTTTTTGAAATTTCAAATTTCTTGCAAATTTTTTGAAATTTCAAATTTCTTGCAAGTTTTCAGGAGTCCCCAAAATCTTGCAAATTTTTTGAAATTTCAAATTTCTTGCAAATTTTTTGAAATTTCAAATTTCTTGCAAATTTTTTGAAACTTCAAATTTCTTGCAAATTTTTTGAAATTTCAAATTTCTTGCAAATTTTTTGAAATTTCAAATTTCTTGCAAATTTTTTGAAATTTGAAATTTCTTGCAAGTTTTCAGGAGTCCCTAAAATCTTGCAAATTTTTTGAAATTTCAAATTTCTTGCAAATTTTTTGAAATTTCAAATTTCTTGCAAATTTTTTGAAACTTCAAATTTCTTGCAAGTTTTCAGGAGTCCCCAAAAACTTGCAAATTTTTTGAAATTTCAAATTTCTTGCAAGTTTTCAGGAGTCCCCAAAATCTTGCAAATTTTTTGAAATTTCAAATTTCTTGCAAATTTTTTGAAATTTCAAATTTCTTGCAAATTTTTTGAAATTTCAAATTTCTTGCAAGTTTTCAGGAGTCCCCAAAAACTTGCAAATTTTTTGAAATTTCAAATTTCTTGCAAGTTTTCAGGAGTCCCCAAAATCTTGCAAATTTTTTGAAATTTCAAATTTCTTGCAAATTTTTTGAAATTTCAAATTTCTTGCAAATTTTTTGAAATTTCAAATTTCTTGCAAATTTTTTGAAATTTCAAATTTCTTGCAAATTTTTTGAAATTTGAAATTTCTTGCAAGTTTTCAGGAGTCCCTAAAATCTTGCAAATTTTTTGAAATTTCAAATTTCTTGCAAATTTTTTGAAATTTCAAATTTCTTGCAAATTTTTTGAAACTTCAAATTTCTTGCAAGTTTTCAGGAGTCCCCAAAAACTTGCAAATTTTTTGAAACTTCAAATTTCTTGCAAGTTTTCAGGAGTCCCCAAAATCTTGCAAATTTTTTGAAATTTCAAATTTCTTGCAAATTTTTTGAAATTTCAAATTTCTTGCAAATTTTTTGAAATTTGAAATTTCTTGCAAGTTTTCAGGAGTCCCTAAAATCTTGCAAATTTTTTGAAATTTCAAATTTCTTGCAAATTTTTTGAAATTTCAAATTTCTTGCAAATTTTTTGAAATTTGAAATTTCTTGCAAGTTTTCAGGAGTCCCTAAAATCTTGCAAATTTTTTGAAATTTCAAATTTCTTGCAAATTTTTTGAAATTTCAAATTTCTTGCAAATTTTTTGAAATTTCAAATTTCTTGCAAATTTTTTGAAATTTCAAATTTCTTGCAAGTTTTCAGGAGTCCCCAAAAACTTGCAAATTTTTTGAAATTTCAAATTTCTTGCAAGTTTTCAGGAGTCCCCAAAATCTTGCAAATTTTTTGAAATTTGAAATTTCTTGCAAATTTTTTGAAATTTCAAATTTCTTGCAAATTTTTTGAGATTTCAAATTTCTTGCAAGTTTTCAGGAGTCCCCAAAAACTTGCAAATTTTTTGAAATTTCAAATTTCTTGCAAATTTTTTGAAACTTCAAATTTCTTGCAAGTTTTCAGGAGTCCCCAAAAACTTGCAAATTTTTTGAAATTTCAAATTTCTTGCAAATTTTTTGAAATTTGAAATTTCTTGCAAGTTTTCAGGAGTCCCTAAAATCTTGCAAATTTTTTGAAATTTGAAATTTCTTGCAAGTTTTCAGGAGTCCCCAAAATCTTGCAAATTTTTTGAAATTTCAAATTTCTTGCAAATTTTTTGAAATTTCAAATTTCTTGCAAATTTTTTGAAATTTCAAATTTCTTGCAAATTTTTTGAAATTTCAAATTTCTTGCAAATTTTTTGAAATTTCAAATTTCTTGCAAGTTTTCAGGAGTCCCGAAAATCTTGCAAATTTTTTGAAATTTCAAATTTCTTGCAAATTTTTTGAAATTTCAAACTTCTTGCAAGTTTTCAGGAGTCCCCAAAATCTTGCAAATTTTTTGAAATTTCAAATTTCTTGCAAGTTTTCAGGAGTCCCCAAAATCTTGCAAATTTTTTGAAATTTCAAATTTCTTGCAAATTTTTTGAAATTTCAAATTTCTTGCAAATTTTTTGAAAATTCAAATTTCTTGCAAATTTTTTGAAATTTCAAATTTCTTGCAAATTTTTTGAAATTTCAAATTTCTTGCAAGTTTTCAGGAGTCCCCAAAAACTTGCAAATTTTTTGAAATTTCAAATTTCTTGCAAGTTTTCAGGAGTCCCCAAAATCTTGCAAATTTTTTGAAATTTCAAATTTCTTGCAAGTTTTCAGGAGTCCCCAAAATCTTGCAAATTTTTTGAAATTTCAAATTTCTTGCAAGTTTTCAGGAGTCCCCAAAATCTTGCAAATTTTTTGAAATTTCAAATTTCTTGCAAGTTTTCAGGAGTCCTCAAAAACTTGCAAATTTTTTGAAATTTCAAATTTCTTGCAAATTTTTTGAAATTTCAAATTTCTTGCAAATTTTTTGAAATTTCAAATTTCTTGCAAGTTTTCAGGAGTCCCGAAAATCTTGCAAATTTTTTGAAATTTCAAATTTCTTGCAAATTTTTTGAAATTTCAAATTTCTTGCAAGTTTTCAGGAGTCCCCAAAAACTTGCAAATTTTTTGAAATTTCAAATTTCTTGCAAATTTTTTGAAATTTCAAATTTCTTGCAAGTTTTCAGGAGTCCCCAAAATCTTGCAAATTTTTTGAAATTTCAAATTTCTTGCAAATTTTTTGAAATTTCAAATTTCCTGCAAGTTTTCAGGAGTCCCCAAAATCTTGCAAATTTTTTGAAATTTCAAATTTCTTGCAAATTTTTTGAAATTTCAAATTTCTTGCAAGTTTTCAGGAGTCCCCAAAATCTTGCAAATTTTTTGAAATTTCAAATTTCTTGCAAATTTTTTGAAATTTCAAATTTCTTGCAAGTTTTCAGGAGTCCCCAAAATCTTGCAAATTTTTTGAAATTTCAAATTTCTTGCAAATTTTTTGAAATTTCAAATTTCTTGCAAGTTTTCAGGAGTCCCCAAAATCTTGCAAATTTTTTGAAATTTCAAATTTCTTGCAAATTTTTTGAAATTTCAAATTTCCTGCAAGTTTTCAGGAGTCCCCAAAATCTTGCAAATTTTTTGAAATTTCAAATTTCTTGCAAGGGTTCAGGAGTCCCCAAAAACTTGCAAATTTTTTGAAATTTGAAATTTCTTGCAAATTTTTTGAAATATCAAATTTCTTGCAAGTTTTCAGGAGTTCCCATAAACTTGCAAATTTTTTGAAATTTCAAATTTCTTGCAAGTTTTCAGGAGTTCCCAGAAACTTGCAAATTTTTTGAAATTTCAAATTTCTTGCAAGTTTTCAGGAGTTCCCATAAATTTGCAAATTTTTTGAAATTTCAAATTTCTTGCAAGTTTTCCGGAGTTCCCATAAATTTGCAAATTTTTTGAAATTTCAAATTTCTTGCAAGTTTTCCGGAGTTCCCATAAATTTGCAAATTTTTTGAAATTTCAAATTTCTTGCAAGTTTTCCGGAGTTCCCATAAATTTGCAAATTTTTTGAAATTTCAAATTTCTTGCCGCTCTCATCTGTCATATGACCTTTGCAGACATATTATCGTGATATAGGCGATATTTGGCATAATATGTTTCATTAGTTGTATATGTTGAAACATCAACAATAAGTGGTTCATATGATGCATTACGATCATTATCATCTTCCAGAGGAAACGCATGCGTTCATCACGATAGTAGGATAATTTCAACACATTGCCGCTCTCATCCATCAAATTATCTGATTTGTTGCTAGATAGGCGGTCTTTGTTATTATTTGTCCATCGAATGTAGGCGGAGCGCATATCTAACAATCACATCTAATAATCCATTCATTCCATTTCGCATTTCATTTCTTCTTCACACCTTTCTTTTTTGTTTATATTATTCTTATATTTGTTGTCTTACAGGATAATATTGATTCATATAGAATCTAAACCAAGTTATCAGTTATGACGAAAGAATCAAGAGTGTTTTTGGAAGCATGGAGAGGTGGACTCGGAAAAGAAGCAAAAGGTTGGTTATGTGGTTTCATGGTATCATTTTAAATTCTAGATAATGTTTCCCGCCCGTGACAAACTGCAAAGATTCTGGGACAGAATCAAGAACCGAAATCCGCCATGGCTCAAAATTCACGAAAGAAGATATCTACGATGCTTGATCAACGCGGCGAACGATGAAAGACGACAACGAGGGTTGGCTCCCCTAGAGCTATTTGATCTTGTTGAAATGTAATTTTGATCTTGTTGAAATGTAATTTTGTTACTTTCAATAAAAATTTTGTTAATGTTTCCATAGTGTATATCACAACAACCACCACAATAATTTTTATAGATAAATAATTTGTTAAAGTTTCCACAATTTCAAATATATACGGCCCCCTCCATGTCCATGTTGTTTCCTCTTTCGAATTTGGGGCTCTAGTGCTTCATAGTCCCGCGCTGGCTCAGCAGTATGTTCATCTATTACCGCCCACTTGCCGTTTTCACGATTGGTTGAATATCCTTTCTTTGTCGGTGTCTTAGTTGGTGTCTCAGTAGGTGCGAAAGGCATTTTAGGTTTCCGCTTCCTCGTTTCTGGCTCGATTTCTACTGTACTTCTTGATGGACCCGGTGTCGTATTGGGCAATAAACCTCACTTTCCCTTTTCAGGATCAGTTGGGTACCCCTTTTTGTTCACTTTGAGTGGTTGTTTTGCTTTCGATACTCGCTTTTTCACAGGTATCCAATTCGTCTTTAATGCGCCTCTTCGGAACTCGAGTTTCCGCATCCATTCCTTCTTCTTCTACAGGTTCTTGTTTAGCCAGAGCTACATATTTTTTTAGGTTTGCTATCCTCCAATTCCTGTTTCATTCGTCTTTTTGGTGCACGAGTTTCAGTTTCCATATGTTCAACCTATTTCCCTTTCTCGGTGGTTGCTTCCGAATGACAAGGTTTTGATTATCCTGCTCAGGTGGGGGTAGTTTATTAGCAGGTGGTTCTGGTGGTTCAGGTGGCTCATCAAGTGGAGGAGGAGCAGGTGGCAGTTGTGGAGCGGGGGGTGTTGGAGTAGGAGCAGGAGGAATTTCAGCGTTAGCAATTGGAGCTCGTTTGAGGCTTTTTATACGATATACATAGGAGATCCTGATAGAATCGACACCTTGCATTATCATCAAGATCAGGCTTGATTCGAATTGTGTTCAAAAACTTGTGTGCATTTTCGAGATGTTAACCAAATTCATACGGTATCATACGGTAAGAACGAACAAAATTCATCGTAGTTTCACAGCAATTAGAGCAGGTGTTATAAATTATTTGATTTGAACTTTTGTAAGATTATATACCAATTTCCGGACCTCGTAACTTTGTTTGCACTTTACAATTTGAATCAATTTACTTTTGATCGATTGTAAGTTTGCCGACTCTTGTGTATATAGTGGAATATTTCTAGCTGGCCAAAATTATATATTTTTCCTAACAAGATTCGACTTGTAACTTGCTTCGGTTTTCTCCCAACAATGTTCATTCAACAGTTTTAAAACAAACTGTCATTTTAGCTTGAAAAACTGTATTTTGAAACGTTTTTTGAACATAGAACATGTCCTTGCTTCAAATTGTGTAGGATATTTTTTCTTACAAAACAACACCTAGCCGCTTTCATTCATCAGATTAGTCAACCTTGGCAGCCACACCATCTTGATATTGGCGGTTTCGAAACTGTTTACCACCCGTTCGCGGTCACTTCTCATATCTAACAATCGGATCTTTGTCACCTTTTCGCCCATTCATTCATTTCCTCATTCAAATTTTTTCTTCACTTTTTTTCCCTTTTTTTGAATTTTGTATTCATATGTTTGGTTTTCACAGGATAATATTGATTCAAATCGAATCTGAGCCATTCTATAGTTAAAATGAAAAGATTATAAGTGGTTCGAAGACATGAAAATTAACCTCAGGTATGAATTTAACAGAAATCTTAATTTGATATAATTTCTTAACGTTTTTTCTCACTCTGAAGGATTCTGAGACTAAATTTTGTATGAAATCAATTAGAGGAAAAGTCGGATCTGTTCCAATTTTGTGGTCCTTATGAAGTATTATGGTTTTTGAAAGATTTCGCCGACCGTAGAAAATTTTATGGTCTATTGAAAGTTTTGTGGCTCTTAAAAGAATTTCTGGTCCTATAGATCCAAAAATGACCTTACAAGATGGAACGTTTTTTCGTAATTTTTGAAGAACCAAAAAAAAATTTACGAACCACAATACTTTCTAAGGACTACAATAGTGCCATAAAAGATGTAGGATGCCGTAGGTAAATTTCATTCTATCCATTCATTTTTTTTTTCATTTTTCTTCTTTTCAGATGAGATTCATTACCATTGAGACCAATTCCAAGGTTCAAATGACCCGAGGAATGGATACTTCCTTTGTAGAAGCCTCATCCCCAATGACTTTTTCATCTGTCGAGGAGAATCTGTCAGTTGAGTTGACAGGGATGTCAACTATATCATCTCCGGACCTCGTCGACATCAATGGAACTGTTATGCATATCAATGGCTCAATCAACATTTTCACCCCAACACCAATCCGCGTCTACCCACTTGAGGGTGTTTGGGAAGAAATGTTGGATAAGATGAAAGGTACTTTTCAGTTTTAATTATATTATTCTAATCATTTTTCATCAGAGAACAAACAATCGGAGAAGTGTGGTGGCCAAAAACGTGGAACATCTTATGAAGAGGGAAATGTTTCGCCAAAAAAGATGAAGGAAAACTCGGAAAATGGTAATTTATTATATATTTATTAGAAAAAAGTAGCATATATAGTTTATATTTATTAGAAAAACAATATATATTTCAGGAAGTGTTGATCGTTTGAGAGCCATGGAATTGCTGATGGACAAACACTCAGTACTCGATGGTAGATTCAATCGAGCCAATGCCGGAGCAGATGCCGCACCACGCATCAGAAGTCAACGCACACGCTGCCGTATTGTTATGCCAATAACTCCGAGAGTGTTGAACTTTGATGAGTGGAGGGAGGAAGAAACCAGTGATAATGATCACGACGACGAAGAGTTGGAAGAAGATTCAGATCATTGGGATTGGGAATAAGTATAAGCTATTCTGTTCCATTGTGAATTCAAATAAATCTACTTGTTAAACAAGTATAAACCACAACAACATAATAAACTTGGGCGATAACAACAAGAAATGTGTATATTTTTTGAAATCGATTAGGAAATCATGACTTGATTTGGAAAAACGAGTGTATTTTGGAATTAAAAGTATGAAAATAGTGAATATTCATGAATTGGTACATATTTTTGTAAAAACGTTTGAGTATTTGATGGATATGTGTATACAATATGTGTATACTACTCCTTGTGTATACTGGTTTGAACCATGATTTTGTTTGAATAGAAATGAATAGCGTTAAATTTTTATGAAGAAGTATTGATATCAAACCTCAAATTGAGGTATTTTTGAACAATATTTAAACTACAAAAAAAGCTGTGAAACATTTCTGATTAAATGCAAAAACTCGAAGACTTTTAAAAATTAAATATAGTTCCAGTCAAATTCCAATTCTCTCAAGATTTCTAGGACTCTAAGTGTATTCCCCGGGAAAATTCGAAAAATACGTGGCCATTGATCAAAAAAAAATGATTTATCAAAGAACAATATCATATCCTTGTTTGTTTCCCATCCCTTCTCCGCAAAAATGTCAAAAAACACTTATTCGATTTGTGAAATTTTCTTTCGCATAAAAGACAGCAGAAATAGCGATATTTTCATTCTTTTCAACATTTGGCATCCCTTTCCATCATTTCTGGTTTACCTGGATTTTTCGCCTTCATCATTATTCTATCAATCCCAATCATCACTTATTCCAGAAGTAATTTCGGATATCCTTATGGACCTAAGCCTACACACACAGTTATGGATAACTAAAACAAAATGAGGACTTCTCATTGCAATTTTGCTTCAGAACGGGTTGCATCAAAAACCAACTTTCAAATGGAACCGGCATGTGACAAGATCGTCTCTAAATTAGCTAGTTTTCAAAAAGGATGAAAGGTTTGACGAGAAAAAGGTTATTCCAAAGATATTGTGGAATTTCAGCTGAAGTAGTCATAGAAGCTTGATTTTATGGAAGCTGCTGGAATCAGAAGGGTAACAGGTGACTCAACAAAGAAGAATGATGAGAGCAAAATCCAACTGCACATGAGGAAATTGAGTCGACAGCTCTACAAACAAAAGAATTTGAGTATAACACCGTTTTTTTTTGAAATAAACCATTCCAAACAAACCAAACCAAATCACCAAAATAGCCACGGGTATCGTACTAATCGATTTTCTAAAAAGGAAGTCAGTTACTGAAAGTTAACTGAATGGGAAATGAATTTTATGATTTTTTGAACAGAGTTATTACAACAGACTCTAGAAGAAAAGTTTCAGCTGTAGATGGAGTTGAGGCAACAAAGCATTATGGTTTCTGAATATTCATCTAAATCTAGACATCCGCTGAGACAGCATACAACATAATCTATCCTAGTTTCAGTTATTTGCAGTGGTCTGATCTATATTATTTTGAATCTACTGATGCGATCGGACTGGATTCCACTCAGGTGACAATTTTCGAACGATTTTTTAAATCCATGCTCAAGTATATGTGAAGACCTCACACCTCTACAGATAGGTTGACCTAACAATTTCTGCCTCACTTGCAGCCATTCTCTGATCTTTGTTTTTTTCTTTTTTCAACAAAATAATGTTTGAATATAATAACACAACAGTAAATTATAACCAATTGAAACAATGAAGACGAGTTGGACGACGACGATGATGATTCTGAAAAAAAAGAAGTTTTCTATCAGACTTAGGTAGAATTACGGCGCTGTTCAAGAATCGAGAACCGAGCGAGAATAATAGAGAACCGAAACGCTTTTTTGTATGGTTTTTCCTCGATTTTCTTGAGTCCTCAATTTTATTTTTTGATCCTCGATTTTTTTTTCGGTCCTCGATTTTTTTCATTCGGTCCTCGATTGTAGAAGAATGCCAAAATTACTATATTTTTATGATTTTTTAATGCCTTTCTAGTTTTCTACGGCTACTGTTTTTTTTTCAAATAGAAAAGATGATATCCCACGACTTCCTGATTCGGACATTCACCGTACGAATCAGCAGGACAACAATCGCTTCATACTCGCTCTGGATATCTGTCAGAGTCAGGAAGTCGTGTGATTCTTTTTTTTCGTCGAAATAATAGTTTTTTGACCAATTTTGAGCGAATTTTTTGCTAACTTCTCTTTTTCCCACTTTTTGCTCGGAAATTAGACTTTTTTCATTATTTTTTAATCAAATGTGACTCAAAAGACTCACATTATTCTTCTGCTGTTGCTCCAATGTCAGCTTCTGCTCCACATAACACCACTGTCATCTGCACTTGCAATCTTTTCTTGATCTGTAAGAAAAATATTTTTTTCAGAATCACTACTTGCAAAAAATGTTCAAGTACCTTTTATTCTTCAACAGGCAGCTCAGCATCTGATGATTCCTCTTCTGGCTCTGCTGTTCATCTATTGCACAACTCATACGATCTTGTTCCAATTTGTCTGAAAATTTGCAACTTCTTAAAGGAAAAGTTTACCTGATAACACCGTACCTTTAAAAATTTCCTTCTATTCAGCTTTGCACTACCAACATCAATCTCTCCATTAAAAAATACAAAAGCATTTTTTTTTGATTTTTTCTTTAAACTTGTTTTTAATGTATGGAAGGATAGGAACGGGGTGGCTAGGCCTTCTATAGCCAGTAGGTTTAATTACCCTGAAATGTAACAAAATTATATACGAAATTTACGAAATCTGTTTGAAAAAATCTATGCAAAAGGATGAAATAAATCTAGTCCGGCAATGACCTAAAATACTGCGAAAGATGGGGCGCACTTGCAGCAGACGATACGCAGCGGATACGCAGATGGTTAGGAAAGGCGGCAGTTTGAGTTCAAAATGGTGGAGGGTGAATTAGAAGCTATCTCGGGTCGATCGGACGATACCCCGTCGATTCTTGCAACTTCTGATATATTGATGAGCTAGTTATCGGTTTGACCCCATCATAGTCTACTTATTTTTGCAAACGTTAGATCAACTACACTGTCAGATTATATCTAGAGCCAATAAAGCCAAGCGAATCAAAAAGTACAAGAGAGACAAGTAGAATAGCTGCACAATGGTGAATGGTGTGGTCGATGAGGAAGAGAGGTATATCGATGACTTGTTGTGTGAGGAAGAGGTGTCAGAGAATATAAACAATTACTCGATGATACGCCTACTTCTTGGTAATATGACACCGGGTCACATCTGGTCATCCACGGACTGTGCGGATAACGGAGGGGTGAGGACACGATTGACCTCGACGAAGTTGGCATTGTGCCAACAATTGAAAGTTGCAGGCAAAGGCAGCTGGCATTGTTGCGAGGCGTTTTTTGGAAGGACAAAGGAGTGAGAAAAATACGTATTGATGGAAGAATCAATACATCAGCAATTCATAGAAGAACACATTCCGAGACATTCAAGGAGCTTGAATTCAATACTTTTTTGTGATTTTTTTATGTTAGAAATTCATACAATATAACAAATAAGAAGCAAGCAATTGGAAGAGTGTGGTTGAGTGACAGTCATCATGGTGATCGACATCGGTCTGAAAATATAACATTTTCTAACAGAATCGGATTTTGAGTTTTGATTTTCAAAAGTTCGTAACCAGGCAGCCACTTCTGTCAAAATTGAAATCTCAAAAATCAAGACAATTGAAAGTCTAACTATCGGTTAAAGAGCTTCACACCATAAGATCAAAGTTTCGAGTTGGATCAGTATTTATGTGATCAGGTTTTTTCACTTCTTGCAATAGAGTCTTCAAAATTTTATCAAAAAGGATGCATTTTTTATAGTTTGTGTGAGAAGCTGTGTTGAAGGACTTACCATCTACTGATGATTGTGATCAAACATCTCCTTCTTCATTCCATCATCACACTTCTGACTGAGAGCAACTCCAGATAGATCTGAAACTATGAAAGATTTAGAATTGAAATATTTGCTGAAAATTTGTAAAGATACCTTTTCCTTTTTCGACACGCCCAAAACCTCTTTCTCTCTATGTCTGCCGTCTCTCGAACTCCAATTGGTTGTCTGAAAAAAAAGTTAGTACTTTGAGGCATTTCAAATGGTCTGACATACCTTTAATATATCCTTCTATCCAACTTTGCAACACATCTTCCCTCTCCATCGTGAAAATTGATTTTTTTTCTGATTTTGTAGTTTTCCTTGTTATAGTAACCGGGTATATGAGGTAAAGTCGAGGTGGCCAGCCCTCATGGGCCGCGTAGGTTTAGGTCGTGGTTCACTGATTCAGATGAGTGCTAAAAAGACAAGAATTATTCGAAAAGATTTAGAAAAATAAGAAAAAATGGTAATGTGGAATGAAAAATCAACCAAATCCGACATTGGCCTAAACTTTTGTACAAAAGAGCGCACTTTCTTGAGTCGATACTCAGTTTGGGGGATACCGATACGCAGCAGATGGTCAGAAAATGCGGAAATTTGAATGTGAACCGGCGAGACGGAGATTCCACATAGAACCTGCAGCTAGCTCGGGTCAATGTTTCATAACTTGCAAGATCGGACAGAATACCGACAGACTGCGCTACAACAAGAGGCACGTGCGGAGAGAGAAAAAGAGTGTGAACACAAACATCTGGTATCCCGTCTAATCTGAAGATTTGAAATATATTGAGTCAAAGTAGCCCCACACCTAACGCCCATGAGCTGCCGGTGTTCCGGAAAATCCCGAGCTGAAAAAGTGCACAAAAATCTAACTTTTTTCAAAAATTCCCGAGCTGATAAAAGTGGGGAAATACGTTTTCCGGAACTATTGTACGACACTCCGCAATTCCGGTGTTCAGCATCTTACCAAAATCACCAAAATGATCACAGCTCCGTAGAATTTTGAAGCTAGGAAGTTGTTTGTTAGCTCAAAATGTTCATCTTATTGAGTTCTACAAAAAGTTCTACTGTGACAGAGCGGGAAAATCACAACTTCATGGTGAAAAACGGAGCTGTCGGTAAAAATGAGCAAATTTTGATGCAGCTCGGCGAGCAAAGGTCCAGCTCGGTAACTTGGGATTTAGATACTCCTCAGTATACCTAACATACTCCCAAAATTTTTTCGACCAATTCCCATTTAGAACCGAGTTATTCGATGCTGTCGTTTTTTACCGACAGCAGTGTTAAATTCGCGTTTTTCGCTGTTTTCGACAGCATCTCATATCTCAGCTCAAAAAACCACTTTTTCCATCAATTTTTTTTTCAAAATGAAGCAGGTAGACTGAAGAACACTATTACATAACTTATTTTGAGTCTCCATGCATGGGTACATCACGCAAAATCGGCTACTTTATGCGCTTAAATACCCCCTCCCCTCGCTTCTGTACAAAATTCCCGAGCTGGATGGACTTCTAATTTTTTTTCCCGAGCTGTCGGGCAGCACCTATCATGAGGTGTGAGTAGCCCTTTTGACCTTGAATTTCGAAAATTGTCATCATACTTTTGATCAATTCCATTTCCGGGGATTATTCTCAAAATCTGAGTGGGATAAAGTTAATCCTTTTTTATGAATGACGCAATTCCAACAAATCCAAAAATGCGGTAAATCTGCTATTGGCAAAATTTTCTAGACATACATTGAGTTTGAAATTACACATAAATTTATTTTAAATTTTAAATAAAACAACAAAAGTTTATTTGAAACTATTAAAAATTAACAACCAATTGGACGAGTTATGTCGATGGGCCCATACTTCTGAAAAATACAAAGTTTTCTATCAGATTTTGGATATATAGTTTCAATTTTCAGTTTCAACCGCTTTTTTAAAGACTTCAGGACTCAAAACAGCTTATAAGACAACTTTTTTCAAAGAATAACATCTCTGAGAGATTGTTTTTTCTCAAATTGAAACTTTTTGGCTATTTTTGGGAAACCGATGCTAAAACTACTTACCAATTCTTTCTGATGGGGTTTCAACATCCTTCTGCTTAAAAATGATCCATCTTGACTTTTCATCTGTAAAAAATTCGGTATTTCAGAATACGACTTATTAAAAAAGTGAAAGTTTACCTTCTCCACCTTCCTCTCCAATCGGTTGCTACAAATTGTCCATCCTTTCCTGCTTTGCGATTCCCACTAACGATTTCTTCCATTTTTTTGTGATTTTTTTCTTGTTATATGATAAATAGGAGGGGCACCCCTCCGGCAGCCAAAACTAACAACCTGCTCCAAAATACCCTGCTGTAGATTGTTAGATTTAGGTCATTTCTGAGCCATTTACCCTGAAATAAAAAAATTGGAAAAATAAAAAGTGCGGGAATTGCGGGAAAAAAAATGAAATGAAAAAGAATGATAAAATAAATCTAATCCTCGTCTGGCCTAAAAACTTGCGTAAGGGGCGCATTTGCATCCGAGTCAATGCGCGAAAGAGTCATAGAGACGCAGACATGTGATAGGATAGGATTAGGTAGCTACTGGACGGAAGGAGAAAAGAAGGAAATGAACAAAGGGAGAGGAGGGTGACGAACCTGCAACTAGCTCGGGTCGATGTTTCATAAGTTGTAAGATCAGACGGTGGAATAGCGTACCGCGCAGAAATAAAGGTACGTGCGCATAGAGAAGGAGTGGGCACATGGCAAACTAACATCCCGTCTGATCTTGCAACTTATGATACATGGACCTGAGCTAGTGATGGGCTCGACCTCATCATGGCGCAATTATTTTTGCATTGTTGTTTCTAACTATTTCAACAGTGTTTAGTATTTATTTTCATCAGTTCGGCCGTACCAAAGAACTTTTCAAGACCGCAGGCTGAGAAGAAGGACTCTATCGACCGAAAATATGTGAAAATAGATCTAAAAGCGTTATTTTGACATTTTTCGAGAGTTTCAGACAGATTTTAACCAGATTCCCGTTCATATCGAAAATTCAGAAATTCTATTCCTTCTCATTTTCATATTTTTCATCAAACATCACATCCAAGGATTATGACACATACGAAAGACTTCATGAAATCCTACTTGGCCAAGAACTAATCCTCTTCGATGAATTATGTGTTCCCTTTTTCGTTTCATATACCGGATATATGTATGGAAATACTAATCCTTTACTAATCCTCTCCATAAAGAAGGCGTTGCGTAGGCAGCTATTTTCAGCTATTTTCTATTTTTTTATACCCGTCATTTTCTCATCTTCAGTCATGTGCACAATATTCTAATTAGCATATTCTTCAGTGTTTTTGAAATCATTCATTTGTAAATATCTCATTCTTCCCCTTCATTAGTTTCGAAAACCTTTCATTTTATCAAAAATTCAAGCCTTACTTTCGATACTCAGTTATCTTAATTTGCTCTTGTTTGTCTGAAACTTACAATTGAATGTCTGACATCCAGCCTGATCTTGTAACTTATGATACACGGACCTGGCTACTAATGTGTTTGACTCTGCCGTAGTGTTTTTGACGATTTTAGTTTTATTGGTACCGACTTTTGATTCATAACCGATATTCAGAAAGTTTCAGTACTTCTTGTTATCAAGTTTCTCATAAAATATTCCATCCAAGGATTATGACACATTTGAAAGACTTCACGAAATCCTATGTTCCCTTTTCCGCCCCATACATCGGATGTATTTATGGAAATACTAATCCTTTACTAATCCTCTCCATATATAAAGGAGTTGTGTGGGCTCATATCAGCTATTTTTTGATCAAATTATTTTTTCATTTCAGTTCTGATATCATATTAGTCTATCATTATTAGTATCTGATCGCCAGTCATGTGTATAATATCCTAATTAGCAACTTTTTCAATGATTACGAAATCGTTCAGCTGTAAATATCTCATTATTTCCTTTCATTAGTTTTGAAAACTTTCCATTTTATCCAAAAGTTACTTATTTTAGATTTTCTGCTCACTTATCTCGTTTTTTTGTTTGAAATTCATAATTCTCTGAAAAATTATCTACTTTAAGGGTAATGTGTTCATTGGAGCTAAACCACTTCTCAGTTATGATAAAAACAGATAGTTTTATGGGTAATGGTAAGATTCTATATTCCAGTGTTTCTAATAACTAGGATATTTTCAGTAGATCAACGGGTGTTCTAGTTTTACGGGAACAAAACTTTTTGGGCCAATATTAGAAAAATGAGCCGTCGCTCTATGAAGATATGCCGGATTGGATTCGACACAAGACCAGAAGGGGTGGACATCAGAAGCTGTAGAGGAGGAAGGTAAATTACAAATTCATTCACGGGGTTCGTAGATAAACAAAAAAAAATATTGTCAGAATGAGGAAGGAAATCTGCTGAATACCCGTGGTGGCTTGTTTCAGATGAATATCCGTGGTGGGTGACAACAGAAGAATACCCTTGGTGGCTCGCAACACCAGAAGTGGAAGGTAAGACCTAGTGAGAGCTTTGAGAAAAAACTAGGTTTTTGAAGGAAAAATCAATCAGAATGGGAGGAAGATGAAAGGGGGAAAACGACCACGTGGAATTGTACAAGTTTTAGGTAAGTTCAGAATACCGACTAATTAAAATCATAATTTTTTTGAGGCTGCAGAATGTGGAACGCAAACAACAACGATGAGATGTCCGTATGCCGTGTTCAAGTAAGTTTGAACATAGAAAAAATAATTTTTCTGATTTTTGAAACTTTCGACATTCTCGAAAGGCAAACTTTCGGATAGTTCCAGTAGACCAATTTTCTTGAAAAACTATTTTACCTAATACCACTATAACATACTTTTTTTCAGAATCAAATCCTCGTCTGTACATGGGAATATTCGAGAAACCATAATGTGTTAGTGTTTTTGTTCAATAAACCGACTAGTGATAATCATAATTTTTTTCAGACTGTAGATGGTGAAACGCAAACAACAACGATGTCATCTCCGTCTAACGTGTTCAAGTAAGTTTGAACATAGAAAAACAAAATTTCTCTGATTTTCGAAACTTTCGACATACTCCCAGGGTAAATTTTCGAACAGTTCCAGTAGACCAAATTTCTATTAAAAAACTATTTTGTCTAATACCAATATCATGTCCTTTTTTCAGAATCTTCTCTTCGTCTCAATTTAGGGCAGTTCGAGAAACAATACTGTGATAGTGTTTTTGTTCAATAAACGGGTTTGAAGTAACTTGTTTTGATTCTCTGTGAATATAACCCGACAGCCAATTTGAACCCATTTCAAGAAGTGTTTCTGAATTTTTGTGAACTTCTACTATACAATTTTTATTAAATTTTTTAACTTCATCACTCCAATCAAGATTAGTTGTTGGTTTGTTTGAATCTGAAATTTTCTTATTCTGGAAAGAGCCTTCAATTTTCAGTAAGTTTACCTGTTCTCCAGTTATGACATTCTCATTGTCGTTCAAATGTGTTGTCCACTGGATAGCTTCCTCGGTGGAAAAACTCAACAATTTGGGCATTGCCTCGAAAGAGAACTACAACAAGATGGATGAAAATCAAGAAATCAGCTACATTTCAACTCACGACTCTTTCAAACTTTTTCCGGCTCATATCGTCCGATAGTCACGGCAACTCTGACCAAATTTATCAATCTTTGACAATCCTCATTTTTTCATGATTATCCAGTAAATCAATGAAATTCTGAAACTTGTTGTGTATTTAAGATACTAACAACGACAAACTTACATTTTTCTGCGTAAAAACTTTATAATACTGAATTGATCCTTTAATTATAACTGATAAATAGGTTTTGCTCCACAATGGAGTCGACATTGCCCTGAGGATAATAATATTTCAGAAAAATCAGAGGTAACAAAAGTTGGAAAAAGTATAGAACGAGAAAAAATGGTTAAGAAGAATGAAAAAAAGATATGAAAAAGTGAATCAATAGTGTGTGAGAGGAATTGTAACCTTGTGTAATGAACAATTACAAAAAACAGTGACTGTGTAAATATGTGCCAGCTGGTCATTTACGGCCTGTGTGATGACAAATAGAAATAATCAATGCGGAAAGTTAGGCCACGGCCGCTGGTGCTGAGCCAAGCTTTTTGTTTGTTTTGATTGTAAGAATGTCGAGTGTAAGCAAGAAAACGTGTCTATGAGCAAAAGGACCATGAAAGAGTTTCAAAACTATTTGAATCGACTCTTCATGTCACCAATTTCACAGTTCCCACTTCAAAAAACTAATTCATAATTGGTGCGAATAAATTTTGATTGCTCTTTCGTAATGACAAGAATAAAAATTGATTAAAAGCAGGAGGATCATCAGTACAACAAGATTGCACCAATTTCACAACTAGAAGTCAATCCATGTTTTGATTTTGATTTTTTTAATGAGATGGGAGGCGTGTGTCGAATTGAGTTTAACAATTGTTAGTTCAATGATAAATTGCATATGTACATGAGTAAGTTTTAGCTCCATTCTCATAATCTCCTAAGTGTCCTTTTTAAAATGCACATGCGAGGCGAAGGGACCTTTTTGAAAGGAAATAACTGATAACGAGATTTGTGAGACGAGAGCTCATGAATGCGAGAAATATGAACTTTGAATTTTATTTGTTGGATACAAATACTTTTAATCGCTTTCATTTCAAAAAATTATCTCTGACATCACCAATTTGTTGCTAAACTGGCTGCTGCACATATTATGATTCCTAAAACTGTTGGTCTTGAGGAATTCCCGGATCTGAAATTTTCCTCATTCACGCAAATCTCGTACAATTTACTCACATTGTCTCGATATTTTTTGTTTGATGGATAGCTTCCTCAATAAAAAAACAATTTGGAAATTGCCTTGAATGTGCACTGATGACAATCAGAAAAGAAAGTTCATCTTCTACTCACTTTTTGGCTCGGCTCCGTTTTTCATCTTATTCACGTCGTCAAACATCGCCTATCGTCATCAATTTTTATTCTATAAAGAGTTTCAATATTAAAACTTAAAACTAGAATATTAGTTACCGATCTTCCGATTTCCAAAAAAACCTTCGTAACACCATTTGGAGGCGACGAGTTCTGGCTTGCTGTTCAAGAAATTTTGTATTCTTCCTTGAATATAGATGTTGTCGAATGTTAATGACAAGTTATAAGCAGCTCGAAGGGTTTCTGAAAAAACTTCATGATTATAATTTCAAAAACCTTGAAAAAATACGCTTTCGCAAAAGGTGATACAACCAACAAATATTCAATTACATCCATGATAGGGAGAGGAATTGATATAATATTCGTTCCTTGTTTTAACGCCTTTTCAAATTTCTCAGCAAAAACTGTTGATATTTTTGCCATATGCTGTAAATTGATCTACTATATCCTACTGTAGGTTCTTCACTAACCTCTCTATTCATTGCGATCCTATGGCGGATATCGCAATCGAGGAAAAAATTGGTGTGTTTCCAAGTTGCATCATCTTTATAGTTGTTTGGTATGTTAACTGCATGACTGATTTAGATTCAAATAGAATCACACTACCCTGAAATCACAGATACATATGAGCTGAATAGTGGTGAAATAAGCTTATTATTAGGTTTAGCAATGACTAGCATAATGATAACATGTATTTAAAATAAATGAAAACGAAAAATGAGCTTGTGGCGGACAATCAATACGCTGCTTGTGCATCGCTACTCGCTCTCAATCTCCATGGCAACCTTTTTGGGCCGCGCTTTCATTTTTCAATTTCACCTGCTCAGTCGGGAAGGGGGCTCGATATTTCTTTATTTTATGAAAAAGGAGAAACACAGCGGAAAATTAATATATGCAAGGGTTTGAATTCCTCTTTGTCAGACTGAGGCACTACTTATGAGATGAAAGAAAAATAGTCAAACACAATCTCCTGGACAACATTTCGAATAAAGTTTGAATTAAAATTTTCTTAGGTTCATGCAGCACATGATTCTGAAACAATTGTAGCCTAAAAATGCATCAAAGCATATGATAATGAATTATAGTATTTATTGAGAATTTCAAACAGAACAAAAAAAGATAAAATCAACAGCGACACTTTCCTACATATCACATCCATTTCACTAGTTGAAAGTCTCCTGATTTGTCATTCTTTCTTCTTTTCCTCGGTTGTGCTCTCAAACTTGGTTGAATGTTATAGTTCGCGTTGCAGCTATTATTTTTTTCAGCATAGTTTGACTTCAAAGTACTGAAAACAAAATATTAGCTCAAAAGTATTCAGATGAATATATTTTTTGCCGGAAAATTTTAGGAGAGCGTTCTTATAAAGTCATACTTACATCATTTTCTGCAGCCATGAAGTTCTTTTTCTACCATCTCAGTGTGAATTCTGCTTTCTTCTTTGTGTTGACATCCTCGCTCTGAAACTTTATGATTCGTCAATGCAACTGAATTTTAAAGCTACCTGGGTAAACACCGGCTCTGCTCCTCCAGAAGGATTCTTCAAGGCAAGATTAAAAAAATGGCTGTAAACCAACCCAGCAATGTTACTTCTTAGCTATCTACTCACCGGGTAGCTTCTAATACAACGTCATTAGGTACTTAGACCAAAAAGTTGCGTTTTTTTGTTCCATTCGACATAACTGTAAATTAGGTTCAGGTCCATTTCGGATCCAGTAACAAAACCCTGAAATTTAAATATTGGTATTATTGGAGTATACGACTAAAATTGAATGAAAAGTTTTTGGAATCTACAAAACAAAAAATGAAAAAGCAGATCCACATTGTTGCATGGTGAGCTCCTAGATACTTACAATCTCCTAGACTACCTCATTTGGAAATCAACTGCTTTATTATACCTCAAAACGGGGTCTCAAGGAGTACGATCACAATTTTATGGAAAGTGATTATACAGATTTTGGTAAGCGAAATCTACCGCAATTTTTTTTCAGGTCGGGATTTCGTCCAAGTTTTTCGCCTCCACATTTCTTACCTTTTGTCATAGACAGTGGGCAAAACACCAGTGGTTTTTTGTCCGTTTCTGGCCTTCAAATCTCCTATCATAAAAAATTGAGGCATTTTTATAGAATGTGTAAAAGAACTACAACGCCAATTTGCACGTGGTTAATTAATTAATCTTGAAGCTTTATTAAATTTTTATTTGGCAAAGACATTATGAACCCGAAAGCAAAAACCAATTTTTCAATCATTTTTTTCGGCTTCTCGAACATTCGGGGTCAGCAAACCAAGTTATAAACATGCACACATTCTTCATTTTTTTTACGGTGGACAACTTCATCAACATGCACCTTTTGTTGAACGGTGGACGATACATTCTGGAATTCGAAAAAGTTGAGATCAAAAAATGTGAGATTTGAGTACCTTTTCGGTGTAGGATTCTAAAATGCACCAGTTACAAAAAAATCCGTTTTCCATTCTGATCATTTGAGTTGGATAGCAATCACGATGACACCTGAAAAATATGTTTTCACTCGTTTCTATCAAAAATAAACTCACAAGTTCTGACAGTTTTTGCATCACATCGTATTTGTTGTGTCAGGGCTGCGACAGACGAAACAACGCTCAAACTCTTGAGTTCTCCCGTCGTGCAATTAGTGCATTTTTGGACGGCACTCTGAAACTTCAATTTTAATTTATTTTTTCACTTCGGACATGTGTTTTCCCTCACCTGCGCCTGGAAATGGGTAAAAGGCTGATTTTACCATTGTTGATTTCCTTTTTCGTTTGTTTTGAAAATTTCCAAAGAACAAATTGATTTGAGGAACTTCGGGCAGAGCGGTTTTTTGTTACCTTTCTGAAAACATTTTGATTTTTTTAACGTTAAATTGAAAAAACTTACATTTGACATCAAAATTTGCTCGAAAACGTAGTATTGTTACTTTCATCATAACTGCAATCTGGTCAAATTTCCATTCGGAAAACAAGATCACCCTAAAATTTTCTTATTTCAAGTTTTGAAGAAAAAACGGGAAAGTATAAACAACAAATAATCGGCAAACAAATTAATAAACAATAAGGTACGCAAATTCTATTCAAAAGAACATACACCATGACGAAAATTCACACAAACGCACAATCATCATGTGGTGGGCAGATGGTGGAAAACCAGTGCGGGAAACTTCATAAGAAAATTGTCAGAGTGAGAGGGTGGTGAGAATTGAGAGGAAAATGGAAAAGGGGTAGGAAAAGGGGTCGTGGTATGACTTGGTTGAAGAAGCGGGAAAATAGGGTTGCGAATAGGAAGTAGAGGAAAATCATGAAAATTCAAGTAACATTGTAGAAAAAGTGGAATCTGAAGATTTTCTGCAGGTTGAAAATAGTTCTTGGTTAGATTGGTTTGTGATGTATAGTTGGCCCACCTATAAAACTCGAACTGCTGCACTTTTCTTACTTGAGGAATATGAATTACTTTTTCTCTTACCAAACACCTGCAGTTTCACATCGTCGTCATTTCCTATCCCTCTCTCCCGGTTCCCCGCAATCTCTCACTCCAACAGTTTTCATCTTCTTCCCACAGAGTGGCACCCAAGAAAAATGATGACTGTGCATTTGTGTAAACTTGCGTCGTGGTTTTCATTCTGTTGTATAGATTCGGTGTGCCTCGCTGTTTTTCCTATCATATTTTCACCTACCACTTACATTTTTCATCAGAACAAGACCAATTTCCCCACATTTGATCAAATCCTTATTATATTGCGTAATTTTTGCGTAACTCGCCATCTACTTGTTTTACCTCATATTTCACCATTCTTCCAAATACTGCCCTTCTTCTACTCACACCTATTTTTTCGTTTGTTACAATTCGGCTGCTTTTACTTTTTCTAAAACAAACAAAAAATTTTCAGGGATTTAATATTGGTTCCTAACGGACCTAAACCTATGTCAGTTATTATGAAATAATACACAGTGTTCCAGTGACCAGGAAAAGTAAGTAAAACGAACGAAAAAAGCATTGAAAATTACTCATTCAGCTCAAGAATCATACGTATTTTGAAGATTTGGATTTTCAAACGTTAGAGGTACTCTCCTCATCATTTTACACAATAAAATGCAATGAAAAAGGAACCAAAAAATGGGCAAGTAACTGATGAAGTATTTTTGAACTTTAACTATTTTACAGATTAAATCGAATCCTGCAACACTCGTACGTTGCTCCGAACAACGATTTTTGTTTTCTGGTCCCAGAATAAACAAGATTGTGGTTGAAAACGGTGAGTGTTTTTTTTTTGTATGAGAGGGAATCGTATGAAAGCGCAAGAGGTTTTGTGGCAATGACGCATTGTTTTTTTTCAGAGTCGCACTTTGTTGTACAGCGCACTCGTACAGTTTCTCGGGGCTTACATCTATTTTTGCTTGTAAGTTATAGATCTACAAAAAACTCGTATATCAGTGATAATTCTCAGATTTCGACCCTTTTGATGAGTGTATCTATAAGGACAACATTGCCAAAGTTATCAACTGATACTGTAAGTTTAATGAAATTACATAAGAAATATAAGAAAAATATTTTTCAGTGATCTTGACCAAAGTGAATGAAGTTATTGAGCGGAGAAGGCATATGGGTATGTTAGAATTAAAATTATCTTAGCAAAATAAAGATTTTTTAGAGATACGTATCCCTGGCCGTGGTTGTGAAAAAAGTTTCGATTGTGGCAGTTCAGTTGTAAGTGTTTTTTTTTCAGATTGAGTCGCTATCATCAGTGTCGACAGTCGGAATGCAGATATTGTCGGTTCGATGCAGTTGGCAGAATATTGGATCATCACAGTTCCATTTGTCCATTTCCAATACACCAGTGATAGTCTAGATGTACACAATCTCAACAGGGTCCAGATTACACACAAGCATCAACACACCTCAATGGAAGGATGAAAGTTAAATATTTTTCTCTCCTTTATACACATTTTTTCTCGAGAATGATCGGGCTGAAATTCAACATGATACTTCTAGATACGAGTTGTTTCCCAAATAAATTATTTTGCTTTAAAAATTTTATTCGAAAGACTTATTGAGGCTTGAATCTTAAAGTAAATTTTTCTCAACGTTTGCAGTTATTCAATTTTCGTGCAGTCTGCATAAAACCTTTCAGTCAGAGAAGAACATGTGAAAACTTGAGTTTCAAATCAAAGTTTAGAGATCAACCGCGTATTTTTATATAGATTGAATGAGAATTGTTAAAAATCCGAATGTTTATTTTTAATAAATCATCGCGGAATAGCTCTCCCATTCGAAGACGAATCAAAATTTGTTCCAATGGACTGTAATCACCATGCTGTCCGGTCCCAAGTTTCAGATCCAAAACTCTTTTCATATTATGGAAGAGGGCCATCGTTGATAGGATGCAGCTGCAAATATTAATTTGCTTTCGGGTCATAAAATGCATCAACATACTTGCGTATAGCATGATACTTTCCACGTGAATTTAGTTGGATTTCTTTGCTTGTTCAGTTTTTATGGTGACACATAAATCTAAAGTTGTTTTCATTGTTACATTTGATTGCAAGTCGGACGCCTACAAAAATCTGTTTGCCTAACATATATAAACTGAATCAACATACCTTGTCATTTTCTTTGAGTCTCGAAAATTGTTTTTGTCAACTTTATCCGCGTTCATCTCGAATGATACAACAAGCACAGCGATGAGTGAATTCATTAGACAAATTTTTTTGCGTTTTCGTATCTGCAAGTCAATACAGTTTGATGAAATTAATATTTGCTGACTCACATTTTCTTGCTGACAGAGAACTAATTTAATCCTTTTATCATAACTGTTGATAGGTTTAGATCCTTATCGGAATCAGTATTAGCCTGAACAGGTAGTATTTGCATTTTGAAAGAGTCAAGAGGTACAAAAGTAAATCAAACAAAGGGTATGGTGTATAGGCAACAAAAAAGGGGAATGACACGTATGAAACGAGAAAAGGGCGCACAGGAAGAGATGAATGATATGCAAACACAACCAAGCCACGACACAACTGCCGCGGTGTCAATTGTCATTTCCATATTATAATGCAGGAAGAGGAAATGTGGTGTGTTGTTGGATGGCCGAGAAATTTGGAAAACTCGGCCAAGGAAAATTTCAAACGGAATTTTTTCGGATCACTTTTTTCTCATTTCTTCCCATAAGTCATACATACTCTTTCTCCAAGAAATCTCAACTACATTCTCGATTTTTTTTCCATTTTTGAACCAAATGGCGCTTGTCCATGTATCATGTATCATATCATGAATGGCTTTCTAGAAAAGAGATGAACTCCGATTTTGATGTGAATTTGATTAAAACAATTATTAAAGAAGTTTTTATGAAAAAAAACATAATCTTTCATTGAAGCTTAAATTGACAGTGAATAAATTGGCGTTGTATCCGGGATAGATCGTTGTACTTTTATTGAAAATATTGATATAAACTAATCAGATTTGTTGCTCCATTACTGCATAGGATCGAAGTCGGCGGATATTGATATATACATGGAGAGAATCAGGGTGACCAATAAAGCCAATCGATTTTTCGGGTTGTGGATTCTGGCACTCAAGGGAAACATGAATAATTTTTATTGCCTTTTCCTCTGACGATATTTGATCGACCGCAAATATGGCCAAAAAAGTGAAAGTAGAGAATGAGAAGGCGATGCATGATTTGCGAATGAATCAACTTTCTTCTATCATCCAGTGATTGGCCTTCACAAAATTTCCGAGTCGTTGTGTTATTCTATCATAACTGATTGTTGGCCATGTCCATAAAGATCATAATAAGTACCCTGAAATTATTCATATATAGTTAGAAATAGGGGCAAGTTGAGAGAGAAGAATAATGCGAAAAGACGGATCCGGGTCCAGAAAAAAATCCAAAGATGATCCGAATAATGCGTAGTATGCAGAAAGAGGGAATTGAATGAAATGATGATAAAAATGCCAAAACCACTCCTTTTATACGGAATTCATGTCATAAATCGAATACGGGAATTTTATGGTTTTTTTAATGGGAAAATTTATGGGTTTGAATAAAATATCAATGGAATATCAAATCAACTCGAATATCCGAGAAACGTATGAATAATACTGATCCGGAGAATCTCACGGATCAATAGAAAATTTAAGAAAAAATTGGATAACCCTATCAACAAATGATTTTTTGAAAAAAAGAAGTTGTATAGATAGGAAAAGTATAGAAAATTTTCTAAGCTGGCAAAGAATTTGTTGTGGAATCAGCGTTTTATTTAGTCATATCCGGTCTTAAATCTGATCATTTTTTCAAAAAAACAAAACAGGTGCTTTCGTTTTCGGATCTATAGATCCATAGATCAAGGAATTGAGGACCGAAAAATTACAGGCAGTAACCATTCCTCAATATTTTCAACAAAAAAAAACAACATTCCACAAATATTTGATAATATACAAAAAAAAATGGAACTCGAGAAAAATATTGGCTCACAATGATATTATCTGTTAACCTAATCTTGATACATTTCCGGTCACAAAAATCGATAATCCAACTAGATCAAGATAGTGCCGGATCAGTCGTAAAATTATATCGAATGTGTCAACAAAATGTGTAAAAAAAACCTATATACAGTTTTGACCTTTCCTCAACGCGCGTATCCTTCCTAAGCGGGTGCGCAACATTTTCCCACTCACTCTTCCTGGTGCATCCACACCGGTTGGTCGCTTATTCATAATGACTGACACCCTTCAAATGGAACCATCTGCTAATGATCTCATCCAATTTCAAGCCATGATGATGGCATACTGTACCGCTGCCATTCTACAGTATCCAGTGCTCGGATCGGAGCAATCAACAAATCCACTGGAGCCGAAGAGGAAGAGAAACCATCGAATCCCCAAGAAAGACACCAATCTTCACATTGAACGGGACACTAAGCAAATCGCGGGACTTGTCAAGTCGGAGTTGAGACGGTTGGAAATTTCGCAGCTGATGTTTGCAAAGAAGTATTTGAAAACGTAAGTTCATAGATCCATAGATTCATAGATCCATAGATTCATAGATCCATAGATTCATAGATTCATAGATCCATAGATTCATAGATCCATAGATTCATAGATTCATAGATTCATAGATTCATAGATTCATAGATTCATAGATTCATAGATTCATAGATTCATAGATTCATAGATTCATAGATTCATAGATTCATAGATTCATAGATTCATAGATTCATAGATTCATAGATTCATAGATTCATAGATTCATAGATTCATAGATTCATAGATTCATAGATTCATAGATTCATAGATTCATAGATTCATAGATTCATAGATTCATAGATTCATAGATTCATAGATTCATAGATTCATAGATTCATAGATTCATAGATTCATAGATTCATAGATTCATAGATTCATAGATTCATAGATTCATAGATTCATAGATTCATAGATTCATAGATTCATAGATTCATAGATTCATAGATTCATAGATTCATAGATTCATAGATTCATAGATTCATAGATTCATAGATTCATAGATTCATAGATTCATAGATTCATAGATTCATAGATTCATAGATTCATAGATTCATAGATTCATAGATTCATAGATTCATAGATTCATAGATTCATAGATTCATAGATTCATAGATTCATAGATTCATAGATTCATAGATTCATAGATTCATAATTTCTTATTCCAGATGTCGCCGAACCATCTCAGATGTGTTGAACTTCCCAAAATCGTGGAATCAGCTGGCAGCCAAGGGACGACGGTATTACATTATGATGGAGAGCTGGTTGAGGGAGAATGATGAGATGAAGTTGAAGATGGTGCATAGTGACCAACCAGAGGCAGAAGTTGAGAATCATCAAACTGTTATTGAGCCAGTCGTTGAGCCAGTCAAACTTGAGATGGCTTAGGCTTAGGTTTAGGGCCTATGTTTATTTTTTTATCAACTCATCAGAAGGTCTTTTCTGATATTGCTATTTTTGTCATCATTCTCATTTTCTAGTAAATCGGAAAATTCAGTTTTTTTTTTTTCAAATTTTCACTTATTCTAGGATCCTCTTTTTTGTTTTCATAATTTTTTATTTGTCATAATTACAATACATAAAATAAACGTTATATATTTTTCTGTTTTTTAGATATCATCATATTTATCCATTCTCTCAAATCCGATGTATGCCACTATCCACCAAAATGCGCCAATGTGATTCAAAATAATTATTGATATGATATTGATCGAGAACCGACGGTCAAACATCACAGATAAAATTTTCACATTTTCCCATGCCGCTCTCTGGGAACTATACGTCAAATACAGCGAATGGCCGAATGGTCGTACTTCCGTGTTTTCGATTACAATCCAAAACAGTTTATACCCAAAGATCCGTATCGCCTGGGAATCATAGTAATATGTAGAAGTGGTCAAGCAAGATCAGAAGAATGGAGCGAATATTAAGTTCTTGATCCATCAGAAATTTCCAAGCATGATACATACGAGCATTTTGTAACAAAAACTTGGGGAAGAGATTTGCTCAATTGTGAAAACTGTTCAAGATATATTTGTAATGCTCAAGATTTATTTTGTTCGAATGGTAACTTTAATAACTGACTTCACTTTCGTTGAAGTCGAGTTTTATGTGTTCTTTTTTATAACATTTTTTTCCACGCCAAAGCCTGCAAGAATAGTCTAATAATCGGCATAATAATTATTTCTTACCATGTGTTGTACTCGAATTCCTTCGATTTGAGCTTTATGTTGTCCCTGTGCAAATTGTACTCGATCGGTGACACAACAGCAATGTTCCAAATTTTTTCCATTCCCATGCCTATAAGAATAGTCTAATAATCGGCATAATAATTACTTCTTACCAAAACCACGTGTTGTATTCAAATTCTTTCGATTTGAGCTTCATGTTGTCTGTGCATATTGCACTCGAGCTGAGCATGACTTCAATGTCGAAGTGTAAATTCGAAATGCACTTGCTGGTGCTCAAATCCATGTTTCCAAAAGCGATGATTCGAGACGTCTCTTCTATTGTTTGAACATCGAATTTTCGAGTTGTTGTTATTTTTTCATCATTACTGATTATCAGCTTACATCCGGAGATTGATACTACCCTGAAATAAAAGCAAAATAGTTTGAACTAGGATTTGTCGAGTAATATGAGAAGGAAAGAACGGAAATATGGATTCTGATCCATAGAATCAGCAGGATCCAGTCAAAAGTGTGTTGTATATAGGAATATGAAAACGAATTGAATGATACCAACACTGCCAAACCATCTCCTTTTATAACAATTTTTTTCCCAAATCGAATTTGGGAAAAACAATCTATTGAAGTAGCGGGAGAGGAGAGGCAGCATTCATTCTTCCTCTTTTATTATATCAACATGCATATTCTCATGAGAAAATATGTAATGCATACAAATTTTATTTGTTTTCAAATATATATTCGCTATAAAAGGAGTGGTATTGTCATTCTTGTTATCATTCTTCTTCCTCCTCTTCCTGGATATACCACCATTATTGCATAGATAATCGATGATCCCAGTTTCAGGGCTATCCTTTTTCAGCCGCTTCATTTTTTTCTTGCCTGATACGATACTTCAAATTTAATTGAAACTGTTTCAGGGTAACTGACTCCTTATGGATCTTAGACTATCAACAGTTAAAATAAACGGAACTACAAATCAATGAATGTGAAAAAAGTGCACAATCCAGCAAAAATGGAACTACAAAATGAGGATGCTCGAACTTGATGACCAGTAATATTCAATCATAAGAGCCTGTACAATTCTTTTTTCAGTTTCAACAACACCATAATTCCGGACGTCAAGGAAACAGCAACTACAGCCAAACAGGTGTTCAGCCTTAAAGGATCGGAGAATGGAGATGGCGGTTTTCCCGGGTCAAACTACGAGCTGATGTTGGAAATAAACCTGTAAAAGAGAAGGCGCAATGACAACAATGGAAATCCTCTTCGACCATGTGCTCGTTCCTCGGTAAGTTAACAATTAGATTATCATTATCATCAAAAATATTTAGAAAGGCCTACACATTCACATTCAACGCAAACATCAACAACCGGGCCGGAGTCATTAAAACTATCTCAATGGACATATGACAAATGGTGGTAATTACATTTGATCCTGTTATCAATAAATATTTGGTATGAAAGAGTTTGTATTATCAAAACAAAACAATTTGAAAGATCGAAATGAGTTGCGATTTTTCTTACTATATACCGTATCCCGTGAGAATATTTGTTCATGAGGGAGACCCCTGCGATGTTCAACACATTATTTTCTTATCGCCCATTCATCCATCAAGGTACACAACTTTACCATATCGAATGAACAACGCAATAAAATTGCTATAAAAGTTGGGAAGTACATATTGTTTGTATATAATGAACATCAAATAATGTGGAACATGTTTAAGAATGGAATTGTATGATTTCAACATTTCCAGCTCTTGAACAATGATTTATTTTAGATCATTGATACCAAATCGACCGGTCAAACATCAACATGCATATTCCCATAAAAAATATGTAACGCATAAAAATTTTATTCGTTTTTGGAAAAACAATTTGGGAGAAAAAATCTATATAAGCAGAGGGAAAAGAGGGGCAGTATTCATTCTTCCTCTTTTATTTCCTGATGCCAACTCAACTATCAATATTTCAGGGTAGTATCAATCTACGGAGGTGGACCTATGATCCATTCTTGGATACAAGAATGGTAGTTAGAACAGAAGATAAAACTATTTGAAAAAATGGATCTCGGACTGGATTTGAGGAAGATAGAGAAATTTCAACATCATGGTCAGCAGCCTGCCAACAAAATATGGTGTCATTCGCTTGGCTCAACAAGGCCATAACAACTGCACAGGAAATTGGACGTGTATTAAGTGGATGTTGATGGCTCAAGTAGGTTGAAATCAAAACGATGATTGGTGAAAGTGAAATTTCAGTATAAAACAAGTGATCCGATGTGAAAATAATGCACAATTGCAGCAGGATTTTAGAATAGGAAAAACAATGCTCAGGAACGTGGCTGTGGAGGTGTAAATAAATGTATTTTTCAAATAAATTGTGTTTTTCAAGTGAAAAGTGACAAAACATGAAATCAGAACAAAGTTGGAACAAAAAGTAACAAGTACTTGATCTTATACATAACCTGCACATAAAAACAAAAAAAATTGAGCTCTCCTGAACTATATAGGTATTTCACGAATTTGTGGGACCGATGACCGATCTATGGCTCCGTAGACCAATCTACGGGTCCGACAGCCAAACAGGGGGTCCGACGACCATTTTTCATCATCAAGGCAAACAACTTTACCATATCGAGGAAACAACGCAATAAAATTGCTATAAAAGTTAAGAAGTACATATTGTTTGTATATAATGAACATCAAATGATGTGGATTGATGATGTTTGAGAAAGGAATTTATGATTTCAGCATTTCCAGCGCTTGAACAATGATCTATTGTAGATCATTGATATCAAATCGACCGGTCAAACATCAACATGCATATTCCCATAAAAAAATATGAATCCCATAAAAGTTTTATTCGTTTTCGGAAATTTATTTGCTATAAAAGCAGTGGTATTGTCATTGTTGTTATCATTTCTTTCTACTCTCTCTTCCTGGATACATCACCGCTATTTGATGGATGATCCATGGACTCACTTTCTGTACCATCCTTTTTCGGCCGCTTCATTTTTTTCTTGCCTGTTACGATACTTCAAATTTTATTGAAACTGTTTCAGGGTAACTGACTCCAGATGGATCTTAGACTATCAACAGTTATAATGAACTGAAAAAAACAAAACAATGGATGCATAGATCTGAAAAACAATCAAAGGATATTGAATTTCGAAATGCTGGAAACGCCATGAGTGCCCAAAACACATCAATGCTAGTTCCTCAAAAAATTGAGTTGATGATGTAAGTGAAATATGTAAACCTATTTTCAATTTAAAACGATGAATCGCAGCTCAGACGATATCAAAACGAACGGGAATAAAAAATTCAGTATCAAGAATTTTTCTGTCAATTCAACGTCTCCCAAGGAACCTTCTCTATATTCACATGGTCGCCACTATGGTGATCCAAGGGACCTCAGTTCAACTTTTTTTTGAGAAAACAAGGTGCATTGCTGACTAATATAGTTGAACTGGACGTAAGTGGATCCACTATTTTTAGTATTTATTGATAAATAACAGAGACAATGACATACTGAACGAAACGGATGGAAAATGTGTTAATAGAATAAAAACCTGATCTCACATTCAATGTAAGAAGTGTTATCAACAAAATCAATTATTTGGTTGATGATATGTATTTTCAGGACAAGGCCGAGATAAAACATAACAACACATCATAATTGTACAGGAGATTGGACAAAATTGGGATAGTATTTGGTGTATACTTTCACATTATCAATAAATTTTTAAAGTAAATGGTTTTATGAGCTGAAAATGACTGACTGATCTTACAATCAGCAACATTTTACATTTTATTTACAAAGATTTTTATCTCATATGAAAAAGCTTGATTAAACAAGGTTTTGAAAAAAAACCAAATTATATAGCCCATCAGAAGATAAATCAAACAAAGTGCCGGTTTTTTCTGGAAAATTTTTGAAACGATGAAACTCGAAAATGCCAAAAATAGGGCAAAGAAAGTGGTTTTTTTTCTCAAAAAAACGAGCTGTCGATATACACCGGGGAGAGAAAAGGGAGGAAATTTGAGAACACAGTATGTGACAAATTCAAATGCTTATATTTCAACGGAGTCAGTTTGTTTTTATCCCCCACCCTTCTCTATGCTGAGAAAATTGTACAATCAATCAAACGGATAATGGCCAAAACCAAGAAACATAGTGTATTATTTGATCAAGTTGGGATAAAAATAATATAAATACAAATTCATGGGATAACTAGACATATCATGCATTTAAAAAATTAATATTTATTTGGGAAGTCGTGCAAATGGGTCTCTTGAATTCCAGCATTCTTCCTGAAATTGGTGTCTAGATTAATACTATTCCATTCGATTTTCAACAACTCACCTTCAAGTTGACGACACTCGGTAAGCACTGCTATATACAGCTCCAACATACTTTGATTTCTACAAAAAATTATTCTAATTTTATGTTGAATGAGGGCAGTACCTTCAAATTCTTTTTTTCGTCATTGTCGGTTCGAAATCCAGTTTTCTCATCCTGTAACCTCTACAACTCTTCTTCCTGATCCACCCAGATTTAAGCAATTTTCATGGTTGTGTATGGTATACGGCAATTTTATCGTCTATCCCCGGTATCTCGCAATTGTGTTGATCAATACTTTGGCCCTGAAAACACACAGATTATGAGCTTGAAAAGTGAAAAAGTTATAATCATACCATTTTTTTTCTCCTGACAATGGTCGTTGCATTTTTTTGTCCAAAACATGCTTTCTGTGCAGTTTTTCACGATCTTTCAATTTCTGAAAAATAATATTTTTTGATTAAAATGATAAATTAACTTACATTTTTCATTTCCAGATAAATTTGACTGTTTTTTATTCTTCCATCATAACTGAAGCGATTTAGATCAGATATTGATCAATATTACCCTGAAGTTAGTCAATTTTATACGACAAGAAGATACGTAATTACGAAAAAAACTTTTTCAAAAAAATGAGGTGGAGAAAAGAGCCGAAGGCATAGGATGGTGCTATAGAAATTAGTTAATAATGAAACATTATAAATATTTGAGAGGGAGCAGAGGAGCCCGTGTGTTATCAATTCTGATTGATGTGCGCACCAATCAAAAGAACAACATTTTATCAGCATTTTTACACATTTTTTTTGTCATCATCACAGTGTTTTCATGATTTTCTCCACATTCATTATCAAGTCGTTCATATTCTTTTTACCTGTGAGCTCGTATTTTGTATCTCATAGTCAACGATGCACAATTTTAAGTGATGTAAAGATCTCATATCTTCCATAATTTGGAGCATCAGATTTTTGATCGAGAAGATGATAAAAACTAAACAAAATATTTATTTGCAAAAAAGACGCAAGAATTATGCAGATGGACATCCATGACAGCAACGACAATTTTCCTGGAAGTTTTCTTCTAGATTATTATTATTTTTCAACTCAATTACCTCAAGGGGTTCCATAATTTTGCTGGTATTGTTTTCCTTCATCTCTTTATCAGCCACATTTGATGATTTATTTTAAATATGTCTACAACTTGTTCCTCAATGCTGCTCAAAAAAGTTTGTTGCTGAAAATATTTGAAATCTTTTTGATTTGTTGCGAAAACTTACAATTTGAAACATTCTGATAGTCTTCCTTATGTTGACTTGCCGTATTTCCAAAACTAACTTTACCGTATCATTATCAACCTTTCCTTTCTCGGTAGTTGTTCCATTCATCCTTTCCAATTCTAAAACTCTTCAAAGTTTCTGAAACTCACAATAGACGAGTTCATCACCCCCCCCCCTCTCAACCAAAGTTTTCAGCAACTTACCTCAATGTTGATCAGTTTCAAGCAGGTTGATGAGTTATGTTGGTCGCGAATTCTTGTCTCGCATCGTTTCGTTGCTTAAATATACTTTAAGATATGGAACACTGCAAAAAAGCTTTGTTTAATCGAAAAAAACGGAAAAAACCTTCATTTTCTATTTCTGAATAAATATGATTACTTTTTTGCTTTCATCATTACTGTAAAGTGGTTTAGACCCGGTGATGGGTCAAATTATCCTGAAATCAGTTTTTAAAAAGATATAGCGATAAATGTAAAAAAAATAGGAGGAAAGTATGTGAAAGAGGAGCGGAGGCCCAACGCTATAAAATGAGGATGCGAAGAAGAGAACTCTCGAAGAAGATGTTGGGGGAATGTGAGAGCGCACAGGAACGGAGCTCATCTCTTATTTCATGTCGTGTTGCGTTGGCGTGTCATATTTCACTTCAATTTTTTCAAATGTTGGTTTTCGAAAAATTTATTCGACAGGGATCATTAGGTACAATCGGCCTGAGACCATCATTTTTCAAGCTTGTATAATGATATAAGAAGGCTGGAGCTAAACCTGGATAGAAAAAACTGGATAGAAATATAGATTTTTCTATCCAAGCTAGCTTTGTAAAACTTGAAAAGCTGATTCTGAATCATTTTTTACATTTTGGCAAAAAAGCCTATGAGCTTACGTCCATCTGAAAATTGGATACTTTTTGGCTGTGAATCCGGATGAAATTGCCCTTCATGGCTCGTCAAGCTCTAAAAAAACTAGCTTGGTTTGAAAAATCTTTACTATTTTTTAAAAAATTGACACATGCAGATAAGCTGAAGACGAATTATATTGTCACTTTTTTCTGGAAAATTTTCGAAAATGTCAATCATTTGTGGGAGTTGAAGTTGCATATATTCAGACCAATTTAAGTCGAATTAGGTGAATAAAATGTGTTGTATTTTTATGGAGGCATAAAAATATTATTTTATTTGATATTTTTATTATTAAAGAATGTAGGCATAAAAACCTTCTCGGGATATAGAATTCTACAGATGGATTCCGACGATTGCCACTACCAAATTTCTGAAACTTGTTGTTAGATTATTATTTTTCAACTCATAGTCAACTTCCAGCAACTCACCTCTAAGTCTTCCAAATGTTCACTAATGTTACTGGCTACACTGGATATCTGCTTGTCAGCCATAATCGACGGTGCATTTTGTTGACCACATTCGTTTCAATCTTTCTCCCAATTGTCCCCAACATTTTTCACTGTCGTTGCTGAAGTTATTTCAAATCTCTTTTACTTTTTTTCCAAAAACTTACAGTTCGAATCTGGGTCATACTCATTCGATTGAGCCGTTGTTTGTCTCGATTTCCATAATGACCTCACCCGTATTACTATCAAAGTTTTTACTTCAACAGTTGTTTCGTTCATCTTTCCAATTCTGAAACTCTTCAAATTTTCTGAAACTTGACTGAAAAACTTACAAATTTGTCCAAACTTACGATGTTTCTGTGTGCTGATAGTGTCAAGAGCTCCTCATATCTATTTTCTTCCAAAACTCTTTGGTCACTGGGGCAAAGGCAACTATTCAATTCTAGCATTTTCAAGATCTTTTTCGAAATGAATGTTAAAATAACATACCCAACTTTTCACTTTCCAGCTAAACTCTGTCATTCTGGAGTTTCGACGAGAGTTGTTGCACCAAACCACATCGCAGGAACTACATCATCACTCAAATATTTTGTCCTCTGAAATTTTTTACAGTGAAATTTGAATGATATTACGTTTTTGTACTTTCAGAATTGTTGCATTTAATTGTCCTTGGTCGTGACACACACTTGGTTTGGCAAATCCATTCTTTGTTTTTCTGTCAATGAGTTGATTTCGCATTTTTGCCAATATCTGAATTTCTGAAAAAATTAGTTTTATTTCAATTGAAGAAATTGCAAAATAACTTACATCCTTCATTTCCAAATAGATATCGTTACTTCTTTCGCTTTCATCATAACTGTGAAGTGGCTTAGACCCGAGGGTGGGTCAAATTATCCCGAAATCCGTTCATTTTGAAAATTTGAAATGCTAACTGCAAAAAAACGACAAAAAAATGAGAGGAGCTGGGGACCAGCGTTGTGAAACGAGGGCGCGAGGAAGAGAAAACTGGGAGAAGATATTGTGGGAATGTGAGAGAGTGCAGAAAAAGAGCCCATCTCTTATTGATCGGGCTCCTCATGAGTCATATTATGTAATGCTCTGGATGTGAAAAAAAGTGATAAAACATACTAGAAGTAAACACTTTGTAGTTCTAAAACACTATTAGCTGTATCTAATTCTTTATTATTGTAGGCTCTTGGGCTCTTTACAATGAAAAATAATGATTATTTATTTATAGTAAAAATTAATGTTGAAATTTGGAAAAGACTTCGGTTGGAACAAAAGGCAATGTTAACTGTAGGGAGTGTTTGCAGATGATGGAAACTGACATTCTGCAAATTTTCATTTCAACAAAATGTAATTTTTATTGCTTTTCATACCTTCAATGCTGATGAATTATTTCCTTTCCTCATTTTGGTGGTCATCGGGTACTCGATAGTAGTTACAATGTTCCATTTGTTGTTTGAGCCATATTTCTGAAAATCACTACATAACTATCGTAAAAATAACTCTAAACCGACCTTTCATAATCAAACATGTTATGTTGTCGTTGATCATCAGAATGACGGTTCCTTGATTCTGAAAAAAGTCATTATAAAACCAGAATTATGTAGCTATTGTTACAATTGATACAGTGAATAGCGTTGCAGACACGTGATCTTTTGTACTCAAATCGGATATCACTGGTATTTGACTCATCACTTTCAACTAAGCTGTTGCCATGGTTTTGATATGTATCTGAAAATGATTAATTGAAATTTGAGAGTATTCATTTACAAATACCATTCGATTTTGATGAAATCATTTCCTCGTACCGTTATCCATCTTTGAGAGCGGTTTCAAGTCGTTGATATTAAACACATGAGCTTCGTCGATCAGAATCAGATTCAGCTATTCTTCTTACTTTTCCAATCTAGCTATGGATGTGGATAACGGTTTGATAGATATGTCGAATGTCGAGAAAATCAATTGGTTTTGACAAGTGTTCCAGGAATTCTTCGAACTGGACACTAGTTCTCAAAAATGATTTTTCAGTTCGGTGTCCAAAATTCTGGTTTACCTACCTCGTTGTCCATTTTTGTTGCATATCAAAATATTGTTGCTATTTTATCATAACTGATGAACGGCCAGATCCGGATAGGAATCGAAATCACCCTTCAAAAGTTTGATATTAGTACATCAACTCAAAATAAAGAGTAAAAACTGAGAAAATGAACGAATCAAATGACGGATGGGAGAAACACGAATGAATAAGAAAATGTATCAGGAAAAATTTTATAATGATGGTTATTTGAAGGAGAGAGAAGAGAGGCGAAAAATTGTGAGGCTCTTATCAATAATTGAAATGACACGGAACCTGGCACGCTGCCGATTTTTCCGCTTATCAGGAACCGAGGGAAAAATTTGTACTTTAGTAGAATTGTGGCGAAAATAGTCCAAAAATGATGGAGAAGGTCGAGAATGGAGGTAGAGGCGATATGAAACATGAAAATTATGGTGGACAAGAAGAATATCAATATTTCATGAGATAAAAATTATCAAAGTCTGATGCCGGGTTGAAAGATCGTCCACAACCTGCATGACGACCAACTGGAACTGTGCTCTGTGGAAGAAATATCGTTATAAAACTCGTCCCTGATTGATTTTCTCATTGATAGAAACAAAACCTTGTCTCTAAACAGAAATATTTGAGAAAATTGCATATAACTTCTCCAAATGTGCATATAGAGCCGGTGAATAATTATCAAATGATGATGAATATGACTTTTTAAAAATTGTGGTTTTTTCTTCATTTAAAACTCTCAAACTATATACAGTTTTATTATGATAAAAATATACATATTTATAGATGAAGTTACTTCTCCTATTCAGGCCTCTCTGGTTTCAATCGCCTCTCCATCGAACTTTGCCTTGTTGACAATATAACCTGAAAAAGTTAGGAAGTTTTGATGGTTTACTTTTTGTGCTTACCACCACTTCTGGAATCCGATGTTTTCAGTGATTTCGTCCATTTTGAAGTTGTGGTTTATGGATGGTGTCCAACTTCCAGAATTTATTGCATGTTCCTCAGATATTTCATATCTTCATTTGTTCGCTTCCATGAGAAAATAACTTTCGGCCTTCCTAGTGATTCGGCAAAGTGGGTTTTGATGTTTGAATGCGTTCCGGTGAACTGTGGTATGAAAATATCAGCTCCGTCCAGACCCCATTCACAATAAGGATGAGATCCTCCAAATCCTTTTTGCCAATCCGGAAACACTTGAATTCGTGAACTCGATAAAATTGTCCACCATGAACATCCAATCAGAATCTACTCCGATCTGAATATGAATCTATGAATCTATGAATCTATGAATCTATGAATCTATGAATCTATGAATCTATGAATCTATGAATCTATGAATCTATGAATCTATGAATCTATGAATCTATGAATCTATGAATCTATGAATCTATGAATCTATTAATCTATGAATCTATGAATCTATGAATCTATGAATCTATGAATCTATGAATCTATGAATCTATGAATCTATGAATCTATGAATCTATTAATCTATGAATCTATGAATCTATGAATCTATGAATCTATGAATCTATGAATCTATGAATCTATGAATCTATGAATTTATGAATCTATGAATCTATGAATCTATGAATCTAGTGAATCTATGAATCTATGAATCTATGAATCTATGAATCTATGAATCTATGAATCTATGAATCTATGAATCTATGAATCTATATATCTATGAATCTATGAATCTATGAATCTATGAATCTATGAATCTATGAATCTATGAATCTATGAATCTATGAATCTATGAATCTATGAATCTATGAATCTATGAATCTATGAATCTATGAATCTATGAATCTATGAATCTATGAATCTATGAATCTATGAATCTATGAATCTATGAATCTATGAATCTATGAATCTATGAATCTATTAATCTATTAATCTTTTAATTTATTAATCTATTAATCTATTAATCTATTAATCTATTAATCTATTAATCTATTAATCTATGAATCTATGAATCTATGAATCTATGAATCTATGAATCTATGAATCTATGAATCTATGAACTCACCTCCATATCCATGTTTGGTGCATTCCAAATTGTTTTTATTCTTTTATCACAACTGACGAAAGGTCCAGATCCGGTTAGGAATCAAAATCACCCTTAAAAATTTGGTATTAGTAGGAAAAAACGAAAATGAAAAGAAAAAAGTGGACCAAATGAACGAAAAACAGACAAATGACAGATGGGAGTAACACGAATGAATGAGAACATGTGCTAGGAAAAAAGAAAAGGTCGATAAAGGTGGGTATTTGAGAGAAAGAGAGTGGGAAGAAGCAAAAAAAATTGTGAGGCTCTTATCAAAAAATAGGAAGACACGGAACCTGGCACAGTGCCATTTTCTCTTTATCAGCTGTGGGAAAAAAATTGTACTTTGGCAGAATTGCGGGAGAGTTGATCAAAAATTATGGATTAGAACTGAAATGAAGGTAGAGGCGATATGAAACATGCAAATTATGAGAAAAAAGGTGATGATGAGGGATAAAATATCAAAACCCTTATGATAGGTCGTTTAGGCATCCACAGAACGCAGTAAAACAAACAGCGAAGCGAGAAAATGATAGTCGAACCTGAACGCTATAGATTTGCCTCTTTGTCGTCGAATTGTGGGCAGAGTGTGCAATTCAATTGACGCAAAAGCACAGAGCGGGAAATTGTGAACGATTTCATCATCATTTTCGAGCGACTGCGGAGGGCAATAAAACAAAAAATGACCAATGAAAGGATGACACCATGCCATAAACTATTATATTGGATGAATAAGGCAATGATGCAATATTGTAGGTGCTTAAATGGTGGGAATCTCACTTCTGTAGAAAAAAGGGAAAGTGAAGATTGAAATTAAGCCTACAGCTAAGCTCCCAGGTGATTGATTGTATCGAATGATCATTTTAATCGGTTGATTTCCACTTTAAAAATACCAAATGGAGCGCATTTTCAATTTCAAACATTGCACTTGATAAAAGAAATATATGATTCAGTTTTATTTCAGAATATGAAAAAATTAAATTATCCTTTTCGCTTAAGTCGTCTCTCTCGCCACCTTCTGGATTCCCACCATTCCATTTGTGTTCCGTTCTCCCATCTGATGTGCTGAAATATTTATTTTTTCACTAATTAGCCTTTCTGTGGAAAAAACACACCTTGGTTCGTCGTCGCTGTTTGCACCATTATTTTCATCGCGATCGTATTCCGACTGATGACTGGAGGATCCTTACCAGTTTTCGTTACGGTCCTCTTGCCGATTCACAAAATTCTGGCCATGGCTGGACGATCCTTGTTTTGGGATAGCGGATGTCTCGATAATTCGGGACCCCGCGAGCTTCCTCATATTGCCCAAGTCTGCCGGTTCATCGATGTTCCTCCATTTGATACCAATCTCGCTCCTCCATAGTTCCCATAATTGCTCGATTCTTGTTGATCTCTGAAGTCTCTCTCCTCGCAATGTTTTCTGTTCGATCGACCAGTATTGGTGGTATGATTGTTTTGATAGTCATCCTCGCTACAAATCTTTTCTTTTTCATTTTCCGCTTTCTCATCTTTTTCAGCTTCTGCATTTTCATCAACTTCCTCATCTTCAGAATCTTCATCATCCTTCAAGACCATGTGCCGTGTACATCGGATGATAAAATATTCCGGTAACGGGGTTGTATCCATATTGTTGTTCTTGGATTGGCGATGAACTTCTGGATCGGCTTTTTTTTTGATTCTTGAGTGTGCTCATATTATCTTTCATTATAACTGTCAGTAGGTTTAGCTCCTCGCGGATGCAATATTAATCCCTGGAAAACATATAAATTTAAAAAAGTAATAAATGCATATAGACAAAAGTGAGTAGAAAATGAATGAGATGATGAATGGGAATATGTGAGAATAACGAAAAAATGGCACGTAATCGTTGTATGTATAAGGAGAAGAATTGTAGGAAAATTGGGTGCTTGGATAATGATGGTCCTAATGCGTAGCTAGTAAAGGAAAAATGAGGATGGTATACAATGAATGTATTCACGTTACTGTACAACATACAAAATATTTCGATGAATGAATAAAGAAATACCGAATAGCGGATGGGAAAATGGGGAAAAACACGTATGAAAAATACATAAAAGCAGGGAAATAGTCGATAGGAAGTTTATGGTGTTTGAGAGAGCGAGGGCAGAGGCAAAAAAGATTGTGTGGCTCTTATCAAACAGAGGAACGATGCCGAGCCTCGCACGGTGCCACTGTTTTTTATCAGAGGGACAAAAATTATCTTGAAGAAATAAATTGCGAGTGGGGGTAGGCATGAAGAATGTTATCGATGGAAGTGAGACGACGAATCGATGTTTTATGAGGAAGGCAATATGGAAATATGACGCCGGGTCGACTGACCATCCACAGCTGCGCCTCAACGCTATGTATTTGCCTCAGTGTCGTAAACTCGTGGGCAGAGTGTGCAGTTCAACACACTCACGCGAAATCACACAGAGCGGCGCAATTGTTGAGTGCTTCATCATCATTTTTGCAAGAGTGCGGAGAGGAGTGTTAGAAACAAAAACGAATGGACGATAAGAACGATGTGAACAACGGGGTCGCTGCGTTTTGTTAGAGAAAGGGGGCAAAATTGAAATATGATCCCGGGTCACATCTGGTCAACCACTAGCTACGTGACAGTAGGAGAAGAAGAAAAAGTGGACCACGTTTTTTGATTTGGTGCATGGGGAAGGTAAAAAGTTTTTTAACAAATACGAAAAGCAATAAAACAGCTGTCGGATGATGAAAAATAGTGGAACGGCCAATGGGCCATTACATTGGATGAATGGGGTAATAATTCAGTATTGTAAGTACTTGAGCGATGTGAATGTTCAGTATGGAGGAGAGAAAGTAAAACTTAATTTGAAGCACAGTACTATGGTATACTTCTCGCATTTTTTTTCTAACTGGTGCAAACACATTTCAATTCCAGAGTTTCCAGGAAGTGTCATTTTCTTTCAAATTTTGAGAAACACTGGAGTTTTCATAAACATATTTATTTCCAACTTATACAATCATATTAGTTGCTCTTTCTTTCTCTTTCCAGGAAACGTACGAGTTTTCCAAACTTCGTTCACATATCCATCGCAGACTGCTTTGAACAATTGGCTCGTCAAAGTATCATTTCTAAATTACAAATTTCAGTTGTTGATTGGAGTACTGTTATACCTGATATGGAGCTCAGTTTTCTATCCAGTTCGGTCCTTTGATCGATACTTTTCTAGCTGGGAATCTGAAATAATTTTGTGTGCAAATAAACTATAGAAACGGTACTTACATTTTCATTTTTTTCTGGACCAGCCTATTGCCGTACATTGTATATTTTCTCCGTTGATTCGACGGACTTGGAACAAATTGTTTCTTCTTCTGATGAGTCTGAAATCATTTTTTTTTGATTACATAAGTTCGTATCATTACCAACTTTTAGGCAGTGTGCCGAGTGGAAGAATGGCTCAGCAATAGGCATGAAAAGCAAACAAATCCAAACTGGTGTCACCTTGGAACAGTCTGCCAGAAGAATGCCGGTTGAAGAATATTTCTCTTGAACGATGATCTAGCCATAGATGCTTGATCCCCAATACATTATTCACTCCTTGCAAATTGCCATGGCATGAAATCAGTGGATTTTCCTTTAGATTCTCGTACTTGATAAAATGCAAACGAAGAAGGTGCATTTCGGCCGATTCGGAATGATCCATTGTCGGTTCCCGTGAGGATCAAAACAATCTATGTCAAGATTCCGGTTAACGTTCTCTCAAAATCTCGTCAAGTGGATATGGAAGATTTGGGCTAGCAATACAACAACAGGCATAGTGAAATCGAGAATCTCTGTCCGGTGTACCAATCATTGATGGGATCTTTCTTGATCGTTCCTGGAATTCTTGGTATCCACTATATCTGCATTTCTTTGATTCTTGATTGTGCTCATATTATCCTTTCATTATAACTGACAGCAGGTTTAGCTCCTCGCGGATGCAATATTAATCCCTGGAAAACGTACAAATTAATGAAAGTAATAAATCTAGAACAAAAATGAGTAGAAGATGATAGGAATGGTGGGCATCAATGTGTTAAGAGTTGTAGGAAGAAGAGGTACTTGGAAAATGACGTCCGTATAAGGAAGTTAGGTAAGAAAACAATGGGAGTGATGTACTATGAATGTATTCGCGTTACTATAAGACGTACAAAGTAGTTCGTTGAATGAACAGAACAATATCAAATAACGGATGGGAAAATGGGGAAAAACACGTATGAAAAATACATAAAAGCAGGAAATAGTCGATAGTAAATGGTATTTGAGAGTGCGGAGAGAGGCAAAAATGAATGTGTGGCCCTTATCGAAAAACGTAACAACACGGAACCTGGCACGGTGCCATCCTTTTTTGCTTATCAGGAACCACCACAAAATCTAGCCGTAGAATCATACTGATAACAGACAAAAACGCAAAACTGATATAAAATGATCAATTGAACCAAAATAATGGATCGTTTTATGGAAAAAGCACAGAAAAAGTGAGAATGATAGGAATAATAAGGTATATCAATGCTTTATGAGGGAAAAAATGTGGAAATATGATGCCGGTTCTACTCGTTATTCATGACCTGCAGGAAGAGAAATAGTAAAGCGAGGGAATGGCTGTTGAATCTCTACGCTATGTATTTGCCTCTCTGTCGTCAAATTGTGGGTAGAGTGTGCAATTCAACACACTGACGCAAAGGTACACAACGGGAAAATGTGGACGGTTTCATCATTATTTTTGAGTGAGTGCGGAGGGAAATAAAACAAAAAATGACTAATGAAAGGATGAGACCATGCCATAAACCATTATATTGGATGAATAAGGTAACAATGCATTATTGTAGGTATTTAAATGGTGGGAATGGTTAATCTGTGAAGAGAAAAATTGAAGTGCACTAAAACAGAGATCGCGCATAGAGCGGGCCAGCAAATATTCTTTTTTTTTTGGTGTGAGTAGAGAAATCAACAATCGTCATATTAATTAAATAATTTATTGAGAAGTTCAACAAAAAAGGCAGGGACAAGTAATGTGATGAATAAAAATAGACAAGAAGTACTTTGACAAATAAATCGAAATTTGAGGGAAACTAGGATGGACACATCGTAAAAATAACACTGATGGTGAGAGTTTGTGTTGGAACACTTTCAATTTCGAGGTCCCTATCCAATCGCGCAATTCTCTGAAATAGCTATTAACTTTATTAATCGATTGTGATATGTGATGAAATTTAAAACAAAAACTCCAGAGACTAACATAAAATTTTCATGATTCATCCAAAAAACTTTGATTTCCTAACAAAATATTAAACTTTCTTACCCGTACAAAATGATCCTGTTATCCATTACAATGAAATCCAAATGCCGGATATTGAATTTTGGATACTTCATCATGATCCATTCTGAAAATATGCTCAGAGGATTGTAGATATAAAAATTTATGAATTACCTTCATAACACCAGGCTTTTCATCGAAATAATCAAGAAGTTTCCGATGATTCTTCATATTTCCTCCGGGATTGATCATGAATGGACAATCATCACAATCCCTGTATTTTTCATCAATATGGGTTAGTGAGACTCTCAGTTCACTTGGATATTCAAATCTATGAATCTATAAATTTAATAATATATGAATCTACAAATAATAATTCTACCTCAAGTCCATTTTTGGTCTATATCAAACTATTGTTGTCTTTATTTCGTAACTGACGAACGGCCAGATCCGGCTAGGAATCGAAATCACCCTTTAAAAAGTTGGTATTAGTTCAAAAAAAGAAAATGGTGGCTGAAAAATTCATGTAAAAAAATAAAATAAATGACGGTTGGGGAGAGACAAAAAAGAATGTGTGGCTCTTATCAAAAAGTGGAAAAATGTGGAGCCAGGCACGGTGTCGCTTTGTTTTTTTATCAGGAACCGACGACGAAACCAACTTTATCAACAACCTTTAGAAAAAACTCCCGACTGCGGTGAAAAAGAATAATAAATTACGATTCGAAGAACGAAATGTGTGGAAAGAATGAGGAAAAGGGTAATAATTGAGTATCGTAAGCACTTGAATGATGTGGATGTTCAGTATGGAGAGAGAACGTAGAAATCAACTCTAAACAAGGGTTGAGCATAGAAATGTGTAGCAAGTTTGGTAGCAGAAAACTTTGTCCAATATTTGTCATGACATAGTTAAAGCCTGTCAGGAAAAAACCACTCCGAACTATTTAGATATTTTTCAAACTGGTGCATATAAATTATTCTTTCAGAACTTCAAAACGAAAGGGTCAAGTTCATTTTTTCAATTTTTGAGAAACAGTCGTTTTTATGAACACATTTATTTAAAAAAAACTACGACAAATTAATCTCTTCGTTTTTCTGGGCCAGCCTATGTTGCCATACATTGTACATCTTCTTCGTTGAGTTCTTTTGTTTTTCTTCTGATGAATCTAAATTCATTTTTTTGATTACATAATTTTTGATAATAGTACTTACTTTTTCATTTTTTCTGGTCCAATATATGAAATTGCAATTTGCAACGTCACAGCTGTTCCAATTTTTTGATCTTCTCAATGTCCACTTCCTTATTCGAATTGAGGCCGCTTTGCAGAATTTCCCATTTTTGGTTGTTGAGCTGATTGAACGCCCTATCTGACATTGCAAATGTTGGTGTTGTTGGCAATGCAGGTCGGGCATTTAACTGTTTATTGTTGATAATTCCATAACATTCTTCCGCCGACTTCCGTATCGTTTCATCGAATTCGAACAATTTCCAAACGTGTAGATCTTGTCGTAAGCTTCAATCCATTTTTTCTTCATCCAATGATCTCGGGTTCAAAAAGTCCTTTTGTTGGAGAATTTTGGAACTGAAATCAAAATATGAACTTGACCGTTTTTTTTTGTTGAAAACTCACAATACTAAGCCGAGGCAGTAGACGTCTGGTTCTGGGAAGAAGCCAAGATCAAAAAAATTTTGGATGCTCTGAACCCTTCAACACCAGCCGGATAGTTTTGAAATTTGTCCAACTCCCTGCCGTTTTCAAAATTGATAGGCGTAGCCAGAAGAGTTCCACCAAATAATTCCTGAAAAACTAAGTTGTTCACTTATATCAAGGAGTGAGTACCTTTTTCGGCTCAATATTCTTGATCGGAAATAGTAAAGAATGTTCTCGTTTGGTATTGGAAATAAAAAATTGAAAAACCCCACAAACAGGTTTTCTAAATTCATCTAGATGCATATGCTCAGTTCATTATAACTGTGAATTGGTTCAGATTCAATGAAGAAGTCAAAATCACCCTTAATATTATATATTTGATGGTCAGCGTCTTGAAAACAAAGAACGGCGTAATTGAAAGAAATTAGAATGGTAAGAATGATTATTAATGGGTACTGACAACAGCGATAGGTACGAAAAACATAAATAAAGGAAAAAAATAGTAGATTGAAGGAACAAAGACAATCTGAATGACGGAAGGGGAAACACGAATGAAAAAAACAGGGAATTAGAAAGAAAGGTTAACGCGTGATGTGTTTGAAAGATGGCGAAATGAGGCAAAATAGATTGTGAGATTCTTATCAGGAAATAAGAATGAGAAGGTATGGGAAATGGGGGCAACGAATTAATATTGGTACGCAGAAACAAAAAAAAGAAAAGAGTGGGTTGGATGAACGAAAAAAAACCCACCGACGGATGGGACAAAATGAATGAGAAAAAACAGAAAGATAGGAAAAAGGGTCGACACATGGCGTAGTTGAGAGAGAGGGCGGCAAGAAAGAAAATAGGTTGGGAGACTCTTATCAGAAAGTGTAAAATTACGGAGCCTGGCACGGGGTCATCGTTTTTTGCTCATTAGGTCATTTATTTGATAAATTTCAAATGTAGGATCGAAAATTTCACTGCAGGCATGTCATAGGGAGAAACGTGTTTTAGAAAAAAAAGAAATAAATGAAGGATGATAAGAAAATGCCGAATAACAATTGGTGTGTGTGAGAGAGAGCGAGGAATTGTCGGCATGAATGATGAACACAAAACGAGTCTATTTGTTTTATGAGGGGGGAAGGGTCATATGGAAGTATGATACCGGGTCACATCTGGTAATCTACGTCCAGCCTGCAAGTTGATAATTAGGAAAAAAGTGGGAAAGTAGGGTCATGCCTGCAGTTGACAACGTGTCAAATTTCTTTCGGTGCTTGCTGACGGTCCCCTTGGCTGTTCTTCTACTGCAAAGTATGTGCCGTGGCTGGAAAGATGATAAACAGTAAAACAAGGAAAAAGTTCGGCCAGGGCCCTCCTGTGATGCAACAGGCAGTGAGTCATTTTCCTTCACTCGCCTCCTTGTCGGCACATTGTGGACACACACAACACTGATGCAATCCTCACAGAGGCCGATCGGCGAGTATTCGAATGCTTTTTATTTGATACATCTGCACAAACTAGAAAATATGAAACTTATTGAGAGAATATCACCCCTTTTTTAATTTATTCAGACACAACCCAGTTTCATGTTTATCATATTTTTTTTTACTTGTCTCATTTCTCATTGTGGAACTATTCACCTTTAGAAGTCATACAATCTACATCTTCTCTTCTTCTATCCACATTAATATTTTTTAAAACTAATTTTCTATTGCACCTGCTCACCATCTGCCACAGAAGCTTTCGAAACTTTTTGCGCTCTGTTCTATTCACACATTGAATTGTTGGTCGCCAAATGCAACACACCGTCTAGTCCGCTATAGGTCTCCTCTCTTCACAGACTCTATCTCTATAATGCACACTGCTTACTCCCATACTATACAGTTATGACCGATGTGTCATATTTTATATCATTTTGTGTAATTGTCCTTCTCCTCTCTTTTCCTCCCCAACACATTACTGCACTATTTACTCTCAAAACTCATACTGCTTACGTTTTCTCCGCTCTCATCCGTTTTTTGTTTTTTTTTCTACAAAATGTGATTTACTTATGCTAATTCAGGTGTAATATTGGTTTCCGAACCTAAGCCACTATCAGTAATGACAAAATAACGATTATCAAAAAGACGTTCAATGTTAAAACGAAAACAACAAAAAGTATTTGGTTTCTATTTGAAGTGAGTCAGTTTTCCTGTAGTATTTTAGTGTTTTCTACCGCTAGAACTTCATTTACGAAATAGTTCCAATCTGAATTCAAATTTTTCGTTTTTCAGAAAGAACAACCGAAGCTAAACAAAACATGATGGTAAACTATGGCATGGTTCCAAGAAAAGGTTGAACCAGTATGTTTGAAACGTGGTTTTTTAAATATACAGAAAGGCTTTTCAGAGAAGGTTTGGCTTCGTTTCTCCCCGGAATCAAGCATATCGAGGGACACGATTGGAGTTCAAGGACAACGTTCTGCCAATTGCTGAATGTTCTTATCGTCAACCGAACAATTGTCGGGATTCCACATGAGAAATGGAGAACTGCCAGAAAGGTATGTTTTCAAAATTATAAATCCGACTTCTGATTATACATACTGAACCACTAGATCATTTTGAATGAAAAAATAGTTTATGCAAATTGTCGGCAAGTGACATATTATAAAAATGTGATATTTCAGTTTCCGTGGCTTGTTTGGTACAATGGACATAGGAGAGACGCTGAAACAGAACTTCGATGAAAAAGTGATGAATGATGTGGTCCGAATCAATGTTAACCCCACCGCTAACATAAATTTTTCGCACAAAAACTCAATAAATCGTTATTTTGAAATGTTAGAGTCGTCAAACTGCAAAAAGACTGTATCCGTACGAATCAATACTGTTCAACCGGATTCAACATTCTGCCCATCCCCAAGAAAAACGCCCTCACAGTAATCTGCATAATCCCTTCTAATGTATGTAAGCGGGGAGGCAGAAAAACCGCTTTGCCTTGCCGTCGATATCTCTCCGAGCCAAGTGCGCATATTTTTTTTCTTTGTCGTCATGGTGAGGAGTCTTATCATATCGATCCTCGCTGTGCCTACGTATGGAAGTAAATAACAATATTTCGTATATTCCCCTTTTTCGTATATAATTGTTGTTATTCATTTTCAGTAGCTGAAAAAGAAAGGCAGGTGCCCTACTGATTATAGGATTAGATTTATGAAACCACCTGCATTTTATCAAAATAATATTTACCTCCTAATCATCAATTAGACTACGCCCAACTATACAAATCATTTTTTCTAACTTTCAAAAATATAACTATGATATAAATTTATTCATGATTGAGCAACGTAATACTCATATAATTTACGTTTTCTGATCTTTTCTTCATTCTTTTTTTTTCTATATCCAATCAAATATAACATTTTAAGGGTAAATTGATTCCATGAATCTAAGCCATTTGACAGTTATGATGAAAAAAGCTAGAACTATCTGAATATGCTGAAAAATGCATATCGGAAAACTGGAAAGAATCCCAACAATTGATACGCTCAGGAGGAACGGGTGGATCAGCAGATACGTGAAGAGGTTTAAATATTTTTTTGACTAAAAAAACAATCATTCGTACTTTCAGCAAAAGCAATAGGACCCACAACAACATGTGGAAGAGCCCGACTTCATTTCAATTGGGAGGTTGTACAAGCTCTGGATGAAAGACTCGGTAACAATCATCCAATATTAAACGTAGAGGTAGTGGAACAGTGTTTGGATGAGTTGGTCATTTATAGATTCCCAGTTTTACTTTTTTGAACTGCTCAAAGATCATCTTTTGATGCCAGCTGCAGTAAGTGTGGAATGTGATAGAAGTTAAACCTAAATAATTGCAGGAGGCCTATGTAAATGGAGTTGAAAACTTGAGTCCGTATGTAATATTATTAATATTTTTTCTAAAACGAGATTATTTTTTGATGGGATGGTAAGTGATTCATCATTGACGTGATAATGAACTCAAATTTTAGCTGGATTGCACTGGGATTCCGCCCAGAGTCGTGGAATTGGTTTGTATTTGGATTGCCAGGGTTTGCACTTGAACATGTATGATATACACTTTTTATCATTGATTGAATGTCTTGATGTTTCAGGATCCTTTTTTGAGCAGAAAAATTGAAAATATAAAAGGGATACTCTATCACCAATATTTAACGGACGCAATGAAATTGGTGAGAAAAGCTGATTCTTAATATATTTCACATTTTTAAGGAGATGCTGCTTGGATATATGAATATGAACAATGGGCAGCAGCCAGTGATGCCGATGATAGAGGTATGCTTCAAAATTTCTCAAACATCTCAAGAGACGCGCCTTGGTAGTTGCCATTGGCGATTTTTTTTCATAAATGTTTCTATGGCAATAATATGTTCAAAGCCAAAAATTACTCGATTATGAACCCGGGAAAAAACAGCGGAAATTGTCAGTTTTCTCATAAATCATCGAAGGATTTATTAGAAGTAAACATGATTCATTTTCAGTCGATTAGGTTTGGTTAAAAAGCAACAGAGAACAGCTGCAATGATTCACTGCCGAGAAAGGGAACATCATAGAACTGACAAGCTAGCAATGGGAGGAGGAAAATGGTGAGTTTTTTGAAAACAATTTTCGCACATAGTGTTACACTTTCAGGAGGAACAAAGAAACTGGTGATGTATTTCGCGGGTCAACAACAGTGCTAAATAAATTTTTGAAAAGAAATCAATAAATTATGTGTGTTTTTTTTGCAACTTTTCCAGCAAGAATCTCACAAATTGCTTTAAAAATGTCTGAAAATGCAAAACGGACCATTCAACCGGTTCTTCCAATAAGTGCAGGGTCATTTTCATCAACATCTGTACATCTCTAAAAAAGACACCTTTAGCACCCCTCCTCCTCCCTCCGTTAATCCGCACCCTGCAATTTGTGAGCCGTGAGGTAAACATGTGGGCGGGATGGGCCCTGCTATTCACATTTGGCTGGCACCATGGGGGGATGATTATAATTATATGTGTGCTCGTCGCTCGGAAAACATTTGGATGGGGAACAATATTTCTTTTTTTATTTTCTCTTATTGTATAGAAATTAGTTATTTACTATCAGTAGTTGAGAAGGGGGCATATACGAGTCCCCAACACATAATTAGTCGTCTGATTCATTTAACAACTTTTTCTCTCATTGTTAGTGCCATCTAATTCATACTCATTTTGCTCAATTTCGAGCACATGTATTCTTCCTTCATATATACCCACTCAATTTCCTCCTTACCCACAAACTATCTTCCCAGGTGTTTCTTCGAGCCCGTGTTCATTTTTTCTCCGTTTCCATGGTGACGAGACTTATCATATCGATCCTCGCCCTGCCTACATTTGGAAGTTAATTACAATTTTTTTTTAATTTCCCTCCTTTTCGTATATAATTTTTGTTATTCACTTTCAGTAGCAAAAAGGGGGGAGAGGCCTCAGCCCCAACATACTAATTATAAGATTAGATTTATGAAACCACCTGTTGTTTGTCAGAAATGTATCTGCCTCCTAATTAGCCATTAGACTACGCCCAACTATATAAACCCTTCCTTCTACCTTCGAAATCATTATATATATATTTTTTTTTGTTAGAATTGAGAATTCGTAATTCGTAGTACCCATTTGATTTAAGTTTTCTTTCTTCCGTTTTTTTTCTATATAAAATCAAATCAAATTTTTCAAGGGTAAATTGATTTCCGAATCTAAGCCATTTGCCAGTTATGAAGAGGAAAAGAAAAAACTAGATAGTACAGTGTTGGCCAAAAGTTTATGCAATTTTGTGTTTTTCAGTGCATTTCGCCTATATTCAGGCCCTGTGTGCCGGAATTCGAGCACTACATGAACCAAACTGATATCAAAAGTCTAAAGTACTTGTGTACACTTACTCGAATAATTAATCACTTTGATTTTCCAACCATCCGAATTTGATCTACAAGCAGTTTATTGTAGTCCCATTTTCCAAAATTTGACAAAAAATGAAAATTTTTCAAAATTTTGAGACTACGGTAAAAATAATTTGGTATAATTTTTTGAATATATTTTTGCATATTGTACATAAATTTCAGCCCTAATCGTCCATTTTGAGAAAAGATATGTGGTAAAACATAAAACATGTAAAAGTACCGTCAAATAAACCACGTGTTGGTCAAATTCGGATGGTTGGAAAATCAAAGTGATTAATTATTCGAGTGAGTGGACACAAGTACTTTGGACTTTTAATATCAGTTTGGTTCATGTAGTGCTTTAATTCCAGCACACGGGGCCTGAATATAGGCGAAATACACTGAAAAACTAAAAATTGCATAAACTTTTGGCCAACACTGTATGTATCTAACATCCAAAACTGAAGAAAAATGGTAATTGTTTTTCACTAAATTGCTGTATATAAGAAATTTCAAGGAAAGCTTATAGCTCAAGATCGAGGACCACATTTACACGATTGAAGTCGCCAACCATGTCAAAATCAGTCCAGAACAATCGGAGCATCTAGTGAGAATTTTGCCAAAATTGAATCCTATCTAATTTTTTAGAGGGATATTCAAGAAATACTGCATCACCATAATGCGATATAACATTCTATGTGTTTATGAGGGTGATGTAAAGTTGTGTTTGTACAGCTTCATGGAAAAACCGGTAGTTTTAAACTCAAGTAAGTGTTCTCAACTTTCCATTGTGAAAATTATTTTCAGGTACTCAACGGACTAAGAGTCAAGTATTTGGATTGGTGGAATTTGCAAAATAGCGAATTTCGAAAAAGCACAAGTGAGTTTTCAGAAACCTTCACAACTTCAGAAAAGTAATTACAGCTATCTCCGTCGACAAGAGCCAGAAAGCATGGAACCCGGTTAATACGCCAATTTCATCAGATATGGAAACGTTGGAATTAATGTAAGTTACATTTGGTATACTATTGATACTAAGAATTTATTTACAGTGATTGGATGACATCTATTATCGGGAGAGTATGCCACATTCCACCTCGTGCCAATATATCCAATCTTTGTTTGATTTAATGAATCAATTGAAAGTATTTGTTCACAATTCCAATTTTCAAAGAAACTTTCGAGTAAAGTTGCTAGCAAGAAACTTTCTTGGTTTAAATGCATTATTCTCCCTTCGAAATGCCATTTGTATCTGTGTTCTGGTGAAATTTCAGTTTATCGAGTAATTTTGTCTGATAAGACTGGATCTGAATCTACAAAACCCTGCAGAATGTCTGAAAGTTCTGAAAACCAGCAATTATGGAAATCTAGCCACTTCTAGAAAAACCCCCTCCCCCTCTCGCTAATCTGCCTAATCCTCTCCCAAATTGTGATGCAGAGAAACCGCCATTGTCTGCTCGTCAGAATCTCTCCATAATTTTATCACTGAGCTTGTTGCCATGGGGATAATTCTCATTATTCCTCCACCTCTCTTTTTTTCACCTGCCCCGCCTCTATTTGAAAATTGATAAAATTACTTTTTTTGTATAGCTCAACTTCAGTAGCTCATTTTCATTTTATATGTCATCGAGAAGAGAGAGGGCGCCTAAGCCTTCCAAGCACCTGCTCTCTGACATTTTTTGGATTTATTATCTACCCTGTTGCACATGCACATAATTAGTCATCCACTGCATCGATTCATATTCACCATTGCCACCTGAAAACAATCTCCATTTCTCTATCGAATTAGATTGCCTCATCTATAATATAATTATCCGATTATTCTCTTTCAAGCTTTTAAATCATGTTATTCATAATTTCTACGATCATCATCCATCTCCCCTTTCTTCTTCCTACATACCCCCCCTTTCACCACACTTACCCATTGCCGCATCCTAATCCCTCAAAACCCACATAATTTTTTATTCTACTTTCTATTCCATCTTTTTTTCTTATTGTAGAATCTAAAAATACATGCTTTAGGGTAAATTGATTCCACGAATCTAAGCCACCAAACAGTAATGCTCAACGAAATCGATATGTTACCTAAAAACAACACCTTCCGAATCAAACCGGATATAGTGATGGTTCATTTTTGAACAAACATTCAGCATCGTCAACCATCTTTACGATAGCAGAAGATCCAGCACACCGACCGAAAATTGAGAATCAAATCAAACGGATCGTCTCAGTTTTATACATTCAATATTTGTCAAGTTATAGACAATTCGAAGTGAGAAATTTTGACATTTAGATATGAAAAAGATAAAACAATTCTAGGAACATTTTGGTGAAGTCATGAAATTAGATACTTATTGGGGAACACTTTCCAAGGAAGAAATGCAGCAAAACGTGTACTTCTTTGCAATGGTAGGCGAAACTCAAAATTTTAGCAAAAAATGATGTTTTTTAGACAAGATGGAGTTTGGAATACAAATATGATGTGGTTCGACGATTGTTTGGTAAAAATCAAAAAACGACAGGGGAAGCAAGGAAGGTCCAGCTGTCAAAAGAGACATATTGGTAAATTACCGTAATCATTATTAAGGTTGATAATATTTTCACAGAGCAATTGAACTCTTTATCAATGCTCAAAATGCCAACAACAACCTGATCATTATCGTTGGTATTGTATACCATATCATTATCGCATACAGGTACTTAATAATGCAGTTATCTTAAAACACTCTAACGTTTTTCAGATACCCAAAAGCCGTTTTTTATATTTGTCATAGATTTGCTGGATGGATCGTCTATGACACGGTAGAGGCTGAGCAACAGCAGTCAGTGACAAATTTTTGACAATTATTATAATTATCAAGTTGAATGAACCTTGAATTTTGTTATATATATAGTTTATTTGCATTACTTGGATGATATATGATTTCATAAATGCGATTAAGGGAATTACGATTTTTGTTGTTCAAGTTCTTCTTCATGCTCCTCGTAATTTGGGCAGATTTGTGGGTTATGCAGTTGGTCTTGTGGCATACAGATTTCCCTCCCGCAGATTATATGAGGCTTATTCTATTCGTGGCATTGACGAATGTTGTGGAATTTCTGACGGACAGAGCAGGCAAATATTGTTGTCCTTGCAGAATTCATATCTTGCGGCGGATGAGTAGGTTTTGCATTCTTCAGTTGAATGTTGTTGTAACTTGACCCTCTGAAAAAAGGGGCTCCGGTTTTTACGACGTCCGAAGTAGGAACTTCTTACCTCCAATTTGCCAGTTGTTGTCCGATGTTCGAAACTTGGGTTCAGCTTGTTGAGTTCTGAAATCCTTGTTCCAATTTTCAACATTCAACCGGTATGTGAAATGCGATTTCTTGTTGTACCCGAGTATTTTTTAATCATGTGTTCCAAATCCTCGTTGGTATTTTCAGATGCCTGTAATTGTATGTATATCGATGAACTGTTAATCTGAACTCATAAAATACCTTCGTTGAAAATCATAGTATTCCCGTTACCCACTATCCACCACGATAAATTGTTTCGTCGTTTCTATTCGTTTGTTATAACTGCATCTCCAAGGAGATAGGTTTAGGTCAAAATTTGATCCAATATTTTACCCTGCAAGACAAAATGATTTATTAAGAGAGTACTGATGAAAAACAGTGATGAAAAATAGCACGTTTTCAGAAGTAAGGTGGAAAAAAAAGAAACAGTAATCATTTGAATACTGAATATTAAAACTTCTCCAAAAAAGTCGGTTAAAATCGATCAAGAAATGAAAAAAAAAACTTTTAGTCGGTAGGAATACAAATAATAGAGAGACATGGTAAATAGTTGAAAAGGGATAGGCATGAAAAGGAATTGTTGCCTCGCCATACAGACAGACAGGTTGAATTGTTATGGTGGTCAATCGAAAAGGGGAGGCATTGAATTTGTGAAGGACGGCAAATGGAAAATGGAAATTTCCTTAATTGGTTATAGTTTTCAGTTTCCACAAAAAGATTCAAAAGAAGCATCACCCCACAAAAGTTTGTATTGTGTTCAACAAGCCATGTTGAAAATTTTTTGCTAAAATTGTGTATTTTTCAGGATGCCAATCATCATATTGGGAATGAGATCATATGTCTCTTGCTTTTTGAAATTCAATTATAATTGTGATGTATGTAATTTTTATTTTTTTTCAAATTTGCGGCAGATCGACTTATGATGAACTGCAAAACTTATTTTCCTTCGTCTGAGCCGTATTTGTCTGAAACTCAAAATTTGATTTTTTGGCTGTTGATATAATCTTACTTTTCAAAACTTTTAAAACCTTTTCAAAGCATGAATGTGGGTTTCTGTTTTCCTGTTGGTGGTGATTTCCATTTTGAATCAAATTTGGTTGGTCCACCTTTCACATTGATAGATCATGTTTGTTTGGCGTAGCTTCTGTAGAACTGTAGCTCCTGTAGAACAATCAGGTTAAGATAACATACATAGGCACCAAATTGATCCACATGATACAGTATGTTGGGTCGACAGTATGTACAGTATGTTGGATCGAATACTCATTTGCTTCTGTCATTTCTGCTAGTTTGGTGTTTGGTCCGATATCAAAGCATTTTCGGCCATTGCATGAACCCATTCCATGGCAAAATTTTCATGATTTCACTGAAAAAGTGGTATTTTTTGTAGTGAATACTTTTTCTCTTACACGTACGGAAGGCATATTGTGCTCGTATGCATCTGGTGAGAAGAATAGATCTTCCACTTTGTTGATTATGCATCCTTTTGTTTGTTTATTGCACCGTTTTTCTTGAACGTTCGGATAGATTTTTGCTTCTTGGTATTATTCTACTATTATTCGTTTATCATTACTGTATTTGGTTTATATCCAATTGGATAAATATTGACCCTGAAAAATCCGAATCAAATCAAACGGTACAGAAAATATAGACGAAGAAAAAATCAACAAAGTTATGCCTAACTTGGGAGGTATGAAAGCAATCCAGTTGAAGTTTTGCCCAAAACTTTTCTGGGGCTTCTGGAGACTATAAATAATCATTCTGTGAAGTTTTAGCCGCCACTAGGGGATTTGAAGGAAGTTATGAGACAAAGTATGACCACAAATAGGCCGGAATACGTCAAAAAAGGTAAAAACTGTGTTTTTAGGCCTATTTTTTGCCATACTTTGTCTCATAACTTCCTTCGAACCCTCCAGTGGCGGCTGAAACTTCACAGAATACAATTTTATGGTTCAGAGTACCCATGAAAAAATTTTGGGCAAAAGTTCAACTGGATTGTTTTCATACCTCCCAAGTAAGTGGAAGAAATCAACTTAAGGAAACAAGTTATTCTATTGAATTCAATAACATTGAAAAATAACACAACTATTAGTAGGTAAGTACACAAATAGTAGGGAAAATGGTAAACAGGGAAAAAGGGATAGGCATGAAAAGAAATTGTTGCCTGGCCCTATAGACAGACAGGTTGAATTGCTATGGCGGTCAATCGGAAAAAGGGAGGCATTGAATTTGTGAAGGACGGCAATAGCCTAACTTGGTATTCGCCGGTTACATTGACAAATTACCTGAACATCGAGAAAAACGGAAGATATTTACATAGTTGTATGTTTTGTTACTCACGAACATTTCTTTGTGAGGATGTAAATTGTGTTTCTCAAGATCATGTATTCCTCTCATCAAAAACAGATGAACAATTAAAAAATACTTCATTGAATTTGATAGTACATGAAAAATCAAAAAAAAGTGTTTGAGTGTGGTAGAATATGTTGATTTTTCTATCTAAAAAAACAAAACTGGGGTGCTTGTTTCGTATACATAGTCCAGTACTTGTACATCAATACGGCTTTGATTTGGGTTTCCATTTCTTCTATCTGGCTATGGCAGCTCCATTTTTTTAACGCTTTCTGCCTCTCGTTTGTTCATAGCCTGAAAAATAAAAATTGGATTTAAAAAAGTTCAAGGCTGATTACCATCAGAAAGCTTTTCCTGTTACTGGACCTATGACCTCAACGTTGACAATTTTTCTTTCTGAAAAATGAGCAGATTCTTTGTTTTGGTGAGAGGGGCTTACTTTTCCATTTTTTCATGTCTTTGAGACAATTGAAACATAGTTCGTGTTTTTCTTTGTAATCTTTTACCATCTCATATCTAGCGGCTGCTGAATATAATGTGCATTCTTCCGTTGCATATCAAGCATGTTGGATTTGCTAATAACTTTCTTCTCTTCACTTGGCTTTGTGTTCATTGACGTAAGATTTCCGGCATGATTTCCAATATTGAGCTGTTATTCATCTTGTCTAGTTCTGAAATTACATAACAATTTTTGATTTAAAAGTTTTAGTTACCCGTGAGTGCAGTGATGATTCTAAAAAAAGTTGGCCCGAATTGTTGATTCTGGGCATCGTTCTACTTTTATTAATTTGTTATAACTGTATTTGGTTTATATCCAATTGGATAAATATTAACCCTGAAAAATCAATGATCAGATTAAACGGCACAAAAAGATTAAAGGGCACAAGAAAGATTAATCAAAATATAAGAAAAATCAACAAGATTCTACCGGGATGGGAAAAGACAACTCATCAAAACAAGTTATTCTACTAAATTCAGTCCAATCGAAAAATAACACAACTATTAGTGGGCAACTATCCAAATAGTCGGGAAAATGGTAAATAGTGAAAGAGGGATAGACATGAAAGGAGATTGTTTCCCTATTCTATAGACAGGCAAGTTGAATTGTAATGGCGGTCAATCGGAAGGAAATGAGGAAGGGAGGGGGGGGTGAATTTGTGGTTAAGGACGAGAAAAAATCAAGGACAAGAAATAACGATGTCCTTAATCAATATTTGCACTTTGAAACAGTCAATTTGTTGAAAATCGGAATAACCGCAATAAAATTAATTTATCGCTGTTTCATCTACTAGTTATGACATCATTATTTGAGTTGTGATCATGCTTTATTTCAGGTGGCTGATTGTATTCTTTTATATGCTTCTTATAAATGGATTGTTAACAAGTTGTTTATTTAGAAAAGAAAGAAAAATAATATATATGGAATAAATGTTGTATTAAAAAAATTTATGTGGTTATTGTTCTTCCTCGTCATTTTCATCATCACAAAGTATTGCAACTTTTTTGCCGCAAAAATTTTGGGTCTGCGAAGTCTGTAGCATTGTCGCGGTTGGTGTTTCTTTGGCCGAGTGCATACAATACAAACATTTTTTTATGGTGAGCTTCTTGTATTTGTCTGCTGCTGTGAAATTGTTACATTCTTTACGATTTGGTGATGGAGCACTTTCTTGCGATTGATTTCTAAATCCAAAACATCATAATTTTTATTGATCATTGTGAACATACCATACTTATTATACTTATTATAACAAATGATCATCGATGGAGGAAATTTGAACGCAGTTTGGTTTTTTTTTGGTTTTTTTTTCCTGTAATAAGTTTAAAAAACTAGTGTTTTCCAGAACTTAGCTACCTTCAAACTGGTATCATTCCCGTCGTACACTTTTTTTCTGAAAACTGATCTACAACTCTACTATTTTGGCTGTCAGTAGTGCTGTTCCCATATCTTCTTTTCTGAAGCCTCATGGCAGCAAAAGTCGCTGGTTCTGTAAGTTCAATATATTTCTTTCAAATCAGAATATCGCGTTACCAAGATGTCAAAGGCCAAATTCCATTGAAAAACTACGTTTATAATCCTTTCATTATAACTAGTGATTGGCTTAGATCAAAATTGATCAAAATTTCCCTGCAATTAAAAAATAGTTTAAAAATAATTGGAAGGGAAAAATATTCAAAGTTTTTCGAATTACGTTTTGAACAAAAAAAAAGAAAATCATGCAGTGACCGCATTTTCAAAAAGTTTGAATCAGGCCAACAAAAAATAGCACAACTATTATTCGGTAGGAATACAAATAGTCGGGAAAATGGTAAATAGTGAACAAGGGATAGGCATGAAAGGACATTGTTCCCGTTTTCTATAGGCAGGCAAGTTGTATTGTGGTGGCGGTCAATCGGAAGAGAGGGGGGGGGGGGGAGGTGTTGTGTGTAGGACATGCGATGGAAATAACCTAATCTGATAAACGCCCTTTGAAATGGAAAATTCCTAGAAATTGAAAGTCTTCATACATGTTTTTCTGATTTGCAGTTCATATAGGAAACATCAAAGTTTTTATTCAATTTCATACATATGTTAAGTACAAAAAAAGTATGATTGTCCGTAGTGATGTGAACAATATTTTACAATTTTTCTCAATAGATAATATCTTGAGTGATTGCTGGGCTTTTCTTCTATTCTGTATCATACAGACAATTCCATCTTTCAGTTACTTTCTAATTTTACTACAAGGTTGACAGACAGAATATGGAAAATATACAAAAAACCACTTAATAAAACAAAAGATTATATAAAATTGTTTCCGATGGCTTTGCACTCTCCTTCAATTGTTGTTGCGATGGTGGCTTACACATTTTATCATCTTTCCACAGACGCGGATCTACAAAAATGTTCTGTATATTGTGACATCACTAAAGATGCAATTGCGCCCTGCTATGCACCTATTTCCCACTATCTCTCCGGCTAGAGTGACGTTTCGCTGAATCTCGTCATTTTTGTTTACATCGAAACATATCAGGCTATACGGACACAATTGTTATTGTTGTTCATAACATCTGTACCGGGTCCTTTGTTTTTATCGAAACCGGTAAACAAGTATGATGTGATATTTTATGAGAGTTTTTCGCATTGACAAACCCATTCAACACGTTTTATGGTGTACAAGTGTGCCGAAAAGTGCATCTAAAGTACGGAAAGTTGTCTAGAGGAATAATTTCGACGCTCTATTGCTCTAACTTGATTTATGTTAAAGTGCGTTTGAAATAAAAAATAATAAGAGTATTAAAAATAGGAACGCGCAGATTTTCTACACTTTTCCTTTTTTTCTACCGATTCGCTCTCAGTACAGTTATGATCAGCTTAATACCATGATAATGAAAAAACATACCAATAGTGACGACTTGCGTGTCGACACGGTCGTCGAGGTTGATGGCTCCTTGACGACCAATGGTTCCATCGGAAATCCGTTTGACACCATTACCTCACTTCCGTCCTTGACTAGTACTGATGGGATACCCGACTCCGGGTTTCCCAAGCAGTACAGTACATGGCCGGTGATCGAATGAAGGATGCGGTCGACTTCTGGATGTTTGAGCCGAGCCGGTTGGGGACAATTGGAATGAATCGAGCTGTTCAGTCTGAAGATGGGTTCCTTTTTTCCTAATTTTTTGTTGGTTGGCGCTCACCTTGTATCTTTTTTTGATATCTTCAAGATAATAGTCCATCAGGTTGTGGGTTCATGATTCTTTCATAATAACTGGTTGTTGGTTTAGATCAATACTGAACAAAATTCCCTGAAAGGTATCTGATTGAGTGAAAATTAATTGGAAAAAGAAAATATTCAAGGTTTTTTGAGTTAAGATCAAAATAAGAGCTATGAGAAGCTAAAAGATATAGAACAAAGCGTTTTCCTAAACAAAAATTGGTGAGAGTTGAATGTAAACAATTGATGAAAAAGTGACGTGAGTCTTGGTAGGAAAGGAAAAACAAGCAGTAGGGGAATGGGGAGTAGGGAAAGAGATTGGAATGAAAAGAAATCGTTCTCTTTCTCTTTTCTTCTGTCATGTACAAGCAGGAAAACAAAAAATAGATAGGAGATGGAGCGACGGAAAAGCGATGTAAACCAAATGACGAAAGAAACCGCTAAAAGTATATGTCTGCAGACGCTGCGCATAAGAAGTATGAAATGGGATAGATGAAACAATGGGTAATAAAAAATTAAGTGATTGATTACTTGACACAACTATAGGAACAGAAATGAAAATGGAAAGTAGGAAAAGGGATAGGGATAGAAGCGGAATCGTTTCCCTTCTTTTTCTTTTCTCCACAGACACACTGGCCGAATTGTTATTGCGGGAAATCGGAGAAGGGGGCGAATTGTGTAAGGAGGTCATGAGACGGAAGTGGGAGATTTTTTGGAGGAAAAATATGTTTTTTTGTGTTACCGTATCCAAAGAAAGGTGCTTTCTGTATGAACTGGCTTCTTTTGATGTAATCTTGTCGGGAAAGCCATAAAACCATATCGTTGTCGTATATCCGTTTTTTGACTACTTATAGGTACCTTCATAATCTGGGATGTCGAGAATGTCGGCCTCCTTTCTTTGGTGTTTGTTTTTTGATTAAAAACTCCGAATACCCAAGGGGTATTTGATTTTTGTGAAATGTGGTAATGTGAAATCTATTTATTGAGGAAAAAATAACTTAATTCAAATAAAAATGACAAATATATAATCAAAAGGTAGATATTATTTAACATATTTTCCTGTATATTAGCCTTGATGAAGCTTGTGAATCGTACCGGCTCATTGCAATGCCAGGTGTTATCGTTTCTCTATCTTTCTTTCTAAAAAATCGAAAAGTTGATGATTACAGGTCATTAGTAATGACTTACTTTGTTTGTACAATAAATGGGTTTTGCATACAAAAAACCGTCATAGATTTGAAGATATTTACAATTCTGTCGTCAGTACTGCCGGAGTATGTAGAGTTTCTACCTTCCTGATGCTGTGAAACTTCGGAAAGCTAATGTCGTAGTCCTGATCCGTTCCAATGTAGCATCCTATTTTTCACACCGGGGATGTTGCAATAATAAGTATCGCAGTTGCAGAGCGATTTTTTCTTAATGTTCATCCAAAAATCAAGAAATTGATAATTACAGGTTATTAGTAATGACTTACTTTGTTGGTACAAAAGATAGGTTTTGCATACAAACAACCATTATGGTTTTGAATATGTTCACAATACCTTCGTCCGAAGTACCATAGTACCTAGCATTTCTACCATCCTTATGAGGTTTAGTTTAAAATGGGTCCCGACGTAGCAACCGATCTTCCCCGTTCTTCGGGCTCCCGAAGATATGAAAAGGATGAATTCGATATTGATGCCCATCTGAAAGCAAGGAAAGGTGAAAATGGTCATTCTGATCAGACTAACCGTAACCCATATCAGGCCTCTTTTTTCCATTTTATGACCAGAAAGTTATTCCGGAAACTTCAATTGTCCATCTCGCGTTTTGTCAGGACATTTTTGGACAGTGATGTTTCCAATTATTTTTTGAGTTCGTGTAAATTTGACAACTATGTCATTTCGCAGTTTTAATAGAAGTTGATCTGAAAAAAATTTTTTTTTTAAATTGAAAAAAAAAGAAAAATTAAAATCGACTTTATGGTCAAACTTACAAATTTTGCCGTTGGTCCTGTTTTGCTTCAGATTTTCGAAAAATGTTGTGATTTCTTTTGTTATAACTGTATCTCCATAGAAGTATGGAGAGGATAGGCTTATGTCCAGATGGATCAAGTATCACCCTTAATTTTAAATTTTGAATATTGGATACATGTCGAGATAAGAAAAATCCGGAAAAAAATGCACGGAAAAAGAAAAAATGAGAAAAATGCAAACATAATAAATCAACTATTGGAAAGTGATGGGAAATAACTGCAAACAAACTTTTCGTCATCTCCCTCGTTTTCCACGCTATTTCCCACCCACTTTCCTAATTCGTGTTTGTTCTGCCGCCACGCCCGAAAAATTCTCTGTTACAATATACTATTTTATTGATCAGAATGTCACGGAATTTTTGAACAGGATGTATATAGTTCAAATCCTCGGCTCTCTTAAAGAATCCAGGTTCTTGGTGAATTGTCGGACGGAAAAGTGGGTACGACGACCAAATTAACTCTATACACTGAACTAATTATGCTGGCGGATATACTTTTTGGTCGCCGGATCAATTTGTTGACCGACGGACCCATATATCGGTAGACGGACCCACAAATTAGCTGAAAATTTTGATGAAAACCAAAAAAAACATTTCTACATAAAATTATTTTATTATACAATTCGAAAAAAGTTATCTTCAAGATTTTTCCAGAGAAGTGTAGAAGTTTCACAAATGGCTTTTATTGATACTGAAAAATTAATGCATCTTACATATTCGTGGGTAGATTTTTGCACTTACACAAATTTTTCCGGTTTTTTCTCTTACTGATGAATTTTACCAAAAACGCAGACTCGGATACCTGAAAACTGATTTACCATTGGAATTTTGAGCTTCTAACCTCACACAATAAAATGCCCATTTTTTCGTCGAAGCAGACAGACCAACTTCCACCAATTCAATTTTTCCGTTCTGAAATCAGAGAGTTCGAGATGATTTTTCAGATAATTGATCGTCTTACTCGTTTCCCGCAGTAGAAATCTTCCATTCATGGGCCGCAAATGATACCCGTTTCTTCTAAAATTGAATGTAGTTTGGAGAAATCTGAAAACTTCCACTTACTTTGTTCTGTCACAATCCTTGCACTTTCGAAATTTATCTTTTTTCTCAAACTATTGTAGTTAGACTTGCAATTGGTTATTCATTTTACTCTGAAATGTTATTAGTATTCTGATAAGCTTGAAATTATTTAGGACCCTACACTTTTCTTTTGGCCTGTTGAATCCTTGTCTGGACACCAACATCTCCGCGAGATTTTGGTTGTGATGATAACTTTGAACTCTTTCTGCATAAAATTGTGGTTGTCAACCTGAAAGCTAAAAATATTTAAAACGACTTCATGATCAGACTAACCATTTCGGTGTTGCTGTTTTTTTCCAATTCTAACCACTGTATGTTGTTCCACATGTTGAAAAAAACTGTTGTTTCTATATTGTTATAACTGTATCTCCATAGTAGTATCGAGAGGATAGGTTTATGTCCAGATGGATCAAGAATCACCCTTAATTTTGAACTTTAAACATTAGATACTTGAAATGAAAAAGTGAGAAAAATCCAGAAAATGAGCTGAAGAAGGAATATGCAATAACTGTAAAATGACGAAAAGGGAAAAACTACAAACTGAACGAATCGACTATTAGAAAAAGATAAGAAAAAACTGCAAACAAATTTTTCGTCGTCTCCCACTTTTCCAATACTATTTACTTTTTTCAGTTTCTTGTTTGCTCTGACGAAACACCCGAAAGATTCTCCAACACAATATTGGATTTCACACGCTGTTCGGTTTTTTTGGGGAAACATGTAGAATAGGACTCTAAAATTTCTAGAAAATCGCAATTTGTTTGGAGAAAAAATTGTAAAATTTTCAGAAGACAATACTGATTTTCTCCATAGCAAACGTTGATCCCACTTTTTTTGTTTTTTTGCGAATCCATATTGCTGATGTACACTCACTATCAACAGGGTGATTTTAAAATGGATCCAATTTCCAAGTCAATTATTTTTTCAAATATTAGGATAACAATAAATCTCAAAAAGTGTTTATTCACATTTGAAGTAGTTGGTTTTCAAGATCAATTTTTCCAGAAGTGTTGATGTTTCATTGTATAGCGAAGCTCTGGTGTAGTTTCTGAAAAAAAGGTTATAAAATTTTTCAAACAGTCACTTACAAAAGTTTCAATTTTTGCTGTGAATCCTCAAAACCACCAAAAGGCGAAAGGTACCTCAAAAAATGTATAGCGTCAGAAAATTTTGAGACAAAAGCTTACTTCAAATTCTACTTTCCTTGCAGGTTATGTCGCTGGTAATTGAAGAATGCTGTCAAATTTGACCATCGGGGAGATTTTTGAATGACAGTCTAGACAAAATACACGGACAGTGAAATCTCCTTTTTGATACCACTTCTGACAATTCTAAATAAATAATGTCAGGACCACCACCATTATTGAATTTACTGAAAATCATATCGGTGAACTTTTTATAAATATTTTTTACCTTTATATTATACCCTGTAAGAAAAACACATTTTTAGCTCGGTTGTTTCTGTTCCAAACATTTCTCAATCAACAGGTAGGAAGCACAAACTTTGCAATTGCGTTTTGAGCCAGAAACTTGTCATTTAAATCTGAAAATCAGAAGATACAATTTTTTTTAAAGCTTGACTCACGAGAAAAATTGCAGAGAACAGGAAGTCCAAGTTGCGGATAGGAGAGAAATGCGAGTGAGCCAACTCAATCGCTCCAAAGTTATACACTGTCACAACAAACTTGGAGACGTGCTGAGAATCGGAAAAATTCAGAATATTATCTCGGATAAGACTTACTGCGCACAAAAAATTTTGGCATTAGGTTTCTTTCATTTCGTTGTTCTTGAGTGATAACTTGAGAATCTTTCAGCGTAGTATTGATTGATATCTGAAAAAAAAGTAAATATGCAAAATTTTATTGACTAACATGACTTACTTACCATTACAATTTGAATGTTCTTAATCCGAGAGTCATTCCGAATCCCGAAAGCATTTTGACGATCAGAGTATTTATCCGAATTTCAAAAGCATTGTTATATTTTTGTTCATTACTACTTCATCTCCATAAGAATATAGAGAGGATAGGCTTAAGTCCATTTGGAGCAAAAATTACCACTGAAAAAAATGAGAAAGATGTTGGCTGGTGAGTGCGACATTTGAAACTATGAACAATTAATTCTCCATCGAAAATCATGCTTGCAAAAAAAATTTCAGAGCACGGGGGCTCGAACCTGTCACCTCCCACTGCCAAGCGCCTTGTACCACTAGGCCACGCGCGCACTACAAAAACTACAATCTCAGGTTTTCGGAGACTACAAACTACAATCTCAGGTTTTTGCGCGCGCGGTCTAGTGGTAAAAGGCGCTGATTTGCATGCGGAAGGTCGCAGGTTCGGTTCCCACAGAGCTCAAAACTTTTTTGCAAACATATTTCTACATCAGAAAATTGATTTTCATAATCTTATCGATTTCAGAGGAAGACAAAGAGGAAGTTGGTGAAAATGAAGAGGCTTTTGAGTCAAAAATGCGGAAAATGGAGGTAGCTGTAGAGAAAAAGAAGCAGATTTTGGCTAGTCAGGCAGTATATGATGTAGAAAATATAGAGCTGGCCAATAATTTTTTTTGAAAAGTGGTTGGAAGTATTCAAGCTGAACAAAAATGAAAAAATAGCGGAAAAGTTGATTCTATAAGTGCCAAAATATTGATCAGAACAAAAAACTGCGAATTGAACGAATCAACTATCGAAAAATGATGATAAGGAACTCCGTGGGAGCTCTCCACATCTCCAACACTATCTCGCTCTCCGGCTCATTGGCTCCGATGTAGTGTAATTCACTTTATGCTGGGAGAAGAAAAAAATCTGGAGGACAGAATTATTGGGAGATATTACACATTGATTTTTGTTTATTGTTTAGTAATCGAAGTGCAAATAAACTTTGGGATCATATACATTTATCGGAAAACGATATTGAAAACATGGAAAAAAAGAGAACAACGAAAAATTCATATCAGCTGGTTCCGTCGAGCAAAGTTTCCCAATTTTTTGTACCGATTCACGAGAAGCTGTATTCCTGAAAAAATGGTTGTAAAGTCAAATTGGTTTAATGAATAACTCACTCAAGTATTTGATACAGTTCACGACATATGCACAAAAGTTTTTTTTTTGCTTTCTCTGATACTTTCCAACAACAATTTCTGAAAAAAGTTGCACTTTGTCAAATTTTTCGAATCCATTTCTCACCCAGGTATTTCGAGCAGTTTTTTGCAGTTCTTAGCGTTCATCTCCAGGCTCCATGTGTGTTCATCAAACTCGTCAGGGAAGATTTTTTTGTATAGTTGCACAAATAAGTAAAATGAGAACAAATAAAATATGCTCAAATTTCTTTCACATCAAAATTTTGTCATGCAGTTCGCATATGTAAATGGTTTTCCCCTAAAAATATTTTTTCTTCAAAGTTTCCAATGCATCCACTTACCAAGTTTATACTTCCGGTATACTTTCTTCTGTTATTCTTTGGTGGAGGGTGGTACAAGTATTCAAATCCAGCTTTGGAAAAACAACTCCCAATTTTCCTAAAAATGTGTGTCTGATCTGAAATAAGAAATTATTATTGTATATAATATAAAAATACCTCCATGATAAACTTTTCTCGTCATCAATGGTAAGTTGGTTTATTTTAGCAGATTTTCTGTACGGGGTCATCCACGAACTGCAATTCAGAAATTGAAAAATATGATGTTAATCCAGATCTGAAAGTCAGAAAAATCAAAGAATAGTACCATGACTAGACTTACGTTTTTTGCTTGATCAGTTTTATTTCATTTTCTGAGCAGAGAATTGCTCCATATGTTAAATTAGTTGTTTCATTGTTCTTTAGTCATAACTATATCTCCATAGTGATATGGAGATGATAGGCTTGTCCAAATGGATCAAAAAATTACCCTGAAAGCTTGTGCGTTAAAAAAGTAAAAATATATTTTGAAAAAAATGAAAGTTAGAGAACAAGGGAAAATAGGAAAATTCGACTTTCAAGTTGTTGATAAAATGAAAAAAACTGAAAGTCGAACGTATCAATTATTGGAAAATGATGATAAGAAACAACTGTACGACACTTTCTCACATTCTCTTTTTTTCTCTGGCACATCGGTTGGCTCCAGTGTAGTGTAATACACTTTGTGTTGAGGGAACAAAAAAAATAAAAACACATATAGCAACTAGTTATTTGAGAAAAACCATGAAAATAACTTTTCTCAGTTTTTCAGTCGAATAGTCTCTTTGCAAAGTTTTTTAATCAGAAAGTTTTTCAAAAATGGATTTATTGACAAAAAAATAGTATAAGTTCCAGAGCATAAGTGCATGTTCTGAAGCTCTTCAGAACTTAAAGTACATTGGTTGTGAGTGAGCATCTGAGAGTAACGCATTGTTCTTTAAAAAACCTGGTACTTATCACACTTACTCCTATTTTTTCAAGGTTTGGTTCTCGGAAACAGCTGAACTGGGTGCTTTGTGTTTTCTGAAACTCGTAACGTCTTATCACTGTTTTCTAAAAACGAAAAAAATTATCTTACCTCAATATTCATGCAAAATTCTGGTTTGTGATGACATGAAAGTGTTGACAATGAAAGGCAGCAAATCGTTGTGGTTCTTGTACCGTCGGCGATATCCACTATCGCTTTTGTTGCATTTTCGTTGATTCATATTTTTTTCAATTCTGGGGTATGGACGGTTGACGGAATATATTGTGGGAGCATCCCAATACTCTTGATTTTTTTCAGGATGACATTTCAACTCTGAAATTACAGTAGTTTTTTTGTTAATTTCAGAGTCTTACATTTTTTCTTCGTCGGTTTTTTTTCATTACCTCAAACTTAAACAATGGACGAGTGTTGTGCAAACCTCCAAAAAAAACCTTGAGTCAATTAATTGACATTTTGCCGCTTCAAAATCATCACCAATGTATTCCAGTCCAAGCTGAAAATTTGAAAAGTTAAATTAACATCATATGACTAGGCTTACGCGTTAAGAAATGCATCAGCGTTTTCTTAGATTTTTTGTATAGAAATCTAAAGGAAATGAAGATACATCTGCATATTCGTTCAAATTCTGAAATTACATCAATATTTCCAGAAGTCAATATGATTCCAGAGTGTTTACGTTTTCATTCCAGAGTGCTTACGTCATGCGATACTTCCCAGTACGATTGTACATATCTGAAGTATAGAAAAGTTCAAAATATACCATAAGCCTAGGCTTACTGCAAAAAAACTATTGTTTTTTGCTGGAGACTTCTTCCAGATGTTGTCAAAGATGTAGCTACTCGTTATTTATAACTGAATCTCCATAGTAATGGAGAAGATAGGTTTATGTCCAGATGGATCAAGAATCACCCACTGAAAGTTAGAGAGTTTAAGATGAAACAACGAAAAAGTAAAAAGATAAATCAGCAAAAGATCTAGCTGGACCACAAAAAAGGAAAAATTGTAGAAAAAAATCATCAAGGATTTCCTACTAATAAGCAAAAACAAAAGTTTGAAGAAGTAGCTGAAAGACAAGATGAAACTGATTTTTCATAATGAAAGAAGTTTTGAGAGAAAAATCGGTTGAAAAATCAGAAGAAAGTCGAAGTATGACGAAAAACTGCAAACTGAACACATCAACTACTGATAAAAAATTAGAACAAACTGCAAGACAACTCTCCACTTTTCCCATACTCTTTCACTTTCCGGCTCATTTGCTCCAACGGCCGGGGCTCATTTCGATAAGGAATCAGGTTTTTTCCAGCAATTTAGCAGGTCTTCGATTTTTCAGTGCTCTTTTCTTGATAAAAATGGTGATAAAAAGTGATTGAGCGTTTAAAATATTTATTTTATTATCAAGATTAAACAGAAATTTCCTCCAGAGGATTTCCTCTTCCAAACTGGGAGTCAGCCTTCTGCAACTGAAAATATACATAAATTTATCACATAACAACGGATCAATTTACTTCAAACATTTTTTGGTAGATTTCCTTGAAGCACAAGTAGCCATAAGTCCTGCATATCTGAAAATACGTCAATTTCAGTAACCTTCCAAAAACCGAGTTTATCTTACTTGACTTCCATCCGACATGAGAAATGTGGTAATTTATTCCATGCCGAAGTAATCACTTTGCTTTTCTCCATATCCGGACCACCACACGCACAGCATTGTCTTTTTTTCTGAAAATATTTCAGATGAGAACAAGTTTTGCAAAATGTCAACATGAAAAGTTTTGTAATAGGCGAAATCACGGTATGTCGAACTTTTTAAAAACGAAAATTGTAGCTCATATGAGCGGAAAATTAACATTTTGCAAAATCAGTATTTTTCGAACTTCTCAAATTGACCAAATTCTTTCATGTCCTTCATAGATTGACTGAAAATCAGACTCTAAAATTGTCAATCTCCCAAAAAAAAGTCAGTAGACGGATTGCGTGCACTAGAAAAACTCCAGAAAAACTATTTTTATCATTTTCCGACGGTTTTCAAAAGTTTCAGATTCTCAGCTTAATTTATGACGACTTTCGTGAGATTTTACTACAATTGAAGTATCGGGGCTCGAAAAATTAGACCACAAAATTTCAATTTCTGAAATTTCAGATGCCACCTATTTTCAGCATTATTTCAATCTAAAATCCGTACCTTTCCGTTCCAAAGTAGTCACTCTGTTTTTCCATGACCAATCGCTTGTTGTGAGTTTTATCATTTCTACATCCTTCTGAAAAATCTTTCATCATTAAATTAACTCTTTCGAAAATTTTGATTCATTTTGTGGATTATCAAATTTTCGAGCAAGTATTGAATGAAATATTGGAACTACCTAAACTATCTGGAGTGAAAGAATCAGGCCAAAAGTTACAATTTCAGGTTTTTTGTTCGAAAATTTTAGAAACACCGACATTCAGCATTTTTTCAGGTACTATAATGCACAAACCTTTCGGTTCCAAAGTAGTCGATCTGGGTTTCCCGGGCAGTCCCCATAACATTCGTCGTGCGTTTTTTCATTTCTTCATCCTTCTGAAAATCATTTCAATTCAGTTAAATTCTTTAAAAGTTCAGATTCACAAAAGTTACAATTTCAAATTTTTTCGAAATTTTCAGCTGCCGTAAGCATTTTTCAGATACTTAGTTTCGCTTACCTTTCTTTTCCGGAATAGGCTACTTGTTTCGTTTCTTCACGGCCCGTACCATATGCTTCTTCATATCTTCTTCCTACTGAAATTATAGGTTTTTCATCAACTTATCTAAAATACTTTTCATACCTTTGTAACTCCTCCAAACGCATAGTATTCTAATTTTTTCCTACTTCTTCTATCTGAAAATCACACTTTTTTCATTCAACTTATCTAAGTTAAGGTACATACCCCATGCTGAGAACCGTTTTGATGTTTCCTTCTTTTTCCAACCCGGATGACATATTCTTTCTATCGATTTTTCCTGGACCGAAGAATATGTTCTTTCATCTCTTCTTCCTTCTGAAAATCCATAACTTTTAGCCTCGTTTTAATAGGTTTAGTTCCTTACCTTATATGGTAGTTTCCTCAACGAAGCATATTTCAACGGAAACATCTGGTTCAAGATATCTTTGTATTTTTTTTTCATTCCTAAATCCCAGATTTTTATTATTTTTTTGTATTAAAAAGTGATCTAATTACTCTTGGTTTCCAATGTGGGTGTAAATTCTTTCCATCGGCATGTATCTTGGTATCCCATTCTGGCTTGAAGAACTCAGAAATATTCCTGAAATCTCAGAACAGTTGTTTCAAAAATTCTGAAAATACTCACTCACTCTTTCATGTCGCACCTTTCGCACTTTTGATCATCTTGCATCTCTGAACTTGGTAATCAACTTTCTTTCCTTTTTCTGAAAATATTCCAGTACTGTAAGAAATGTAAACTATTTCAGATAACTTACACTTTTCTTCTGGCATTTCTTTAGATAGTCTGGACATTTTTGGCACAATGGTCTGCAATTCTCGAGTCCGTTCTCAAGTACTGAGCAATTTGGCTATTGCCCAGCATCCGTATAAACTGAAAATCAGAAAAATGAACCATTCTTTATCATATGACTAGACTTACGGCTTAGAAAATACTTTGATGTCTTCTCCTCACAATGACCAAAAATTCCTTCCAAAATGTCAAAAAAGTTGTAGTTAATCGTTATTCATAACTGTATCTCCATAGTAATACGAAGAATATAGGTTTAAGTTCCATTTTCGGAACAGATATCACCCTGAGATATGGTAAGATTTTTGATAAGAAATGGAAAAAAAGAGCGGGAAAACGACAAGATTTGAAAAAATGACAAATTTAGGCTCGGTAGGATCAATAATCTGCTGAAAATACGATCAATTTTGATAAAAAGAGAAACAAATTGAAGGCTGAAAAAGTTGAGGAAAATTTTGAAACAATCCGAAAAAAGAGCGGGAAATGATAAGATAAAGTATCAAGAATTGACAAGATTTGACAAGATTCGGTTCTTCTAGGGATTCATAGGCTGAAAAATTGTGGAATTTCTATGAAAATTAGTGAAAATTGAGCCGTATGATATGAAAAATTTGCGCTCAAAATTTTCAGGTTAATTCTCTGTCGAATATCCCTATTTTCTAATAAACTCAAAATATTCGAAATTTCCCACACAAAACTACTAAAATAAGCCCAAAAAACTAAACACACACAAAATCAACAATATTGGAAAACTGCGGAAAAAAGAGGCGAGGCGCCTCGTCATCGTCTCCTCGTTTCCCACACTATTTCACTTCTCGCATTTTTTTTTCGCCGCCGCCAGCCTGCAGTGTGACGAAGTTTTTTTCTTTTCCACTCTCCTCGATTCCTATACTATCTCGCTTTCTGGCTTATTTGCCTTGACTGTCAGGGCTGATTATGATAAGGGATCAAAATTTTTCTGAAATTTTCCAGGTCTTTCATCTTTCAGGGTTCTTCTCTGAATAAGAGTGATAAAAACAGTAATTGAATTTATAAAATATTTATTTTGATAACAAGATTTTTGATAAATATTCCCAGATGTTTGTCGAAGCTAGTAAATTATGTCCCGTCAATTGCCATCTGAAAACAAAAATACATAAATTTAATATCCAAAACTAAGCCAATATACTTACCGTGTTTTCTGTGTACTCCTGGTCAAAGCACATGTGTGCCATTAGTTCTTTCTATTCTGAAAATACACAAATTTCAGTATACTTTAGATATCTGGTGGATCCCACCTTCAAACACTTCCAGAGGTCTTTGGTCAGTGATGTCAAATTTGGACAGTGGTGTTTTCATCTGAAAATAAATCGAGATTTATCATCCAAAACTGAGAACATTTACTTACTTTGATTCTTGGGATATACTTCTTCGTAGCATATATAGCCAACCTTCGCTTTTTTGATTCTGAATATACATAAGTTTCAGTATACTTTAGAAAACTGGGTAAATTTCACCTTCTGACATGAGAAATGTGGTAGTTTATACCATGTCGAAGTCCGTCATTGCAATTTTTCTCCCTATTCGGCGAAACCACTACACGTTACTCCTGAAAATTTTTCAGATCAGAAAATTTTTTCCAGAAGATTTTCAACAAGAACTTGAAATTTTTAAGCTCCGAAAAAGTGGCTCAGGGGGACTCAAAAAGTAAAGGCCAAAAATTCCATTTTCAGACTTTCTTCCACTGTTTCAGGAACCGCCGACTTCCAGTTTTTTTTTTGAATTCTAAAATCTCGAACTTTTTGTCCCGAAGTAGTCATTTTATTTTCCATTTTTAAAACAATTTTTTGAGTTAAATTACTTACTTCAGTTTGTAGAAGCATACCAAAGCTTTTTTCCTCAAACTGGTTGACCAATTCGTTTATGAATTTTTGGATCGAAGAAGATGTTTCTTCATTTCTTCCATCTGAAAATTGCTAATTTGTGAATTAAACTATCAAAAAATTCCGATTCATCTCTTGAGTTTCAGATTTTCGGCTCAAAGTTGAGTGAAATGTTAAAACTGACTGAATTATCTGGACTGAAAGAGTTAAGCAAAAATTTTGTTTAATTTCAGCCCGATTTTTTCCAAAATTTCAGGTTTCGCCGATTTTCAATTTTTAAAATTAATGAAATTCTTACCTTTTTGTTCCAAAATATCCACACTGAACTTCCATGGATGGTGACACGATTGTTTTAGTTTTTCCTTTCCTTCTGAAAGTCTCATTTTTTTCATTAATTTATCTAAAATAAGCTTTTTACCTTTGTCAATGCTTCACGGAAGCACAGAAGCATATATTTCGATCTCGTCGGTCTGAAATCATAAAAAATTATTTATGTACATAAGGTCAGATGATCACTTTTGGTGAGAACCGTTTTGATGTTTCCTTTTTTTTCCAACCCAGGTGGCATATTCTTTCAATCGATTTCTGGAGCGGAGAATATGTTTTTTCATCTCTTCTTCTATCTGAAAATCATAACTTTTGTCCTCACTTAGATAGGTTTAGTTCCTTACCACACAAGGCTATTTCCTCGCTGAATAGTCCATCGGATTGTTTCTCCCTATGCCACTTTGTCATTTGAAGACAATTGAAAGCTTTCTGAAATCAAAAAAAAATATTTCAAAAAGTCTGAAAATATGCACTCACTCTTCCTTGTCGCATCTATCGCATTTCTGATCATCTTGCCTCTCCAAACCATTTTTTCAATTCAGCTTCTTTTCCTCATTCTGAAAGAGTCCCAGTATTTTCAGATGTATAAACTAATTCAGAACACTACCATTTTTCTGGTTCCGTTTGTCTTAATCAGGACACTTCTGGCGCAATGGTCTGCTATTCTTGAATCGTTTGCGAGAATTGAGCTTCGCACGTATTGAGCGATTTGGTAAAAATTCTCCTGAAATTGAAGTCACATTACGTTTTTTATAATGACTAAACTTACCATTCAGCTTTTTTTGTAGTTAACGGCCAGAAAATCCTTCCAAATGTCAAAAAAGTTGTAGTTAATCGTTATTCATAACTGTATCTCCATAGTTGTATGGAGAATATAAGTTTAAGTTCCATATTCGGAACAGATATCACCCTGAGAAATGGTAAGATTAATGATAAGAAATGGAAAAAAGAGCGATAAGGTAAAGTATCAAGAAATGACAAGATTTGGATCTTCTAGAGATTCTGAGAGAGAAAAATTCCTAAATAATGATGAAAAAGGGGAAATTGAGGGGAATTTTCAGCTTAAAAAAATGTTCAGATAACATCTCAAAACCCTCACTTTCTAATATACTAAAAATAATCAAAATTTCCCACACAAAACGACTAAAATAAGCATAAACAAATCGAACACACGAAATCAACAATAGTGGAAAACTGCGGGAAAAAGTGGCGAGGGGCCTCGTCATCGTCTCCTCGTTTCCCATACTATTTCACTTTCTCTCGCTCATTATTGCGACCGCCAGCCTGCAGTTTGACGTTCTAACGCTCTCCAAGTAAAACATACTATTTTTCTATTGATTGGCGGGGACTGAGGGGGGGGGAGGGTGGTTGTGGCTTGTAGTGAACAAATTTATTGATGAGGAGGGGGTGAAATAATGAGAATGAAATTTTATTAAGGGTATTCAAATGGTTTCATATGGGAAAATGGTGCACTAACTTAAATCATCAGAAGCTATCAAAAAAAAAGGGAGGAACCAGATGAGAAAATGAAGGACCGGTGGCACCAAGGTGGGATTAGTAAGTTGAGAACCTTTTCACGACTTCAAGGATCATTTTATTTATCAAATAAATGAAAAAATTATTATTTTAATGAAGATTTAGTGAAATTATTCTGCTCTGCATTTTTGGATCACTGTACATCAAGTGACTAAATCAGCTGAAAAAATTCTTGAAAAAGTTGAACTAAACGATATCTTACGTTTGGCGCATTGGGTATTATTTTGCAACATAGTATTTTCTGATTGAGTGAAGGAATACCAATTTCCGCAAAAAATGATAATTCGCCTCACTGTAAAACTATGACTGAAATTATTTTTAAAAGAAGAAACATACATACTCCTTCAATTTCTTCCTTTGTCCAGTCACTGCAAAGGTATTTGTGTCGTATCACACAGTAATGAGAAGCTGGAAAATCTGATTTTCTCATTTGTGCAGATCGTTGCTGTGGTGTTCTGTATCTAGCACTCCAATGAAGAATGACATCCATAACCGATTATTGATAGAATTAGACGGTTGATCATTCATAACTGCATTTCCATATACATGGAGACTTGATTTGGTCCTTGAGGAGCCAACAATTACCTGAAAGTTGGTGTAAGATCAAACTTTGATACTAACTATACGAAACAACATAAAAATCAGAAAAAAAATTAGAAAAAAACTCCGAATAACTGTTCTTATCAGCATTAGAGCGTTACTGATATAGTAGACAGGCATTACAGTTGATTGACACTTTTGAGACAAGTATGCCATATTGTAAACCTCAATTTCATACAATATTTCTATTGATGTACTCGTGAATGAAGCAATTGTTCTGAAAACTAAAGTGGTAGAAGAATTTTCAACGTTTCCAAAATTTAGGCAATTTGCAATACAGTACGCATAAATTGCTTCTCTCATTTGCATACAACGAATCGAATGCATAAAAGCCTATTCAGTATAAATTTCCGATCTCATTAGAATAGTTCCCAAAACGGGGCCATAAAGAATGTTTTCTTTTGTGTTCGCCTTTTCTTTCAAATAGCATTCTTCTCAAAACTTTTCCTTGTTTCCTTCTTATCATCACTTCTCCCTCTTCCTTCCCGTTATCAGTCATCAGTGGAGAAGCCGCGTAGCTCAGTAATCAATCATGAAACTGAGCGCTAGCGAACCACATTCCTGTGTGAAAAAAGTGGAGGCGATGGAACAGTTGGCCCATTTGTTTCCCTCAGTAAAGTTGATTTTTCGATTTTTTCAAAACTGTCTTATCCATATATACGCCTATCTATCTATATTTTCACGGTAAAATATAAACTTCCTTTCAGCAAAACAATACCTTCTCAAAACTAAACCATATCATCTTGTTCATTCCCACTTCAACCCCTAAACACTAAAAATCAAAGTGTAATCGTATAGCTTTCACTTTCCTCACCAGATTTTTTTTGCTCGCCCTCCGAGAATTACACTACAACGGAGCAAAGGGCCATAAATGAGAGAGTGTTAGAAAAGTAGAGAGTTCATTATCATCATTTCCCAATAGTTCATTCGTTCAGTTTTAGTTTTGGCACCTCACAACTTCACTTTCCTGCTCTTTTTTTTGCCCAATTTTGTTGACTTTTCTCTTGAATTTCGAATATTACTACTATATCGAAATTTTTCCAACGTTTTCAGTCTCTTCAATTTGTTTCTTTTTTATTTGTCAGAGTTGATCTTTGGTTCAGCAGATTCTTGATCCTACCTAGCCTAAAATTGTCATGTTCTGATATTATATCTTGTCGTTTTCCTGCTTGTTTTCATTTCTTGTCTTTAATTTAACTATTTTTCAGGGTAATATCTGTTCCGAAGTGGAACTTAAGCCTGTTCTCCATACTACTATGGAGATACAGTAATAACAACCGAATGATAACAACTTTTACAACATCTGCAACAGAGCTATGGAATACTTGAGAAAAGGTTAGTTTTTTTACAAGGCAATATTTCGGGTGGGGATATACGGATTCTTCTGAATTTTTTGCACGGCGTCCAGTTTTGCATGGCGATTTCGAATCTTTATCCAAAATTTGCTGAAAATTTGTCTAAAAATGTGAAACCATGTTTTTCAACAATTTTTGTCAGCTCTGTCGCCATTTTGTGCTCCTCTAGTAATTTTGTGACCTTAAAAGCCAAAAAAATGAACTGAAAAGACTTTTTTCGCACATTTTTTCGATATTTTCTAAGGACCACGAAACTCTGTGTGGGCCACAATACTTTATTAGGACCAAAACACTTCCAAAAGACTACAAAATGACCACAAAGCCTAATTTTCGTAGTTTTTCAAAAACTCAAATAAGTTGTCTTCTTTCAGAACTATTCAATGTTCAGTGTAATAACCTGGGCACCAGTGATATAAGGAGAACCTCATGATTCTGAGCCCTGAAGAATCATTCGTCGAATCATCCGCTACACAAACCGCTTCACCAACCACTTCACCAACCGCTACACCATCCAGCAAACAACACCACCCTGCCGGACGAGTTTTTCAAGGATTATATTCTGCCATGAAGTAGAAAAACGAGGCGGCATACAGCGAAGCAACGAAATCATGGTGGAACTAATGTATATTTTCAACGAACCGACAAGCCGGACTGGAATATCAAGTGCAATCACCTAGGAACCATGAAATTAGGTGAAAGAGCATATTCGGATAATTATGGACATGTGGTAATGCATATAGGATTAGGAAAAATCATAAATTTTTAAATTTCAGGCAATTTTCACGTTCGAAAATGGCATTCTCTACAAAGAGACAAGTATGGACACAAGCTCACTCTCCACGATACGAAATGTAGATCGACAACATTTGGCGGCTGATAAAAGTGAGTGAATCAATTCCAAAAACCAAAAAAACACATTTTTGTTTTTCAGAGAACGCATTATTACGACCTCGAGAGAAAGCCATGTATCTACGGGTCAGCGATCATTCGAACCAATGGATCTCAATTGCTCGTTGGTGAAAAAAGCATTCCAGCTACAAGACTTCAATTTTCACTATTTCCAATTTCTTCTAATAAATATGTAATCTAGTTTGACTTTTGCTTCTATTTGAAAAAAAGTTACTTGACTTCCTGGATACCGGTTGACTGAATGAATGCAGATAATCAGATGAAAAGTTTCAAACAATCTCATAATTAGTTTTTTTTTCAATGGCTCAAACGAAAAGTTTCTGACTTCTCCTCCTCACAATCTTGAGTAACAGACGGAAAAGTAAAAAATTTTGCGTTTTTTGTCTCCTGGCACCTGTTTCACATGATGAACACGTGAAGATCCACTACTCAGCTGTTGGCATTTGCCTGTCTTAAGGAAAGATGAAAATCTGAAGCTTGCTCTAAAAGACGAGTTAGAAGATCTCAAAAGGCAAACGATCGAAAATTCTCAGATGATTCCCAATCAAGTTGAAGATCTTCCATGAAGTTTTGAGAACAATTTCGATGTATTCTAACTTTCTTGAGTAATAAAATTATTCATAGTAAGGCAGAGTTTTTTTTAACAAAAAATATTTATTTATTTAATTTTACAAATGGGATTGGGTTATGATTTGTTCATATGGGTTGAGATCGTGAACAGTTTGTTGAGTTCGGCCACCTAGAACAAGTGATTGGAAAGAATTACCCTAAAGTTCGTCTTACAGTTTTTGATTGCGAATGATCTGGCAGCACAGAACTTTCTGTTTTGGCAAATGAGTTGCAATTTTTAAAGGTCTTGAATTTCCAGTTTTTGAGAGCTACAAAAATGATTTGTCAGACAAAATAAAAAATTTTTTGGGCTCGGTTCTTGTATTGTCTGCCCTACAAAATGTTGTGGTCCCTCGAAGGTTTTTGTGGCTCTAAGTAAATTTTGAGGTCCTAAGACTCAAAAATGAACTGAAAAGATTTCTTGAGGTCCACAATACTTTAAATGTACCGAAAAACTCAAAAAGACCACAAAACTAGAGCACTATTTCGATTTGCAAACTTTCAAGAAGAAACATACTAATTCATAATTGCCATCTCCAGTGACTTTCAGGGGTGTGCCTTTCAGTGAGTCTCATCACATGTCAGCATCCGATTTCTTCAAATATTGTCCGGCCCGTTCCAACACATAGGATCTCACATCGGCGAGATGGCGTCTTCATTCTCCGGCTTTACAGCTTGATTTCCCTATGGTGGGAAATAAGCTTTACATTATTCGAACTTTTTCCAAAATTTCATAGCGTTATGTTGGCAAAATTTGAGGCTCCTTTATTTATAACTGCAACTCCATGTACATTGGAAATAGGATTTGGTCCATAAGGATCCAACAATTACCTGAAAATTGATTTGATATTGAATTTTGATACGAACTGAACGAAAGTATAAAAAAAGGTTTTTTGGAAAAAACCGAAAAAAAAATCGAATGAATTTTCTTATCACCATTACAATTAGAACGTCATAGATAAGACTGACAGGTATGCAGTTGATTGACATTTTTGAGACAAAAATGAAATTAGGAAAATTGTTTTCTATTTCAGAACTTTTCTGAAAATATATTATACAGGCTGTTTATACCAACTTTGTGACTTCAAAATTCGAAAAAAAACTGGATGTGTAAAATAGTGGTCCCGACACAATTGTAGTACTTATTTACACCAATTATCAAAAAAAAACATATATTTATGCAGATTTCCTATAAAAGAACCTGCTCAAATGTTTGGAGAGCTACCTAATCTTGGATTTTTTTTACAAATCTTCAAAATAACAGTTTCAAAGAAAAAAATGTTTTTATTTCATCGTTACAAGAGAGAATATGGTACAAATCAATTCGAAGTTGATATTCGAGCAAAAACTGTTATTATCTGCAAAGAAATTTCAGGTTTTCAGTTCAGTAACTCAAAAAAACTTACAGGTGATCAATCAAATACTTTTATATCATCAAGGCATTATCGGTCTTGAGTTCAAAATTTTTCAGCTCAATGTGTCTACTTGTTCGTTCTGAAAGAAATCGAAAAAACTTGAGTGAGAAAATGGGAGACTAACTAACTTATCAGATCATCTTGTCTTGGACGATGTTGCAAAAAACGTTTACTGTAAGATGGTTGGTCGCGCGATATACTGAAAAATTGATAATTACACTGAAATTAGGCTGAAATCACAAACGTTTAAGCGTCAATCACGTTTTGCTCTTGTTGTCTTGTTGTACAGCAAATAGAGCATTCTTTTTCTATCTGAAAATACAAAAATTAGTTCTGAAACTGGTCGGCAACTTTCTAACCTTAATTGAATCGCTGCGGTGAAAAATAGTGACTATGAATGCATTTTCGAACTTTGGTAAAGACAAAAATTATCTAGCTCGTATTTCTTCGCATTCATTTGCTGCTTCTGGCCTGAAAAATTATTATTTTTGAATCTACCTAGAACTATAGTATACCGTGGTGTATCAAAGTCAGTTTCTTCCAAATCAACAGTTCTCGTTAGACGTCTTCATACCACACACTTCTCCCAATCTGAAAATATTTCTCAATTGTTTTCAAAAAACAGAACTTGATATGTGAAAAAATAATGATAATATGATAACACGTCACAAACGTACTTACAAAAGTGAAAAACTGTACTATTTCTAAGGTTGATTGCATTTGTTTTCCTGCGGATTTGACGCGTTTGGACTAGTGATAGCTGCAATGAAAACTGTGGAAATCTGGATTTTCAGACTTCAGTCTTTCTTACAGTAAGAAACTGTTGAATGGCTTCAATAATCCAAAAACCTGCGGCAATCTTTCAAGTTTCATAATAACTTACAAAATGTTTGTGATGTATGATATTTTCAATCTATTTTGTCGAACCGATTCCTTTTGTAAATACTGATAACTTGGCTTACGTCCATTGCGGATCAAATATTAACACCCTGAAAATAATATTCATTGTATCGTACAAGGGAAAATAAGGAAAACAGAGAAAATGAGCAGAATGGGTCAGTCGATGCCTTTTTTATTTGCGATGGATGACTAACGATGTTATGAATAGTATTGTGTCATATATGTATTGAGGGAGAAGAAGAAGTTTGTGTATAGAATGAAAAAATTGGGGAAAATAGTAAGAAACAGGAAAAATGAAACGAATGAAAGCAAAACCAGCTCCAAGCAGAAGATAAGAGATTAGGTTTTTTTGATGACGAAAGTAGAACGTGCTTGTGATTATACATAAGTAGTTGAAATGTTCCATTGGAAATCTGTTGTTTGTATGGTTCGTTCGTTTCCTGAGACTATTTTATTTGTTTTTCTTTGAATAATAAACAATTCTTTTCATCTCAATATTTATTAAACACGGAAAAAGTTGAGAAAAGACAAATAAATGCTTACAATTAGATCATATTTTCTTCTTTTCGGTCAACGCCATGGATCTGAGTCATCTGAGTCTACGACATCAGTGTCGTAATCGTATTTTTCGTCTTGATCATTTTCTGGCAAAAACGCATCCTTATCTATATCATGTTGATTATTGACAATGTCCTGCTCATTTTCTTGTTTTGACAGCCAAGTTCTGAAAAGTAACTAAAGATTCGAAATGAAGCCTGAAATTTCACTTACCGATAATCTTCGCACATCGGACAATATCATGCCAAGAATCAGACTGTTGTTCAAATTTGGAAGTTGATGACCCCTCAATCAATTGACGGTGAATCGGTGTTTTCGTTTTTCTGCTTGTTGCAGAAGTTTTTGCCTCAATAGACTTCTTTTCAACAACCAATGAAAGGAACGACGAATGGAGTTGTAGGTGGTGAATAATATAGGTTGTCTAGATGACCCAACAGACTTAAAATAATAAATGTATTCTGAAATTCAAAAAACGACGTACAGTTTTCTTTTCGACGACTGTATTCATCAAATATCGGTTCTTTCCCAGGTTTTTTTGTTCTTCGAGGGCTAACTTGTCCAGTTTTTGGTCTCATGATGAAGAAATTCCAACATTGTTTCTTAAAATTTATTATAACTTCTCACTATGCTAAATGTAACTAACTTCTGTCCATATTTTTTGTTCCATTTCTCAAAAAAAGCCAGTATTCTCCAAAAAATCAGAACTTTTCTCGAGAAATCTTCACTTCTTTATTTATGTACATTATTTTCTTCATTATAACTGAATAGGTCTAGGATCCAAAGAGGAGTCCCAAAATTAGCCCTGAGATGTAAAAAAATTATCGAAATTAAAAACAAAAAAAAACTAGATAAAAGAAGAAAAGGTGGTAGGAGTCCTGAATCGTGTGAGAGGATAAATGGTGTATCGATGTATTATGAGGAGGTCAAATGTTTGAAGGAGGGGCATATATAAACAAATTTTTGGCAACAATATACAATGAACCTTCATAGTCCGTACGTAAACACCAACACTACACTTTGCACAACCAAACAAATAGAGCGAAGTTGTTGTCATCACGAGGTAAACATATGGAAGAAGAAGTTTGTGTACGGAATGGACAAATTGAGAAAAGCTGATGTACATAAATAAGAGTTATTTCACTCAAGGTCGAATCAGTGAAATAGAAATGTTGGAAAGCAAACGATTTGAGAAGGCAGACGGGCGAGCTCAAAAACAAATCCGATTTACAATCAAAAAGTTACTAAAGGTTCTGAATCAGCTCTTTTGTTCTACAAGGCTTCAGATGTTCGACAATTTTTCAAAGCTCGCTTTCAAGCAGTTGTTCGGTTACATTTCATTCCATCTAAAACTTTTACGGCTGTACTTCAGTTGTTTAAAAAAATATATCAAATTTATTAGTTCCAATTTATTAGTTTTCTGACGATGAACTATCAATGAATCCGAGATTCTTGGCTTCAAAATCGAAATAGTCGTCATCATGGACATAACTCTTCATATGAAGGAATGGATCGTCTCTAACTGCTTGTCGAGTTGGTTGGAATATTTCGACTTGATAGTTATTGAACATATCATCATCTTCGTAAATTATCGATTCTTCCTCTTTGTCAACACGTCATTGATGAATGGCATGATATTAGTCTCCCAATCAACATATTTCAGCGTTTCCACCAATGTTCCATAGACACCAAAAAGTATTGGTTTTTAGGCATCGAACATGTACTTTGGTAGCACCATATCTATAAAATATTTTAAGTATGAAACAAAAAATGTAATACTTACTCGTTCCATGCACCCTCAGGAGCCGGCACAACCTCAGGAGCTGGCACAACCTCAGGAGCTGGCACAACCTCAGGGTCCTGATGCTCCGGTGCGCTTGGCTCCTGTTCGATCACTTTCAGCACATCAAAATTCACTTGTTCCTGGAAAGTTTCACTTATATTAAATAGACGGAAAGAAGTGGGAAGGGGATTAGCCTAATACACTAAATTGAGGTGAAAAAGTATGCGTTATTAAGAATCATCACAACGCAAGTTCAATCTTGAAAAAGTATCACAATTTCAGTTGTTTTGCTTAAAATCCTTTTCAAACTTACATGTTGGCTCTTCTCCATCGGCTCTTGAGTCAATCAATCTTGTCTTCATCATTGTTTATTTCATTATAACTGAGAAGGTTTAGGATCCAAAGCGGAGTCCCGAAATTAGCCCTGAAAATGAAATGTAAATACAATATCGAACTTAAATACTAGAAAAGAGAAGAAAAGGTGGTAGGGGTCCTGAATTATGTGAGAGGATAAATGGTGTATCGATGTATTATGAGGAGGTCAAATGTGGAAAGAAGGGACATTATGTAGAAATATGATACCTAGGTCATATATCGAAGGTATTACGCAACAATCAATAAGAGGCACAGCAAGAATGTGTCTACTAATGCCTATTTATTCCTGTCATTGGGTACTTGGAACTAAATCAGAAGAACAATCGCGTGAATAGTTAGATAAACAAATTTTAGGCAACTATATAAAATAAAGCTTCACAGTCCGTACGTAAACACCACCACGCCAGTTCGCACAACCAACCCAATAGAGCGAAGTTCTTGTCATCACAAGGCTGACATATGGTGGGTCACCACTTTTTGAAAGTATAGAAGGAAGCTGTTGACCGTTGGCCAAGTGAGAGAGAGAGGGGAAAAGGGAGAAGGGTAGACTAGTCGACAACCAATTCAATCCGTGCAGATGTGTGGTGCGTAGAATGATCGTTGATTTGTTTGCCAATTTTATTTCAAAATTGTTTAATTGATTAAAACCCCGGATATTCACAATTAGTAATTTTCACATTCTTTCCCAATCACGTGTGCTTTCCCAAACACCCATGCGACTTCCCAAATACCCATGCGACCTATCGATTGATAGATTACCTCCAAATTCAATACGTCATAAACCTATTGGATATTCTCAGATTGTTGCTGTTGTGCGTTCATCTTCGATTAATTTGGTTTGTAGATCGCGTCGCACACGCACTGCGGACCACGTGGTACCAATTCGAATAAACGCCTCTGCACCCCTATCTCCCTTTTCTCCTTAGTCTCTCATTTCAATTCGTCATCACATTTTCGTTCCATTAGTTCTCCCATGTTTTTTCTTTGTTTAGTTTTCTTTGTTTCGGGTTCTTTCTTTGTTTAAAATTTCACTTTCTCATTTCTTGTTGATAGCTTTTAGTAATTTCAAATCGTTTCGTGTATTTTCTTCATCTTAATTCCAACGCATGAAATTCCTGAAACGACAAAAAACTGAATTATCATTCCGTTGTCTTTCTTCTTTTTCAAGCCTTTATTCCTCTCACGGCCAACGTCTGAATTATTGCTTCAAAAAATATAAATCTGCTCAAACCTCATTTTTCATAGAATTTTGACTTTCATCCTCTTTTTACGAATCGTCGGCATCTTCCGCGCCAGATGACTAAAACAACTCACAAAAATTGGAATTAGCTCCAGATAAAATCAAGCCAGCCGTTTCCTGCCTTTCTTCGATCTCATCCCTTTTCAGTCTCTCTAATTCGTTTTCCTAAACCTGCTCCGCTTTTCGTCAAAATGTATCTTCTTTTCAGGGTATTTTTGCTCCTGAAACATGGACATAAGCCACTCTTATACAGTTATAACAATCGAATGAAAAACAATTTTCACAACATCTGGAACACATAACTTTTTTCAAAAGTATCAATCCGTTGGTTGCCCAAATACTATGAAACCTAATTAAAATTTCAGGTTTATGTCACACAATTTGTTTCCTTCAACAAGGAAAGATGAGTTTGAAGAACTCTACCAGGAATTGTGCGAACGATTGGTAAGTTGACGAAATACGACGAATTCATAAGCGGATAATTTAGCTGACGGAAAAAATGATAAAGGAACCAACGATAAGCAAAGTGGACAAAGGGCTGGGCTTTAAAAGAAGAAACTCCCGAAATAGATAGCGATAAGGAAAAAAATCAATCGAATGAGGTGTGAGCATATTTGTATTTTTTTGAAACAACAATTCAAAATTTTCAGAACAATGCTCGTAGAGTGACGATGGCTCGAAAATGCAAAAACGGACGAAGATGTCGACATTTTGGGAAATAATGAAGAAAATCATAAAATGGATGAAGTACGAGCATTTTTATATTTTTTGCAGTGACAATTCGAAATTTTCAGAACATTGGCACAACAGGAATGATTGCTCGGAAACGGGAAGACGGACAAGGGAATGTTAAGGTTTTTTTTCTAGTTTTTTCGTGGATATACATAATAATATAATTTTCAGGCGTCACCGCAAATTGAAACTAAAGACAAGAACATGCGTGTTCTACGCTCAGCAAAAAAAATGCAGAGTTTCAGTGACGTTGGTCCATCGAGAAAACGGAAAGTAAGAGTTCAAACAAACGATTCGGAGAGCGAAGATTCGGATGAACCAGAGGAGTCGCACACTCGACAATCGTCTCAATTTTTTTTGATGAATATCTAACTTTATTGTGATGTTTTCTGGTTTTCTCCATCAATAAACCTTTCATTGCAATCCTTTACTTATCGAGAAGCAGAAATTGCTATGTGCAGACAAGTTTTAGAACATTGTTTCAAGAAGATTCTATACAGCTAGACTATTTTTCAAACATAGAATAATTTAGCGGGAGATTTGTATGAAAGTGTGATAGAAGATTTTCTTCACATAGAATGCCATAGAAACCATTCCAATATCCTCAATTTTCCCAATTACGTATACTTGTCCAAATACCCATGTAGATAGGGCGACTATTTTATCGATTGATGGACTACACACCATAATCCTGCTGGCTAGTACATGGCCCTCTCAATTTGGTTTGTAAACCGCGTCGCAAACGCGTTGCGGACCACGCGGTAAAAATTCGAAGAAACGCGCCTATGGGATCAATTACACGCCTCTGCACCCCTATCTCATTAGTCTCTCATTTTCATTCCTCATCACATTTTTCTTCTTCGCTCGGTTTTCTCTCTCTCATTTCTTGTTAATAATTTAGAGAAATTTCAGATCATCTTAGCTCAATTCAATTCTGCTAGTCAAAATGAATGAGCGCGCAAGCTCGATGGCAAAGGTGGAAAGGCAACGGAATGCTAAGGTTTTTAGTTTTTTTTTTTGGTTTTATAGACACAAATTTCAGGCGTCACCGCAGATTGGAGTTGTAGATTGGAGACCAGACGAGAGCCTGCTTATTCAATTCTCATCAAAAAGAAAACAGAGTTCCAGTGCAGTTGGACCATTGAAAAAACGGGAAGTGAAAAATGAAGCAAACGAATCTGAGAATGAAGTTTTCAATCAAAACAAATCAGAAGAATGGCGGATAATGACACTACAGGAAAAGATGAACATGAGAACATATGTACTCACAGTTCAAATGTTTTATGACAAAACATATGAAAAGTTTATTGTTAAGGCGGTAAGTTCTAGTTTTTATCTTCTTATTTACATTTGATGTTCAGGAGAAGTTTCTTAAAAGTATCAATCCGTCAAAATTGACAAAGCGTCAACTTGTGCTGAAAGCGTTGCTAGCTTTCCGAAAAAGGGATTTTTCTACATTGGGCAGGTGAGTATTTGTAACTTAGGAGTCTTATAATTTTTTCTATTTCAGTTTGTTGAAGAACAATGCCTTCCCAACACCGTATATCGGCTTTTTGAAACAAATCTACCTATATCTTGGCAGGCCATGTGTAAGACTTTTATTACATACTTTTGATATATAATTTTATTATTTAGCGTTTTCAATTTCCATTCATAATTGCAAGCGATGATAGTGAAAAGTTGAAAGGAGTTGAAGCAATACGGGATGCACATCTACAGGAAATACTTGTTTTTGAATTCGATCGGGATGAGCTTGCAGATGCCGCTGGCGTACTCGAAGAATCGGTGAGTAGTTTTCGTTGGTTTATTTTCAAATTGTAACTTTATTTCAGATTGACCAATGTATAATGGATGAGGAAGAGAGAATGAACAAGTGGTATGACTTAGAACACTGGCTTGAGAGAAACGAAGGAATTAAACTACAAGTAGATGATGAGTAATATTTTGGATCAGCTATTGATTTGTTACATAATAAAATACAAGACTTTAAAAAATAACCGCAATATTCTCTCAAATCGCCGATGGTATTGCTAATGCTATGTGTGCGAAACTATCCATTTTCAAATTATGAGCGGCATTTATCATTCAATTTTGAGCCAGCTCTTGTTTGTCGATATCAGTGCCGTGGAAGATGGGATGATGCCTGAAGTATGCAAAATACGATTTTTATTTTCAACACTGTTGTGTGATGCCATTCAACTGCCTGATGCGGGCTGTTCGTAAACTTGGAGAGTTTCAATCTACCATTATCATCTTTTCAGCTATTAGGCATTATAATCATCAGATTCAGGCTCATCAAATTTCAGCGATTTTTTTTTCGAATGTAGAACTTACATCAAAACCCACAGCATCCACTTTTTTCCATCAAAAGCCGTCAAGCCGTTCGCTGCTAAAACAAATAAAACAATATTAAACTGTATTATTTTTTGAAAACTCACAACATATTTAACTTCTCATGAGTGTACCCTGTACCGATCCATTCCAACCACAACCACATCTTGGTTTAATCCATACTTTCCAAACTTGATATTGTCTGGAAATCAGAGCTTTGAACATTTCAAACTCCTGAAACTTACCTCAACGAATGGATATTTCTAACTAAAGTATAATCATTTCCAGCTATTTTTCGGGTTGTTGGAGAAGCGATATTATCTGAAAATAAAATAATAGGTTGATATCATTAGAATATCAGACTTACTGTCTCGAGTATTCAAATCGTTTATTGTTGACTCGAATTTTGCAGCTCAAAGTAGAATGTTGTTTCCTCACTACATCACTGAAATAAAATAAAGGTTTAACTTTGGCTACTTCGTGAAGTGACGTTTCTCAAATCATCCAATATAGTCAGAAACTGCTGAGAATCATTTGATATCATCCTAGCAAACTTTATCTTTTCATGGCCTTCGGCGCAAGTTACAAAAATTTTCAGTCCAAGTTTACTAGACTAATATAATGCTCATTAGTGATTTCGGCTCTTAGATCACCTTGAAAGTGAATAAAAAGACTTACTTGGACTGTACCCGGATATACTGATGTTATGTACTGTTGTTGTTTTTCTCATTAGTCTTCTTCTATTGTAACTGCATGGTTAGGTTTAGGTTCAATTGAATCCATATTACCTGCAAACAGAACTTATCGATCATTAGACTTGGGGGAAATGAGGAAAAAAGTTACTTGAAAACGACATATACATAATTAGAATATAGAAGTATAGGGAAAGTTGAGAGAAGTGAAAAGGAATATTCTAGAAGAAAGAAATGAACACACCGATAAAAAAAGTAATAAAGACAGAAGTGATGACAAATGGGAGCCGACTGTACAGATAAATGTCGTGGGCAGCAAACATGAAGATGTGAAAAAAAAAGCGGAGGCATCGGTCGCCTCCGCTCGGTACGGACCGAATTCTCTAGAATGTGGCACAAATAGAACGGGAAAAATGTTCGTCATAACAGCTATGACTAAAACTATCTGCAGAGGGAGTATTACAATGAGAAACTTCCAACCACCAAAAATGTCTGTTATCGCAAAGGGCATTTAATGACGCACTATTTTGGGACAGTGGAACAGGGAACTGTAGACCGCTGACAGCGAAGGGAAAAATAGTCAGAAACTGGGAAACGACATAGGTAAACAGGAACAAACACATTTTCAGTAAAAAAAAATGGGTAAGAGGGAAATAGGAGCTATTCGAGAATACCCATCCTTAAATTATTTTTGCAAAGTACTTTGTCGACATGAGGGAAAAAATGAACAAGTAAGAATAAAATTGTTACGACAATTTATTTTTTGAACGTTTTTTTTATTGACTGGTTTATTACATACTAAAAAAACTAGACTTAAAAAAATAACAGCAATATCCTCCAAAACTTCCTAATTGTTGCATTGCCTGCCATATCATGCTGTCTGGGACCATGCTTGTTGTCAGGTGTTTCTGAAACATACAAATCAATGTTAGGTTCTCATCATCACATTATTTTTTGATTCACTTTTAACTAAGTGTGTTTGTGTGTCTTACCTAATAACTTATTTTTTCAAACGAGCTAATCATTTTTCAATGAGCCTAACCTGATGCTGGAAATGTCTGTAAATGACAAAAAAAAAATCTATATTCTTATTCTTAGAGTGATCGAACATCAATCTTTTGATCGTCATATTAGGCTTATGAGATCTTAGATTATTTCAAAAGTACAACTTACATCAGAATGTGCAGCACCAACTTCATTTTGTAGACAGCGGTGTCTCCGATTATATGCAAAGCGGTCTGCCATCTAAAAAAATTGCAATTCAAATGTATTTTATGTTTTTAAAAACTTACATTGTCCTTAATTCCTGTGCTCAGATCCTATATCTCAAACTTTTGTTGTACCCGAAAGCGGTAGTTACTCCAACTTCAATCTCTCTTAGTCTTCAGCTCAAATGAAAATTGTCCAACTACATAATCATCACTTCTTCAATTTTCAGATCGAGGCACTGTCTAGAAAGAAGAATATAATGAAGATTCTGAATTTCAGAAAATTACCCAAGCATAGTCTTTGTCAGAGCCATCGTTTGATCCACATATATTCATCTTGTTGATGGCCACCGCTGTTGAGACTGAAAAAATAAGAATAAATGGAGAAAAGTCAAACTACACACTTACCTTGATCATGATCCTGATAGAGTCAGAATGTACTCAAGAGTCTCATCAACTACTTGCTGGTCACATTTCTGGAATTTTTTAAAATCAATTGTAAGAACTTTTGTTAATCTAGGACTCTGAGCCGTTTTGAGTCTTAGAAAACCATACAAGTAACCAACTCACTTTTAACTCCAGCAAATAGATCCATTATTGCTTTCGACTTCTCTTGTTATAACTGCATGGTTTGGTTCAGGTTCAAACAAATCCAGATTACCTGAAAACGAAATGAGTTCATGAAACTTAAGGAAAAGGAAATTGGAAGAATAACGACGTATGCATAATTGAAATGGAGATATATCGAGAAAAGTGGAGGTAGTCAGAAGGAAGATTCTAGAATCAGGCAAAAACAACAATGATGACAAAAAGTAATAATGAAAGAAATGATGACGAAAGGGAGCTGATTGTACAGATAAATGTCGTGGGCAGCAAATATGAAAAAGTGTAACATATTGGTCGCCTCGTCCTGGTACAAATAGAATTCTCTAGCATGATACAAAAAATGAGAAAAATAGAGAGATAGCACGTCATGAGGACGAAAAAAATACCCAAAAAAACTTGATGTTGATAAAAGACCTAAAAAAATGAACAAATTAGTCTCAAAATGATCTGAATATGCAGAAAGTACCAAAATACACAAGAGAGGTAAAGCCAAAACAATTTCTAGAACTAAAGGGAAAACAGACAGTCCAAGAAAAAATCATAAGAAAACGGTGATGATGACAAATTGGAAAAAAACTGGACAGAAGAAATGTGTAATAGACTGGTCGCCACCGCTTGGTACGGATAGAATTCTCGAGAATGCCGCAAAAATTGGAACAAGTGACTTTTTTCATTGTTGAGAGAAAAGGATCACAGAGAAGAGGCTGACTAAGCCATTACCAGACAATAGTGGGAAATCTGTGACTTTAAATTCTTCCAGATGAACTGATATGCCAGAGATATCAGCATCTCAATGTTTCTTGAACTTTCATGAAAATATGTTGTTGTTCGTTTCCAGCTGATGATCAAATATCCGTATATCTTTCATGTATTACATTTTGAGAAGCTATTTTAATAAAACAATGAAATTTATTACATATTAAAAATCTAGACTTTAAAAAAATTGCAATATCTACATAAAACGCTGTTGGTACCGTGGTAACTTAGTGAATTGTCAGTGTTGAGAGCCATCTACCTGAAAAATTATCATTTTGGAAACATTCACATTAGCCGTGTTCAGAACTCAGCAGTTAAAGTTCTTATCAGTATCAATTTCAATCACTGTTTCTAGAATCAGATTTGGAAACAATACTCTATTTTCTACACAAATTCGTTTTCTGTTCCCAAACCAAGTTTTTTCGTCTTGAAACTCACTTTTCAGGTAATTTTGGTCGTAATCGGTTTTTTTATACATATCATCTGTCCATCTTGTTGAGCGTCTATCTGTCCATCATTATCCATCATTATCCACCAATATCATATCATATTTTCAGTCAAGTCAAACTTTCTTGTCACTAATTAGAATTCTAGATTATGATGACTAATGTGGGCTTACCTGGTGTTCATCGCATTTTTGGTAATTGCTTCTTCTGATTTTTTAACTGTTTGGTGATTATTCTGGCAAGATTTTTCTAAAGTATAACAATTTATAAAGTTCACTATTGTAATTTGATACAAACCGGTGAGGAAGATCCAGATCATTTTTTCCAAAAAGATGATTTGTTTCGCTGCTACTGTTTTTTGTGCTCTTCTATTTTAACTGCATGGTTGGTTTAGGTTCAACTGAATCCATATTACCTGAAACCCGTACATAAACATTGGCAAATCATATTGAAATGGAATAAAAAAGAAACGTGATAGAATGAGAATAGAGAAGAATAGTGCTTATAGAAATCTAGAAGAACAATTTAGAAGCGAGAAATACAAAAACTAATAAAGACACAAATGATGACGAAAGGGAGTTAAATGTATAGATAAATGTCGTGGGCAGCAAACATGACATAGAGTGTAATACAGTGCTTGCCTCTGCATAGTACGAAAAGAATTTTTTTTCAAAAATAGAACGGAAACAGTTTTTATTGCTATGACGGAGGGACCAAAGTGAAAAAACCTGAAATAATCACTTCAAGACGACCGTGGAAGTTCAAAAGACTGCAACTGACATATTTTCCGGATATGCATGTTTTTCAGAGGTTTCAGCATCTCAAACTACTTTCACGAATAAATATTTATTTACAGACAACATTTTTACATATTTACAATCCTTCTTCTTTCTTCTTTCCTTGACCTCGTTCACGCATTCGCTTCCTGAAAAAAAGTTGATTCATAAAATGTTTGGAATATTTTTTTTCCAGAAAAAAAAGCTGATCACAGAATTTCATGCTTAGGGGTAAAAAGAAAACTTTGAGACAAATTCCAGTATCTGACTTTTTAAGAAGACTCGATTCGCTCAAAGTTCCAAAAGTTGCAAAGACTTACCATCCGTGATCCAATGGTCTTTTTGAGCTGATGTTTCTTTTGCAGGAACGGTGGATATTTGTGATTGCTCTGAAAAAAGACACATTTTGCGGCATCATATGCTAACGTGGACAAAATTAATAGAGACTGTACTATTCTAAGCTTGTTTCTGCCGTTTTCCGCAGGAAAAACACTCACCCAGAAAAGTGCAGAATGACGTGCTTTGTTCTTTTTGATATTCATCGCTATGGACGGTGATCTCTGAAAAAGGAAAATATAGTATTTTTTAAAGTTTGATAAGAAACTCACTTTCTCAGCCGTTGTTCCTCACCTTGGACACTTTCACAGCTCCTTGTTTGATATCTGAAAATCAAATCCTTTTTTTATAGAGCAGGAAAACAGGCTTACTTGCTATTACTCCTACTCGGCTCTGTCCTCTTCCATTGTTCGTCTCGGCATCCTTGTCGTTGAATACTTAACTATGGTTGTTTCTGAATCACTGAAAATTGAAATTATTTTGTATGTTTAAAAAACCTAATTCTTACTGGCTTTTCCGATTTCGTTTCAACTCGTCTCCAACGATTTTGCTTCCTCACATTGTTTCTGAAATATGTTAAAATACGTTCCTATATGTAATAAAAAGTTTTACAACTAACTTTTTGGGATGTATCAAGCCAACACTTTTTTGTGCCTCCAACTTTCTCATTTTCAACAACTTCGTCTCGTTTGCTTCCTGTTAAATTTTCTATAACAACTTTATTCATTGTTTTCCAAAATAATTCAGTTACCTTCAGTCTCGGAGCCCAACTTGGCTTTCTCAACGTGTCTCATTTCCCTTGTTGTCATTTTCTTCTAAAATCATGCTCTACATCATTGAATTCACGAAAAAATTTACCTTGCAGTTTCGTGTATTCTATTATCCTTAAATCTGAAAGTTTAGATAGGTTTATACGATTCTAAAGGATTAATCGAAATTTTGTGCCGATTTCTTTTGCGAAAAAAAGTTTCAAAACTAACCGTCGGAAATCAGCCAATCAGGCGAATGTCGTCAATCAGTGAGTTCATTTTCCATCAGGCTTGTCTTCAGTATTTTGCATTTCTTCCCGTGACTAAAAAAAATTTTGTTTTAAAATTTTCAAATTGATGAAAACATACCGATAATTGCTTCTTGGAAGTTTGATTTTTCCTTCATGACAATATCGGTGCAGAGATGATGTCGTCTCTAAAATCTATGATTGCATCATAAAACTGACAAGAAACTTACAACTCGAGTCATAAGTTGTATGTTCTTTAATCGTATTCCTTTTGTTGTTACTGTTGATTCGGTTTAGATCCGGAGATCAAATTAGCCCTGAAAAAAGCATCGATTGTATTATAGAATGATGGAAAGTACGGACATAGGAAAAAAGAGCGAAAAATGATATAAACACAAGTAGAAGATCGGCGGTCGATAGTTTCTGCGCCTACACATTTCTAACACTCTCTAGCTGCTCGAAGGAAAAGGCTGATGGTGTGAGGTAGCTGTTAGTCATCTACTTGGTTGGGGAGAAAAAATAGTTGGAATGGATGGGAGGAAAAACGTATGAGAGAGAGAGAGAGAGAGAGAGAGAGAGAGAGAGAGAGAGAGAGAGAGAGAGAGAGAGAGAGAGAGAGAGAGAGAGAGAGAGAGAGAGAGAGAAGAGCAAAAAAACTTTTTGAGCACCATGCTTGTTTGGTGGTGTTGAGAGGTACGACGGAAGGTTGTGAGTCATATGAATGACAAAAACAAGGGATGGCGTATGAAGAAAACATAAAATGAGGGGAAATATAAATGAGAAAGGGTTTTTGGAAGAAGAAGTTGATGATGTTTGCATTCTATGATAGAATCAACAAATAAGAATAATGGGAAAGTGCTGATTTTGTAACCTTACAATATACCAAACAAAATACCAAACTGGTCAATCAAGCTGATCCTATTCATCGATCCTATCCATCGATCCTATAGTTCGAGATCTGCGACACACGTGTCCGAAAAATCAAACAACAATTCCTTTTGATTGTTTGTTTCTCATGCAGAAAAATGAAAAATTTAATTCGATCTGGGAAAAAATTTTTATAAAAGGAGGCCGAAACCCCCATATTTTCATTCTTCTCGTCAACTGGCCTACCTTCCTCCTCTCCTTGCTGCTTTTTTCCATGGAATTTCGTATATTTTCGATTTCCCTCGTGTCAATCGGACCTAATCAATGTTGCACATTTTCAGGGTAATCATGAATTCAATGTGAAGGTAAGCCTGGTCCCCAGTTATCAATTAATAACTACAATGCATGCGAATGGCTCAATTTTCTTGGAATTTTTCCTGGAAATCCAATGTACTGCCTGGAAAGTAACGATGCCTGGAATTCAACTGTGATAAGCCAAACTGGTACTCCCAAGAGGTAAATTTTCAAAAACCACCAAAATCCTTAGAATCTGTACATTTTTCAGGATAAAAAGAAAAAAAAAGATGAAAAAAGATTGGATGGGAAGTTGGAGATTGCAGGGCACTCAAATGTATCATTTTCAACATGACAACCATCATCCAATTCCTACTTCTCTTAAGATTCTTTAATTATTTCTCCATCCAAGGATAATTTTAGATCTCAATCTTCTTCGCGGTTCGAGCATTGGACATGTGCATCTTCGATTCCGGTTGCCCGGGAGGAAAAAATGCAAATTCTTCGTCTGCGAGAAAAAATGAAACTAAATAAAACGAGTCATTAAATAAAAGTTATTTGCATTTTTTATGGAAGTCACATTTTCTGAAAAACGGGAAACTTCTTGTAGCTGGAAGTTCGATGGAGTATCGCCTTACATATTTAAAGTGCAGTGTTATTTGCTCTGGAAGGTATTTATTAGGAACTCTCCAAAAAATGATCATGAAACTAATTATACTCTACTTTCTTTATTTGTTCTTGTTTGGCAAATATTTCTTTCTTTATTGTTCTGTGCCGATGAATCCAAAATTGAATCTGCAAAAAGTTCTCAAATCTTAACATCAAATCCATTTTCTACCTTTTAATCAAAAATGCAAGGATTCTCTAGAGAGTCTGTATATCTGCACTCTTGGGACTCTAGCAAGTTTGGTGTACGGCGTAAGGATTTCTATCTCCTTCTGCATGGACGTGCCTTCTTTCTGCAATTATTATTTTATTGCTTGGGTGCAGTGAAACTTTATATTTTTAGTGAAAGGGATAATTTGAATTGAAAACTTCCACTTAGTTTCAGAATTCACAAAGCTGTGCTCATTATCGTGGTTTTTGTTATATACTAAACATCGGAATCCCGGAGTGTCGTACTACAGTGATGGACACCGATTTTCCCCACCTTTCCAGAATTTTTTGCACTCAGCTATTTTTAGAAAAAAAATTTGATAGAAAACTCACTTTTTTAGCCGTTGTGCCTCACTTTGTACACTTTTACTGGTCTCTTCTTTAACGACTGAAGTTTAAAATTTTTCTGGACTTATCTAAAAGTAAAAGCATCCTACCTGCTTTCCAACTCCTACTCGGTTTTGTATTCGTCTTTCAGCTGTCTCCGCTTCCTGATCGTTGAATCTCTGGATGTTGCTGGTTTGCACACTCTGAAAATTGAAATTATTTTGTGATTTTAATAAAACAACCACCAATTCATTTCTCTTTTTCTTTTCATATTTTTTAAAACTAACCGTCCAAAATAAGCCATTGAGTGAAATTTCATCATTCAACAATATCATCACATCCTTCCTTTTTCAACATGTCTTTCCATTTCGAATTGCATTCCTTCCCGTGACTAAAAAAATTTGTAGGCCAATTTTAACTTGATGAAAACGTACTTGGGTCTTATGCAGGGAATACCGCTATCCTCTGTGATGGTACCATTGGTCGTGGGCGGTATATTATTCCTTAAAAAGTCAAAGATTGCACCATAACAATTAAGAAAAACTTACAAATTGCGTCATATTTGGCAAGAAAGTCATTTTGATTCATTTTGTTTTTACTGTAAATTTGGTTTAGATCCGAAGATCAATTTAGCCTGAAAAAAAGATATGATTGTATCATAAAAAGATGAAAAGAACGAAAAGTGGGAACAATAAGAAACAATGAAGTAAACACAAGAAGAAAATGGACGGTCAATAGTTTCTGCGTTTACTCTTCTCACACACTGTCTCACTGCTCCATGGAGGGAGCTGATGATGATGTGGAACGGTTAGTCATCTACTTGGTTGAGGAGAAAAAGTGGACGGAAAAAATATGTGAGAAAGAGAAGGGCTACAAAATGTTTTGGTCACTATGTTCCTTTTTCCTACTCTCCTTTTCTCTCCTACTCCAAAACTACTCATTTTTCTACCCTTTATTCACTCAGAAGGACGACTGGTATCGGATGTGCGTTGAGAGTCATAAAAAACAAGGTTTGGCGTACACTAAATGAAAAAGTGATGGGTATATAGCAGAACAAAACAAATGTTCTGACGAGTTCAAAAAATCCAGACAAAACCAATTGATCCAAATCAAAAAAATCGTATCCATATCATTCTTTGTTTGTGTTATGTGATACACGTGTCCAAAAATCAAACATCCATTACATTTCATTTCTACTTTCCCATGAAGAAAAAAGAGAAATTTAATTCGATTTGGGAAAAAAATTCCATAAAAGGCCGCCGAAACGGCCATATTTTCATTCTTTTCGTCAACTGCCCTTCCTTCCTCCTCTTCTTCCTGCTTTCCTTCATGGAATTTTGTATATTTTTTACCTACCTCATGGCAATTGGACCTAATCAACGTTGCACATTTACAGGGTAATCGTGAATTCAATGTGAAGGTAAGCCTCACCCCCAGTTATCAACAAACAATAAAAATGCATGCAAATGTCACAATTTTCTTGGAACGTTCCAGGATATCCGTCTAGATGTAAGAAACAACTGAATGGTAATGAGATGAATGATTAATTAAAGCTTGCAGGACGTCATCAAAGTATATGGCCATATACGTAACGGCTGCGGAGGCAAGGATACAAAATTCAACACCCCAGTCTACAAAATCGACCTTGGCCGTAACAAACAAAATCTAATAAATACATGCCAAATATCAGTGCATCCATCATTCTACCATTGTCAAAAGCTCATTTTGATGGATACGTCACAAGATCAAACAATCAACCAACAAACATCAACATCAATCCCATTACTTTATCACATAAATGAATACAACAATGGGGATCAGAAAAAAGCACACCGTATAAATACAGGCCAAATATCAGTGTATCCATCAATCTGTTGTGTCCAACAGGATGCGGATGCTCTCCATATTCCTCCTTCTGGTTTCTATCGCGGCTGTCAGAACACGAATGTTAGGGATCACGATCGCTTGGCTCAAATCACATGGGATTGCACTTGGAAAAAAAAGCAACACGGACACTTAGGGGATTCGAATCGGACGATGGACTTGGTGATGTAAGAGACATTATTATGAAATAAATTGCATTTGTCATCAACAGAATGATATCAAAGTCAAGGTGTTTGCAAATTCCACAATGACAAAAAAAACGCAGTTGGCGACAAAAGAGTATTATTATAATACTTTTCACTGGTAATAGAGTATAATTGTAGAGATCATGAGTGTATATTTGCAGGACTTGGGAAGGAAACAACAAAGTGAAGGAATACGCTAAATTTGGCTTTAATAAAGAAGAAGTCAGTTATTGGGGTGCATCTGTGACTAATAAATCGTGAACATTGCAGTTGTTACAACAAAAAGACATTCTAGAAAACAAAACAACTCCATTTCAAGATTCAGTCAAAACTCAAAATTTCGGATTATTCAATCTGATTTTCCGGATATTGTCTTCTGCAACTTCCCCCATTTTGATGACCTAACTTATCTTTCTGCTAGTGCTGCTGCAATTGGAAGACTGTTCGCTGATCAGATTGGAACAGCGGCTTGATGGTACAACAGCTGACAAGTTTTTGAGGATATTGAATAAATCTTTTGGTGTTACAATAACCCAATCCATTGGTTCAAATTAGCAACCTTATCCGGGATTTGATCATATCTAGGATAATATTACTAAGGAAAATGGAACGTATTCGCCAAGATCGTTCAGTTTTTTTAAAAAATTTTTTCCCAGAGCATTTGGAGAAAGTTTGAAAACTTTTGATTTCTCGGCACGAAAGTTTGACAAACTTGGCAATCGAGTACCAAGCCGGAGTTTGTGGAAACACATGTTGTTTTTAGTCTAGTTTTCAAATTTGAAATATTTAGATAGGATCGGGATTGCCAAAATGTGAATTTTTTCAAAAAACCACATTTTCAGCCAAAAACTGCCCAATTTCAGCCGCCCTTAGACAACAGAATTTCCAAAAGTTTCAACTGCAAAAATGCTCAGAACGACGAGTTACATATGTCACACAATTTTCAGGCGATTCCCACCACGAGGAAAAAAGTTAGATTTTCAACTTTTCTGTGCTGTAATTAAAGACAAAGTGGGCGGAGCCACCCAAAAAAATAGGGAAAATGCTTACATGGGACCCAGGTACGCGTACAAAAATTTTCAGCTCATTCGGAGAAACTTTTTTATTCTTGTGACCACTGGGTTCTGTACTTCTGAGATAATGTGTGTTAAATTGAAAATTACGCTTTCCTCACAATAAAATGCCGTGTTATTCCATGGCCAAGAGGTAATGCTTCAAAAATCACCAATATACTTAAAAAGGTATTTTTTAGGATAAGAAGAAAAAAGAAGATGAAGATCGGAGAAGGATTGGATTGAAGGATACGGTACAGACGACGATATATCAGAATTGGATTGAAGAAGATGAAAAAGACGATGGATGGTTCGACGTGAAGGATTGGGTTGGAAGATATAAAACAAGAGACGGGTTTGGAGATGTCGACAAAGGAGGCATAAGAAGAACAGAAGCGTTGGATTTAAATTTTCTTATTGTATCTATAAGATGAACCTTACAATAGCGAAATTAGATTTTTTATCAGAATATCATTCGAATATTGATTCGACTTGAGGAAGATATGAATTACTACAAAAAAGTCCTCATGTGGAACAAACAAGATTCTGAGCTTTGAAAACTTTCAAAACAGAACTGAAATTCTAGAAAAAACTCTCGAACCTCCTGAAATTGAAAATGAGTTGAATACCAAGTTTACCAAGCCATTTCCTGACAATTGGGCCTCATTTTTAACAAAATTAACTGTTTGGATGAAACTTAGTGTCTTTTTCACAAAGTCAGCCTTCATCAATAGATTTTTCTTTTTGCCCACATTCTCATAAAGTTTCAATCCCAATATCATTCTTCTACTGTCCCATATTATATGGAAAGTACAACACGTGCTTTTTCAATCAAAAGGTGTCCCACTTCCCCTTTCTCCTTTCACAAATATGAATCACAGTTGTATGAGTCATATCAACATTGCGGGTACTTCTACTTTCTTCATTTATGTACATATATTTGCTTCAGTTTTTTCTCACTTCTATATTCTTTTTTTGCTTGTAGCAGGTGAAAATTTTGATATTTTCAGGGTATGTTCGCTCCAGTCTGGACGATGATCAATCAGGCTACACTAGTGTAGTTTGTAGTTATGATAGAAAAACAGCACTTTTGTCAGTATTTGGAGTACAAGAAGACCTGAAAAAAAATAATTGATGAAGTATTGGAATCATTAATTACTATGACCACTCCAAAATTTGTTCACACAAAAACTCACCCACCGACTGTTTTTTGAGGTGAATTTTCCATTGGAACTAGAATATTGTATTATATAAAAAATTTAAGACTATTGAGTATTCAAAAATTTGAAATTCGAGATTAATACTTTTATATTCAATTTGTAGACACCATAAACCACTTCCTCATGCTTCTGACGGAAACAATTGACATGTCATATGTGGAAGGTGAAAAATGGAAAGTTGAATTTTCTGGTGCAAAAGAGCAGTCATTCGCTGATGGAGTTCCTTCCCAATTGATCTGAGCTGGATTTTGAAAACTACAAAGGTTTGTATTTGAATTTATGATTTCAAAGTTTGAATTTTGACTGAAAAAACATCGTTCCATCAATTTAGTCTTACAACAGGAGAGCTATAGAAAATTCTACTTCATGATTTAAAAAATAATAATTTTTGCAGCAGAGATTGCTCCGATCCAGAGAAGTGGGCAGGTTCGAGGAAACAACTTGGAAAAGTTAGATTCCCAAACTAAGTTTGCAAGATGTGAAAAGGACCCGAAAAAATGTCTTATGGAATCCCACCTAATGCTCAGTGCTATTTTATGTGTCTTCAATAGATATTTATTTGTATAAGAGGTACGATTTCAAGTTTTAAAAAATGAACTTTTGCAGTTGAAAAATTCTATCAAAATCCAGTTATTCGATATGATGCTAGAAATAAAGATTCAGATATTGGGCCTAAATTCATCATATCATATTTTCAGATAAAACTGGAAGCAGCGCTCAACACCAAAAACGTCTACCGCCCACGGACTCTAAAACAATCAATTAATCAATTGTATTATGTTTTATTTTAACTTGAAAGCTTGCAGAAGTTTTGTATAGTATATTTGTATTTTGTATAAGGCTACGTTCACATCTGTGCCCTTTCCAAACTGAATAAAAGGAGATGTATCAATCAAAACGAGAAAGTCGGCACCTGCAGACAATGGGAAAGACCCAAGAGTGCAACTTTCACTATCTTACGAAAAACACATCGAATGGGAAATATATTACTCATAATGGGAAGAGGAACGATGTTCTGCGGAGATTGACTCATTGTTTGAGGTACACAGCAGTAGCGAGTGGAGTGGAGGGCGCCTGATGAGACGTTTTTCCCAAAAAATCGTATGACTCATGTTACGGTCTTGATCAACAAAAAGTATTTCACAATTAGAAAAAAAAACACTTTTCAATTTTACAAAGTTTATTTACTATATATAATAGTGTTTCTTCCATCAACTTCATTATGTCGGCGATAGCACTACGAAAGCCTTAGTCTGCAGTTGCTTCTCGATATTTTCCTAGAAAAAACAAATTATAGTTGGGTCATTGAATTTGAAATTATTACGGCAATCAATTTTTCATCCATATCTGCAAAGGTAGCGGTAAACCAGCAATTTCTTGATGAAACAAGCCTAGAAAGTTGATTTTTGTTAGGTTTTTGCCAATCAACGAGTTACCTTGATTCTTTTTCTTCTATTTCTTGCTGATTTTCGACTAAATACACCATACTTGGATAATTTATTTTTGAATATATACCTTAATGTCGTTTTCATCCATAATCTTGAAGTAGAACCAGAATGAGCCTGTATCCTTCGGTGAACAATGAATGGATGGTTTCATCTAGCTATTTTTTTAATTTTTCCTAGAACAACAACATTAACTATTCTGAATAATTTTTAAAAACTGACTCTTTCATGTTGTTTCTGTGGTTGTACGGGTTTGTTTCGGAACATCGGTCGAATGCCCGGAGAGACCTTCTTTCGACGTTTTTTCATCAAAATCCATAAATATTTTCATTTTCATAGGACACATGAGAGAAATGAGAAACTGTGAGGTGCAGGTACCTGGAAAAATCAAAAATACTTGAAATTTTCCATTAACAAGGACTTACTAGAAATTTCACAATACTAACTGATTCGAAGTAGTTGATCGATTTTATTTGTCATTACTAATGATGGTTTAGGTCCTGGTGGAACCAATTTAGCCTGAAATCAGCTATAGTGGAGGGGAAAAGAGAAACGAGAAGATTTCAAAACAGAAGAAGAAGGAGAAAACTTAAAAATATGATGACAATTGCGAACCATAGAAAAGAATGAGTAAGATGATATTGCAATGCAGCTGCAGCAATAAAATGCGGATGAGCAGATGGAAGATTGCTAGACCGGATTATATCGAACTAAATATAAGTGAAGGATATGAGTGTTCTACAAGATGGACGGTCAACTGTTTCTGCGTTCACTATTTTCACACACTCTCTCTCCTTTTCTTTTTCCGTTTCACTTTCACCGATCCGAGGAAGGACTCGTGATGTGAGGTGGCACTGAGTCATCTACTAGATGATGGGAATGGAACATACGAAAGGAAATGAGAAAAATGAAAGAAAAAATAGGGAAAGGGCACAAAAAGAGAAGGGGGATCGGAATTGTAGGAGGAGCTTAGTCGCGCGAGGAAAGGGGCTGTGAATAATGGTTCTCTCCTATTTAATCATCCCAATATACTATCCAATATAGGCGGAGTCGCAATCTTGTGAAATAGTTGCGAAATAATTATGAAATCGTTTGCAGCGATGGAGTGTGTGTTAGTCAGATAACAATGTGATTGGGGGATGAAATTATTGAATCGTATGAAATATAGCACAATTATGAATCACATGAAAAAACTGACAAATATATTCCGCGAGAACATCCAGACTGCAGTATAGTTTTCAGTGAAAAGAAAATGATAAAAACATAAACATTCATTTCAAAATCACAAAAAAGATTGTATTTTTTTAAATGTCAGTCTATTTGTTCTGTGTTGGTGCGTTGATTTCAGCTGAAATCCGATCTCTCATAGCATATGTAGGTGCTAAATATTTTTTGTAGACATAAAAAATAATAATTACTTTGATAACAACAGCTACGCATATAATAACGATGGTGATGATAAGTGGAACGTTTGAAGATGTTGATTTGACTTTTGGTGCAGGTGTTGTCCAATCATCGAAGATAGTAGCTGAAAAAATTAACACTCTGAGCTTAAGTTGTAGATAAGTTGTCAAGTTACTTTCGTCGTGAACTCCAACAATAAAAATGCTACCAGTTAAGCCTTGGGTTATTGAATCATTATTAAATGTCGTTATTTTCAATACACCATCCATTTTCATATTTTTGATTCCGTCAGATTCATTTTTCTTAATTCCTTGTACCAGTACGTCCACTCTGTAAAAGCAGAGTTTAAATTTTTGTTAAATTAAAAAACATACGATCGCTGATCAGATCCTGTTATCACCATGATATTCTTCAAATATTCAAGATCATCATCGGATATTACATATAGTTCATCTCCATCCTAAGTTGAATCAAAATTTATGGAAGACTTAAAAGTTAGATACCTCGATATTCTCAACATTGGTTGTGCCTTTGAGAAATACGCTCAGGGGAAATGTCTGCCAATATGCTAAGCATAAGTGTACAATACCGAAAAATACAAGTAAACGCTGCATGACTAGGTAAAATGGTTGTTTTGGCGTAATTTCAAACCTTTTTATCACTATCAGACAGAAGTATTCCAATGATGACACATGCCAAAAACATACTGATAAGATTACTTCCTGTTTTTACATTTACCGCTTGTTTTGTTCATCAATAACATTATTTTGCTTAATTGTCTTTCTGCCACCGATCTAAAGTACTCTTACTACAGTAGTACCTTACAGTAATCTTAAAGAATTGAAAATGACTGTTCTTTAAATTGATTAAAGTTTTTTGAAGCTTTCTAACATATTGCAATGGTTTTTTTTTCAGTAAAGAGCGTTCTGTTCTGCTTGGGCTTGCGGTAGCATACTGTAGATTACTTGCCACTACAAACTATTTGAAAACCAAGAGGAACGTTTTATCAGCATGGGTGTGGCATGCCATTTATATGTACTGATAACTGTCCTTTTTGTTTACACTTCTTCATTTTAACTTTTTCCCTTCAGTTTCGTCAGCTGGGTACAAAATTTCTAGGTTGGACAGCTGATTTTGTAATATTTCGCTGTCAGGTTGATAGTTCGCTTTCATTCCTTTTGAAACTAAAATGATGAAGGAAATTTGAATCAGATCGAATTATTTATTCTTTTTCTCCCAAAAAAATTCATCTCAAGATCTAAATACGCTCCCCTAGAAGATGGAGTGGTGTAAACCTCAGCATAAGAATGTTCTGATGATTGCCTAGCAAGCGTTACTTTCCTACGCTTGGTCATTTTAAAGACCAAACAGGAAATTATTATAATTATAATAATTATAACAAAACTTGCTCCAACTATGATAAAGAGCATCATAGGTAAATGACTCGAAGGTGTTCCACCTGAAACTTTGTTCTTAAAGGTTCTATCCGACTTAGTTTTTAGTCTTACTTGCAGTTGTTGTTTCTGTTGTTATATCACTTTCAGCAGAAATTGTTGTTTCACTTGTTTTTACTGTCGTTGTGATTGAAGAATTTTCCTTCTTTCCAGTTTCAGCTAAAAATGTTGAAGTTCTCAAGTTAAGAGCTAGTAAATCCTTACGAAATGAAAAATACTGAATATAAAAGCTTCCAGGAGATTTGTCTGACGCATCAACTTTGAGTTCAGTAGCATGTCCAGAATAGACTTTAGGGTACAACTGAGGGTTCAGCGAGCTCAGAAAAGTATCCTCCAAAACAACTTTTTCGTTTTCATGCAAAGATACGTGAACCGGGTAGGACACATTGGTAGATATCTGAATTGTTAAAATATTTGACTACCAGGTAATTTACAAACTATGTATCCCGTAATCCTCGTGACCCTAGGATCGTCCTGGAAAGATACACGTGTATTTGAAAACTCCCGTTCATTTGTGATAATTCCAGTGGTGCTTAATGAAGTCGTAGTAGGATTTACACGTTCGCAATTATCTTTGGATATATGTATACGAAGAGGTGTATCTGCAACAATGTGCCAGATGTCGGTGTTGATTTGCATTGGTTGGACTTTGTCGAACCAACTGAAGTTTTCGATTATATCAGCTATGACAACATACTTACTGTTCAACACGTTCAATCTTTTCAGTTGTCTTGTTATAGATATCCAGATGAATCGGATTTTGAAAAATTGTCTGCTGATGGTCAAGAGTGTCATAATCACTTGGAAATCCTCTTCGGATAATGAGAGCATTATTCTATAATTTTGAAACGTTATATGAAATACTTCTGTAAAATCCAATTGCCTGCGTAGTCTCAATAAACTTGATAGATGCTGATTTAGCAGATCCGACAAAGAGCAAAACTGTAATACCTGGATTCACTGATAGCCAATCATCTGATGGAATTTCATGGACTACAAAATTTGACGCTAAAACATAGATTAAACTGTGTTTCAGGCTACGTTTTGGAAATTACCTGTAGCTTGATTGGAAGTTGTAATGTAAATATAGCCATTCAATCGTTGTGTAATCTCCTTAGGATTTGTTACAAAAATCTGTAGATATCCATCCATTTTTAGTGTTTTGAATCCACCTGATGGATCCGGTTTTGTTAATGTGTCCAATCTTAACAATCATAATTCTCTAGAACTCGATACATCGATAAAACAAACGATTGTCCTTGAGTTTCTAATTTTGTGTACAACTTGATATTTTTCAAATATTCATCTGCATCATCTGAAGCCACATATAAATTTGCGCCATTCTGAAATAAAACTATACAAGTAAATCATAAAAAGTTTATTACCTCGACGTCCTTCATGTAGATATTATCAGGTAGCTCCTTCAATAGATATTTATGCGCTATTGGTGAGCATAGATAGAAAATAGAAAATAAAACGGTCAAGTGCCTCATAACTAAACACATATGTGAAAAAAGTAGAGTGGTATTCCACTGAAAATTTGAATATTATACTGGCCACTTCATTTCCTGTTTTTCACTATATGTTTTTTGCTCATCATAAAAATGCATTCTCAGTTCAAACTAAACTGTTATCTAAACTGTAAGGTGTTAAGTCAACAATAACTTGCACGTTTTTCGTTTTGTTTTATGTTTTGCATCAATTTCATCACGTTCCACTTTTGTATATTTTAAGTTTTGGTCATTACATGTTTTGAATTGAAAAGGGTTCATCTTGTATGTGCTCCAATTACAATTGGACACATTTTTACTAGGCGTAATAATTTTAATTCTTAACATTAAAATATTGTAATAATCACATATTCATTAAAAGTAATTAACAAATTTTAATATTTCTCTAGAAACGGGATACACAATTTCAGCATAATTATCATCAGCTGGTGTGTCATATTCATGAGGCACATTCTTCCTACGCATTTTAATGGCACAACAGGAAACAAGTGTAATGATAACAGTAATAACAGAGACAGTTCCAAATATGATGATGAACATTGTTTCGGTGTATTCACTATCTTCAGCGTCTGAAAATTGTTTTTACTGTAGAATTTGTAGAAGGTTCAAAATACTGAATAAGTAATATTGCATATAGAATCTTCCGGGGTGCTCATTCAGAGAAGACACATTTATCATTGTTGCCCTTCTATTCATCGTTGTTGCCTGACCCCTATATTCTAATCGAGTAGTCTTTCCAAAATCATCTATACACTTCCGATGATTGACGTAATCACCAGTAACAAAAATACAAACTGGACTGTTTATGTCGAAAAATCCCTGAAAATTTAAATTTAATGAGCTCAGGCTCCGAGTTTAAGCTCCTAGCTCGGACTCGAAACTTAGGATTCAAAATCTGACTTCAATTTCAAATTGGGATCCCAGGCTCCAAATATTTTAGCTTCGTCCAAGGCATATAAATCGAACTAGTGGACTAAAAATCCTACCGAATATCCCCAAATTTTGGGCTGCTGCGACTCTGTCGGAAACATAGTAGCCATATACTCAAAAATATTTTCACTTGTAATAACACCAGTTATTGCAGCCTTTTCCCATTCGTCATTATTTTTTTGAGACGTCGTTTTCAGAATCGTAACACTAATTTCTCCTTCTGAAATCAAAAAGCAAGCTTCCGCGTTAATATCTAAAGACGGGGTGTTTTTGAAGAATCTGAATCGCTTTTCTAGAATTCTTTAAAAATTTTCCAAGTTACTTATTATGAGGTGGTCCAATAGGATTCTCGAAAAATATCAAAGCATTGTCTATTGTGGAGTTGCCAGTTGGAATTCCAGCTCCAATTCGTAACTTTTCTTTCTAAAAAAGTCATTAAATCACAAATATCAAACGAATCACACATCATACTGCTCAATATTTTGTAACGTGGACGTTCTAGACGAATGCTTCCTCTCACCATCTAGAAGTGTGGTAAGTACAACTATAGTTGATTTAACTTTCACATGCACTGTTATCGTGTTATATTGAAGATATCGCACCAAAAAATTCTCGTCTGAAAATTTTGGGTCTGATAAAGTATTTGTTTTTTTTTTTCGAATCTTATATAGGCCAAACGAATCTTATATAGGCCACAAATACTTAAAATAAAATTTCTAATTCTGAAATTGGAAATTTCATAACATACCTTGAGCTTGCGCTGCAGTTGTGATATAAATATAACCCTTCAAATTTTTCGTGATATCAGCACTATTTGTAGTTTTCAAAGTGATATTCTGATCTACTTCCATTACGAGTGGAACATTGGGATCGCCGTATGGGTATAAGTCATATACACTGAACATTTCATAAAACACCTATTTAGATAAGTTTTATCACCACTTAGTATCCGATTCTGTTGAAATAACAATATTTTTCAAATATGTTGGATTATCACTCGACGCAACCTATAAATGAGCACCTTGCTGGAAGTGAAAGCTATATTAGTCAAACAATATATTTTTAAAAAATAAATTTACCTCAATATCCTTGTATATAACCGTAGTTCCGGTTAGAAACTTGCTCAGTGGTATTTTTTGTGGGGCAATGAGGCATAAAAATTTAGAAAAGAAAATAAAAACAGCAGTAAAGAAAACATGGTGAAGAGTGACCCTTTGTTTTTTGTTTATGATGATAATGACTCAAAAACATTTTTATCAATACAAGTCATAGTATTCTGCAGACCCACTTTGATATGATGTTTTGTGCTATTATGCGTTCATTTGTTTGCAAGTCGGCGGGACTGTACTCCGAGGACTAGAATTTCATTTCCTTCAGAACGCTAGGCCACGCGCCTGTATTTCTAGTCCACGGCGGCATACGATGGACTAGAAATACGGGCGCGTGGCCTAGCGTTCTGAAGGAAATGAAATTCTAGTCCTCGGAGTACAGTCCCGCCGACTTGCAAACAAATGAACGCATAATAATTGATATAAACAACTTTTACTATGTTTTGTCTTCACTATGAAAAACCCGACTAGACTATTCGGAATGTCTTATCAGTCTAAGTGTGTTGCATTCTATTCCTAATGATAAATGTAATTTCTCTTTTTTCGTTCTTATTTCTAGAAAAATTCAATCATGAATGAGAAAAGTTCACAAATGTAAGTTATTTATTAACATAATATCTGGGTCCGTAATATGTCTCTTTATAACTATCTCGATTCGATCTATAATCTATTTCAGCATAAGTTGGTTCATAAGTTTCGTCATATGAATTTCGCGGTTGGCTTTTTGGTCGTCGCTTGAAATATAACAAACAAAACAAAACAACTATCACACTGAAACTAAGAATACATGAAAGAATGATTAAAATTGTTTTGAAAAGTGGTGTCAGTGAGGTTGTTATGCTTTCAATAGCAGAGATATTTGAATCAGTTGTTGTTGTGTGCGTGGTCTCTTTTGCTATTTTGGTAGCCGACTTACGGTCTGAGTTAGCAAACTTCAATACTTTTAGATTCGTAAAAACTCACCAAACGTGAAATACTGAATATAAAACTTCCCAGGATTTTCATTTGTTTAAGTCACATTCATAAGAGTCACACTATCAGTAAATATTATGGGCGGCATTTTTTCGAGACTTTTAGACGCATTGTAATTTATTTGTGAAAGTACTCTCTCATGATCGGAAACATCCACAACGATTGGATATGATAAATAAGATGATATCTTAACAACGACAATTGCCCTGATAATCAGCATATCCTACCGTATATCCAGTAATTTCTGAAACCAATGGATCAGCCAAAAACGTTATCATCTCATTTTCGAAAGAGTGTTCATTTGCTATGATTCCTGTTGTCGTCATTGCGTTTGTTGGATGTTTCACAATTTTATTAGCATCTTTATAAGCTGTCAATCCGAAAGGACCTTCACTAATGTAATGAAATATATCGGTGTTTAAAATTAACGTTTCCACATGATCAAAAAACCTGAAGGTTTTTTAAAAATAAAATAGTTTGAGTTTAAAATTCATCTCACTGTTTTATTGTTCCATAACTTCCAGTTGTTGCATTATACAATTCCAAGTATATTGGATTTCGGAAAATTGTCTGCGATTCATCTTGCTCTTCATTTCCACTGGGGAACCCGATTCTCAGCGTAAAATTGGTAAAACTCTAAATTTTTTGTTTTTTGAAAAGTCAAACCTCTTACCGGGTTGTGGCTAAGATCTTCAAGGAATACTGCAGCTGATTGACAGACAAAATTCCTCTTATATCCAGGATTCAAGATTACTCTGTACTTTATGTTTTGAGAGAAATATGAGTCCTTGTTATCCTCGAGTGATTCAACAGAGAAATCAAAATCTTAAAAATTTTGTTTCGTAGTTTTTTTTTCACTGCATTACTTTCAGCTTGTTCTGCTGTTGTCACATACATAAATCCATTCAGAGATCGTGTTACATTATCATCATTCACTGTTGTCACAGTTAAACCACCATCCAAATAGAATTCCTTGTTTTGAATTACAAGCAACATAAATTCGGTCAACCTGAAAAGACACCTCATTTTTATAGCAAAAAGAGTTTTTGAACAACAAACGTTAGATTCCATTTCGCTGACTGTACTGCAATTCCATTAAGATATTCGGCATCGTCTTCAGAGGCCACATACAGTCTTGCGCCGTTCTATAAGAAAGCATTTCGTGTCTCTAAACAAAAACCGGAAAATAAGGCTAACCTCAATGTTTGGAACCTCTGTGGAGCCTTTGTAAAACTGGTTCAATAACAATTTCTGAGCTAGGGCAGAGCTCTGTGGTACAATGCAGAGCAAGAAAAAAAAATTTGAGAATGGGCTCATTGAAACAGCTCTTGTTGCCAAAAAAGTCAATAAAATGTTTTCGAAGGGTCTGAAAAATTGAATAAGCAAATACTTTTATGGAGCTGAAAAGTTTGTTCCGCTGTTTTTTGGTTCAGATCAAGTGAAAAGTTAAAAACAGTGAAAAAAACAGAAAAGTCATCACAATCAATGATAGCTTGTTGATAATATATTGTTATCACTATCATAACATGTATATTTGTCTTACACCCATAAAAAGTGAATCCAGTCACTAATATGTTCCTCTTGATTGTGTTATTACTTCCTATAGTTTTTTCAACACCTCACAAGTATCCACTTAACCAATATTTCAAAACACTGGAACTAACTAACTTTAATATTGAGGTGGGTCACTTTACTTTTTGTTATTTGACGAGAATTTTCGAAGGATGGCTCAAAATTGTACTTGGCGTCTATTGATGATGTGAAATATCTGAAGAATATCATACTGTCGGCTGAGTTTTGGAATATAACGTTGACAGATTTACTGGAATCTGAAAAAGATGGATCTGCGAAGGGTTTCGAACTCGGTTATTATTTATCAATTTGGACCGAAAATGAAGATGAAGTGACGGAAAAGTTAACTGGCTATTTTTATATTACCAGTGCAGATCAGGAAAGAGGTTAGGATTCAGCTAGAATTAAATTGAGCGGACTACGCTCCTTACCTCAGATTAGCCTTAGCGCCTTAGAGTCCTAGAGCCTTACAGCCTTACAGCCTTAAAGTCTTACAGCCTTACAGTCCTACAACCTTACAGCCTCAGATCCGTAGAGCCTGAGCCTATGCCCGGCTTCAAAGTAATTTTGAACTTGTTAAATTTACATTGAGTTTAGGCTCAGAGGCACACATAATATAAGATACTGAAGAATCTTTTTGGGAAGAAATCTGTAAATAGTTTCAGATCCCGCCTTCAAAGTCTTCATCAATCGCAACACCCAACAAATCAGTAGAATGGAAAAATACTCAACAACAGTAATTCTTAATGTAGGTTGTCAGGAGCAGAATGTGGTGAATTCACCAATGACATCGTTGGTTACCGATATCGCTCAATCTGAGGTAGTTAAGACTATTTCGCTATGAGTAATCTTTTCAATCTGTTTTCAGGACACCACTCTGAAAATTACAATAGGCTATCCAGCGAAGAATTACAAAACTGATTATGGTACGATGGTTTTTCAAAATCCCATAGAAATCACAATTCCTGATGATGACACCAGAGAGGAGGAGAGTATCACGAAGTAAACTTTTTATTTGTGCACAGCCGTAACTGACCTTCTAGATTCTTCAAAACAATCGAACCCCTTCAAATCAACACTGATATCTGGTACTTCACCTCAACTGGCCCTATAAGTATGACAGTTTCCAATACTGTAAAAGATATGTCGGATTACACTACAACGGATGTCGATACAACTGGAATGATCACTAATGAACACAGTTTTGTACATGCTGTGGTTAGGTTTAAGATGACGCCATGGAAAGAGAGGATATCAGGGAGTACGGTATGATTCTTCAATTTGTCATATAATCACAATTTTTTAGTTCATCACTTATATAAACTACAACACTGTGAAACATTTTCATAATAGTGCAGCTACTCAAACCAACATTGATGTTCTCAAGGCGACTGATGTGACTAGGGAGAAGCTGACTGTTCTAAATGTAACTGCTACCAATAAGACACCTGAAAAATTTTACATGCAGTATTTTGCATTTGGTTAGATAAGTTTTCAACTCAACCTGTGCAAACACGATTTCAGAAACAGAACCTCCAAAAGAGCCCAAACCAACTCAGCCATCTACAGTAACAAGTTCTATCACGGCTGAAGTTACAACTGACACCACCATCCCTTTCAAATTTCTCTCCAACACTACCATTATCATTGCTATAATTTTCATAATTGTTTTTATCAGTTCATCAATTGGCTTATCTTGTTTCATACTGAAACGAATCAAACGTAGAACAATAGAAGTAAACGCAAATAATGATCCGCATTATGACGAAATACCGTATAGGAATGCGTCAGCGAAGTATTATGATTTGAATTGATAAAAATATTTTTTGTATTAACGTACTTCTTTTTTCAAACTGGCCTATTACTTTATTACTATTTGGTTTTTTTGGTCTGAAAGTTCTGCAAATGAAGTATTGCAACATTATTTTGTTTTTGGCATTATAATTTTCATCCGATTCAATTTCGATTGTTTGTCAGTGTTTGTTTGCTTTGTCAGGTGAAAACTTATCAACTGATAAGAAACAGGATACAAAATTTATCCAAGTCATAATGTTGAGTGACATTTTTCCTACGCTTGACCTTTTTGATGACATAACAGGAAGTGTTTCCGATTTCTTGATCATACTGTTTCTGGTTTTTTTTTGTTGTTCTAACTAAGTATGTTTGTAAGTATGTGAGAAGAGTGATTCACACAAAATAGAACAAAGGCGTAGTAATTAGATTATTCACTTTTTTCTTATCGTTCACGAATTGTTATCGCGACCAAAATGTATACTTATACAAACACTATAATGAAAAAATTAAACATTCATTACAATGCTTCAGTTGATCATGTTCCTTCTTCCTATTACTCACGCTATATCTCACGTATATCCGCTGAAACAGTATTTCAGAAAACCTGTTTTAACTAATTTGGAAATTGAAGTGAGCCAACTGTTTTATCTAATTTATTTTGTTATTTTCAAGCAAGGTTCCAAACTGTACTTGGCATCAAATGATGATGATAAATATTTGAATAATATTATTTTGTCGGTTGATTTTTGGAATATAACGTTAGTTTTCCGATCGTTCAATCTAATTTGGGAATTTCTTTAGGTTATTAGAACTTTTGGAGTCTGAAAGAAACGGGACTCTTATGGGGTTCAAAATTAATTATCATCTATCTATCCTGAACACGAATGAAGATGAAGTTACTAAGAATTTGACTGGATATTTGTATATCACGAGTGCTGATCAGGAACAAGGTAGGGGAAATTTTTACTATGTTGAACTTGAATGATACTTTCATTTAACTTTATTTCAAAGCTTAGGTTACACTTAATTTTAAAGTTTTGTTAAGCTTAAGCTTAATTTTCAAGTTAAACTTAATCATGATATTTCAGATCCAACTTTCAAAGTATTTATCAACTTCAACGCCCAACAAATTAGCCGAACTGAGAACAGCTCCACAACCGTCATTCTCAATCCTGGTTATAACCAGACAAACTTGATGGACCCACCAATGACAACGTTAGTGACCGATATTGTTCAGTCTAATGTAACTATTTGGCTCATAACTGAACACAGTGGAAATTTCAGAAAACCATATTTCAAATCAACATAAATCATCCTCAAATAGACTACAAAGTTTGGGGTGGTTTGATAGTTTTTCGAAATCCGATTCATTTCACCATTGCCAGGGTGGATGGTCATGGAGATGAACAAGTAACAAGGTAAAGGTTCCAGTCATATGTCTAATGAAGTCATATGAATATTCAGATTCTTCAAAAATATCGAGCCCCTACAAATCAACGCCAATATATGGCACTTTTTTGCGACTGGTCCAATAAGTATGACAGTATCTAACAAATATCGAGATACATCGGATTACAACACAACGGATGTTGATACAACTGGAATGATCACTAATGAACACAGTTTTAGTCATGCCGCGGTTAACTTTAAGTTGACACCAGAAAAGGAAAGAATAACTGGGCATACGGTATGTACCTTTAATTTGAAAAAAAAACTCAAAATATATTTCAGTACACCACTTTTACAAACTACAACACTATCAAAAAATTTCATGATAATGGAGTATTTGTGACACAGATCCGTATGGTTCAGACGAGTGATGTAACTAGGGAGAGGTTGAGTAAGATTAATGTCACTGCTACAAATAATGCTCCAGCGCCTTATTACATGCAGTATTTCGCATTCGGTTAGTTTTGCTCTTAAACCTGATTTGAGAAAATGGAAAGTTTAGAAACTGATTCATCCGAGCCAACTCAGTCATCAACAGTAACGAGCTCAACAATAGTCACAACTTCAATCCCGACGGAAGCGACTCAAACATTTTCAAAAAATACTATTCTTATCATTTCTATAACTTCCGTTGTCATTTTTATCAGTTTAGGAATTCTAATCACATTTTTCTTAGTTAAACGACGAATTAGGAGTAGGACAATAGAAGTTAGTACTGTCAGTGATCCGCATTATGCAGAAATATCATCTCGAAGTACATCGGCAAATTATTATGATTTGTATTGATAAAAATTGTTTTCCATTCTTTTATCACCAAAAACAACGAAAAAGTATGACACTCGGAGTGATAATACATATTCTGAGATTTTTTCTTGGTCAAGGGGGGACTTATATCAATAATTATTTTGGAAAAATATTAAAGAAAAATTGTATTCAACTCATTTGACAGAACACGAAAAAATAAGAAGAAGCTTTATCTAGTCTAGTCGGCGAAAAATAGAACCCAAACGAAGTAAAGATTTTTCTCAACCACTTCAACAGAAAAATACTAATACTCGAAAAAAAATGAACGAAAAAACAAAACACATGCAAACTGCACATATAAACACCGGAAGAAGTTTTAGAGTGTGCTCACTTTACTCACATGATAATGGTTTAGTTCTAACAGCACGGTATGTTTTCATAATGGAGGAAAACAGGATGGAAAATTATCAGTATATCACTACAGCGGTGAATTGTTCGCACAGTTTTGGTTATTCTGTTATGAAAACCTCTCTTGTGTTTTTCACCATTTTGCATTTCTGCTCAGCACTTGCCCAGAAACTTTTATTAAATCAGCTGTTTCATGGAACAAATACAATCAATGACGTCGAGGTATTGAGTTTCTTATTTTGTAACAAAACATAACGTTACTCCTCAGCCTGGCGCAGATTTTTATGTGGCTTCAGATGATGATGAAGAATATTTGAAGAATATTGTGCTTTACACAGGGGCAGACAGGAAGGGACAATCGTTCGTTTTCTGGTGAAGCATTTTTATAAATGGTATTATTGAAGGTTAGACATATTCACAAAACCAGATCCCAATGGAGGATTCACAACAGCAAAAATGGACGGATATTGTCATATCGTTTCTTCAAATGATAACGATATAACACGAAAACTGAATGGCTACATTTATATCACAACTGCTATTCAAGCAGCAAGTAATGAATAATTTCTGTGAAATAATTTTAAAACGGATTGACTTTTGCAGCTCCGAGTTTTGATGTTAGTCCCGTTTATCCAGATTCAACGATGTTTGGAGAACCTGGTATTTCAGTCCGACTGTTTGTTGGATCTGCAAGATCTGCATCGATCAAATACATCGAAACATCCCAGGTTAGTATGTTTTATCTATGTTGCGTCAAATTATACAAGTGTTCTCTCAAATTAACTTAATGGATGACTTCGACGATCTGGAATTTATAGAACACCAAGATCACAATCCGTAGAGGATTTCCTAGCGATTCTGATATTCTCGATCAGAAGCAAACAATCTTTCAAAATCCTATCCAATTCGATATATGGAATGAAACGGCTGGAAAAACTGATAGAATTGAATAGTGAGTAACTTTTATGAACCGTGAACAAGTATTTCAATTTTTAGTTGTTTCGACAATATTGAACGAATGCAAATAAATACCGACATTTGGCACATTGTTCTGGACACGTCACTCAATATTAGAATATCCAGAGATAACATAGAAAGTTTTAATTATACTACAACTGACATGAGCACTACAGGACTAATCACAAACGAACGGGAATTTTCGAAGACACTTGTTCATTTTCAAGATGATCCTTCGGTACCGAGAATCACGGGATACATAGTTTGTGTTAGATACGATATTTAAAAATAATTCTTGATTCAGATATCAACCAACGTGTCCTCTCCGGTTCATGTTTCTTTACATGAAAACAACAAAGTTGTAATGGGAGACACTTTAACGAACTCGCTCATTGCTAATTTGCTAACGGAAGCATATCCTGGACATGTCGATGAATTATCAGTTGATGCATCTGAGAAGATGCCTGGAAGCTTTTATATTCAGTATTTTACATTTCGTAAGATTTCAGTAGATTTAAGCCGTTTAATTCTAATGTAGCAGCTGATCCTGGAAACCCATCAAATCCGGCGGTTACCACAAATTCACCCGCAACTCCAGAAATAACAACAACACGTGAGACATCAACTGAAACACCTACTGATACATCAAAAGCCACAACAGATACTGGTAAGACATTCATATCTACTTCGTCTTATGCCAGCAATGTACACTTCCTTAGATGCAACAACCTACAATCATTTGCTAGAGATACTTCTTATAATATTTGGAGCAATAACCGTTATCACTGTTGTCATCATAATTATTGCCTGTTACGTTATCAAAATAGTGAAGCGTAAAAAAGCCACACCTACTAGCCAGCCTTATGATGAACCAACAGATGACACTTATGCTGAAATTGAATACCCGATTTCTTTTACTAAACCAAAATATTATGATTTGTATTGATAAAACTGTCAAAATGAAAAATCTAATGAGAAATCAAACTGTATAAAAATCGTTCAAAAACATCCTCGACGAGTAAAAATAGTGAGTCAAAAACCAACATCTACAGCAAAGTATTTCCGGTGTCTTGGTCGAGGAAAAAATATTTCAGAAACTTTTCGGATCTTTTGTTAAAGAGAAAGGGTGTTAAAGGAGTTTTTGAAGAAAAACATGAACAAATCAGCCTCGACAACATTGATTAGGAGAGAAGTGTGCAAACAATGAGAGGAGTGTTTTTTAATGTGAAAAAAATGTTTAGTTCAAAAAGCAGGAAGAAACCTTATCAGTTCAATATTTTCGTTCTTTCTCACCTAGACATTCTGTTATGAGGCACTTACTTTTATATTTTTCCACCTTACATTTATGCTCATCATTAGCGCAAAAGCTTTTTTTAAATCAGATGTTCCATGGGAATACTACTATCAAAGACGTTGAGGTATTGAATTTTCAAATTTATAACTAAACTTAAGTTCCCTCAGAATGGCGCAGATTTGTATGTTGTATCAGATGATGATGATAAATATTTGAAGAATATCATATTATACATAGGATCGGATAAAAAAGGACAATCGTTAGTTTTTTGGTAAAAAAATATTCTAGCAAAGACTTGAAGGCTGGACATATTATCAAAGTCAGCTAGCTCAGGTGAATTCAAAACTACAAAAATGGATGGATATTGTCAGATTGTATCATCAAATGATAATGATATAACAGCAAAGTTAAACGGTTACATTTATATCACAACTGCCATTCAGGCTGCGAGTAATTTGAAAACAAAAGAAAATTTATATGAAATTCCTTTTTTGTAGATTCAGCGTTTAATGTTTACCCAGTTTATCAAGATGGTTTTCTTTCTGCCCAGGATGGAATTTCAGTTCTGCTCTTGGTCGGATCTGCCAAATCGGCATCGATCAAACACATTGAAACTTCACAGGTGAGTTTGTACTACTTATTTTGGGTATATACACCTAGATGCGCTAAGTTATAGAACACCAGGATGTCAATACGAAAAGGATTTCCTACCGATTCGGATCCTGTCGATGAAAAACAGACAATTTTTCTAAATCCGATTAAGTTCTATATACCTGATGAAGTGACTGGAAAGACTTTGCGTGTTGAGCAGTGAGGATTATGCTCGATTTTCGATAGATTCGATAGATTTCAACTTTTCAGTTGGTTTGACCATGTTGAGCCAATGCAAATAAATACCGACATATGGCACATTACTCTGAATACGCCACTTTCAATCCATATATCCACAGATAACATAGAAAGTTTCAATTATACAACGACTGACAAAAGTACGACTGGAATAATCACAAACGAAGGGCAATTTTCTAATGCACTTGTTTATTTTCAAGATGATCCCTCAGTGTCGAGAATTACGGGATACATTGTTTGTATAGGATCTTATATCCAAAATATTTCATGATTCAGATATCAACTAACGTGGCATCTCCGGTTCAGGTTTCTTTACGCGAAAACGGGAAAGTTGAACTGCAAGACACTTTAACGAGCTCGCTGATAGCTCATTTGTTAACTCAAAAGTACACCGGGCATGCTACGGAACTTTCAGTGGATGCATCAGACAAGATGCCTGGAAAATTTTATATTCAATATTTTTCATTTCGTGAGACCTTAGGATAGGTTTTGATCTTGAGCAATTCAAGTTTTTAGCTGATACTGGGAAACCTGTAAATCGATCAACTCAGATTACAACAACAACCACTGAGCCATCAACTGAAACATCAACTATAGGTGAGTCATAATTATCTATTTAGGCAGATATCAGCGCATTCCTTCAGATGCATCATTTCCTACCCATTTGCATGTGATTCTCCTTATCATATTTGGAACCATCGCTGTTATCACACTCATTAGCACAGCTGTTGCCTGTCACGTCATCAAAATAGTCAAGAGAAGTAAGGAACCTGCTAGCCAACCGTATGACACACCAACTGATGATACATATGCTGAAATTGTATACCCAATTTCTTTTACTAAACCAAAATATTATGATTTATATCGATAAAAATGTTGAAATGGGAAATTTCCAAAAAACACAAAAAACAAATGAAAAGACTTTCAAACCATGGAAAGTGTACAAAAACAACAACCAAATAAAAACAGAATGACTGCAAACTGGATGTACAAACAACGGAACAAAATTATCAGCTTCATTTATATATTTATTGACACTGATAACGAACAAATTTATTATTTGATGACTCTAACAATAGCGCAAATTATTTTTTCCGTTCTGCTGCATGCCAGCTATGCGTTGCCCCAAAAACTATTATTAAATGAATTTTTCGAGAGTTCTACTGTGGTTCCAAACATTGAAGTAAGCAAATTAACGTAAATTAGAACAAAAGTGATTTATTTTTCAGAATGGTGCAAAATTATATGTTGCATCCAACGACAATATCGAATATCTGAAGAACATTACAATAACTTCAGCAGGCGTGAATAAAACGTTTGTGATTTGCTTTTTTTCTCTGATAGTGAGCTACGTTTTGATTTAGATTTTACAAGTTAACATTGCGTGATGCTACGAGAGACCGCTTTTTTCAGAGGTACTAAAGGTTTTATTGAAGTTTACCGCTAGATGTAGTTTTACATGAAAAGAAGTTTGAAAACCGGAACATATACACTCTCTTTCCAAATTTTTAACAACACCTTGATGGAATTCACCGTAGCACTTTTTTATTAGTGAACAAGGGTTCGACTTGGATGGTAATTTAGTTGTAACAACACTAAACGATAGGAATATCACAAGATCATTGAATGGATTCATGTATGTGACAACTGCTGAACAATCTAAAAGTGAATCGTAACTGATGATTAGCGAAAACAACGTTTTTCAGACAAAAATTTCGAAGTTTGGCTTTTGGACTATGACCCCCACTCATATAGTGAAGAAATCGCATACACTGTAATCTTAAATAACGGATACAGTAGGAATGAACTTGATCGATCAGATGCCATATGGATTGAGAATTTAAAACTAGAAGATGTTAGTCAAATCTACCATGAGCTTAGTTAAGTTATTTTGTACTTTTGAGGAACTAAGCAAGTTCACGCTGAGAATCGGATTTCCAAGTGGAGATGAAGAACAAGATAAGTTGAAGACAATCTTTCAAAATCCGATATATCTTGAAGTTTATAATGAAGCAACTGGACGAAACGAAATAAAAAAACAGTATGCAAACTTACTAGAAAACTTTGCGAAGGTATAGCTTCAGATTTTTTTATGACACGCAACCTTTACAATTGAACACCGATATATTTTACTATGTTACTGAAGGACCTTTTGGACTGAGTCATTGTAGTAATGCCTCCAGAGAGTTAGGTGGTGTTACAACAGCGGCGACAACAACAGGTATCATGGTAAATGAGAAATCATTTTCAACTACAAGTGTTTGGATTATCCAAAATCAAGAGATGTCACATGTTTCTGGATATATGGTACAACTTTTCTTACTGTTCTATGATTTCACACTTTTTCAAGGGATTAGCAGCACTGTCTAATCCACTCGTTGTCGACTTGGTTGAATTTTATGGAGAAAAAGTGATATCTCGCACTATATACAACGAATCACTTTGTTTGAAAAGAGTACAACCGGTGTTTCGTTCCAGTTATACAATGTTGATTCTCAATGTAACTTCAGTTGATGAGAATCCTGGAAAGTTTTACCTTCAGTATTTTTCGTTTTGTGAGAATGTCGGAATTCCGACTTTTATTATATCGAATGTTTCAGATGGTAATTTTTCGTATCCTAAATCTGCAACAGAAGAGCAATCTACAATAAGTACTATACAACCATCGACTGATTTCTATTCATCTACTATACAACCCATAACCACAGCATCGACTCCCCTTTCAACATTTTTAATTATTAGTGTTTCATGTCTGCTTGGAATCTGTCTCCTAACTATTTTGTTAACTGTAGTATACTTCAAGTTTCTGAGAAATCGTTGGCAGAAGAGCACACCGCAACATTCATATGACGATACTTATGATCCAACTTATGCAGAAATAGACTATAATATATCGGACCAAGCTACTTATGAGGAGATATATTACAATAGATCCACACACAGTTATGTGAATCAATAAATTTAATTTTTGAAGTTTTTTTCTGTACATGAATATTAGAAATATTTTTTATCAATAAATATCATAATACTTATTTTCATCTACCCTTTCGGGAATTTCATAATATTTCTGGTCATCAACCGTCTCCACCACTGTCTTTTTTTTCTTCATCGAGTTTCTCAGTTTGAGGAAAATGAACCTCGCCGAAATTATAAGAGCAACAATTGAAACAATAGCAATGATAAGTATCAATACTCCTGAAGTTACCAATGCGATTATTTTCCAATTATATGATAGGTCAGTCTATAAAGTTATAAGTTACATTTTATTATTTTCTAATAGTAGTGAAATACCTTTTCATTCCAAAAATTTGCTTCAAACGGCAATTTTTGAATAATTGCATGACAAATAGGAAGTAAAATCAACAAAATTTGGCATGTTAGTTGCGAAAAATGTTTTGTTCTGCTGTGACTTTATATACTGAAGTAGTATGATAAGAATTTTTGTATACATTCTTCATTACATCCTCTGACAATATTTGTACTATCAGAGCAAAAGCATGCAGCTATTTTTTTCCTTACAGTACAAAAAGATAAGTTCCATTAAAATATGAACTATTATGACGGTATGAATCAGCAGTGGTCTCGAAACAAAACATGTTTATGTTTACAATTATTCGTTCAAATCAGTAGAATTTTTCACGAGTTTACGGGTAGAACTTAGTTTCAGTTTCAGTTTCAGTTCAAAATAATCATACGCTAAAAAATAATTTCATAACTTTCAGATTATATAATGATTATGAGACTATTTCTGAAAATTTTTCGAATTTCATGATGATGCATAATGACGTTTTTCAAAAGGAACAAACAACGTATTATTTCTTCACATTTTTAAGCTGCGGAAGAAAATTTAGGTGATGGAATTCTGGAAAAAAATTATCAAAAAGCTCACTTGCAGAATATAAATACGATCTCAAATTGAAATGACTCCATCAGAAAACTAGACAATTCAATGAATTTCCGATTTTTTTATCATTGCTATCACAAAATGACACACCCTTGAAAGAACAAACTAAACTTGTGCGAGCACATTTTTAAGCAGGGGAAGAGCAGAGTAATCACAAAAAATTAATCTTCAACAAGAATTCACACTCTGCCCCACTCACTGATAAATATGAATCATTTCTGTCTATTTAACTGAAAAATGCGTCGAAATTGTATAATTTTCCCCACTTATTCCATATATGAAATTTCAGACAACAAATATCGCCTGTACATATTCATTTTGATCTTAAAAAATAATGAAACAGTTACTGATCTCAGTTGTTATTTTACATTTATGTTGCGCAGCTCCAATGAAGATTATGTTAAATCAGTTATATGGAATGAATCGTATATTTGATGTCGAGGTAATATAGTAAAAATGAAAAAATATTCATATCGAATTTCAGGTAGGCGCTAATGTCTATGTTGCCTCCAATGATGACCCCAACTATTTGAGAAATATTTATATATCGACGAACTCGCGATCTATTCCGTAAGTTAGATTATTTTTGAAATGAAAGAGCATATAACTGTGCATCATCAATCCAGAGTTTGGGCCATTTATGGCAGCGATCAGATTTTGGGTTTCCAGGCCAATCGCGGAAGTCGGCCACCCAAAACCATTGATTTCAGTGGCCGACTAGCGCAAATGGCCCAGAAACTCTAACTCTGGCCTAAACCTTGGATCGATGATATGTATTTATAGGTTAGGCGATATGATGGGAATTGAAAGTTTTATAACGATAACTACAACGAATGATGATAGCGTAAGCAGAAGTTTGACTGGATTTGTTTACGTCACTACTGCTCATCAAGCAAGAGGTAAAACTACTTTTCGGACTTCGGACCTATAGATCGGTCATCGGACCCACTGTTCGTCCGACGGACCCACAAATTTGCCAATATCCTATATACATTAGAAGAGCCAAAAACATCAAATCTTTTCAGATCCAAACTTCAAGGTCTACAAAGTCAATGAAACTCAAAAATTTGAAGTATATCGCTCCCAAGGGCCTTGTGTGATGCTCAATGTTGGACTCCATGGTAGCAGTATTCAACCGTTGAGAACAGCTTTGGTCAATAAATTTAGTTATGAAAGTGTAAGAAGATATCTATTATTTTCTGAAATTCTATGAGATTTCAGAATTCCAACATCACTATAAGAGTTGGAATGCCAACTGGGAGTGAAGAGCAAGACATGTTGAAGACTATTTTTCAAAATCCACTTTCATTGGAAATTTATAATGCAGAGCTGAAAAAGGACGAAATTGTTGAGCAGTAAGAAAGAAGCTCAAAATATATGAAAATCAGGAATTCCAGCCGTTTCCCCAACATCGAACCGTTACAAATCAACACCGACATCTGGTACTGGACCTCTGAGGGGCCTTTCAGTATGACTGTATCCAACAACTTTTCATCAATGTTGAACCACACTCCAACTGCTGAGAGCACAACTGGCCTGATAACAAATGAGGGCAATTTTTTCAACAGTTTTGTCAATTTTCGAGATGATCCGTTTGTCACGAGAGCTACTGGATATAGGGTTAGTACAAGATATGAAAAAAAAACTGAAAATCTGTAATTCCAATAGTCGAAGCCATTTTTAAAGCTTTTTTAAATTTATTACTTTTCTACTTTTTTTGTTTCAGGTTACTACAAATCTGACATCTCCACTGGTTTTCCTCTTACATGAGGAGCAGAACGTGCCTTCGAAGAAAATCTACAGCGATACTAATAATGTGCAGCTTTACACTGAAATTTGTTACGGACATGTATGGACACTTATAATAACTGCCAGAGATACATTACCTGGTAACTTTTACGTTCAGTACTTCACATTAGGTAAGCTCCCATATTGCTATGTTTTTTGTTGAAATCCCAAAATTCAGATGCATCAACACCCACTGATCCAATCAGTACTACAGTGAAAATATCAATAGGCGTTGCTTTTGTTATCAGTCTTAGTTTTCTGCTTATCATATTTTTCGTCAGGTTTTTGAGACAGAAATCAAAGATAAGACAGAGAGACCAGGAAAATGATGGTGATATTAATTGGAACAATGTTGTTGAGCACGATGATCAAGTAGTACGGTACTAATTGGTATTATGTGGATTAAATGTCATAAATTGAAATAAATTATTGTCATACTTTTTTTCTATGTTATTCTGAAAAGTCTGGTAAAATTTGACAACATTCACCTGGAAAACCTTGTCAGTGAAAAATCCAGTTCAATTTTAGGGAATTTTTTAACGACCACCATCAACAAAAGTGATTTTCACGGCCCAAAGATCAACTGGGCAGAAAATGTGTGAAAACCGAAATTTATATAGCATACTAAAACAAAAATTGCAGGAAGAAATGCTATGAGTGTAATTAAAAATTCAATTTGCATGAAGAACTGATAACACCGAAGCATTTACGTGAAGGTTTCCCAATGAAACAACTGCTTGTTATATTCAGCACTCTAAGTTTATGTTCTGCAGTTGCTCAAAAATTGCCGCTAAATCAGCTATTCAATGGAACTGTGATATCTGATGTAGAGGTATCTGGAAATATTTTTTCAAAACATATGAATTTGTTTAGTTCCGTGCAGGTTTATATGTTTCGTCTTCAGATGATGTGGAGTATTTGAAAAATATAATGCTGTCCACATCGTCTCAAACCATTTCATGTTTCGATTTGCTAGAACCAGATAAAGACGGGAATCCAATTCCCATGCAAATGGATGGTTTTCTGACTGTTACTACAAAAAATGCTATCAACACGACTTTGTATTTGAATGGATTGATCTACATCACCACTGCCACGCAACAAAACAGTAAAACAACAATAAGCAGAAAAACAGATTACTAAAAATTGTTTCAGCTTCAGTTTTTTCCGTCATACTCCCATTCCAAGTTTTTCACATCTTAGCGAACAAAGTGTCGATGGTAGTGTTAAATACTGGATATAGTCGGAATGGCATAACTCGATCGGCAAAGTCGATTATTAATAGATTTTATAATGTAGATTATGTAAGCTTGATTTTAATTTTAAGCTTGCATCAGAAAACCCCAGAAATCTACCTCAATCACGATACGAAAAGGCTTCCCTACTGATGATGAAGAGAAAGACAAATTGCAGACTATATTTCAAAACCCAATATATCTGACGGTGAACAACAGTGAAACTGGAGAACCTGAAAATGTCAAAGTGTAGGTCAAATAGCTATCTATGGGAAATGTAAGAAAAATTACAGTTTCTTCGAAAGTACACAGCCACTTCTGATAGATACAGATATATGGTACTTTATAGTTGAATTCCCATTCGGAATTGATATGGGACTGGATTATTCGTCGACTGATAGATGTGATTATTTGCCTGCTGGACTGACTACAACAGGAATAATAACAAATGAGTTTGAGTTTAGCGATGCCTTAATTCATTTTGATTTTAATCCTACCGTTCAAAGATATACGGGATACAGAGTAAGTGTCTGGATAGTTGAAGGAAATCACAACTGTTTAGATCATCACAGAATTGTCTTATCCGATCATTGTGTCAATTTCTGCTGACGACACCTTGATTTCAAGAAACAGTTTTGAAATGACTGAAACCCCTGAAACAATTGTTGATTATGGGTTGGCCTCGCTTCTCAATATTAGTTCCAATAATATGAACCCTGGGAAGTTTTACTTGCAGTATTTTTCATTCAGTAAGATAAATTTCTGAATATCGCCACATCTGACAATTTTAGATGGCTATCAGTCGCTTACATCAACAACAAAAGCCGAGCAGACAACAACAGTAGCTCCTCCAATAATTACAACCACGAAAGATACAACAACTACGGTGACAGTGGGAACAACATCAACAACAAGTATCACTAGCTTATCAACTGGAGCAAAAGCTATTTATTCATCGACCCAAGCAGTGGCTACAACGATCTCCAATGAGACAACACTGTCTGGAACTACGTTAACAGTTATAATAATCTGTGTTTCAAGTCTACTGGGCCTAGCTCTAATACTTTGTCTGGTATATCTTCTTTACACAAAATACTTGAAACAAAGATGGGCGACAAGACAAGTAGAGCCAATTTATGAGAATCCGTCTTCAAACTACGCAGCAATGAACTATTATGAAATGATGAACAGTGAAGCAGCAAGCAAAATCAAAAGGATGGATAATTCTCGAACAAACAGAGAGAGTTATCATTACCATTAAATGATTTTTTTCGTTTAGTTTTGTTTCGATGAAGCTTCATTCATCTCCAAAAGAAAATCTAGTAGCACGGTACTGATTACTGGTAATTATTGGAATGAATATTGCATGTCTTACACATTGATCCATTCCTTACTTTTTTTGTGCCGACGAATGCATGCGCGGGGAATACAGTGCACTTGCGTACAACACACTTTGACGGCAATATGCACAAGTTTAGACTACTGTGTTCAGCTTATTTTACGTAAAAACTACAATTTCTTTAGATTTTCGACGTTTTTGAATAATAGGAATATTATTTTGTCATACAAAAGTGATTTGAAGTATTTTAAAGCTTTTCATCTCTTGCTCAAGTAAAAAAGTCCTGAAACTTATGCATATTGTCGTCAATTGGTTAGTTTGCGTCCAATGCGCACCGGTCCAACGCGCATTCGTCATCGGCACATTTATTTAGTTCTAGGGGGTGAGCAAAGAATCAATGTGCTTATTGAATGTAAATAAATTTTTTGAGACGACGCGTATTTTCGCAAAAATTTACACAACTGGATATTGTTTACAAACATTGTTCGCTGAATTCACGACTCATAAACAGTTTTACCTTGCCGCCAAATCAAAATTATGAAACGTAAACACAGGAAGGCTAGTTATCAGTATTATTGGAATGCCGCACAGCGACCCATACTGATAAGGGAGTTCAAACTCTTTGGTCAAATATCTGTGAATCAATGAAGTTTTTTTGTTGTCCGAAGTTGTCTACACATCTGCAGAAGTAAATGGTGGTTATCTGAAAATAAATTTTTAAAACATACTCTCACGAAATACTTGGTTGGTCCTCATGAATCATAAACACAAAGTTGTTTTCCCTGTTCAGACCATTTTTTGAGTACTTTGAAGGATTTCAGGTCATAAATCAGGAATGAACGTTTTTGTTCATAAATTCTATTTCATTTCATCTTCGGTTTCTAGCGGAATCGACAAAAATTCAATTGTGGGGGTAAACAAGGGAAGGAAATTTGTGCCTATGCTCTTTAGAGGAATTCACATAAAAAAATTCACACACTGATAACGAACAGTCTCAAATTGAATCAATTACCATTTTTATTTCGTTATGCGACACTTGCTTGTGTTGTATGCTACTTTACAATTATGCGCACCTGCTGCACAGAAACTTCTATTGAACCAATTATTTGGAACAACTTCTATACCTAATGTTGAGGTGTCAGAAAAAGTGGAAAAAAAAGGAGTTATGCGACTTTCAGAACGGTGCAGTTTTATATGCTGCATCCAACGATAATATCGAGTATAGGGAGAATATAATGTTGTCTTCATCATCTGAAACTTTCTCGTTAGTTCTTGAATTATTTTTGCATTATTTTTCATTTTATAGATTTTACAACTTGAGTTTTAATCCCTGGAAGGATGCTGTCATGCTAATGGATGGTACTCTAACTATCATTTCAACGAATGATGATGATATAACAAGATTGCTGAATGGATTCATCTATATTACAACGGCCACTCAAAGCAACTGTTTACCTTGCGGTAATTGTTATTATAACATTAGCTAAAACAAGATAAAAATATAGATGGAGATTGGTGGTTCAGTGTTTACCCATATCCTTCAGAGTTCTATTTTTTACAAGACAACCACGTCACTGTATTCATAAATCGTGGATACACTAGAAACGGAGCAACCAATTTGGTGAAAAATCTTATAGGCGGTATATTCGATTTGGACTATGTGAGTCTTTTTTTTCATTAATGAAAAAAATATGATACACTTTTCCAAGATCTTCTTGATTCTCCATCAGACTAGGTTTTCCGACGGGAGACGAGGAAACAGACAAATTGCAGACAATATTTGAAAATCCAATATATTTGGAAGTGGAGGATCAAACAACGGGGCAACCGGTGAATGTTCAACAGTAGGAAAAAATATTAGGAATTTAGTAATAATAAATTTCAGATTCATTGAAAATATTCAGCCATTTTTGTTGGATACAGATATATGGTACCTGGTTGAAGAGTCTTCTTTTGGGATGCAAGCATGGTGGGATGATTCTTCCAATACGAGTTATAGTTATTCACCATCTGAAACTACCACAACCGGAATGATAACAAATGAACATCAATTTTCAAGCGCAGTCGTTTATTTTGCGTTCAATCCAACGGTTTCAAGATATACCGGATACAGAGTACGTTTCTAGAAAAATAGTTTGAGAGCACGATTTTCAGATCACGGCACATCTGTCTTCTTCGATCACTCTGTCGCTTCTTGACTATAACGGTTTGGTGTCTCAGAAAAGTTTTATTGGTTCTGTAAACGCTGAAACAGTGGTTTCATACGGTGAAGTTCAAGTTCTTAATGTAACTACAACAAACAAAAATCCGGGATCGTTTTATATCCAGTATTTCTCATTTTGTAAAAAAAATTGTGTCACAACTATTTAAAAAACTGATGCTTTAGACGGGGACCTGTCGGTTTTGACAACGACAACAGAAACGCCGTTGATAACAGCGGAAACAACAATAGCAACTACAATAACAGCGAAACCTACTACAATAACAGAGGAAGCTACTACAATAACAGCGGAACCAACTACAATAACAGCGGAACCTACTACAATAACAGCGGAACCTACTAAAATAACAGCGGAACCTACTAAAATAACAGCGGAACCAACAATGTTTACTACAATAACAGCGGAAACAACAATGTTCACTACAATAACAGCTCCGACAACAACACCAACAGTAGTTGCTACAACAACACCCAAAATGACAACAACCAGAATCGAAACTATGAGAACCACACCAACAACAATAATAACAACAAAAACAACAATATCAACCACAGAAACAGTTCCGACAACAACATCAACAGTGGTTTCTACAACAACACCCAAAATAACAACAACCAAAATCGAAACAATAAAAACCACACCAACAACAATAATAACACCAACAACAACAACAACAGCTGCAAAAACAAGTGCTACAACAACTGCAGCCACGACGAGATTAGCAACAACACCAACAGCTCTAAATCCATTCACCACTACCCTTGCTTCTACAACATCCTCTGCAACAAGTTCCTCTGGAAGCTCGACAACCGCAATAATAGTCAGTGTCTCGATTTTTCTTGGTCTCGCAGTGATTATTGGTTTGCTTTATCTTTTCTACACCCGATACCTAAGACAAAGATGGATGGCAAGACAAGTGCAAACAGTAATGCCAATACAAGAGGATTTTGATTCAATGTATGAAGCAATAGATTACGACGAAATGGTAGACGATGAGAAGGCGGACAAAGTCAAAAACCGAGATAATGATGGAAAAACAAAAGGAAACGTATACGTTTAGTTTTAATCATTTCATGTTTATTCAAGTTTAGTTTCAGTAAATAGTTTATTCTTCTCAAAAAATTTTTATTTCAATAAAATAACTTTGAATTTTATATTTCCTTCTCACATAGTAAATAACTGATAAGGCATCTTTCTCACATTTCCATCACCAGTCCAAAGTTTGATAACAACAAAAGAGGTTTAACACTTTTCCCCATGTTGCCAGAATTAAACAAATACTTTTTCAAATGGAGTTTTCATTGATTGATTCATGGAAAAATTATTACTATTATCCATTATTTTTTACTTGTGCAATGCTGATTCGCAGAAATTAATGTTGAGTGAACTGTTCGGGTCGAATATCATTCGTAATGTTGAGGTATGTGGATGATCTGTTGAATTAATATTAGTACTCAATCTTTTTAGATTGGCGCAAATTTATATGTCGCTTCTGATGATGATCGTCAGTACTTGGAACAAATCACAATTACATCTGGGGATACGAGTGTTACGTTGGTTAAATTCTTATATTCTTCGGAAAAATTTTTTTCGTAGAGTGGCTGAATGGCGCGATAAAATTAAGAACGATGATACTCCTGGGTTGAAAATTTCGCATGCATTAACAATAACATCGCGAAACAGTTTCAATGAGACAGAAAATTTGAACGGGTTCTTGTACATCACAACTGCTTCTCAAGCAAATGGTAAAGAATATTAGGCTATGCTTAAGTTTAAAGGACCTTGTCGAGAATGTAGGACCGGCAACCTAAAAGCAGGACCGTTGGCTTAAATTGAGTTTCTAGTGCTATTTCGTCGCCTGTCATACTTTTCGGTCGTCGGTCATATTTTCCGCCAATGGTCCTACTTTTTGGCAAAGGTCTTACATTTTGGCCAAGGTCTTCTAAAATTTAGGAGAGCCGAAAATTTTTCCTAGTCAAATGATAAATTGTTCCAGATCCCAATTTTCTTGTTTTAACAGTCTTCGGAGCCAACTACTATGAGTTTGAGGAAACAAAAACTGTCGTCATGTTAAACTCTTATTACAAAAAAATTGGAGATGGTGTGTTTCTACCAAATATTGCAGCTATTTATTTCACTTATAACACTCGAGTAAGTCACCTTATTTCTGAATTCGCAACAGAAAAAACCTTACAGGCGTCTTACCTCAGACTAAGAACTGGATTTCCTAATGGTGACGAAGAAGAAGATCAGAAATTAACAATCTTTGAAAACTCACTCAGCATCGAAGTTTTTGATGATACTACCAATCAGACTGCATGGGTTGAGAAGTACTTCAATCATATCGATCCTATTCAGTTAAATACAGACATATGGCACTTTTTTGTAAAACCGCCATTTCAAATGACAATTAGAAGAACGATGATTGACCAAAAAACAGCTGATACGGACACCACCGGAGTAATTTTGAACCTACTTCAAACAGGGCAGGTTGGTAAGCCATCGGCAAATGTTAAAGAAGATCCTCTGTTTCCAACAGTTACTGGATACAAGGTATGAGAATTCCCTGGCTCTGGTGGAACTTCACTCGTTTAGATCGTGCCAAATCTGTTGTTTCCAATTGATATACAAATAATAGATTCGGAATATAGAGATGTATCTATTCACACATATGACAATTCAAGCAGACCAACATCTAGAGTTTGGTATGGACACGGTAAATTCATTTACGTCTTCCCAACCAATAAGTACCCTGGAATATTTTATATCCAGTATTTTTCATATAGTGAGTATCCTCCTGTAGGGAGTTATGTTAGAATCGTAAATTACAGTTGGGAACCTCACATCATGTCCTGTATCAACAACAGTGGATCTGCACCCAACTACAAAGGTGTTGACCACTAAGAAAGGGGTCAGTGGAATAGTCACTGGTGGGCCAACTGCTACGACTAATAAAGCAACTGATCCCTTGGCACCAACAACTACAGGAACAACTTCAAAATTACAAACAGTAACCACTATTCTGCCATCAACTGGTGTTACGTCTAAAACGTCATTTACATCCACTTTGAAAAACACTCTATCAACAACTACTATTATTTCAACAACGGAACTTAAGAAAACTCTCTCAATAACTTTAGATATTGTTTTCATTATTTCAATTTTGCTAGTTCTTGGAATACTCTTTCTTCTGATGTACTTCGTTTACAAAAAATTCTTAACACCAAGATGGAGGCGTGACGAGAGTTCGGAGTTAGCTTATGAGGTGATAGATTATGACAAAATGGCTAATAATGATAGAAGAAGCATAACAAGCGGTATCACTAACGGTGTATATGTGATTGGTGATTGATTTGGTAATATATTTTCAAATGAAGTGTTAGACTATGACAAAACGGGTAGTAACGGTAACAAAACAAACTGAGGAAATTAATACGGTTCTTGTGATCGAGATACGTGTCACCTTGTAGATAATAAAGTTTTCAAACTTTTTTTTTCAATAACTACTTTGATTGAAGTTTATCATTTCATGTCCCCTAGTACATAACTGATAAAACACCTTTTTGACGTTTTTCTTTCAATACTTCTAAGTTGTTTGATAACAACAAAAGAAGCTTAGCACCTTTTTTCATGTCGCTAGAATTAAATAAGTACTTTTTATCAAATGGAGTCACCATTTATTGATTCATGAAAAAATTATTACTATTGTCCAGCATTTTTCACTTTTGCAATGCTGCATCACAGAAGTTAATGTTAAATGAACTTTCAGGGACTCATACCATTCCAAATGTTGAGGTATGGTACTTCTTGTTTAAGTTAATATCAATACTCGGTGTTTTCAGATTGGCGCGAATTTATATATTGCTTCTGATGATGATCGTCAGTACTTGGAAAAAATCACAATCAAATCTGGGGATATGAGTGCTACGTTGGTTCACTAAAGCATTCTCTGGAAAAAAAAACTTTTATCGTAGAGTGGCTGAATGGCGCGATAAAATTAAAGACGATGATACTCCAGGGCTGAAGATCACGGATAAACTAACAATAACATCACAAAACAGTTTAAACGAGACAAAAATGTTAAACGGGTTCTTGTACATCACAACTGCTGTTCAAGCAAACGGTAAAGAAAATTTTCCCATACCAAACTATAAATTCTCTCAGATCCCAGTTTTTTTGTTTTAACAGTCTTTGGTTCCAACTACTATGAATTTGAACAAACAAAAACTGTCGTCATGTTAAATTCGTACTACAAAGGAAATAATCACGATCCAAATGTCGCAGCTATATATTCGAATTATAATACTCGAGTTAGTCACTTTGTCTCGAGTTACTTAACAGAAAAAAACTTGAAGGATTCTTCCCTCATACTGAGACTCGGGTTTCCTAGTGGTGACGAGGAAGAAGACAAGAAATTGACTATATTTGAAAGTTCACTCAGCATCGAGGTTTTTGATGATACAACCAATCAAACTGGGTGTGTTGAGAAGTTGTGAAAAAATATGGATACGATGATATGTTGGAATTGCAGAAACTTTACTCATATCGATCCTATTCAGTTAAATACAGATATATGGCATTTTTTTGTAATTCCAACATTCCAAATGACGATCAGAAGGGAAACGATTAATTACACAATATCTGATACGGAAACCACGGGAGTAGTTTTGAACCTACTTCAAACAGGAAAAGCTAGCAACCCAGCGGTGTTTGTTAAAGATGATCCTCTTCATCCAAAAGTTACCGGATACAAAGTATGAAAATTCCTCAGATCTTTTAGAGCCATGTTTTTCAGATTGTTCCGCATCTGACGTTTCGAATGAATGTATCAATATTTGATGCTTACTTCAATACGTTATCTGAACACACATATGACAATTCAAGCAGTCCAACATCTAGAGTTGTTTATGGACATGGAAGTCTTATTTATTTGACTTATCTCAAGCCTGAAATCCATCCTGGAAGGTATTATATCCAATATTTTTCATATAGTAAGTGTCCTCCGGCAAGACATTGTGTTAGTGTTAGAGATTACAGTTGGGAACCTAACATCGTGCCCTGTATCAACAACAATCAAAACGACCACCACTATTTTACCATCAAATGATGTTACGTCTACAACGTCACTTACAACCACTTTGAAAAACACTCCATCAACAACTACTGTTATTTCGACAACAGAATTTAACAAACCTTCCTCAACAAGTGTTTTAGAACATATAGCTTTCATTATTTTAAGTTTGTTTGCTCTTGGGTGGCTCTTTATTCTGATGTATTTTATTTACAAGAAATTCTTAACACCAAGATGGAGGCGTGACGAGAGTTCCGAGTTAGCTTATGAAGTTATCGATTATGATAAAATGTCGAACAGTGATCGAAGAAGCATAGAAAGTGGCATAACTAATGGTGTGTATGTTATTGGTGATTAATTTGAAATGAAATTTTTTAACGAAGTGTTAGACTACGACAAAACGGGTAGTAACGATAACAAAACAAACTACTAACAAACAATACGGTTCTTGTGATTGAGTTACGTGCCATCTTGTAGATAACCAAGTTCTCAATTTTTTATTTCAATGAAACAACTTTGATTGAAATTTATATTATTTTTACACATTGTAAATAACTGATAAAGCATCTTTCTGACGCTTTCCCTCAACAACTCTAAGTTTTGTAGCAACAAAAGAGGCTTAACTTCTTTTTCCATGTTGCCAAAATTAAACAATTTTTTTCAAATAGAGTCATTGATTAATTCATGAAAAAACTATTACTATTTTTCAATATTTTTCACTTTTGCAATGCTGCATCGCAGAAATTAATGTTGAGTGAACTGTTCGGTTCAAATACTATTCCGGATGTTGAGGTTCGGTACAGCTCGGTTAAGTTAATATTAATATTCTGTTCTTTCTGATTGGTGCAAATTTATATGTTGCTTCTGACGATGATCGTCAGTTCTTGGAACGAATCACAATTACAATTGGGATTGTAGATTATACGTTGGTTTACTAAAACTTTTTCATTAAATAATTTTTTGTAGAGTCGCTGAATGGCGTGACAAAATCAAAGACGATGTTACTCCTGCGCTGAAAATAACGGATGCATTAACAATAACATCACAAAACAGTTCAAACGAGACAGAAAAGTTAAACGGGTTCTTATTCATCACAACTGCTGCTCAAGCAAACGGTAATGAAAATTTCCCCATACAAGACTATAAATTCTCTCAGATCCCAGTTTTTTCGTTTTAACAGTCTTCGGAGCCAATTACTACGAATTCGAACAAACAAAGACTGTCGTCATGTTGAATTCGTACTACAAAGGAGTTGAAGACAATCCAAATGTCGCAGCTATATATTCAAATTATAATACTCGAGTTAGTCACCTTTTCTCGTATTACTCAACAGAAAAAACTTAAAGGATTCTTCCCTTATTCTGAGGCTCGGGTTTCCTAGTGGTGACGAGCAAGAAGACAAGAAGTTGACTATATTTGAAAGCTCCCTCAGCATCGATGTGTTTGATGATACAACCAATCAAACTGGGTGTGTTGAGAAGTTGTGAAAATATATGGATACGATGATATGTTGGAATTGCAGAAACTTTACTCATATCGATCCTATTCAGTTAAATACAGACATATGGCATTTTTTTGTAATTCCAACATTCCAAATGACGATCAGAAGGGAAACGATTAATTACACAATATCTGATACGGAAACCACGGGAGTAGTTTTGAACCTACTTCAAACAGGAAAAGCTAGCAACCCAGCGGTGTTTGTTAGAGATGATCCTCTTCATCCAAGAGTTACCGGATACAAAGTATGAAAATTCCTCAGGTCTGTTAGAGCCATGTTTTTAGATTGTTCCGCATCTGACGTTTCCAATGAATGTATCAATATTTGATGCTAACTTCAATACGTTATCTGAGCACACATATGACAATTCAAGCAGTCCAATATCTAGAGTTGTTTATGGACATGGAAGTCTTATTTATCTGACTTATCTTAAGCCTGAGGTCCACCCTGGAAGGTTTTATATCCAATAATTTTCATATAGTAAGTGTCCTGCGGCAAGGCGTTGTGCTAGGTCTAGAGATTACAGTTGGGAACCTAACATCGTGCCCTGTAACAACAACAATCGAAACGACCACCACTATTTCACCATCAACTGGTGTTACGTCTACAACGTCACTCACAACCACTCTGAAAAACACTACATCAACAACTACTGTTATTTCGACAACGGAATTCAAGAAAACTTTCTCAATAACTTTAGATATTGTTTTTGTTATTTCAATTTTGCTAGTTCTTGGTTTCCTCTTTCTTCTGATGTACTTCGTTTACAACAAATTTTTAACACCAAGATGGAGGCGTGAATCTGTCTATGAAAATTCCGAGCTAGCATATGAAGTTATAGATTATGATAAAATGGCAAACAGTGATCGAAGAAGCATAACAGGTGACATAACTGATGGTGTATATGTTATTGGTGATCGATTGTGAATAAAATTTTTACCACAGTTATTCAGTTCAGCAGTTTTAGAGACAAAGATCACAAAAAAATCAGCATAACACAAATGTTTTATTCAAACTACACTTTGTCTCTTTAATAAAGGAGCAAATACTAACTGATAACGTTTCTTAATGGTATTCTATACAATTTTGTTCTTTTGTTTGTTTTGGTTCAATTTTCTTCACAATTAGTAACCAGTGGTCACTGTAAGTTTCAATAGTAAGAAAACATTTTGTACGGAAAGTTTCACAAAACTAGGACAAGCTTTATGACTCATGTAGGGAAAAAGCTGACTCATGTAGGAATCCTGCTACATTCGGTATAGTAAAGGTTCAGTATTGTTAAAGACAACTCTTTTTTCTTAAGTTACGTCAATCATCACAAAACAGGAAGAAAAAATTTGAGCCATGTTTAACTATGTTTGGAATGTTGTCTTGATGCTGATAACAGCGGAAGGAAACGCATTTTCCTTTTCCATTCTCTAGTATTTGCCCTGAAAAAGCTGAAACGCTAAAAAATGAATTGTAAGCATTCCAAATACGTTATTCTTTAAATTTTTCAAAACTCAGATCGCGTCACTTCAACCGATGCATCAAAGTCACTTCCGGAATTATCAATTATTTTGATTTCAATTTTTGGTTCAATTTTTCTACTCAGCACGATTCTGCTCGGTTTATATTGTATTTGTAAGCTGAGAGCAAGGAAAAGAGAAAATGATCCCGAGCACATTTACGATGAGGTTTACGAAAGTTATAAAATCGAAAAGGAGGAGAAGTTCTAATTTTTGTTTGTATTCGGTGTCATAAAAAAGTTTACTGATAACAATTCTTCTAGTTTGCCTTGTACTAAGAAGTTTGCAACACCTGACTATTTTTCAAACCACAATTCATGATTTTTATCTTGGTTTTTGGTTTCGACGACACAAGAACGCAAAAAAGCTCTTTTTTGGTTAACTTTTGGTTAACTACCGTTATCAGCATGATCGGTAACCAAGAACGGAAGGAATGCCAACATTTGAAAACGGTAGTCGTTACAAACCTTCCAAACACAATGTGACTAAGAACATCGACTTCGGCCGTCAAAATTCCATTAACTCGAGTCAAACATCACATAAAACAGGGAGGAAACAAACGCACACACAATTTTAAAATTCTCTGCTTCTCCCACTTTCGAATTTCGATAAGAACGGAAGAAAAACATTTTTTTCAACTAATCTGTTCAATTTTACAATGTATTTTCTGTTACTTTTGCTAGCTTTTCCTGTTATTTGCCTCGGTGATGTTAATAATTGTAAGTTTTTTTAAATTTATGATTCTAGAGGAGCCAGTCCGTGTTGGCTTTCGAAATACTCATCAAATTTCTCCTGATGAAAAATATATCTTTGATTTTTTTTGGTAGGAAACTCTGACATCTGGTTTCTCAACGCGTGGGTTCAAAAAAAACAACTTTTTTTGAGGAAGAACACGAAACAGTGCGGAAAATGAGAAAATCAGTGAAAACACAAGTTACTCCTACCTTAATTAGCAAATAGTTCTCGAATCTGATATCTAAAATTTTTTTTAATTTTTTTTAAATTAACAAGGATTTTGAATTCTTTCCCTCGGAAAATTTGATAAATTCAAAACTATCGCCATTCGTTCAACTTTGATTCAATTGCTAGCAAAATCGATTACAAAATGAGAAAAACCGATAAAATGAATATAAAAATTCAAAAAATGAAATCCGTGATCAAAAACAAATCAGTATTTAAATTTCCAGCAAACTCCGACACCGCCACGCACAAGCCACTATCAACATTATGGATCATCGTCATATCAGTTGGCTCCATTATAATTCTTAGTTTATCAATATTAGGTCTTTACTTTTTTGTCAACTGGTTTTTCAAAACTCGAAATAACAAGGATGGTGGAAATGTTTACGATGAAGTTTATGAGAGTCGAACAGCTCCATAATTTTATGTATATATATATATATAAAAACTTGTATGCCAAAGTTCAAAAATTATGTGAAAATTAACTGATAAGAAATGTAATGTAGTGTGATTTTTATCAATAAATGAATTGTGCAAGAAGGCAATCAATCATTATCACACGACAAATGAAATTAATACTCCTGCTACTGACTATCATTCCAATAAGCTTATCAATAGTTTATCCATTGGGTACTGTACTCTATTTCAAGGATTATCAGGAGGTAATTAATGTGATTCCTGATATTGCAGTAAGTCAAAAAAATTGAGCATTCACTGAGTGTTTTATCAGCTAATGACCGATATTTATGTTGCTTCGAATGATGATGATGAATATTTGAAGAATATGCACTTGACAGTGGGGAATATAACGTACTCGTAAGTTTTTGGATAAACTTTGGAAGCTAGGCTAGGCTGAAGGATATTTTGTTTGTAGGTTGGAAAAAAGGCTTGAATTTCAAATTATGGCATCTCTGAGTCGCGGCTTAGGTTCGATATAGGTCCGACTAAGCTAGAAAAGAAAATTCAACAAATATGGTTCTATCCTTGACTCAGACCATTTTTTCCCGTTAGGCTGAAAATTTCAGAGAAATTTGACTCGACTGAAACTGAGTTACGGTATAAAACCATGGCACAAGTATCAGCAAAAGTGGAAATACTCCCCTCCGTAAACTTTCCATGTAAAATAGTATATCTACTCAGAATATACGATCTTGCACAATTGGACAATGACAACATGCCGATATCGGCATTAGTTACAAGTACTACGCTGATACTCACATCAACAAACAACGTCAACGTGACTGAAAACTTGACGGGGTACATTTACATTAGCACTCCTGAAAAGTCGAAATCTAGTAAAAGTGAGTCTGCTTTTCTGAATTTTCATTTTCAAGCTATTGTTCAAATAAATACAGTCTTTTAATTAGAGTGTCCTTAAAATTACCTCTAGCTCGGGACAATTCTAGGTCAGAAATTTAACTTTTATCAGCCTCAAAGAAGCAAAACTTCAAAGTATGGGTAATAAAAGACACCCACACAATCATGAGAGATGGGAATAATAATGGAAAACTGCAAATGACAATGGTACTAAATGTCGGGTATAAAGGCAATGAAGTGAATAAACCACTGAGGACCGCCTTGGTTGAAAATCTTCAACAAACTGAGGTAAAACCTCTTATAAAAGTCTTACTTAGAGTTTGTACAGGCTTCCATGCTAGTAATGCACATTCTCCACTTGACCGGTATGCCGAATGTAATTTTCGATAATCCTATCGATCAGCAGGGCATTTATCAGTAAGATGGTCCAAAAACATACAATCTGAAAAATTAGAGATTTCAGCTACTTCGAAAACGTGGAACCGATTCAAGTAAATACAGATGTTTGGTATTTCTACAACAACGCATCGGTCAGTATGACAGTATCCAATCGATTTTTGAGTATGGAGAACTACACGACAACGGCGGTTGATACAACTGGAACGATAATGAACGAACAGGGATTTGACTATGAGAATGTGCACATTAACTTCTTGCAGGGGAATTCGACGTTGAATAGGGTGTCGGGAATGATTGTAAGTTTTTTGGGGTCTTGAGCAGAGGCTAATTTCATAAAATACCGCAAAAAACGAAAAAGTTCACAAATTCTATAACAATACGGTACTAAAAAGTTTTTCATGCTGAGTTTCGGATAAAATACTAGTTTTTAAGAGTAACTTATGCGGATCTGAATCAGTTTCAACAGATCTCTTTTTTCGGAGATGCCCACATTTTGATAAAATTGTAAAGAACTCCTGGAAACCCCAATTTTTTCACCCAATTTTTGATAAAATTTGTAGTAAAGGTCGAATTTCGTCAACAATTTCATAAAAAAATCTAGCTGACCCTGGAACTACGACTTTACTTTTCAGAAACAAACCACCGCGACTTACACCATCCTCAACAATGCAATACTTTATCAACACCATGAGTTTACTTTTGTAAACAAGCGGGAAAATGCAAAGCATCTGAGAATCACAAAAAATGAGGAACTAGCTGGCCGGTTTTTCATCCAGTATTTTGTTTATGGTAGGTTGCTATCTTAAAGGCGCATAATCCTTAGTTTTTTCAGAAGACATACCAAAACCAACATCAGCTGTAACAACTACACCAATACCTGTCCAGGCCCCGGTTCCACCGGATCCCACACTTATCCTTCTCTTATCAGTCTTCACAGTATTAGTAGTAATTGCTATCTTGTTATCACTCTACATTTGGATCCAAAGAGCCATAGATAAAAAAAGAAGACACTCAACCCAAAAATTTACACCTCAAGGCTATTATTCCTACCCGGACGCTCGTAAATATTACAATGTTGATTGAAAATGTTATCATGAAATAATTGATGCTCTTCTTACCTACACATTAATAAATAATTTATGTAACTGATAAGAAATGCCACAGTATGAAGATTCTTCTTTTGCTTTCGCTTCTTCCCAGTTTTTGCGCTTTTCCTCAGCAAATTTTCCTGAATCAGTATTTTAGTGGAGAGACTTTTGAGCTGACAGATGTTGAGGTAGTCAGAATATCCAAACCTGAAAATTAGATGATTTTCAGCATGGTGCTGATATTTACCTAGCTTCTAGTGACGATGAAGCCTATCTAGAGAATATTGTTATTGAGACAGTGGGAAACAAAACATCGTTAGTTTCTTAAGTAATTTTTTACAAATTTTCTCATGACAGTGGTGTGGTCCTATCCCGTATGGCTACAAATGGCCCATCCCGTGCAATGAGAGCAAATCAAAAACTGTACCTGACCACAACTAATAGTGATGAAGTCACCAGAAACCTGACTGGTTTTATATACTGCACAACTGCTGAGCAAGCTCAAGGTAGATCAAAAAAAGTGTTGAGGCGTATATCATGATCCACTCAGATCCAACTATGCAAGTGTTCACAATCCATGGTAATCATTTTATCAATCGAACTGAGGATGACTCGATTACGGTAATATTGAACACTGGCTGGGATCGGAAAGTTGTGTTTGATCCGAATTATACATCGATTGTGACGAATATTACGCAACCAAGGGTATCTCACTTAGGATCAGATTTTCAAAAGTTTACTCGATTCAGGGTACCTTCTTACGTTTCATCAGTATGTTCCCAACTGGCAACTATGAGCAAGACAGTGGGCGCGCATTTTTTTACAATCCGATACATAAAAAAAATGATGAGGCGCCGTATACAGCTGTGATGAATAAGTTGACTTTCTATTCCGTTTTTATATCAAGCGAGATATTCAGATTTTTCGATCATATTGAGCCACTTCAAATCAGCGCTGGTATATATTATATTAATATGAATGGTGGACCGATATCATGGAGGGTTAAGAAGTGGTTGTGTGAGTTTTTCAAATTTCTCGTACAGGACTGATAGAATAAAACTTTGTAAATAAGTTGATCACTTTTAAAGTCTACTGGCTGAGAGTCTACGACTGAAAAAAACAAAATTTTTATAGGTCCAAATTGGTCGAATCAATCAGTCACCGTTGAAAACACGACTGGACTCATATCTACTCAATGGTCATTGGATAAGGCATTTGTGCACTATTTGAATTCAACAAAGCCTAGTATTGCTGGATATTTGGTAAGTCCTACCACTTTTCTCTCAAACAACACCAACTTCATGCGAAGACCGTTGTGGAACTTTTTTCGAAACTACCGTCATGGGTAAAAAAAACTTAGTATTTTTAGGTAGATATCTACGAATACTACGACTCCTATTTCGACTACGACACTCCATTCCCCTTGGAGCATGCCTACCGTAATCTTATCTTTGACCCGGCTACTTTTGAGACACTAACAATACATACAACGAATCTTGGGCCAGCCCATGTTTTTTGTCAATATTTTATATATGGTATGTTACTGTAGGTATACGGTCTTAAAGGCACAGTAACTTTTTCAGTCAACGACACAATCGAAGCTGATACAACCGTCCCATTCGACCATGGATATGTATTCCTTATTCTTATCGTCCTTATCACTATCCTTTTTGTCATCGTACTCCTCCTTGTGATCTACCTTGTCATAAACCGCACCTTACAACGACAAAAGGCTGAAAAAGATGAAGAATATCGAAGGAGACAACGGCCAATTGAATCGGTATATGATGAAATATCATATGGATATAATTCGGTATATCAGAGGAAATATTATGATGCTTATTGATTTTCGCAATAAATCATTCATAGAAATCATATTTCTTGCGAAATAAATGACAGTAAATTCTCGTGGTTTTTCTTATCTATGAACCAAAAAAGAAGAAAGAATCAAAAAGTGTGCACGCTACCAATAAAGATAAGAAAGCAATAAATCAGTGTTTGTCATTAATTTGCACATGAAAATCGAAATTGTTGACTTTTTTAAAGAGGGACAAAAACGATATTTTTAGTTGTTGTTGAGATCAGTTATTGCTTTCACACAAATCTACCTTTAGTTGTCGATACACAGGGTCATCCTCCTAGATACACTTTTAATACAGTAGTCTAAACTGCAAATTGAACCGGTAAACGGTTCCTAAAGAATCACACCACCTTTTTTTTAATTTGATAAGTTTACTATTTCTGATATGCTCATAGGTCCACCAAACTAAATATCCGTTTTGAGTGAAATTTCAGAAAATTTTGACAACTACCGAAAAAAGAAGCAACTGTATATCAATAAAATGATAAGACTGATAATTTATTGATAATCAATTCTTCACATGAAATATTTCTTTTTATACTTATACATTTTAATTCCCATCTGCACTCCAGCCGCTCAAAAGTTGTTATTGAAAGACTATTTTTATGGAACAACTGTTTTTAATAAAGTTGAGGTATCTGCATGATTCATGGCTACTAAAAATTAAAAAATTATTTTGTAGGTCGGTGCACACTTTTATGTTGCCTCCAATGATGACAAAGAAGACTTGCAGAATATTAGTTTGTTAACTGGAAAATCAAATTTTTCGTATGTGCATATATCACAAAAAAATTCAAAAAACAAATAAGTTTAGGGCATTTGAGCTATCAAAGTTACGAAACTCAAATGGGAGTTCGATAGGTACAACTGTAGAGAACGGCTTGAAAATTGTCACCACTAATGATAATTATACTACGAAGTTGTTAACCGGTTATATTTATATCACAACTGCGGCACAAACAAAAGGTGAGTTATATAATAGTTATATAGTATATATCATCTGCATGGAGTTTCGTACTGGAAACAAATCTGTCGTGCCCCATCGGCATAGATCTTTTGATTTCTTTCGAGCCACTATCTTAAAAATTTATTCGCCAAGTCAAAAAATATGAAGCTACGACTAGAACTTCGACACAAAATTAAGAATAATCAGCTTTTAGTGGAAATTTCTGGCATAACCTAAATGTTTTTTCTTAGTAAGGGAGCTAAGCGTTTCAAAAGCTTCTGTGATTCCGATATCGCAGGATACAATGTTTCTATAACACCCTTTCAGCTATCAACAACTTCACGGTCTATACCATTGACTCAGAAGAAGGAATCAATGTTGGAACTAATGAATTATATGCAACCATGGTGTTTATGAATGTGGCATATAAAGGGAATAAAACAAGTGATCCGTATATGACATCATATGTTACGAATATTCAAAGGGATGAACCGAGATATGTAAGTTATTTTTAATTTTGAAATGAAATCCGAATCTCAAAATGATGCAATCATTCTTAAAACCGAAAATTACTGGAAAAAATTACCCTAATGAATTTCAGCAAAATGTAGCTTGGACATCTTTCCGCATCGGCTTTCCAACTGGATACGAACTACTATTCGATAAAGGCGCATTTTTCGAAAGTCGTATTGCTCTAGGAAACGATCAGTTGCTGTAAGTTGTTGATTCCACCGTTTTACTAGGATTTTTAACTTTTCAGAGATCTCCATAACATTGAGCCAATGCAAATCAACACCGATATGTGGTTTGTGCAGTCTAATCCAATAAACATGACAGCTATGAAAAAATATGTCGAAACTCCAATCTACCATACAATAAATGTAAATACAACTGGAGTGATCATATGTGATGGATATTTTGATCAAATGATGATAGAATTTTTGTTAAGACCAAACAACTCTAGAGTGTCGGGTTACATGGTAATTATTTCAGGTAAACCGTAAAAAATCACCTTTTCTCCATTTCAGCTGACTACCGAGCTAGAAAAACCAGTAATTTTCACAATGAATGATCATGAGGAAGTTGCTGATAAAGATTCGAAGTTTAAACAAAAAGTGGTTTGGGACAACTTACCAGGGGCGGTGTTAAATGTGACTGCTTTGAATTCACGGCCTGGGAAGTTTTATCTTCAGTATTTTGGAGCAGGTAAGAACATTTCTAAATGTTTTGCTTCACACCAATCGTCCTTTCGAAAAAAAGACATATTTTTGTACCCAAAGCGAAAAACTTGACACCGCTGACGCGATATGCTACATTATGATTTAAAAATGTAAATTTCCGGTTCTGTTCTAAATTTGTGGTCCTCAGGGAATTTCAAGGTTCTAAGACCACAACACCTTAAAAGGACCACAAAGCCTTAAAGGTACCACAGAGTCTTAAAAAAGACCACGAAACTTCTCAATGACCACTATACGTTCTATGGACCACAAAACTAGCATAAATCCAGACCTTATATCTGAAGTTGATTAGATATTCGAGTCGAGACGGCAGCGAATCAAAACCTTGTTATCTTCTTTATATACTTTGCTTATATATATTTTTTTCAGAAATGTCCGTTACAATCGACCCAGCAACTAAGAAAGATGGATTGTCAACATTTCTAATCATTGTTATCAGTATTGCCTCTCTTATTGTTGCTATCATTGCTATTGTTATTATATTTTCGCTTGTTCGATGGTTGAATAGAAGGCGAAAAAGGAAGGAAATTGAAAAGGTGATAGCGAATAGGGTGGCGGAGGATGTTGACTCGATTTATGAAGAGATCGCGGATTCTGATCTACCGGAGCAAGTACCGACGGATAATAAGTATTATGTATTGCATATGTGAATGATAAAGGCTTATGAGTATTACACATTTGATGATTTGAATCAGTGCGGTTACAGCGCATCATGATGAGAAAATAAGTCGAAAAGAATTGACCGTGATAAGAAAACTGAGCATTTTGATGATAATTATTACAAATGAAACATATATTCCTCTATATATACGTTTTAATTCCGATTTGTACTCCGATAGCTCAGAAGTTGCATTTGCGAGACTATTTTTATGGAACAACTGTTTTTGAAAACGTTGAGGTAGGGAAACTTCAAAGACTAAAGTTTTTTTTTAAATTTTGTCAGATCGGTGCCGATTTTTATGTTGCTTCAAATGATGATGAGGCGGTCCTCAAGAACATCACTTTGGTAACTGGGAACTCAAGTTTTTCGTTCGTCAAAGTTTTCACGAAAAATTTAAAATAAAATTTTCAGAGCATTTGAGCTGACAAAACTACGAAACTCAAATGGGAGCTCAATAGGCACAACTGTAGAAAACGGCTTGAAAATTGTGACCACTAATGATAATTCTACTACCAAGCTGTTAACTGGGTATATTTATATAACAACTGCCGCACAAGCGAGTAAGTAAAGCATTAAGACAGTTTTTCATTCAAAAAGTTAAGGAGACAATCTTTTCTCAGTATATACAGTTGACAGGGAGGAGGGTATTATTATTATGGAAAGTTATGATTATTATATACTAACTATAGTATTTATGAATGTGGCTTATAAAGGGAATAAAACGAGTGATCCATATATGACTTCATGGGCCGAGATTATTCGGCTTAATGGAAACAGTGATGTGAGTGAGACTCTGATGGTGAGACTTAGTTCAACGCCTAGTTAGATCGAATGAAAAAACTTTCAGAACTTTACATCCATCCGACTAGGTTTTCCAACTGGAAACGAAACAATCAACGATGATGGTGCAATATTCAAGAGTCGAATAAATTTGGAAAATGAAGGCAATCCTATAGAGCTGTAAGTTGAAACATCCGACTGACCGAGATTACCATTAGCTTACCACATTTTTTGCTCAGGCCAGGTCCAAAATTCAAAAACATACCGCTTTAAAAATATTAGATACACAATAATTCTTTTCAGAAATTTCCGTCGCTTCGATCCAATGCAAATCAACACTGAAATGTGGTTCGTCCAGTCTGATGCGATATCTATAAATATCAGGAAACAATTTGATACGCTCTTGACTTACACCACAAGGAATACTGGTTTGATCACTTGCGATGGTTACTTTGATCAAGTCCTGTTACGATTCGTCTATAACTATACTCTAAATCCACATGTTTCTGGGTATATGGTAACTTTTTGCACTTGTTTTTCTTTTTATAATGATTTATTCAGATAACCACCGATCTAGAGCATCCCATGATTTTCACAATGACGAATCATATGGAAATAGCGGATAAAAATTCAAAATATAGGCAAAAAATATTTTGGAACAACTTACCGGCGGAATTGTTGAATATAACGGCCATAAATTCAACCAAGCCCGGCAAGTTTTATTTACAGTATTTTCATCAAGGTATATCAAAATTTGTGAAACAAAAAATCGATAATTTTTTAGAACTGCCCGAAATTGAAACGAAAAATCCAGCAAAACACAGAAAAATTATACCAACATTTGCTATTTGGATTATTTGTGTCTCGATTTTTATTATTATCGTCATTGGGATTGTCTGTGGTGTATTCATTGCAAGATGGTGGATTATAAAGAAAAGGAAAATGAAGATTTTAGCGATAGAAGACAATGATAGCTCAATATACGCTGTAATCCATGATTATGATGTACCAGAGGGTAATCAGGCAAATGATAAGTATTATGAACTGTATATGTGAATAAAAAATGTCCTGAAATTTGATCATCACTCTGATCAAACTTAAAAAATTTTTATCAGTGTTTGAACCCTTATTGTTGTTATCATTGCCATTGTTTGTATATTTCTGTTTGTTTGATGATTACATAGAAGAAGAAAAAGAAAGAAAATTGAAGAAGTGATAGCGAATAGGGTGGCAGAGGATGTTGACTCAATTTATGAGGAAATTGATGAGCCTGATCTACCGGAGCAAGTATCGACGGATAATAAGTATTATGGACTGTATATGTGAATGATAAAGGCTTACGAGTATTACACATTTGTTGATTTGAATCAGTGTGGTTTCAGCGCATCACGACAAAAAATAAGTCGAAAAGAAGCGACCGTGATAAGAAAACTAAGCGTTTTGATGATAATTGTTACAAATGAAACATATATTCCTTTACATATACTTTTTACTTCCAATATGTAGTCCAATAGCTCAACAGCTCCATTTGAGAGACTATTTTTATGGCACAACCGTTCTAGAGAATGTTGAGGTAAAGTGACTTTGAAAACTTAATTTTTATTAGTTTTATGTCAGGTCGGTGCCAATTTTTATGTAGCTTCAAATGATGATGAAGCGATTCTGAAAAATATCGCTTTGGTAACTGGGGACTCCACTTTCTCGGCATTTAACCTTTCAAACTTACGCGACCAATATGGGGCTTCACTAGGTACAACTATAGAAAACGGTCTGAAAATTTTCACAACTAACGATAATTCCACTACCAAGCTGTTAACTGGCTATATTTATGTAACAACTGCGGCACAAGCGAGTAAGTAAATTATCAAGACATTTACATTCAAAAGTATTAAGAAGACGAGTTTTTCTCCGTCTATACAGTTGACATGGAGGAAAGTTACTTGATTGAAACTTACCCTTCAGCAACTACAGTGTTTATGAATGTAGCGTTTAAAGGAAATAAAACAAGTGATCCGTATATGACATCATTGGCAGAAATTACGCGCTATAAAGAAAAAAGTAAAGTGAGTGAGACTCTAAGACTTGATTCAAAGCTTAGTTGTATCGAGTGCAAAATAATACTTACAGAACTTTACATCCATCCGACTAGGGTTTCCAACTGGAAACGAAACAATCAACGATGATGGTGCAATTTTCAAGAGTCGTATAGTTTTGGAAAATGAAGGCTATCCTATAGAGTTGTAAGTTTTAACATCATATTCTTCATGTAACACGACAGTGTAAAATTCGAGTTTCCAAATAGTTTAAGAAACGTTTTTTGCCCAGTTTTGAACATTTGTTTTGCAATTTTCAAACTCAGAGTAGGGTGATAGTTGACAATAGAGCACGCTCGGTCGACGTTCTACTGAAATGTCATCTATAGTTCAGAAAGTTAGTTATTCATCAAAATTTCAGATTGAAACGAGATTTGTCTGAAATTTAATTCCGATTAGGTGTGATTCGGCAAGAACCGGAGAAACAGCCGCACTTTTCCGTTTCTTGATGTTTCCTCAGGGATCGGCATAGGATTATAAGTTTCCAGTGGCGCGTTTTTTGCAAACGGAAAATAAGTTTTTTAAAGAAACTTCCCTCGTTTTGATTCAATGCAAATCAACACAGAGATGTGGTTCGTCCAGTCGTCTGACATGATATCTACAAAAATCAGGAAATTATTATATACTGATCGATATTTATACAATACGTATAGTATTAATAGAACTGGTGTAATCACATGTGAGGGGTATTTTGATGACGCCCTGGTGCTTTTCGATTTTCCTCACAGCGAGATAAAACCCCTAAATACAAGGGTTTCTGGGTATATAGCGAGTTTTTGTGCACTATATTAGAAAAATAACTTTTTCATTCAGATAACTACTGAACTAGAGCATCCCATAATTCTCACAATGACAAAACATATGGAAATAGCTGATAAAAACTCAAAATATAAGCAAAAATTAGTTTGGTACAACTTGTCGGCGGATCTTTTAAATGTAACGGCTCTAAATTCTACCAAGCCTGGAAAATTTTATCTACAGTATTTTAGTCAAGGTAGGTCAAAATGTGTGGAGCGAAAAAAATCCTCAGCGAACACGGGAGTGGATCGCCTTTTCCCTGCTCTTAAGGTGCAGGCTAGATTTGTTTTACTAGTCTCTTCGACAGATCTGTCAAGCCGATTTGCACAGCTCTACAGCCTGAAAATTGGCTGTGCAGCTTCTAAAAAAAGCTGAAGTTCTTGCTGTTTAGCTCTGCTGATTCAAAGTCGTTGAAATAAGTTTAGCCTGCGCCTGAAGGGCAAGGAAGAGGCGGTTCAGCACAACGTAGTGTTAAAAAGAGGGCTTGAACAGCCCCGTTTTTGCCGAGTCGTTACTTTTTTCAGAACTGTCTGAAATTGAGACGCGAAATCTCGGAAAACAAAGAAAAAATATACCAACATTCGAACTTTGGATTGTTTGTGTCTCAATTTTAATTTTTATTGTCATTGGGATTGTCTGTGGTGTATTCATTACAAGATGGGGGATCAGGAGGAAAAAGAAAATTGAGACTGCAGCGATATACAATAATTGTAGCTCGATATACGATGAAATCCATGATTATGATCTACCAGAGGATGCTCAGGAAAATGATAAGTACTATGAACTGTATATGTAAATAAAAATGTCCTAAAACCTTTCAATTAATACCCCCAACGAGAAAAAATGAGAAAAGAAGCGACACATGATAAGAAAAAATTGATCTTAAGCATGAAGTGTTTCTTGCTTTACATATGCATTTTGATTCCAATATTTACTTCAAAACCTCAACAGTTGTTTTTAAAAGATTATTTTAATGGTACAACTGTATTTAAGGATGTCGAGGTAACTAAACGTTTGATAAGTTTAAAAATAGTTTGAAAATAGATTGGTGCAAATTTCTATATCGCTTCAAATGATAATGCAACGAATTTGATGAATATTACTTTGGTAACGGGAAACTCCTCATATTCGTATGTTTTGCTGAAATTTTAGCTCTGGTAAAGTATTTGGGTGCTTCGGCATATCTTTGGATCCGTTGGCATAAAATTAAGTCTCTACATCTTAGGGGGTCCTGCTTTACAGAAGTTGAGTATTAATTTCATTCAGCTTTGAAATTCAAAATCCAAATCTTCGCTAGAGATTTTTTTTAAACCCAAAGGTGCCGAAGGTTTGTTAAAAACTAAAATACGTTAGCTAAGATTTTGGTCGAACTTTCATTTCTAGAGCATTTGACCTGTCGAACCTACGAAGCTCAGATGGACGGTCGTTAGGCACGCCTGTCCTGGATAACCTTACAATCATCACAACTAACGCAAATTACACAACCGCGTTACTAACCGGTTATATTTACATAACAACAGCGAAACAAGCAGCAAGTAAGTCATGAAAAAGTTCATCATCCATGAAATAAGTAACAGGTGGAAACAACTTCTCAGTATATACAGTTGACTCAGAAGAAGGTTTCAAAGTTGAAAGTTTTGGGACTCCTTCAATTATGGTCTTTATGAATGTGGCGTATAAAGGAAGTAAAATAAGTGATCCTTATATGACATCATATGTGACGAATATTAAGACTGATGTGAGTTTTTGTGAAAAAGAAAATAACCGATTTCGGCTCTGAAAAAGTATTTGGGTCATTTGTCTCACCTCTGGGTCCTTCGCGGATCTGTGGCCTCTTCACAGAACTTCAGGTCTAATTTCACTCAGTTTTTAAATTCAAAGTCCAACGGATCCAGAGATTTGATGGTGATCCAATTGGTAACAGTGATGATCCAATAATTCGTTAAGGATCTAGAGAATCCCTAAGGACCCAAATAGTTTATCCGTGCCACTGAAATGTCATAATTATTGGCAACAGTCAGATATCTTCTGATGTTAAAATTTTATTCAGCCCTATAGTTGCTCGACATTTATGAGCATTGGTTTCCCAGGCGGCTATAAACTGATATTTTTCCAAAATCGAATAGATTTTGATCATGAACATAGTATGTGAGTTGAACAATTTTGTAAGTAAGCTTCAAATTAGCATTCTTAAAGATATGTCCATAACATCGAACCAATGCAAATAAATGCTGACATGTGGTTTGTAAAATCTGACGAGATAACTATGACTGTCATGAAAAACTATACCGAAAATTTGTATACAAGTACGGAAAATGTCAACACGACTGGAGTAATCATATCTGATGGATACTTTGACAAAAAGATTGTTCGTTTCTCTCCAAACATTCGCAGGCCAATGGTTTCTGGATATTCGGTAATGTTTTGACACACTTCATTTAAAGTTTTCTTTTCGCTGGTAACTAATAACACGGGACAGCGTTATCCCGTGACTTTTACTCTCAATGATCATGTGGATACTGAAAAGATAGGTAGATCTGAAGAGATTGTATGTTATGATGAGCCTGGCAAGGTGTTCAATGTGACCGCCTCAAATTCGATGCCTGGGAGGTTTTATGTTCAGTATTTTAGTCAAGGTGAAGAAGTTTAATATTATGCGTTCATAAGGCTGGGAGTGCGCTCTAATAAAAACAAGGTGTATGGCCGCCAATGAAACTTCCCAGCCACTAAAATCGGACGCTATGCCACTATATTTAGTGGCCGGGAAGTTGCAATCGCGTTTTTTATTCTTATTGTTATTGTCATTGCTGTTGTTGGTATTCTATTAATTGCTCGATGGCTGAACAAAAAATGCGAAAGAAAGGAAGTTACGATTTCGGAGGACCCGATTTATGATGAAATCAATGATTATGATCCTCCGGAGCAATCGCACGCAAATGATAAGTATTATGAATTGTATATGTGAATTATAATGGTGTCCTTTAAAAGCCATAACAAAATAAAAGATTCTCTGGAGCGATTTGAAACACCGTTTTTTGAAATAAACGCTATTTTCAATCTTATGCACAAGTTTCGAATGCTTTTCAGATTTTCCAGCTTTAAATACTTGAATATTCCGGATTTCGTGCTACTTTACTGACGAATTTTTCCATTTCAACATGTTTCAAAAGCTGAAAAAAACGAAAATTGCTCAAAATCTCAATTTTCACCATTTTTAAACATGGTTTTCTGTTTTTGAAGCCTTTGAAACTGTGAAAGATTTAAGATTTTTTCATTTTCTAATTTATTCGTTCTAAGTAGACCATTTTTACAATGTTTTGTAAACAAAACAGTTGAATTTACAATATTTTGCGAGTTTTGAACAATCTTTCAGTGAAAATTTTTTAGAAAAACCGAATAAAGTAGTCGAAAAATGGACGAAACCTCTACCGTAGCCCGTTTTGAATCTTGAAAAATTGGAGGGAATTTGAAAATTGAGTTTTTTTGGCTGTATAATAGAAGCTTTTCTATTAGGAATATTTATTATCGGAGAGAGGAGCAGCGCTCCTCTCTCTTCAAAAGAGTATGAATACAACTGATAAGAGCGATAAAATGTGGGGTTATATAGGGGAACTATCAAGACTATATTATAGTGTACATGATACTATTACATCCCCCCTTTTCTTCTTGAGCTTGCCTCAAAAAGAATGGAATAGAGATATAGTATCATGTGGACAAAAAAACTAAAGGAAATAGAAATGAGGTTTAAAAAAACAAAGAAATAGATAAGAGACGGAAGAAACGTAGAAATGATTAGAAAATAGATGATTGTGATGTTAGTAAAGAGGGGGGGGGGGATAAGATAACAATTTACGGTTGATCCCAGTGGTGTGAATCTGCTTGTTGACTGCATTCTTGTCAGTGTACCATACAACTCTGTTGTCTCAGCTGGATGCACTGGCTCTGACATAACGGCTGAACATTGCGGCTCTAACATCTCAATCTACGGATGCGGCTCTCTCATTGATTCAGACGATGTTGCTCTGGCATCAGCTTGACAATGCGGCTTTGGCATATTGGCAAGCAATACGGCTCTGACATATCAACTCGAACCAGCGGCCTTGGTAGATGTTTCCTTGTTTTGGATCTTCTGTTGATCCATGATGATTGGCAATTGGTCTTCCTCCTTGCTTATTTTGAAGCTTCACCATGCTCGGGCGAAGTTATCCATTGTGATTCCTCATGATGCTTCCTCTGTACTGGAACGCTATCAATGAAGCATTGGCGTTTTGAGAGAAGATAAAAGATCATCAAATTTCCTTCTGTGCATTCCTTCTTGGTTTCATATTGTTGACGTCAAGAAGTCGTAAACAGTGTGTCCGATGACAATATGACGTAGTAGTTGCTCCTTTTCTTCTTTCCATTTTACGATGTTCTGATAAGGTTTTGTGTCCGGGTGCGGTCGTAAATAGCATCCTTATCTATGTTGACGTCGACTCCTGTTTGAGGCGAATTGTTTGTTCAACCAGATGAAGATGAAGATTCAATTCTCCGCATTGTTGTTGGACATTGGTGGGGTGATCTACTGATGGAGTTGTAGATCCTGGGTTGAGTTGATTCTGGGTTCCAACTTCTTCTTCTGTAGCGGCTACGAGGCTGATGAGGGTATCCGTTGGCATTGACGCGTGGCCTCCGTGATCAGTGGAGGTTATTGGTTGTACGTCATCCGATTTTTTCCTTCTTCCAACTGAAGAGAGCTTGTTCTTCCCGATGGCGATTTGTTTGTGAAGTGTGCGTCGGCGGAATGACCTTGTTTCACTTGTTGTGGAAACTTTCCAATTTATCCTGCCGGATCATGGTACAAAATCCTCGAAACTTCTCCTCCATATTGATGGTGTAGCGGTATATCAATACTAATATTGAACTCCTGCGGAGTTATAGGTGGAACTTCCATATAATAGAAGCTTTTCTATTAGGAATATTTATTATCGGAGAGAGGAGCAGCGCTCCTCTCTCTTCAAAAGAGTATGAATACAACTGATAAGAGCGATAAAATGTGGGGTTATATAGGGGAACTATCAAGACTATATTATAGTGTACATGATACTATTACAGCTGAAAATTGATTATTTTGCACGAAAAAACTTGATATTGAGGTAAAAGAGCATTTTTTAATCGTTGGAGCTGTAAAAATTGGTTTGTTCGGCCGATTTTTCCACATTTTGGGTGGTTTTTGTGCAGAAAAACAATCAAGGGTATAGTTGATAACTTTTGCAAAAGCATGACCCGAAGGTACATGTGGCAATCTTGTTGCTCAGACTAGTCCAGAATCTACCAACTATACCAGCCAGCCAGCCTCCCCATTCACCAAAGACGGGGAAGTGTAGTACTCATACCGCAATAGTGTCGAAGACGACTAACAGACACGACAACTAGTAGACTACCTCGCCATGGGGGACGATACGTAGAAATAGCAGTACTACGTAGCCAGTGAACCTCCAAACACTGGGAAAAACCCGAATACCCCATTCGGGGGTCGAACTTTTCTTATCTTTACGACGAATAGTTTACTAGTTCCGTGCGTTAGCCCCTAGGCCACCGCGCGCATATTTTTCGCTGCCTCCAGGGCGGTGTTATTGTTGGTGTATGCCCCAAAATTCGAAACAATTCAAAAAAATTCAAAAAATTTGCGCGCGTACAACACTCCGCCGATTCCGCCGTTTGTCGTTTATCGTAAATCGACACAAGTTTTTTGGAATTTATAATTAATTTGAAAAACACCAAGAAAATTCCGATTTTAGCAGAAATTTTGATCATGGTCGAGATTTTATGTCACAAATAGCCTGCAAATGTTGGATTTTAGAGATATTTTTGCCAGTTTTGACTGGTTTTTTAGCAGAAAAACAATCAAAATGATGTTTGAATTGTTGATAACAGTTGCAAAAATAAAAATAGTCATGAAGTATGACGTATATGGTGTGCCAAAAAGATCGGACGACATCGTCGTCATAGTACGACGAGGTTCCAGAATCTACCCAGCCGCAGCCTGCCAACCTCAACGTTCACCAAAGACGGGGAATTGTAGTAATCACACCGCAATAGTGTCGTAGATGACTAACAGACACGCAAACTAATAGACTACTTCGACGTAGTGGGACGATACGTAGTTGAATAGCATAACCACGACGCCAGTGAACCACAAACACTGGGAAAAACTCGTTGCCCCCTCGGGGGGTCGAACCTTTCTTTTCTTCAACGTCGAATAGTTTATTAGTTCTGTCTGTTAACCACTACGCCACGCGCGCATGTTTTTCTGTGGTCTCGAATGCAATGACATCAACGGTGTTCGCATGTTTGTCATCAAAATTTGAAAAATAAACGCGGGAAACAACACTCCGACGATTCCGCCGTTTGTCGTTTATCGTAAATCGACACAACATTTTTTTGGAATTTATAATTAAAAATGCTTAAAATCTATAGTTTTTCTGCGTTTTTGCCCGTTTTTCTCGTTAAAAATGTTTTTAAAATATCAATTATTTAATTTTACAGCTAATCGGAGCAAGTTAACTGCCGAAAATCCAGGCAAAACAACATTTTCATCGGATTTTCAGGATAAATTGAAATGTGAGTTATTCTTGTCATTTTTCAAACATTTTTACAGCTAAAAACGCTAAATAAATGCTTGAAAACGCCGTTTTTGTAACGTTTTGCAATTATTCAGTAGAAAAACTGTTGAAAAACGCTCTTTGCTAGATTTTTGCATCAAAAATTGAATAAAAATAGAAATTCATAATTTTTCAACGTTTTTCTTAATGAAATCAAGAAAAAAACTAATTTTCATGATTTTCAGCCAAAAACACAAGTCACCTGCTGCAATTTCAATCAACAACGACGATTTTATTGGATTTTTCGAGATAAATTGAAATGTAAGTCATTTTTACTATTTTTCGCCTAAAAACTGAATTTTATATTAGAAAATCATTTTTTCAAAGTAAGAACACAATTTCTATATCAAAAAAACGTATGAAAGTTCGTTTTTACAAGAAAAAACCATCAAAATGTATTTTTTCAGCCAAAACAATCGAAAAATGTCATTTTAAAATTATTTTTCGACTAATAAATAATTTTTTCCAAATAAAAACACATATTTTACTTGAAAAAAACCTAAAAACTATAAATTTTGCCTTCAAAAAACTAAAAAATAGATATTTTCAGCCAAAACAATCCAAAAATGCATAATCTGCTCGTTTTTCAACCATTTTCCTTCCTTATGCATGTGATTTTCAGCAAAATATATATGTTTCAGAGCGCTCAAGGTCGGAAAACGAAGGAAAATGGCAGTTTTGTGCATCAAAACAATGGATTTTTTTGATAAGGTAATTTTATGTTTATTGTATTGTTCTACAAGCTTCTCATTTTCCCGTAGGGCAATTCTAGTATTTTGCAGGCAATGTCGCCGATTTTCATGACGATTTTCGATAAAAAAGAACAATTATTGGGTGGAATCCGAAGATTTTTGATAAAAAAGTTCCCAAGATGTTGATGCGAGGTAATTTTTACTCTTGAATTGTTCCGTAAATATCTAATCATACCGTAGGTTTAATTTGAGATATTTACAGGCTCATTTGAGAGCAATATCAACAAATTGAGATGAAATTTGCACCGGAATTGATCGGAAAACTGCGACAAGCGCCAAAAACAATGGAATATTTCAATTGATAAATATTTTCCGCATATAAAATAAAGTGAATATTCATATTTGGCAACAATTTCTTATCTCAGCTCTCAAACCAAACTAAAGCAAAAAAATATTTCATCGTCATTTTAAATGTAATATTATTTTCCCCACATATTTGTTGTGGGAAGAAGCTTATTGTCTTGTCATTGTTTGATAACAAAATACTTTTTTGTTGTTATTAAAAAATTTCAAAGCTGTCAACAATAAATTCATGAGTAACAAACATGCTCCTTGGGAAAATGAATTGCATTCGGAAAATTTAATCGAAAATTCATGAGATAGCTTTTGAATTTTTGATTTTTCTGTTCAAATTGTGGTCAAAATGGCGATTTTTCAGACATTTTCGACACTTTCTAGTCAAAAAATTATCGAAAAACGCAAAAAATTGCCTCAAAAGCTGTAAAAATCCCCTTTTTTCCATGCAAAAAGTATAAATTTCGCAAAAAAGATGGTAAAAGCAATTTTTGAGAGATATTTAACGTTTTTCCTGTTAAAAACTTTCGAAAATTGCAAAAATTGTCTCTAAACATGCAAAAAACCAAGTATTTCTAGAAAAAATGACGAAAATTGACGAGTTTGTCGTCAAAAAGGCAATTTTGACTGATTTCAGATGTTATGCTAGTCGAAGGCTTCCGAAAAACGTGAAAAATGGCTCAAAAATTGCCAAAAACGCTTTATTTCACCACTTTTCCCTCGATTTTCCACATTTCCCCCTAAAACAACACAATATCCCTTCAATTATCCCAAGATAAACACGAAATCTCTTCATTTTCCCAACAAAAAAAGTTAATGACACCTTCCCGTGCAGCGGCGAAACATCAAAAAGCGTATAAACTGCGTATAAGGGGCGTTCTAACCCACTATTCTCCAATTTGCAACTCATATATACCCCAAAACACCTGTCATCTGTCCCCCTTTTTTTGTTGTGTTGTTCCCCCCATCTTTCACCGTCTAACACCCTCTTCCTCTCTCGTCCCCGCCTTCTTATATGCAAACGAAATACACACCCCGTGGTGGTTTCTATCATGCCTATTCTTCCTATTTTTCCCGGTTGCCAACTTGACTATATCGGAGAGGAACGGTTTTTGCATATTTTAGCCAAATATTGATAGTTCCACTCGGCCGAATCGTTTCAAAATTCAAGTGCGTCACTTCAGTTTTATTGATTTATGTGTAGGATAGGTTTAGGAAATTTATTTCGGTCTAATTTTATATTTTTATGCAAAATTTATGTGTTTTTAACATGTCTTAAACCGACGTGGCCGAGGAAATTTGGGTGGAGTTTTCTAGGCCATGCATTTTTATTTATTTTATGTTTTTTTAGCGCTTAGATTTTTAATTTATAGGTTCAGAGAGGCATAGATTTGTAGATTCATAGATGCATAGATTCATTGATTCATAGAACCTCGATTCTATTCATAGAACCATATACTCCCAAGTTCTATGAATCATAGATTCACAGTTTTTGCCAATCACCAAATAAACGTTTATTTCGTTTAAACGATATACCTCCAAATCGACAAAACGTATAAATTTCGTCGTCCCATAAAATTATGCAGATATCTTCGCCATTTTCGTATAATTTAATGGCCCATTTTATCGTTTTTCTCCATCCGTTTCATTTTTTTGTGTCACACAATAATCACATGATTTTCAGCATGATAAGCAGCTGAAAAAAGTGAAATGAAGCGCGAAAAATCAACACTCGAGCTAAAACAAGAGAAGTGGGCCAAGGAGAAAGGTACGTTTCTTCTTATCAGTATATGTATTGATAAGAATCTCCCGCTGATAAATCGTAGATTGTTATCATTTCTTGTAGAAGATTCGTTGGAATGGTTCCCGTTCGGTGAAAATGGTAAACCGGGTGGCGGTTCGCCGCTTCGAAGTTTTGTATCAAAGGAGCCGCCCGTGGAGATTCAACAGCAAGATTTCGATCAAGAAGTATGTTTTTTTTTTGTATCATTTGAAAAAAAAAACAAAAAAAAATGCTTCAACAATAGATTCCTTTCCGCCTCATTTCATCACTTTACAACTTGATACGTTTTGTATCGAAATTGTATAGTTTCTTTTCTTCTTCGCTTCAATAGATTATTATGACGAGGATGAATTTGCATAATAGGAGTCGTTTTAAGAGGAATTGTTCTCGAAAAATGCTTTTCTTGTCAATTTTCCACGAAAAAACGCTTTTTTCATGATTTGAAAGGGAAAAACCTCTTTTTTTGCTCAAAAAATAGAAAAATACTGTTTTTCAACCAAAATTCTCGTTATTTCCCATCCAAATGTGAGAAAATAGACGAAAAATCTAAATTTCCCCTCGAAAAAGTAGTTAGATATGCGGAATGATAAAGTAACTTGAAAAAGGAGCACTTTTTTGCAAAAAAAGTAAAGCTTTTGAGCCTTCCATTTGATGGAGAGACGCATTTTGAAACTAAAAATGTAGAAAAAGTGAACAATTTTGTTTCAAAGTCGATTTTTCTGCTAAAAAATTATTTTTCCATCGATTTCCCTCGGAAATAATTTTGAAAAACTTGCGATTTTTGTGAATTTGAAAAGTTAAAATCTGTGAAATTGCAGTTTTTCGTCATAAAAACACAAAAAATTTGTATTTTCCCTGTTTTCTAAATAATTATCCTAAATATTCGGGATTTTTTCATTAAAAAACATGACTTTTTGCGAAATTTCTTAGATACTCATGTAAAAGCTTGAATCTTTGTCAAAAAATTCATTTTTCCAAAAAATTAGCCGAAGAACTTCTTTTGGACATGCTTTTCTCCAAAAATAGACCTTCAGTTCAAAATTTTGTCATCTTCGAAAATAAAAAAATTTAAAAAAAGCAAACTATGCATGAAGAACAGCCATTTCATGTAGATTTCCATCTGAGCCGATTAGTTATCAAAATTATTGCTGAAAAAAAACTTTTTTTTTCAGTTTTTCCTTAAAAAAAGTAGTCAGAAACTTCCAATGTTCTTTTTTTTCAATCAAAAAAATTCCAAAAACCCTATATTTTCTGCCTCATATCCAAGAATGATAAATTTTCAACACAAAAAAGTGAAAAAATACGATTTTTCTGTACTTTTTCATGCAAAATTACTCAAAATTTTCCGATAAAACGCATTATTATTCAATCAAAAACTGCTCCTTTCTGCAAAAAAAAGGTTTTTTCCTCATAATCACATGTTCCTCACTACACAAAAAACCACAAAATCCATCAAATCATCAACCAAAACGAACAACCTTCTCCTTCTTGTACCTCTCAACAAACAAAAAAAGAGGGGTCGGCCTCCTCTCATTCTCCTCTTTTATCTATATTTATAATGTACACACCTCTTTCCTCCCAGTTTATATTTCAAACATTTTCACTAAAAACGAAACAGGCGAAATGATAAGAGAACGACACTAAATATCAAATGATAAGAGGTGAAAGGGTGGCATTTTTTCGCATTTTGCTCCACTATTTTAGAGTGACATTGATTTTGTTGGAATCTATGGAAATAAGAATCTATGAATCTATGAATCTATGAATCTATGAATCTATGGATCTATGTATCTATGAATCTATGAATCTATGAATCTATGAATCTATGAATCTATGAATCTATGAATCTATGAATCTATGAATCTATGAATCTATGAATCTATAAGTCTTCCATTCTGTGGTTTTAAAAACTTGAAATTCTATGTTTGTGTAGTTCTATGAATACACAATTTTATGATTGTATGTTTCTATGAACACAAAAACTCACAATTCTATGGTTCTATGAACCCATTTTTTTGATTCTATGGATTCTATGCACTCAAATTTTGTAATTCTATGTTTCTATGGACTTGAAAAACCAAAAGATTTACAATTTCGAAGTTCTATGAACCCTCAATTCTATGATTCCATAGATCCATAGTTCTATGATTCGTATATTCTATGGATTCTCAATGTAGTTTTACGGGCGCATTATTTCAAAGTTCTATGGTTCTATGGACCCATTTTTTCGATTCTATGGATCTTCAATCCCGAATTCCAATTATTCTATGATTCTATGCACTCACATCTTGTAATTCTATGGTTCTATGAACTTTCATGTTTCTATGAATTTGTATTTCGCAGATTCTATGCTTTTATGAATCTCAAATTCAACAATTCTATGGATCCATAGAATAACAATTCTACGATTTTATGATTCTATGAAATCACGATACCATAAAACTATAGTTCTATCAACCTAAAATTCTATGGTTCTATGAAATTTCAAATCTATGATTCTATGGACCCCCAATCCCCCAATTTTATGCATTTCACAATCCCCTATTCCCCCATAATGGTCCCTCCGATTTCGCAACATCCTCCATCCAATTATTCATCAATTCTATGGAAAAAAGACGAAGAAGCCCAGAAAAAAGAGATAGTCATCAAAAAATTTTGTCGTCGCGACCCCAAAAAAGACACTTGCGACAGATGTTGAGCAGATATAACGGACACATGCAGCTGTGTTCGTTCGTCTTGAAGTTCTGCCACCGAAATTGTTCATTATTACGATTTGAGGCTACTTTCAATCGAAAATTGAGACTTTTTCAATGTTTTAAGCCCATTTTTCCATAAAGTTATCATTTTTAGGACCATAAAATCAATTTGAGGCTACTTTTCGTAATCCTAAACCTAAATTTTCATAAAATTTCACATTTCTATGGCCATAAAATCATAACTTTGCAAAAAATCATGACATTTCCTCATATTATGCATTCCTTTGTTCCACCAATTTTTTGTTGTTTGCAATATGCAAATCACTTTTTTGTGTGTCCTGTTTGTTTTATGAAAATGTGTCAAAAGACGGCGTGATTTTGACCGGAAATGTGAACAAAAAGATGGATTTTACGGGTTTTTTGAAAGGAAATAATGGAATTTTGGTTGTGATCCAGAGGGGATTTTTTGTTTTGAGCGCAATATTTTGAACTTGAATGAAAATAGGATGCATAGATTCTAGAATGGAAAAATTAGGTTCCATAGAATTGTAGAATCGCGGAATTTCCGTTCCATCGAGCCGTAGAATTATATGATAAAGAGTTCATAGAACCATAGAACTAGAATATTGTGAGTTCATAGAACCATAGAATCGTAGTATACCCATTCCATAGAACCATCAAATTATAGATTGTTAGTCCATAGAATCATAGAACCTTTGAATCTATCTAGCTCCATAGAATTGTAGAGTTTTGACTATAGATCCATAGAATCGTAGAATTTGATTTCATAGAATCATAGATTCATAGATTCATAGATTCATAGATCCATACATTCATAGATTATTAGATTATCAGACTCATAATTTCATAGATTCACAAGTTCCAATTCTATGATTCATAGAATCGTAGATTCATAGATTCACAAATTCATAAAATCGCCGTTTCATAGATCTTCAAATTCATAGATTCCCAATTCCCTGATCCATAGTTTTCCATAATTAGTACTGACCCGTTTCTCAGGCCAATTTCCGTTGGTCGCCATCGCCGCCGCCGCAATATTCCATCATATCGTTAGCCTAATCCGATTAGTTTTCTCCCCATTTTCTTTTCTCACTCACTCCCGGTATTGATGACATTTTCCCACCTTCCTCTCCTGCCTCGTTGTCTGTGTGTACAGGAGTATCGTTTCTGTGCTTGTTGTATATATGCTCCTTTCCTCCCTTTTCTCTCCTGTCGTCACCTCGTTTTTTTTTTGATTAAAAATTGTATCAAAAAACGTCATATGTGTGAAGAAGTTTTTCGCATTTTTCTCATGTATGACCTCGGAGGACAAATTTAGTTTTTATCGTAAAATTGCTCATTTACGCCCCGAGTCATGTGACTTTTGTGGAAAAATTGCCGAAATGACATGAAATTTTAGCTTTTTCGGCCGAAAAAACGAAAAATTGTCTTATTTTGCAGTGTTTTGATGGAAAAACTGTAAAATTAACTTTTTTCCGTGATTTTGCAGCTCATAAAAGCCTTGAATTCCAAAAAACTTGTTTTTCCTGCTCGAAATATCGATTTTCTAGCATTTTAAAGTTTTTTTTTTCTGACTGAAAATTCATAATTTTCCTTCAAAAAACTGTTAAAACTCATATCTTCTGTGTTATTTTTAAGCATATAATTTTCCAAATCCCAAAAAAAGTAATTTGTATGTCAGAATTGCTCTTTTATGCTCAAAATGCTCGTTTTTCAGCTTTGTCGTCTGAAAATTCACAAATCTCACAATTTTTGACCTCAAAATCTGAAAAAACACATTTTTTTTCTTCAATTTTCTGTCCAAAATGACTCATTTTACTACCGAAAGTTGTTTATTTCCCGGTTTTTTCACCATTCTTCAACAAAAATACGTCAAAAACGAGAATATTAGGAGGAAATGCTCGAAAAATGCGATTTCCATCGCAAAATTGTTCTCTTCTGCTAGCAATACCATGTTTTATCAATTTTTTGAAGAAAATTCACTAAAAACTATACTTTTCTCCATTTTCAACCAGAAAAAGTGCTAAAAAGTGTCAAATTTTTCTAGTCTTCATTGAAAATGCCCTTATTTGCATTTAAAAATGGAAAAAATCGTTATTTTCTACAAGAAATTCTACTGAAAACATTATAATCCTTCTCATTTTCAGAAAATGCAACACATAAACTCAGCATCAGTATCACCAAAGCAAAAATCGCCGGAGAAAATGGCTGAAAATGTGAGTTTTCCTCTTCAAATTTTCAAAAATCAACATTTTTCTTTCAGCACAACAACTATCCACCAAATGCACCATACATGTATCCGGCCTACACCATACCGTATCCCTACTACGGTATGCCACCACCACAACAACACCATGTCCAACAGAATGGTGAAAATGTGCCACAGACATGGCAATTTCCATATCCACCACAGTATCAAGTGATACCGCCAAATGCTATACCGGTTAGCACTATTGTGAGTTTTTTGAATTTATGAAAAATTTTCTGTGGATCTATAAATTCATTATTCTATGAATCTATGATTCTATGATTCTATGAACCAAAAATTCTATGAAATTAAGATTCTGTGAATCTATAAATCCATGAAACTACGAATCTATGAATCTATGATATTATGATTCTATGATTCTATGATTCTATGATTCCATTATTCTATGATTCTATGATTCCATGAATCTATGAATCTTTGAATCTATGAATCTATGAATCTATGAACCAAAAATTTTATAAATCTATGAATCTATAAATCTATGAATCTACAAATCTATGATATTATGATTCTATGATTCTATGATTCTATGATTCTATGATACTATTATTCTATGAAACAATGATTCTATAAACCTATGAATCTATAAATCTATGAATCTATGAATCTATGAATCTATGAATCTATGAATCTTTGAATCTTTGAATCTATGAATCTATGAATGTATGGATCTATGAAATGACGGTTCTATGGAACGAAACTTCTATGAATCATAGAACTCAAGGATCTATGATTCTACTCTGTTAATCTATGGATCTATGAATCTATGAATCTATGAATCCATGAATCTATGATTCTATGATTCTATGAATCTATGAATCTATGAATCTATGAATCTATGAATCTATGAATCTATGATTCTATAAATCTATGAATCTATGAATCTATGAATCTATGAATCTATGATTCTATGATTCTATGTTTCTATGATTCTATGAATCTATGAATCTATGAAGCTATGAATCTATGAAGCTATGAATCAATGAATCTATGAGTCTATGATTCTATGATTCTATGATTCTATGAATCTATGAATCTATGAATCTATGAATCTATGAATCTATGAATTTATGAATCTATGAATTTATGAATCTATGAATGTATGGATCTATGAAATGACGGTTCTATGGAACGAAACTTCTATGAATCATAGAACTCAAGGATCTATGATTCTACTCTGTTAATCTATGAATCTATGAATCTATGAATCTATGAATCTATGAATCTATGATTCTATGATTCTATGAATCTATGAATCTATGAATCTATGAATCTATGAATCTATGATTCTATGATTCTATGTTTCTATGATTCTATGAATCTATGAATCTATGAAGCTATGAATCAATGAATCTATGAGTCTATGATTCTATGATTCTATGATTCTATGATTCTATGAATCTATGAATCTATAAATCTATGAATCTATGAATCTATGAATCTATGAATCTATGAATCTATGAATCTATGAATTTATGAATCTATGAATTTATGAATCTATGTATCTATAAATTTCAGAGCATCGATCCATCAAAAATCTGTCCACTCGATTCGAATGGAATGTGGCGACTACCACCACCAGGAAGTGAGTTGTATCTATGATCTATCAATTCTATGCATAGATTTTTCAGTGGGATACGGTATTCCAGTACCAACAAGCTTTGTACAAAGTCAACAAATGACGTCATCCGTATCATCGTCAGAATCTGGTGTTAGTGGAGTAAGGCGAGAGATTTCAGAAGATTCGACGGCGGTGTGTATCGAGGAGAAGCCGACGACGTCGGATTATGGTGAGTTGCACCCAAAAATGCGCCAAAATGGTGAGAAAATCGAGATCTACACCAAAAAGTTGACTATATTCACAATTTTCCATCAGTTCCAGACGAAGAAACAGTCGTACCGGAGTTGTTGTTAAAATTGAACTCGGCACAAAACTCGCATAGAAGTACTGGATTGGTGTCGATGAATTATGAGGATCAAATCAGGGAAAGAAAGCGATATGAGGAAGAAGAGGAGGAAAATGAGAGAAGAATGAAGGAGGAAGTGGAACGACAGAGAAGGATTCTGGAGCAAAGGGCGATGACGGAAGAGGAGAAGAGGAAGGAGGTGGAGAGGAAGAGGATTGAGGTTGGTGGAGGATTTTGTAAAAAATTGAAAAAAAAATCTTGAAAAATTGAAAAATCATGAATTTTTGAATCTGAAAAACGATTTTTGAACCAAAATGATATGTTTTCATCTAAAAATTGCACAAAAATGCTCATTTTCAGACGAAAATATGTTAATTTTGAAAGAAATAGTGATGAAAAGTGAAAAATGTGTTCCTGACACGAATTCCTGTCTGATAATAGCTATTTTCACTCAAAATGTCTTCAAATTGCAAAAATTAGTAGAAAGTCGATAATTGTCAGACATTTCCAGTTGAAATTTAGAAAAAAAAACGAAAAACCACCAATTTTCCATCCCAAACATTTTTCGATAAATTGATGAGTTTTGAGTAGAGAAATTGAGAAATGAGCACTTTTTTGACATAAAAATAGATAAGAGACCTAAACCGATTGTTTTTACTCGAAGCTCACTGTTTTTCCATGAAACCGCAGAGCTGAAAATTCATATTTTCAACCGAAAAGGTGCTTGAAACTTTCCAAAAATGAGGTTTTCTGTGCGAAATTTGCGGAAAAAACTGTCATTTCGAATGGAAATTTGCCGAAAAACACTCGATTTTGGGGGTTTTAGACAACGTCAGTGGATCAAAGATGGAAAAATCATGGAAAATGCACTTTTCAAACCCAAAAAGCTATTAAAATTCCACGGAAATCAGGATTTATAGCGGAAATTGACAATTTTTGATCAAAAATCCTTTTTCAACTCCAAAAATGATTTCCTATATCAATAATCAATGTTTTCCCTTCAAGACCAAATATTCATTTCAGGAAGAAAACCGGCGAACCGAGCAATTCCGTCTAGCAAAAGAAAAAGCTGAAAAAGAGGCGGAATGTCTACGAAAAGCTCGACTATTCAAGCATGTGTACAGTGCCGCATCAGAAGACGATAGTCATGGAATTGATCCGAAAATGATTGGGATGGATGCGATGGAGATGCAAAGGATGTTGAATGAGGTAAGCTACAGTACTCCTTTTCGTTGTGGGAACCATGTGCCTTTTTTTGCAGGTAGATCGAATTGAGAGGCACAAACGACAAGATGAAATGGATATATTGATGAATGGACCATCATCGAAGAAAAAAATCGGGTCAACATCATCGGCTGATGAGAGTTTGAGGTCCAGATCCGCTTCAATTGTGAGTTTTCCCGTTCTTTTTCCACTTTTTTTCACCGTTTTTGTGATTGTGGCTTCTTTGTGTTTTAGTGTATGCCCAAGGATTCGCCATCACCATTGGTGCGAAATGGCGCAGGACGGCGGTCGGTGAGGACGACGAGTCGCGAGAAGGTTGAAGCCGAGAAGGAGAGGTAAGAGCTTTTATTTGGTGCAATTTTACGTAGTGATGTGAGCTGTTTTTTGATTACTGTAGTTTTAGAATGTGTGCAAACACCAAATGGTGCATTTTTGCGTCATTTCCTTTGTGAAGTCGGTAGTTTTAATGAAGTACTGTAGGTTTACATTGTCTGCAAACACTAAATTGTAATTTTTTTTTTCGTTGTTTATTGTTCAAAACAGATAATTTTTGAGTTACTGTAGATGTGAAATGCAAAATCTGCATTTTTGCGTCATTTCATATGTATCATTGTAACAATAGGACTACTGTAGTTTGAGATAATCTGTCAACACTGAATCGTGTGTTTTTTCGTAGTTTACTGTTCAACATTTAATATTTTTGGGTTACTGTAGATGTAAAATTCGAAGTCTGCATTTTTGCGTCATTTCATATATATAATTATAACACTTGGATTACTGTAGTTTGAGAGAGTGCGCAAACACCAAATGTGAATTATTCTGCCAGTTACTGTTCAAATTTGGTCATTTTTGGACTACTATAGATTGAGAAAATCTGCAAACACTGAACAGTGCATTTCTGCATCTTTACCTATGTCGAATAAAGTTTTCCGGGTTACTGTAGGTGCGGAAAGTGTGCAGACATTGAAGAGTGCATTTTAGCGTCAATTATTGTGCAAAATTGATTCCTTTCCGGGTTACTGTCTCTCTGTAAACACCGAAAAATCGTTACGGTGTATCTCAAAAATCCGCAATCACAAATCTACAGTAACCCCTTCCCGCAAAAATGCAACCAAAACAGCAAAAAAAGTGTGTAAACACCGAAAACCATCAACATTTTTTTGCGTCTCCAGAAAAAATCATAAAAAGGTTATGACCATTTTTCGGTTTTAATGGCGTTATTTTATGTGATATTGATGAAAACGAAACACTTTTCGTTTTCGTGGAGGCCGATTTTCGAATCGGGAATTTGCATTTTTTGGTTAGATACGTTGGTTTTTCGTTGAGAATTCCGGTTTTCGGTGTTTTTCAGTCAGATAAGTTATTTTAGACTGAAAATTTCAAAATTTCCACAATTTTTCTAGCTAGGGAAGTTGAAAATTACAAAATTTCGCATTTACGGCTGAAAAAGTTGTAATTTCCGTCATTTTTCCCGTCAGAAGACTATGAAATTTCGATTTTTCGTCTTTTTTCCGGTCAAAAAACAATTTTCCTCAATTTTTTAGTTAGAGAAGTTTGGAAAAGCAATATTTTTCACATTTTAAACTGAAAATACTCATTTTGCTCATTTTTTCAGTTAAATAAGTCAAAAATCGTCATTTTCTGGTTCTTTCCGCTAAAAAAAGTCACATTTTCCCATCAAAACACCCGATTATCCATGAAAAATAGTGGAAAATTGATGTTTCAGGCAGTTCAGTTTCTTAGAACTGAAATTTTCGATTATCCCACACTTTCTTAGTTAGATAAGTTGAAAATTGCCCAATTTCACTTTATCAATCTAAAAAAATACATTTTTTAAAGCAGAAAATGTGGAATTTTCGCCAATTCTTCCAGATAGATGAGTCAAAATCGTCATTTTCGGTTTTCTCCGCTGAAAAAGTCACAATTTTCTCATATTTTCCCATCAAAACACCCGATTTTCCATGAAAAATTAGCATAAAATTGCGCATTTTGGCGGTGCCAATTTGCTTTGTTCATTTTCCATGAAGGGAATGGAGAAGAAGAGGCAATAAATCTCATTACACCAACTCGATGTCTTGCCTTGCTCTTATGGCCTCCCTCCCCCTTCTCCCTTCGATGCTGACCACCAAATAAGGGTGGGAGAGAGGGTGTTTTGGTGCATAAATTTTCAGTTTTAGTTTCCTCTTTTCCCCCGTTTTTGCTATATACTTTTTGAACGAATGGAGCAATTTTTGAAGAGATTTCACCTATTTTGTTGTTTTTTTTTTCTGAAAATCGCAATTCTTCTGAATTTCGGATACATTCTTACTACTTTTACCAAATTTTAATACCATTTCTGCAGAATTTTACATGGGATGACTGAAAATCGCTGAAAATTACCAGTTTCAGCTCAAATTGATCTGAAAATCACAAATTTTCAAAAATTTTTAATAGATTCGCAGATTTTTGGCAAATTTATAAATATTCATCAAGTTTTTTTTCTAAATTTCACGGTGCTAAGGCTGAAAATTACTGGAATTTTAAGTTTGAGCCAATATTTCAAAAAACTAGCACGACTTTGTCATAAAATTCTGGGCTTTTTCTAGATTTACAGTCAAATTCTCGGCTTCATTTCTTTTCCTGCAGACTTCGTCAGATTTTCAATTCATCAGACCCAAAACTCATTGTAATTCCCAGCTTCAGGCAATTTTTCAGCATGTATCAATACATTTTGGTCAAATCTGATATGAAAACCTAAACTATTCTTGAAATACAGTCAATTATATCAAAATTTCGGTACAATCTTTCATTTCAGCCAAATTTTTCAATCTCGGAACATTTTTTTCTAAGAATTTTCAGTTTTTTAAATTAATTTAGTGCTCAATTTCTGGAATTTCTAGTTTTCCAGCAAGGATTTTAGTCTCACTTTTCTGTTTCGCCGTTTTATCTGAAAATGTCTGCAATTTTTAATTTTCAATTAGATTTTTAGTTTTCTCAATTCATAATGATTGAAAGTTGCTGAAACTTTTCAGTTTGTTAGCCAAAATTTTTGCCAAATTTTACCTTTTCAAAATTCAGTGAAGTTTAACCGAAAATTGCTGAAATTGCCATATTTTCAGCGATATTTTCAGCCCTTGTTACGACATATTCCGCAAAAACTCAGTCCACTTAATATTCCTTTCCTCTTCCACTTTTGTTATCCCCTTCCTAGTCGTTTAGTCAGACTTTCACTCATTCTACCGGTGGTCTTCTCTTCCTCTTTTTTTCACACGATTATGATGATTGTTATGTTAATTGACACTTTTTGTGTCGGGCCGTTGAGAATGTTTATGTGAGAAAAATGGAAAGTTTGTTTTTGGATGGAGAGAGAGAGAGGTTTAGTTGTGGTCTGTTGCTTGAAATACTAGTTCTGGCTGAAATATTCATAGATTCATAGATTCATAGATTCATAGATTCATAGATTCATAATCTCAAAATGCATAGAATCCCATATGAATATACCTACTTTACTTGGAATTAGGATATTTATATACACATGCATAATACATCATGGTGTCCCCCTCGTCCCCTCATTATCCAAATGAGCCGACTTGTATTTCGAGTTCTCTGCGTCTCTCACTTTTGCACAGTATTTCGATTAGTCCACTCGAGAGCGAGAATGAATAGATCAAACAATGGTCATTTATACGTTTCCTATAATCTGAACATGAGGATATATGTATCTATGGATCTATGAATCTATGGATCCATGAATCTATGGATCCATGAATATACGAATCTATGAATCTATGAATCTATGATTCTATGACTCTATGTATCTATGAATTTATGGATCTAATAATCTATGATTCTATGAATATATGAATCTATGGATCTATGAATCTATGAATCTGTGAAACTATGAATCTATGAATCTATGAATCTATGAATCTATGAATCTATAAATCTATGAATCTATGAATCTCCAAACCTCCAAACCTCCAAATCTATAAGTTCCAACTTTCTGCGTCTCTTCTATCCCACAGTATTTCTCCATATCTTACTCAAAAACTTCAATTTCTCATTTTGCAGGACAGCTTCAAAACCGCCTCAACATCATCATCGGAAAGAGCAACAAGCGCCGCAGCGAATAATCGATCAAAACACCAAGGCGGAGCAAGAAAATCGAGATATATCGGGTGGTGAAATGGCGGCGGCGTCGAGACAACAGAGGAATTCGGACTATTATTTGCCAATCAATCGGGATCCATATGATGCGGATGGCGAGAATTTTACAAGAATTAGTGGGATTATGGTGAGTGGTTTTGGTGTTTTTTTTTGGTGATGAAAATTATGAAAGTTATGAAAAAAAAAGATTTTTTTTCTGGAAAAATATGAGATTTTGCCGAATATTTCGTACAAAACTAGAAAGTTGGAAATACTCAAAAAAATCGAAAATTTTCTTTCAAAAAAAGAGCAGAAACCCCTTTGACATCATGAGAAAGGTTAGGTTTTTCAAAAGTTGACGAAAATTTCCATTCTTCTCTGAAAAGAAACAGAAATGTCTCAAAATTCTTCCATATATTGTGCAATTTTTTCTTCAAAAAAATAGTCAATATTCGGGCTTTAGTTTAAATGTGATCCATTTTGACAGGATACCCATGAAAAACCATCAAAAATGTTTTGATTGAAAATTAGACGAAAAATCGCTAGTTTTTCGCAAAAAAAATTTGAAAAGCTTCAAAATTTGATGAAAATTTTTATCAAAACAAGTATATTTTCAAGAACTTTAAAGCTTTTGAGGTAATTTTTTAAAAAATTTCGAATAAAATTCAATTTTTTTCCAAAAAGGAAAATTTTGAGTTCAAAAAAAAAAGGAACAGCCATGTTATCTTCCGAGAAGCTTCAAATTTGATGAAAAATGACGAAAACCTGCGTATGTTTCAACAATTTTCCGTTTTTCTCTTATTTTCTGCAAATTCAGAGGGTTTATCATTTTCCAATCATTTTTGCTATTTTCCTGCTCAAAAATCGCAATTTTCACAATTTTTCAATCCCTCCACCCCAAACAAATGACGAAATTTCCAAAAATAGATGATAAATACTGTCGTATTCCGCTTCTTATACAACATGGGTGTCAAATGACACTTGGTATTAGAGGTTAAGCACGAAATGTCAAAAACTATTGTAGTTTCTTATCAAGAAAAAAAGGCGATCGGATTACCAACAAATCGATGACATTTTCAGACAACACCGAATGGTCGAAAACAAGAAAATGATAATATATTCAAGACGCCGACAAGAGCAACGAGAAGTACCAATATTTCATCGGTAAGAGTTGGGAAAGGGTGACCATTTGGGCATTTTTTGAAAAAAAAAAATGAGTCAGAAGTTTTTGTTGGTTCGAAATTTGAGATCGGGAGGTTTGAAACGAGTTATGGACTGAAATATAGGCTTAAAAACTTGAATTTGGCACTTTTAGATGGTTTTTGGCCAATTTTTGGCTATATTTCAGTCCATATCTCGCTTCATAACCAGAAAATCTTGGCCAAAAAATTTTTCATTGCGAGAAAAAACACGACGGTCGGCGGTTTTGCAACACGCTCCCGCCTACACATATTTATACAGTGTTTGCCTATCCTCTTGTAGAATGGAAGATGGATGGTAGTTTTTTGGGGAAGATTTTTGGATTTTTGTATTTAGAGAGTCATAATTTCTGCACTAGCTTGATTTTGCAAAGTGTTGTTCCAAAATAAGTGAAGTCGATCAGAAACAAACTGTATATGGTCAAAGTTTAGACGCACATGGTAATTTTTTTCGCCATTTTTTGTCCTTAGCCCGGAATAGTTAACCATATATGCTGATCGAGGTGAAAAAAGCAATGTTTCGTACAGTTTTAGGACTTCTTCCTCAAAAAACTGAAAACCAGCTATTTTTCCTATTTTTCCATGAAATTTGTGAATCGATTGTTCGAAATACCTATTCCTTTCCACAAAAAATCCCCGTTTCACCTTTTTTAAAATTTAATCCTAAGGTTACTGTAGTTTTGTGTTTGTTGTCAGATCGACTGATGCACTTTTTTTTCAAAAATCATCTTGAAAAAAAATTTTAGGAAAATTTTGTATCTGATGTTCTGTGAATTCTTCTCCGGGTCCCGAAACGGTGTTTTTATCGATTCATGTACTTTGAGCTAAGAAAAACTTTGTTGAACCGGAAAAATCGTATCGAAACCAAGAGAGGTGCACATTTTCTAGTTCTCCACAAGAAAATTTGACACCTAAACTATGTTCCAAAGTTTTTTTATCAGCAAGAACTTTTTTAATCCTCCTTTTTTTCTATCCTGTTTGGTGCTGCTTTTCTGTGATTTTGAACCATTCTAGGGCTCATTTTTAGTCTAAAATGCCTTTTCAACAGAATTTGACTATTTTGCTCCTCCTCTATTATCTTAACCTAAACCTATCCTATATCTATCTAACTAAACTATCTATCTATACCATATCTATCTATACCTATCGTGGGACTTTGATCTGCTCCGTTTTTCCAGAAAAATGACTATTTCTGCTCCTTCTCTGACATCTAAACCTATCCTACAACTCCTTCTCTTCCTGACAAATTTGCACAATTTTTTTTTGAGTCATTCCAAAACATTTTCCCCTCCCCTCCCAATTATGATGACATAATTTGTCATTATATCATAACAAAATATCAATCGTCACTATTTGCTGCTCCTAATAGGATTCAACGCCCTCCCCATAACCTCTCATGTGTGCAACACAAAAAATCTGAAAAATTTGCGGGTTAATTTGCGTCACTTGCTCTCATTTTCAACACTGATAATAAAAGTATATTTGGAGCAAAAAAAACGAGTGATTTCCCATCATTTTTGTGTGTTTTTGACCTGTTTCACTCCCAAAACGGCCGGAAGAATCGATAAAATTTTGGAAATTTGCATGTTTTTGTGTTGTTTACTACCTTTCAAATATGCCTTTTTCCACTCTGATCACCGCTATTTTTTCCTCTGATCACCGCCATTTTTCCCTCTGATCACCACCCTTTCTCCCGTTTTTTTTGAGGAAAAAAGTGGTGAGAAAAGGTGAGATTCATAGATTCAGAGATTCATAGATTCATAGATTCATAGATTCGTAGATTCATAGATTCATAGATTCATAGATTCATAGATTCGTAGATTCATAGATTCATAGATTCATAGATTCATAGATTCATAGATTCATAGATTCATAGATTCATAGATTCATAGATTCATAGATTCATAGATTCATAGATTCATAGATTCATATATTCATAGATTCATAGATTCATAGATTCATAGATTCATAGATTCATAGATTCATAGATTGATTCATAGATTCATAGATTCATAGATTCATAGATTCATAGATTCATAGATTCATAGATTCATAGATTCATAGATTCATAGATTCATAGATTCATAGATTCATAGATTCATAGATTCATATATTCATAGATTCATAGATTCATAGATTCATAGATTCATAGATTCATAGATTCATATATTCATAGATTCATAGATTCATAGATTCATAGATTCATAGATTCATAGATTCATAGATTCATAGGTTCATAGATTCATATATTCATAGATTCATAGATTCATAGATTCATAGATTCATAGATTCATATATTCATAGATTCATAGATTCATAGATTCATAGATTCATAGATTCATAGATTCATAGATTCATAGGTTCATAGATTCATAGATTCCAAGAATCGTAGATTGCCCAATTCAAATTTGCATGCTTACTATTTTCGAAATACCATTCAAATATGCTATTTTTCCCACTGATCACCACCTTTTTCCCCTCTGATCACCCATTTTTTGGGGGACAAAGTGGTGAGAAAATTGTAATCGGACACCTGTCCTATTCCTACCAGCCGGATAGGTTTACACTTGTGCTAGTTGTTGGCACACCCTTGTTTTACGTGTCTTTTTCACCTTTCCGTTTTTTCTTTCGACAATTTTTATGGGGAGAAATCTGGATTTTTTGGGGTATATAAGCAGAAAAGTTTTACTTTTTTCAAGGAATCAATGTGGAATATTTGTTTTTCGGAAAAGGTGAATTCATGATTCGAATTATTTCCCAGTTTTTGAAAAGATATATGATTCTATGCATTGGTTTACCTATTCTATAATTCTAAGGATACACCCTAAATTCTATGGGCTCCATTCCAGAATCTATGATTATTATAATAGTTTTTGTCAAGTTCTATGAGTCCATGGCACCCTTTTTTTGATTTAACTTCCTGTCTGAAGTTCTATGACATCGTTTTTTTGGATTTCATGAATATTTCTAGGATCTATGATTCTATGAAACACTGTTCCTTTGATATACAGTTCTATGCCATAGACCTCAAATTCTATGAATCTCATGTTGAGATCTATGGCCATCTTGTTAGTTTCTATGATCAAGTTCTATGAATCTATGACATATAATTCTATGATTTTACTTTTCCAGGTTCTATGATTTTCCTAAAGATTCATAGATCCCTCTATCCATAGATTCATATATTCCCACAAATTAAAATATTTCCCAACATACTTCCGGAATTGCGAAATTCCAAATGCTCATCGATATTCTTGGCTCAAGTTTCCTAGTGAAAATTGCATTTTGGATCTATGGATCTATGAATCTGAAAAAAGAAACTGAGCCATAGAATTCCATAGAACCATAGAACTTGGTATGCATAGATACAAAGCTCTATGACTTTCAAAAAAACTTTTCTTAACCTAATTTTCTCGAAATTTTCGAATTTTCATTCTAAAACCTTCAAAAATGACTGGAAATGGGCGGTTTTTTTGGATCTTTGACTCAAATTTTCCAGACAAAAACTTCACTTCTTAACCTATATATATTCAAAAAATCTCTTTTTCTCTCCTCATCATCAACCAACTGGTCGAAAAATGTGTGTCTACATTACACAAACGGCAAAAAGTGACCAATCTCTCACATTTTCTCCTTCTCCTCCTATTTTTTGCTGATGCCAACACAATTTAATTTATGACTTTTCTCCACTAGTTATCAAATGAAGGAATACTCGTTCAAAACACAAACAGAAGCCCAAAAAATTGATGATCGAGACGCCAAAAAAGTCGTTTTTCGTTGACAGAATGGTTTTGTCCAAACATGGAATGATAATGTTATGTTATCGATAGAAATGTGTATTGTTCAATCATCAGAAGAAGCCAAAAATGTGGAAAATTTTGGTTTGATAAAGGTGAAAATCAGCAATAATTTGCCATAGATCCATAGATCCATAGATCCATCGATTCATAGATCCCTAGAATCCCAATTTTTTGATCCATAAACCCATCATCTGGAATCGTTACCCTCCCACATTTTTAGTACAATTGCGGGTAACAAAGATATTCCGTCACTTTTTTGCTTCTCTTCCGCGTGTTCTTCTCCTTCTCATTCAGCTGCTTCATGTACCAGGCCGCCAGCCGCTGCTTTTCCCTCCTTCCTCCATTCCTTCTCCATTTTGTATTTGTGTTGTTGTTCAATTGTATACACACATATCTATTGTTATCTTTCTCACCAATCTTCCCTCTTTCCGCTTCTATCTTTGGTTTGCATGGAACAGTTCCTTTTGTCTATCCACACTGTCTCTATTGATATCCGTCAATTTTACACCCTATCGTGTTATCAGTGTTTCTTATCAGACGATGTTGACGCTTTGTTCTTCTTCTTTTCGCCCCGTTCTGTTTGCTGCTAGCAGAATTTTTTGGGTTTTTTTGCAGACGACTGTTGATCATAGAATTTTGGATTCATAGATTCACCTATCATAGATTCTATGACCTTTTTTGGATCTATGATATTGAATAGAGTGATATGTGTTTGATGGAGGCATAGATTCATAGAACTATCAATTTGAGGATCTATGATACCCATAAGTTCTATGCCATTGAGATCTATGATTCTATGAAATGCTTTACCTATGATTTTGAACAGTTCTATGCCTCAAGTTCCCAATTCTATGGATCGTATCTTGAGATCTATGACTATTCCACTAGTTTCTATGGCAAGTTATATGAATCTATGGCACAACTTTTTGATTCTATGATATATGTTTATTTCTTGCCCTCGTGTTCTATGAATCTATGGAAATCTATGACCGACTTTTTTAGGATCTATGAATCTTGTAAATATCTAAAGTTCTATGACTCAAATTCTGGATTCTATGGATTTCATTCCAGGATCTATGATTTTTGGGTTGTTTCTATGCCGAGTTCTATGAATCTATGGATGATCTTTCAAATTCTATGAATATACATATCTATTCTCATTTTTGCGAACTATAAATTCGTGGTTTCATAGATCTGCTGGTTCATAGAATTATCGATTCATAGATCCATAAATTCATAGATTCATAGATTCATAGATTTATAGATTCATAGATTCATAGATTCATAGATTCATAGATTCATAGATTCATAGATTCATAGATTCATAGATTCATAGATTCATAGACTCATATATTCATAGACTCATAGATTCATAGATTCATAGATTCATAGATTCATAGATTTATAGATTCATAGATTCATAGATTCATAGATTTATAGATTCATAGATTCATAGATTCATAGATTCATAGATTTATAGATTCATAGATTCATAGATTCATAGATTCATAGATTCATAGACTCATAGATTCATCAATGACAAATCGTACAAATTCCGCACATCTGTTCCCAAAGTTCCTTCCCGTACTTCTCCGCGCATGCCAGATGTTACCCGGTTTTCTCTCCATATTATATTCTTTTATTCCGATACATTCCTCCCTCATTCCGCCCATAACATAAACATTATCATAATTTCGTCCGAAAATGCGCAGTTTTAATGGCGTTTTACCCCCGCTGAGAGGCCACTAGAAGCATCTTGAGGGTCATTAAATTGCCGGTTAATTCGATTATGATAAGAAAAATGATAATTTCACACCATTAACAGTCATTAAAACGGCCAAAGGTGTTGTCAAACGCTTTTGTTATTCAAACTACCGCGTGAAAGTTGAGTACACTTGCACGCAAAACTGCACACTTTGCGCAATATTTTACGACATGTTGTGTGTGTTTTTTTTTGGTGCATTTTATGAAATTTGCATAAAATCTCGCTTTTAATGTTATTTTTGCGGCCCCGATGACTCAATATATGTCAAATATACTGTCTTCGACAAATAAACATTCAAAAAATGTGTCCATGCTCACAAATATAGTGTTTTTTTTGCAGCAAGCCGCACTATTTGGACCAGTAGCCGTTCGATCAAGCGTTCGACGAAGTGGCAATAATAAAATGCGTGCACCAATCACACTCCAATCGCCAACACAGCCGATGATTCAACAGCAGAATAGTTTTGAGAGGGATACGGAAGAGACGAGTAGCTGTAGCTCGCCGGATCCGAATCATAAGTGAGTTTTTTCGTTGTTTCATGCGATTTTTGAGGTTTTTCAAGTAAAAAATGTGTTTTTTCGTTGAATTTTGACTGTAAAAGCCGCGGATTCGATAGATTACGTGCAAAACTTGGTAGTAAAAGCGATTTTTAGAGACATTTCTTAATTTTTATGCAGATTTTAGCTCGAAAATCGAATTTTCGTAGTTTTTCATCTAAGAATTGCGAATTTTCAGCATTTATCAGCTTTTTTAGTCGAGAAAATCAATTTTTGACAGCTTTTTAACTAATTTTTGCTTCAAAACACGATTTTAGTCGGAAATTTATAAGTTTTCGCACTTTTTTGAGTAAAATTTTCTAAAAATCAACATTTTTTGAAAGAAGAAGTGATTTTTTACACTTTTTTGTCGAATTTTTGCACCAAAATCCGATTTTCGTCTTGAATTTATGAGTTTTCGCATGTTTTCAAGGAAAATTTTCTGAAAAACAACATTTTTTTAGAAGAAAATTGATTTTTTTGCACTTTTTAGTCGAATTTTTGCATCATAATGCGATTTTTCTCTGTTTTTAGCTGAAAATTGATGGAGTTTTCATATATTTGATAAAAATTCTCTAGAAAAGCACTATTTCGCAATAAAAATGGTTTTTTTTCCATATTTTCGCAAAAAAGTGAAGATTTTTCTTTTAAATATTGCATATTTAGGCTTCACACAATTTTTTAAATCGAAAAAACTTTAAAAATGACTCAAAACAGTGAAAATAAGCAATTTTTGATAGAAATGTGTCACTTTTTATCAACAAAAGCGAATATTTCGAAACAAAAACATATCATTTATGTCTTCAATTTCTATTTGTTGCAGTGACTCACCATTGCCATCATCGACAGAGAACGTTCACCCGAAAAACGATGTTTCATGCGTAAACGAGATGGGAAAGGTATGTTTTGTTTGCCATTTTTTGACCAGAAATAACATTTATTTGTTGTAGACTCGCACATTTGGCTCGCCATCGAATTATATGAACGCAAGTGCACAAAACTCGAGATGCTCGACACCATCCGGTGCACATAGTCGATTGATGCAGAGATTGGAACAGAAGGGATATGTTAGAAGGGAGGAAGAGGTATGGTTTGGATCTATGTCATAGAACTAGGGATGGTAAATCTAGGATATCATAGAATCTAGGTTCTATGCATAGAATACATATTGAATATATTCAAAAGTCGCCTGGTTCTATGAATGGATACGACATAGATCCATGGAATCTGAAGAGGATCTATGTCATAGAACTAGAGGTAGACGATCTATGAGGTCACAGAATCTAGGTTCTATGCATAGAATACATATTAAATGTAGTCGTAGGTCGTCTGGTTCTATGAATGGATACAACATAGATTCATAGAATTTGCTTGGATCTATGCATAGAACTAGAGGTAGACGATACGAGAAGTATCATAGAACCAGTAGGATTGTCATTGAACTGTCGATTCTATGCATAGAATTTATTTGGAATGAGTATATATCGCCATAGATTGCCATATGCTATAAAGAAAAGATTCATAGAATCATGAGAAAATGCAAATCTATGCATAGAATACGAGTGAAAACCACCTCCATAGAATTTCCTTTTTATCTTTGGTTCTATGCATAGATCTTGTATCATTGCGACTTAGTTCTATGAATTTTCGATCCTATGATTCACTGTGTTTCATAGAATATGCAGTAGGATGAGATTCTGATTAGATTCATAGATTCTCAGATTCTCAGATTCTCAGATTCATAGATTCATAGATTCATAGATTCATAGATTTCAATTTCCAGGAGTCGATATCGGAAAACGTGCGAAAATTGACGGAAACCAATTTGAGCAGAAGCCCATCGTTGGCCTCGTTGCACGGTTCATTCCAGAATTTGTCGATTCGCGGAAGTATGCTGAATTTGGCCGGTGAGCCATCGCCAAATTTGAGCCGTTTTCATAGTGTTGTAAGTTTTTTCCGATGATTTTAGTCCAAAATTGATGCTTTTTGCCATATTTTGAGCCAAAATAACGCTTTGGAGCCCTAAAAATGCTCATTTTGAAAATTTACAGAACTCACCAGCCCGTCAATCACTCAACGCGATGCGAAAAACAACGGATCGTCAAGTGGCGGTATTGGATCGTCTGAATCGCCTTCGCGAATCGCTACACGCCGGCAAAAACTACACACCACCACGTAGTAATGGTGTCAGACACATCACACCAAATGGCGTCGCACCATCGACGCCACCAATGTCGCCAAGAGTATAACTTGTCTTTTTTTGTTGTTAATCACCCCCACCCATCATCCCATTTGAAAATATTGTATAGTACCCGTTTTTTTGGTGAAAAATTGTGATCTACCTACCGTAAGATTTTCACCCGCCAAAAACACCATTCCACTGTTTTTTTGACCTACCACCACACATTTCCTGCTTTATTTCTTTTTGGGCCTTTCTATCTATCAAATAGACTTTTTTCCGTAGATCAAAACTTGTGCTGCTCCTTTAAACACTTTTTTTCTTTTCCCCTCAATCATTATGAATTACGGATGGTTTATTTGTTTTTTGCTCTTTTTTCTGTGAAATATTCGCATTATTTTCCTTTTATGGTCATTATCTCCCCCCACTTTTTTCCCCATGACTTGACTTTTATTTCACTTTTCTTTTTCTCTCGTGATGGAAATAAAATTGAAAACTTTAAAGCTTTGTTATGAAGAATTAGAGAGGTTTTGAAATGGTTTACAGACGAATTTTGAATATTTTTGATGTGATTTATCCTATAGAGTAGTGAAATTAGCTGAAAATTGAAGAACTATGCTTGTTGGATAGGAATATGGCAGAAAAACAGCAATTTCAAGATAATTTCATGTTTTCTTGGTTCCAGCTCAGAAAAATAAGAAAAAAAAACTTTTTTTGCTGCTTTCCTGAGATTTTTTTTAGCAACGTTCGTTCCAAATCGATGAAAGACGCTTTTTGAATAAAATTTCATAAAAATCATTATTTTTTGCTGTTTTAGAGAAGGGTTTGGCAAATTTTCGCTGAAAATCGATTGCTGTTTTTTATGCAGTCGTTTTTTTTGCAAAAATTCGATAAAAATGACCAGTTTTAGGCGGATGTGGCATTTTTAAACGTAGAAACGGCCGTTTTCGGTCGAAATTTTAAAAAAATGCGCAGACAAATGATAATAAGGAAATTGCATATTTTCAACTTTATCTTTATGAAATCGACTGAAAACGTAATTTTGCAATGTTCGGAAAGGTTTTTATGAAAAATTTTTATATAAACATACACAAAAAACGAAAGATTTCGACAAAAATTTCAAATTTTCAATGTAAAAATCAGAAAATATTCTGAAAACCCGCATTCTTCTCAAAAAATGCTAGTTTTTCCTGTTCCGGAACTTTATAAATCACATTTTCCATGTTTTTCCACTCAATACCCCTTCCTATATTCGTTTTTTTGGCAGATGTTTGGCTGGTCGAAAGCCAAAAAACAATGGAGCTTCTATCCATTCTCATGGCTTCCCGATGATACATATTGGCTCGAATTGGTCATTTTCATTCATATTTATGCATTGGCAGCGTATTTGGCGATTAAGGAATGGATTTTTGACAAATTTCATGGACAAGTGAGTATTTTTTGAATAGAAAACTGTGAAAAAGCCAGTGTTTTAAAGTTTTTGATTTAAAAATCGTTCGTATACAATTTTTAGGCTAAAAAATGATGAAATTAGCCATTTTTATTCCAAAAAATGTATGAAAAAATTGTTTTTTTTGTCTGAAAAAACTAGAAAATCACTGTAAATGCGACATTTTTTCACAAAAATCCCCAAAATCACAATTTTTCATTGATTTTACTTGAAATGAAATGAAAAACTTTTGTAATGGATGCAAAAAATCTAATTTTACATCCTTTCTCCCAGTTCGATCAACAAAAATAATTTTTCCAACCACAAAGTTCGAAAAAATTGCAAAACAACTATTTGTTTTTGAAAAAAAGCGAGAAAATTGTGTGCTTGCTAGTTTTTTCGAGGAAATTTTCTATAATACGGTTTTCTGCCATCTCCCAGAAAGAAAAATGCAAAAAATCGTTCTTACTTAACATAAAACTGCATTTATGACAGAAGAACGAATCTTCTGTCGAAATCGGAAAGTTTTTACTTTTCTACGAGTCAAACTTATCAAAACTGATAGATAAACTCAAAAAAAATTGTTTCAGGCAATTTTTGAGCTGAATAACTGAAAATCCAGAATTCATTGATATTCAATTAAAAACAATTGTAAATAACCATAATCAACATAAAATATTTACAGAGAATCGAAAAAGAACTGATGAAAATGCTGGAGAATCCGACGGGAAACGAGAGAAGAGCATTGGTGACTGGATGTGATGGAACCATTGGGAAAGAGGTATGTGAGCTTAATATTTATAAAAAAAGTTGAAAAATATGGATTCTGAGCTTCAAAATAAGGCGAAGAGAAAGAAAAGTGACGATTTTTAGTATTCCTTGCAGCTAGTCCGTTTTAATCTACTGTAGGACCTTCAGTTCTTCAAGTTCCTTGTTTTATGTTAGATAAATAGGGAAAAAAACATGTTTTATCAAGTCTTCAAGCAAAATCAACTCTAATAAAGACAATCAGGGCTACCAATGAGCCAGAGAGCAAGAAAATGCCCATTTCGATTTAAAAATTGTGAAAAACACGTTTCAAAACAATTTTTTCGCAATAAAAAACACGAAATAATAATAAAATTCGAAGATTCTTCTGATTTCAATCAGACAAACTATATGATTCTCCAGTTTTTTATTGAACATGTTTTTCAAGAAATTTGATTTCAAAATCCGGAATTTCAGCTTTTGAATCCACGGGAAAGCTGAAAAAAGCTCATTTTGATCTAAAAATGTAGAAAAAAACGTTTCAAACCGATTTTTCATTTAAAAAATCGAACAAAATTCGATGAAATTGCAACTTTCTTCACTTCTCAACCGAAAAAATTTCGAAAATTCTTGTTTTGCTCCAGTCTTCCAAGCTAAACCTAAAATTTTTGCAGATATGCCGAATCCTGCTCGAAAACGACTACATCGTCCAAGGATTCTCGCTTCGCAACACCTACTACAAGGATATCCTTCGTGATGTATCGCTGTTCGACGTGGATTTGAGGGATTATTCGGAAGTGAAAGAAGTGACGGAACATTTCAAACGAAAAGGATTCCAATATGATGTGGCGGTGTTTGCGGCTGGAATTATGTTGGCGCCGGAGAATGTGAGTTGATTTTTTGACTGAAATATTGGAAATCTGAAGTTCATAGATCCATATAACTTGAGTAGATCTATGCATAGAATTATTCATAGATATGAAAAAATGTTTCATAGTTGTAATTCTATGCATAGAATTATAAAAGAGTAGGGTTATAATCTCATAGATTCATAGAAATTAGTAGGTTCTATGCATAGAACTTCGGGTAGATGAGCTGAAAAAAAAGACATAGAATCACCAAAATGTTCATAGAATTTTAGATTCTATGCATAGAACTGAAGTGGTAAATATCTTCATCGAGTCATAGATACTAGTATCTATGGTCATAGAACGCCTGGTTCTATGCTGGAAAAGGTCATAGATTCAAAAAATTGCATTGATCCGATGTGAGTCTATGCATAGAATACAAGCTGACAAATGAAAAACGTTCATAGAACATTTTGTTGATATTTGGTTCTATGCATATAACTGGTATCTATGATCATAAATTGCTTGATTCTATGACTTTTTTTCGGTTATGTAATTGGATTCATAGAAGCATAGATTCATAGATTCATAGATTCATAGATTCATAGATTCATAGATTCTATTCATAAATTCATAAAATATATTTTCAGCCAAAATACCCTGGAATCGAAGTGCACAACGATGTAAACGTCGTCGCTCAACTCAGCCTCTTCAACGTGCTCAAAAAACAAATTCGTCGATCAATCTTCCTATCATCAGCCACTGCTCGAATGGCTTGTTATCCCCTAAATGATAACTTCCTATCAACTCGGATCGGCCCATATCAAGCATACAGTACATCGAAGCTAAACCTAAGTGTCGCAGTTGAACAAATGTCATTGAACAAAGATGTGATGGTTACGGTACACCCAGGTACAGTACCCGGTCGACTGTACCGCCACGCGAATTGGTTCGTCCGCCTAGCCAACTACATGTGGTTGCCACGATTGATGCGAACACCGAGACAAGCCGCCATTATGGTACTGCATACGGTATTGAGAGACGATTTGAAAAATGGACGATATTATGAGGATACGGTGGATTATGATGTGACTGAATGGATGGAAATGGAAAGAAGAATGAAGGTGTTGGCCAAATTGGAGAAGAAGTTTTCTAAGTTTTTGTGAATATTTTGTGATATTTTGTATCTTTTTATATACCGGTTTTTTTCGCAGTAAATGAATATGGGTAAAAATTATGTTTTCTTCAAATCAGCCCTTTTCCACTTGATCATATTATCGAATCTCGACCTATAACATTCTACTATCAGCTGATAAGCTATTATCATATCACTCACCATAATACATGTGGCAGTAGCAGATTTAACCGTAGATTTGTTATATGAATAGCAATATCAGCTATCCTGATAAGTGATAACGTCTCCAATGTTGGCATCAAATCAATCACTCGTATTCCTATATACAACTTTTTTGAATATACCAAATATGCTTTCTGATCATCTCCAAATATATTGATAACATTGATATCAGTGTGTTTTGTATCGAATATCGTATAAAACTTTTTTGTCTCAATATCGAAACAATCGAGTATTATACGATTCTTCGATTGAATTACTTGATATATTTTGTTGTTGTATCCATCTGAAATGTGCTACAGTATGATTTGTCAAGGGAGTACTGTAGTACTAACAACTATATGTCTGATATTCGTTTCCTTCGTCAGTATACTCCAAATATCCTCGTGGATCAATATAATCGACAACAATACGGAACTTCTTCGTTTCTGTATCAAACTTTGCAACACCTCGTTCACCATTCTGACGACAAGCCATATAGTATGCCGTACCATTCAAATCGCATGCACTCACTTCCCCAGAAGACTGTATAATAATCCTTTTTAAATATTTTCGAACAAAAGATAAAACTCACAGTTGTATAGTTATTTGCTATAATTGTATCTAGTGGAAATACTTTCATATTTTGGTTGCTGAATCGTACGTATCCAGTGTTGTTCAATACCATGAAACTAGATGGAACTGATTTCCAAATAATATAATTCAATCTCGTCCATTCAAGGGAAATCGGATCGAATTTCAATAATATACTACCACGAAGACGTTCTCTCCACATATATAGTAAACTTTCAGATGAGCAAATGACAAAATCTTTTTGATTTTCAGCAAGACCGTTATCAATTTCAATCAAGTGTCGATTCTTGAACTCAACTGTACTCCAATGTTTTGTAACTGAATACGCTATATACAATTCCTAGGTATAAAAAACTCACTTATACTCCATTTGATCATACTAAAGTTGTGCCCAGAATACCTCTGAACAATCCAAATATCTTGACCAATCGGACAACTATCAACAGCCAATGCATTACCAGTATGTAAAGTATATTCAGTTGTGAAACATGCCATTGTTTTGGAAGAGCAATGAGTAGAATGAATAATAAACTGGATTAGTGCACAAGATTGGATTTTTGCGTATCTGATGCGACCTTCGCTGCGGGACCATTTCGAGCAACACCTGTCGCGTAGCACATTGCTCTTTTTTCGTGAAATTCTCAATCGATAATCTAATCCTAAAAAACAGTCCAGAAACAGGTAATGAATAAGTGATGCAAAAGTTGAAACAGTCCTGTATCGTCATATTTTGTTAGTGTCAGTGTTGTCTATTTGTCATATACATTCTCACTTATACTCATCAAAATCACTAAGTTTGGATGGATAATATCGCAAATTTTGAATTTGTTTGTACTATTTTTAAGAAAAGAAATGATGGAAAAGTTGAAATTGTATAGTCTATTTTTGCCTTCAATAGTTCTGCCTCTTTCATGTCATTTCACATACCCCCTAACTGAACAGCCAATTTATTTTATTGTTCTCATGTAACCTAGCACAAGAGGCGCAAAACTACACATCGAAAACCTATTTTCCCAAAAATATCAATATTCAGTGTACTTATGTTCTGAAAACATCAATCTTCAACTCACAAAATGGTTCAGAACAAACGTGCTGACAAATAAATATTCAGTTCTAGTTGTGGTTTAGATTTGAAATTACCGTTTCAGATTTGACAAAAAATCGCCATCGAATTCAAAAAGTTTAGGAAATTCTGAGGAATGATCAGGATGAATGAAGTAACTTTTTGCCAGAACTGGTTTTTAGAAATTATGGTCGCAATTTATTAAAATTTCATTTTTTTTAAACAAAACCAAATTGAGAGTATATTGTACCCCATTCAACTTTACCTGTAAGCATACAATCTCATGTTCTAGTAATAATTCTAATGTGATAAAAATATATCTTTCAGTCATACTTCATATTCATATACAGCAATAAACCGATATGAAAATGTATAAAATATCCGAAAAAATACAAAAAATTTACAACAACTTAGAAACTTCTTCTCTAACTCTGCCAACACCTTCATTCTTCTTCTCATCTCCATCTATTCAGTAACATCATGATCCAACGCGGTACCATAGTAATTATGGACATATGAGAAATTTTGAGGTTCTATGTATAGAACTAATTAGAATTTTATGTTTAGACACTGTCATACATCATGAACTATGAAAAATCTCTGCATAGAACGTCACATTTTACAAAAACAGAATCAAAGAACTATGCACCGATACTGGCACACTTCAACGATCTGTGGTTAACCTACAGTACTACATTACAAACAAAAAACCCTCGAATTTCTTACAAAAACCCTCAAGGTCTCACCAATGAAAAAGCACTGAAAAATTTCACAAATTTTAATGGCCAAAACCAGAATTTTTGCGCTGTGACACTCAAATTACTCGACATTCGAACCAGTGGCGTGATTTTTGATCGAAACTGTGTGGAAAACTGATAAAAATGAATCGATTTGTGTGCTCCAAAACTGATAATAGTGATAACAATAACTATTTCATAACATACAACATAACAGGGAAATAAAAAAATAACAAAAAACTGAAAATTAATAATCCTTCTCATCATCGGCAATTTGTAATTGTTGCTGAAATTGTTCCAATTGAGATTTTTGTTTCTTTTGCTTTTTCGATTTTTCGCCGTATAAATGTGTTGAATGGACCAATGCGTCGAATGCGCGGCGAGCTTCATCGACGGAGGTGAAGTCGACGAATCCGAAACCGCGGTGCTCGTTTTTGGAGCTTGTCTGGAAATTGAGATGGATTATTTCAAGATTTTCGGTAATTTTAGATTCAGAAAAATGAAAATCTATGGAAGTTCCACAATGAAAATTTCTATGATATAGAAGTCAGAGGCATATAACTTCAAAACCTTGAAATACAGAATCCATAAAATCTTGAATTATGAATTTTGTGTCTCACAGAACTTGGAAACCATATAATTGTATGATTTATACCAATCTTCGGCATAGAAATCCCAATTATGGAACTTTAAACTTATAGAATTTTGTATTCTGTGATGTATTCAAGATACATAAAATTCAGAATCCATAGATACTTTTGTCCAGTGTCTACGGCGTAGAACTTCAAAATCATAGATTTAGAATTCTGTTGAAGAAATTGTAATGCTTAGAAGTTGGAAAACATACAATTTTTAAACATGTAAAATTCAAAAAGCATAGAATTCGAAAAGCACAAGATTAAGCTATAGAACTACATTTCTCAAATTTCTATGGCATCGCTTACAGAAACATAGAACTTGATACCTTGTAGAATATCGAAATCATTGATTTCTGATTTCATAGACTTAAAAATCATAGAACTATTACGAACAGCACTAACTACGGCATAGAACTCACAGAAATACAACATTGAAACACGTAGAATCCCATAATTCCTAATGTTCGAACTCATAGAATGTTATGGCATAGCTTACAGGAGCATAGAACTTTGAAATCATAGAATCATACATTTCTTTTCAATAGAATGTCGAAATGCATAGAATCTACAAACATAAATGTCAAATTCATTGCATAGCTAATCAAATCCATAGAACCAGATAGTCCATAGAATCAGAAAATAGTAGAATTTCCCGATTCATAGATTTTTAATAGAAATTCATAGAATTAGAAATCTCCTCGATTCCTTAGAACCTGATAGAATTTGAACCATAGATCTAAATTATAAAATCAAAAAGTTTTGAAGCCATATAATCAAAGATTACATTTATATAGAACTTCAGAAATCATAAAACATGAACTCATTCTACGACTTCAAACTCAGTTCAAAGTCTTAATTTTCATAGATCCTCAATTGCATAGAATTTGAATACCATAAAACGTTGACATCAATAAACTTTTCTTAACTTTCATAGAAATTCAGTATCATAGAAGCATCAAATTTATAGACTCGCAGTTCTGTAGAAATTCCGTACCATAGAAGTTCCACATTGATAGAATTACAAGACCATAGAGTTAAAATTCCATAGCTTTTCGTTTCTCTCAACAAACCGCAAAAAATGTCTCACCTTTCTCGGTACACGAATATTCTTAATCGATCCAAATGTCTCAAACAGCGTCTCAACTTCTTTGACTTTCGCTTGGAATGGAATATTTCTGACCAGCAGCTTCGTCGATTCACCTTGCTCTTTGTTGTCAACACCGCGACGTTTCAGCGCGTCTTTGTCGATATTCTGCAACGATTTTCGGATTGAATTTTTTTTGCCTAATTTATGAGAGTTTCAGTGCTTTCTTTATTCTTTTTATCATTTTTCAGAAAAAATAGAACTTCTAGTAAAGTTGGGCCAAATTTTTTATTTTTTGGATCTAAACTGCGCTCCATCCATTATTTTTCCACCTTTCCGGTGAATCAGATCACTTTTCAGATGAACTTTCCGTTTCAGATGAAAATTAACTAATTTTGATGGAAACTTGTCAAATTTCTACTATGTTCAATGAAAAATCCTATCTAGAGTTTCAGTGCTTTCTGAGAGGTGCGTGCCGGCTTCGCCGTCACTTCCTTCTGGTTCAGTTGGTTATTGGGATCGGTTTCGATGAGATTTTGAAAAAGCAACACAATAAAGTCAACATAAACTTGATAACAACTCAATTCATTTGTTCAAAAAACCTAAATCTTCCCCTATCGAAGATCACCTAGTACCTCTAACTAAATGAATACTTTTCCAGTTCGAGGCCGGGAAAAGATGAAGTTTGGCTACATCGGCTGGTAAATTTACTAATGTTGAGGGACGACATAGTGGGGCGTCGAAAAAGCTGTGGGTTGGTTTTACATCATCAAGAACTCGAACCGCGAGCCACTCCCATCACATGCTTACACCTAAGGCATAACCTATGTTCGAGAAAATTCGACGTCATGTTTCATGTTGCATACTGAGCACCAAAACCACTTATTGCATATGAATAGTCATATCTGATTATTGGTCTAACGTATATTCATTTCTAAAATGAATGTCATAAAAAGAACGAAATCGTTTCGAAATAGGCCGTGACATTTCATATTTGAAAATGAAAACATGAAAATGTAAGGTTTAAATCTGAAAGTTAATTCTGGAAGGAGAATAACTCCATCGATCATTTAGATATTTCTCGTGCACCTTCGCGAAAGCATTTATGAGCCCCTTGTCAAATTTGGGCAAAATCGGATTTAAACTGACCGAGAAATCGCAGTGCACAAAGTCACAGACAAACATAACGACAGACAGAAGTTTTCCATTAGTAATAGTAAAGATATTCCACATTTGCCTCAGCATTTCGATAAAGTTTACAGACAAAACAGTATGAAATAAATCATTTTTCTTCATTTTTCTAACAAAAATTGGCGTTTTATTGATTCAGAAAACTGTTTGCATGTCTTACGAATAGGACAAGATTTTTTCCGCCGATTTAGACACATTTCACTTTAAAAATGTGTAGTTCTCGATTTTTAACATGTTTTGACTGACGAAATTCCAGCCATTTTCAAGCAAAAAATAGAATTTCCGATTGAGAAAATCAATATTATTTCACTAAATACCTCCGCCAAAATTTTGAAAACTTCGATATTTAAGGAAAAATCAGTGTTTTGGGGATTTTTGAAGAACTGATAAGTTTTCCGATTTGCTAATAAATATTATGATTCGTTTTATTATCAATTCATGTTTCCGTCTTTTTCAGCATATAAACGAGACTTCTAGGGACAAAGAAGGATAATTTTCCTTTTTTTTAGCGTTTGAACTAAAAATGGAAAATTGTTTTTATTTGGTCAAACTTTGTTCACTCTTCAGATAATTTTCAACTTTATAACCAAAAACACATACCTGCAGGCATCAAAACCTTCTGAACATCACCATATTTCTCAAACATTCGTTGAAGTTCTTCAGTCGATACACCAGCTGGCAAATTCTTGGCAATCATTACAGTGTCGCTAAAATTTCGCTGTTTTTTGCAAATTCTCCGTCGAAAAATCAACAAACCTTCGTTTAACAGCAGGTTTCGAGAAAGCATCAAGCTTTACACCATTCTCCAGGAAGAAATCGCGAGTTTCACGAACCAGACGGGTTTCGGCCAATGCCAAACGAACTCCGGCACTTTCACCTGCAAAAAATTATCAGTTTTTTGTTGTAAGTTGTGTTTATTTCAATTTTTGACGCCGGTACTATCAAGCATCTATCTTTCTAAAACCGAAATAAAAGCTATTTTACTTTCTTTTTTTGATAAAAAGTGCATTTTTCTTTGTTCCTGTGTATTTTCAAACATAGGTAAAACACCCTATTTCGGGAAAAATCTGAGACCCGTGGTTTAAGAGGAAAATAGTTCGGGAGGAATCCGTGACCGCTATATTAGGAAATTTTGACAGCTTTTCCAAGAACGAAAAGTTCAAAAGCAACAATTTTCTGAAAAGTGGGACTTGTGATTGAACTTAACATTCTCCCGAAATCACGAAAAATGGGACCCGTAAACAGAAAAATTCCGCAACATTCCACCTATGATTTCAGTCTTATCAGTGACAAACGTATCAAAGAAGGTAAAATTGAAACTTTTTTTGACAACTCGTCGATTCACTAAGTTGATAATTCATAAATACCAGTCACATGAAAAAAAAACTAGCATTCCATATACATATCATCTGATATTTAATATGGCTTATTTCCCTCTTGATATATCAGCCAATCGATCAGTCTCCTGATAACAAGCTCATGAAAATCATGACCGCATAATGACGGTAAATACCTCGGTTATATTTTGGGCAGTTTCGAGGCACTCCAATAGATAGAAAGCATGGAAATGATGACCAGTTCCTTGATAGAACTTTGATTGAAATTCTACCCAGTGTAGACGAAGTGCGTGCAAAAAAGCGGAAAGACCTTCCATCATTATGAGAATAGAAAAACGACTGGAAAAGAACACGAGTTATTCGTTTTTTCGACATCAAGCTCACCGTGCACACAACTAAAGGAGCCAGATATGGTGAAATATTGTCTGCTAGATTGATCCCCTGAATCAACACCATATGCCACATTACTTCAGACAGTTCTGAAAAACATGATTTAAACTTTGCTAGTTTCAAGAAATATCTCACGAGCATGCGCTAAAGACAATGCCCATAATCACAAATAGTATGCAGTGTGAGAAACACATCCGAGAACGAATTCAATTGTATGAATCGCTTGATGAATAACAACGTCCATCATTGAATGGTGCACTTCATCACTGAGATCTAAGTCGTCTGGCACTAATAGCTCATCTATTTCCTGGTGTTCATTTTCCGGACTTGCTGAGACGCTTCCAACATTTCTCTTGAGAACACGAGAACTCGGAACACGTGGTTCTCTCTGTTTTTTGTTTCGCTTCGTCAATACAAACTTTGTATAAAGTGGTTTGCCAAGAAGCATGATCGGAACGCAAGTCACGGCAATAATAAAAAGAAAAGTCTCCACTGTTCTCTAAAGTTTTTTCAAATTTTATCAAGTCACTTCTTAACTCACTTGATGTGGATACCAATAATTAAGGTGACAATTAGGATAAATTTCACCATTGTCATCATAATAGCCTTCCTTCCTTTTTTTGAACATAAACATATTAATTAGGCCAATAAGGAGAGAAGGTGCACAATGTGAACCTGAAAAACGGAGTAGGAAAAAACGGAATGAATACTCCATTTACCTGGATAATCGAAACCAAGAACATTCGTTGCATCAACTGAGAAGAATATCCATTTGACCACTATTTGAACGCACAGATAAGCGAAAATGCAGAACAAGAATATGAGCTGTGGTATGAAGTTGGTTAGTATGTCGATGTATGATTTGAAATGACTAAAAACAAATGTTCTCTCCGAAGGTTTCCGGAAATATTTACACATGATTAAGAACAGATAGAAAAACTCCGAAAGTCATTTGTGATATGCCAATAATAACTGAAGCTTTCATCTTCATTGAATTCAAAAATACGAGTCGGTTCTCAGCTATATTCCAAATAGGATCAACCCCGAACATGTACGGCCCATTCTGAAATAATACTCTAATACTTATACTGATTTGAAACATCTATCACTTCATAATCAAACGCATTTTCCGGAACCAGCTCGAGATTGAATTCTCTCTTCTTTCGAACGCTTTTTTTCACCCACCAGTCAACAGTAGTTTCGCTGAAAACACGGAATTATTTTAGTTTTGAAACAAAAATCTATTACTTGTACGGATTACTCCATGCACTACCAAAGACATTTACAGACTTTGCAAACGCGTCATTGTACATGATTCCAGTGTATATAGAAAAAATTCCCATTAGCATCATTATATATCTTCCACCAAAAAATGTATTGAAAATCTGAAACCATAGGAAGTCTTGCAATAATTTCCACAATACAAACTTCATCTCGTATCTTTCTCTTCTGAATTTTTTCTTCGTTGAAAACAAAATATAGTGAAGCGCACAGGAGGATAATCCCGTGGGCAGCATCTTCAAACATCACGGCGAACAGAAATGGAAAAGTGATGATGGTGTATGGGGCTAAATTTTAAAAATTTAAAGTCAGATTCAAAACACCTGAATTACCTGGATTTACTTCTCTATACTGACTGGCACCATAGGAATCCACAATGCTTTGGAATACATTAGTAAACTTGTTTGTTCTATGAAGCGTTGGAGGCGATGCATTTGTTATCATTTCATTTAATATGGGCTCGACTTCAGTCCCACTTGCTCTCTGCAAAATTCTGTAGACATTAGTTACATATTAACATTCTCACGAATCCGAGATGCAAAGCTTTTCTAACATTTTCTTCCTCGGCTACAGGAATCCAACATTCTCCGGCAAGAAAACCATTGGTATCGACCTAAATTGAAAATTTTTTCAGCCCAATTACATACCTTATACCGTGAACATATTCATGACATGAAAGACTGATTTCTGAATCTGGATACATTTCAACCAACCAGGAAGATCATATGACAGATCTTTGAGTATCTGTAAAAGTGGCATATAGAGTTTAACGGAGGTGTTTAACAATACGGTGTAACGATGAGTTTGTGTCGTATCAATGACAACTGTCAAATCATTTATTCTTCCTTCCAAGTCAGTTTTTTTTGTTTTACGTTCTTTTGTAGTTTTTGGACATGGGTATTGAATTGCGTTGAACCTGAATTGTGTGATTGTTTCTTGCTTAAATTAAAATATAATACCCATCGCACACTTTCGCAACAATTTGTCGCAAACTTTCCCCTCTGAAAAACACGATAAAGCAGCATTTCTGATTTGGTTCTAACTGAATGAATAAATTAAATGTTGGAAATAAAAGTTTAGGCATACAGTAACGGGGTCAGTAACAGTGAAATAATTTTCAGACGTGCGAACGAATGCAGTACGGCGACAAACTCTCCACAATACTCGTTCAAATGAAGCTTTCTTATCCCAAGGAAGGACACCAGCAACGAACCTGCAATGATTATTTTCATGGATTGTTACAGTGTAAGCATTACCAAGCATTATCATTTGGTTTCAATAAAGGTGTGAGAGGAACATCGTTTGTAGTTGACAAGCCGCCAAACCCGAATGATCTTGAAAACAGCTCTATATCATCTGTCGTTGCAGATCTCTCTAATCTCGCTTTTGTATCTTCATCTTTGTGCTAAACGAAAATTTTAACCCAAAAGAGAAATTATTAAACGGACCACTTGGAAAAAATCGGTGACCATCGTAATACACTGGAAAAACTCTTTGGCGGAGTTTAAATGTTTGCGTAACTCATGGTCGTTATGGTTCAAGTCAAGAAATTCTCTTTCTAATTGATCCAATCTCTGTTCAAGTTGAACCATTTCCGTCTGACTGGCAGCCGATAAGTCGTCAAAATTGATAGGCTTCGGCTCCAACTCTGGTTTGCAAGTAATGACTTGTTTTTCGAGGAACCCTAAACCATGATTATTCATTTATTATTATTTCAGGTCTCAATTTTCAAGGAAACTTCACTTTTTCTTTTCAAAGCAAAAAACACGATTTTCTTAATATATTCAGTAAAATCTCATTTTTTAAGAGGATTTTCGATTCTTTTCGTCAAAAAGTCAGTTTTTTTTCACTTGAAAACGTCTTTTTTGCAATTTGTACACCATTCTTCGCATAAAATCACTCACTAGTATCAGAATTCAACAAATCCGACTTCTTGACATTCAATCGTTCCGCCAATGTGTCTGCAATCGCATTCGGACCCAAAAACAGTGCATTCCATGAGTGACTTTTCCCAGCATTCGCCTTCAATTGTTCTTCTTCCTCTTCTTTGTAACTCTTCTTTTTCTTCGGTTTTTTGTCACCATCCTCTTCGTTTTCCTCTTTTTTGACAGCTGGCTCTCGTTTATCATCACCTGGCAGAATGTGGATCATGTGTCTCTGCAAAACAGTAAATTCAGGTTAACGTTAGCAGGTTGAGTTGTTTTTGAGAGGAAAAATGCATTTTTCAGGAGTTGCCAGGTATTTCCGGGCGTATTTCTAGCCAAAAAATTATTCCTGTGACGGAGTAGCCTTTTTTCGGCTTTTTCCTAGATTCATCAAGCCAAAATACAACGTGTGTCTAAAAAACGTGAAAAAGGACCGGTTTTTCTCATGAAATCAGCAAATTTTTCAGGAAAATAATTTTCCTTGTAAAGTAAACATATTGTTTATCATTTAAAATTTATCTTTTCTAATAAATGTATGAATCAAAAACTACTTTTGTTGCCGAAAGCCTGCATAAAAATTCCAAAAGCCGAAGGTGGAAGAGGATTTTCACGGCTATGTGCGTTCGCAGCAAATTTCCATTTTTGGTCTTTTTTGCTTTTTTTTGACGGTTTTTTGTGATATTTTGGTCAAATTTGTAATTTAAGTGTTAAAAATTGATAATTCAACATGTCGACAGAGATTCTGATCGAAAGATTTTGCACTATCATGTATTTTTTCTTGGTTTTTGTCAAAATCTTGTGGTTCTACCATATTAGAGTGTTTTTTCAGCGTTTTCTTCCAAGTTTAGATGTTTTTCTTGTATAATTTATGTTCACAATGAGTAGAATTGTGTATTTAGTGTGTTCAAACAGCTTTTATCGAAAAATATCGCCCAAAAATGTATTTTTCCTGATTTGTCAGGAATTTTTTCAACTTTTGATTGTTTTTCACACTTTTTTCTTAAGTTGACAAGATTTTCTTATTGAAGTTGTCGTCAAAACGTTGGAAGCTGATCACTTACTCTACTTTAAAGTTTCCAATCGAGAATTCCACTTCAAAACTGTAAATTTCTCAACGTTTCAAAGACATTCCCCATTTTTGAGTGTTATTCGTTGATTTCTCTCATGTTTCTACGATTTTTCACACTATTTTTATTTTAAATGATGAAAAACTGTTACTTTAGTAGATTTAAGTTGTTTCTAATCGTAAAAACTTGTTTTTTGCTCACTTTTCTTGTAAAATCCCTTTGAATAACGTTTTTGTACTTTTTCATGTAACATTTTCATCTGTATCTAGTTTTATCTTATTTGTAATCATGAATACACCGAACCGGTATTTACAATGGTCAGTTATTCATTCAATTGAGGAACAGATGGATAAAAATGACAAAATAGACCGCCATATTTGAGCGAAAAAAGTGAAAATCCGCCGTTTTTCTGGCTTTCGGAGCCGAAAGGCAGAAACTCAGTAGATTCGCTTCAAGTATCAGCGAAATTCCAAAATATTTCGGTTTTTCGAACTGTGATTGTTGAAAATTTTGTAAATCACGGTTTTATTCAGTTTATCATCCTCATCTTTTTCTTGCGAAATTGGACTTTTATGAAAAAAGTGTATTTTCTAACTTTCGAAGGCGAAAATTCCCACGCTCTCTTCTTCCCCGGAAAATACCTTTTCAATTGTCTAAATCTTCTGTTATACATCCTATTTCTCGGTTAAACCCGATGATTCTAAACCTAAGTATTTGCAGGGTTCCGATTCAGAAAGCGACACTGGTGCCGCTGGAATCTGGAAATTAGGTAGCAGTAGCCTAGGAGGAAGCCTAATGATCCCACCACGACGCAGTTTTCACCAACAACAACAACGACACCATAATGATTCGGCGGATAGTGGAAGTGGACCAAGTTCGAGCTCTAATAATATCGAACGATTATTGAAAAGGAATCGAAGGAAAACTATGGCTATTCATGGTTGGTTTTTTGATTTTTTTTCGCAAAAATATAGAAAAACCATTGATCTGCAAACAAATAAGGTCAAAATTTAGCCAATTTTCATAGAACATCAAGCCTACTGTTTGATTTCGCAAGAAAAACGACTGTTTAAAGCTTTTTAAGAAATAAAAACACGTATATCCTTTCTGATTTTTGCTCATCAAACCCAGCAAAAACACAAAAACGTGAACTGAACTACTGGGATTTCCGTCTAATTTTTTTTTTGGAAGAAATATGTTTTGTTTAATTTTAACAATAGGTTCAATTTCCTCTAAATCATTGCAAAAATCTGTACATTTGTGGTCGAAAACCTTTTTATCACGACTTCAGAAGTCGCTTCTTATTTTGTGAAAAATGATGACAGATGAAATAGCAACTATCATTCGATAGAAAAACCACATAATTGGGGAACGGTGACGACCGGAAACTGCATGCTTCTTTTCAAAGAGTGATTCTTTGGTAGTTCGAATTCGAGATTTTGGAGACGTTGTACGGGAAACTAGAAATTCCATAAGAAACTAGAGATTTGCGTTCACCTAGTTACCACTTTCAAACCAAAGTCCCTTACTTATTCAGTGAATGGCTGATTTAGATAAAAAAAATTCATTAAAAAACAAATGTGTTAATTGTCTTCATCCGAAAAGTGGACGAACTACCACAAAAATATTCTCATTTGTCTACAAAACCGCACTCATCATCAAATATTTTGAAAGTAACAATCCTATTCGCCGATCTACACACATTCCTCGACAATATAAAAAGTACATGGAAGTTATTGGAGAATCGAGTGATCTATTTTCAGAGTGTTATCAAGTCATTGTTGATGGCACTTGATGTACCAATTGATCAATTACATTTTGGGGAACTGAGTATCGGTTGTCGAGATGAGAAACATAGAATTTCGTGGAAGCTCAAAAAAAGTACCACAGCACTTATCTAGAGGACATAGATATTGCTAATGAGTCATATATTTTACTAAAAACTGTCATAGATCCATAGCATAGATCTCCTCTAGTCATCATAGACCTTCCCATAGATCTTCCTATATGTATCTGGCAGTGACATAGAACTTGCCATAGCCATAGATTTCTTGCTGCATAGAACTTGCCAGTTCAAACAGATTTTCCGCAAGTCACCAAAGAACTTTTCAAAAATCCGATTTATGGAGAATGAGGTATAGATTTGGTAGATTTGTGAATGAAAAAATAGAAAACTTGCTTTGAAAAGCCCAATAAGTTCTATTGATGAAGGGTTTATATTAACTTTCGAGAAAATTTCCCTTTTGAAATGGTGAACAATTCAAAAACAGTTTTGGTGTTTGATTAAATTTGAACTCAAATTAAAAAATTAAAACATAATCTACTAAAAATTGATACCAACTTAATTTACTGAAATTGGTTTTACATGATCCGACAGATTCAGAAGAGGATAAAGAAAAAAGTTAAGTTTAGAAACGAAACAGCCTAATTTTTGTAGTGATTAGAGCCATGGCCGCCTTGCTGCCTTATGATAGGTAGATGGCTACAAAATTACATCAATGTTTTGAATCGTATTTTAGCCATGTTTTAGAAAACAGTATGAGAAAAAGAGAGACGCAGAGATTTTGTGATGCGATATCTTAGAAGATTGACAGTAAAAAGTTGATTATCCAGATTTATCACTTCATTCTAAACATGGAGGTATGCTTGATTTTGGGGGAAATCTACAAATTGAAGGAAATCAAATCAAAAAGTTGAAACTTTGATAATTTTTGATGAAGTTTTACATTTCTTCAACACAAATTACGTGTTTTTGGCAAAGGGGACTGGCTGACCGGAGTAAACATAAAGGGGAAAGTGGTACGAAAAACAAGTCAGCTTGTGTCAAAAATCCTTGATTTTTAAAATAGGATCGTGTTTTTTGCAGAACATACTCATCTCGAACTGGTAGCTCGTTGATGGCACCAGTACAAGACACAAGGAGATGGTCATTGGCATCATTACCATCGACTAGTGGATACGGTACACCTGGGACTGGTAGTAATTCTGGTGTTTCGGTAAGTTTTGAGTTCGATAGAGCATATTTTCTATATACGCAAATTTTTCAAAAATCTATCATTTTGCAGAGCCAATACTCTTCATCTGAACAAATCGGTAAAATGGTCGACAATATGCGAATATCCGGGCCAGTTCGTCAGAATTCCAATCGATATGATAGTAATGATAGTTATGATGATACATCAAGTCAGAATAATCAGAATTCCTTCCTGAATCGACCTAGGAGTCGGAGTTTGACGTGAGTTTTTTCAAAATCTGGCCGTTTTTCAACAAAAAGTTTTTAGAAGTCCCATGAAATTCATGAACGAATACAATTTGGAAATGGTGAATCGAACGAGTGTCTATAAAGCTCGATTTCCAAATGCGAAAGTGCAAATGGAAGAGAGATTGAAGACGTTTGTGGCGGAGAATGAGCCATTGAGTGGTGGAATATCGATGGGTGAAGGTGGTGGAAATGGTGGAAGTGATGAGGGTGATGATGAGGTGGATGATGCGGTGATGAGGAGTAGAAGATCAACGGTTCTTGACGCTGAAAGTTACGCTGATCGAAACCTTCTCCGATTGATTGGCGACGGTGCCACCCGCGTCCTTCACCATCAAATCGTTGAAATCGCTGTTGATTGTTTATCAAAATCGAAAGAAGATTCAATTACATGCTCATATTTCTGTGAAATGAGTCAACGACTAGAAGAGACGTTGAATGAGGTATTTGTTGGGGGTGTCGATCAGTTTCATAACAAATTTTTGCAGGCTCAAATGAAAACACGCCCAGAATCGTTGGAATATTTGTCAAAGTTGGTGAAAAAGCTGTTAATTGTTAGTCGACCAGCGAGATTGTTAGAGTGCCTGGAATTCGATCCGGATGAGTTTTATCATTTATTGGAGGAAGCTGAAGGTGTTGTGAGAAAGCAATTGGGTTCTGGAACGGCTAGATTACCTGATCTACCACAATATATCATTGGAAAGTTGGGATTGGATCGAGATCCATTGCTAGATTCAACGGAACATGTGGAAACATCGGAACCATCGACCAGTGGAACTGGAGCAACGGCGATTGGTGGGAAAAGTTGGCCGGATGCGAATCGAGCACCTTGTGAAGATGATTTTGATACTATAAGGGTGAGTTCGAAATATAAAAATTGAATTTTTAGTACCTAGTGCTATGCTGATATTGGTCGATGTATTGTATTGACGAAAAGTATTAAAAATAGTTGAAACGTACGTCAAACAAGTTAAAAAATTGAAAAAAGTTAACCTCAGCAAAACTATTTTTCCAGCTGGTGAGCAATGGAGCATACGGAGCAGTATTCCTAGTCCGTCACCGTGAAACCCGCCAACGTCTCGCCTTGAAAAAGATGAACAAACAAACACTAATGCTGCGTAATCAAGTCGATCAAGTATTCGCTGAATGAGATATCCTCACAATGGCCGATAATCCATTTGTTGTGTCATTCTATGGATCATTCGAAACTCGACAATATCTGTGTATGTTGATGGAATATGTTGAAGGTGGAGATTGTGCGGCGTTGTTGAAATCAGCTGGAACATTGCCGGTTGAATTGACGAGGTTGTATGTGGCGGAAACGATTTTGGCGATTGAATATCTGCATTCGTATGGAATTGTGCATCGGGATTTGAAACCGGATAAGTAAGTGGATTTTGGAGACTTGAAAAAAATAAATTTGGGAATTTCAGCTTGCTGATTACTGCAATGGGACACATAACACTGACAGACTTTGGATTATCGAAGATTGGATTGATGAATAGGACGACATATGAGAAATGTGGCGGAGACACAACAATTCCAGGATAAGCAATTGTGTGGAACACCAGAGTGAGTTATTCATTGACTCTTCTTTTAAATATCCTTCATTTTGCAGATACATGGCACCTGAAGTAATCCTACGACGTGGCTATGGCAAACCAGTTGATTGGTGGGCATTGGGTATCATTTTATACGAGTTTATGGTTGGAATTGTACCATTTTTTGGGGAAACACCGGAAGTTTTGTTCTCAAAAGTATGTTTTTGTTCTAAAACTTCTGAATATCAACTGTCTTTCAGGTGATCAGTGAAGACCCAGAATATCCAGAAGACGACGAAGCACTTCTACCAGAAGCTGAAGATTTATGTAAACGACTTCTTGAAAAGAATCCAGCTGAAAGAATGGGAACAATCAGTGGTGCTGCTCAATTGATGGATCATCCTTTCTTCATATTGCTCGATTTTACATCATTGCTAAGGCAGAAGGCAGAATTTGTACCACAATTGGATAATGAGGAGGATACTAGTTATTTCGATACGAGAGCTCATAGATATAATCATGAGGCGGAAAATTGTGGAGAAGAAGAGTCGAATAGTTCAATGATGTTTCATTCGTTTTCGACTGCTAGTCCGAGACATTCGATTGTTAGTATTGATCCGAGTCATTTACCACATGTAAGTTTCTTTAAATTTGTTGAAAAGTACAAAAGGCATCTTTTCAGCTATTATCATCTGCATCACCAGCACTAATATCATCAATCGAGCGATCGAACTCGGTATCATCTGGTACACGACCAGAAGTTCGACCGGAGAGAAGTTATTCAACTGGACAAGCGCCGGATTTGTTCAATACTGATGATTCTGTGACGGCTGCCAACCTTCGTCGTCGTTTCTCTGCTCAGCGACACAATGTATCAACAACATCATCATCTGGAACTGGAAGTGGAACATGTTTCGCAACAAATACATCATCAACTGATTCATCAATTGACGCAACATCATTACCAGTATTCCAATCGAATCGAGGTAGTATTGTGGAAAGAGGATCGAGATCACCATTGCCAAAAGTGTCGATTTCGTGTGAGGGAACTGCGGAGATAGATGAGAAGAGTGCATCGTCGGCTGATGAGACTGTTAGATTTAGAGTAAGTTTTTTCGTTGATTTGAGAAAAAATATACGTTTCAATCATAGTTTCAATTGAAATGAAGGTTTTAAATTTCGATCAGTAAGTAGTATTGACAAGATTATATTGAGAATTACAGCATACATCAAACCGAACACAATCACAATTACAATTGGTCATTCCATCGATATCATCACAATCATCTGAATCAGTTGCTTCACAACCAAGGGAGACTTGCTATGTGGTGAGTATTCAAAGATCAAATTCTGAATTATTGCAAGGAAGTCAATATCGTAAAATAATTATTCACATTTCCAGATGTACTCGAATCCACAAGCATCTCAACTATCACCAGGTGGTGCATTAGCATCATCGAATGACATCGGATCACCACATCCAGCACATTTACATGAGTCACCATTGAGTGCATCAACATCGCAGGAGCCACCAATTGCAAAGACTATTACGATAAGGTGGGTGTTTTGTATTGAGAAAAATAAAGTCAGGCGGACCTATAAACAAACGTATTCATCAAAACTTTTGATAAACAAGTTGAAATATGTTTCACAATTTTATTTTCAAATGAAAACTTTTTCAAAAGTTAATAACAATGACGCAAAATTCTATCTATATAAAAAATTTGAAAACCTATAAAAGTTATCTAAATTTGCAGAAAAGGACCATTCGGCTTCGGATTCACCCTGAAATCCGTGCGTGTCTATCTCGGTGATCACTCAGAATACTACACAATTGAGCATATCGTAACAGCCGTCGTACCAGGAAGTCCAACATTTTATGCAAATCTAAATATGGATTATGATAGGTATTCATTAATTAGTGATAAGAAATAATAATGATATTGTTATAGATGGCTTCAAAAAAGATCCGAAAGAATGTTCCTTGATGATATCGATAATAAAAAACTCCTGGATATCGTCTACTTTCACCGAAAGCTGATCCAGATTTAGTTTAATAATGTATTTGATAAATATTTGATATTTTGCTTCTCCGTTGTGTTATTTTCATCGATTCAGAAAATCGACACGATATCTTATACATTTAAGAGAATGAAATAATTTATGTTCATAGAAATGGATGAATATCATGGAGAGGAAGATGGAGAAGGTGAAGAAGGAGTAGATGCGATTGAAGAAGAGAGCGAAACAGTGGAAGATGAGGTAAGTGAAACTAATTTGAAAAAAACAGAAAAAAGATTTGAAAAAACATTTTTAAACCGTTGAAATGTTATAGGAGCTTTATGAAATTTCGCAAGAATTTCAAACCTTGCAACTTGTCGATTACAATTATTAGCAATAGAGGAGACAATCTCCCGCGGCGTTTCAGTTGAGACCGCGCATAGTTTGTGGTTATTTTGAGTAGAAGATGATGTTTCAGAAAAGCATGATATTTTGACTTTAATTAAAGAATATAATGAAAACGTGACCAAACGTAGTCAAAGTCGAACAAACTGATTTAAATTAAAGTTTGAGCTCGGTTAGTTGTCAAAAGTCTCTGAAACAATTTCGATAATATTAGAAATACCTCAAAAAAAAAAGGTTTCACAGATTTGATTTTAATTTTTGATCAAATCTCGAACTTGTAGCAAACAGATTTTATAAATAGAAGTTTTTATTAGAATAATTATTTGATAATTTTTTTGAAACACAACAAATCTTTGAAGCTTAATAATCTTCCTATTCCTTTGTAAACTTTGCGATTTGTTTTCTCTTTCTCTCGAAGTTACAACAAGAATCTTTTTCACTCAAAAATTTTCATTTGTAGTCAAAAAGGATGTAAAATACTTTTCAACTTGTTCTCATTCACTAAAAATTACGTTGAATTAACAAGACAACAACCAAAAAGCGTCCGCATGCTCATAAAGAAGGTGTTTTTTACAGCAAACCGCACTATTTGGACCAGTAGCCGTTCGATCAAGCGTTCGACGAAGTGACAGTGATATGCCTGCACCAATCACACTTCAATCGCCAACACAGCCGATGATTCAACAGCAGAATAGTTATGAGAGGGATACCGAAGAGACGATCAGCAATATTTCGAATCATAAGTCAGTTTTTTTTATTTTTAGTCAACTTCTGAAATTTTCGGGCGTTTCAACGAAAATAATAGGATTTTTAGTAAAATTGCGTTGTCTTAGGCAAACTGTTGACTTTTTGGCTTGAAAATCGTATTTCTCAAGTTTTTCAACCAGGACAAACGACTTTTCACCATTGTCAAACTGTTTATCCGAGAAATTCGATTTTTAACACGTTTTTCGCATCATAATTCGATTTCAGCTGATAATTTGTTTCTGTTTCTGCATATTTTAAATGAAAACTTCCTGATCATCAGCAATTTCAACAAAAAAATTGATTTTTGATGCTTTTTAGGCGATTTTTTTCCGAAAATAATCAATTTTTGATAGAAATATGTCACATTTCATCATCAAAAGCGAATATTTTGAAACAAAAACATATAATTTATGTCCCTAACTTCTATTTGTTGCAGTGCATCATTGTCCTTGACAGTTACTGAAGAGTCGAATAGTTCAATGATGCTCCATTCGTTTTCGACTGCTAGTCCGAGACATTCGATTGTTAGTATTGATCCGAGTCATTTACCACATGTAAGTTTCTTTGAATTTTGTTGAAAAATACAAGAAGAAATAATTATCGAATATAGTCATAGATCGTCGGGTTCTACGAATGGATATGTTTATAAAATTTGATACGATTTATACATAGAAATAGGGCGAGACGATAGGAGAATGTCATAGAACCAGTATGATTTTCATTGAACTGTAAATTCTATGAATAGAATAATCTATGAGCTCGTGAAAAATGTTTGAAACTGTGAAATTTGGCTATTTCGAAAAATTTTTTAAAGGTTTTCGTTCAAATTTCAAGCAAAAATGATTATTTCACTCGAATAAAACATTTCAAGTCTGGAAAACGGTTTAAATGACAGAATAGCGAGAAAAAACTAGTAAAACAAGACAACATATCCATAATTTCGAAATTTCTGTGATTAAACTGTCAATTTCAGAACATATCATCAACTTCAATATCCGGACAAATGATTGTGGAAAGTTCGGCTGAACACTCAGAACAACAGAATACTTCCAATGATCGTGTAAGACTCGATCAATTATTGGATCAAGCTGCCGGTAATGACGATGGATCACTGATTGAACAACAACAACGAATGGCGCTGATGTTTAGTTTGCAGAGAAGGGCGATGAATGGAGAGGAGGTGATCGAATCTTCTTTATGTTTTAATTTTGAAAATTGAATATGAGTCAGTATTTTGAATTATAGCTCATATATGAATATAGAGAAAACCATAAATTTTGCTATAGTTATCAGAAACCCGAGAATATAATACAAAAATATGTTTGAAACTCCAAAATTTGAATATTTGAGTGAAAATTGGAGTTTTCCGTTCATATTTTAAGTAAAACCAACTATGATAATCAAAAAACTTCCAAAATTGTATTATGTTCGTGTTTGCACAATAAAAAAACTAAAAAATCAAGACAAATATCTAAACTTTGAAAGTTTTAATGATAAAACTGTATTTTTTAGCAAATATCGAATGAGGAAGATCAAGCAACAACACAAGCAGTTGTACGAGAAAACGATGATCAGAGAAGGAAGAGAAAGTTACATGAAGCTCAAATAGTTGGTTTGGCAATTGAAGCAGAAACAGAGCGAATGAACCGACTATTAGGAGACCCATCTCCCCCTCCTTATGAAGTTCTCTCACCACCACCGGCGAAAAAAGTGAAAACTGAGAGAAAAGATGTTAACGTTTCAAAAGAAGAGTATCGAAACTATCTGAGTCAAGTTCAAAAGCAACAATTAGACTACGAAAAAATCAGAGAAGAGATACTGAAGAAAGCTGAGGAAGAAGAAGATGGTACAAATGTGCAAGGATGTTCAAACGATTTTATAGAGCGCCGGAATGAAAACGACGATGACGAGGTGATCGAATATTTTTTATGGTTTAGTTAGGGAAATTCAATGAAAACTTCTCTGAAAACATGTTTAAAACTCCAAAATTTGAGTATTTTGGAAAAAATTTGAAAATTTATCATTCATATTTTGAGCAAAAGTGACCATCACAATCGGAAAAACGTTCAAATTCAGAGAAAATTTCAAATTTAGACCGAATAGCGAAGAAAATATTACCAAATCACGAAGAATGATCTAAACTTTTCAGTTTCAGTGATAAATTTGTTATTTTCAGGATGGCGACTCACTTGGTGGTAGGAGCATGTTCGAGTATCAACCATCAGGAGAAGTGTTGATTTCCGGTGGTGAAAGCAGCGACAATCGAGAAAGCGGAGGAAGCCGAGTGAGTAATTTGAATTTTCTCTTGTCTTCAAAACTTTTGTTAATATCAGAAAACTAACTACAGAAATAATCTTGAAAAAACATTCTGCAAATATTGATTCTCACTGAATAATTTAACGCTATAAAAATGGAATCTGAATTCGAAACAAATATTCTAAAAAGATGAAGAAAACGAAGACATAGATAAAGTAATTCTGAAAACATAGTTCATTTTGTCTCAAACGTGGCTAAGAACTCATAGATTTATGTTTTCAACTAGTTCATCTTTCAGGCAGATTCAGAAGAACAAGGAAATGATAGTGTTGAAGCACCATTTTTGGAGTATAAGGATCACTGTGCCAGAGTGTTATTCCCAAATTCCAACAAGAATCATCCGGTTTTGAAGAATTTGGAGGTTGATACACATAAAGCGGAAGCGATCGAAGCTGGATTGAGAGAGTTCCACAAGTTATTGATGAATAAGACATTCTTCCTGACAATGGTGAGGACGATGGAAGCGAATAAGTATTTTGTTGGCAAGGATCGAGTGTATGTTGGTAGTTTGCTTATGGTAGTGTTGCAAGAGAAGATGGGATACTGTACCGAGATGTTGAAGCAGTTGTTGAGGGAATTGATTGAGAAGACGATTGAGAAGAAGTTCCAGCAGAAGATTTTGTTTCGTAGGAGTGAAAGTAATGCGGAGAGTATGTTGGCCGCGTGGTTTACGTTCTTGTTGCAGGATCATTTGAGGGTGAGTTTTTTTGAACTTGAAATTGATAAAACTGGTGGCTTTTTAACCTACAAATGGCAATTTTGACACATTTTTGATTCATTTTGCTTGAAATTGCTTGAGATTTTGAAATTGAGGGTAAAAAAATATTATTTTTGGCTTGAAAATATCAGTTTCGGTTCAATTTTGAAAAAAAATAATAGTTTTGGCCCTCTAAATTGGAAAAAAATAACCTTCAAATGTCAATTTTGAACTCATATTTCGAAAGAAGTGCTAAAAAGATGAAATTTCTGAGTCGATCTTGGTTCTAGATGTCGAAATTGTAGGAAAACGAAGTTACTATCCTTTTTTCCTTCCTTTTCTTCAATTTTTAAGGAAGAATACTGCAGAATTTATCATCAAACATTGATTTTCTCGGAAAAAATAGTCCAAAAAAACTTGATTTTCCTTTTGATTCGAGTACGTTTTTTGAGAAGATTTGAAATTGAAAATTAGCAAGTTCCAGTAAATATCATATTTCGTTGTTGATAATTTTGAAATATCTTTATATTATATGAAAAAATTAACGAAAACAACTATTTTTTTCTTACAGGACGTCGATGCATCATCCCGTGTCGAGCCAGGCAATTGGAAGCGTCTCAACACATTATCCCATTATAATGTGCCAAATAATGCCATTCTATCATTGACATCGAAGAGCAATTCCCTATATAATCTGGTGAATTTTTCGTCGTGCTCCAAAACTGCGGTTAGTTTTTATTTTTTTTTCGGTTTTTACAACTAGAATGTGTTCTGCATTTAGTTTGAAGATGAGAGTCAACTTGCAAAACTGTTTCCCATCGAGAAAAAATTGTATTTTTTCCTAAAAATGACAATTTTATCATTCAAAAAGTCCAGAATGCTCAGATTATGATCTCCCAAAAAAAAACAATAATCCAAAATCTTTTTCCAGAGTATTCTATCGGATCGTAGCAAAAAATCGTCAATTTCGATGAAAAACACGAACGTGAGTTCATCAAAACCATGGGGAGCCGCATCGGAGCCGGCGGTGAGCTCATCAGCCGACACGGATAATGGCTACAAATTGTATCATCTGGTGAAACCGACGGAGCACGGACCGACCGATTCGCAAGAGAAAATGGTGACGGAAATCTATTTGGCGCGATTATTGATGATGAAAGGAACACCACAAAAGTTTATCAATGATTTGTTGGAGTCGATATTTTTGACGAGGACGTCGCCGCTGCCAAGTTGTATCAAGTATATGTTTGACTTTATGGATGAGCAAGCGGCTGAACATGGTATTAGTGATGCGGAAGTGGTGCATGCATGGAAGAGTAATGCATTGCCGTTGAGGTTTTGGGTCAATTTGATTAAGAATCCGTGAGTTTTTTCCTTTGTTTCGAAAAATTGAGCCAAACATTTTGTCGAGTTTCAAAAAGAAGAAAATCGTTCTTTTGGGCTTACAAGCTTAAGAATGTTAAAAATGTGGAAATCTGGATTATTTTAAAAATTGCTCAAAAATATTTGAGAAACATTGAAATTCCACTTCTTTCTACGATTTTCAGAATAAAAACCCAAAAAAAAACGTCAAAAAACAAATATAACACCGGTTTTATCTGAAAGTTTTCAAAAATCGAACGAAAAATTCTGCTTGAAATGTCTGAAATTGTGGATAAACCTGTGCAATAGTTCTTGCATCAATTCGAAATTCCTAGACGAAAAAACGTAAATGTTTTGCGGATACTAGCAGAATTTAGAAGAAAACTGCGAATTTCTGTTTACAAACTGTTGAATAAGCTGTCCAACTGTTTCAATTTTTCATTGTTTGGAAGATATGATGTCTATGTAGGCGAATCGTTCATAGTTTTACCCAACTTCCTTTGATTTTACTCACATTTTACAAAAAATCGAAAAATAAACACAGAAAAAGAAGTTCTATTTCCAAGACGATTCAGGAAAAACGTCTTTTTTTAGCCAAAAATTTTTTGATAAGTTCCCAATTTCCATATTTTCGAAATAGTTTTCTATGAAAAATGTCAAATCACTTTTCAAAAAAAAGAAGTGTGTAATTTTCAATTCATTTGTCTCATTTTGCTTTGACTTGTTCTAGAAACCTCAAAAATTTTTAATATTGTAGAGGAGAACGTGTTTTTCGGCAGGTTCTTGACTCAAATTTGTGTTTTTGATAGTAAACTATGAAGAAAACGAAATGACGAATTTCGAAGAAACCTTGAAAATAAACATTATATCTGAAAAATTTCACCCAAAAAAATTACGAAAATTTCTGGAAAAACCACCAATCCCTCTGAAATTGTCAATTTTTGCAGTCACTTCCTGTTCGACATTCAAAAACCCACCAAAGTCGAAGGCTGTCTATCCGTCGTTGCTCAAACCCTAATGGATGCATGTTCCACTCAGGACCATCAATTGACAAAAGACTCGCCATCCTCCAAACTACTATTCGCCAAGGATATGTATCAATATCGCGATCAAGTTGATAGTTATTACACTGAAATTGCACAAATGCAACCGATCGATGATCAACAAATGGGTGCAATGTTGAATAGTGAAAGCCGACAACATAACGGCGAATTTTATGTGTTCTCGGCGTTGAATGAGTTGTACAAGTACTTGGATCAATATAAGGAGAGTATTATCGATGCATTGGAGAGCAATGAACATGCACAAGCATCCAGGTTGACTGGTAGATTGAAGGTATGTTTGGTTTTTTTAAATCGAAAAAATAGAAAAAACGTTGAATTTTGGCGAGAAATTGCATTTTTCGTCTAGACTAAGCTTGAAAAATCAGTTTTTTATTCATTTTAGTCGAGAAACTGACAACTTTTGGTGGAAAATTGCGCTTGTTGTCTTTTATGTGATTTTTCGAAACTATCTCAAAAAGTCAGAAAATGCAAAATAAAACCTTCATAGACCCCCTTCGATCCTTTTGATGTTTGTTTTTTTGTTGATAATTTGATAATCAAAAAGCTCCGATGAAAAAGCTCCGATTACATAGAATGAGAGAAGAAGTTTGGATTCTTACCATGAAATTTGGGTCGCGACACGAAAACATATAATTTTTCGTGTTGAGACCTGAAATTCTGAGATTTTTAAAAAATTGTGGTCTCGCAACGAAAAAAAGTTGAAAAGTGGAAATTTTCGTTCTGAGATGTTTTGGGTCTTACCACGAAAACTCTTTCTAAAATTTGAAGATGAAATATTGTGTCTCGACACGAAATTATTAAAATTTTCGTGCTGAAACCTGACAACTCCTATTTTTTGCCTAAAATTGGAGATCCTAAAGCAAAAAATTTGTCTTTTCCACAAAAAAGAACAAAAAAAGGAACTTTTTTCCAGGTCGACGAAAAATCAAAACGTCATGGTGGTGAATTGGTTGCATCTGTTCTCAAGGTATTCAAATTTCCTCATTTTTTTTTCTTAAATTCCTCTTTTTTTCAGGCTCACGACGTCTCGGAAATCTTCGTCCTTTGTGGTGGACATATTTCACCAATTTTGGTGGCTGCTGAGAAGTTGGGCATCAAAATTATTGATACGAGACATGAGGTGGGTGGTTTGACCAAGAAAATGAATTGTCGTCAAGTTTGGTGTCTAGTCCGCAACAACAAGGTACTGGTGAATGCAGACTATACACCTTACTTGACGACAAATAAGATACCATAGCTATACTGTAGAAATCGGTCAACTGTGCCATTTTCTAGGTAACTGCCGTATTCGCCGCCGATGCCGTCGCCAGACTTCGCCAAACGATTGGTGTCGCCGCAGTCACCGCTGGACCCGGACTCACCAACACCATCACAGCAGTGAAGAACGCACAAATGGCGGAGAGTCCGTTGTTGTTGATTGGTGGAGCTGCACCAACATTGTTGAAGGGAAGGGGTGCATTGCAGGTATGTCATAGAATTTGAAAATCATAGAACCTGAATTTCATAGAACTTGGAATTCATAGAACTTGATAATCATAGAACCTGGAGGCCATAGAATTTGATAATCATAGAACCGCGGCTTATAGAACTTGTGATTCATAGAACGTAAATTCCATAGAACTCGATAATCATAGAACCTGGGTACCATAGAATTTGATAATCATAGAGTTTCGGTGTCATAGAATTTGAAAGTCATAGAACCTGGGTGCCATAGAACTGTATCGTAGAACCTGGGTGCCATAGAATTAGCTAATCACAGAACCTGGATCCCATAGAATCTGAATTTCATAGATTTTGATAATCTTAGAATCTGAATTCCATAGAATTTCAAAATCATAGAACCTATATTCCAGGACATTGACCAAATGGTGCTCTTCCGTCCATTGTGCAAGTACGTCGCTCGTGTCGAACGCCTTCGTGACATCATCCCATCACTTCGTCAAGCGATCAGTGTTGCAAAGTCAGGATGTCCAGGACCAGTATTTGTTGAATTTCCGGTTGATGTACTGTATCCATATGAGTTGGTTGTCAAGGAGATTGGATTCAATCCAAATGCCAAGGGATTCATTCAGGTAAGATTCATTGATTCATAGACTCATTAACCTATGCAAATAACCTACTGATTATCATATCAGCTGGAACGAAGAATTTTGTGCATAGAATCTAAAAAACTCAGAATATGATTCATATAACCTTCGGATTTTAAATATTCTATGCCAACTTCCAACACTTTGTTTTCTGATTCTATGCATAGAATCTCTCATAACTTTCTTGTCTCGATACAGAGATCTCCCAAAGTTTTATGCTCATAGAAAAATAGAACTATACCATATCATAGAACCAAAGAACTAACATATGACTGTCATAGAACTATCATAGAATCATAGAACTATCACATAACTATCATAGAACTACATCATGAAACCATATCATAGAAACATAGCATAACATAGAATCACAGAACTATCAAAGAACCTATCATAAAATTCCATAGAACTTCATTCAACCTATTTTTTTCAGAAAGCCCTCAACTACTATCTCCGTTGCCACGTCTCCCGCCAATTTGGTGGCGCCTTCATCCCAACACCAATCACACCACTCCCCACCAATATTCCACTCCCAAAATCCGATGAATTGAGCAAAATTGTGGAGCTCGTCAAAAACTCGAAACACCCGGTATTACTCATCGGCTCACAAGCAACACGGCCACCAATCAAACCAGCTGATTTGATAAACGCCGTCGAGAAATTGGGATGCCCTGTATTCTTGGGCGGTATGTCACGTGGATTATTGGGCAAAGATCATAAACAACAAGTGATGAGAAGAGATGCATTGAAGGATGCTGATTTGACTATTTTGGCTGGTGAGTTTGATATTTTTATATGAGAAAAATATTGAAAATAGCCTAAAAATAGACGAAAAGAGAAAAATTTTGACATGTTGCCTCAAAAAACGACTCGAAAAAGTGTAATTTTCTTCAAAATTCGAATCAAATTGTGCGTTGAAAACTTATGAAATTCACAATGAAAAAAAAAAACAATATTTGAATAGTACTATATCCCAACTTTAAAAATTTCCAGGTACCGTCTGCCACTTCCGTCTCTCATATGGTCGAAAATTGTCGAACACGAAGATTGTGGCGATAAACAGAAATCAATCTCAATTGACCAAGGTAACTTATTTGAGTATTTATTTTGTTCTGATGTTGAAAGAAATGGCAAGAAAAGCCTGAAACTCAATGCCAATGATCCATATTGTTAATCCACATTGATCCAAAAAAACTTTTTTTGCAGAACGAAAAAGCATTCTGGAATGCGGATGTGTCGTTGAAATCTGATGTGGCGATTACATTGATTCAAGTTTCATCACTTCTTGGCGTAAGTTTTTTTGGCTTTTTTCACCGAAAACCGATATGGACTTCACGACTAAACCATGAAAATCTAAATTTACGTTGTTTTCAAAAAGAAACAAAGAAAAACTGTAGACTTTACCAAACGAAACCTGTCGAAAAGTTGATTTTTGTGTCAAGACCCAACAAGAAACTTTTCACATTCCCAAAAAATGTGAAGTTTTTTTTGAAAAATTCCGCTTTTTTGCAGTCAAAATACTCGAAACCAACCGATTGGATCAACCAACTCCGCGCCAAAGACGACGAAAAAGAAGTAAAATGGTTGGAGATTGGCGCATTTGGAACATTGGGTGTTGGTGGTGGATTCGCACTTGGCGCAAAAGTTGTGCATCCGGATCGACCGGTTTATATCATTTGGGGTGATGGATCGTGTGGATACTCGTTGATGGAGTTTGATACGTTTGCTAGACACAAGTGAGTTGCAAGAGAGATCACAGAATCGGGATTTCATAAATTAAGGAGCATAGAATTTCATAGAACTTGAAATAACATAGAATGAGAAATTCATAGATTTCAGTACCATAGAATATGATATCCGTAGAGCTTGAAATTCATAGAACTTCCCATTTCATAGAGTTTGAAATTCATAGAATCCGAATTCATCAAATTGTTTTTACCGAACTTTTGAATCTGTCTATCTATTGATAATCGATCGATTCACATAGAAATTCATAGAACCTAGTAACATAGGATTTCATAGAATTTTTAAAATCCAAAACAAACACATTTTTTGCAGATTGCCAGTCATCGGAATTATCGGAAATGATGCATGCTGGACACAAATCGCTCGTGAACAAGTTCCAATGTCTGACTCGGCCGTTGCTGTTGATCTAGCTGTAAGTCATTTGAAAATTGTATATTTCGTAGATTTTTGATTCATAGATTCATAGATTCATAGATTCCCAAATCAAAAATTATTTTTTCAGAGAACTCGCTACGACAACGTCGCCATATCACTTGGCTCATGGGGTGCAGCAATCGATGATCAAAACGTCAAGAAAACCACGGAGATATTGAATAAGGCAGTGGAATTGAGTCGTGGCGATAAGCGACAATCAGCATTGATCAATGTGTTGATCGGAAAAACCGACTTCCGCGAGGGATCCATTTCTGTTTGAGAATCTCACATTTTTTCTTCATCTTTTTTTTGTGTTGTGTATGCCAAATTTCATAGGCCCAAATTCTCATTTTTCATTCCCCAGAAACTTTTTTACAATTGACTGAGTATCAAATGTCACACTCAGCCAATATCTATCAGTGCTTAACTATAATTTATTCATTTTCTGTGTTAAGTATACCTTATTTGATAGGCAATCTTTTTTCATTTTTAAACCTAAACATTTATTACAATTCACTTACTTATAGCAGTATGTATTTATTTATCATCCAAAAGATTGCAGGAAAATAAATATTTGAAAAACAATGGTATTCAAAAAAGCATATGCATTCTCAATTGAACCGAATCTCAAAGATCTGAAATATCGTAGAACTTGAAATAACATAGAATGAGACATTCATAGATTTCAGTACCATAGAATATGATAAAGAGCAGCATCGAGGCGAGTGAAATACTACTCGTCTTGAATCACTTGGACGCCATTACCTAAATTTTTTAATGAAAAGCTTCCAAAACTATGCGTGAACCAGAAACTCACACACATTCAACGTCATCCACTCATTTATCTAGAAAGCAGTCGAAACAATCATTTCCAGTCCCAAATAATACTTCAACGTCACCGGCATACAAGAATATAATTGTGAAATGTTGGCGATGTTTATTTTGTGGGTGAGAAAAGTTGTCGCATGGATGAATCTATGAATCTATGAATCTATGAATCTATGAATCTATGAATCTATGAATCTATGAATCTATGAATCTATGAATCTATGAATCTATGAATCTATGAATCTATGAATCTATGAATCTATGAATCTATGAATCTATGAATCTATGAATCTATGAATCTATGAATCTATGAATCTATGAATCTATGAATCTATGAATCTATGAATCTATGAATCTATGAATCTATGAATCTATGAATCTATGAATCTATGAATCTATGAATCTATGAATCTTTGAATCTATGAATCTATGAATCTATGAATCTATGAATCTATGAATCTATGAATCTATGAATCTATGAATCTATGAATCTATGAATCTATGAATCTATGAATCTTTGAATCTATGAATCTATGAATCTATGAATCTATGAATCTATGAATCTATGAATCTATGAATCTATGAATCTTTGAATCTATGAATCTATGAATCTATGAATCTATGAATCTTTGAATCTATGAATCTATGAATCTATGAATCTACGAATCTATGATTCTATGATTCTATGAATCTATGAATCTATGAATCTATGAATCTATGAATCTATGAATCTATGAATCTATGAATCTATGAATCTATGAATCTATGAATCTATGAATCTATGAATCTATGAATCTACGAATCTATGAATCTATGAATCTATGAATCTATGAATCTATGAATCTATGAATCTATGAATCTATGAATCTATGAATTCATGAATCTATGAATCTACGAATCTATGAATCTATGATTCTATGAATCTATGAATCTATGAATCTATGATTCTATGAATCTATGAATCTATGAATCTATGAATCTATGAATCTATGAATTTGATGTACTTACTGTATGTTTGGAGGATTTGAACCAAATGTATTTATCATAAAACAATAAAAAGTTAACAAATTATAACAAAAATTAACACGAAACCAACAATTTTTTTGGTCTGAAAATAGTTTCAGCCAGTCAAAAAAATCAATTTCTAACAAGCAAAACACCAATCGAATACAAGGCCTGAACAGCAGCTAATTGCTCTTTTCTTGCCACATTTTTCGTTAATTTTGAGCTGAAAATGGTGTCCAAAGTGCGCCATTCGGGGTAGGCATCGGTCAGGATTGTGAAGACGTCGACGCCGGAAAATGGAAAATCGGCGAGTTGCTCCGGACGGCCCTCGAATTGACGGGAGTTGGACATGCGGTGGGCAATGTAGCAGGTGTCTTCGGATTCCATTAGGAGTCTGGAAATGAAAGGTTTAGGTTTAGAGACGCTGGAATTTTTAGCTAGAAATTTTTTTGAGAAAAAATTCACGTTTGGGCTCAAAAATTGGCTGAAAAAAATCCAAAAAAGTGTAAATTTTGGCTCAAAAAAGTTAGAAAAATTAGCTCAAAATCAGCCACATTGGCTTAAAATTTCTCTTTTTTAAATTTAAATCGGCTCAAAACTTGAAAAATAGGTTTAGTATTCGCATACTCTTTTCCATTTTTTGGGGCGTATGAGCCAACTTTGGCCATTTTTGAGCCATTTCAGAAGCTCCAAAAGTTGGCTGGCAAATTTTCTGAAAAGTTGCTTAAATAACTGGAAAATCTGTATAATTCGACTGAAAACGCTCAACCAACTGGCTCATTTGATGTGGAAATTGGCTCGAAATATGCAAAAAATTGAGTTTCAAAAAAATGGAAAATTCAGAAAAATGGACTCAAAAATAGTGAGAATTGGATCAAGAAATAGAAGAAGTTGGCTAGAAAGTATGGGAAATGAGCACAAAAATTAGGAAAAATTGGCTAGAAAAAGTGGAAAATAAGCACAAAAGTTTGAAAAAACTGGCTCAAAATTTTGAAAAACTCAACTGAAAAGCTGAACAAATTGTCTCATTTGATGTAGAAATTGGCTCAAAATGAACAAGAATTGATTCAAACAGTTAGGAAAATGAGCTCAAAAATCAGCCAAAATGGCTGAAAAAGTTGGAAAAAATGGCTCATTTTAAGTTCAAATCGGCTCAAAATCTTGTAACTTAGACTCATGATCTACAGTTTTTATTTTTTTATTTTTTTCCGACCTCATGAGTTTGGCCATTTTTGAGCCATTTTCTGAGCTCCAAATTTTGGCTCACAACCCCAAATTTTCTAAAATTTTCCAAATAAAAATTCAAATATCCTCACCTCTGAGTATGTTTCCTAACCAATTTAACCTTAGTTTTTGCATTAAACTCGACCAATTCATCATCCAACAAGTTGATTGATGAGCCAAGGACACTCCATTTTTTCTCGTCTGAAAATAATTCAAGTTTTCAAATTGTCATAATTTTGCTAAAAATCGATGAATTTTTATGTGCTATGTTTCATTTGGAAGCTGAGATTCTGAGCTTTCCAAAACATTTTTGATCTCCAAAAAATATTGATTTTCAGCCAAGTTACGGTAGATCAAAGATGACCAACTTTTTGAAAAAAAAAACGTTTTTTTCAAACTACCATAACTTTGCTCAAAATCAACATTTTTCCATGCTCTTTGGCTCATTTTGGAGCTCACATTTCCACCTTTCTAAAAATTATTAAAACACTCACCTGGTGTCAACATTGGCGGCAGTGCGCCCTTCATAAACTCCCTCGCCATGATATCAACCGCACTTTCAGCCAAGTTATCAGCGACCAAGTTTCGCAATTTGCTCATGTGTCGATCGAATGGGATCCGGAATTTTGCGGTGAAATGTTCCGCTTGAGAGTAGTCCAAATCGGCGACACCACTCATATCGAATAGGCCGATCGGGAGACCACGACGAAGTTTGTGGGAGGTCTCGGATAGGGCAGTGACTGCTTGAGGGATCTGGAAAAGTGTTGGATTACTGTAGGTAGATGGGGTACTGTAGATAGACAGGGTACTGTAGCTAGATTGGTTATTGTAGATAGATGGAGCACTCTAGGTAGAAGGGGTACTGTAGATATGTGGGGTACTGTGGATAGATATGGTACTGTATATAGATAGGCTACTGTATACAGATGGGATACTGTAGGTAGAAGGGGTACTGTAGATAAATTGGCTACTGTATATAGATGGAGCACTGTAGCAAATAAGACCTATGGTAGTTTTAGGACTACTGTAGTATCGATCTTTCCAAGACCCGAAAAGTTCTGATTTTCGTTCCAAAAACCTGGGTTACTGTAGTTGAAAAAAATTGTTCAGGACCTAATTTTTTTGTCAGTGAGGATTATTGTAGATACCAAAGGTTACTGTCAAAGCTAGAAAAACTTGGACTACTGTAGTTTCAAATTTGGTGTTGAGACTCGAAAATCCTTGGGTTACTGTAGTTTATGGAATTTCGTGTCAAGACCAAGTAATTTAAGATTTTTCATTTTTTTTGTTAAGACTGTATAGTACTGTAGTCTAATGACTCCTAGGGTTACTGTAACCTCCAGCTCTATCATGGTTACTGTAGAAAGTCTACTGTAAAAAAAGACTCACCACTTTCTCCAACAAATTGGCAAAACTCCACTGTCTACCAGTAGATACAGTAACATGAAGTGAGTGTATATTCTCATCAGTCCTTGCCTGATGTATAAACCCTCTAGGTATATACAACATATCACCCGCCTCGATCCATCCCTCAAACGATGGAACACGTCCCTTCATATCATTTTCACTAAAATTGCCACTTGATTCCAATGGCAGCTCATCGTCGCTTGATTCGGGCGCCCAAACACGCCAATATTTTCGACCTTCGACTTGCAACAAAAACGCGTCAATCTCGTCCCAGTGTGGCGCGAATCCGGAGCTGCCGGCTGGCGTCAAATAGGTGTTGGCGCCGACGAAACAGCCGAAGAGGTCTTGGAGAATTTCGCAGAGGTACCAGATGCGAGTGTCGAAGGTTTGCGGGTTGACGAGTTGGATGGAGTGGAGCGACTGGAAAATGGAATATTGGGGGTTGAGGCACGAGAAATGCGTCAAAGCACTAGAAATGCGTCAGTGCACTAAAATGCGTCAAGGCACTTGAAACGCGCCAACGATCTCAATTGCGTCGATCGCGGCAAAACACTCCAAACGCGTCAATGCACTGAAAAAGCGTCAGAGCACTAGAAGTGCGTCACTTAAGAAGCGTCAATGCACTAGAAATGCGTCATGACACTTTAAAAGCGCCAGCACTCAAAAAGCGCCAAGGGACTAGAAATGCGTCAATGCACATGGAATGTGTCAAAGCACGAGAAATGCGTCAATGCACTAGAAATGCGTCAATGCACTAGAAGTGCGTCAAGGCACTGAAGAAGCGTCAAGACACTGAAAAAGAGCTAGGGCACTAAAAATGCGTCAAGACACTAGAAGTACGTCAAGTAACTAGAAGTGCGTCAATGCACTAGAAATGCGTCAACGCACTGAAAATGCGCCAGGGCACAAAAAATGCGTAAAGACACTAGAAGTGCGTCAAGGCACGAGAAATGTGTCGCTGCACTAGAAAAGCGTCAGTGCACTTAAAAAGCGTCAGTGCACTACAAGAGCGTTCAACTTCAAGCCCTCGTAACTTATCTCAAAATGCGTCAATACACTAAGATTGCGTCAATGCACCCTAAAAGCGTCAGCGCACTACAAAAGCGCCAAACTTCAAGCCCTCATATCTCAGCTCAAACTCAACATTTTTCGAATCCCAAAAAAAAATTTAGAATCCTCAGATTTTGATCTACAAAACGACACAACTCACACTAATATGTTGTTTGACAATTTGCGGATAAACGCGTCCTTTGCCATTCAATGTCATCCTCTCGCCATTCTTATATTCGGCAATATTGATATTTTCCCCATATTCCAAATGATTCTTCTCCATCAGCTCAACAAATCTAGCGACGGAAAAGAGGTTTCCATAATAGTTTTTGTTGTTTCGATGGATGACGAGAATGTTGGATTGGTAGAAGTCTCTGAAAAAAGTGATTTTTTCCAAAATGTCATAACTTTGCTAAAATTCGATAAATTTTTTTGATCTACATTTCGTTCAAAAGCTTAGATTCTGAGCTTTCCAAAACTTTTTTGATCTCCAAAAAATATTGATTTTCAGCCGAGTTACGGTAGATCAAAGTTGGCCAACTTTTGGAAAAAAAAACGTTTTTTCAAACTGTCATAACCTTGCTCAAAATCAATATTTTTCATTGTTCTTTGGCTCATTTTGAAGCTCAATTTTTCAATTTTCAAAAAACAATAGACACCTACTCGAAAAACTTCTGAACATCACAATTGCCAACAATGAACCCAAAAGCTCTAGTCGCTGTCACCACCGAGTCTTCCTGAGAAAATGGGAACTTGTCGAAATCGATTGGTGCACCACCAAGTGATTTTTTCGATTTGTGGTGAATCACATGAGCTTCACGATCTTTTCCGGCGATGAATCCCTCGTCATCGGAGTCGGCGTCCATGCCACTGACGTCGGAATCTGAAAAAAAAAACATGTTTTTTAATTTTTTTTTTTGAAAGGTAGCTTGAAAATGTGGTTTTCTGGAAAATTGTGAAACAACAGTAGAATGAAAATTACGCCATCTGGTAGATCAAAAAACGAGGATTCCAAAACTTTTTTGGGATTCAAAAAATGTTGAGTTTCAGCAAAGTTAGGAGGGTTTGAAGTATTGACGCTTTTTAGTGCACTGACGCTTTTCTAGTGCATTGACGCATTTCGAGTGTATTGACGCGTTTCTAGTGCCTTGACGCATTTCCAGTGTCTTGACGCAGGTCTAATGCTGGTGCATTTCTAGTGCCTTTACGCTTTTTTAGTGACTTGTAATTTTCAAAGTCTTTCAGAAACTGTTTGCGCAATTCTAGTGCTGTGCGCATTTCCAGTGCCATGACGCATTCCTAGTGCTAGCGCATTTCTAGTGCCTTAACGCTTTTCAAGTATCTTGACGCGTTTCTAGTGCTAACGCATTCCTAGTGCATTGACGCTTTTCTAGTGACTTGTCATTTTTAGAGTCCTTTCTGAGGGCATTGACGCGTTTCTAGTGTTGACGCTTTTCTAGTGTCTCGACGCATTTCTAGTGTCTTGGAGCATTTCTAGCATCCTGACTTTTTCAAAAATTTTAGAAAAACCCCTCACCTCCTTCCTCCTCCTCTTCATCTTCCTCATCTTCTCCTTCCTCATCACTAACAATACTCGCAATATCCTCCGAATTGATCATCATCTCCTCCTCATCAATTTCAGTCACATCCTCATCAGTCATCTCATCCTCTTCTTCCTCTCCATTATCCAACTCGAATTCAATCTCCTGTGGTGTCTCAACAATTTCATCCTCTTCCTCCTCCACTTCCTCCTCCTCATCGATTTCCTCAATTTCCTCTTCCTCCTCATAATCCTCATCATCATCACTGCTGAGAACAATCAACTCCTCCACTGCCTTCTTTTTTGGAAACACTGAAAATGGTAAAGTTGATTCTATGGATCTATGGTTCTATGGTTCTATGGATCATTGATTCTATGACTTGAAAACTCAGATTCAATCGATCTATGGATCTATGGATCTTGATAGTTGTGATTCTATGGATCTATGGATGCTATGACTTGGGAGGTGAAATTCTGTTGATCTATGACTTGATAGTTGAGATTATATGAGGTTCTATGGATTCTATGACTGGATAGTGGAGATTCTATGAAGTTCTATGATCCTTGACTTCAAATATGAGATTCTATGGATCTATGACTTGGTAATGGAGATTCTATGAAGTTCTATGATTCTATACAGTGATAGTTGAAGTTCTACGGATCTATGATTATATGACTTGAAAATTGAAATTCTATGACTTGAATTCTGAGGTTCTATGAGATCTATGGTTCTTGAAAATTGAAATTATATGATTCTATGATACTAGACTTCCCAAGTTCTATGACTTCTATGACTATGTGAAGTTCTCTGGTCCTCAGATTCTATGGATCTATGGACACCCACACAAGCCATAGATCATCAAGCGTTTTGTTTTTTTCCAAGTTCTATGATCTCCACATTCTTTGGGTCATGGGATTCTATGATCCTAGGTTCTATGAATCTATGAAATAGACAAATATCATAGATCATAGATCTATGGATTTCTATGGTTCTCAGATTCTATGGATCTATGTTTTCGAAATTTTATAAAAACTCACATTGAACAGAAGTCAGATCGATCTTGCTCTTTTTCGAAGCCTTCGGCTCAACTTCCAGGGCTCGTTTTTTTGGAGCAGTCTGAAAGTTTTAAGTATATCTCAAATCTCGATTTTATTTATTTTTCGAAAAATTTATTTTCAGTTTTTTATTGCTTTTTTGATTGATCGAAGCTTTTTTTTGAAAATTGTCAAAAAGTATTTTTTTCAATCCTTCATAACTTTTCTTCAAATTGATATTTTTCCATGGTCTTTTGCTCATTTTGCAGCTCAGGTTTTCAATTTAACATAAATTTTTGAGCTTCGGAAAAATCGATTTTTTGAAAACGTTAAAATTTTTGTCAAAATCAACATTTTCCGATGATTTTTGGATCATTTCGAAGCTCAAATATTCAGTTTTCCAAAACTTTTTAAATTATCAAAAAATCTTGATTTTCAACCAAGTTACGGTATCCCAAAGTTGGTAAACTTTTCGAAAAAAATCGTTTTTTTTTTTCAAACCTTCATAACTTTTCTAGAAATCTACATTTCTACATGCTCCTTTGCTCATTTTGAAGCTTAAATTTTCACATTTACAAAACTTTTTGAATTTCAAAAAAATCTTGATTTCCAGCCAAGTTACAGTATCCCAAAGTATGTCGAATTTTCAGAAAAAAATGATTTTTTTTTTCAAATCGCCATAACTTCACTCAAAATCAACATTTTTCCATGCTCTTTGGCTCATTTTGAAGCTCAAGTATTCAGTTTTACAAAACTTTTTGAATTTAAAAAAAATCATGATTTCCAGACAAGTTACAGTATCCCAAATTATGTGAACTTTATAAAAAAAATAAGATTTTTCAAATCGTTACAACTTTTTTTTAAATCAACATTTTTCCATGATTTTTGGCTCATTTTGAAGCTCAAATATTCAGTTTTTCAAAACTGAAAAAAAATTTTGAAAAAATCTTGATTTCCAGTCAAGTTACAGTATTCCAAAGTAGATTAACTTTTTCGAAAAAAATGTTTTTTTTTTCAAATCGTCATAACTTTTCTTAAAATCAATATTTTTTCATGCTCTTTGGCTCATTTTGAAGCTCAAATTTCAAACTTCCTTTCACAATTTTTTTAACGAAAAATCAAACCTTCTTCTCCTGAAAATTGACCAGCACCCTCTCAACACCATCATTTCCAGCATTAATACGAACAATTTTGTCCTTCTTGCTCGGATGCACAAATTTCGGCTCATTGCTCGGCTCATGGTACAATAATTGAGCTGAAAATGTATAATTTTATGAAAAAAATTTTTGCAAAAAAAATTCAAAACCAACCTGCACTTTTCACATTTCCATGCTCGATTTGCGCCCATTTATCGATTTTTTCCGGGGTTTTTTGAATATTTTTCAGGGGCTTTGGTGGATTTTTTGATTTTTTTCCCATTTTTGTGAAAAATAATATTCGCTAGGGTAGGTTTAAAAATAGTCCTAATTCGAAAAAATAGGTAGGAAGGAGTAGGATATATGCTAAAGTGAGAGGAGGCGGCGGAATCGCGGAGTGTCGTTGTTGACGGAGGGAGGGGGAGGAGGTTTAGGTTTAGGTTAAGAAAGGGGGAGACGAGGGAAGGAATTGGTGTCGAGAAAATTTTGAGACAAAAAAGTTTGGCTGAAATTTTTTTGACACTTTAATAGTGGATCTGTGTATTCCGAGTTCTATGCATAGATCTTGATTCTATGCTCAACTGAATAGTAGGTTCTATGCATAGATCTTATGAACAAGCACCCATCCGGAGATCCCTAGATGATTCTATGCATAGAATTTGTCAGCTACTGTCTTTGATGTGGGTTCTATGCATAGATATTGGTTCTATGCTTGACAAAGGTAGCTGTTTTATCTATGCATAGAATCAGAAAACGGCTGTTTTCAATTCTATGTGCGATTCTATGTATAGAATCTGATAAGCGAAAAAAAACTGTTTTGCTGAATAATAAATTTATTTGGTTAAAAGCTTTGAAAAGGAATTGATTGTTTTCAATGGTGATTTGAGCTAACGCGTTACTTTTTCATAGTTTTCTTCGGATGTTTGCTGCACAGGATAGTACTCAAACACTTCGATCTTCCAGGCAAGATGTTCTGAAAATAAAAAATAAAGTGTGAACACTTATGTATATTGGTTACGGTCAATTTTGTTTTCATCCTTTTTTTCCTATTTGGCCTCAAATTTTCTGACTGACTTCCTCACTTCTTGTCTGTAATAGATTCATAGATTCATAGATTCATAGATTCATAGATTCATAGATTCATAGATTCATAGATTCATAGATTCATAGATTCATAGATTCATAGATTCATAGATTCATAGATTCATAGATTCATAGATTCATAGATTCATAGATTCATAGATTCATAGATTCATAGATTCATAGATTCATAGATTCATAGATTCATAGATTCATAGATTCATAGATTCATAGATTCATAGATTCATAGATTCATAGATTCATAGATTCATAGATTCATAGATTCATAGATTCATAGATTCATAGATTCATAGATTCATAGATTCATAGATTCATAGATTCATAGATTCATAGATTCATAGATTCATAGATTCATAGATTCATAGATTCATAGATTCATAGATTCATAGATTCATAGATTCATAGATTCATAGATTCATAGATTCATAGATTCATAGATTCATAGATTCATAGATTCATAGATTCATAGATTCATAGATTCATAGATTCATAGATTCATAGATTCATAGATTCATAGATTCATAGATTCATAGATTCATAGATTCATAGATTCATAGATTCATAGATTCATAGATTCATAGATTCATAGATTCATAGATTCATAGATTCATAGATTCATAGATTCATAGATTCATAGATTCATAGATTCATAGATTCATAGATTCATAGATTCATAGATTCATAGATTCATAGATTCATAGACTTACCTGTCATCGTATGACTACTCATATCCGCCATAAAATCATCAATCATTGAATCCAACTTCTCCAAAATATACCATTGTTATGCCCATTGACCACTTTCTCATCCCTGCCTCCAACATGTTGACCCGTCGACCATCAACTTCTCTGCAAAAAAACGTTGACTTCAGAATCGGTTTGTCAGCTTGATTTTGCACTCACCCGTCATTGTATGTCTTCAAAAATGGTATCCAACTTCCCCAAAATATACCATCGTTATTCCAACTGACCACTTTCTATCGTCCCTGGTTTGCAGTTCTTCACCTTGTTGCCCAACTTATCTATCATCATTGTCATTATCGCTTGATCGTGTGATACCTGAAAAAAGTAGAAAAAGGTAATTTCAAAATCTAGAAAACGATGTACCATGGTGTCCTGGCTGAATGTGAATGTTGGTCCTCGGGATATCTTTACTCTTCATACATTGAATCCAACTTCTCCAAAATATACCACCGTTATGCCCATTGGCCATTTTCTCATCCCTGGCTCCAACATGTTGTCCAAATCGTCGATCATCAACTTCTCCGTTCATTGTTTTGGATCGTTCTAACTCCTCTCCATCAGACCACCTGAAAAATTTCAAATTTTAACATAAATACATCGTTTATAACATTCGAATCTATGCAGAGAACTTCAAAAATTGTCACAGTATTCATAGAATTGTTCTACTGATGAATCTATGCATAGAACTTCTTAATTGGTGATTCTATGCATAGATACTACTGGAGTGTATCATATAATTTATCATAGAACTGATCAACCCGGTAACTAACCTTAACCATCATACTCCGTGAGAGAAATAGAAACGGGATATTTGGCGCACTGCGAGTAATTGTACAAATTTGGGCGAGGAACCAACGACAATATGTGACTTCAAAACTCTGAGATAGTCAACATTTTGTGTATCTATGAATCTATCAAAAACTTACACCACTCCTTCCCATATCCCGTCGATTTCAAGTTCTCGATTTTGACATTTTCGTTGATGTTGTTGATTCCAATATTTCACTACTTTTTCTCTTCCATTATCACTGTCAATTGGCTTAGGAATCGTTAGAAACCAATTCACCCTTCAAAATGGAATCAACAATGAATGCAAAAAAGTTATATAGAACAAAGAAAAATAGAATGGTGTGGGTATAGGGTGCAACTGGGTGTCAGGAAGGACAATTCCTTCCGAGAAGGAGCTAAACCTATTCGTTAGGACGAAGGATGTGAGAAGGAAGAAGGATAATTAGATGAATATTATATGGAAATATGATATCATTCTATGATAATGTTCATCATATTGCCAAATTTAGGAAAAAGGGAGCTGGATCTAAACCTAAAAAGGCTTCATGTCGAGAAGGAGCTAAACCTATGCCTCTTTTCCACCTAGTTGTGGTTTTATACAATCAGAGCCCATGGGAGCATATATACGAAAGTATGATACGAAAAATTAGGCTTATATCCTTCTAGCTGTACGCTGGGTGTAATCATATGATAAGACGTATCACCATGACAACAGAGAACAAAGGTACGGAGAGACGCAGACAATTATATATGATTCATAGAATACTAGGTTATATGCATAGATGGAACAACAATGTTGGGTTCTATGCATAGATTCAGAACTTTTTTCGTATATTCTAAGAGAGGTTCTATGCAAGGTTGTGATATCGGTTCTATGTTCTATGCATAGAATCAACGAACAACTTCATTCAATTCTATGGGCGGTTCTATGCATAGTTATGATAACAGTTCTATGTTCTATGCATAGATAGCAATCTTGTTCTGGTTGGTTCTATGCCTCGGTTCGTTCCATTTAACAAGCTCTATGCATACATCCTCAATTCTATGGCTCTCGTGATCTACCATAGAACTACAGTACCCCCAAACTTCTTATGATAAATATGCAAATGTGAACAAGATCAAATATGAATTTTTATTATTTTTAAAAAATAAAAATATATTTTGGCCATTACTGTGGGATAGTGTATATTTCACCATTTTTTCCACCAATCTCTTCCATTTTTCAATCTTCGTCATCGCAGTTGAACTTTCAGATGATGTCTGGAATTATGAATCTTTATAAATATATATATACAAATAATCTGAAAAACTTACAACATTCTCTTCCCAACTTTCTGTCCTTCCCAGATACAAAACAACTTCTTTCCCTCCAGTTTCTGTCGCTGCTGTGTGATTTAGTCAACTGAAATCTTCATTTTTTGATTACCATCAAATAGAACCATAGATCCATGGATCCATAGATCCATGGATCCATAGATCCATGGATCCATAGATCCATAGATTCATAGATTCATAGATTCATAGATCCCTAGATTCATAGATTCATAGATTCATAGATTCATAGATTCATAGATTCATAGATTCATAGATTCATAGATTCATAGATTCATAGATTCATAGATTCATAGATTCATAGATTCATAGATTCATAGATTCATAGATTCATAGATCCATAGATTCATAGATTCATAGATTCATAGATTCATAGATTCATAGATTCATAGATTCATAGATTCATAGATTCATAGATTCATAGATTCATAGATTCATAGATTCATAGATTCATAGATTCATAGATTCATAGATTCATAGATTCATAGATTCATAGATTCATAGATTCATAGATTCATAGATTCATAGATTCATAGATTCATAGATTCATAGATTCATAGATTCATAGATTCATAGATCCATAGATTCATAGATTCATAGATTCATAGATTCATAGATTCATAGATTCATAGATTCATAGATTCATAGATTCATAGATTCATAGATTCATAGATTCATAGATTCATAGATTCATAGATTCATAGATTCATAGATTCATAGATTCATAGATTCATAGATTCATAGATTCATAGATTCATAGATTCATAGATCCATAGATTCATAGATTCATAGATTCATAGATTCATAGATTCATAGATTCATAGATTCATAGATTCATAGATTCATAGATTCATAGATTCATAGATTCATAGATTCATAGATTCATAGATTCATAGATTCATAGATTCATAGATTCATAGATTCATAGATTCATAGATCCATAGATTCATAGATTCATAGATTCATAGATTCATAGATTCATAGATTCATAGATTCATAGATTCATAGATTCATAGATTCATAGATTCATAGATTCATAGATTCATAGATTCATAGATTCATAGATTCATAGATTCATAGATTCATAGATTCATAGATTCATAGATTCATAGATTCATAGATTCATAGATTCATAGATTCATAGATTCATAGATTCATAGATTCATAGATTCATAGATCCATAGATTCATAGATTCATAGATTCATAGATTCATAGATTCATAGATTCATAGATTCATAGATTCATAGATTCATAGATTCATAGATTCATAGATTCATAGATTCATAGATTCATAGATTCATAGATTCATAGATTCATAGATTCATAGATTCATAGATTCATAGATTCATAGATTCATAGATTCATAGATCCATAGAACCAACGTGAATCTATGAAAAACTTACAGTAAGCATATCCGTTTTCGTCCCGGTGATTGTTGAAGGATTGGCCATCTTAGCATCTTCGAATATTGATTTTCATCGATTTTCATCTGATCGGCTTTATTGTGTCCCTCCAGGATTGATGGTGTTGGTGCCTCTTCTGTAGTTTTTTTCGGGTGTTGATGAGATGATGAATTTTTTATCCTACTGTAGATCAAATACATGGTAGAAAAATATCAACATACCATCTTCATCTTTTTTGCAATCGAATCCAGATACTCAAACTTCTGTGTGTTTTTCAAGGATTTTCGCAGTTTCTCGACCAATTTTCTTCCATCTCATCCCAAATTCATTCATTGTCGTCAGATCGAGTTGCAGATATTGTCTGAATTTTAGAATCTATAAATCTACAAAAAAATTTTTGGAAAACTTACAAAACTTTCTCCCCACTATCAGTCATTTCCAGATACAATGCAACTTTCTCCTCATCGTCATTTTGTGCTTTTTCTGTTTTTGAAGCAAGGGACATTCCCGTCATATCTTCTAAAATGATCAACTTTTTGAATCTGAAAAAATTTCTCAAATTACCTGAGTTTCTCCACTACTTCTACACATATCCAGTCTACCTCGAGTCCTCTATCGTAACATTTCCATTGCTATTGTTGATTCCAATATTTCACTATATTTTCTCTTCCATTATATTACTATCAATTGGCTTAGGAATCGTTAGAAACCAATTTACCCTTCAAAATGGAATCAATTAATGCGAAAAGGTATGTATAGCGATGAAAAATAGAGTGGTGAACGTAAGAAGGTGTCAGGAAAAACAATTCCTTCCGAGAAGGAGCTAAACCTATTTATTAGCACTGAGGATATGAGAAGGAAGTAGGGCTATATAGAAATATGATATCAATTGAAAATGGGCATCATAGCGTCTAATTAGGTTAAGCAACCAAAAAAAAACGTTTTCGTATTGAGAAGGAGCTAAACCTATGCGCTCCTTCCGATGGTGGACATACTGATTAATTATGTTAGAAGTGGAACAATTGGTTAGAATGAAAAACGCAAATTGGAACTAAACCTAAAAAGCGGGAGGTGTTTTCGAGAAGGAGCTAAACCTATATTTCCCTCTCCCACTAGGTGTCATTTCCATATAATATGGGCTCGAAGGATTATATATAAAAAAAAATATGCTTATCAAAAAAATGTGAGCCGGTGTCTTCGAGCAGTCATATGATAAGGCTTATCACCATGACAACAGAGAGAAGAGACGCAGAAAATTTCATGGCTGACGGCTCAGATAAAAAAAATTTGGGGATATAAAAATATTTTCTTGGAGAGGAGGAATAGGGATTTAAAAATCGATGCATAGAATTTCGAAGTTCTATGACAAGTTCTATGCGTAGATCTGATGAGGTATCAGCAATTTTAAGTTCTATGCATAGTTATCAAGTTTTTCTAGATAATTCTATGCATAGAATCATCAGTTTCAGAATTTCTATGCATAGATATTAGGACTATAAATATTTTGAGTTCTATGAAGTTCTATGCATAGATCTGATTGATTTTTCTAAGTTCTATAAAAAATTGTAAGAAGTTTCAAAAATCTATGCATAGATCTTAACAAGATTACCATTAATTCTATGCATAGAATCATCCAACAACTGACTCAATTTCCATATGAAGTTCTATGCATAGATCTCTAGTTCATATCACATTTTTGCAAGCTTCAAGGTTCTATGCATAGATCCTTACCACTAGAACCATAGAACTACAGTACTTCTACCATAGAAACTACAGTACCATTTTTCCTTTGATCTACCATAGAACCATAGCCTTACCATGGAAACTACAGTATTCCTTCCACTGCTCTACCATAGAACTACAGTTCCCCGAAAAAAACCACAAAAAACATTTATTTCAGAGGTAGTGAAAAATGCATGGAAAACGAATGGAAAAAAACATATGAGATCTAACTGGGTGGGGGACTAAAATATGATATTTGGCGTGTGATTTGAGAATTTTTTTCAAAAAATTTGTCCAGCAAAATGAATATGGGCTTGGCCACACAACAATGTCAACAATATTCGTAGTTGTTCGGATTTTCGAGATATGGATTGCCGTTGGGGTGATGGTAGATTGGGTTGTTGTCCATTGGTTGGAAGGTGAAGAGATCGCATACCTGGAAGGAAGTTACTTGATTTGCGTCAAGGCACGAAGTTTGCGTCAACACCAAACATGCGTCAATGCACTAGAAAGGCGTCAATGCACCTGAAATGCTTCAAGAAACGAAAAATGCGTCAAGACACTAGAAATGCGTCAATGTACTAGAAAGGCGTCAATGCACTAGAAATGTGCTATGGATTTCGAAATTTTTCAATGCACTAGAAATGCGTCAATGCACTGAAAAGGCGTCAATGCACTAGATATGCGTCAAAACACTTGAAATGCGTCAAGACACTAGAAATGCGTCAAGATACTTGAAATGCGTCAATGCACTAGAAAAGCGTCAAATAACTAGAAATGCGGCAATGCACCAGAAAGGCGTCAAGGCACTAGAAATGTGCCATGTCACGAGAAAGACGTCAAGGAACGAGAAATGCGTCAATGCACTTGAAATGCGTCAAGGTACTTAAAGAGCGTCAAAGCACCAAAATGCGTCAAGGCACTACAAAGATGTCGAAGCACTAGAAACGCGTCAAGCACTATGAAGGCGTCAATGCACTAAATATGCTTCAAGACGATGTTAATACCTCAAAACTATAAACTGTGTCAAGGCACTAGAAACGCGTCAATGCACTAGAAAGATGTCAAGGCACTAGAAAAGCGCCAGCACACGAGGAATGCGTCGATGCACAGGAAATACGTCAAAAACGGGCAAGTCGTCTCAAAACACGCCAGCACTACAAAACCGCCAACACCAAAAAAGCGCAAGCATTTTAAAAGCGCCAACACCCCAGAAGCGCCAAAACCCCAAAAAGCGCCAACACCCCAAAACCACCATACCTCATTCGGTGACTTCCCATACATCTTCATCAACGACTCCAACTGCATCTCAAACGACACTTGTGGTGCCGGCACCAGTGCCGAAATCGGCAATGGTGGTGGCACCACCACTTGTGCCCTTGGAACCATCACCACACCATTCCGATGGTGTGAGTACGTGTCTGATGTCGTTGGTGTCGTCGCCGTCTCATTGGTGGTTGACACCAAGTCGTGACACGGTACCACAGCGACACGCAATGGTGTAAACCTAAAGTGTATCTATGAATCTATGAATCTATGAATCTATGAATCTATGAATCTATGAATCTATGAATCTATGAATCTATGAATCTATGAATCTATGAATCTATGAATCTATGAATCTATGAATCTATGAATCTATGAATCTATGAATCTATGAATCTATGAATCTATGAATCTATAAATCTATGAATCTATGAATCTATGAATCTATAAATCTATGAATCTATGAATCTATGAATCTATGAATCTATGAATCTATGAATCTATGAATCTATGAATCTATGAATTCATGAATCTATGAATCTATGAATCTATGAATCTATGAATCTATGAATCTATGAATCTATGAATCTATGAATCTATGAATCTATGAATCTATGAATCTATGAATCTAGGAATCTATGAATCTATGAATCTATGAATCTATGAATCTATGAATCTAATGACAGTACCTGACAGTAATCTCCTTCTTGACCGGTCCCCTATCAGTGACATTCGAATGAACACTACCAATTCCTTTGACCTCGTCACAATTCTTGTATCTTGATATCATATCAGTGACTGATAACATGCCCATATCAGCTGTTAACAGATATTCCATCTGTTTATCAATTCGTTATCATTTTTAGGTTTAGTTCCCTACCTTTGATGATTCGGCGACATCGGTCAGGAAATCAAAGACACTACGAGTTTGAAGTCGTTTTAGATCGATTGGATCGAGATGGATCAACTCCGATTCGGGAGTGGTACGGTAGGATAGGCAGAGGGAACCGCCGGAATTGAAGGTGAGACGGAGAAGCATGCAGTTGGAATGGTTGTGGAGGAGGGAGACCACCTGGAAGGAATGATGGATCTATGCATAGAATTAGAGAGGGTGGAGAGGTTCTATGCATAGAATTCTAGCTTGATAGATAGTTCAATAAAGTTTCTATGTAACAATCTATGATAAAGGTTTAAAGATCTATGCATAGAATTAGGTGGGATAGGAAGGAATGGAAAAGTTCTACGCATAGAATTCCTGCCTGATAGATAATTTCATAGAAGATAATCTAGGAGGTTCTATGCATAGAATTCTTCATGAATTGATAGTTCAACAAAGATTCTATGCGTAGAACTACAATGTAATTTTGAGGATCTATGCATAGAATCGTCTGTATGAACAGTTTTCAAGCAATTCTATGCAAAGATCATAGTCAACCTGTGGGGATCTATGCATAGATCTTAACTTCTGGGAGAATCTATGCATGGATCTATGCCGGAGGAGTAGGAGCTTTATAGGATCTATGTCATAGAATTTTGAACTCTTCGTCTAGTTGTGAGATTCTATGCATAGATCTATGAATTATCTATAGTCATGTAATGAGGATCTATGCATAGATCTTAGTTTTGTCAAGATGCGATGCATAGAACTTTGCCTGGAGTAAAATTGTTTGAAGGATCTATGACATAGAACTTCAACTTTGAAGCTCAAACCATAGAACCATGGAACCATAGAACCATAGAACCATAGAACCATAGAACTCCATAGAACTAACCGCCTGCGTATCCAAAAACCCATGAATCAATCCATCATCCCACAGTTGTTTCACATGTCCCTTCGTCTCCTGAAACAGTTGTAACACTTCCAGGAAGCCTCTCCAAAACGAGAATTTCATCGATATCGTCTCATTTTCGAATCTCAAATGCGGACACAACATGTTTTTGAACGAGATTTTTCGACCGGCTGCAAATCAAAAAAAATTAATTTTTTTGGTCGGATGCACCATGTGCCTACCTATCGCGTGATGGATATAATCCACTTCCATGCAATCGTCACACTCCATTTTTTCGGCGAACAACTCGAAATCTTGGGATAATAATGGTCGATGGACATCGGCGTTGCGTTGGAAATATTGGACACAGAGCTCGACGAAACGGTCCCAGGAGAGGGCTGGAATAGGAGGATGGAGGGGGTGGATAGGTTTAGGGATTGTTGGGGAGTGTTGGACAATCTAGAGGTTGTTGGATATTGTTGGACAACCTTACAACAATCTGGAGGTTGTTCGAGATTGTTGGATAACCTTACAACAATATTGAAACGTTTTGGGAAAATAATGGACAACATCGACACTCTAGACAAAAATATCGAGGTTGTTGCAGGTTGTTGAACTAGTTTCAAAGATTGTTAAATATTGTTGGACAACCTTCGAACAATCTTTGACAACATTTGACCGTAGACAGGCAATGTGGTTGAAGATTGTTGAACAACCTTCTGATAATGTTGGACAGCCTCTAACTATCTCCAACAATCTTCTGAAGTCAGCTGGCAACACTTGACAATCTCAAGTCGCTAACCAACAATCTTCAACAATCTCGAGGTTGTTGGATATTGTTAGACAGATGGTTGAGGCTGTCCAACCATCTACAAACAACATTCAACCAAATTTCAATTGGACAATCTTTAGGTGGTTGAAAAATTGTTTAACAACCTCCTGAGAAGGTTGAAAGGCTGACAACAATTTTAAAAAAATCTAAAATTTCCAGTCAACAATTTCTAACAACCTTCAACAATCTTGAGATTGTTGAAATTTGTTCAACAACTTTCGAAGAGTGTTGGACAAACTTCAACACTCTCCAACAATCTCGAAATTTTCAGTCAACAATCTCTAACAACCTTTAACAATCTGGAAATAGTTGAATATTGTCTAGAACTTTTCTGAGAGTGTCCCACCTTCCTACACTACCCAACAACCTCAGATTTTCAGACAATAATTCTTAACAATCTCAAACAATCTTTAGATAATTGAAGATTGTCCAACAACCATTCAGAGTGTTGGATTGGACAACCTTCAACACTCTTCAACAATCTCTAGATACTCAAAGATTGTCCAACCACCTCCTCTACCAACTCACGTGTATCATTCCACTCCATCATCAATCCATCCACTCCACATGTACCATACAACCAGAAGCATGTGGCAGTATACGACGACATCATCCGTTGCACTTGACAATCTTGATTCCGTCGTGTTGCTATCGTAAATGGTAGTGACAATGTTCGGACGTAGAAAAATTCACCAGACGGTGAAAATGTTTTGGCACGGATATAGAAATAGAACAAGGGTCGCTTGCCAACTTGACCGGATCGCATATCGAGAAGTACTGTATCCTGAAAGTACCGTATCTCAGCTCAAAATTGAGATTTTTCAACTTTTTAAAAAGATTCTGAAAGCTGACAATCTCAGCTTCAAAATGCTTTTTAGATCATTAATTTTTATTGATTTTCAGCAAAGTTACGGTAGATCAAAAAAGACTCACTTTCTGCCTCGTCGTGCACAATAAATGTGGATATTGTGCGTGCCAACCGTGCATTTTTTCATTAAAGCAGGGACTTAGGCTTACGGACTCTTTGGAGTTGACATCTGATTTTTTGTGCGCTGTGTTGCCGCCGGCTGAAAAAAATTGAGTTCTATGGATTGGATTGCTGTAGTTATGGGAAGTTCTATGGAGTACTGTAAGTTATTGGATCATAGAACTTGGATCTATGAGAGGTACTGTAGTTTTGGGAATTAATAGAACTTTGATTATGATAGTTAAGGTTCTATGGGTTACTGTATCTATGGGGGTACTGTAGGTTTGAATATCTATAGAATTTTAATTTCGTTACTTTCGGAGGTTCTATGGGGTACTGTAGTTGGTTATCTCATAGAAAGCCGGTTCTATGGACTACTGTAGTCTTGAAGAATCATAGAACTCTCATAATATCAACTTCTATGGATTACTGTAGCTGCACCCTACTACACAGGTTCTATGGAACTACTATAAGGGATACTGTAACTACAGTAGACAACAGTACCAGACTTACTGTAGCTTAAACTATGAGACTACTATGAAAATTACGGTTGTTGAATTTTTCCACAGCACCACTGCAAGGGATACTGTAGTTGATCGGACTACGGTACTACCATAGGAACACCCGACTACAGTACCACTATCACTTCAGGGGTACTGTAACTCTATTCAGCTACAGTACCCCTAACAGGGTTACTGTAGTTCCAATCCATTTACAGTACAACTATCAGATATACTGTAGCTACTATCTACTTACAGTACACCACCCTAGATTACTGTATCTACCGTACTTCCAATGGGATTCGCCGTCGCATTATTCCGTTTCACGCCACTCGTCGGTTTCATCGCCAAAAGTGCAGCCGATGGAAAAACACTGGGCGACGACGCGAATCGTTCACCATTCCGGACTTTTTTGATTTCCGATTGAATCGCTTGTGCCGTTTCTTCGCTGACAATTTGCACATCGAAGTTTTTGAAGATCATTGTCTGGAAAAATGGGAGTTTTGAGGTGACGTAACTTTTTTGTGAATCGATATAATTTTATGATCTATGTTTCATTTTAAAGCTTAAATTCTGAGCTTTCGAAAACTTTTTAGAAGACTGAAAAATATTGATGTTCAGCCGAGTTACGGTAGATCAAAGTTGACCTAATTTTCGAAGAAACCGTTTTTTTCAAAGTGTCATAACTTTCTTGAAAATTGATCAATTTTTTCGGTTTGTGTTTCATTTTGAAGCTTTATATCTAAGCTTTCCAAAACTTTTAGAAAATTGGAAAATCTTAATTTTCAGCCAAACTACAGTACTTCAAAGTTGACCAAATTTTTCAAAAAAAAAAAAGGATTTTTTTCAACTTTCCATCGATTTCTAGAAAATGTATCACTTTATTTGTTCTACTATTCATTTTGAAGCCTAAATTCTGAGCTTTTGAAAACTTTTTAGAAAACTGAAAAATATTGTTTTTCAGCTAAGTTACGGTAGATCAACGATGACCAATTTTTCGAAGAAATTTTTTTTCAATTTATCATAACTTTTTCGAAAATTGATCAATTTTTTTGGTCTACGTTTCATTTTGAAGCTTAGATAATGAGCTTTTGAAAACTTTTCAGAAAACTGAAAAATATCAATTTTCAGCGAAATTGCAGTAGATCAACGATGACCAATTTTTCGAAGAAATTTTTTTTCAATTCATCATAACTTTCTTGAAAATCGATATAATCTTTTGATCTACATTTCATTTTAAAGCTCAAATTCTGAGCTTCTGAAAACTTTTTAGAGCACTGTAAATTTTGATTTTCAGTCAAGTTACGGTAGGTCAAAGTTGACCGACTTTTTGAAAAAAAAGTTTTTTGTCAAGTTCTCATAACTTTCTTGAAAATCGAGCAATTTTTCTGGTCTATATTCCATTTTGAAGCTTAAACTCTGAGCTTTTCAAAACTTTTCATAAAATTGAAAAATATTGATTTTCAGCTAAATTACGGTAGATCAAAGTTGACCTAGTTTTTCAAAAAAAAAAACATTTTTTTTTAATTTGTCATAAATTTCTTTAAAATCGATGAATGTTTTTTATCTATATTTCATTTTGAAGCTTAGATTTTGAGCATTTAAAAACTTTTTGAATTTTCAGAAAATCTCAATTTTCAGCCAAATTACAGTGCTTCAAAAAAGACTCACCCTGGAAAAATTGGCGCAAGTAAAAGTGAACAAATTATTGGTGACCAATATCGATGAAGTCGATGGTTCGACTGATAACAATGCATCACATAATAATTGTTCATATGCTGTGTCGATCATCCTCATCATTCGTTGAAACGCCTCGGCGGGGTATTGGAAGTGCGGTAGGTTGTTGATTTCGAATTTGAAACCCTGGAAAAATAATGCGTTGGAATTGACGGGAAAATGCAGATTATTATATGTTTAGAAGGGGTACGTATACACCAGATTTGACGACAAGATGCAGATTTTTCAGAATAAACCTATTTTGTGCATTTTCGCGTGAGATAAGTTTTCCAGAAGTGATACGGTATGCACCATATTCGACGATAAAATGCAGATTTTTCCAGAAAAGTTGGATTTGTGCATTTTTACGTTAGATAATTTATTCAAAAAAGTGGTACGGTATGCATCAGATTTGACGACAAAATGCAGATTTTTCCAAAAACACAAGTATGCATTTTTCCGTAAGATATGTTGTATTCCGCAAAAAAGTACGGTATGCGCTATATCTGACGACAAAATGCACAGTTTAAAGCAAAAAAAATTTTGTCTACTTTTGCATTAGATAAGTTTTTTTTTCAAAACTGGTACGGTTTGCACCAGATTTGACGACAAAATACACACTTTCAGAAAATTCAATCTGTCTGCGTTTTCGCGTCAGGTATAGTGTATTTCATATTTCTGTGCATTTTTGCGTCATATCAAGTGTCTACAGTAATTGTCTTACTGTAGACATCCAAGCTGACGTGAAAATTGCAAAATTTTTCAAAATTGTTTGAAAAATATTAATAGGACTACTGTAGCTACACAGTACCAGGCCTACTGTAGCTATATTCAAAAACAGTAGTACTAGGAGAACTAGGGCTACTGTAGCTAAACTCAACTAGAATGGTATATCAGCTAACTAGAGTACTATGCTGAAGGATACTGTAGCTGAATCTAACTATAGTATGACATCATCTAACTACAGTATTATTATGAGGTATACTATAGCTAAATCTAACTACAGCATCACAATATCTATCTAAAGTACTATTATGAGCGGAACCTAACTACAGTATGACATCATCAGAGTACAGTACCACAATGAGGGATACTGTATTTTGTTCCGCACCGGCATAATATCTGACTATAGTACCACTGTGAGGGATACTGTAGCTATACCTAACTACAGTAACCATTTTCAAAAATTTTCAGACTTTTTTTCCCCACAAAAACCTCACCTGCAACCTGGCAGCCAACAATCCCAACACATACAAACAATCACAATAGTACCGTCGGACGCCACTCAAGTCCTCGTCGCTCAATTTTTGCATTTCGGATAATCGTTCGATTCCGGTCATCCGGAGCCGCGAATGCATTGGTACGGCATTGTGTAGGCACATTTGACGGAATGAGTCTAAACATGGTTGCAGCTGAAAATGGTGAGGTTTGGGGTGGGAATTCGTGATCTACGCGATTTTTTGGTCTAGAAAAGTTTGATCTACCGTATATCTACAGTATACTAACTGATTGCAGTATACCTACAGTATCCATACTTATTACAGTATACCTACAGTACCCACGCTAAAATAATACAGTACCCTGACACTATCACTAATTTACAGAACCATAAACTTCTACAGTATACCTACAGTACCCCTTATGACATATTACAGTATCTATACAGTATCTCCCATCTACAGTATCCCAACAACTTCTCACAATATACCTACAGTACCCCTACTATCATATCACATCTACAGTATCTTCAACCTACAGTACTCCAACTTCTTACAGTATATCTACAGTACCCCGATTTCTTAAAGTATACCTAATGCTCTACTATCATATTACAGTACCTAACTAGATACAGTATACCTACAGTACCCTTACTATCCTATCACAGTATCCTTTCAGTATCTACAGTACCCCCAACATCTTACAGTATACCTACAGTACCTCCCTCTCGCAATACATCCGTATCTTGACATCGATATCGAAATTCGGGTTCTCCAACTGTTGATACAATATATGTGAGTACCGTAAGCAGTTATTGAATTGCTGCAAATATTTTTTTGATCTACCGTACAACTACAGTATCCTACAGTATGAAATGGATCCCAAAACTCTTTCGCTTCATCATACAAGCAGGGAATCCGCACGGGTTTCGCATAATTGACGACAGATATCAGCAGACGGTTTAGGGTAGATATGGATTCGTTGTCGAATTCTGGGTGGATACGGGAGAGGATATGCATGGAGGACCACACGAGGACCACCCATTCCTCGTGGAAATAGTCGGTGTCGTCGACGATTTGGAGTTCTGGAATTTCGAAGATTGTTGAAGGCTGTTGGAGGTTGTTGGAGATTGTTGGAGGTTGTTGGAGTGTCCCTAACAATCTTCCAACAATGTATCAAACTTTTTGAAGTGTTTTAACATTCTTACAACAATGTATTGAGATTGTTTGAGATAGTTGATGTGTCTCCAACAACCTCCAACACTAATCTGAGGTTGTTGAAGGTTGTTGAAGGAGGTGGTTGGAGATTATCCAACAATAAGTTTGAGACGGTTGAAACACTCCAACAATCTTCAAACACGCACCAACAACGTCTACTAATCTCAAAAAAACTATGACAATTTCTAACGATAACCCGAGGTTGTTGAAGATGGTTAGAGATGGTTGAAGGTTGTTCAAAAGTATTGTTGAGGTGGTTGAAGATTGTTGAACAATCTCACTATTTTCCTAACAACATATTAGTATGTTGTTGAAGGTTGTTGGAGGTTGTCCATTGTTGTTATCGTTATTATGATTAATGTTAGAAATGAGCTTCAACAACCTCCAACAACCTCAACACTAACTGACAATAAACAAGGTGGTTGTTGAGAGGGTTAGAGTGTCCCAACTACCTCCAACAATCTCCCAACAATTTTATGAGGTTGTTGAGATTGTCAGAGTGTCCCAACCATCTCCACCAACAACATCCAACAATATTGTTACCATTGTCAAACCCCCTCTTCCCTCCTCTGCACCCATTCCTCGGGTACACAATATCTCCGCAATCAATCTCCATATCTATCTCTATCCATCCTAAACCTAAGCCTATCCGGTATATATCAATTGGGATCATAAATCATCACTGATCTAGATTATTCCTATGTACAAATGTACATCTTGATTTTCATTGGAGAATTATTGATTCTTTGCAAAAATTGAGGGAAAAGAGATGCATCAGACTTGACGCGAAAATGCAGAATTTTCGGAAAATTTTTTGTGCATTTTTGCGTCAGCTCTTATGCCTACAGTATCCTGGGGGTACTGTAGACAGTTGAATTGACGCAAAAATAAAGAAGCGAAGGAAAACGGTATACTGACAAAAAAGTGCAGACAGAATATTTTCAAGGAAAAGTGTGCATTTTTGCGTCAAATGTGGTGCATACCATATTACTTCAAAAACACCATATTTGACGCAAAAGTGCAGACAAAGTGTATTTTTGTAATTTCTGAATTTTCGCGTCAAATCTGGTGCATACCAAAGTATTCTGAAAAACACCACATCTGACGCAAAGATGCAGAAAAAAGTGTATTTTCAAAATTTCTGCACTTTTGCGTCAATTCGAGTGCCTACCGTACTACAATTGAATACACCACATTTGACGACAAAATGCAGAAAACTATTTTAAAGAAAAACTGTGCATTTTTGCGTCAAAAGTGGTGCATACCGTACTACGCACTATATTTTACGCAAAAATGCAGACTGCATCGTTTTTAGAAAAACAGTGCATTTTTGCGTCAAATCTGATGCACGTCCTCAAATAAAAAAATCTGCACTTTTTCGTAAGATGTGGTGTATACCGTACTACTTCTCGAAAAACACCGTATCTGACGCAAAAGTGCAGACAATTTTTTTCTGCATTTTCGCGTCAAGTGCACCAAAAAAAATTCACTCACGTTCAATCCTCTTATCCAAAATATTGATCAACGTCGCCAACAAATGTCGATTATTCGGCTCAAAACATTTTTTGTCCTCATTCGGTAAATCCGGATCGGTGGTCAAGTTGTTTAACTGTAATTTTCTGGATTACGGTAGATCACAAGGATACTGTATTTGTAGTCATTTTGAAGAGCGAAAAAATCAGCATCGAATGGCTACAGTATGACTGATCTACCGTAATTTTGACGGTAGTTATGATGGTTTGAAAAATTTCGAAAAAAAATTTTTTTTGATTTTTTTCAAAAAATGATTTTTTTGCAATCGATCAATCAAAAATTGTGTCGAATCAGATGTGATAAACAAAGTGATAAAAAAACGTTTTTTTCTGACTTACCAAGTCATAAACAATTTTCATCAATGTATCATGCGAATATTGCACTGATTGGCTCATTTTATCGCATTTGGAAGGCTGGAAAAAATTTCAGATACAAAAAAAAAATTTTCAAACAAAAAGATTTTTCTGAAAATTTTGAAAACATAGAACAAGTTCTATGAAGTTCTATGGCCATAGAACCTTAAGTTTGACATAGATTTTGTGAAATCTATGAATCTATGAAAGATTCTATACATAGAACTTCACATTTTACAAGTATGGAATCAGAAATCTATGCATAGATACTACCATACTTGAAAGGAAATATGCATAGAACTAAGAAATTGATCCATAGATCTTCACAGTGTGCAGCCATAGAACCCTATGTTTATCATAGATTCTATGGTGAATCTATGAATCTATGAATCTATGAATCTATGAATCTATGAATCTATGAATCTATGAATCTATGAATCTATGAATCTATGAATCTATGAATCTATGAATCTATGAATCTATGAATCTATAAATCTATGAATCTATGAATCTATAAATCTATGAATCTATGAATCTATGAATCTATGAATCTATGAATCTATGAATCTATGAATCTATGAATCTATGAATCTATGAATCTATGAATCTATGAAGCTATGAATCTATGAATCTATGAATCTATGAATCTATGAATCTATGAATCTATGAATCTATGAATCTATGAATCTATGAATCTATGAATCTATGAATCTATGAATCTATGAATCTATGAATCTATGAATCTATGAATCTATGAATCTATGAATCTATGAATCTATGAATCTATGAATCTATGAATCTATGAATCTATGAATCTATGAATCTATGAATCTATGAATCTATGAATCTATGAATCTATGAATCTATGAATCTATGAATCTATGAATCTATGAATCTATGAATCTATGAATCTATGAATCTATGAATCTATGAATCTATGAATCTATGAATCTATGAATCTATGAATCTATGAATCTATGAATCTATGAATCTATGAATGCACAAAAAAAACTTTTGTCTGTATATGACAACAAAAGTGTACGTATATTTGTCTCGTCTGATGAGAGGAGAGATGGTCAACTGGAAATGGGCGAGTGAGAGAGTGGAGACGCAGACGACGAGAGAACTGATAAGATAAGCGATTGGGGGGAGACCATTACCCTAGTGGGTAATGGACAGGTAATTGATACACGTGACGATTTAGGGGGTTGTTGATTGTTGAAGGTCAGATGGACCGGGGGATAGGGTGTCATAGATTCATAGATTCATAGATTCATAGATTCATAGATTCATAGATTCATAGATTCATAGATTCATAGATTCATAGATTCATAGATTCATAGATTCATAGATTCATAGATTCATAGATTCATAGATTCATAGATTCATAGATTCATAGATTCATAGATTCATAGATTCATAGATTCATAGATTCATAGATTCATAGATTCATAGATTCATAGATTCATAGATTCATAGATTCATAGATTCATAGATTCATAGATTCATAGATGCATAGATTCATAGATTCATAGATTCATAGATTCATAGATTCATAGATTCATAGATTCATAGATTCATAGATTCAGCCATATATGCAAATGGGCATAGAACTTCAAAGCTCTAAAACAATATCTATGCATAGATCTAGTAATGTTTCAATGATTCTATGTTGAGATCCATGACCATCTCAGTTTCTATGCATAGATCTGACAAAGTTAAGTGAAAACTTTTCCAAGTTTCACAGTTCTATGCATAGAATTCTGTGATGTTCGATGCTCATAGATCTCAATATTTCAATGTCATAGAATCATAGATCTTTGCATATATATATATATATAGTCTATATTCTTTGTTCTATGCATAGAACCACAATTCTATGCATCGAATGTTCTGTCTAAGGTCATAGTTTTAAAAGTCTTACGGCGATAGATTCATAGAACTATGCATAGATTTTCGGTTCTATGGCTCAAGGATGTGGAGATCTATGGTTATAGATACTAATAGTTTTGATTCTATGCATAGAATCTTGAATCTATGATGAGAAACTTTGAGGTTCTATGCATATAACTATAAGTTTCTCAACCATAGATCCAAGATCTATTCATAGAATTTCAATTGAAGAATCATAGATCTCAATTTTTTCGAATCATAGATTTATGCACAGATACTGTCATTATCTATGAATCTATGAAAGATTCTATGCATAGAACTACAGTGTTATGTCTATGATCCCAGAAAAAGTGCATAGATTGTCACGTTTTTCAAGCATAGAACCATAGAACCCTTACAAGATCTATGCATAGAACTAAAAAACACCCCATAGATCTTCACAAAATACGAGCATAGAATCACAGATCTATGCATAGAACCTACAGTTTTATATTACTAATCATAAAAGTAATGATAAATCTATGCATAGATACTACTATACTTTATGGACCTATGAAACCTTCTATGCATAGAACTATAGGATCTATCCATAGATCTCCATATAGAAGGAACAGAGAGTCACAGATATATGCATAGCTACTGCCAGATTTCAAGGATCTATGGAAGATTCTATGCATAGAATCCATAGATCTTCATAAAACCACGCACATATCTATGCATAGAACCTACAGTACTAAACAAAATACAAAAACTTCCTAGAACAGAGAATCATAATTCTATGCATAGAATCCCTGGTTTCATGATGATGATCATAAAAATCTATGCATAGCTACTGCCATACTTCAGCGATCTATGGAAGATCTATGCATAGAACCTAACAGTACTAACCCTAGAAAAATACCTCAAATTCCTCACAAAATAAAAATCCCCCAAGGTCTCACCAATAAAAAAACAATGAAAAATGTCACAAATTTTAATGGCCAAAACCAGAATTTTTCTGCGCAGTCACTCAATTTTCTCGAATTCAACAGTGGTGTGGCGTGATTTTTGATCGAAATCAGTGCTGATAAAAACTGTATCGATTTGTGTGCTCCAAAAACTGATAAAATGATAACAATAACTATTTCATAACAGACAACATAACAGGTGGGGGGACATAAAAAATAACAAAAAAAAAATTAATAATCCTTCTCATCATCGGCAATTTGTAATTGTTGCTGAAATTGTTCCAATTGCGATTTTTGTTTCTTTTGCTTTTTCGATTTTTCGCCGCCGCCAAATTTGTCGGCGGTTTTTTCGCGTAGCTCCTCGACGGTTTCGTCCTCTTTTGCCCATTCCAATACCAGACGGCGACCGTATAAATGTGTTGAGTGGACCAATGCGTCGAATGCGCGGCGAGCTTCATCGACGGAGGTGAAGTCGACGAATCCGAAACCGCGGTGCTCGTTTTTGGAGCTTGTCTGGAAATTGAGAGATTGTTGGATTTTCAGATTCATAAAAAATGGAAATCTATGGAATTCAGAGATTCTATGATTCATAGATATATAAAAGCATAGAACTACTTCTATGAAGGCTCTATGGCATAGAACTTAGAAACTATGGAACTAAATCCATAGAATTTTGTGACGCATAGGACTCAGAAGTCATAAAATTCTACGATTCATAGATTCCCAAAACCATAGAATTCCAAATGCATAGTTTCTATGGCATAGATCTCAAAAGCATATAACTTTGAAATAATAAAATGGTGTCATAGAAATCGAATTGATAAGACTATTTTGAATGAGTTTCTATGGCATAGAACTAAGAATCATAGAACTTCGATATCATGGAATTGTGAATTTCATAGAATTCAAAAACCATAGAAATTTAAATGCATAGTTTCTATGGCATAGATCTCAAAGGCATACGCATAGAAACTAAAATTAACAGAACTAGCTTGAATGAAGTTCTATGGCATATTACTAGGAATCATAGAAACCGAAAAGCGTAGAATTCTATGGTCCGTAGATTTCGAAATTCATAGAATCCATAGATCGCAGAAGCATAGAACTTTGAAATCATAGAATCATAGATTTTTCTTTCCATAGAACTCATAGAATCTAAAGTCATAGAATCTCAAAATCATAGAAATTCGCGATACATAGATTGTTGATAGAAACACATAGAATTCAAAGTTTCAATGTTTATAGATCTTCAATTCCGTCCATAGAATCTGAACACCATATAACCACAACTTCATAGATTTCCATTTCCTTCCTTTCAATATCGAAAAAAATCTACCCACCTTCCTCGGTACACGAATATTCTTAATCGATCCAAATGTCTCAAACAACGTCTCAACTTCTTTGACTTTTGCTTGGAATGGAATATTTCTGACCAACAGCTTCGTCGATTCACCTTGCTCTTTGTTGTCAACACCGCGACGTTTCAGCGCGTCTTTGTCGATATTCTGCAATGATTTTTTGGATTGAATTTTGAAGTTTTTGACGAATTTATGTGATTTTCACTTTTGGCAGCATGATTTACATTTTTTTGAAGCAAATTTCTTGTTTTCGATCCAAAATGTTCATAAAAGCGTCATTTCATTGATTAAAGGTTACATTTTAGTTGGAAATATGACAATTCTTATAGAAAATTGTCAGTTTTCTCTTTTTTTTCAGTGAAAATCTTGTTAGATAAGTTTTTTTCATTCAAAACATTATGAATTGCATCATTTTTCGTCATTTTCAATGAAAACTTAGAATTTTGCTGATTAAGGTGAGTTATTGCAAGTTTGTAAGCGAAAATAAAGTTTTTGGAATTTGCTTCATCATTTCAGTTGAAAATCAGACAGTAGCTATGGAATTCAGGCATTTTTCTACCATTTTTTGTTCAGCTAAGTTTTTCAAATAAAGCAGTATGAATTACATCATGTTTCGTCAGTATATTGAAAAAATCGCCATTATACTGATCACATAAGGTTTGGAATGTTTTTAGGACGAAAAAACAAGATTTTCGCTCTATTTTGATACGTTTTTCTTCAAAATTTTTCAAAAATCGATCTCTTAGATGAATTTCTGCACGTTTTAGAGCGAAATCAAGCTTTTCCGCTCAAATTCCACCTTTCAGATAAGTTTTCCAAAACTCCTTACCTCTCTATGCGAAATCTTCAACTCCAAACTGTGTCCATCCAACAATTCACCCTGCATCTCCTTCAATGCTTCCTTCGCATCACTGGCCGTGTAGAATTGCACGAAACCAAAACCCATTGATAGATTTTTCGTCGGCTCGGCTGGATTCAACTTCTTTGAGATTTGGGCGGATTTCACCTTGTCGCCGAATCGTTTTCTATAAAAATCATTGATTTTTGTGAAATTTAATAATTTTTGTATTTTTTACTTGATTTTTTGAAATCTACCGGGAGTAGAGCAATTTTCTAAAGTTTTTGATACAAAAGTTGCTAAAATTGAGCATATGGCTCAAAAATTGTCCCGAAAAAAACAATAAAGTTTCAGATTACAAGTTTGAAGTAGAAATAGCATTTCAAACACTGTCTTTTTTGAAATTGTCACTTTTTGAGCCAAAACTCTCCTATTTCACATAAATTCCAGACATTTTCTTTTATCTAACTGCACATTTTCAGAAATGAACCGATCATGCCTTTTTCCATGTTATTTCTTTCGAAATATTGATATTTCTTTGGAATTTCATCAATTCAGATCGAAAAATTGCCGGAAAGGTTGGTTTTCATGCTTTTCCTTCAAAATCAGTCAGACCACAATCAAAAATGTTTTTCCTCGAAGCACCATGATTTTTGGAAACAGTGCTACTTTTTCATCCAACTTTTATAGCTTTTCTCAAATTTCTTTAGATTTTGAATCGTTATTTTGATAATTTTCAGCCATAATGTTATCTCCATGAAACATGCTTTTTTTTCCCGATTTTCTATTGACTTTAGGGCTGAAAATCGCACAAAAGGTCATATTTCATGATTTTGATTCAAAACCAGTTATATCACAATCAAAAGTGGTTTATTTTCAAATCATCAGGTTTTTTATCAAAATCGCTACATTTTTCGCTTGTTTTCTGTCATTTTCTTATATTTTTCAAGTTTTACTGGCTTCTGTTCCTTCAAAATTCATTAAAAAATCTCTATTCTCAGTTGTTTTCATTCAAATTTTAGAATTTTTTCAGACTTTGACTGGTAAACTTGTTTATTTCCAGCTACTGAACTGCTACTTCGAATTCCACCTTTCATCAAAAAAAATCACTCACCTAAACATTCTCTCCAACGACGCATCAACCGTATCAAACGCCAAATTCTTGACAAACAGTGTGCTTCCCGATTCGATCACTTTTTCTTCTTCCGCCACTTCTTCCTTCACCTCTTCCTCCTTCTCCTCTTCCATCTCCTCTCCATCTTCCTCCACAACTCCACCCTGCCTATCCTTCCTCTCCTTCCTCTTTTCCTCATATGTCATTTCCCTCTTGTCCTTCTTCTTCTCCACCTTCTCCACATCCTTCTTCTTCTTTCCTTCTTCCTTCTCCTCACCCATCACATCATATGGTGCCCATTCCAAATATAATGGCTGACTTCTGAATCGCGAATATGCCAATGCCTTGAATGCTTTCTTTGCGTCGACTGTGTTGCCCATGATGATTAGGGCACTTACACCGCCTTCTGAAAAAGTTAATTTTGGGTAAAAAATAGGAAAAATGTGATTCTTATGATTTTCCGTTGAAAAACACATAATTTTAAAGCATTTTTTGCTATTTTTGAATCGAAAAGTTGGTTTTTCCTCAATTTTCATGCGGAAACCATGTTTTTGTTGTTTTTTTTATCGATTTTCTAACAATTTGAATAATGATGAACGGTACTTTTGCCGAATAATGTTAGATAAGTCGATGACAAAAATGTTTTTTGCTCAAAATTATTAGATTTTGAGTATAAAAAACAGTCATTTTCATCAATTTCAGCTTCTTTCAGTTGAAAATTGAACTTTTCCAATAAAAAACGAGGTTTTTGTACTATTTTTGTCAAAACTTTCGCAGTTTTCGCTTTTCGAAGTCAAATTTCACTGTTTCAGCATTTTTATGAAGTTCAAAAGTTTTTCCGGCGGTTTCAGTCTTTTTTAGTACATGAATGCCACTTCTGGCTAAATATTTCCGTTCTTGAATCAAAAAATAGCATTTTTATTTAAGTTTTACAAAATTTCCACACTTTTCATTCAAAAATTGGAACTTTCGGATAGGAAAAGCTCATTTTTTCTTTTTTTTTCTGCCTGAATTTTTGATTTTTGATCAAAGTCACCTAATTATTATTCAAATCACACATTTTCCCATTTTGACAGAATTTTTCTCGTTTCAGACAAATTTCCAGCTATTTTTCACAAAAAACACATACCTGCAGGCATCAAAACCTTCTGAACATCACCATATTTCTCAAACATTCGTTGAAGTTCTTCAGTCGACACACCAGCTGGCAAATTCTTGGCAATCATTACAGTGTCGCTGAAATCACGTTTTTGATTCATTTTCATTGAGTGAGCTCGAATTTCAGCCATATTTAGATCATTTTTAGCCGAAAAACTTGATTTCGAGCTATGTGAGGCTCATTTTTATCGAAAAAACTTGATTTTGAACCATTTTTGGCCGATTTTCATCGGAAAAACGTCCTCTTGAGCACTATTTGGCTCATTTTCAGCCAAAAAACTCGAATTTTCGCAAAAAAAAAAATCAACCAACCTTCGTTTAACAGCAGGTTTCGAGAAAGCGTCAAGCTTTACACCATTCTCCAGGAAGAAATCGCGAGTTTCACGAACCAGACGGGTTTCGGCCAATGCCAAACGAACTCCGGCGCTTTCACCTGCAAGAAACTCGTGGGTTTTATTGAAAACTTCTCAATTTTTTAAATTTTTGACACATCACTATCAATATCAATATTTCTGGGCTTTCAATTCGAAATGCTCATATGGTCAATTTCCCCTTTTTCTGTTACAAAATGAATGAAAAAGTGTTATTTGTTTGGTAAAACGTCCAAACTTCGTGCCTAATCAAAATCAAACTCAACTGAGTAGTAAAGTTTGTTTTTCATCTTCCTTCTCTACATTTTCAGATGAATTTACAGGTTTTATAGAAAATATTGCTATTCTTAATTTTCTCTTCACAAACACAATTCATCAGTTGTTCACTCTTTCAAAATGAGATGAGACCTATTTGAAACGTATTTTACGCAGTTTTCGTCGAAAAAATATATTTCTTTCGGTCGCATTCATACAAATTTCGATGATTTCTTTTTTAATGTTTCAAAAGAATCACAAACATTGTTAATCTTATTGATATCGGACAGATATAAATGTTTCTGGTATCTATCACTTATTGAACTATTTTCTCATCGCTAAAAATTGCAAAATTTGAAATTATCAGGTTATTTAGAAGTAGAAACGCTTCTTTTCGGGTTTCCATCTATTTTGATTTTTTCCCCAAACAACAGTCATAAATTAGTTATTCACGTTTCCCAAATTGTATAAAATTTGTGTGAAACATATTTTCGACAGTTTTTCTTGAAAATCGTTTTATCCAATTCTATAACTTTTTAATTCTGATTTTTTGATGACAATAACATAATTGTCAGCATATTCTGTTTTTTAGAACCAAAATCTGACAAGTTATGAAGTTTTTAGAGTGTCTGATACTAAAAATATAAAATTTTCAGTCAAAATCTCGCCGAATATGAAAATTTTAGTCGATTTTCTATAATGCTTTGTTGCCAAGCTTCAAAATACTATTTTCTAGTTTTTTTAATCAGTACAATATCATTTGAAGGATGGATTTTCGAATTTTTTGTTGAATAATCAGTTTTCTGACATCTTTTTCATCATTTTTGCACTATTTTCCTCGTAAATGATCACAAAACCACTCACCAGTATCAGAATTCAACAAATCCGACTTCTTGACATTCAACCGTTCCGCCAATGTGTCTGCAATCGCATTCGGACCCAAAAACAGTGCATTCCATGAGTGACTTTTCCCAGCATTCGCCTTCAATTGTTCTTCTTTCTCCTCTTTGTAACTCTTCTTTTTCTTCTGTTTTTTGGTGTCACCATCCTCTTCGTTTTCCTCTTTTTTGACAGCTGGCTCTCGTTTATCATCACCTGGCAGAATGTGGATCATTCGTCCCTGGAAAAAACGCGAAATTTAGGTTTAAAATAACAAAAAACTGTGATTTTCAGGCTGCAAAATACATTTATCGTAATTTTCAGACTTTTTCAACATTTTTCAACATTTTCTAATCAATCAAGTTTGTTTTAAACAGTTTTTGCATCTAAAAAGGCCAAAAGTTAGTTTTTTGTGGGAAAGCTTGTAGAAACCATGTCTTTTAAGAAATTTTTAAAGCGTTTTTAACAATTTCAGACACTTTTCGTATCAAAAAAATGGCAAAATCTCGTCGTTTGTACAATCTTTTGTGGTTCAAACGATTTCAACTACTTCTCGTATCTCAATTCGATGGAAAATCCAATTTTTTGAACTTTATCGCTTTCGGAGCTCGTCTTTATCTATTTTTATGCGATGGACCATTTTTTAAAAGCATTTTTAGTGACCATACATGTTTTGATTCAAAATCATCGGCTCAAAATAATCATAAGTTTCATATCTTATGCTAAAAACGTGCTGGACCTAGTTTTTTTTGGAGTTTTGCCGTTTTTGAGCATATTTCTTCAGATCATAGTCCAGTTTTACACTCAGACTTTTATTTTTCCACTTTGATTAGTTTTTTTGAAGAATCTAAACAGAAATATTACTGTTTTATGCATTAAAGTTGAAATTGACACATTTTTGAAACGTAGTATAACCTGGATATTCATAATTTTCTCAAAAACTAGCCCTAAACCTTTTTTTTCTCCTTTTCAACCTATTTTTCAGCTCAAAACTACCAATTCCCACATTTCAAAGCTCAAGAATCAAAAATACCTTGAAAACAAATCCATCCAATGCCGAATATGCTGCCACTGCTGCTTCCGGGAATACAAACTCAACAATTGCGAATCCTTTGCATTTTCCATCTGCTTTGTTGATGATCACCTGAAAATTGGGTATATTTGGTGGATCAGGAGTTGAAAAATGTGATTTTTGTCATATTTTTCACTTTTTGATTCTCAAAATCAGCTCAAAATCTAATTTTTCCTACCTGAATCTCCGAAATTTCGCCATATTTTTTGAACAAAAACTGCAAATCATCCTCCTTTGTCGCATATGGCAAATTTCTCACAAATAGACGTCCTGATTCCAAAATCTTCTCTCGAACTGATTCTTCTTCCTTTTGACGATCAACGAACTCGGCACCGTGTTGCTCGACGGCTTCTACTTCTGGTTCTGGTGTTTCTACCTAAAATTTTTGTGGTTTTTGTGGGAAAATTGGGATACTGACTTGCGAACAAGAAAATAGTGAAATTTAACAAAAAATCTCTCTCAATATTGTATAATGTGCATTTTTTAATGAAATTTCAGCTTTTGATCGATTCCAAACTTCAAAAAGTGAATATTCTGAATTATTTGAAAGAAAAACACGTTTTCAATGGTTTTTCGTCTATATTATGATTGAAAAACCAAAAACGTTCAGTAGGACAGAAATGAATTTCAGATAACCAGCAAAATGTAAACTGTCGATGGTATATGTTCAACTTTTCTCTATTTTCAACCTCAAAAAGCTATATATATATATACTCACAATAATGTCGCAAAAACACAGTTTTCATGATTTTTTGTTTTTTTAAATGTTAGCTTGTATCTATCGTTTTGAGTCAATTTAGAGAAAACTTAGCAAAATCCATGCAAATTTTAAACCAAAAACTAGGATCTTACATAGATATTGGACACTTTTTGACTACTTTTTTGTTTTTATTGGAAATTCTTGTATTTTTCGTCTTCTTCCTTTTCAATTTTCGCAAAATTCCATCAAAAACAACTCACTTTCTCAATGCCAATCTTATAACCACCCAAGAATTGTGCATCCTTCTGTAGTGCTCTTCTCACATCAGGTGGCCGATTGAACGACACAAATGCCAATGCATTATCTTCATTTCTGGCGATTTTCATCGCTTTCACGCGGATCGGATTCAGCCATTCTTTGATGTTTTTGCCTTTGACGGAGCCCGGCAAACCGGAGAAGATTAGGGAGAGTGAGGTGTCGCCTGGAAATTGTGGATTTGGTGAAATTGGTGGTTTTGTGGGTGGAAAATTGAGCTTTTTAGTACATTTTAATGCTATTATCGGGTTCAAACGAATCGACACTTTGTTGTAGATTTACGAAGCCATGAACGTTTGTGAGCCTTTAAATCGTACTCTAAAACACCACTAAAATTGGTGGTACGGTTTAAAGGCACACTTTTCAAAACAGCTCTTCGCTTCGAGAGTTTTTGGAGTTTTCTAGACCACGAGTGTCGATTGGTTTGGGCACGATAATATTAGGTGTAAAAAAATGAGCATTTTGGGCTAAAATGTAATGAAGATTGTTACTTTTTAATGTTTTTAAGGTAAAAATAAACGTTTTTAACCGTTTTCAGAATGTTTTGAGGTATTTTCTATAAATTTTCACATTTCTAACTGGTTTTCCCTATATTAGGAATTTTTGAAGCGTGAACGAGGTTTTTCATACATTTGTCGCCAAAAATTACAAATTTTCAATGTTTTCTTGATTTTAGGTGGCCGAAACCAGGTTTCTCAACTTTTTTGAATTTTCCTGCAACTCTTTGCAATTTTTCAAAACGAAAGCTGATTTGATAAACGGTACCTTCATTATCAAAACTTGCATTAATTTTTGATAGAAAAATATGATTTGAAACGTATTTTTGACGTTTTTTCGAATAAAATTGAGTGAAGGAAGCGTTTTTCAAGCTAGCCAACATGAAAATTGAAGTTTTTTTTTTCGAATTTCCTAGTTTTTCAAAGTTGAAAGTCGATTTTTCAGCTTGCGGATACTATTTTTCTCATGTTTGATACATTTTTTTTCCGAAAATCAAATAAATTGAATGTAAACCATGATTCCACAGACTGAATGAATTTTTCTACATTTCTGATGGAAAAATTTGATTTGAAACGTAATTTTCACGTTTTTCGAGTAAAAATCAATGTTTTCCGAGGGCTGTGGGGTTTTTTGGTTTGATATTTGGAAAATATAGAACTTTGAGATAGTTTAAGAGTTTTAAAGCACTTTTTAGGGCGAAAATAGAAGTTTTTTAAAAATGTTTTCTCAACTCTGTGACATCCAAAAATTGAAGAAAATCTGTTTTTGGCGGTTTTTCTACACGAAAATCGTTTTTTAAGACCATTCAAAAGGAATTTTCAACAATTTTCATGAATTTTCAAGCTAACTCACCATCAATGCCCTCCATCAACTCCTTCATCAACTTCTTCTCCTCCGCCGTCTTATCCTTGTTCAATTTCACCTCCTTCTCCACCACAACACCCTTCGCTTCCAAGAATTGCTCGAATTTCTCATCAGTCTTTGATTTCTTTGCTTTTGGCTCTTCTTCAGTTGTCTTTTCTTCTGATTCTTGACTTGTCTCACCATGGATACGCTTGTAGGCTGTTGAGTCTTTTGCATATTTACTCCATGCTCTTGGCTTATTTGCATCACCGAATGGACGACATTCTTCAACCTGGAATTGATTCATATATTTAGATTTACTGTAGAATCTATGCTATAGTCTATAGAATAGATTCTACAGTAAATATAGCCTATAGATAGGGTTCTATGGATGTATATTGTGAATATCTATGGACTAATTTCGACGATATACGCATAGCTCTTCTGTAGATTCATACATTATGGCAGTTTCTATGCATAGATGTATGATTCTATGCTTGTAGAATGGGACGTTCTATGCATAGAGGCTTTTTTCAGATAGTTTTCCATGTTCATATTTTTTTCATAGATTTATAGATTTATAGATTCATAGATTCATAGATTCATAGATTCATAGATTCATAGATTTATAGATTTATAGATTCATAGATTCATAGATTCTCAAGTTTTATGATTCATAGATCCTCGAATTCTATGATCCATAGATTCAAAACTTATAGATTTACGAATTTATTGGCCGTGGTCAGATCTATGCATAGAACTTGATTCTATGGTTTTGCAATCTATGATTCTATGATTTTCACAAAATTTATTGAACATAAATTTCGCAATACTTTGAAGATTTTTTTTTCCAAGTAAAATAAATTTTTTTAAGCTTCAGTTTTTTTTCAAACAATTTTTCAACAAAAAAGTCACTTACCACAAGTTTTTTCGATCCCAAAAACGTTTGATGCGTCCGATCCAATGCACTTTGCGCAGCCGATTCATCCAAGAAGCCAACAAACGCGAATCCTCGAAATTTGCCTTCTTTCGTGTATTTCAGGCTCGCGTCGGAGATTGCTCCATATTTTTTGAAGAAATCGCGTAGTTGTGCCTCGGTGCAGTTGCTCGGCAGATTTTTTACGATTAATCGCGTTGACATGTGCCTAAAAAATTTTATTTTTAAGTAAAAACATTTATTTTCAAGTAAAAACATTAAAAAATAGGCTTAAAAACTTTTTTATTAAATAAAAAAAGTGTGTGTCGATTTACGATAAACAACAAACGCGCGCGGCATCGCGGAGTGTCGTTTAACCTAAATGCTCAAAAAACAAGTTTTAAATGCAATAAAATTGTTTTATTATGTAAATAAAGCTAAAACCAAGCAAAAAATCAATAAAATTAGCCAATCATAGTAGGATTTAGCCTATTTTGTGACAATCTCTCCATAATTTTGTCCTTTGGTATGACAAACAAGTTTACATTCGGTACAACGTGTCCGTACGCCATATGACGGTCCGGGGCCCAAATTGCGTACTGTAAAAGTTAAAAACACCATATTTCACGACAAAATACACAAAACTTACTTTAAAGGTGTACGGTGCCCTTTCATTGGGGTCCGACAAAGTTAGTGGAAATTCAATAGCACCATTGATGATTCCACGACCACCAACTGTAATTTAGGTTTAACTTCAGACACTTAGGTTTAGGTATATACATACTTTTGTCCAATATTCTTCCATCAATATCGAATACTTCATTTACACCAGGTATCGGTAGATTCAAACTTCCCGATACTTCCTTGATTTTCGATGGATCGAATTCGATGCCGGTTGAAAATGCTGTTAGGAAGGGTTGATACATACCATCATTTAGGTTTAGGGGAACGTCCGCATAGGCGTCGAAGTTTTTTCGAACGTTTAAACCGTGATTGTTGACGCCCTGAAGTATCTATGAATCTATATATAAGTAAGGATTCTATGGTTCTATTCTTGGAAAATATGCAGATCTATGCACTTTTTCTGTAATTATAGTTATGACACTGTAGTTCTATGCATAGATTCTGAACTATTAGTATCTATGACCATAGATCTTTACATCATTGAGCCATAGAATCAAAAATCTATGCATAGTTCTATGATTCTATTACAGTATGACTTTCGAAACTATGACCTCAGACAGAGCATTTGTTGTATAGAATTGTGGTTCTATGCATAGAACAAAGTATATAGACTATATATATGCAAAGTTCTGTGATTCTATGACCTTAACAAATTGAGATCTATGAGCATAGAACACCACTGAATTCTATGCGTAGATCTGTAATATGGATCTATGAATCTATGAATCTATGAATCTATGAATCTATGAATCTATGAATCTATGAATACTCACATTTACTGCGAATCCAGCACCCCAAGAATCTGACAAATCTTCGGCATATGTTGCTGCGACCATGTGGGTGAATCACGGAATGTTGGGGCTAACCGACCCAGTTCAAATTAGAGAATAAGCTGATGTGGGAATTTGCAGCAAACGCGCCCTAACGCAAATACGTTGTGTCGATTTACGAGATAGTTTGACTTTGCTTTTTATATTCAATTTTCATAATTTTCTGCCGATTCTCAACTACAAAATCGAATATAACAATTTCAAATCGAATTCATTACAATTTATGGACGAAAAATGAAAATTTAACACATATTCGGTGCAAACAACAAAAATTTTCCTTATAAATAATGTTTTTCGAATTATTTAATGGTAAAAATATACATAAACTCAAAAAAACTCACTTTAACGTCAAAAATATTGAGAAAAAATAGAAAAAAAACAGCTTTCATCTCCCGTAAATCTACACCCCCTATTCGCAACCGAGCGCGTTTGCAGCAAAACAGCCAACCAGCTTATTCTTAAATCGGTTAATGGCAACATTCCGTGTGAATGGATTGAATGCAGACCTGCAAAAGTGTTTGCGTACTATACACCATACTTGACGACAGTTGTACCTTCCAGAGAATACTGATGGTTGACCAGGTAGGGAGACATCTGGTACGGTTTGTGGTTTTTCACCAACTTTGTTACCAGCTATATATAAACCGGGGAAGAATGGACCGGATCGCTCGTCGGATATACCAGTTGGAAGCTGGAGTAAGCCTAAACCGCGGGGACGCTCGCGGAGGTAGGCAGCTGGAAATTGGAGAAGTCGTAGATTCATAGATTCATAGATTCATAGATTCATAGATTCATAGATTCATAGATTCATAGATTCATAGATTCATAGATTCATAGATTCATAGATTCATAGATTCATAGATTCATAGATTCATAGATTCATAGATTCATACCTTTCGAGTACACCTCAACAATCAGTATGAGTAGTAGATACATGAGTGTAGTGATATCTATGGATATCACCTGAATCCCGAACAAGGATATACATAACACCCTTTTCCTGTTTTGTATCATATCGTTTATCAAAACGAAAAGATCATCGGGTCCACTCTTTGTTATGATCTTTCTCCGTGTATCTTTTCGTTGTTTGGTTGATTTTTCACGTCACTTTTGATCGGTTTTGGGCTGATTTCACTGATATAGTACATAGTTAGGATTAGGGATGTTATCACTTCGAGAATATTCTGAAAATACTGAAAAGTGATAAGAAACGCACTACTCGCCAGAAATATCTGCCCATATTTCAGATTGATCCGAAGTAGTATGTATAGGTTTAGGTTTAGCAAAGTTAGGTCCTGAAGATAATGATAAGTGATAAAACTTTTATCATCCATAGAAATTTTTGAGTTTTGTGGTACTGATATGTGATAGTAGTGATTAGTGATAATTAGGATCCTTGATGGGATACTGATAAGAGTGATAAGGTGAGTTGTCGTATTCTACCAGGAGTATTTCAGTTGCGGTAGAAGAATGTTTAGGTTTCGCATAGTTAGTATCAACATCAAGTTAAGAATAGTCAAGCTGATATGACTAGTGATAACAGTGATAAGGTGTCTGATCAGTTTTAGTGATCGTCGATTGAATAGATTCTGTATATAGATTGGATCAAGGTTTTTATCATTTCTAGAAGAATCTGAAGATACTGATAAGGGATAAGGTTGATATAGCTTTATCACTTTTAGTATCACGGTGAGATCGATATGATACTGATAAGTGATAATAGAGATAAGATGACTTCCAATATTTCCAGTTTAATTCGAAGAAGGTTAGGTTTAGGTTTAGCTAGGTAGGTATAATTATAAAGTGCGTCGCATTTTTATTGTCTGGGCTCCGCGGAGCATCCCAAAAAAACTTGGAATGAAAATATTTTATTCAATAAATTAGAACTTCTACATCTACTATTTAACACAATATTTACACCATTTGCTCTCCTCTCTTGCTCATTTCCTCACTAGCAATCGCCAAAATCGATCTTCTCTTTCTGGAGCATCCACCTCTTGTGCATCCACATGAGCAACCTCCACCCTGAAAAATTCTCTATGAATCTATGAATCTATGAATCTATGAATCTATGAATCTATGAATCTATGAATCTATGAATCTATGAATCTATGAATCTATGAATCTATGAATCTATGAATCTATGAATCTATGAATCTATGAATCTATGAATCTATGAATCTATGAATCTATGAATCTATGAATCTATGAATCTATGAATCTATGAATCTATGAATCTATGAATCTATGAATCTATGAATCTATGAATCTATGCATCTATGAATCTATGAATCTATGAATCTATGAATCTATGAATCTATGAATCTATGAATCTATGAATCTATGAATCTATGAATCTATGAATCTATGAATCTATGAATCTATGAATCTATGAATCTATGAATCTATGAATCTATGCATCTATGAATCTATGAATCTATGAATCTATGAATCTATGAATCTATGAATCTATGAATCTATGAATCTATGCATCTATGAATCTATGAATCTATGAATCTATGAATCTATGAATCTATGAATCTATGAATCTATGAATCTATGAATCTATGCAAAAAAAACTCACATTAATACAAGCATTGGTGCACACCGGCTGGCAACACTTACAACAAGTGGTGGTGGTGACCGGCACCAAAACCGTCTGCTGGGTGCACTGCATACACCCTGGTGTGCCACAACTGCATGGTGGTGGTGGTGCAGGGCAGCAAGTCTGCCCGCACATGCCCATGGCGCCGCAACCGCATCCGCCACCATTGCACCCACCACAACCGCCACCATTGCACGACATTGCACCACAACCGGCTCCAGCACAACAACCACCACCGCATTGACGTTTGGCGCGAATCGCCACCATGTTTGTGGTGGATGGTGTGAAGATGGTGGCGAGTGTGGTGTCGATGAGACAGACGAATAGAACAATTTTCAAAGTGGTCGACGACATGGTTTTTGGCAATTAGTGTGCAAAATTATGCTTTTATACTGTGTGCCGCCGAGCCGGAACTGTTTGTTTTGTGTTTGTGCAATCGACACATATCGTTGATTTCCGGGGGGCTCGCCGAGCAGCAGCCGCGAAATTTCGCGCCTCTTCAGTTTAATTGACATTTTGTGTTGTTTTGGTTTTTTTCTTGCTGTGTGTTGCGAGTGTGATTCATAATTTTTGCCTAGGGAAACTCGAAAAACTAGGATTAGGTTTAGCTCCTTCTTCCAGATGCACTGAAAAGGTCCGTGCGTACTGTAAAAGTGCGAAACAACACATTTGACGACAAAATACACAAAACCTACTTTAAAGGTGTACGGTGCCCTTTCATTTGGGTCCGACAAAGTTAGTGGAAATTCTATAGCACCATTGATGATTCCACGACCACCAACTGTAATTTAGGTTTAGCATCAGATCCTTAGGTTTAGGTATATACATACTTTTGTCCAATATTCTACCATCAATATCGAATACTTCATTTACACCAGGTATCGGTAGATTTAAACTTCCTGATACTTCCTTGATTTTCGAGGGATCGAATTCGATACCGGTTGAAAATGCTGTTAGGAATGGTTGATACATACCATCATTTAGGTTTAGGGGGACATTGACATAGGCTTCGGCATAGGTGTCGTAAGATGTGATGTGTTGTGTGCATACACTTTTCATGAGAAAGTGTCGTAAGATATGATGTAAACTCACATTTACTGCAAATCCAGCACCCCAAGAATTTGACGGATCTTCGGCATCTGTAGCTGCAACCATGTGAGTGTGAAACCATTTTTGTCAAGTGTCGTCAGATATGATGTATCGTACGTAACTTTTTCAAATATTTATAAAGCAAGACTACTACATAAAACCTTTATTATCATAATAATTAACCTTAACATGACCCTAATTATCAACAATCAATCCTCTTTTTGCCATATAAGTCTGATATGCATCCTTATCATCATCCGACATTTCATCCATCACTTTTATCGTTTTTTTCTTGAATTCCTCAACCATTTTACGGCCACGACCGACGTTAAGACGCTTGACTGGCCAATTGTGCTGTAAATTGTTATCAGTTGATATCAGTTGATATCAGCTGATATCACTGATATTCGATACTGATACCACTGATATGCTATATTGATATCAGTAATATGCTATATTGATATCACTGATATGCTATGTTGATATCACTAATATGCTATATTGCTATCACTGATATGCCCACCTCAAACTCTTGCTCCAAACCGATCAACTTGCCAGCAGCTGATGCTGATATTCCAGCTTTTATCATGTTTGCCTTTTCTTGATCAGCTGAAAGTTGAGATACTTATTATCAGCGGATTGATCAGCGACTCACCGGTTGATCTTTTCAATGGAACGGCGAAAATTGTTGAGAATAGACAGATTGCCAACACGATTTTGAGCATTGTTCAAATTTTGTGGGACTGATTTTTGAGCGGTTTGATTGATGGGGAGTGACGTGGAAAATAGGTCACAAATATTTGGATCTTCACGTTTTTTTTTTCAGTTTTTATCACAATAAATAGTGCTCTTATCAGTGATACGCCTGAAGTTAAACCTAAATATCAAGGAAGTATCCGGAAGTTTGAATCTACCGATACCTGGTGTAAATGAAGTATTCGATATTGATGGAAGAATATTGGGCAAAAGTATGTATATACCTAAATCTAAGGGTCTGAAGTTAAACCTAAATTACAGTTGGCGGTCGTGGAATCATCAATGGTGCCATTGAGTTTCCACTAACTTTGTCGGACCCAAATTAAAGGGCACCGTACATTTTGAAAATCGTCGTGAATTCCCTCATATAGTCCATCTCGAATATCGGAGCAATTATCTCATCGGGCTCTTGGAGCACAATGCATTTGGCGCTCGATTGATATTTCAAAAAACAGTGGAAATGGAAGTATCTTGTCGGGATATCTGGCCAGGCGGGTAGCCTATTGATATTGATATGGTTGATCTACCGTGATCTACAGTACACTACAGTATCATTTTGAGAGATTTTCGTACTGAGCTTAGGTTTACGACACTCCGCGATTTCACTGCATTTTGGAAAAATAAAAGTCTAAACCTAAACCTATTTCAGGTCTTGAAAAATACTCAAAAGGCGAGATTTTAGTAACCGAAGAGCCCAGAGTCCTATATTTGACTGGATCAGCTACTTTTCCGGCTTTTTCAGATCCTGTGGACCTTATGGACTACAAAATTCACAAAATCAACAAAAAACGATTTATCAAAAACACTCAACATCAATATCAAATCGACTGATAGTTGTCTGATGTATATCATACGAATACCATCCCTGCAAACTCCGATGCCTCGCCTTCGGCTGTGCACACTTCCTCGACAAACACCTCCATTTCCAGTCACCCTTCCTACAATTCCGCCTAATCCTCCTGAATTGTACAGTCTCTAGCAACACGGTTTCGAACGTTTTCTCGATTTTTTGAACCAAGACGTGGGGGAGGGAGGACTTGTTGAGTTTGGTGTCGTACATTGGGGAGGTGGTGAAGGTGAGGGTCTGGAAGAAATTGGTGGTTTTTGGTGGATTTGGTAGGATATTTGGGGGTGAATTTCAGCCTAGAAACTTCGGAAAGTGAGAAATTTGCATCTGAAAAATGGTGATGGAGCTAAACCTAAAATAATGAAACTGTCAAATATCAAAGAAGTAATCATGTTAGTCTGAAATTTGATGCTGAATTCGAAATTCTTATGCAAAAGAGCAGAAAGTTGCTCATTTTCCCGAAAAATATGCTCAGAAGCTGCCGAGCTTCTGGCAGGCTCCAGAGAAATAGCTCGAAACTCTATGAAATGAGTATCAGGAGGAAAAATGTCCTTGATAGAAATTTGAGGCTGATTTTGAATTATACATTCGAAATTACACAAGAAAAATAATTTTCTCAAAAAAAATTTTTTCCTGATATTTCGTATTTTCCAAAAAAAAAAATGACCTGGATGATTTTTTTTCACTTTTTTTTCAAAACTGAATATTTCCATGAAAAATGATTCTGGGAGCTCAAATTTCGTCAAAATCCCTCAAAATCCAGATACAAATAAATAAAACTGCCTGGACCATTTTTTTCATATATACCTAAACCTATCCTAGTTGGGAAACTATCAAATATCATGGAAATTGTTGATTTGAACTGAATTTTGACATTGAATTCGAATTCTACACTCAAATATGCACTATTTTGCCGCTTTTCGGAAAATCTGGAAGCTCGGAGTTGCCTATATATTGCCTGGAGTCCATTTTTTTTCATATCTAAACCTATCCCAGTTGGAAAATCATCAAATATCATGCAAACCAATTTTCTAAGCTGAAATTCGACCCTAGATTCGAATCCAGCGTGCAAAAATACGTCAAAAGGATAGTTTTGGCGAAAAAGAGCTCCAAAATCTGCAAAACCTCGGACTAGTGAAAATTGTCCTATATAGGTAACTATACTAATTTTCAATATCTAGCAAAAAAAACATGAAAAAAAATTTAGATTAATTTTCGATGCTGGATTCGAATCCGGCGTGCAAATCTACCCTAGGATCCGATTTTACCACTATCTATCTAAAAACGAGGAAAATATTTGGTCTAGACCAATTCTCAATGCTGGATTCATATCCGGCATTCAAATCTACCCTAGGATCCGATTTTACTGCTATCTACCTAAAAACGAGGAAAATATTCGATCTAGACCAATTTTCGATGCTGGATTCAAATCCGTCATTCAAATCCACCCTAGTATCCACCATTCCCCAAAAAAACCAAAAAAAAACTCACCGGATTCCTCACCACCATCGTCCTCTTCCCAATCGTCTCAATCAAAACCTGCGAGTTCCTCAAATTCTCCGACGGCTCATATATCCTCTTTTCCGATACTTTTCCCACCACCCTCGCATTATACTCCAAAACATCGATTCCCGTTGATTGTATGAATATTGTCGTAAATTCCCTCATATAATCCATCTCAAATATCGGAGCAATTATCTGATCGGGCTCTTGGAGCACAATGAATTTGGCGCTTGATTGATATTTCAAAAAACAGTGGAAATGTGCGAATTGGGCCTCGAGTGAACGTATCTTGTCGGGAAATCTGGCCAGGGGGGATGTCGATATTTTGATAAAATTTCTGGACTCTAGCGAGTCCAGCAATTGGAAGAGCTCCGTCGGGACCATTTTCAAAGGCACATGGACAAATGAGCCCATAGATATTGAGGTGGTTAGTGCTGCAAAAAGATAGATTCATAGATTCATAGATTCATAGATTCATAGATTCATAGATTCATAGATTCATAGATTCATAGATTCATAGATTCATAGATTCATAGATTCATAGATTCATAGATTCATAGATTCATAGATTCATAGATTCATAGATTCATAGATTCATAGATTCATAGATTCATAGATTCATAGATTCATAGATTCATAGATTCATAGATTCATAGATTCATAGATTCATAGATTCATAGATTCATAGATTCATAGATTCATAGATTCATAGATTCATAGATTCATAGATTCATAGATTCATAGATTCATAGATTCATAGATTCATAGATTCATAGATTCTTAGATTCATAGATTCTACAGTACCCTACCGTACCTGTGATAAAACCAATAAAATCGATATTTATCTCCAACGGCGACATACAACTAACAACATTTCGCGATGTCTCGTCGGCTTCTTCGATTTGGAGCTGAAAAAAAAATTTTTGTCAGAAATTTTGAATTTGCAAATCAAAAAATACCTCCATTTTTGGTCGACCCGTGTGATTTTGAAGTAGTAACGTTTTGGCGTGCTCGGAGGTGATGGATACGGGTCCAGGACCGATTCGACCTGTCCAGATCTGGAATATGGGGGACTTAAGTATATGGGTGCTTTAACTATATTGATATCTACTGTATATGGATGCATAATGTATATATGTTCAGCTATTGATCTCAGTCAAACACTAGAAACTCGCGAATATTGTTGTAACATGGTACATCGCCTATCTGGGTACCTCAACTAGATGGGTGCCTGATCTACATGGGTGCATGAAATATATGGGTGCCTGATATACATGGGTGCCTTAACTACACAGGTGTCAATAAGGCAAGCCAAACTTTTCGAAATATTGCGATAGAGCGCAACTGGCAGACTAACATGGTGCATCGCCTTCATGGGTACCTCAACTACATTTATGGGTGCCTCAAGTATATGAGTACCAGATGTATATGAGTGCCTGAAGTATATGGGTGCCTTAACTACACTGTTGCTCTCACAACACCAAAAATTTGAAAAAAAAATGTTAAACCTAAATTTCAACAATCATGGTGCATCGACTAATCATGTACTGGGTGCCTCAACTACACACATGGGGAGCATGATCTACATGGGTGCCTCAAATATATGGGTACATGGGTACCTGATGTATATAGATGCTTTAACTACATTACTATTTTAACAAGAATGCCTGAAAATCAGGTGAACCTAAGTTTTAGCATACATGGTGCATCGACTAAGCTGGGTGCCTGCTCTACATAGCTACCTTAACTCCATGGGTGCTCCAAGTGCATGGGTGCTTTTACTACACTGCTACTCTCACAAGTTTGCCTAAACCTCTGCTAAACCTAAATTTTAACAAACATGGTGCATCGCCTAAACTGATACTGACTCGGTGCCTTAACTACACACATTGGGTGCCTGATATAAAATAGCTTACCATAACCCTCGTATCCTCAAAAAACGGGCAAATTTCCAACTCCAGCTGGATTTCCCTGTCATTTTGTATCAAAAAAACTTGTTTTTGCCATGTTTCAGTCGGAAAAAATAATAAAATTGTCAATTTTTCATCATAAATTGTGTCGATGACTAGAATTTCATTGATGGTACTGTAGATACGGTGATAGTAAAAAGTGAATATTAGGAAATATAGGAATATAAGTACTTGGAGATGCGATATTTGAGGTTGAGATTTCATCTATGAAATGAAGAGAGGGAGAGATGGTGGGGGAGAGATGCGATGGAATGATATGGAATGAGGACGATCTATGAGCGTTGAATCTATGAATCTATGAATCTATGAATCTATGAATCTATGAATCTATGAATCTATGAATCTATGAATCTATGAATCTATGAATCTATGAATCTATGAATCTATGAATCTATGAATCTATGAATCTATGAATCTATGAATCTATGAATCTATGAATCTATGAATCTATGAATCTATGAATCTATGAATCTATGAATCTATGAATCTATGAATCTATGAATCTATGAATCTATGAATCTATGAATCTATGAATCTATGAATCTATGAATCTATGAATCTATGAATCTATGAATCTATGAATCTATGAATCTATGAATCTATGAATCTATGAATCTATGAATCTATGAATCTATGAATCTATGAATCTATGAATCTATGAATCTATGAATCTATGAATCTATGAATCTATGAATCTATGAATCTATGAATCTATGAATCTATGAATCTATGAATCTATGAATCTATGAATCTATGAATCTATGAATCTATGAATCTATGAATCTATGAATCTATGAATCTATGAATCTATGAATCTATGAATCTATGAATCTATGAATCTATGAATCTATGAATCTATGAATCTATGAATCTATGAATCTATGAATCTATGAATCTATGAATCTATGAATCTATGAATCTATGAATCTATGAATCTATGAATCTATGAATCTATGAATCTATGAATCTATGAATCTATGAATCTATGAATCTATGAATCTATGAATCTATGAATCTATGAATCTATGAATCTATGAATCTATGAATCTATGAATCTATGAATCTATGAATCTATGAATCTATGAATCTATGAATCTATGAATCTATGAATCTATGAATCTATGAATCTATGAATCTATGAATCTATGAATCTATGAATCTATGAATCTATGAATCTATGAATCTATGAATCTATGAATCTATGAATCTATGAATCTATGAATCTATGAATCTATGAATCTATGAATCTATGAATCTATGAATCTATGAATCTATGAATCTATGAATCTATGAATCTATGAATCTATGAATCTATGAATCTATGAATCTATGAATCTATGAATCTATGAATCTATGAATCTATGAATCTATGAATCTATTGAAAATTCTATGATCATAGATATTCCAGACTTTAACTTTTATGCATAGAACCACATGTTTATGGATCGCGAGTTCTATGGCATAGAATCGTAGAGATATGCCTTTCACTAGCAGTTCTATGACTGAACCTGGTCAGATTCTATGTTCATAGATTATATAAATTTCCTTATTTGAATCAGAATTTTTATAGAACTAGTACTTTCAAAAGTGTTGAGGATCTATGCATAGAACCATAATTCGATGAATCTATGGATTTACACAATCATAGACCCTTGATTCTATGGATCTATGAATTTGAGTTCTATGCCATAAAGTTGCGAAGGATACTTCTTTCCTACTCTATCGAACCTCCTATCTGACAATTCTATGCCATAGAATCATAGATTCATCAGTTCTATGCCCATAGATCTTCGAATCTATGAATCTATGAAATCCAACGTGACCTACATTCCATCCGATTCCTTCCAATCCATCCAAAAATCGAGTCATTTTGAAATTCCGGTGTTGCCAATTTCGGCATAATATTCTCATTGATTTGCACCAAAAGGAAGTAACAATGACTGGTGAGCCATAGAATTTCATAGAACTGGCATAGAACTATCATAGAACTATCATAGAACTATCATAGAACTATCATAGAACTACCATAGAATTATCATAGAACTATCATAGAACTATCATAGAACTACCATAGAATTGCCATAGAACCTCTTTTTTTTCAGTACGAAAAAACGAGCAAAGTCGCGCGCACGGTGTGCATGGAAAAAAAGGAACACAATCGAAAACTGTAAGTTTCACCATTTTGCCTGTAATTTTGCTGAAAGTCAATGTTTTTCAAAACTTTAAAAATCATATGAAAGCCCAATTTCTGAGCTTTCCAAAACTTTTTAGAAAATTGAAAAATATTTATTTTCAACTAAGATACGGTAGATCAAAGTTGATATACACCTGTATTCGCTGAAATTTTCAAATTATCAACTTTCAGAACCTGAAATCCAAGGAAAGGAATACAAAAAAGAGGAAAAACCCAAAAAATGCATCAAGCACTGATCTACGCTCGACCGCCTCGGCCGCCTCCAACATGCAACACACGAAAATAGGAACAGTTGATGCAACAGATGCAGATGATGAGAGAATGACAGTAGGATGACAGTATGGGTGTACTGTAGGTATAATGTAGTATTATAGACATTGTGCAAAGACTTGATCAAGTACAAATGGTATCATGGTGTGATGCCGAGAGATGAGATCAACGCATTGTTGCAGGTAAGTGAATGGGAAACACTGACAAAAACGATTCTCCCCGGCCGGGAATTGAACCCGGGTCTCGCATGTGACAGACGCGGATACTCACCACTATACTACCGAGGACACATTTTCCACTCGCCTCGTTTGCCTACACATTCACGTTGTTTCATTGCAGAGTGAGGGCGACTTTCTCATTCGAAAAACGACGGAGAAGAAGAAGAAAATCATATGTTTGTCGGTGAAAAAGGGCCTCGATGTCAAACATTTTCCATTGTGCTATGATAATGGTACATGGTTTATCAAAAATGTGAGCATTTTCAGCTTTTTTGGGCTCAAAATGCTCATTTTTGCAGATGGCACGAAATCGAAAATTTTTCGAAGTTTTCGAATTGCTCGAATTTTTGGTGAAGGAGAATTATGCGTTGGCGCCAACAAATGCGGTATTGGTGAAGGCGATTGGTCGTCCGGATTGGTATATATTACATGAGGATATTCAATTGGAGAAGAAATTGGGATGTAAGTTGATGGAAGGAGCTAAACCTATACTTAAACCTATATTCCAGCTGGTGCATTTGGTGAAGTTTGGAAAGGTGTACTTCGTCGTCCGAATGAGAGTGGTGACCGGATTGAATTGAATGTGGCGGTGAAGAAAATGAAGGGGAATCAGACGAAGGCGATGGCGGCCGAGTTTGTCAAGGTAAGTGCGCTCTACTGCACTTTATCATAAAATTGAAAACGTAGAATTGTAGATCACAATTTCAGCTTTCTATTGCTTTTTAGAAAATTAAAAAATGTTGATTTTGAAGCAAGTTAATGCAGTTTTTGTAAAATTAGCAATGGAGCGCACTTGCATCATGAGCTTCAAACGCTCGTAGCTTGGCTGAAAATTGACATTTTTCAACGTTCCAAAAAGCATTTTGAAGCTGAAATTGTGATCTACAATATGAAATTAATAAATTTGATCTACCTCTATCAGGAAGCAAAAGTGATGAGACAATTCCAACACCGTAACATTGTGACAATCGTCGGTATCGCACCATCCGAAGAGCCGATGATGATATGCATCGAATTGGCGGCAAATGGATGTTTGAAGAGTTATTTGAAGAAAAACAATCATTTGCCGGTCGAACAATTGGTACAATTCACGGCCGACGCGTCGAGAGGCATGGCGTATTTGGCGTCGCAGTTGGTGAGTGTCACGACTGAAAAGGCTGTAACTTGGCTGAAAATTGAGATTTTTTGTAAATCTGAAAAGATTCTGAAAGCTGAAATTTTAGGCTTCAAATTTGTAGTTGACAACTTTTTTGGGAAACTTTGGAAAAATTGAGAAATTTTAGTTTGAAAAAAATTACTTTTTTACAAAAAATTTTTTTTGAACAAAACTTTGAGCCGTCATAACTTTCCTAAAAATTAACATTTTTCAAAAATCTGAAAAGATTCTGAAAGCTGAATTTGTAGGCTACAATTTTGTAGTTGGCAACTTTTTTGGGAAATTTTGAGAAAGTTGAGAAATTTTAGTTTGAAAAAAGTTATTTTCAAAACTTTTTTTTTTGATATTAATATTTTGCACAGTCATAACTTCGTTCAAAATGAATATTTTTTAAAGTTCTAAAAAGATTATGAAAGCTGAAATGCCAATCTTCATTTTTGTAGTTAACAACTTTTTACCAAACTCACTCCTTTCAGCTCATCCATCGCGATTTAGCAGCTCGAAACTTTTTGCTCGGCGCTCAACTCGAGGTCAAAATCTCGGATTTCGGTCTTTCCGTCGCCGGTAACAAAGAAGTGAAAGTCACAAAAATGAAATTGCCGACTCGTTGGTTGGCGCCAGAAACAATTGATACAGTAAGTATCCACCCATTCCATCCTAAACCTATATCCTAGGGCCTCTTCACCACCAAAACCGATGTTTGGTCATTTGGTGTCGCAACATGGGAAATCTTCACATTCTGCGAATCGGACCCGTTCCCCGGAATGACGAACAACGCGGCAAAAGACAAAATTCGAAAATCGTCGTCGCCCGCCAATCCACCAATGGAGCCGCCACCAAATGCGCCATCGAATGTGGCGAAACTCATGTTGGATTGTTTCGCGAAGGATTCGGAAGAGAGGCCGACATTCCAAATGATATTGAAGAGATTGTGCCCGAGTGAAGATGTGAGATGTTATGATTTGAAGGATCCCGAACAGGTGACACAACCCGAAGCGGCCGAGGCGAATAGTGTCAAGGGGAAAAAGGTTTGTATATAGGGAAATGGATGTATCTTGGCTGAAAATTAAGATTTTTCAAATTCCCAAAAAGATTCTTAAAGCTGAATTTCTAAGCTACATTTTTGTAGTTAATTACTTTTTTCTAAAATGTTGGGAAAATGATGAAATTTGAGATCGAAAAAAAACTTTTTTTTTCAAGGTTTTTTTCAAATCAAAAACTTTGAAGTGCTGTAACTTGGCTAAAAATTGAGATTTTTTGAAAATCTAAAAAGATTCCGAAAGCTTGAAATTTGATTTACAATTTTGTAGTAGACAACTTTTTTCGAAAATTCTGAAAAAATGATGAAGTTTGAGCTTGAAAAAACGTTTTTTTTTCAAGAATTTTTTTTGAACAAAACTTTGAAATGCCGTAACTTGGCTGAAAACTGAAATTTTCTGGAAATCTAAAAAGATTCTGAAAGCTGAAAATATGATCTACATTTTTTAATTAATAACTTTTTTTCTAACTTACTGGGAAACATGTGAAAATTGAGCTTGAAAAACATCGATTTTTTTTGAAAATTTTTTTTGAAGCAAAATTTTGAAACGTTGTAACTCGGCTCAAAATTGGGATTTTTCAAAAGTCTGAAACGATTCTGAAAGCTGAAAAGTTCATCTACAATTTTGTAGTTGATAAATTTTTTCTAACTGTTTGGGAAAATTGTGAAATTTGAGCTCGAAAAAAAAACGTTTTTTTTGAAAAATGGTTTTTGACAAAACTTTGAAATGCTGTAACTTGGCTGAAAATGAAAATTTTGCAGAAGTCTAAAAAGATTCTGAAAGCTGAAATTATGATCTACAACTTTGTAGTTAACTACTTTTTTCTAACATTCTGGGAAAATGGCTAAATTCAAGATCGAAGAAAAAACTTTTTTTTTCAAGATTTTTTTTTGACAAAACTTTGAAATGATGTAAGAAAACTTTTTCAAAATTTTGAGATTTTCCAGGAAGCAACAAGTATGCAACGTAAAGCAAAAGCCAATCAAACCGCATTATCACTCGTCAATACTCAACCACTATCACACAAACCGGAAAAGACGGATACGACGGCGGCGACGGCGGCGATGGGTCCACCGGGTCCACAATCGGCGGGACCATCACCCGATCAAGCAGTATCAACACCGGATGAGAGACCGGAACCAGTGAAACCGGAAGAAATGAAAGAGGCAACAAAACCACAACCAGTACCACAATCAATGAAAATCAATAATGTTGTACAATCACCATTGGTATTTATGGCAAATCCGGTGAATATTCGAGCATTGAGAAAGAAATGATCTACCATTTTTTATGAAAAATGAATAAAAATATTGAATTGTGCTTGTCTTGAGCTTTTATTTGGTTTTTAGAAAATTGAAAAATGTGCGTTTTGAACAAAGTTATGATAGGTTTAAGTTGAGGTTGCAAGTGCGCTCCATTGATAATTACAGTAAAAAAGTTTCAGATTCGCTGAAAAGTGAAATTTTCAGTGTCTCAAAAAGTGCGCTCTTCTGATCCATAAATATGGTTCTATGGATCTATGGAATCTAGAGTTCTATGCCATAGAATCATAGATTCTCCAACTTGTGAGGTTCTATGGCCATAGAACTTCCAATATTTCAGGCTTTGAAAAATCATAGAACTATGCTTCTAAGATTTTAGAAGTGTCTAGGATCTATGCATAGAACTACGAATCTATGGATCTATGGATGTTAGAGTACAAACTGGAGGAGAATCGACAAGTTTGTCTTCTGAAAGGCATAGAATTTCATAGAACTTCATAGAACTCATGTTGAGATTCATAGATCTGATCTGATACTATAAGTATTCATAGAATCATAGAATTTCTATGGTCATAGATAGAACCATAGAATCTCATAGATCTATGATTTTTTCCAGTGCTTTCTATGAGCTTACAGGGTATATACATAGTACTGAAAAGATACAGTAGTTCTATGGCCATAGAACCTTCATAGATTTCAATTGTATCAAGGCTAGTAAATCATAGAACTTCGGATTTCAATCATAGAACTATAGATCTATGATATCATAGAACATGATTTTCTGAACTTGATCAATTCTATGGGGCTTGTTCTAAGTTCTATGCCATAGAATCATAGATCCACAGTTCTATGGACTCTATAAGGTTCTATGCTCATAGATCTTCCTAATCCTTTCTGGAATGGTATATCATTGCAAAGAACAGTTCTATGGACCTATAGATCCATGTATCTATGATCATAGATCCTTGATTCTATGATCCCCATGATCTACCGTACTTTGGTGTACTGTAGTGTCCTTTGATGATTGATATCAAGGGAATACCCTTTTGGAATCAAAAAACAGTTGTCATATTCAGTATATAATCCACTCATAATCGGCCTAAATGCAAATTTGGTGTAACTTTTAAAAATCTACCGATTCCTCCTTCCATTCCATTCTCCACTTATCATTCATTTGTTCTATTTTTGACCTATCAATGAAATTTCTAGGTTTTCTCATCAAACAATTAACCCACACACACCTGGATGACGTCATCGAGTGGTACACTTTGTATTGGTTGGCTATTCTGCGATAATGTAGAAGATGTGGATGCGGTGAGTACGGTAGTAGATCATAGAATCATAGAACCTTCATAGATCCTCAAATAGTTCCCATAGAACCTCCATAGAACCATAGAACTTTATAGCACATAGTACCATAAAATTTGGAGTGGTGGAATAGAACTGACATAGAACTTTGGCAAGTGCCATAGAACTTCCATAGAATGTTATATAATTCAGTATTATCGTCCATAGAGCCTTCATAGACACTCCATAGAATCATACATTATTGTACTTTGAGATAATTCCTGCATAGACCGCCAGTAGATATTCCATAGAACCTCATAGATTTTACATATAGCCATATAGAACTTCCATAGAACCACTATTATTAATACAAATATAGCATAGAACTTTCAAATAGATGTCATAGATCTTCCATGGAACTTCATAGATATTTCACTTTTTACAAATATTCCTGTAGACATAGATACCATAGAATTTTCAAATAGTCACTAGAAATCTTCCATAGAACTTCAAATAACTTTCATAGAATTTCATAGAATCAAGTGTCTTGATAGTGATAGATGCCATAGAATCTTCCATAGGTCATCTTAGAATATCCATAGAACTACTTTTTATATTCATAGATACAAAATAATGCCCATAGAACTTCCATAGAACTGTCATAGAACTATCATAGAACTATCATAGAATCTCCATAGAATTTACATAGAATTTCATAGAACCTTTAAAGAACTATCATAGAACTGTCATAGAACTTTCATAGAATTTCATATAACTTCAATAAAACTTCATAGAACCTTCCATAGATCCTCTTAGAATATCCATAGATCCAATTTTTATAATCATAGATACTAAATTGTGTCCATAGAACCTTCATAGAACTTCATACTACAAACCCCATATGATATCATAATCTACAGTCTCACCCCCTCATTTGCCCTTTTTCTGCCCTCTTCCCCCATACCAGATTATCAAAATCACCCTTTTTTTTGTCATTCATCCAAAACTTTCATCTGCCCCACATTTTTTGCATACATCTCTTTCTCTTTATTCTTTTTTGTTCGAAACTTCCTGGTTGCGACACTTAATAGGTTTCCGACAATTATCATATGTATATATGTTTTGATCTACCCTCGAAAACCGACCGACTCATCGCCAATTTCTAGTGTGTTGAGTAAGCGGATTAAACTGTCAACTTATTTGGAGAGAAGCGTCCGGTAGGAGGTCGAAGGTGTGTCTTATGTTGTTAGCTAGATTGTTTGTGGTTTCTTCATGTTGTTGGAGATTGTTGGTAGATTGTTAGGAGATTGTTGGTGACTTTTCAAGATTGTTAGATATTGTTGAGAGAGTGTTGGTATATTGTTCGACAGCTTTTCGATAATTTTTCAATATGTGAAAATTGTTCGAATGTTGTTGATTGATTGTTGGTAGATTGTTTGGCAATTTTTCAAATTTTTCAAAGATTGTTGAAGGTTGTTGGATCAGTACTCCAAAAATATCAATAATATCAACAACAGTATCCATATTGTTGTGGTACGATGCTAAACAACCTTCAACACTCTCAAACACTCCTCAAAAACTCAAAAACAATCTCCCACACTCTTCTAACAATATTGTTGAAGTTTTTAAAAAAGTATTCGTAAAAATGTCAAAAATGGTTCAACAACCACCAACAACCTCTAACAATAATTCCATGAGAGTGTTAGAGTGTCCAACAATCACAGAACAATCTTCAACAACAATGGTAGGAGAGTGTTGGAGTGTTCAACATTATTGAAAATCCAGAAACAACCTAAAACAATCTCTAACAATGTTCAACAACATGCCCAGGTTGTTGAACACTCCAACAATCTCCCAACAACCTTCTCAATCGACTATAGTCACAGGTGTTTCCTCCTTCTTCTCCTCCTTCTCCACCTTCCATCCTATAAATATATTTTGACATGCACTTAGACGCGATGACGATAGAAAAAATAATTCTTTCCATTGTTATCAGTATCAGTGATAAGGACGAGAAAAAACGACAAGAATTATTTTTGCACTGATATTTATGTATTGTCGGGTTCAAAGTAGCCCCACGCGAAAAATCATTGAAATATGACAATTGAAGTGTGTTTTGGTGGTTGGAGGTTGTTGGACAACATTGGAGATGTTGTTGAGAGGTTGTTGGAGAGTGTTCTGAAGTTAGAAGGTTGTTAAAGCGTGTCAGCCATTTTTGAGCCTGTTTTTTGGAAAAGTTGAAAGATTGTTGTGCAATCTTGACCAACAACCTCAACAATCTGACAGTTGTTGTTCTGAGGATGTTGGACAACCTCCTCGATGTTGTGCAAAGATTGTTGAAGGTTGTTGGGATGTTGGGAGATTCTTGAAGCGTCTCAGACACTTTTGAGGTTGGTTATTCAACAACATTAGAGATTGTTTGACAATTTCAACCAACAACCTCAACACTCTGACGATTGTTGTCCAGAGGTTGTTGGACAACCTTCTCGATATTGTCCAAAGGTTGTTGAAAATTGTTGGGATGTTAGGAGGTTGTTGAAGCACTTTCGACAATTTTGAAACTGTTTTTCGAAAAAATAAGATATTGTTGGACAATCTTGACCAACAACCTTAAAACTCTGATAATTGTTGTCCAACCACCTCCAACAATCTCCAACAATCCCTAAAAGTTTGCAACAACCTCCTCAGACCATATTCCGATCATTTTCTGTTCCCTGGGTGCAATTTCATGCTCTTGACATGAAATTCACATGTAATTCCACTATTACATAAGATGTGTACCACCCATACAATCTCTTATCAGTCTATCAGTGACCATTGCATCAGCTTCTGAAAAAAGTTTATGATTAGGTTAGGTTTAGCTCCAACTTCATTACAAACCAAGAGCACAAAATTTAGGTTTAGCTCCAGCTAGGAAAACAGTCTTAGGTTTAGTTCCAGCACACATAAAACAACTTCCGGGCACTCAAATAAATTGGAATAAGAAACGCGAATAAAGAAGCATATAATCTTCCTCCCCCATCCCCATCGGACAACAAAAATAAAGAAAGTGGTCGTCGTCTCCTTTTCGATTATGCACCACCAGCCATCTGGCACCCACCCAATTGTCATGACCATCTGCCTCACTCATTTTCGCTTTTTCCGTTGGAGAGCAACACCTTTCGCCTTTAGGTTTAGCTCCTTTTTTCTCGGGTTAGGTTTAGCTCCTTTCATTTAGGTTTAGCTCCACCTTTTTTTAAAAGATTTAGTTCCATCCTTCTTGGTTTAGGTTTAGCTCCTTCATTCTTGCTTTAGGTTTACTTCCTTCCACTTAGGTTTAGTTCCATCCTTATCGTTTTAGGTTTAGCTCCACCTTTCTTTGTTTAGGTTTAGCTCCATCCTTATCGTTTTAGGTTTAGCTCCTGCCATGTAGGCTTAGCTCCATTCTTTTCTATCCAGTGATTTGGATGGAAATTTTTGATGATAGATCTTTCTGAAATTGATTAATCCTAGAAATATGTTTGGATGATCCGGGTTTTAGGCTTACGAGAGGCTTTGAAAAATAATTTTTGACCAAAAAAAATTTTGGACTCCAAGTTTTTTAAGATGATGTTTTTCGGTGGACTATTTTGATTTCTGGCCAGTTTTTGAGGTTGTTGGAAGATGGTTGGAGATTGTTGGACAACCACAAACAATCTTCAACCATCTCGACAACTTCCTTCAACAATATCCAACAATCTAAAAATATGGAAAACATTATTCAACAATATCAAAATGAAGTCCAACAACCTCAAAATTCTTCAAAACAATCTCATATTTTTCCCAAAAACCTCCAACAATCTGAAAATATGGAAAACAATCGTCAACAATCTCAAGTTGAAGCCCAACAACCTCAAGATTCTATCAACAATCTCCAACAACCTTCCCAACAATCTCATATTTTGCACCAACAACCTTCAACAATCTCCACTTCACACATTATTTAGGTCAAAAATCAAAGTGTCCAAATATTTGCACTTGACCATCCTTCCTTTTGGTCATTAAAATTCATAACCTAAACCTAAAAAGTAAAGGGGCGCCTCGACGAGATAGCACTAAGAAATGAGAGAGTGTGCGAGAGAAAAATGACCTTCCGGGTGCCCGAATTCGTCACAAAAACCGAGAGAGAGACACAATTTTTTGCAAATTAGTCGAAACCTGTTTTTGATCGAAATTTTGGGTGACTTGAAAAAAAAACGTTTTTTTTAATTGCCAAAATCACGTTTTTTTGGCTGAAATTCTTCCTGTTTTTCGATTGATAACACCCCGTGTTTTGTGCAAATTTACAATTCAAAATTTTGAAAAATAATTTTTTGATACAGATACACAAAAAAAGTTCAATTACGTCAAATGTTTATGTGTGCCAGGGTTATGCAAATTTAGGCCACGCCCACTTTTTTCAGGCCGCATATGATTGTTTCACATAGAATTTCGTGATTTTTTTGATTTTTGAATGGTTTTTTGATATAGAAAGAGTGTTTTTGAGATTGTTGTTGATATTGTTGAGGTTGTTGGCAATGTTGTTCAGATTGTCAGATTGTTAGTTGACTATATAGATAGTGTTTTTGAACATTTCAAATAATTTGAGATTGTTAGAAGATTGTTAGCTTTATTGTTGATGTTGTTGTTGAGATTATCGAGGTTGTTGACAATATTGTTCAGATTTGTCAGATTGTTAGTTGAGATTGTTGATATTGTTGTTGACCATCTCCAAGAGTGTTCGAAAAATTTCTGAGATTGTTGGAAAATCTGAAACTTTTTCTCGAAGATTGTTGAGATTGTTGATATATTGTTCGAGATGATTTATGACAATATTAGAGTGTTTTAGATAGTTTGAAAGGTTGTTAAACCTATTGTCAGGTTGTTACTCAAGATTGTTGACATAGTTGTTGATATTGTCCCAGGTTGTCCCGAGGTTGTTGAGGTTGTTTAACAACAATCACAGATTGTTGTCAAAGTTGTTAGGTTGTCCCACAAGATTGTTGATTATTGTCCTTTGAAATTTCAAATATTTTTCGACCAAAATTATGCAAATCATGGCTCCGCCCACTTTTCAGATTATAGTCGGTCACATTGTTTTTCTGATTTTTGATGTCTATATTGTCCAACAACCTTCCAACAACCTCCAAATTATTGTTGATATTGTCCAACCTTCCAACAATCGCAACAATATTGTCTCCTATCACCCCACCCAATTCCTTATCAATTTCATTGAAACCAGGTCATATTTCAACTAGGCTCCGCCCACTTTTCAGCCAGACTCCGCCCCTTTCTTGACCGTTTGCTGAAGGTTAAATGACACAAAAAAAGAGAAGCGTTTAACAAAAAAATTTTGAAATTTAATCATTTTATCTATCGGGTCAAAATATCTGTCCTCTCATTTCTCCACACTCTCTCGCCCCCTTCATTTCTCGTTTTAGGCGATCGACCGATAGGCTCCGCCCACTTTTCAATCAACCTCCATTCTCTTTTTATTTTTTCGTCACTGCCCTATTACAACACACACACATAGCCTAACCAACTTTTTTTGTCTTGTTGTGACTTCTTGTTCCACTATTTTGGTATTCAATTGGTTGAAAATGGTAGGAGTTTTTTCTCATTGTTCTTATGTTAGATAAGTTTGTGGTTTTTGGTGTGTATCTTGAAAAGTAGGAATTTTTCAAATTTGAAGTATAGTTTTTCAAAATCAGCACATTTTTCCGCTCATTTTGACACCCAACTTGACATATTTTGAAAAACAATTTGTGAAACTGTGCCCTAGTTTGCGCAAGTGCGGCATGGTTTTATGAAAAATTTTTTTTTCAAATTACATCATGTTGGGCCTCAAAAAATGCGGAAAATCAGGTAGATCACAATTTTTACAGTAAGATGTACTGTACTTTGAGCTAAAACAAGTTTTGAAGTGGAAAAAAAATGACTTTTATGGAAATATGAAAAATGTTGAATTTTTATCGTGAGAAAATTTTTTTTGTATTTTTATGTAAGAAATATGAATAAAAAAAAGTATTGTTCAATATTCAAAGTCTCCCATTTTTTCTCAAAAAAAATTTTTTTCTTCAAATTTTTTTGAAACATTTTTTGAGAAATTTCAAAAACCATTTCAAACCACACTTTCCTACTGTAGAAATTGTGATCTACTCATTTTCCCGGTCATTTTGAGTACCATTATGACATACTTTTCAAACATTCAGAAAACCATGCCGCACTTGCGCAACTGCGGCACGGTTTTTCAAAATTTTTGAAATTATGTCAAGCTGGGTGTCAAACGATCTGGAATTTTGTGCTGATGCCGAAAAAATAGGTTTAGCAACAAAACATTTCATACTTTTCAAGGTACATTCCAATTTCCAAAAAAAATTTCAAAAAAAAATTTTTCAAAAAAAATTTTTTTTCTCAAAAAATTGTCATATTCAGTGTCATTCGATAGCTCTGATCATCAATTGTCTGAAAATTTTCAAAAAAAAATCTGAAATTTGCAGTCTGCATTCCACATGGACAGCCTCATCGTGCCCACCACTCCAGAGCCGCATTCCCTTAATTCCAATGGTTTGTGAACAAAAAAATCGATAAGTAGATCAAAAAATCCAAACATTTTAGCTGCAAATGCAACAACGGAACTATGGGAAGTGATATTAGTCGCATCTTGCCCAATCATTTTTATCATTTTTCTATGCCTTTGTGTTGTTTGTTTGGTTGTGCGAAGTTATGAACGACGTAAGTGAAACGACCAACAAAAAAAAAGAAAATTTTGGAGAAAAATTTTCGTTATCATATCAGTGATATGTGATAAGATATCAGATCGGATATTTGATGTTTAGACTTGATAGGAAACGACGTCAGTTTCCGGGGGCAAACAGCTGTCATAGATTCATAGATTCATAGATTCATAGATTAGATTCATAGATTCATAGATTCATAGATTCATAGATCCATAGATTCATAGATTCATAGATTCATAGATTCATAGATTCATAGATTCATAGATTCATAGATTCATAGATTCATAGATTCATAGATTCATAGATTCATAGATTCATAGATTCATAGATTCATAGATTCATAGATTCATAGATTCATAGATTCATAGATTCATAGATTCTTAGATTCATAGATTCATAGATTCATAGATTCATAGATTCATAGATTCATAGATTCATAGATTCATAGATTCATAGATTCATAGATTCATAGATTCATATTCCAGCAAACACTCCATCCATCCAATCCCTTCGACAATCAACGTCCACCCAAATCGCATCAATTCTACGCCAATTGCCACCACCGCCAAAATATGATATTGGTATGTATTCATAGATCATAGAATCATAAATTGATATGTTATCAGATAGTTTGATGTTTTATCAATTTATATTATCATCCAGACTGATGCAATTCTATGGGGGTATTCCCCCATAGCAGTTCAAAAAGTCAAGTTCTATGATATCATAGATCTATGGTTCTATGATTGATTTTCTGACCTTTTATGCCTCCCGGGAAAGTCAAGTTCTATGGTTCTATGGTTCTATGGTTCTATGGTTCTATGGTTCTATGGTTCTATGGTGCTATGGTTCCATGGCTCTATGGTTCCATTCTGAACTTCTACCAACAGATCTATGACGTTTCGAAGATCTATGGAACCATAGAATCGTGATACTAGCAGTTATATGCCCTTAAACCTCAATTCTATGCAGTTCTATGAAATTCTATGCCATTCCAGCCGTCACATCCGTCGATTCTCCACCACCCTTCTACACCGACATCGGTAAGGACATGGCTCCAGTGCGTACCGTACCATCTGGTGCCCGTCCCTTCATGAATCGACACTTCAGTCAACAACACCATCTGACGACACCAATGGTGCAACCATTGAATATACAGTACTTGTATCCACCAAAATATGAGGTAGGCAGGAATGGATGGAGCTAAACCTAAGTCCCTATAAAAAGTTCAAAACTCAAAAAATCTTTGAAAAAAAATACTTTCGTTTTTTGATCATTTCCCAGAATTCACCACCCTCGATTTGAAAAAAGTTGTAGTTTGTAGTGATTTCATTGATAAAAAATTGAGAGAAGTGCACGTATTCTGATCAGGGAGGGGAGGCACTTTTGATTTTGAACACATGCTAATTATAGATGAACTGGAAATATCAAAAGTCTAGAACGATATTCAGAAAAAAAAACTTGAAATTTTTGTTTTGATACGCATGAAATGCCTGAATTTTGGATATTGACAGGCCTGAAATGCCTAGAAGTTGAATTTTGACTGACCTGAAAAAAATGAATACCTAACTTCGACAGGCCTGTATTCTGGTTTTTGACAAGCCTGAAACGCCTGAATTTAAGCTCGGACAGGCCTAAAATGTCGAGAATTTGGATTTTACAACCCTGAAAATTGGTTTCCAGCAAGCCTGAAATGCCTAAAATTGGAATTTTGACAGACCTGAAATGCCTAAATTTCAACTTTTGGAAAGCCTGAAATGCCAAAAATTTGAGTTTTGGCAGACCTGAAAAATAAGATTCATTGGTCCCAACATATGATGACCAGCCTGAATTGCCTGAGTTTGATCAATATTACCAGCCTGCACATTTTTACATACCTAAAATTTTTTGCCAGGCCTGATATGCCTAACTTCTATAGTTTGAAAACTTAAAATTCCACCTGAAGATTTTGATCAGCCTGATTTACCTAAATTTGATAAAATGAACCAGCCTAGATGATTTGACAGGCCTGAAGTGCCTAAATTGATGATTGATAAGCCTGAAAATTTTGACAGACCTCATGATTTTGACAAGCCTGAAAAACCTGAAATTCAAAATTTTGCCAGACCTAAAAGAGGTCCTAAATATTTTTACAAGCCTAAAAACTTAAACCTAACTAAAAACTTTTTTTAGCTGACCGAGACACTAGACACCAAACCAGACGACACCAACACTACACCAACGACCACCACCACCACCCGTGTCGAGCATGTTGTTGTTGATATCGATGGTTCAACATCCAATACCCAATAATCCATATCTCTATCACCATTATCACTAAATCCATCCGGGTACCCCCTCTGACTCCGCCCACATTCTATGATATACTGTAATTATCTACGGGTTGTATTTTTTTTGTGTAAAAATTTGACATAGCTTGACAATTTTTTTTTGGTTGATAGCATGATTTTTTTGTTGACTAACGTTTTTTTGAAGCTTTAATGATAAAACTTTTTGAAAATTTTTTGATCTACCGTAGTTTCCGCAGGACCCAGATTTTGAAAGTATGCCGATATGGGTGTCAAACGATTGGAAATTCGATGGAAAATTTGAAAAAAATATATATTTTCAGCTCATGAATTTTGTCTGGAAACAAAAATGGTCCCAAAAATTGACAAAAAGTTGGTTAAACCTCAAAATTCCGCACACAAAACAAGGTATTCCCCCAAAAATTTCTTCCACCAATCTACGGATCATTCTTATATCTATGATAATATCAAAACAATTGTTATCAATTGATAACGTTCAAACTAGACATAGGCCCCCATGTGTCGTCTTGTTTCGATGATCATCCGTAGAAATTATCATACTACGTTGTTACACAATGAGGAGGAGATTTGGATTTCGCACGATTTGTGTAGATTGTTCAAGGTTGTTTGTCTGGAGTGTTGGTTGGAAAAGGAGAGTGTTGATGTTGTTGGTGGTTGTTGGACAACAATCTTAAATTACTGATGATTTGTTAATCAAGCAAGAAGTTTCCAACAACCACCATCAACAGTCTTGAAAAATGTTGGGACAATCTTAACAACAATCTTCAACAATCTCCAACAATACCTAATATTGTCCAGTATTGTCCCGAAAAATTTCAACAATCTCAACAGGCTCAGGTTCAAGTTGATTTAGATTCAAAAAACTTCAAACCATCTTCAACAGTCTCTCCAACTTTCGGGACAATTTTGAACAATCTCAAACAATCTTGGACAATCTCAACAATCCACAATCTTCAACAACACTTTATTGCCCATTGTTGTCCCGACAACCTCAACAAGCTCCAAGATTCTAGTGTTCTTCGGAACAACAATCTTTCAAGTAGCTTCCAAAATCTGTCAGAGTGTTGGGACAATATCAACAACAACCATCAACAATCTCAACAATATCTCATATCACTGTCCAATGATCATAAAAATCTCAAGATCCTGGTTTCATTTAGTTCAACAACCTTCAAACCATCTTCAACAATATCCAACAACCTTATCAAACAACCCGAAGATTGTCCCATATTCAATCATACTATCTCAGTGACTTGAATGTTTTTAACCATCTCAAACACTCTCCAACAACCTTCTCAAACAACCTGAACAATCTCAATCCTATATCATCTTAGGTTTAACTCCAACCATCCCTAACACCATCTCCATCCATTCATTCATTCATATCTTCCATTCAGAACTCCTTCTCTCACCCATGTCCAATGCGGTGCCATGTGCCCTCTCAGCGCCCTCCCCTAAAATTAGAAACGACGACATTTCAGAGTAGTGCCATCATATAATAATAATCCATCTAATAATTATGCCATCATTTTTCGAATTTTCCATTTTAAATTGAATCGAAACTGAAGACAAAATGTGTGTGTTAAAATTGACCTGCTCGTCCGGGTGTGGGTTGAGTTGGTGTGATGGTGAGGGTGGTGTGGTGACATTTGAAAGTTACTCACTCACTTCTTTAAAAGTGTAATTATTGGCGGGTCCCTTGGGGTGATGGTCCTTCCTGGTGGTTTTTTTGAATTCAATTGATAGTCTAAAATTTGGCAACATTTTGGCACTGATAAGATCAAAAAAGTAGTGAGTTTTTTTGCTTGTGGCATAAAAACATGTCATTTTGAAAATGGAGAGATGGGAGCACCTGAACTATAGGGGAAAATGTCGAGGAAACGAACAGAAGTTGAAAATATAGAGATAGAGAAAGTTTGGATGATGTGAGATTGTTGCAAGGTGGTAAAGGTTGTTGGAGATGGTTGGAGAGTGTTGAAAGTTGTTGAAGGTTGTTGAAACCATTTTACACATAATATTGTCTAGTAGTGTCCTGAAATCATCTCAAATGCTGTTGGAGATGGTTAGGAGGTTGTTGGAGGTTGTTGAAGACTGTCAGGACTATTTTAGAGTATTCAGACAATATTGTCCATTGTTGTCCACTAACCACCTCGATTGTTGTCAAAGATGGTTTGAGATTGTTGAAGGTTTTTAGAGATGGTTGAAGGTTGTTTGAATTATTTCAGAGTGTCCGAAATACCTGTTGAGGGTTGTCCATCAACCATCTCAATTATTGTTAGAGATGGTTGGAAGGAAATTTGAGATTGTTAAAGGTTGTTGGTATTGTCGGAGAGTGTTGAGATTGTCTCATTATTGTCCAACAACAATTCCAACTATTTTTCCAGATTGTTGGAGATCGTTGGAACCTCAAAGTGTTAAAATCACACTATTCAGTATTGTCCATCAACCATCTTGATTATTGTTGCATATTGTCCCAACAACCTCCAACAACAATCCTACCTGATTTTCCTTTGATTATTTACCTCCCCATAAAAAACAGCTCAATTTTTAACCTAATTAGAGTGGCGGGTCGAGACACTTCAAGAAAGGGCGAGAGAGCGTAGAGGAGGAAGAGACGCAGCGGCAAAAAAATGGGGCGGATCTAGGAATATATGCCGAAATGGCTTAGGCCGCGGCGAATTCAGATGAGGACGGAGGGTGGCTTCCGGAGAGTGATGCGCATCGAATCCACATATTTTTTCTACTGGTTTCAAATTTTTGTGATGGTATGTTGATTTCCAGACTGTCTGGAACATATTCTCTGAAATTTTTTGTTGAAAACTGTGTAATTTTGAATTTTCAGATGGTTTCTGGGACTTCCTCCATCCTATATGACTTGCAAAAAAGGTTTAGAACTACTAAGGATTCGAACCCCTGACCTCTCGCTTATCAGTCATTTGCGCTACCCCTGCGCCATGAAGACACACTGTCGACAGTCGCCGTTTAGCTCAGTGGTAGCGCGCTCACCTGATAAGCGGAAGGCCAAGGGTTCGACCCCTAAGCAGTGCTAACCCCTTTTTGCAAGCTCATTAGGAAATCTGAACACCCAAAAAAACATCTGGAATTCATAATTACCAAAATTTTCAGATAGTTAAGCCTATGTGAAAGTGTTCATTGTTTCACACCACAAAAAACTCATAACTCAAACATCGTTCGTCCCCCTCCTCGTCACTTATGTCATGAATATTTGAAACGACTTGGAAATGACCTGAAGTGACCTTTTTGAAACAATTTCCTCCTCCTCTGACCAAAAAAAAACTAGTGTTTTGGCTTTTTTTGGAGCCAGACATGGAGCAAACTTGTTGATATTTTGGAAAACACCTCCAAATATTTTTTTTTGTTTTTGTAAAAAAATGTTTTGGGAGACATTATAGTATATAATTAAGAAAGTTTACACGTTTTGGATTTTTCAGATGTTAAATGTTGAAGCTAGAATTTCGAGGAGGCATATGAAGCGGAGCATTTTTTATGATGGTTGCTCGAGTACGGCTGATTCACAGATGCATGAGGCGTTCTCGAGGATAATCAATCGGAGAGATGAGAACATGTTTTCGTTTTTTCAGCCTGATACTCAAGTATGTCAGTTTTTTGGCTGAATTTCTACAGTAACTCGCTTCAAATAATGTTTTAAAGCCTAAAATGTCAATTTTTGGTACCTCCAGTGATTTCCAAACCGTTTGACACCCATAAAGCCTCAAAACAATTTTGTAAAAATTTTGGTGCATTTTTGTGCTCCGCGAGCTCAATTTTCAACATTTTGACCTAAAAGCGATATTTTTGATACAAGCAAAGTCTCCCAAGATGTTTGACATCCATAATGACTATTTTCAAATTTTCGACCAAAACCGCTCGGAGCCATGACCGTTGAGCTTAAAATTTTAAAATGTGCCAATATGGAGCTCAAACATTTGGAAATCTTGAGTAGATCATAAATTCCTTAATCCTAGAGCCCAATTCCGCCTTGTTTTCGAGTTTCAGCTCATAACCATGATTTTCGATATATTTTTTCATCTGTCACTTCAAAAAGTACCCAAATTCTCTGAAAATCTGTCATCGTGTTTTTCCACCTGAAAATTTTTTTTGCAAAAAAAATTTTCAGACAATGACGAAAAACGCACATATTATAAACAAAAAGACGTGCCAGACTTGCTGAAAAGTGGGCGTGGCTTAGGTTTAATAACCGTTCATAGTTCAATGATTAAGTGCATTTGGAGGGGAAAAATATTGACATTTTCGAATGAAGTTTTTTTGAAAAATGCCAGACAATTATATAGAGACGATAATTTAAGTTAAGCAAAAAAAAAGTAGCAGTTTAGTCTGAAAACAAGTGAAAATCATAGGTTATTATGCTGAAAATTGGCATTTTCAGACAAAAAATATGGGAAATATGTGGAATTTTTTTTCAGGTTTTAATAGAATATCAACCAGTGCACAGGCATCATTTAACACAAAAAACACGAGATTGCACGGCGATGCATGATAAATCGACGGAATTACTGCCGGATCAGCCGATATCGGAAAGGACAATATGCCCTTATCAACATATTTTGAATTATAATGAAAAGGTTGGTAGATATTTTTTCTGACTTTTTTTCAACAGTCCAAAAAGTAAAAAAAATTATTCTGGGCTCGATGGCCTCAGATTCCAATATCTTGACCAGAAACTTTATTTTAGAGCTCCTGGAGTTTTTCCGATTCGTTAGACACCAAAAAAGTACAAAAAATTTTGAAGACTTTTTCGGGCTCCGGTAGCTCAATTCTCATTATTTTGCCCTGAAATCTAAATTTTTGAATTCTTGAAGTTTTCCCGAGCTGTTTGACATCAAAAAATTCCATGAAAAAATTTTGAAAAATTTTTTGGTGCATTTTATGCTCCCCGAGCTCAATTTACATTTGTTCGTCCTGAAACTCTAATTTTCAAGTTTTTCGATATCTCCCAAAATTTGACACTAAAATTTCCATGAAAAAATTTTGAACATTTTTTTTTAGTAAATTTTGTGCTCCGCGAGCTCAGATTCCAATATTTCGACCTAAGACCTTTATTTTCGAGCTCAGTGAACTTTTCCGATTCGTTTGACACCCATAATGACCATAATCAAAATTTCGACCAAAACCGACCAGAGCCATGGCCGGTTTGGTGAAAAATTTAAAAATTGTCAATATAGGGCTCAAAAAATTGGAAATTTTGCGTAGATCACGATTTTCATAGTCTTAGGTCACAAAACTTGCTAGTTTTTGAAATATTTCATTTTTTTTGTCCATTTCTGATATTTGAAAAATTTCCAATAATTCAAGTATTTTCTCAAAATTTTTCTCAAAAAATTCATGTCAAAATTTTTCAAGACTTGTCAAAGTTCTATGTAGATCAAAAGTTTCCATCTAAAAATCTCAAAATCTGACAAAAATCCATAGATCCATAGATCAAACCCACTTCAACCTTCGAAGATCTATGCCACTAAATAATTCATCATTTCATACTTTTGAGCTTTTTTTTCATCCCAACTTCCTTCCCAGAACAGCACACATTTCACGTCATATCCATTTATATCTGCCTCCCTATGTCTAGCAAATTTCCTCTATTTTTTCCAATTCATTAACTTTATTTCCAGCGAATACCCGCTGCAATATCGGAGGTCGAGTGTTCGTGTGAGCATGTTAAAGTTAATGGTATGTGAGGGATATATATACTTTGTTGATCAAAATAAATATAATTATAGGTATAACTATACACTGTGAGCCAATGTATTATAATATGCGGGTTCTGCTATTCGATGATGATTGTCAGAAATTTGTGGAGAAGGTGCAGAGGGTGGCGATGGCGTGTATGTCTGTGTTTTCGGTGGGTTGTTGAAGATGTTGTTGATATGAGATTGTCCAAAGAAAATGTTTAAAATCGTAGATAAGACACTAACTGAGATTTTGGCACTGTTCTAGAATCGAGGACCAAAAAAAATCGAAAGGTCTTTTGTATGGTATTTTATCAGATCGGTCTTCCTCGGTTGTAGAGAAGTGCAGAGATTTTTTACCCAGCTTTTGAAATTTCCCTAGGAATACTTTGCTAGAAATGTTTATAAAATTGTTAGGGTGTCGATTTTCTAGATAAAAATGCTGAGCGGCATAGAATGTCTGAAAAAATGTTAGATGTTGTTGATACGGCAAAAATTTAGATTTTCATGATCCAAGTCGCACGAATTTCACCTGAAGGGCATTTCTAAATGGTTGATAACCAATTTATAAGATTGTTGTTGTTTGAGAGTGTAATCGGATAGTTGGACCATTAGATAAAAATTTTGAACAATATTGTTTGAGTGTGGTTATCATATGAGTTGGTTTTTCGAGAATTGTTCTATAGTTCCAATAAATTTTTATTATAATATTGTCAGAGTGTCAAAAATTGTTTAACGAACCCTTAAACCACTTTTTTGTTCGAACTTCGAAGTTTTCGGAAAAAAGCCTGTGTTCGATTTCAAAATTTTTTAATCGCAACGAATATAACAAATCCAGAAAAATCACTTTAACAAAATGTTAGGCTTAGGGATTCGAGTTAGAACCATCTAATCATCGGCGATTTTGATAACAAAAATTTTTTCCAAAAATTGAAACTTCGATATTGAGAGATTGAGAGATTGTTGGTGGCTCTCTAACAGTCTCGAAATTCTCCGTAGCATTGTTTGTGAATTATCGCCCTTATTTCCTACATTCTACGATTGTTGGATCTGAGGTCACAGTACGAAAGAGTGCTTTTTCTCACTAACTATATACTATTTTTTTCAGAACCAAGTCACCTCCGCCAAAGTAACCCACCAAAAGGCTCAAATCCCCGAGTCACCCGTCTAGTCATCTCTCAATACTCCCCAAAACCCATTGTTCTTTCTGTACATTTCGTATCCTTATCAGTATTTTTTTTGCAAATCCTTCTCTTGTCAAACAATTTGTTCTTTCCACACATCTCAAAATCGGATATTTGTCACACATGCATTTATGTCATATTTTTGTGCTTTTTTTCTCTTTTGGCGTTTGAAATTCACCTTCATTTGTTTTTTGTCGGAGTTTTCGGAAATAGCAACGGGTTACTTATGAATAAAAGTGTTCATTTTTTAGAAAATTCTCAGTTTTCAATAAGTGATCTACAGTAAACTACAGTATACCACAACAAACTACAGTACCGTGATTGTGTAAATCTCCTTGGGTATATCTTTTTTCAAAGATTATGATTGTTGTCTAATGTTGATTTGCACAAAGTGAGACCTACAAATCAGTGATCTACAGTAAGCTATAGTAGGTCGAAACAAAAATACAGTACCTGGAAACAATTTCTTAGGGGATAAGCCCCGTGGGTATTACGTGTCAACGGCCCATTGTACTACACCGCTGTAGAGATAGCCGTGGAGTGCCCTGCACTTGAGGCCAGTCCTTGTGTTTTTACACCAAACAAACGTAGGGTGCACCCTTCTCTCTCACCAAATCTTTTTCACTTTACACACCAATTATCGATCGACGTTGTTTATCTTTCGGACCGTGCAATGAACTTTCTTACAAATTTAAATTGGGACAATGTCCTATGCGTCGATCATTGTTGGATTGAAAAAGATTTCTGGATGTTCAAAATGCTAGCTGGTTTCAAACTTAAAGTTGGCAAATACAATGTTTGTAAGTCTTTTTATTCAATTTTCACTAAAGCTCTATTCTAGTTAATAAACAATGGTATAACATTGAACATAAAAATGGCGACTTGATTGAAAATAATGATGGTCTGCAAGAAACATCCGCGAATATTTCTGTTATGGCTGCTAATGAGAGAATAATACACTTGGTGAGAAGATATTCAAACAAGACGAGTCAATTCTTCGAGTTTGATACGAAAAGACTGGAATGGAAGAGATTGATGAAATATGGTGTTAATTGTAAGTTAGCACTTCTTAGAGAAGTTCTTATCAAAAAACTTGCAGATCAAGCTTGCTTCACAGCAAATCATGTGATAGATTCAGAAGATGTCAGAATGGCTAGCTGCATAGTTGGCGATGATCTTTGGGTGGTTCGAAAGAAAAAGAAAGACAAGTTTCTTGTGGACAAACTTGACCATAGTTAGTTTTTTAAACTTTTTTAAGAAACTTTTTCTAGTTTTCAGTCTCCAACAAATTCATGAGAATCAACTATGAAAACGTTGACTTGCTCAAGCCCGATCAACTTTACTTCAAACACTCAGTGTTTGCATTTCAAAACCAATTGTTGATGTTGAGGAGATTCAAGGAATATACCGAGTTATTAAAGCTGGATCTGAAAACATTACACTGGGAGAAGTTGAAACATATTCCTATAAAAATGGGGCATTACAAGGATTTGGTCATATTGAACAATACGCTTTATGGACTTTTTTATACCAAATTGATTTCAGTGAGCCTAGATACAATGGAAGTTAAAACTACAGTATTGGTGAGTGAACTCTGATAAAAACCGCCTTGAAAGATTTTTTCAGCCTACGTTTGAGAACCACAACAATAATATTTGTGAGTCTAATGGAGCATTATTCCTGATCACAGTTTCCTTGAATATTGCAAGAAGTGTTTATAAATATGATATAGAGTCCGATGTGTTCAACTTAATCAAAAAAGAGAATTTAGACTGTTCGATGATTTCGGGTTATTTTTCCTATCATGCTTGTAAGTGTATTCTTTATTTTATTTAATGTATCATTTTTTGATTAAGGGACTAGCATTGATGGTAAATTATATCATGTAATAAACCAAAAGCCTTCGAAACAACTTAGAATAGATTTGTTTGATATTGCAACTGAAGAATGGTGTAACGTACTTCATATCAATGACATGCCATTTGATGTTGATAATGTAACTGGAAATGGGAAGATAGTTTTTGTGGGATATTCGCTTGACGACAGAACCTGTTTCCGGGAAATAACTCTTGAGCCAAAACTGGAAACGATTACTCTTACACAATTAGCTGATTTAGCTGTTTACGATGATGTTGATCCTCGATCGTTTAGACTTCCGCTTTCTTTGCAGTGAGTTAAGATGTTTCAGCCTTACGGAAAGTTCTTTATTTCAGAAGTCAGTTCTTGGATATGATCAAATGGAAGTATATGGACATAAGAGAGTTACTAATCCATCACAAAATTGCTAAACAATGATTGTTGTGTTTTTTCTGTTTGTGATAATCGTTCGAATGTATCTTTAAATAAAAAGTTGATTTTTGTGTATTGCAGATAAAAAGTCGTAGTAGACCACTAAGAAAACCAGAGTTTTTTTTTCAAATTTTTGTTATCGCATCCTCCGAGGACCCTGTAAGAGTGGTCGCTCTTTGTTATTACGTCAAACTAAAGAGGGGGACCCTCTCCCCCCTCACCAAACATTTCCCACCTTACACACACTGACTATCGATTGACGTGGTTCGTTTTACCTTGCTATGATTTTTCTGACAAACTTAAACTGGGACAATATTCTATGCGTGGATCAATGTTGGATAGGCAACGATTGTTGGATGGTTAAAATGCTGGATGGATTTAAACTTGAAGTTAGCAAAAACAACATAGGTAAGTAAACGTTTAGTACTTTTTCTTCAAATTGTTATAGTATCTTGCCAATGGGAGGAGATCAAGCAGAAGAATGAACATTTAATCGAGAATAATGATGGTCTACCCGAAACAACAGCGAATATTTCAATCATGGCTAACGAAGGGAGATTACATTTAGTGAGAAGATATTCAAACAAGACCAGTCAATTCTTCGAGTTTGATACGAAAACACTAGAATGGAAGAAATTGATGAAGTATGGTGTGAATCGTTAGTTGACACCTTTTTAAACAGTTTTTATCAGAAAATTTGCAGATCAGGCGTACTTCACAGCTAATCATGTATTAGTGTCAGACGAATATGAAAAAGTGGCTAGTTGCATGATTGGCGATGATCTTTGGGTGGTTCGGAAAACTAACAAAGGAAAATTTTTTGTGGACAAACTTGACGGCGGTTAGTTTTTTTGTCACAGTAGCGGTCCCATGGCATCCTGACGATGGCATCTCAGCAGGACCACGGGAGAGCTTACAAACACGGCCAACTGCTAACCATTACTGTGTTCTGGATTTAAAAACTGCAGAAATTCTTTTTTGCTTTTCTCTGTCAGATTAGTAATATTTAGTAATAAAACGTGCTTGTGCGCTCTTATGTCGTCCCGCCGATTTTTCGGGACAATATAAAACTATGGATGCCGTGGTAGTTTACTAAACTTTTTATCTTCAGGCTCCAACAAGTGGACAAGCATCAACTATAAAAACGAAGACTTATTAAAGCCCGACCGGCCTTATTTCAAGCATTCAGTTTTTGCATCTCACAACAACTTGTTTATGTTGAGATTATTCGATCAACATACTGTATTATTGAAACTAGATGTGTCAACATTACACTGGGAGAAGTTGAAACATATTCCTTATAAGTTGCACAATTTCAAAGATATGGTTATACTAGATAATACACTTTATGGAATTTTACACACCAAAATGATTTCAATGCACTTAGAAAGGCCTGAAGCTAGGATGACAGACTTGGTGAGTGAATTTTCTTATGAAAATTGTGTTAAAAGTAGTTTTCAGCCTATCCGTGAAGACTGTAATAACAGCCTTTGTGAAATAAATGGGGCATTGTTCTTGATCACAACTTGCTCAAATGCTGGGAGATATGTTTATCAATATGATGAGGAGCTTAATGTGTTTAACGTATTGAATGTGGCGGATTTAGAATGTCCGATGTTGAAGCAGTACTCCCACCATATTTGTAAATAATTTTCTTTTTATAGTTTTTGTTTATATTCTGATTAAGGGACTAGCACCAATGGAGAAATATATCATGCAATGGAAAATGGGATTTCGAGACAACTTAGGATAGATTTGTTTGATTTTGTAACTGAGGAATGGTCCAACGTACTGAATGTTAGTGATGTGCCATTCTTTATTGGAAGTATAACAGGGAATGGGAAGAAAGTATATCTGAATTACTCCGATGGTGGGAAGACTGCGTTTCGGGAGATAAATCTTCAACCAAAGTTGGAGACAATCGCTCTCATACAATTTGCCGATACTGTGATTTACGACGATATTGATCCGAGGAAAATTAAACTTCCCGCTGATTTACAGTGAGTTAAGATCCATTAGTTTTATCAGAAAGTTGTTTTTTTCAGACGTCGGTTTTTGGAGATGTTGAAATGGAAATATGTGGATATTCAAAAGTTATTCGGATGGAATAATATTCACAAATAGTTTTAAAATTTTGTATCCGTAAATAAAAGATGTGCGCCTATTTATAAATTAAAACTTTAAAAAAAAATTTATTGCAGACGGAAAAAAATTAGCAAAAAGAAAACTATTCATTACGGTCCTTCAGAAAGATAATTAATCGCAGTCTTCGAGGACCCTGTACAAGAGGTCGGCCTTGTGTTTTTACACCAAACAAAAAAGAGGGCACCCTTCCCCTCACCAACTATTTTCCACCTAACACCCTGATTATCGATTGGCGTTGTTTATCTTTCGGACCATGCGATGAATCTTCTGACAAACTTAAACTGGGACAATGTCCTATGCGTCGATCATTGTTGGATTGAAAACGATTTGTGGATGGTTAAAATGTTGGATGGATTTAAACTTGAACTGAGCAAATTTAATAGAGGTAAGTTCCTTTGCAAGATTTTAAAGAAAACTCGTTTAGCATCCAACCGATGGCAAAATATTCCACAGAAGAATAAACATTTAATCGAGAATAATGACAATCTAGCTGAGACAACTGCGGATATTTCTGTTATGGCTAGAAAAGGAAGGATACAATTGGTGAGAAGATATTCGAACAAGACGAGTCAATTCTTCGAGTTCAAACCTAGGACACTATATTGGAAGAGGTTGATGAAATATGGGGTGAATTGTTAGTAAGTATATACTTGAACAATTATTATCGTGAAAATTTACAGATCAGGCATACTTCACAGCAAATCACGTCTTAGTCTCAAAAGATGATGTAAAAGTTGCAAACTGGATGATTGGAGAGGATCTTTGGGTGGCTCGATACACTGCCTACGGAAAGTTTTTTGTGGACAAGTTGGATCATGGTTAGTTTATTTTTTACGGTCACAACTTTCTGCCTCTTTTTAGATTCCAACGATTGGTTGAGCATCGAATGCAAAAATCTAGAGTTGCTTGAGACGGATCAGCCATCTTTTACACACTCAGTCCGTGGAGCGGACAAACAATTATTTATGTTGAGAGAATTCATAGGATATTGTGAACTATGGCAACTAGATTTAAAATCACTATATTGGGAAAAACTAAAAAATATTCCTACAAGAATGTTCGTTTACAAAGATTTGATGATATTAGACAACACACTTTATGGAGTTACTCACAATCGCATGATAACAGTTTGCTTGGAGACAATGGAAGTTAAAACGACAGAATTGGTGAGCTGATTTTCATGAAGTTTTGATTGAACTTACTTGTAGCCTATATTCGAACACGATAGGAGCAATATTTGTGAGATTAATGGAGTGTTGTTCCTGATGACATTTGGCTCGAATGCTGTGAGAATTGTTTATCAATATGAAAAAGAGTTAGATACATTTAACTTGATCAATGATTCGGATTTAGATTGTCCCATGAATACGGGATACTCTACCTACCATGTTTGTGAGTAAATTTTTTTAGTGAATGATTTAAAAACCGGCTTTGCTTGTGCCAGACAACCAAAACGGCAATCACATAGGAAATCATGTAAAAATGAGCGTTTTGCAGTTCTGAATTTGGAAAATAATGCAAGCACGCTCCATTGAGACTGCAGCTAGCGTTTGAATTTCTTATCAACAGTGTTTTTGTAATTTTATAACATTTTCGTTTTAAGGGACCACCACCGATGGTAAATTATACCATGCAATGAGCAAAGAGCCCTCGAGACAACTTAGGATAGATTGGTTTGATTTCGCAAGTAACGAATGGCACAATGTACTTAATGTCAACGATGTACCATTCTTCATTACAAATATAACAGGAAATGGGAAGAAAGTGTATGTAAGACCTTGGAACAGTGAAGACACAGTTTTTCGGGAGATTGATCTTCAACCGAAGTTGGAGACGATCGCTTTTACACAACTAGCCGATACTGTAGTTTACAGCGATATTGATCCGAGGAAGATTAAACTTCCTGTTGGATTACAGTAAGTTAAGACCGAGTAGTCTTTTGGGAAGTTTTTTTCTTTCAGACGTCCGTTTTTGGAGATGCTTAGATGGAAATATACGGATATTCGAGAGTTACTTATATGGAACAACATTAGCGAATAGGCATAATTGTATTTTTGAGGAATTTTTGTTGTAATAAACTTTTTTAGAGCATGTTGTTGATCAACATTATTGAAAATCTTGTTTCAAACTTTGCTCAAACTCCGGAGCCACCAGTCTAGTCTACACCGAAATGCATTTTTTCTATTCATTTTGTAACCTTATCAGTATTATTTCTTGTCAAACAATTTGTTCTTTACCATCCATAATGTCGAGTAGTTTTACAACTCCCTGTGGTTTTTGAGCGTTTCACCGTTTTTCATCGACTTTCTTCATGAAAACTAATGTTTATTTTCAATGAAATCTTATTTGTTTTATTATTGATTTATTGCAAAATTAATTATCGTTCAAAAACTCGAAGAAAACTGCATTACAGCTTCCTGCAGCTAAAAATACACCGAAAACTGTCAAATTACACAGTTTCTAAAAATACCTTCCCGTAAAAAAAGTTTTCGTAGATTTTATCTCGAAAAACAAACTAATCGAGGTTTTGTAGTCGAAAACTTCCGAAATTTTTTTAAACCGAAGTTTATTTATCATTCCATCAGTTATAACATAAACAATTTTGTCATTTGTTTGACTTGATTGCACATTTTCAACACTCGAGGTGGAAAAATAAGCAAAATCAAACTTTTTTCCGAGTTTTTAGGCAAAAGTTGCTCACTTTTCGCGATTTTTGAACAACTTTACGATTTTCTGGCTGATTTTCTCAACAAAAAACGTAAAGCTCGAAGAAAATTACATCTCTTGCGGCTTTTGAGATGGAAGACGCCAAAATTAGGGGTTTTCCTGTGAAAAATTGGCTTCTTCGCCATGTTTTACATCGAAAACACCATCCAGGTGTCTATTTTAGCATCCAACACGCATGCCAGCTGCTAAACCTAAACCTACAACCTATCGATGTAATCAATCATTTTCCTACCCGAAAATACACCAATACGGAAACTTTCTACAGAAATCGAAAGTTTTTGTTGTTTTTTTTTTGTGTTTCGTCCCCCCGCACACAAGACAAAACTAGTTTCCATCCTCCTCCCCCCTTTTCGTACCGTTATCATTTTGTTTTTCCTTTCGTCTCCCATCAACACCTGCTTCCTGCACTTTTTTCGTTGCTGATAAAAATTGATTCGTTCCCCTTTCTACTTTTTCTCTACTTTTAACTATGTATTCCGGGTTTCTTGATGATTTACTGGTGAATTATAAGCAGACTGTAAGTTTCTCAAAATGTGTTATTTTTGCTTTTTTTCGTGGATTTTTTGCTGTTTTTCATAAATTTTGACATTTTTCAGCTTGAAATTCACTAATTTTTCACTTTTTTTCGTATCAGAATTTATAAAAATGGTGAAAAATCCACCAAAATTACGAAAAACACCAAAAATCCACCATTCACTCCTCCGAGTGGAGTCCACACTCCACAATATGGCCTAGCATCCGACACGCCAGAAGGCTAGTCCCCGACAATTTGCATCGCTACTCACAGCCCTAAAAACCAATTTTTCCACATTTTTCCTTTAAAATCGACAGTTTTTGAAATTCCGTTGTATTCTAGATGGCCAGTACATCGAATCGCTTCTCAATCGCCGAAGCGGAACGCCTCCGGCAGATCGGAAAATTCGAAGAAGCGCTCAAACATTATTATGTGGCGATCTATCTGCTCCCTGCACACGCCAAAGCGAAATTCGAGCCGGCGTTGGAGGAAATATTTCAAAGTAAGTATTCTATATTGATGAAAAAGTATTTATCAATGCATTTCGTCAGGCTGGATAATGCAAAGTCCTGAAAATGCATCGCGAGCCGTGAAAATCTTCTCACAAATCGCCGAGCTGTACCCGAGAAGTGTTCGAATGCGAAAAGTGTTCATCAGTGCACTCGAATGTATGGCACCCGGTCAATTTGTGCATACTTGCATCAAAGTGGCTGAAAATGCGCTGCTGTTGAGCACGAACAACGACGATTCGGCACAATTGAGGACGATTGAGAACAATTTGGCGAAACAGCCGTTTGAGAAATGGCATATTGCGATGATGAATGATGCGGTGAGTGCTTTTTGAAGCTTTTCGTGCAGAATTGAAGATTTTTCACTAAAAATTCATCCGAAAACCATGAAAATCGATAATTATAAGCTTTCATGTTTCTTCTCCAAAAAGCTTTGATTTTGTTAGTTTTCCCCAAAAATCGATGATTTCCTGTTCCATTTTTCTTGGAAAACAAAAAATTGAGCATTTTTCATCATTTTCCTGTCTTTCAAAGTTTGAAAATCGGCGTTTTGGTCGAAAAATGTCTTCTAAACCCCTTTTTTGTGTAATTTTCCTAGCAAAAACCTAAAAAATAAGTAATATTAGTGAACAAATAGCGATTTTCGTCGAAAAATCACTTTTTCTAACATTTTTAACTAAAATTCGACATTTCAGATGCGACAATGGCGATACGAACAAGCAATTAGAAGAACAATCACACGAAAGGGACAACAAGTGATTGATATTGGATGTGGAGCTGGAATGTTGTCCGTTTTGGCGGCTAGGTTAGTTTTTTATTGTAAAAATTGCAAGAAATGTTCAAATCGACAGTTTTCATTTAAAAAACGCCTTATTTCAATTATTTCTAGCTAAAAAGCTTCAAATTTGCTTGAAAAACTGTAAAATAAATCGAAAATCTTAATTTTTGCTTCAAATCTAGCCAAAATGTTGAAATTTCCGCCAAAGTTTGTTCAAAACGTTTTGAAATTTAAGAAACATCTAAAATTGTCAAAAAATTCTCGAATTCTTGCCGAAAACTCTAAAAATCAACCCTAAAACTTCAAAAATTGCAGACACTCGGACTATGTAACATCAATCGAAGAAAACCTATCAGTGTGTCAAATTGCCGAAGAAGTGTTCATCCGGAATTTCGTGTCTGGCAAGATTACACTCGTCCGAAACAACTCGAAAAATCACAACCAACTGAAAAAGGCGGATGTGATCATTTGTGAGCAATTCGATAGTGCACTTTTTGGTCGAGGAATTCTCGAAACAATGCTTGATGCTCATAGAAGATTGGCTGCACCGGGATGTCGGTTTGTCCCGAGTAGAGTGAGTTAATTTTTGAAGATTTTTGAAAAATATGAGTGAAAAATGGCTGGATTTTGATGCATTTTCCGTATGAAATCGAAAAAAAGTTGCAAAATGCAGCTTGAAATTCTGAATATTCTGCCAAAAAACCATGAATTGTCTTTTTTCAGGCAACACTATTCATTCGCATGTTCGAATGCCAAGAAATCTACGAGCAACATGCGAAAGATTTCAAGGGAATGCGGTGTCGATCGAAATATGTGAATATTGATGTAGAAGGTGGTGTTGGTGAGTGGAATTTTCTATTAAAAAACATTTTCGACGAAAAATTCCGATTTTGACCGAAAATGCACGAAAAAAAAATGTTCCTAAAGCAGTGACCCTATTTCTTGTGATGCTTTAGATTAAATGGGCAATTTTGAAAGTTTCCAAAACAAAAAAATAAGATTCCGATCAGAAAAAGGCAATTTCAGCTGAAAATCGAGATAAAAAACATGTTTTTCTTCTTGTACTCTCATAGCGATAATGAAAAGAGTAAATTTTGTTGAAAAACATCACAAAATCGTTGAAATATATGAAGATTGAATTTGACATAATTTTGAAACGTATATAGTCTATCAAAATGTTGTTTTCGCTGTTTTTCTCACGTTTCTGTTTTCAAAATATGATTAGAGAATCGTAAACAACGCTTGAATTTGAAATTTGTTGTAAACTTCCATGGTTGAAATCAATAATTGCTTGAAATTTTGATATTCGTGTCGAAATTCATCAAAAGCAGTACTTTTTCACTGAAAATTGTCTATTTTCTCCCCAGAATAGTCGAAAATTGTAAATTTGTCAGGAAATACGAGAAAACTATTCGCAAGTCACAAAAAACCATGTAAAATGTTTTGCAGAAGCCGAAGTACCATATTGGCCATGCTCATTGATCGAATACCCCGACATGAACTTCTTATCCGAAGAATCAATGGTCGTCGAGGCGGATTTCACAAGTGCCGAATGTATCGAAGCACTGCTCAATGTGAAATCATCGAGGTGTCTGACGGCGACGCAAGATGGTGAAGCACACGGATTTGTCGTTCATTTTGTGTGAGTTTTTGAAGGTTTTCATAAAAAATATCTGAAATTTTCTCTATGAAATGATTTTTTTAGTCGAAAAATTGACGATTTTCCCGAGCTTTCCAGTATTTTAGTCTCCAAACGTTGAAAAACCGATAAATTTGAGTCTTCAGACGCAAAATTCTATAATTCTTATATTTCTCTCATTGGAAAACGAAGAATTTCAACAAAAACTCAAAAATTCCGAGTTATTATCATATATTCCTCTATTTTCAGCACGGATATACATGAAACACCTGTCGTTTTTCAAGAATCATCGAAATATGGTGAATCATTGGAACAAGCGGTATTCCCATTTCGTGAGCCGATCAAAATCAAAAAAGATGAACAATTGCACTTCACATGGTCGATTTTCAAGAGTCGGATTGATATTTGGCCGGAGGTATGTTGAAATTTGTATGTTTTCATCTAAAATCATGATTTTGAATCTGAAATTCCCTTTTTGGCTTGAAATACACTGAAAAAACGATGAAAAACTGATATTTAACAGCACAAAAACATGTTTTTCCCTATTACAGTACCCACTAAGAGTGCCACGTGGAATCTGGAACTTTGTCACCAAATCGCGCGATGAACTATGGCGATTCAAGGATCAAGCGCTATTCGAGGCGATTTGCAAGGATTTGGGTGATATCAAGAACTTCGCCACACTGAATTTGACGCCAATCATACCCATGTACGACTACTTGCCACCGGATAACAATCCGGCTGGAAATGAGGTTGATAAGGTTGTCAGTGAGTAAATTTTTTGATTTCTTTGAAAAAATGAAAGAAAAATCAAGCTTGAAATGCTGTTTGAATGTGAAATACTAAACATTCAAGAAAGTTTCTATTTGAAACCTGAAAAATAGAATAAAGAGGTTTTTTCCTTGATGAAAACATAAATTTATGAAAAATTTCGAAGTTGTCGGTATTTTTCACATTTAAAAGACTGTATATATCGAAAATTTCATATTTTTATCAGTGTAAATGATCCAAATCTGTTCAAAATCTCATTTTTACCATTGGTGATGCAAAAAAACTGAGCTTGAAATGCTATTTTACTGTGAAATTCCAAAAATTGAAAAAAATTTCAGTCTCTGAACTTGAAAAATATAGAGAACACGTATTTTTATGCTGAAAATGAACATTTTTCAATTAAAAATACCGAAACTTAAAAGAAATATCAAGATTCTCAACCAAAAACCTATTTTTTCAGTGGTGATGCACCGAGCAGATGGAAGTGCAGATGCAGACGCCTCGCGACGTGCACTCGACTTCCTCCCAATTCTGACGACCGTGAATCGAATCGTACCATCAACATACCGTATCATTGGCCGCCTATTCACATCGGATCGTATCAATTTCGAATGTCGAATAAATCAGGACAACAGTCTTCGTATCGACATGGATCCACTCAAACGATACTATCGACGAGAATATCGCGAAATTCGATTGGCAGCACGACCGGATGTGCAATTTTGTAGCGAGGATTTTGATATTGATGAGCTCGTGTTCCGTCGTGGAATGAATACTGAACCGAAATGGACGAATTTTACGAAGAGGATTGCGGTGAGTGGTTTTTTCTTTTGAAAAATTGAAAAGCAAAAGATTGTAAAACGCTGAGACTCGGCTTGAATCTTGTTTTGAACGAATTTTGCGAGAAAATCGATGAAAAATGAGCCTATTTGCAAGAAAAATTGACGAAGACCTTGAAAATCGTCAAAAAGAAAGTTCAAAGCAAAATAAATATATAATAATGACCGAAAAATTGGCATAAATTCTAAAATTCGAAGTTTTCCATTGCAATTATGAGTCGTTTTGCTCAAATTCGACCAATTTTGATGGAAAATTTCGAAATTCAAATTTTTGGCTTCCAAAATCGATAATTTCTTCCGATTTTCCATACTAGAATCGAAAATATTTCAATATACTGTCAATTCCAGGTACAAGCAACACATCCAGTTGTCGATGGTGTCATCTACGAATACGAGATACTTGGACTACGAGACACTGTCAATCGAAAAGTTGCCGCCTTCCTTTTCGATAAGAGGATTGAGAATGCTAGTAAGGTTGGTGGAGTTTTGTTGTTTTTTGAAAAAAAGGGGAGAGATTATGTGAAATATTTGGAAAAGAGCTGAAATAGGAAATTTTCAAGGTAAAATGTTATAGAACTTTCCATAGAACTTCCGGTTGGTGGCATAGAACCATCACAAACTGAAGAATTTTCCATAGAACTTTTCATAGATACCATAGATCCTGAAATAGCTTAAATAATTCTATGAGATGGGGCTCTCAATATTTCATAGAACTATGCATAGATCCTTTTCTCCATTCCATAGATTCTCTGATTTCATAAAATCTTTAAAAAAATTAAAATTGTAGAAAAGTTCCATTTCCAGCGTTCTTGTCCTCAAAATTTCGTCACTTTTGAACCAAATAAGATGAAAAATGACGAATTTCAATTGTTTTCCTATGCATATTCGAATATTTTGCAGGTAAACGTGGTATTCAGTATGTATCTTGGTCAAGTGTTCCTATCACGCGACACTCAACAATCCGAATTTCCAGATGATCTTTAGGAACTCAATTATTATAATTTCATTATATATATCCAGCCAATTCTTTCGTTTCTCTCTCGTCTCTTGTCTGTGTGTGTGCTTCGCTTTGTATTGTTAAAACATGTGCAAATTAACCACTTTTGCCTTATACTAAACCATATATTATTCTCTTTTTTTTGTGTTCATTGTAAACAAGTTTATATATTATTATTTTTTGCTAACAATCTATGATTAATAGACAATAAATTGAATATATTGTTATATAGTGTCCCCGCATTTTTTGTTGAGATTTCGTTTTTGATATGAGCACCAGATTATAGGATTAGTTCCATTTTGTTGTCCTTATTGTTGACAAGCACCATTTTTTATGATGATATTATCGATGGCAATTGATTTCGGCTCGTTTGATGAGTTGTAGAAGAGGATGAAGATTTTTTCGGTGCTCTGCACACGGATTCGAGCACTGACACGGTTCCAGCTACGAGGGGAGATTGTTTGGGTTTGGCATCTGGAAAATTGGGTAGATATGTATCCAGGAAAGACGTTTTGACTGGAAAATTGGTATTTTTCGGCTTGGAAATGTGGGAAACCTATATTTTCAGTGTTTTTGTCTGATATTTCGACTCCCAGGACGAAGTTAAAATTTGAATTTTTTGCTAAAAATACAACCAGAATGTGAAAAAGATGTATTTTTTTTTTTTGAAAAATTTACTTAGATAAGTTGCGAAAATTTCGATTTTCAGCAGAAAGTGTGTCATTTTTCAAAAAAGGTTGCTGGAAAATATCGGTTTTCCAAAAAAAAACTTTTTTTTCAGAGTTTCAAAATTTTACTGTTAGTTAAGTTGTCACAAAAAGTGTTTTTTACTCAAAAAACAGGAAGTTGACGAGAAATTTGAATATTTCTGAGCGGAAATGTCAAAAATGTCTGATTTTTTTCCCATTTTTTGGAAGTAATTCGACAAATTGTACTTCTCAGATCGGTTTTATAGACAAAACCTGATTATTTTTTGCTGAGAAGCGTGGAAGATCCAGAAAAATATGCATTTTCGTGATTTTCAGACAGAAAAATGAAAAAAAAACCAGATTTTTAAGCTTGACACAACAATTCCGTTTTTTTTCTTCAAAATCGGTCGAAAAGTAGGTTTTTTGAAGATTTTGCATACACATTAGATAAGTATTCCAAAACGACTCACTTTCTCAAATTCTGTACACAAATGCGAACATCAATATCATGTGATGGATATACATCAATCGACATTGATATTGGACCGATTGTCGGTGATTTGTGGAGGAGGCCCGAGTAGGATTTGGGTAGGAGACGGGAGATACCGTAACGGTTTTCTGGAATAGAGGGAGATTGTTATAACACACTTCAACAATCTTTGAGATTGTTGAAGGTAGTCCAACAACAATTATTGTTTCAGCTAGAAAGTTGGAGAGTGTTGAAAGATTGTCCAACAAGAATACATGACTAGAAAGGTTGTTAAGATAGTTGGTGGTTGTCAATCAGTTTCAGTCAGGTTTTCGAATGTTGTTGGACAACAATCGTTGTATTTTGTCAATTATTGTTGCAACCACCTTTGACAATCTTTATGTTGTTCAAAAGTTGTTAGAGGTTGTCCAACACTAATTTTGATTTTTTTTCAAGGTTGTTGGTGGTTTACAAGCAGATTCTGCTAGATGAATGAATGTTGTTGGCCAACAAATTTTTTTATTTAGAGATTGTTAGTTATTGTTGCAACAACCTTCAACAATCGTTATATTGTTCGTGTATTGTCCGAAGATTGTTAGAGGTTGTTCAACATTAATTATTGTTTTTTTCGATTCTTCGAGGCGATTGGATGTTGTTGGCCAACAATCTCCGATATTGTTGTTTATTGTTTCAACAACATTCAACAACCTCAAGATTGTTGAAAGATTGTCCAACAATAATTTTTTTTGTTAGGATTTTTTCGATTGTCGAACATTGTTGAACAATTTAACAATGATTGTTATAACACTCTCAACAACCTGCAAGATTGTTGAAATATTGTTGCCAAGAATCTATAACAATCATTGGACAAAATTTGTAAGATTGTTGAGGTTGTTGGTCAACAATCTCCAACAACCTCCCTTATTGTCACTAACCATCTCCCCTCTTCATCGCCACACTAATATTATTAAAATGCCGGCTCAACATCCTCAAATCCGCCCATCCACACTTTGTATCCTTCTCAAAACTGCACAATGTCTCCTCACACTCCACATTATTGTTGATTGTTGTTGTTGATATTGTTGTTGTCTATAATTTGATCTACATTTGATCTACCTACAGTACCCCTCTCCTACCGTAGTAACAATCTCATCCGCCAAAACTCGATTCGACTCAACTTCATCATCCGATTTCGGACCATCGACTTTTTTCACCGGCGATCGGCGAACATGACAAATGCACTTTTTGAGGAGTGGATTGTCGCGTTGACGAATACAACGGGCGGATGATCTGGAAATATTTTCAGATTTTTTTCGGATTCTGAAAATCTGGAATTTCAGCTTCAATTTGAGACCCAGAACGCTGAAAAAGGCCGATTTTCAGCAAAGTCATGGGGTTTTGAAATTTCAGACTTGAAAAAAATTTCAGCCTAATTTTTATTTTCAGAAAAATCTGAAAATGTCTGAAAATCCGAAGGTAGATCAAAAAACGACTCACTCCGAACTATCCAACGCCTTGCACTTCTGCCTACAGTATGCCAACCCGGGTCGACCGACACACATTTTTACTTGTTGATTGGTTTGGAGACAATCATCTGAAACTAGATAGGGATTACTGTAGGTATGCTGTAGTTGGGGTACGGTAGTTACCACATGGTGCAGTTGACTCAATATGATTGATGTGTAGTTGTTGTGGCGGCTTGTGATGGTGGAGGAGGGGTGTTGTGGTGCGGCTCTGGAAATTTTTTAAAGTTAAAGAAATTTTTTCAGTAAAATAGTTCGAATTATAAAAAATTTTAAGAGCTTCAAAATCCATTTTTTAATGTCTGAAAATTTTAATTTTCAACTAAAGTACGCCTTTTCAAAGTGTCTTCACATTTTCAGCTTCAAATTGCTTTTTTAAACGTCGGAAAACCTTCATTTTCAGCCAAGATACAGCTTCTCAAACTTTTATGGTGCAAATGCGCTCTACCGAACATTTCAATAGAGCGCGTACTCTAAAACTGTCAATATGTCATTTTTGTTGCGGAATTCATATTTTTCATATTCTCAGCTCCAAAATGCTTTTTAAACGTCTGAAAGTCTTGATTTTCAGCCAAGACAGGCCTTTTCAAAGTTCTAAGGTGCAAGCGCGCTCCACCGAACTTTTCACCATTTCAGTGGAGCGCATATACATCACAGATCAATTTTTCGTGTTTTTCCCAAATTTTCAGTTCAAAAGTTGACCTACCGTCTGTAAAAGCTCCATTTTACATGGTGAATATGAAATCGACAAATTATCCAACATCACCATTTCACCAGCCGAGACATTTGAAAATCGTAAACTTATCTGAAAAAATTTTCTCTGAAATTCACAAAAAAATATCCGAAAATACCTGAAAATAGTCAGTTTCCGGAATGATTTCATTAATCAAATGCCCGTTTGTTGAATGCACTGGAGCGCACATTGTCGTCTCCTTCTCTCTGGAAAAAATCGATTGGTAGATCAACAATTTTTTTGTGATCTACAAACTTGAAGCACAACTCGACGACTACGGTAGATGGTCGCCATATTCTGGCGGTTAGGTTTACGGATGTTTTGGAGCAGAGAGCGTCGCAGGTGGAGATTGTCGCCCAAGTGGCGCCATTGTGACTGGTGCCACCCAAGAAATTGCCTTCTGAAAAAATGGATTTGGTAGATTTGCATATCAGATTTTTAGCTTTCTAATGGTTTTTAGAAAACTGAAATATGTTGATTTTCAGCAAAGTTATAACAAAAGTTCAGTAGAGCGCACTTGCTCACTGAAAAAATGAAAATCGAAAATTTTAAATCAATAGAGTTGTAGATCACAATTTCAGCTTTCCAAAACATTTTAGAAAACTGAAAAATATCGATTTTCACCAAAGTTATATCAAAAGTTCGGTGGAGCGCACTTGCCCAATTGCACTAAAATCGTCGTAACTTTGCTCAAAATTGAGATTTTTTCAAATTTCGAAATGATTTGGAAAGCTCAAATGTTGAGCTACAAGACTACTGTAGTGAGATTATCAGAAAAAAATGTTCAGTAGAGCACACTTGCTCAAAATCCTCACCTGGTGACTCCATAGGCTTAGGTGTTCCATTTGGTTGACCATTAAACCAGTCGAATTCTTTTGAGTACTGCCAACCACAATTTACACCGTCATGACAGTTGTAGGTCAAATTCTAAATATTCTTGGATGGATTACTGTAGATATCTACAGTACACCTACCGTGCTATTACATGATGCTCTAGATCGTTGAATGGCTGACAGATAGGAGTGTTGTTGGACAACCATCGTGTGGAACGGGTGAATGGCGAATTGCGGATTGGCGCAGGCGATTGGTGACAGGTGGCAAGTGCAGACGAATGAGCGAATGCCGAAGAAGGAGAGCAAGGTGCCTGGAAAAATATTAGGGATACATTATGAGCTTCAAAATGCTTTTTTTTCCAGAGAAAAATTCACAATTTCGAGTTTAGATAAGTTCTCTAGTTCAATGGAGCGCACTTTCTCGGTAGATCAAAATTTTAAAATTTTGAAAATTGGAACTTGTAATCTCAATTTTCAGCTTCGTTTTGAAGCCTAGAACGTCTAAAAATCGGGATTTTCAGCTAAGATATGAGGTCTTGAAAATTTCCAAGAATCGAAAAAATGTCTGCGTCTCTTCATCTTCACACTCTCTAACCATAAAATTTTGAAAAAAATTTCTCTGCGTCTCTTCAACTACCATTCTCTCTCTACCTTGGAAATTTCTCTGATCCGCTTTTGAGGCAATTTTTTTTCAATTTCCACTGTCTATGCCTCTACATCTCCTCACTCTCTCACTACCAAACTTTTAAAATCCGCATGTCTGCGTCTCTTCAACTACCATACTCTCTCACCTCCAACTTCCATCTGATCAACTTTTGACTCAAAATAGTGAATTTTTTTTTTAAATTTTGCACTGTCTGAGTCGCTCTATTTTCCCACTATTACAGTTCCAAAAAAGTTATTTTTCCGTCTCTCGAAATGCACACTCTCTTTTCCGAAACTTTCAAAATTCATCATCTCTGCGTCTCTCAACTTACCATACTCTCTCATTTCTAACTTTCCTCTTGATCCAAGATTCTCGCAATATTTTCAATTTTCACTGTCTGCGTCTCTCCATCTCCGCAATATCTCACTCAAAATTTTCAAGTAAAATGTCTCTGCGTCTCTCAAAGTCCACACTCTCCCACCCCAAACTTTTTTAAATTCACATCTCTGCGTCTCTCGACTTACCAAACTATCTCATTTCTAACCTTCCTTTGATCATCTCTTGATCCAAGATTCTCACTTTTTTTCCAATTTCGACTGTCTGCGTCTCTCAATATTCCCAATCTCTCATTCGAAATTTTCAAAAAAATATCTCTGCGCCTCTCGAAATGCACATTCTCTCACCCCAAAGTCTTTCAAATCCACCATCTCTGCGTCTCTCAAACCTCACACTCTCTCACATCAAAAATTTTGAAATTCACATATCTGCGTCTCTCTATCTACCCAATCTCTCACCCAAAAAACTTACCAGTCTGTCTCGTCCTACACCCACTGCCCACCCGCATCGGATAGTTCTGTGCACATCTCGTATCACACTCCATATCGAATCCCTCTCGTTGCGGACATATATCCTCCTCAATATCTGAATATACACCATATATTGTGGTATTCAGCAACAAACAAATATACATATACACAAAAAAACAGGAATTTTGCCATCTTGATAGATATATACACCGAAACAAGATCTGCTTAGGCTTAGGTTTAGGCGGCCGTTTTGTAATGATGTTTCAATTTATGCGGCGCCCGGGAGAAGGAGGAGGAGGAATGAGATATGTAGATGAGAATGGGAGATAACGGTGTACTGGAGTTGAGGTTGTTAGCTAGATTGTTGAAACAACCATCAACCATCTGGATGGATTGTAAGATGTTGTTTCAACAACCCTACTAGAATTGACAACAATCTCCAACAACCTCTGAAATTGTTGTCAGGTTGTTGAAAGATTGTTGAACCTCGATAACAATATAACTAGATTGTTTCAACAATCTCAACAACAGCATTCCTCGAGCCTGCTAAACCTAAACCTAATTCTTTTTTTGTTGATAATTGTCATATAATTTTTGAGATTGTTGAAGGTTTTTGGAGTGTTGAGACACTTTCACAACAACATCAACAATCTTACAAGACACTGAAATAGTTTTAACAACAGCAACAACATCAACAATCTCAAACCATCTCCAGTCATCTCCTCCATCCAGCTAAACCTAAACCTAATCCTATTTTGCAACACTTCCATTATCGTTTCCAGATGGTTAGGAGGCTGTTGGATGGTTGAAACTATATTTAAGTACTGCAACATTAACCAACACTCTTCCAACAACATCAACAATCTTGCAAAGCATCGAATTAGCTGCGACAATCTCAACAACATCAAACCATCTCTAACAATCTTGTAACACCTGCTAAACCTAAACCTACGCCGTAGTATCAACAGCACCAAACAATTTTCGAGGTGGTTTGTAGGTTGTTGGATGGTTGTTGGATGGTCTTAAAGTTTTGCAACAATAATCTACTCTTTTCCAACAATCTCAAACCATCTCCAACAACCTCACTAACTCTGCTAAACCTAAACCTAAGCGTATCCTTGTGTTGAATATTTAAGACAATTTCTGAGTTTTCTAACAATAATCAACCACCTCCTTCCCAATCCAACTAAACCTAAGCCAATGCCCTCGATTCAGATACACATATATTCCACACGAAACGAATATAGTGTCGTGTGTACATAAGTATGTTCGTAAATGACCACTTTCCATTTTTATGAGCTTTTTCTCACCGGTACACACACACAAAATATGTAGGTCATACCTCGAAAACATAATTGTTGAGGTTGTTGAGGTTGTCCACCAACAATCCCAACAATAATCCAAAATATCAGCAGAATCATAATATATAGAAAGTGTGAGAAAATGCAGATGACTGATCTACCACGATCGAAAAAGCCACCCCCCCCCCCTCTCCAGAATAGGCTCCGCCCACTGACCTCGAAACAGAAAACCCGGCGACGAGACGAGAAGTGAAATGAGGCGAGATTTGAGGGAAAACAGCAGCGATGAAAAAAAGGGCGAGAAAATTTTTGTGGTGACAAAAAAAATATGAGAAAGGTGAAAGTGCAAATGAAATGGGGCGAAATTATTTACGGGTGTTATCGGATTAAAAATTTGAGAGGAGAGGAGAGGGAATTGAGGTGAGATCCGCATATGGTTTTTATATGATTTGATGGATATGGAAGGATGGAAGATGGATGGAGGTAGATGGGTATATTCGAAGATGGTTGGAGGTGGTTGAAGGTTGTTGCAGATTGTTAGAGATTGTTGGAGATTTATGGAGGTGGGTGGATAGGACTGGAGATGGATGGACCATCCATAGATTTATGATACTTACAATCATAGAAACTGAAGTTCTATGGAATATTAGATCTATGAATTATGTGTTCTATGACTTCTTAGATCTATGATATTTGATTCCATAGAACTTGAAATTGATCCATAGATCTGAGGAACTATCACTCTTACTTTCAGTTATCTATTGTTTTTCAGTTCTATGCCATGTATGAGTCCCTAAAACTGGAAATGGGCCATTCATAGATCTATGAAACTTTCAAGCAGAGCAACTGGAATTCTATGATTGATTTGGAGCATAGATCAGTGGCATCAGTGAGGTCTATTTCTCAAGTTCTATGATTCTATGGGGTATCAAATCTATGGTTCTATGATTCTCAAGTACTATGATATCAATCATGAGTTTTATGACTCCATAGATCTATGACATTTTCACTCATAGATCCTTCAGTTATATGCCTGGTTTGATTCATAGAGCAGAGGATCATACACTTCAGGTTCTATGCTCTGAACGCGTTCATAGAACTGAGGATCTATGAACCTATAGACCAGAACAGCATAGAATTCCATTTCTATCAAAGATCCGATTCTATGAATCTATGGATAGAACATTACCAAAAATATGAATCTATGAGTTTTCAAGATCAATAAAAAATTATCCTAAAACATGCTCCGCCCACTTTTGCAACTCCGGCACACTTTCCAAACCCTATCTTTCTCTAACTCCGCCCATTTTCAGATATTGAGAAGATAATCGTTTATAGCACCAATAGAATCCGGTATCATAAAAAAAAAACAAGAAGAAAAAGAGAAAAATCATCGGGGAAAAACACTAGAAAATGTGTGATATGTGGAAGGAAAAAAAGTTAAACCTAAGTATGTTTGATCGATTTGATATGTGTCAATGGCGTTTTTTCGTCATCATCGTCCGAATCTGCCCAGTTTTGGCAGATGTTTCGCATCGAAATTGTCAAGTAGCTGAAAGAATGTTGAGATTTGGGTTTCGAACAATATTCAACAATCTCCTGGAGATTGTTGAAGGTTGTTGTGACACTCTATTGTGGTTTTCAACAACATGGATTGTTGGAGATGGTTATTGTTGCAGAACAACCTACAAGTTTGTTGATGTTGTGAATAATGGTTGCAACAATCTCTAACAACATTCAAAAATAGCTAACAACCTTCAAGAGGCGAGTGAAGATGGTTGGCACAAACTATTTTTAGAAACATTGTTCAATATTGTTGAAGATGGTTTTCAACAATCTCAAAATGTTGTTGTTGAGTAATATTGTTGCAATAACCTCTAACAACCTTCAACAATATCAAACAACCTCCTGGAGACGAATTTAGGTGTTTAGGACAAACTATTTTCTCAACGATTGTTAAAGATTGTTGGAGATGGTTTTCAACAATCTCATATTGTTGAAAGTGCTCTCCAACACTCTCCAATTCATCCCATCCATTCTGAAACATTCCATCTCACACCGTTCCAGTGTCCCCTGACCTACAAGTGATGTAAGGAATAGGGGGATTCTATGAACCATGACACTCGATGATTTCACTTCTTTTGTGAATCCTGTGGAATGAAATGGTGACACAATTTGTTTGATGCGATTAATGTGTGTGTGAAAGTGATATGTCTGGGATGGGATGGATGGGGATGGTTGTGACAATCTTGCAACAACATTGGACAATCTATGGAGTGTTGTTCAACACTCTATTAGTGTCCAGGACCATCTTCAACAATCTTGGAGAAGCTGGGTGGTTGAAAGTGGGAAAAACAACGATAGATGGTATTAACAACCTACAACAACCTTCAACAACCTTCAACAAACTTCAACAATATTTGAGATTGTTGGACCATCTGTTGATTGTTGATCGACACTCTATTAGTATCCAGGACCATCTCCAACAATCTTGGACAACCTGGGGGGTTGAACATGGACAAACAACTATAGATTGTTTCAACAACCTCCAACCATCTCTAACAACCTTCAATCATCTCCAACCATCTCCAACCATCTCTAACAACATCAACAACCTCCAACAACCTCCAACAACCTCCAACACCCTCCCAACACTCTCCTACCTCGCTGGAATATCACCCAAATTCAACGCCATCTGCTCCATGACAAACAATCCATCCGGACCGAGTGCTCGCAAAAATGCGTCATCCGAAACTTGAGATTTCAACGGAGCCGTCGCCAGGTAGTTTTGAATCGTTTTTTGGGCCTGGAAAAGTGTTTGGGTACGGTAGGTAGATCAAAAATGTTGCTCACTTTTGTGGAAGAGCACAATGAATAAATCCATTTCATTGAGTTGATTGTTGAGATAATTGCGACGAATAAGAGCCAGAACCAGAGGAAAATGAAGAGTTTTTCGTAGTAGATGTTGAGGGTGAGCACGCATAGAACTGTGTCCATCTGCAAAATTAGAGGTAGGTTTGGTAGGTCACGCCCACTTTTTATTGGCTCATTTTGAGGAGCACATAGAATTTGAAGAGCATAGAACTAGATAGGGATGAAGAAACTAAGAATCCATAGAACTTGAAATTCATAGAAATTGAGATTCATAGAACTGATAATCCATAGAACTAAAGATTCATAGAACTTGAAATTCATAGAACCAAGACATTGACCAAGACGCCATAGAACTTGATAGTCATAGATCTCAGAATTCATAAAAGTATAAAACCATAGAGCTGAGAATCCATAGAACCGAGAATTCATAGAACTACACATTCCATAGAGCTTGGAATTCATCGAATTTGAGATTCATAGAACGGTGACTGCATAGAACCGAGAAATCATAGAATTTAGAATCCGTAGAAATAGAATTCTATAGGATTTGAAAATTTCACTTCTATGGTGCATCCTCAACAAGTTTCATAGAACTACAGTTCTATGACTCCATAGATCCATAGATCCATAGATCCCTCACCCTACATACCTGTACACTAGCCGGTCGTCTTCGATTAAAATCACAATGCACCACTCTCGGAAAGTGTCCAGTCGTTTGCCAGTCGTTTCCCTTGATCAAATCCGTCAACAAACTTGGACCCCACAATGAATATAGTGGCGAATCAAGGAATTCATTGAGAATATAGAATTGTACCCAGGCATTCACAAATTGGAGTACTGTAGCCAATGTGAAGAATAGTGCCATATCCTTTGATCTCTTCTTTCTAGCCAATCTCAATCCATCCCAAATGTAGACCGATGGACGACCTTCGAATGCGGCGATTCGACCTGGAATTATTGATTTTTTTGATCTACCGGAACAATTTCAAAAATTATGGTTATGAATTCCTTGTAGCTCATAATTTCAGTTTTTCAATGCATTTTAAAAATCGAAAATATCTCATTTTTAAGTCAAGTTATACCGATTTTAGTGCATGTGAGCAAGTGCGCTCCACCGAACTTTTGTTATAACTTGGCTGAAAATCAAGATATTTCAGATTTCTAAAATGTTTTGAAAAGCTGGAAATGTGAGCTACAAAACTATGTTTTTAGATTTTTGATAAAAATGTTCGGTGGAGCGCACATGCACTTTGAAACTTTAAAAAGTTGTATCTCAGCTGAAAATGAAGATTTTCAGACGATTAAAAAAGCATTTTGAAGCTTGAAAATTGTAGAATTTAAATTTTACTATAATTTCTGAAAAAAACAGAAAATTCAGTTTAAAAAACCTACATTTAAATGTATCATCTCTATCCTTGCAAAGCGCCCAAAAGTTGTCGACATACTTGACAGCTGCTGCTAAATCGTAACCTGGAAATATGACAATTTGATCTACTGTAGGTATTACGGTATATAGATTACCACTATAGGCAATCAATGATTTCCACACAAATCGAGGAATATAGAAGAAGAAGGCTTGGAGGGCGAGGACGTATGGCACCCACTGGTAGTATTGGATGGTCACTTTCTTTCTGGAATGGTTCTATGGAGGATCTATGGAGGATCTATGATACCAAATTTATAAATTCTATGATAGTTCTATGGTCTCATACTCATCCAGGTATGGTGTAAGGGTGATTCTATGAAGCTTCTATGGTGGATCTATGGAAGATCTATGATATCATACCACAGTTAGACCTAAGTTCTATGGAAGTTCTATGGTTCCATCCTATTCTAGCTATCAGTGATTCTATGAAGTTCTATGGAGCTTCTATGGAACTTCTATGGAGGATCTATGGAAGATCTATGACTTATCTAAATTGTCTGATTGGTTCTATGACATATCTATGGTATGATACTGTTAAAGGTATGAGTGATTCTATGAAATTCTATGGAGGTTCTATGATATCATACTGTATCAAGTCAATATGTGATAATTCTATGTGAAGTTCTATGATAAATTCTATGAATTTTGAACTATGAAAAATATATTTCTATGCAATTCTATGGTGTCAAAGTGTGGCTCTAAGGATTCTATGAAATTCTATAACAGGTTCTATGCCAGTTCTATGAAATTCTATGCCCCTTCCTACCTCTCCTCCTCCTCAAAGCTCAACTGCTCATTCAGCGGCACGAAATACGTGCCATGCACAAAACAATACTGATTCACAAAGTCAACCCTGCAAGAAAAAGTTGTAGCTGGTCAGATGCACCATGTTCAACTACCATTGTTTGGTGAATTGTGCGGGTGTCCAACATGTAATTGGATCACCCATGAAATGTGTGCTCAACAGAAGAGCGGATGACACGGCGAGAATCACCACGGTTATTCTCGAGTTCAAGCGATCCGCCTAAAAATATTGTGTTGATATGGGGCTGATATAGTGGTGATATGGTTCTGATATAGTGATGATGTGGTGCTGATACAGTCATGATATGGTGTTGATACAGTCATGATATGGTGCTGATATAGTGTGATATGGTGCTGATGTGGGGCTAATATGGCATTGATATGGTTCTGATATAGTGGTAATATGGTACTGATATGATGGACATATGGCGTGATATGATGTTGATACAGTCATTATATGGTGCTGATATAGTGTGATTTACTACTATGGTGCTGATATGGGGCTAATATTGTTCTGATATGGTGTTGATTTGACATGATATGGTGCCAATATAGTGCTGATATAGTGTGAAAGTATAGTGTTGAATGAAACTGATATAATGTTGGTATAGTGTGATATTCTACTGATATAGTGCTATAGTACTGGTCCAGTCCTGACTAATATAGTACTGATATAGTGATATATGGTACTGATATAGTCTGATATGGCTCTGATATAGTACTGATATGGTGCAACTCACTAGATCTCCTTTCGGCTGCACGAACACCCTCGAAATGAGCGCATTGACTGAATTGATGGCGCCTACCTGGCTTGCCATCTCTTATGGTGTATGGCTGAAAATATGGTGAACTTCAGAAAAGGGGAAATTTTTGAGATTGGAAAAAAAAAGTGGGGCAAGGAATTTCATAGAACTTGAAATGGGTGGTCATAGAACTTGTGCTGTGATGGAATTTCAGTCATAGAACTTCATAGAAGTATAGAAGTATGTCATAGAACCTGAAATAGATGAGCATTGAACCAATTTCAGCCATAGAACTTCATAGAACCTTTTAATCTGGTTCACAGAATTTCATAGAATCATGGAAAAATATTGCATAGAATCAAGAGTAGAAAAGCATAGAACTGACGAAACTTCATAGGAATTCAAAATCAATTCATAGAATTTCATAGATTCTAGAAAAGTGTACAATAGAATTTCATAGAACCTAGAAAAATGGTTCAACGATTTCATAAAATCTAGGATGGCCGTGCATAGAACTGATGAAGCTTCATAGAATTTCATAGAATCTTTGAAATTGATCCATAGAATTTCATAGAATCACGAAAAAGTTGAAAACAAGAAATCATAGAACCATAGAACCTTGCTATATACAAAATACAGTTCATAGAATATACAGTAGGAAACACATAGAATCGTAGATTCTTGCTATATACAAAAATGAATCAACAGTGGGAAAGCATAGATTCATAGAACCTAACATGGCATAATAAAATATCGAAAAAAAATTCATAGAACCTACAGTAGAACCATAGAATTTATCATAGCTCAATTACATGTCAAAAGGGGAAGTACAGTAGCTCACCAACTAAACCTAAACCTAATCCCAAACCCAATCATATCACTTTCAACGAGACGAAAAAAAATTTGTAAGTCGTATGTTGCATTTGCACCTGTGCTCCTCTCGAAACAAAAAGGTACTTGGCAGCTCGGCGCCCCGAAAATGCTTCGTTAGTGGTGATTTTTGTTGTATTTCACCGGTGTGGAGCGACTATATTTGTTTGTGTATATACAAGAAGAAAACGAGGAAGAAACAAATTGTATGAATGAATTGTCTCTGTGTGAACAAGGGGGAGGAAGTTGGTATGTTTGAGTTAGTGAGAGGGAAGGGGGGATGCGCGACTCGGGATAGTGCACGTTGAGAGGGGTTATGTACTGTAGAGTATCTATGAATCTATGAATTATTGAAGTTCTATGGCATAGAATCATGGATCTTCATAATGATATTCTCCTAGAAAACTGTTCTCAAGATTCTATGGTTCTATGGTTCCAAATTGCCATAGATTCTGATATCATAGAGCTGAAAATAGACATATTCATAGAACTGCATAGAACATCTAGGAATATTAGAGAACCGAGGGTCTATGAATCTTCGAATCATAGAATCATAGCATTGAAAATCTATGAATAAAACTCGAGAGTCTATGAATCTATGAATCTATGAATCTATGAATCTATGAATCTATGAATCTATGAATCTAGTGAATCTATGAATCTAGTGAATCTATGAATCTAGTGAATCTATGAATCTAGTGAATCTATGAATCTAGTGAATCTATGAATCTATGAATCTATGAATCTATGAATCTATGAATCTATGAATCTATGAATCTATGAATCTATGAATCTATGAATCTATGAATCTATGAATCTATACAACTCCATAAATCCTCAAAACAACTCATTTATGGTGGCCACCCTCTTTGCCTAAAAGCAATAACCTAATAAACTTTTTGAGGATGAGTCTCGACAAATGTCGAATGAAATGGAGAAAGAATACGACAAAGTGCATTTATTGGTTTTTTGTATTACAATCGAGGATTATTAAGGAAATGCCACTGATGCGCGACTTGGACAAATATTGTAAACACACGGGGCAAGACAAGGAGATGTATGTCACAATGAAGTTGTTGGTAGGGAGGAGGAGATGGATTCATAGAATTTAATTGAACCTATTCTATGGAATCTATAATATCATAGAACTTCAATATTTTTGAGTTCTATGGAATACCACTTTTTGTTGAGCTTCAATATCAAGATCTATGAAGTTGTATCAAGGTTCTATGGGCTAATGATTTGAGGTTCTATGAAAACTGAATTCTATGAAATATGTAGGATCTATGCAAGCTTAGAAGCTCAATTTCTTGCAGTTCTATGAAATATTTTTTCAGGTGCTCTATATGATATCAGGATCTATGAAAGTGAATCAAGGTTCTATGACCTTCTAATTGTAAGGTGCAAAGATTTGAAGTTCTATGATAATTTTATCTATAAAATATATAGGATCTATGCGACATATGGGAGCTGTGAAATCTACGAAAGTATCTATGGAGGTATCTATGATTACATAGAACTTTGATTCGATATATCATATCAAAATCCTGGTATCTATGGATTGACGTTCTATGGATCTATGTTTTTTCAAAGTCTATATATTGAAGATCTATGGTATTTGGTTGATGGTTCTATGACAATCTAAATCAACGATCTATGCATTTATATGAGCCACAGATCTGAGGTTCTATGGATACTGAGCAGCATAGAATCTTAAGGTTCTATGGATCCATAGAACCAAAAAAATGAGGATCTATGAAACCACACGATTTGTTTTCCGAAAAAAAATTTTTTTTTGAGAATCTTTTTTTTTCTTCAGATTTTTCATTTTCGTTTTTTTTCAGCCGAATCTGCAAAAAAACTTATCTAAATACTATTTTTTGAATTTTCAATTTTTTCAGGATCCCCAAAATAGATCAAAAAGTATCTTGACATCCCACATATCCAAAAGTAGTCCAATATCTCGAAAAAGTCCATCCATTCTCCATCCTCGATCCGAAAAGTTGCACCTCATCCAATAAAATCAATCTCCAAAATACCATGTAAATTTCTGACATACAAGGTCGGATACTTTATTGAAAAAAATGGCAAAAAGCGGAAAAGAGTGGAAGAAAACACGAAATTAGACGGAAAAAACCCTAAAAACTACAAGAAAAACTGAGGATAGGTTTAGCAAAGGAGGGAAGGAAGGGAGGATCTATATAAAGCAATAGAGACCAAGAAAAGTGAAAGAGTACGGTAGGGGATTACTGTAGGATATAGGGATTACTGTAACTGATCAATATGCTCATTAACACGAGCTAAAAGCTGCTCCTGACTTGATGATAATGGGAACAATTGCATGTCAGGTGTCTGACGGATATAGTCGGAGATGGTGGATAGGTTGGCACCAACGAATCGGAGTTGTTGCACCATTGGTGGATTGGTGGATGGTGGCACGACCATTTGGAGGTGGGATTGAAGTTGTTGGCGAGTGGTGAAGTAGGTGTAGATGTTGGTGATAACGGATAGCAGGCTTATAAGCTCATCGTGGGGGAAGGCGTCATTTCCGATATGGTGGATGAGGGAGGTCATCGCATCGCAAGTGTCGGCGTCGATGGAGGAGGAAGCGGATGAGGTGTCGTCCTCGATCTGGAAATATGAATCTATGGATCTATAAATATATGGATATATATGAATCATAGAATCATAGAACTTGAGGATCTATGAATCATAGAATTTGAGTATCTATGAATCTCTAATTATAGAACTTGAGGATCTATGAATCTATGAATTATAGAACTGGAGGATCTATGAATCATAGAACTTGAGGATCTGTGAATCTATGAGTCATAGAACTTGAGAATTATAGAATTTGAGTATCTATAAATCTATGAATCATAAAACTTGAGGATCTATGAATCTATAAATCATAGAACTTGAGGATCTATGAATCTATGAGTCATAGAACTTGAGAATCATAGAATTTGAGTATCTATGAATCTATGAATCATAAAACTTGAGGATCTATGAATCTATAAATCATAGAACTTGAGGATCTATGAATCTTAGACCTTGATGATCTATGAATCTATGGATCATAGAACTTGAGGATCTATGAATCAAAACTTCCCTCATAGATTTCCCACAGTTTAATGTTTTTTCCTGTTTTCATTAAAGTTCTATGGCATAGAATCATAGAACTTTGTGGCATTCTATGGTTTTAGGCTCATAGATCTTCATATATCTTCTGCCAAGATTCTATGGTTCTATGGTCCCAAGTTTCCATAGGTTTAAACATCATAGAACTGAAAAAATGGGCATAGATTCCTAGAATCAGCTATACGAGAAGTGTGGAAGATCTATGCATAGAACCACAGTTTTGTGAATCTATGAATCTATGATTTTGTTATTTGATCTACCTCAACATTCTCCTCCATATCATCCTCCTCTTCCTCGACTTCCGTCTTACAAACACTTTGCATCCCCGTATCCTCGTATGTTGAGGAGGTTGTTGCAATTGGTAAAGGTGGCATCATTCTGAAAAATGGGATGAAAAACATTGTGAAAGAGACACCCTCCCCTCATGTTCTCGACAAATTCCGAAACAAAGAGCCATTAATCTTGGGCGACGGGGGCGACCAAGAGGCGACGAGACACACGGAAAGTGCGAGAACATTACGGTACTCGATTTGTTATTGCCCCCCGTCCCCGCACGAGAGATGGTCGGAGGACTGGACCCCCTGGGGTTTAGGTTACTAATGATACTAATTGGTCAAATTTAGTGAAAATAGAATACGAAAAGTTCAAGGTCCTGAGATCTCGAAAATTTCGGATGCGCGAAATTTTTTGGACGCGGTGGATCCGAGCTTCCTAGAAAATCGATGGGTCCCGAGAATCCGAGAGTCCTAGAGGATCCGACACTTTCTGAAAATCCCGGATTCTCGGATCCTCCCGGAAGATCCGAGACTCCTAAAGGATCCGAGCTTCCCGCGAAGATCCGAGCTTCCAGGAAGATCGAGAAATCCTGAAGTATCCGATATTCTCAGAAGATTCGAGAATCCCAAAGAATCCGAGACTCCCTAAGGATCCAAGATTCTAGGAGGATCCGAGAATCCTAGAATATCCGAGACTCCCGGAGTAATCGAGATTCCCGAAGTATCTCAGATTCTAGGTGGATCCGAGCTTTCTAAAAGATCCGAGATTCTAGGAGGATCCGAACCCTCAGGATCTTGACTCGAATCTCTGAGCTCAAAAACTATGAGCTCCTAGATTTCTGAGCTCAGAGCCCCCGAGCTCCGATCCCCCAGTATCTACCCCAAAATACCCAACCCCAACACTCACCCACTACTAGTCGGATTACTAAAAATCGCGCCAATCTGCTGTTTCATATGGTTCAATAATTGTGGCACAATCGTCGCTTGAAATATATCCGCAGATGGTAGATGATAATCTGGTAGCAAGAATCGGAACAAAGATCGGAATCCAGGTCGGTCGATCAAATGAGCCGGTTGCTGGTCGAGTAGGAGCATTAGAGCAATCTAAAGGATTGATATAAGTTGGATATATATATTTAGATCAAAGATAGGTATATACCTGCATATGAATCTTATGATCCTCCTCCATCTTCTTCTGATAATCCATCCGTTCCTCGATACTTGGCACAGTTGAGAATGCTGATGTTGTGGATCCCTTGACACTCAAATCAGTGGGTTTCGGCTCGACCATCTCCTCCTCCTCGGTCGCCTCACATTTCACCACATGAATGGTGGATACCTTGATTGGTTTTGGTGCAATCAACTGGGTGGCTGAGAAATGGGAAGAGCTTGCGGATGAGGCGGTATCGGAGGCCGATGAGCTGGCCGATGGGCTCTTTTGCGACTCTTGGGGACATTTCTCGGATTTGACGGATGTTTCGATCACTTTTTCGTTCATCTCGCGGAGAAGCTTGGCTCGAGCTTTTTCTTCTGGAAATTAAAAGATAATTTCTTTGAAAAAATTTTCGAAAATTTATCTCGAACAGGTGTGAGGGAACACCTGGCGACAATTGGAGGGAGACTCATCCCTTATCTTAATTAGGTTGGAGAGGCTTGTTTTACCTTGAGATGGAACGGAAGATTCAAATATCGAGAACATGTGTGGGTAGGAGATTGATGAGGTTCTATGAATCTATGAATCATAGAACATGGCGATCTATGCATAGAAATAAGGACCTTCATCATAGAACTTGATATCTTTCTATGGTTCTATGGTCCATAGATTTTGAAATCATAGAAATACAAAACTTTTCATAGTACCGCATAGAACCTTTTTGGTATAGTATTGGTGTTAGAGATCTATGCATAGAACAATAATTCTATGAATCTATGAATCTATGAATCTATGAATCTATGAATCTATGAATCTATGAATCTATGAATCTATGAATCTATGAATCTATGAATCTATGAATCTATGAATCTATGAATCTATGAATCTATGAATCTATGAATCTATGAATCTATGAATCTATGAATCTATGAATCTATGAATCTATGAATCTATGAATCTATGAATCTATGAATCTATGAATCTATGAATCTATGAATCTATGAATCTATGAATCTATGAATCTATGAATCTATGAATCTATGAATCTATGAATCTATGAATCTATGAATCTATGAATCTATGAATCTATGAATCTACATCCCCCATAGTTTCCCTCATATCTGCCATCCCCGAACTATTACGCAACCAGCTTCTTCTTCTTTTTGTCGTTATTATTATTCCTATCCAAGTGACCAAGATGGTCACCATCGTGTGGCGCGACCAACCGGTTATGTTCTCCAAAAAGATGAAGATATCCGAAGAAACGAAATACACAAAAAAAGGGAGGCCTATTGCGCAATTTGAGTATGGGGGAGGACAAAACGCGTTTCTAGATGCCTTACCCATTTTGACAATCATACTGTTCTGACGCGCTTCTTGTACTAATTGATATTCCTGGACGTGACAACTTCGAAGGTGACGGATCATACCGGTTGTGCTGCAAAATCGAGGGCATCGATGGGAAATTTGTACTTTTTGAGGGAGGGGTGTGGGAATTGAGGATCTATGGATTTGGTGTATATAGAGTATATATGAGGGATCTATGATATTAGTGGGATCTATGAAATCTGTAGTGTGTGAGATCTCAAGATCTATGGGTATAGAGTCTTGAATCTTCGTAATCTATGAACCATAGAACTTCAGGATCTATAAATGACGGTTCCATGAATTGTGGATCTATGATACCTAGAGGATCTATGAAATCTGGGAATCTATGAAACTTGAGAAAATATCTATGGTTGCATAGAACTTAAATTCTGCAAGATCTATGACCCATAGAACTTCCTATCTTCATAATTACCAATCTAGGTTCTGTGGCTCGAAAAAACCCAGATTCTATGAAATCGAAATTCTATGAACTAGGATTCTATGACTTTTTGAGGTTCTATAAATTGAAGATCTATGAATCAAGGTTCTATGATCAACGATTCTATGGCTTTCGGAGGTTCTATGGTTCCTAGTTCTATGAATTCAAGGATCTATGTGATTTTCAACTAGAGATCTATGCATATCTATGGACCTAAGGACTTGAAGATCTATGAAACCTGAAGGTCATAGTTCCAAAATTTCAGATTCTATGAATCCATAGAACCCAAAAACCACGTATCTATGAAAATTTCAAGTTTTTCAAAACCCCCCAAAAAAACCAAAAAAGAACCAAAAACAACTACTCAATAATTCTAGTGTGTTCATTATTTCGGCACCTCACATTCCCCACAAAAACACAATTGTCTAGTTTTTCAAGAAAAACAAAAAAGTTATCATTATTTGAAATTAACGCTCGAGTGATTTCGAATGGGGTCTCGAAACGAACACAGGATGGATTACGGTAGTTACCTGCTGTTTGTCGCTTTTATCTTTTTCCGGCATATTCGACATTCGGCTGCTTGCTCGACGGTGGGGAGCTCGTCGAAGTAACGCCACACTTTTGCGGTTTTGACGGTTGAGCCGCCGACGCGTTTACGGATTGGGTATTCGGTCGTCTGGAAATATAGGTTTAGGTTCAGGATTGGAAAGATCTATGGAAGGATATAGGGATCTATGGGAGTATGAGCTTGGGATCTATGCTGATTGTACTAGGTTCTATGGTATTAAAGATAGGTTCTATGGAGGGCAGGATATATAAGTTTCTATGATCTAGAAATACGATTCTATGCAACTGATTCAGGATCTATGGGATGAATCAAAGGATCTATGAAATATTACGATCTAGAAGTGAGATTCTATGGAACTAGAGTTGGATCTACGGAGTTCCTTTAAGGATCTATGAGATTCTATGTAAGATTCTATGAGGCTGGATTTATGGCTGATATGAGGATCTATGAAGCTGGAGTTGGATCTATGAGGTTATCTCAAGGATCTATGAAGTTCTATGGCCTAGAATTGAGGTTCTATGAGGCTGGATCTATGACTGATATAAGGATCTATGGAGGTAAAGAGAAAATCTATGGGAAAAGGAAGATTCTATGACATAGAAACTAGATCTATTATGTTGATCTGAGGTTCTATGGAGCTAGGAGGGAAGATCTATGGACTTGGAAAATGAGGTTCTATGGTAGTTGAGGGGGATCTATGGACACAGATCAAGGATCTATGTGGATCAGAAAATCAGAAAAATAAAAAAAAAGAATCAGAGAATAACATAGAATCAACAAAGCACTCACCCCTCTCATCTTTCCACCATAATTGCTCTGCCTCTGCGTCAATGGTGTACTATGCACCATTGGTGACATCACATGTTGTTGTTGCTGTTGTTGGTGCAATGCCTGTATTTGTGATTGGAGCAGTGTCTGCAGTTGTGTGCTCCGAATCTGCGATGCAAACGCCGCAAAAGCGTTGGGGAACGCCGACATCGAGACTGGGACGGGCGGTGGTGTGGCGGCGTTGGCGTTGGTGGCGAGCAATGGTGCAAATTGACTTTGCATCTGAAATTGGTGGTGAGAGATGGGTGTGAGCGGGATCGAAGTATCGGGGGGTGTGATGGCGGGAGGCAAGAAATGAGGTGTGCTACTCGGCGCCCAGACTACCCGTGGCCACGCCCACCTCCCTCCGTCTTGACTCCGCCCACTTTTGTTGGTAGTGGACAAGGAGAGGTGACCATCGGCTTTTGGCAGCCAAAAGCCGACAAAAACCGGATTTTTTTGGCGAGGGAGATGGACATACGGATGAAACGAAAAAAGAAGAAGATATACAAAAAAATTTGTGTAGAATCTGAGAGGGGGGGGGGTACTAATTGCATATGTTGTTGTTATTCAAGTTGTTCTTGGCGATTTGCCCAGAAAAAGTGTTTGGCCATCTATGGGTCACTTTCTATTTAGGGGATATAGTACTGGTTGGGGGATCTATGCATAGAAGTCTATGATTGACATCATAGATTCATAGATCAGCGAGGTGGTGGATCATAGAACCTAGATAGGAGAGCGTAAATTCAAAAATTTGGAGCATAGAATTCAAAAGGTTCAACAGAAGAGTAAGCATAGAATCTCAGAATCTATTATCATAGAACCATCAGATTTCAGATTCTATGGAATCATAGATCCTAACTTTTCGAAGCTTCATAGATCTTTACTATTTTGATTCATAGATTTAGATGATTATATTTTCTATGCATAGATCCCAACACCATAGAACCAAGAATCATAGAATCTCAAAAAATGGAGTTGTATGAAATCATAGATATCAAAATACCAAGCTATGAAGATTCATAGATCTTGAATTTTTGAGATCTATGGTAGCATAGATTCTAGAATATTGGGATCTAGGGGAGCATAGAATCCAGCTATTTGAGATCTATGAAAGCATAGAACGTAAAATATTGGGATCTATGAAAGCATAGAATCAAGCAATTTGAGATCTATGGAAGCATAGATTTTAGAATATTGGGATCTATGAAAGAATAGAATTAATCAATTTGAGATCTATGGAATCATAGAACCTAACAATCTCAATTCTATGCAACCATAGATCCCGACAATATCAACCCATTCAAATTCTCTGACTCCATCCATAAATCCTCCCCCTTTTCCTTCCTCCCTACCAAAATCATCACCTCCTTCCTCCCTCCTCCATCCTGACCTATTTCCCCCTTTTCATCCTACCGCCCTCCCTTTAAATGACTAACATAGCCTGGCTCCTTTATCACTTGCGTAATGCCCTTTAAGGAAAAAAATCTCGTTTTTTTTGAATGGATCGTCGCTCGGACGAAAATTAGGCAAGAGTGCGGGGCCTTGCATTCGGGAACTTGATTTCGGATGGGATATTACAACACACATGCATCTATGATGCAAGGAGAAGAGATTTCTTGTTTTGCCTCCTCAATGATACACCTACTGGAAGTGATGGACGGGAAGGGATGATGATGTTGTGGAGAAACTGGACGCGGTTGCGCAATGTATATACAGATATTGGCATTTTGTGTAGTTTTTTTGCGCCGCCGCGCTTCGATCTTATATCGCTTTTTGGATTGGCAAAAGATGCGACGGGGAGAAAATGGACAAGAAGTACGATGCTATACTAAAGGATTGGGAAGGGGCGATTTTTATGGCGTTCGGTTTTGAGAGACGGGGCGATTTTATGGATGGGAAGCATAGAACCTTGAAGCATAGAATCTTAGGATAAAGCTAGATATGTTAGAAGGGTCATAGAACTTATTGATCTGATCATAGAATCTTGATTTTGGGAGCATAGAACTTGGAATCATAGAACTATGTGTTTGATATTTCATAGATCCCGATGAAAAGGTTCATAGAACTTCATAGAATCATAGAAAATACCGTGGAAGCTTCATAGAATCATAGATCCTTGTAGAATCTGAATTTTATGTTGACAATATCCATAGAATCTGAAAGAGGATAGGAAGGAATCATAGAACTTTGAGATTGAAGTTCCATAGATCCTTATAAAGAGGTGCATAGAATCATAGATCTTTTCATAGAATCTGACATGATGAAGAAAGGCTCGCATAGAACTTGATAAAGTATCAAAAAGCATGGAGCATAGAATCATAGAACTTGCAACAAAGTTGCATAGATTTTCAAAAGCTCAAAAGTTCAGAGATGACACTGCATAGAATTCAGAAAGTACGTCAGCATAGAATCATAGAATTGGGTATAGAACTCCATAGAATCATACAACTAAGCATAGAACTCCATAGAATCTCGATTGTAGAAGCATAGAAGCATAGATCTTCAAAATCAAAATAGCTAGGTTCATAGAATCTTAGATCTACGCATAGAACTCCATAGAACCATAGAACCATAGAATCATAGAACCATAGAACCATAGAACCATAGAACCATAGAACCATAGAACCATAGAACCATAGAACCATAGAACCATAGAACCATAGAACCATAGATCCATAAAATCATAGATTCATAGATTCATAGAATCATAGAATCATAGAATCATAGAATCATAGAATCATAGAAACCGCAACAAGGCCCTGGCCGGCTATTGGGTCATCCAAGAGTGACCATGAAAGTACACACAACAATAATGTTATTTTAACTGAGTATACTGTTCCCGTCCCCCTTGCCTAATGGACGCCTCCTGCCCCGATATATATGAGATGTGCAGCGATCCGTTTCCTGTCCCGTTTTACTTGACAGGCTAATTACCTACATGTGCTGTGTACCGTATCAAAAACATTGTATATATCGTCCCGTTCCGATGTATCGGAATTTCGAAATGAAATTTTCGAAAAATGTTGCAAAGCAGCTGTTATCTCGAGGGGCACCTGCTTTAGCCCCGACCTATTCATCAATTTGGCGCCCCCCGCCATCAGCCACCCAATGGTGTCAATCCACCATTATTGGGTGGAGGAGAAGGAAACAATTTTTGGAAGGGAGGGGAGATGAGATAATTGGTATTGTAATGAGTAGTTGTCGGGATGGACGTATGTAATGGTGTTTTTGGAGAAAAAGGTGAGGGAATTTGGGGAAGAATTTTGGACAAAGTTAAACCTATTTTGGGTGGAACGATGCTCCGCGGTTCCGGTTTGAAACAAAAAAAGATGAAGAATGAGGTAAAATGAGTTTTTTGAGGCAGTCTCGAGGTGTTTGTAACTATCATAAAATGTGGGAAGATACATTTTTGTATGAAATATGTACAAAAAAATGATGTTATACTTTTTTAGGACGAGTCTCGAAGATCTATGCATAGAATCATAGATTCAGATATCATAATTCATAGAACACAACTTTATATGGTTCTATGGTCATAGATCTGCATTATAGTCTCCTCCTATATATTCTGCTTCTATGATTCTATGGTTCTATGGTCCATAGATTCTGAAACTATAGTATGAAAGACTGTCCATAGAACCGCATAGAATCTTGTTGGTATAGTGTGAGTGTCAGAGATCTATGCATAGAATCGTAACTCTATGGATCTATCGCTCTACATCTATGCTATCTAATGGAACTACACAAGATCTATAAATCTATGAATCTATGAATCTATGAATCTATGAATCTATGGAATCTATGAATCTATGAATCTATGGAATCTATGAATCTATGAATCTATGGAATCTATGAATCTATGAATCTATGAATCTATGAATCTATGAATCTATGAATCTATGAATCTATGAATCTATGAATCTATGAATCTATGAATCTATGAATCTATGAATCTATGAATCTATGAATCTATGAATCTATGAATCTATGAATCTATGAATCTATGAATCTATGAATCTATGAATCTATGAATCTATGAATCTATGAATCTATGAATCTATGAATCTATGAATCTATGAATCTATGAATCTATGAATCTATGAATCTATGAATCTATGAATCTATGAATCTATGAATCTATGAATCTATGAATCTATGAATCTATGAATCTATGAATCTATGAATCTATGAATCTATGAATCTATGAATCTATGAATCTATGAATCTATGAATCTATGAATCTATGAATCTATGAATCTATGAATCTATGAATCTATGAATCTATGAATCTATGAATCTATGAATCTATGAATCTATGAATCTATGAATCTATGAATCTATGAATCTATGAATCTATGAATCTATGAATCTATGAATCTATGAATCTATGAATCTATGAATCTATGAATCTATGAATCTATGAATCTATGAATCTATGAATCTATGAATCTATGAATCTATGAATCTATGAATCTATGAATCTATGAATCTATGAATCTATGAATCTATGAATCTATGAATCTATGAATCTATGAATCTATGAATCTATGAATCTATGAATCTATGAATCTATGAATCTATGAATCTATGAATCTATGAATCTATGAATCTATGAATCTATGAATCTATGAATCTATGAATCTATGAATCTATGAATCTATGAATCTATGAATCTATGAATCTATGAATCTATGACTACTAAGTAAACATACAAAATCTCGAGACCCAACGGAAATGCATACAGGCACTGTATGCGTTTCCGTGTGTAAAAACTGGGTCGAAATGGGATGCGTGACGAGATTATCATTTTCCCTCAAATCCCGACAATATACCCGATGAGGGGGCCGGACCGGAATAATAATTGTTTTACATTTATACCAACGGTCACCCTCTTCCCTATGTATATTTTTGACCAATTACTGACTATGTAAAAACTAGTCGGAAATCGGGAACGGATTGTAGGCTAATCCCCGATTTTCGCCGATTCGTGTGTCCACTTTTTGCAACGTTTGCCCAATCAGTTTTTCGAGAATTTTTGGCTGAGTCATCCCCGGAAATTTTTGACTGAAATTCTTCAAAGTACTGTAACTTGGCTGAAAATTAAGATTTTTTAGTACTCTAAAAAGATTCTGAAAGCTGAAAAGTTTAGCTCTTTTTTTTTGTAGTTGACAACTTTTTTCTAAAATTTTTGGAAAAATGTGAAATTTGAGCTTGAAAAAAAAGTTTTTTTTCCAGATATTTTACGGCAAAAACTCAAAGTGCTGTAACTTGGCTGAAAATTGAGATTTTTCAAAAATCTAAAATGAATCTGAAAGTTGAAAAATCGAGCTTTATTTTTGTAGTTGAGAACTTTTTTCTAAAAATTTTGGAAAAATGTGGAAGTTGAGCTTGAAAAAAAAGTTTTTTTTTCGAGATTTTTCTGTAGCAAAATTTCAAAGTGCTGTAACTCAGCCGAAAATAAAGATTTTTTGAAAGTCAAAAAAGATTTGGAAAGCTGAAATTTTCGGCTTTGAGTTTGCAGTTGGCAACTTTCTACGAAAATTTTCGGAAAAATGCGAAATTTGAGCTAAAAAAAACGTTTTTTTTTAATTTTTTTTGTTGCAGAACTTTGAAGTATTGTTACTTGGCCAAAAATCAAGATTTTTCAAAAATCTATAATGATTCTGAAAGCTGAAAATTGCAGCTACAATATTGTAGTTGACAACTTTTTACGCAACTTTTTGGAAAAATGCGAAATTTGAGCTTGAAAAAAACGTTTTTTTTTGAAAATTTTTTTTGTAGCAAAACTTTGAAGTACTGTAACTTGACTGAAATTTAATATTTTTTGAAAGTCTGAAAAGATTCTGAAAGCTAAAATTTTCAGCTTTAATTTTACAGTTGACCATTTTTCTCCTAATGTTTTAGAAAAATGCGAAATTTGAGCTCGAAAAAAACGTTTTTTTTTCAAATTTTTTTTTGTAGCAAAACTTTGAAGTATTGTAACTTATTTGAAAATTGAGATTTTCTGAAAGTCTAAAAAGATTCTGAAAGCTGACAAGTTCCGCTACAGTTTTGTAATTGACAACTTTTTTCTAAAATTTTTGGAAAATTGTCAAATTTGAGCTCGAAAAAAACTTTTTTTTTTGAAAACTTTTTTTTAAAAATTTGTGTTTCCGCTGAAATTTTCAGATTTTCTAGCTCAAATTTTCAGATTTTCAGACTCTTGAGATTCTGTAATTCCAGAACCTAAACTTCCCAGCTGAAAAATTGCTGACAATCTGAATTCTACGTTCTATGATTCATAGAACCATGAAATTCTATGCCCCTCCATATCATAGAACTCAAAAGTTCTATGAATCACCACAAATCCATTTCAAATCCACACTCCACACCAATCCATCAAATCCAAAAAAAAAACTCGGTCAACTGACCTTCTCACACATTTGCTCGCATACCAGTTTCCACCCAATACTAATGTCTCTTTGTTTTCACCAATTGGGTGTCACCCAACAAAAAACACCTTTTGACCCATTTGCTCCACCATCCACCAACCGGTCTTCATCCTTTTGGTGTGATACCGACATAACGGGTTGGTGTGAGTTGGTGTCGCCTGATACAATTATGGCCGCGCTTCATTGACTTTTGGTGTGTTCGCCTTCCGGGGTGTATTGGCACCCAGGTGTTCCGGGTGGGGTGGAAATAGGTCATTGGTGTGATTGGGTGGATGTATCACCAATTAGAAATGGTGGTTTGAACATAGGGAATGGTTGTGATGGAGGGAGTACTGTAGATATGAAGATCTATGGTAGGGGTCATAGAATATTGGGATACTGTAGATTCATAGAATTGACTCTTTCTGTGGGCATAGATTCAGAAAACCGAATTCATAGAATCTCGACTATTTCACTTTCATAGATCCATAGAATCATTAGTTCTATGATACCAGAATCATAGAACTTTGATTATTTGAGGTCCATAGAATCATAAAATCCGAAGATCTATGAAAAAAGATTCATAGAATTTAAACTATTTGATACTCATAGATCCATAGAATCGTCGCTTCTATACTTAATGATTCATAGAATCATGACTATAGGGTATTCATAGATCCATAGAATCAAAAGTTCTATGATACTTTATGATTGATATTCATCGATTCATAGAATCCTTGATTCTATGAGGGCAAGTCCATAGAACTTCGACTATTTGGTGTTCATAGATGCATATAATTTGAAGTTCTATGGTACCTTGTTCATAGAATTTCATCTATTTAATGTTCATAGAATCATAGAATCCCGAATATTTGATATTCGTCGATCCATAGAATCCTTGATTCTATGAATCTGAGTCCATAGAATTTTGATTAATTGGTGTCCATAGATCCATAGAATTTGGAGTTCTATGAAATCAGATTCATAGAACTTTCACTATTTGGTATCCATAGAATCCTGAAATCTATGGTACATAGTTCATAGAATTTAGTTCATTGAGTATCATAGAATCCTCAGTTCTACATAGCCTGATTCATCAAGTTCTATGGTCTATGATACTCAATCATAGAACCTACAAAAAACTAGACACGAATTTTCATGATCTCACAGTTCTATGACAGTACATAGATCCACTAGTTCTATGATTCATAGAATCTTCGATTCTATGGATAGAACTTTGCGTCTTCCCGTTATTCGCTTCATCTGTCTAATTCCAATTCAACTATTACACTAACCGGCCGAAAAAACTACTCGAGTAATGGAAAACAACAAAAAAAGCGGAAAAGTGCGCGGGGTGAGCAACAGAATATAACGAAAGATAGGGATGAGAGAGTGTGGTGGGAGGAGAGGATTAGAGAAGAACTGGACTATTAGGATAAATGGGAAAAGTGATGAACACATGATTGGTCAGTTGAGAAGATACCATAGAATCTGTGAAACTATGAATCTATGAAAAAGCGGGAGTAGGAAAGGGGACTGGTGGATTCATAGATTCATAGATTCATAGATTCATAGATTCATAGATTCATAGATTCATAGATTCATAGATTCATAGATTCATAGATTCATAGATTCATAGATTCATAGATTCATAGGTTCATAGGTTCATAGGTTCATAGATTCATAGATTCATAGATTCATAGGTTCATAGGTTCATAGGTTCATAGATTCATAGATTCATAGATTCATAGATTCATAGATTCATAGATTCATAGATTCATAGATTCATAGATTCATAGATTCATAGATTCATAGATTCATAGATTCATAGATTCATAGATTCATAGATTCATAGATTCATAGATTCATAGATTCATAGATTCATAGATTCATAGATTCATAGATTCATAGATTCATAGATTCATAGATTCATAGATTCATAGATTCATAGATTCATAGATTCATAGATTCATAGATTCATAGATTCATAGATTCATAGATTCATAGATTCATAGATTCATAGATTAGATTCATAGATTCATAGATTCATAGATTTATAGGTTCATAGATTTATAGGTTCATAGATTTGTAGATTCATAGATTCATAGATTCATAGATTCATAGATTCATAGATTCATAGATTCATAGATTTATAGGTTCATAGATTTGTAGATTCATAGATTCATAGATTCATAGATTCATAGATTCATAGATTCATAGATTCATAGATTCATAGATTCATAGATTCATAGATTCATAGATTCATAGATTCATAGATTCATAGATTCATAGATTCATAGATTCATAGATTCATAGATTCATAGATTCATAGATTCATAGATTCATAGATTCATAGATTCATAGATTCATAGATTCATAGATTCATAGATTCATAGATTCATAGATTCATAGATTCATAGATTCATAGATTAGATTCATAGATTCATAGATTCATAGATTTATAGGTTCATAGATTTATAGGTTCATAGATTTGTAGATTCATAGATTCATAGATTCATAGATTCATAGATTCATAGATTCATAGATTCATAGATTTATAGGTTCATAGATTTGTAGATTCATAGATTCATAGATTCATAGATTCATAGATTCATAGATTCATAGATTCATAGATTCATAGATTCATAGATTCATAGATTCATAGATTCATAGATTCATAGATTCATAGATTCATAGATTCATAGATTCATAGATTCATAGATTCATAGATTAGATTCATAGATTCATAGATTCATAGATTCATAGATTCATAGATTCATAGATTCATAGATTCATAGATTCATAGATTCATAGATTCATAGATTCATAGATTCATAGATTCATAGATTCATAGATTCATAGATTCATAGATTCATAGATTCATAGATTCATAGATTCATAGATTCATAGATTCATAGATTCATAGATTCATAGATTCATAGATTCATAGATTCATAGATTCATAGATTCATAGATTCATAGATTCATAGATTCATAGATTCATAGATTCATAGATTCATAGATTCATAGATTCATAGATTCATAGATTCATAGATTCATAGATTCATAGATTCATAGATTCATAGATTCATAGATTCATAGATTCATAGATTCATAGATTCATAGATTCATAGATTAGATTCATAGATTCATAGATTCATAGATTTATAGGTTCATAGATTTATAGGTTCATAGATTCATAGATTTATAGGTTCATAGATTTGTAGATTCATAGATTCATAGATTCATAGATTCATAGATTCATAGATTCATAGATTCATAGATTCATAGATTCATAGATTCATAGATTCATAGATTCATAGATTCATAGATTCATAGATTCATAGATTCATAGATTCATAGATTCATAGATTCATAGATTCATAGATTCATAGATTAGATTCATAGATTCATAGATTCATAGATTCATAGATTCATAGATTCATAGATTCATAGATTCATAGATTCATAGATTCATAGATTCATAGATTCATAGATTCATAGATTCATAGATTCATAGATTCATAGATTCATAGATTCATAGATTCATAGATTCATAGATTCATAGATTCATAGATTCATAGATTCATAGATTCATAGATTCATAGATTCATAGATTTATAGATGGACAATAGAACCATAGAATCTCGAGAGCACATATATAGAAAGATACCATTATGAAGATCTATGACCATAGAACCGTAGAGTTCTATGATTCTATGCCATAGAACTTCTATGATTCATAGATTCATAGATTCTCGACTAACCTTCAAAATTCAAACACCTCATAAAACCCAAAATGTTGTGTTTATCTCAAAACCCATCTAAACCTGTCATAAAACGACACCAAAAAGGGTGGTCGTCAATAATTCACCAACTTCTCTATATATCCATTTCAATTTTCATACGGTACACCAAATGGCAACAATAGAGCGGGGTGTACGCAACACCATCCACCCCAAAATTGACTATTAATAAGTAGTGAGCTCGGTGCGGAGCTCTCACATAAAGAGCCGGTTTTCGGAGGGGGGTCGTAAAATGTTGGGGTGGCGGCAACATTTTGGCGTGAGGGGTGGATGGTGATTATTATTAATGGTGTGAGGAGACACCATAATATACTAGTATATACCCCCTTTTCTCTTTGATTTACAATATCCGACCGCGCCATGGTGTATGGTGGGGGAAATTTTTATGGTGTATCGTGAGAATGGAAGTTATTGCTGATATTGGGGATCATAAAATGAGGGATTTTCAACAGATTCAGATAGATGTGCGGTAGAGCGCATTTGCAACATGAAGTACAGAAAATTCAAATGCATAGCTGTGTGGATCACAATCATAGATTTTCAGAACATTTCCGGAAATATCAATGGAGCGCAGTTGCAGCATCAACTTAAACCTATCATAACTTCAAATCGAAAAAATAAACATTTCAAATTCTATGACTCTATGGAGGTTCTATGGCCATAGATCTTCAGTTTTTTTTAGTTCTATGCATACATCCTGAGCTCATAGAATGCACCATTACAGTCATATCTGTGAAATTTTATGAATCTATGGAATGCATATAGTATCGGATCTACGGATCACATGAGTGGTTCTATGAAATTCTATGCCTTTCAACAAACACATCTGCTGTTTCTCGGATCTCATCTACCATAGATCCATAGAATTGTGTTTCTAGGCATAGATCCTTGTCAGTTGTAAAGTTCCTGGAAGAATTAATACAGGATACTGAATAGAACCAAAGTTTATTGTTGATTAGTGTGAAAAATTATTAGGTTTAAATTCAACTGATATTCAATTATATCGACATTGGAGCAATTGCGTCATTGTTGGACTTCATCTTCTCCAAGTCATCCGTTTTCCACTTGACCATATTCTCGTATCTTGACCTATAATATTCTATTATCAGCATGATATACCTGATACACTTACCGTAATCCAAATGGTATTATACCGCTGATGTCACCCCTATCAGCTACCTTGATAAGTGATAATGTCTCCAATGTTGGTCTCAAATCAATCACTCGTATTCCTATATACCCATTTCTTGAATATACCAAATATGCTTTCTGATCATCTCCAAATATATTGATAACATTGATATCAGTGTGTTTTGTATCGAATATTGTGTGAAACTTTACTGTCATTGTATCGAAACAATCGAGTATTATACGATTCGCCGATTGAATTACTTGATATATTTTGTTGTTGTATCCATCTGAAATGTGCTACAGTATGATTTGTCAATAGAGTACTGTAGTACTAACAACTAAATGTTCGATATTCATCTTCAGCATCAGTGAGCATCAAATAATTTCGAGGTTCATCATAATTATTAACATTGTGAAACTCGTCATCTTTTCTAACATATTTCACCCCACTTCTTGCTCCATTCTGAACAATATGGATATAATATGTCACCCCATCTATTTCACAAAAACTCAATTTGTTCCGTTCATCTTTTCCCCTCGGCTGTAAATGTTTCGTTCAGAACTTTTCAAGTGTGAAATACTTACAAAACCGTAAGTATGTCCTCTGAGCACATTGATCGGAAATATTGTAATAGTTCGATTATCGGTGCTCGCGTATATTTCATTGTTCAATATTAGGAAATTTGAAGGGACCGGCTTCCTAGTAAACTCGAACAATCTCGTCCATTCAAGTGTGATTGGATTGAACTCTAGTATAACACTGCCACCCGATTGTTCCCGCCACATGTACAATTTTCCATCCGATGAACAAATTGTAAAGTCTTTATGATTTTCAGCAAGTCCATTGTAATATTCAATCTCGTGCCTATTCTTGAAATCAACTGTATGCCATTGATTGGTGTCTGAATAAAGTATATAAGAATCTATGAATCTATGAATCTATGAATCTATGAATCTATGAATCTATGAATCTATGAATCTATGAATCTATGAATCTATGAATCTATGAATCTATGAATCTATGAATCTATGAATCTATGAATCTATGAATCTATGAATCTATGAATCTATGAATCTATGAATCTATGAATCTATGAATCTATGAATCTATGAATCTATGAATCTATGAATCTATGAATCTATGAATCTATGAATCTATGAATCTATGAATCTATGAATCTATGAATCTATGAATCTATGAATCTATGAATCTATGAATCTATGAATCTATGAATCTATGAATCTATGAATCTATGAATCTATGAATCTATGAATCTATGAATCTATGAATCTATGAATCTATGAATCTATGAATCTATGAATCTATGAATCTATGAATCTATGAATCTATGAATCTATGAATCTATGAATCTATGAATCTATGAATCTATGAATCTATGAATCTATGAATCTATGAATCTATGAATCTATGAATCTATGAATCTATGAATCTATGAATCTATGAATCTATGAATCTATGAATCTATGAATCTATGAATCTATGAATCTATGAATCTATGAATCTATGAATCTATGAATCTATGAATCTATGAATCTATGAATCTATGAATCTATGAATCTATGAATCTATGAATCTATGAATCTATGAATCTATGAATCTATGAATCTATGAATCTATGAATCTATGAATCTATGAATCTATGAATCTATGAATCTATGAATCTATGAATCTATGAATCTATGAATCTATGAATCTATGAATCTATGAATCTATGAATCTATGAATCTATGAATCTATGAATCTATGAATCTATGAATCTATGAATCTATGAATCTATGAATCTATGAATCTATGAATCTATGAATCTATGAATCTATGAATCTATGAATCTATGAATCTATGAATCTATGAATCTATGAATCTATGAATCTATGAATCTATGAATCTATGAATCTATGAATCTATGAATCTATGAATCTATGAATCTATGAATCTATGAATCTATGAATCTATAAATCTATGAATCTATGAATTTTACAATCACAAGAAAACTCACCAAGATTCCATTTGTACATTTTAAACTTGTATCCAGACAACCTCTGAACTATCCAAATATCCTGGTCAAGTTTACAACCATCCACAGCCAATGCATTATCAGTATGTAGACCATATTCAGTTGTGAAACATGCCATTATTGCAGCACTGATGTACGTATACACCCAAATAAATACGACTATCTTGCGTATCCAAAATCGACCTTCGTTGCGGGACCATTCAGAGAACGCACCTGTCGCGGATCATTATGGATATCGATTGCGTGTTTTTGTTGTTTTTGTGTTTTAACACGATTTCAGGATACAATCATCTATCGATTCATAATTTCAGATGGCATGTTTCACAACTGAATATGGTCTACATACTGGTAATGCATTGGCTGTGGATAGTTGTCGAATTGGTCAGGACATTTGGGTAGTTCAGAGATCACCTGGATACTATTTCAAGATGTTCAAGTGGAATATTGGTGAGTTTTTTATAACTGTATCTTTTCTATATTATGTATATTCAGACACCAATCAATGGTATACAGTTGATTTCAAGAATAGAGGCTTTATTGAATATTACAACGGACTTGCGGAAAACATTAAAGATTTTGCCATTTGTTCATCGGATGGAAAATTGTACATGTGGCGGGAAGAATCCGGGGGCAGTGTTATACTAGAGTTCAATCCAATCACACTTGAATGGGCGAGATTGAGAGTCATTACTTGGAAGCCGGTCTCTGCAAATTTTCTAATATTGAACAATGAAGTATACGGGAGCACCGATAATCGAAAAATTAAAGTGCTTCCGCTTGATGCGCTAAGTGCAGATGTGTACAGTTATGTAAGTATCCCACATTGTATCCGAACAGTTCTAAAAAAAACAATTACAGCTGAGGGAAGGCGATGAACGGAGCAAACTGGATTTTTGTAAAATGGATGGGGTGACATATTTTATTCATATTGTTCAAAATGGCGGAAGAAATGTGGTGAAACTCATTAGAGAAACGGAAGGATTTTACAATGTTAATAAATATGACGAGCCTCGAGATTATTTGGTGCACAGTGGATCAGGAGAATATCAAACATCAACATGTAAGTACTACAGTATTTCCTCGAATAGAGTGGCACTGCAAACTTTGTCGGAGAATGATCATATCTCAGAATCTAGTACAGTTATCAAAAAGTTGTCAACAGCAAACTTGTAGCTGAAGTTTTGATCTACAATTTTGCAGTTTACCACTTTTTGATAGCTCTTCTAGATTCCGAGATATGAGCATTATACGGCATCGTGCCGCGTTATTCGAGGAAATACGGTATCTTATGTTATTTCCATATCATATCGTACTATATTTCAGATGGATACAACACTAAAATATATCAAGTAGTTCAATCGGCGAATCGTATAATACTCGATTGTTTCGATACAATGACAGTAAAGTTTCACACAATATTCGATACAAAACACACTGATATCAATGTTATCAATATATTTGGAGATGATCAGAAGGCATATTTGGTATATTCAAGGAATGGATATATAGGAATACGAGTGATTGATTTGATGCCAACATTGGAGACATTATCACTTATTAGGGTAGCTGATAATAGGATAAATGGTGATATCAGGGATATTATACCATATGGGTTACGGTAAGTGGTATATCAGGTATATCAGGCTGATAATAGGGTTTTATAGGTTGACGTTTGATAATATGGTCAAGTGGAGAAATGACTTAAAGAAGATGAATCCTCAACAATGATGCAGTTACTGTAATTATCAATGGAGCGCACTTGCAACCTCAACTTAAACCTATCATAACTTTGCTCAAAATGCAAATTTTTCAATTTACTAAAAACCAAATAAAAGCTCAAAATAAGCACTATTCAATATTTTTATTCATTTTTCATAAAAAGTATCATTTCTTTCTCAATGCTCGAATATTCACCGGATTTGCCATAAATACCAATGGTGATTGCACAACATTATTGATTTTCATTGATTGTGGTACTGGTTGTGGTTTCGTTGCCTCTTTCATTTCTTCCGGTTTCACTGGTTCCGGTCTCTCATCCGGTGTTGAAACTGCTTGATCGGGTGATGGTCCCGCCGATTGCGGACCCGGTGGACCCATCGCCGCCGTCGCCGCTGTCGTATCCGTCTTTTCCGGTTTGTGTGATAGTGGTTGAGTGTTGACGAGTGATAAGGCGGTTTGATTTGCTTTTGCTTTACGTTGCATACTTGTTGCTTCCTGAAAACATTTCAGAATTCGAAATTTTGAAAACATGTTTTTTTCAAGCTCAAATTTCACTATTTTTCCAAAAAGTTAGAAAAAAGTTACCAACTACAAAATTGTAGATCACATTTTCAGCTTTCAGAATCTTTTTAGATTTTTAGAAAAGCTCAATTTTCAGCCGAGTTACAGCATTTTGAAATATTTCAGCCAGAAGAGTCTCAAAAAAGTTTTTTTCAAGCTCGAATTTCATCATTTTCCCAACATTTTAGAAAAAAATAGTCAACTACAATCTTTAAGGCTAAAATTTCAGTTTTGAGAATCTTTTTAGTGTTTTGAAAAATCTAAATTTTTAGCCAAGTTACAGTTCTTCAAAGTATTGTGCAAAAAAAAATTACAAAAAAAAACGTTTTTTTTTTCGAGCTCAAATTTGTCAACTTTCCCAAAAAGTTAGAGAAAAGTTGTCCATTTCAAAATTGTAGATCACATTTTGAGCTTTCAGAAATTCAAAAAATCTCAATTTTCAGCCAAGTTACAGCATTTCAAAGTTTCCATCGTAAAAATTTGTTGAAAAAAGTTTTTTTTCAAGCTGAAATTTCACAATTTTCCAAAAAAGTTAGAAAAAAGTTGTCAACTACAGTATTGTAGATCACATTTTCAGCTTTCGGAATATTTTCAGCCACCTGAAAAATCTCAATTTTCAGCCAAGTTACAGTACTTCAAAAGTTTGTCAAAAAAATTTACGAAAAAAAAACGTTTTTTTCAAGCCAAGATTTCACCATTTTTGCAACATGTTAGAAAAAAGTTGTTAACTGCAAAAATATAGCTTACAACTTCCGCTTTCAGAATCTTTTTAGATTTTCAAAAAATCTCAACTTTCAGCCAAGATACATCCATTTCCCCACCCTGCTCACCTTTTTTCCCTTGACACTATTCGCCTCGGCCGCTTCGGGTTGTGTCACCTGTTCGGGATCCTTCAAATCATAACATCTCACATCTTCACTCGGGCACAATCTCTTCAATATCATTTGGAATGTCGGCCTCTCTTCCGAATCCTTCGCGAAACAATCCAACATGAGTTTCGCCACATTCGATGGCGCATTTGGTGGCGGCTCCATTGGTGGATTCGCGGGCGACGATGATTTTCGAATTTTGTCTTTTGCCGCGTTGTTCGTCATTCCGGGGAACGGGTCCGATTCGCAGAATGTGAAGATTTCCCATGTTGCGACACCAAATGACCAAACATCGGTTTTGGTGGTGAAGAGGCCCTAGGATATAGGTTTAGGATGGAACTGGATGGAATGGATGGATACTTACTGTATCAATTGTTTCTGGTGCCAACCAACGTGTCGGCAATTTCATTTTCGTGACTTTCACTTCTTTGTTACCGGCGACGGAAAGACCGAAATCCGAGATTTTGACCTCGAGTTGAGCGCCGAGCAAAAAGTTTCGAGCTGCTAAATCGCGATGGATGAGCTGAAAGGAGTAGATTTCGTAAAAAGTTGTCAATTACAAAATTATAGATTAATATTTGAGGTTTCAGAATCTTTTTGGATTTTTAAAAAATATTTATTTTGAGCGAAGTTATGACAATTTAAAGTACCAATATCCAAATTTTCTTGAAAAATTTTCTAACTAAAATTTCTCAATTTTCCCAAGATTTTCCAAAAAAGTTGCCCCTACAATATTGTAGCCAAAAAGTTAGGCTTTCAGAATCTTTTTAGAGTTTCAAAAAATCTCAATTTTCAGCCAAGTTACAGCCATTTCAGTCGGGACACTCACCAATTGCGACGCCAAATACGCCATGCCTCTCGACGCGTCGGCCGTGAATTGTACCAATTGTTCGACCGGCAAATGATTGTTTTTCTTCAAATAACTCTTCAAACATCCATTCGCTGCCAATTCGATGCATATCATCATCGGCTCTTCGGATGGTGCGATACCGACGATTGTCACAATGTTACGGTGTTGGAATTGTCTCATCACTTTTGCTTCCTAGAGGGTCAAATTTATTGTCTTCATACTGTAGATCACAATTTTAGCTTCATAATGCTTTTTGGAACGTTAAAAAATATCAAGTTTCAGGCAAGTTACGAGCGTTTGAAGTTCATGATGCAAGTGCGCTCCATGGCTAATTTTACAAAAACTGCATTAACTTGCTTCAAAATCAACATTTTTCAATTTTCTAAAAAAGCATTAGAAAGCCAAAATTGTGAGCTACAATTCTACGTTTTGACTTTTTTGATAAAGTGCAGTAGAGCGCACTTACCTTAACAAACTCCGCCGCCATCGCCTTCGTCTGATTCCCCTTCATTTTCTTCACCGCCACATTCAATTCAATCCGATCGCCACTCTCATTCGGACGACGGAGTACACCTTTCCAAACTTCACCAAATGCACCAGCTGGAATATAGGTTTAAGTATAGGTTTAGCTCCTTCCTATCAACTTACATCCCAATTTCTTCTCCAATTGAATATCCTCATGTAATATATACCAATCCGGACGACCAATCGCCTTCACCAATACCGCATTTGTTGGCGCCAACGCATAATTCTCCTTCACCAAAAATTCGAGCAGCTCGAAAACTTCGAAAAATTTTCGATTTCGTGCCATCTTCAAAAATGAGCATTTTGAGCTCGAAATTGGCTCTTTTTTGCTCACATTTTTGATAAACCATGTGCCATTATCATAGCACAATGGAAAATGTTTGACATCGAGGCCCTTCTTCACCGACAAACATATGATTTTCTTCTTCTTTTCCGTCGTTTTTCGAATGAGAAAGTCGCCCTCACTCTGCAACAACACCGCGTGAATGTGTAGGCAAACGAGGCGTGTGGAAAATGTGTCCTCGGTAGTATAGTGGTGAGTATCCGCGTCTGTCACATGCGAGACCCGGGTTCAATTCCCGGCCGGGGAGAAACGTTTTTGTCAGTGTTTCCCATTCACTTACCTGCAACAATGCGTTGATCTCATCTCTCGGCATGACACCATGATACCATTTGTACTTGATCAAGTCTTTGCACAATGTCTATAATACTACAGTATACCTACAGTACACCCATATTTGACCTACTGTCATTCTCTCATCATCTGCATCTGTTGCATCAACTGTTCCTATCTTCGTATACTGTTGTGTTGCGGTCGAGGCGGTCGAACGAAGATCAGTGTTTGATGCATTTTTTGGTGTTTTTGACTTCTTTTTCGGTTTTCTTTCCTTGGATTTCAGGTTCTGAAAGTTGAAAATCTGAAAATTTCGGCTATTTATGGGTAGGTTAATTTTGATCTACCGTATCTCGGCTGAAAATCAATATTTTCTAGATATCTAAAAAGTTTTGGAAAGCTCAGAAACTGGGCTTTCTGATGGTTCTCAAATTTTCAAAAAATATTGATTTTCAGAAAAGTTAAAGATAAAATAGTGAGACTTACAGTTTTCGATTGTGTTCCTTTTTTTCCTTGCACACCGTGCGCGCGACTTTGTTCGTTTTTTCGTACTGAAAAAAGAGGTTCTATGATAGTTCTATGATAGTTCTATGGTAGTTCTATGGTAGTTCTATGGTAGTTCTATGATAGTTCTATGGATAGTTCTATGGATAGTTCTATGATAGTTCTATGATAGTTCTATGATAGTTCTATGATAGTTCTATGATAGTTCTATGATAGTTCTATGAGTTCTATGGCTCACCAGTCATTGTTACTTCCTTTTGGTGCAAATCAATGAAAATATTATGCCGAAATTGGCAACACCGGAATTTCAAAATGACTCGATTTGTATATTGGTTGGCATAGATGGGAGGGAATATAGGTCACGTGGATCGAAGAGGGGTCACGTTGGATTTCATAGATTCATAGATTTGAAAGATCTATGGGCATAGAATCGTCCATAGATACATAGAATGCATATAATTCTATGCAAAGAATCATTAATAAAAAGTCATAGATTCATAGATTGACTAGATTTATAGATTCATAGATTCATAGATTAATAGATCCATAGATTCATAGATTCATTGATTCGAAGATCTATGGGCATAGAACTGATAAACCTAAGATTCTATAGCATAGAATTGTCAAAAATGAGGATTATGCAACACGAAGGCATAGAACTCAAGATCATAGAACCACGTATCTACGACAGTATATATTTATAGACGTAAGGTCATAAATCCATAGAATTGCGGTTCTATGCATAGATCCAACATAAAAAGTTCCATGAAAGTTCTATAATGTTCAGCTATGGTCTTTAGACCTACTGTCATAGAACCTGACAAGTTAAAGCTATAGTTCTATGATTCTATGCATAGATCTTATAATTTTATTTCTCAATGAACTCTATGATCCTCACTTCCAGATCCATAATGCTTCAAACATCCTTGAGCCATACATCCTTGAGACTTGATCCATAGATCTATGAATCTATGGAAGCAACATTTAGAAACAAAGAAGCTAAAAGAACGGGAAGGAGAGTCAAGGTTCTATGCATAGAACTATAATTCTATGGATCTATGGTTCAACATCTATCCGATGATTTTACGGAATCATAGAATCATAGTTCTATGGATCTATGGCATAGAACTCTGCGACCATAGAATTGTGATTCTATGACCATAGAATTGTGATTCTATGAGGTCATAGAATCATAGATCTATGGATCTGACAGCTTCAAAAACCTTCAACCATCTCCAACCATCTCCAACACTCTCTAGGATGGTCCATGTTGTCCAACAACCTCCAACCATCTCCAACAATCTTCAACCACCTCCAACCACCTCCAACCATCTCTAACAACCTTCAACAACCTCCAACCATCTCCAACAATCCCCAAAGTCCCTCCAAAACCTCCACGTCACAGCTCAAAATCATACATAGCATAAAACATACCACTCCTCCTTCCTCTCCATCCCATTCATCCATCCATTCCTGCTGCCTGTTTACGTTTCTACACATCATTTTTGTGGTGAGAGAAAACCACTGAACAAACAAATGAGCCATTTTGGTCATTTTTTGGGGAGAGGGTGGTCAGTCACGACTGGATCTCTCTTCGTCGGTTTTTTGTGTCGTCGGAACGGGAACGGAAAAGAGTGTTTGCGTTTGGGTTCTTTATTCCCCTCCATTTTTCGGCAGATATGTGCCATGGTTTGGTTTGGTTCTTTGAAGCGTTTGATACTCAGCCAGGAGCCGAAAGCCTTTGAGATTGTCTAGCTGTGTTGTTAGAGTGTCCAACCACTTTCGCCTAGTTCAAGTTAGGTTTAGCTCCATCCAACTATCTCAAGTTAGGTTTAGATCCATCCAACTGTCTCAAAATAGGTTTAGCTCCATCCAAGGATTTCTAAGATTGTCCCAGATCGTCCAAAAGCCTTTGAGATTGTTCAGTCATGTTGTTCAAGTGTTCAACCGCTTTCAACTAGTTCAAGTTAGGTTTAGATCCATCCAACTGTCTCAAAATAGGTTTACCTCCATCCAAGAATCTCAAGTTAGGTTTAGCTCCTTCCGTCAAACTCATCTTAGGCTTAGCTCCATCCAAGGATTTCTAAGATTGTCCCAGATCGTCAAAAAGCCTTCGAGATTGTCCAGTCATGCTGTTAAAATGCTAAACCGCTTTCAATTATCTCAAGTTAGGTTTAGCTCCATTCGTTAGTTTCAAGTTAGGTTTAGCTCCAACCAACTATATCAAGTTAGGTTTAGATCCCTCCCAAAATTTTTATTTAGGTTCAGCTCCATCCGCCTTTTTCAAGATAGGTTTAGATCCATCCAACTATCTTAATTTAGGTTTAGTTCCATCCATCAATCTTAAGTTAGGTTTAGATTCATCCAACTATCCCAAGTTAGGTTTAGCTCCATCCGATTATTTCAAGTTAGGTTCAGTTCCATTTAAGTATCTTCATTTAGGTTTACCTCCATCCGCCTATTTCATGTTAGGTTTAGCACTATCCAACAATCTGAAAGTTTTTCTGGGATTGTCCAACAACCTATCAATCATCTCAGGTTGTCCCAACAATATTGTTGAAACCATATTGTTATATTGTCCAAACATCTCCAACAATCTCACAAAATATTTATCAACAATCTCAAAATAGGTTTAACAACCTTCAACAATCTCAAACAATATCCAACAACCTCTCAACACTCTCTGAGAGTATATACCCTCAAAAAATCTCCTCCTTCTCAAAATATTCCCGAAAAACTGTCGATTGTCCGTACCAGTTTGCTTTCTGCTTCTCATGCCCGTCTCTCCATCTACCATACTCTCTCCGTCGTTTTTCAAATACACAAAGAATAGGGACAGTTGTGTTGTTATAGTATTATTGTTCGAGGGGGGGGGGGGCTCTTTTGAGAGATAGGGGCTCCGTTTTCCGTTTTGACTGTACTTTTTCGATTATTGTTGGAGAGTGTTGCGGACAATCTTCGATTGTCCCCCAACAATATTAACAGTATATCAAAAAGTCAACACTCCATAGATTTCTCACGGTTTTATGGTTCTTTCCCACTTTTTATTGAAGTTCTATGGCATAGAATCATAGAACTATCTATGATTCTATGGGCATAGATATTCATCGTGATCTACTCCTATCAAGATTCTATGATTCTATGCTATCGAAGTTTCATAGATTCAAACACCATAGAACTGAAACACATGGCATAGATTCATAGAACCATATTGCTATATGAGGAATGTTAGAGATCTATGCATAGAACCAATATTCTATGAATCGAAGGAATCTGTGCCTTTCACTAGCAGTTCTATGACAGTACCTAGTCAGATTCTATGCTCATAGATTTTTTCAATTTTAGGATTTGGTTGAGAATCATAGAACTCAGAAAATCCTGGAAGTGTCAAGGTTCTATGCATAGAACCATAGATCCTTGATTCTATAGATCTATCTATGAATCTATGAATCTATGAATCTATGAATCTATGAATCTATGAATCTATGAATCTATGAATCTATGAATCTATGAATCTATGAATCTATGAATCTATGAATCTATGAATCTATGAATCTATGAATCTATGAATCTATGAATCTATGAATCTATGAATCTATGAATCTATGAATCTATGAATCTATGAATCTATGAATCTATGAATCTATGAATCTATGAATCTATGAATCTATGAATCTATGAATCTATGAATCTATGAATCTATGAATCTATGAATCTATGAATCTATGAATCTATGAATCTATGAATCTATGAATCTATGAATCTATGAATCTATGAATCTATGAATCTATGAATCTATGAAACTATGAATCTATGAATCTATGAATCTATGAATCTATGAATCTATGAAACTATGAATCTATGAATCTATGAATCTATGAATCTATGAATCTATGAATCTATGAATCTATGAATCTATGAATCTATGAATCTATGAATCTATGAATCTATGAATCTATGAAACTATGAATCTATGAATCTATGAATCTATGAATCTATGAATCTATGAAACTATGAATCTATGAATCTATGAATCTATGAATCTATGAATCTATGAATCTATGAATCTATGAATCTATGAATCTATGAATCTATGAATCTATGCTGTTCAAACATGCTCTTTTTCCAGGCTTATCATTCCTATGCCCATCCTTTGTTACATAGTTGTTGTTGTGTATTTATACACAACAACAATATGCTCCCCATATTTTTTCCCCATTGTTCCTTTATTTTTTCAGGATGCTCTTGTGCACCAACCTCTGTTTCAAGCGTCTCGACCAATTTTCCGCGAAAATTACGCATGAAATCAACAATAATGAGTAAGTTTTTCATATTTTTCAGCAATAAAATAGGTTTAGGCTTAGGTTTAGGTTTAGAAAAATTGTATCACTATTTTATTTATTTAATGGAATTTTCGGAACTCTGCAAATACCGGTGCTTTTCCTTTATTTACACTGAAAACACAAAAAAACGAGAATCGCGGAAGTTGCATTTTTAAACTACCGCGTGTTTGCTTATCTCTGCGTCTCTCCCATCGCCACACTCTCTCCTCGAAAATTCGCAATGGCGCGCGTTTGCATCGCTTACACGCGGCGACGCTTGATTGTTTATCGGCCAATTTTCCCGCATTTTTCGTGGATTTCCCGAGTTTCGCATTGTCACAGATGAGTAAATGGTCGGCTGGAAGTGCGCCTGGAAGGTAGAATTGCAATTTTCTGAAAATTTTTCTGAAATTCCCAAATTTTGCAGTGTTAAACCGGTGTATGGCGCGAGATATCCACCACTTCATCATAATATAAGCTCAAGTCCGACGAAAGGTGGCGAGAATCCGTTAAAACATAATAAATTTCAAGATTATGAGAATAGGTTACTTTTAGTCTCAAAATTCCAGGAGTTAAACCTATTTGACAGGAAATAAACTTAATTTTTGCAGTGTTAGTGATGCATGGGACACCAGGGTGAAAGTCGACGAATCATTGGCGTCGGCATCGGCGGCGAAGGTGTTGGCGGCGCATGCGGCTGGAAAAAATCGAGACGAGGAAATTATGCCGCCGGTGAACGCGGCGCCAGCCAAAAATGGCAGACAACAGGCGTTGCAGAGGCTGGCCATTCAGAAAGGTGAGTGTTTTTGAGCTAAAATACCTGAAAAATCGAGAAAATGCTTGTTTTCTTCGGAAAATAGAGAAAAAACATTAAAAAATACTCCGAAAATCATAAAAATATGCGACAAATGCCGTTAAAATATTTTTTTTGCTTGAAAATAATATTTATGTCTTGTAAAATAAAACTATTGTCAAAATTCACATAAAACGTTTTTTTCTCGTTTTCAACGTAAAAACTTCTAAAAGCTACCATAATTCGCGAATATTCTCATGAAAAAACATATTTTTACTCTTAAAATGAACATTTTTTATCTTTTTCGCTCAAAATAGGTCCCGAAAAACCAAATAACCCTCATTTTTTTTCTTTAAAAATCGAAATTCAACATAAAAATCAATGAAAATATACAAATTTGTCGTAAAAACGTTTTTTCCAATTTTAAAATAACTAAAAAGCTCAATAAATACCCTTGAAAGTCAAAAAACATCAATTTTCCGTCATTTTAGCTTAAAATCTAGCTAAAATCAATAATAAGAACACCTTTTCCCTAAAAAATTTGCTTGAAGTGCTAAAAAATGAGAAAAATAAAAAGCAAACGACGCTTGAGCAAAAAAATGTGAATTTTCGAAGAAAAACATTGAGAAAACATGAAATTATATGTTTAGCTGAGAAGAAAAATGTGAAAAAACACACAAACTACACTTTTCGTGTTGGAGCTAAACCTCAACTTGTTTCGGAGCTTGGAAAATCATGTTTTCTTCGATTTTTTGCCGTATTCCATAGAAATAACCTAAAAAACTTTCTCTTTTTTCGAAAAATAGTGCCAAAAAGCTGTAAAAATCATCAAAACCATCTGAAGTTAAACCTAAACTTTTCTCAAAGCTCCTGAAGCTCAGAAACCGTGTTTTTAACGACTTCTTGCCATTTTTCATTTTAAAAACCTGAAAAACCTCCTTTTCATCAACAATAGGGTTCATTCATCAAAAACGGCATTTATACAAGAAAAATCACCCAACAAGCTTCCAGAACCACTACCATCATCCGTCACAGCGGCTCCACAAACCGCCAATCCAATCTACCCGAAACTTCCCGAAATATCGGATCAACCACGATCAGGTGCACCACCAGCGAGTGCTCCACCATATGGTAAACCTAAACCTATCCTATATATACCCACTAAAAACATGTTGTTTTCCGGTGTAGGATGTGACCGTGACTCGACCCGCTTCGCCCGCCTTCGTCGCCTATTTTCCAATGGAAAATCGAGTGGTCGAAGTTCGCCACCGGTTGATATTGATATGGATGCATTGAGAAGTGATTGTTGGATGGGAATACCCAATAAAATGAGACCACAAGCGTGGAGATTGTTGTCGGTGAGTATCTTTTAAGCTTGAAAAAATTGGGGGAATTAGTGATTTTTTGTATCTTTTTACTCGAAAATGATGAATTTTGTGCATTTTTCTCAGGAAAATTGCTAGAAATCATCGTTTTGACTGTAAAAGTGGGGTTATTCGAAAAAAAGAGCACAAAAAGCATGCAGAAAAATGAAAACAATCTAAAACAAGAAAATCCATAATTTTGATTATTTTCAACTAAAATTTTCATGGAAATCGAGAGAATGTTCTGATTATTATTATTTTAAAAACAAAAAGCTTTTTTTTGTGGCTTTTTTCTTTGGAAGAACCTAAATTGAACGATTTCAATCATAAAAGCATCAAATACGCAATCACTTTGTCTTGGAAAAGAAAAAAAAGATATTTTCCAACTATGTGATGTAAAAATTAAAAAATAGGAGAATTTTTAAAAGCAAAGTGTTGAATTCGATGTAGAACTCAGATTTTCATTATAGGATTGTCGTTTTCAACTTTCTTAATGTGTTTTGCATCGAAAATTGCGAAATCGATCATCGGATGTAGAATCAACGTTCTGCTGGACACAAAATCATAAAATGATAAACAGTTCATAATCCTAAAATAAACTGTTTGATATGAAAAATTTATTTAGAAAATTAAAATCTACGGCTAGTTCATCGAAAAATGCTTCTTCTGCTGATATTGTGCCGTGAAAAGTAAATTTTTTAGCCGTTTTCACATGTAGAGGCATATTTTTCTGTTTTCAGCAAGAAATTTATATTGAAAATTCCATTTTTTCCAGGGTTACCTGCCAACAAACGCGGAACGTCGTGAAGTAACACTTCAATGCAAAAGAGACGAATATTGGCATTATGTTGAGCAATATTTTCACTCGAGATTTGATGATCAGAATCAGGAGACGTTTAGACAGGTAGATATTAGCTTTGTGATAAATTTCATTCAATTCTTTCAGATCAATATTGATATTCCGAGAATGTGTCCATTGATACCGTTTTTCCAGCAAAAAATGGTTCAGGAGGTGAGTATTTTTTAAATGAAATTGACGAAATTTACATATATCTATCAAAAAGTGTTAGATAAGTTAGTACTGAAAAAGATGACTGGAAAATCCAAAAAGTTGGGTAAATTCGCACATTTTAATCAAAAAACTCCGATTTTGAAGCAAAATTAACCTTTTTCTCTTTTTTTGAATGAAAACAGAGCAATTCTACCGTATACCATATCTTGGTAGATCAAAAATGTCGATATTTCCATATTTCCGAACGGATACTGTAGAAAAAGGTGAACTTTCAAAAAGTTCCGAGAAAAAACAGATTTTAGGGCGAATTTCAGTTGAAAATCAAATGAAAATGAAAATCAATCAATACTACAGTATACCATATTCTGGTAGAAAAAATTATACCGTATACCCTGGTAGATCAAAAAATTCACAATTTCCAAATGCTAAAACGGGTACTGTGCAAAAATTGTGAACATTTGAACAAATCAAGAAAAATACGAGATTTTTAAACGAAATTCCTTCCATCCGCTGTTTTTCGATGAAAATAAATCAATACTGCAGTATACCATATTCTGGTAGATCAAAAATACTCACAATTTCACTATATTCGAAGGAATAATTTAAAAAATCGACAAATTTTGAAAACTCCAGGAAAAAACAAGATTTTAGGGCGATTTTCGGTGTTTTTGACCAGTTTTTTAAATAAATATAATCAATTCTACAGTATGCCATATTCTGGTAGATCAAAAATCGCATTATTCACATTTTGCAGATGTTCGAGAGGATACTGTACATTTGGGCGATCCGGCATCCAGCCAGTGGCTATGTACAAGGAATCAACGACCTAGTGACACCATTCTTCGTCGTCTTCCTCTCGGAATTTATACCACAAGATGTTGAAGTCGGTGGATTCGATGTATCACAATTGCCATTGGAACAATGCCAATTAATCGAAGCCGACTCGTTTTGGTGTGCCTCGGCACTGTTGGACTCGATTCAGGATAATTACACGTTCGCACAACCGGGTATCCAGAGGAAAGTGCTGCAATTGAGGCATTTGATGAGCAGAGTTGATCGTGAGTTTCTTTTTGGAGGTTTTTGGGGGATAAATTCATGATGAATGTGAAAATAGAACCTGAAATAGTTCGTTTAACTGCTTTTAATGTGAAAAAAATAAAGAGCACCCGGTTTTATGACAAAATTAGTGAAAAATTGACAGTTTTCGACTGAAAATATGCCAATGTCAGTTGGCTTCAGTCAAAAAAGCTACAAACTAGGTTGATTTTGAAAAGGAAACATCGGCAGCGAAAAAATTGGACATTTTTGAATAAAAATTCAACTAACTTTCAGCCAATAAAGCTGAAAATTTAGTTGGATCTGAAAAATTGTTCCTGGAGCACGAAATTTAAAATCGAAAGCTTTGAACAGAATAATATTCACAATTTCGTGTTTTGCAGGACCACTATATAAACATTTGGAGTCAAATGGTGTTGAATTTTTGCAATTCGCATTCCGATGGATGAATAACTTGTTGATGAGAGAAATACCATTGCGAGCAACTATTCGATTATGGGATACTTATTTGGTGAGTAGTTTCTTGAAAAATAGTTGCAAAAAAGAATAGTATCGGCATTTTGATAGAAAAATGTTCACAGCTAACTCAAGAATTGTTTTGTTCATAAGGGGGAACCCTTATCTAATTTTTTTTCGGCCGCTTCGCGACCGATTTTTCTTTGATAGCTCTGATTCTGAGCACTCATAAGGCCCACGCCTGTGTTATATAAGTTGTCAGAATCCCATTTTTCCCCAAATAAAGACTTCTAGACTGAAAATTTCAAATTTTCTACAGAAATTATTATCTCATAGCTTTTTTAAAACAATTTCTCAAAGAAAAACGTTTGAAAATTGCATTTTTATTTCATTTGAGGCTGTAATTTTGCACTTCAAACCACCAAATTTGTCTTTGAATCAGAAAAAATGCACTTTCTCCGATAAAACTGACGATTATTGCAGAGTGAACCAGATGGCTTCGCACAATTCCATAACTATGTGTGTGCAGCATTTTTGAGGACTTGGTCGAAACAATTGCAGGCGGAGAAGGATTTCCAGGTGAGAAATCTATGAATTCCACTTTTTATTGAAGTTCTATGGCATAGAACCGTCTACTCCCACGTGTATATCTAGTTCTATGGTTCTATAATCATAGATTTTAATAATAGTCTCCTTCAACGTATTGCAAGATTCTATGATGTATGATCTCAAGCCTCCATAAATTCAGATATCATAGAACCAAAAATAGTAAATTCTATGGATCTATGAAACATAGAACGCGAGAATCTATGAATCTATGAGGTTATGAATCTATGAATCTATGAATCTATGAATCTAGGAATCTATGAATCTATGAATCTATGAAACTATGAATCTATGAATCTATGAATCTATGAATCTATGAATCTATGAATCTATGAATCTATGAATCTATGAATCTATGGATCTATGAATCTATGGATCTATGAATCTATGTTTCCAGGGACTAATGATGCTCCTCCAAAACCTTCCAACCCAATCATTCAACGACCGTGAAATTCTGGAGCTCACCGCCGACGCCTACTCACTTCAAAGTGTCTTCGACGGAGCACGACGACATTTGTCAACACAAGCCGCGTCACCATAATTCTTCACCCCACACCAATTTCACCATCAACTTTCCCCTTCTGTGATTCCATTATTTATATTTGATATTTATACTAAAAACTGAACATTATATTTGGGTTATTCACCGTTTTCTTTTTTGTGCATTATTACTGTAAAAATAGTCGAAAATTCTCGAGATATAGAGGATTTTTTATTGTATTATACTTGCATGAGGATAAATATCTTGATTTTTTTGATTTGGCTGAAGATGTGGAAAAATAGGTATATCAGTATCAAAAAATGGCATGAAAAATAGAATACAGTATCCCGGCATAACTATCCATCAAACATCTCGCAATATTCTTGATGATCGTTTCCTTATTTCGTTGTATCATGTTGAAAATTGAGTTATGTGCCATATATCGATCATCACAGTATCCATGTTTACATAGGAAATATCCCGGTTCGAATTCGATTGTTGTGGTGCAATTTGGTATTGGACATGGTTGATACGCAGCTTCCTTGAAAATTTTTTTCTTGAAAATTGTTGATACGCGTGCAAACGCGCTCTATTGCACTTTTCGGTAAATTCGTCGTTTTGCGCGTCAAATAGGGTGTAAATGCCCAGAAAACACCACAACTTACGACAAAAAACACTTTTTCGTTACAAATGCGCCCTATCGAACTTTTTGAACCGGTTTGTTGCTCGTCAAATAAGGTGTAAATGCACGAAAATCGTCAATTTTTTCTGTGCAATTATTCGTCAGTTATGTTGTTTTAGTGTGTGAACACCCCATTTGACGACAAAAAAATGCAAAATGTCTGTAAATTTGATTTTCTACAGTTTTTTTCAGCAAAAATCAGTTTTTCGAAATTTTTGACATGATGCAAATGCGCTCCATTGAACTTTTCTCAAGTTTTGTGGTTTTGCGCGTCACATAAGGTGCAAATGCGCAGAAATCGACGACAAAATGCACATCAAAACAAAATTAGTATGCATTTTGTCGTCAAATGTGTTGTTAACTGTGCAAACACTAAATTTGACGGAAAAAACACTGCAAATGCGAATTTTCACAGTTTTTCTTACAAAAAACATGTTTTTAACTTCAAATTCGCTCAGAAACACAGTTTTTTCGTAATAAAATTGCAAGAAAAAATAAAAGAATAACTCACACTCTCCGAGAAACACTTCCAATGTGCACATCCAACTGCCTCATACAAAAGTACTTCAACACTTTTCTTCCCCATTATCACATATGCTCTCATTCCTTTGATGCTCATTGAGCACTTTGAGCACTCTTTTTGTTCCAGTATTCTAGCACAACAATCGAAACAACATAAGCCAGGACAACAGTAGAGTTGACCAAAACAGTCTGCCTGAAAAAAAAATGAAGTTTTGGTGTTTTGGAGTTTTGGAGAAGTAAGGCGTCAGCGAGTATTTGAAATTGTTCTGTTTTTTCCGGATCTCACGTAACCTAATCAGTCAACAATCCGGCATCTGCGAGAAAAAAGTTTACTGTATCCGATTTAGTCAAAAACCGACAAGATACAATGTATGCGCCTTTAATACACTATACCTAGAGGCCGGTATACTGTATTAAAGGCGCATGAAGATTTTTCGCTTCGAAGAGCATCGTGGAGGCGTACTGTATCAATGGAGAGTACCAAAACCCCAAAACCTCATATTTTCTAAAAATCAACATGTTACAAATACTAAAATTAGAAAATATTGCATCATGTGCCTTTAATACAGTATACCAAACTATAACTGGAAAACTGGTATACTGTTTTAAAGGCGCACAACGCTTTTTCGCTTTGAGGGACGAGTTTCAACAAAAAAATTTTTCTAAGCCTCACCTTCTCCACAATCAACTGACTACAAACACTACAATTCTTCGTCACCCAGTGTTTTCGTATCTTCGCCATTTTCAAACTCGGATTGTATACTGTATGATGGCATACTTGACGACCATCGGCTAGTGTGAATTTTTGAGTACATGTTGGTATTGGGCATCGCTTGTTGAATGTGGCCTAAAATTTTCGAGTTTTTTGGAAAATTATGTTAAAGGAGGGGTCCAGACACTTTTTGAGTAAAATTTTCAGACCTCATGGTTGGTTTTGTCGGGAAATCCCTCATGTTCCTTTAATACAGTATACAGTATACTGTATCAAAGGCGTACATAATCTTGAAGAATCTGAAGAAGGACCTAAACCTATCCTTACCCGATTTTCATACATCCACAAAATCTTCCCACCTGGTGCCTTCCTATATTTGTCAATATACACCAATTTGTCGGCACCAATCACTGGTAAGGGGGATGGAACAAACCATCGGATATTGCGTCGACATATCGGACATCGTCTGGGTTGTCGGACCCTCGAGGTGAAGCTACTCAACTGCAGGACGCATTGGAAACAGTAGATGTGGTCACAACAGTTAAGAACGGCGAAGTAGTTGTTCTGAAATAAGCATAGAACCATAGAATCATAGAATCATAGAACCATAGAACCATGGAACCATATAATCACCTACCTTCTCAACAACATGTTCCATACAAATGACACATTCATAAGCTGTCCATTCGCGTTCGAATTCTATTGGATCGAAATTGCCCACCTGAAATGAATAGAATTAGGTCATCTCATCATCATTGAACTTTTCCAAAATCCCTGGAAGGAGCTAAACCTAAATCATGGTGCAACGCCACCGAAATTCGTGAGATTTCAAGGTGGAAAGTGTCAAATATGGTGCATTACGACCAAAAAAAAAATGCAATTTTTCAAATTTCTACAGTGAAAATTGGTGTTACAGTACCTCGAAATACTGTAGCGAGAACGTTGACTGTATCTATTTCAGCGCTACTGGGAAAAATTGCCATTTACCATCATTTGAGATTTGAGATGGAACTAAACCTATATAAATTTTGGAGATGGAGCTAAGCCTAAGTAACTGTGGGAGATGGAACTAAACCTAAGTGGTACAAGAAGTCTGTCACCAACAAGAACAATTTAAGGAAAGTATACTCACCGCATTAGCTGCCATTTCTTCAGATAAAACAATGACCCAACAATTACACCAGTTAGGGATAGCAATCGATATTCAAATGATGGGTATGGTGACGATTGGTGGCACATTCTCCCGTACCATTTGTAGGGTAAACCTTTATGTGATGGCCATCTGTTCATAGGTTATGAAACCATAATAGTGATCCTGTCTCGGTTCAGTGTATTTTTCTCTCTTGTGTTATATAAGTTCCAATATTCATTGTAAACCTACATATCAGTCAAAATTACTAGCTTCATCTGAATCCGATTCTCAGAAAGTGTTACTTTTTTTTGAACTTTTGGGTCTGCCGGACCCTTCAATCAGTGCCCCGATTTTTTAACTGTTCCCGGTTCCATTTTTTGAGACACCATAAATCTGGTCAGACTCTCTAGTGGCCGCTGAAATTTCACAGAATACGAGTTCTTGATTCGAAGTATTCACTAGTTTTTGACGAATTTTCAACCGATGTAATTTCCTACCTACCTAGGTCAGGGAGAATCTTGCCATATCGTTTGACACATACCGTATTTATTGATTCTGTAGATTACCATCTCTTTTTGACACCATATGCGCGCCTTTTCTCCTTTAGGTTTAGCAGAGCACTTCACTAAACCTAAACCTATCCATCATATTGTCATTTGTATATATACATACATACCTTACACGATCTGCACAATTATACATAGTCTTTTCCCGGTTTTCTTGTTTTTGCTAGTTTTTTCGAAAGTTGGCATCTTGCCAAGGAACCTTACTGTAGATCAGCTACACGAAAAGTTCAGTAGAGCAGGCTTGCACCCTTCAGCTTAACCTAACGCAACTCTCTTCAAAATTGACATTTTTTAACGCTCTAAAAAGCATTTTGAAGCTCAAGTTTTGATCTACAAGATTTTTTTTATTTTCAGAATGTCAGTCCAACAAGCATCGGCTCAATTCAAAAAGGAATGGAGATCCAAGGAGTGCGTCATTTGCATGGAGAGTGTTGTTGACAAGGTAGGTTCATAGATTCATAGATTCATAGATTCATAGATTCATAGATTCATAGATTCATAGATTCATAGATTCATAGATTCATAGATTCATAGATTCATAGATTCATAGATTCATAGATTCATAGATTCATAGATTCATAGATTCATAGATTCATAGATTCATAGATTCATAGATTCATAGATTCATAGATTCATAGATTCATAGATTCATAGATTCATAGATTCATAGATTCATAGATTCATAGATTCATAGATTCATAGATTCATAGATTCATAGATTCTAATCTACAATTTTCCAGGGCGAGTGGTTCGGCGTGATCAACAGCTGTGATCACACCTACTGTATCCCATGCATCGACCAACTGGACAATTATGCCCAAGATGAGGATGTATCAACTCGTTGCGCATATTGTCGACGAGATATCGAGTATTGGTGTCCATCAGTATTACCCCTAACTGGTGAAGATCGAAGAAAATTTTTGAATAAGGATGAGCAGCAGTTGGATCAGATTTTCTTTTTGTACGATCAAAGGGTATGTTTTAGCTAGTAGTTGTTTTGATAATCTGGTAGATCACATTTCCAGCTTCAAAATGCATTTTTGAACGGCAAAAATCTCAATTTTAAAGGGAGATAGGTCAAAAGTTCGGTGGAGCGCACTTGCACCCCTCAGCTAAACCTATCGTAACTCGCTTCAAAATTGAGATTTTTCAACGCTCTAAAAAGTATTTTGAAGCTGAAATTATGATGTACAAGATACATTTTAGTAAGTCAAATTTTCTTCAAAACTGAACAAGTTATGATGCTACAAATGCGCTCTACAGAACTTTCATCATAACTCCCTTCAAAATTGACATTTTTCAACGCTCTAAAAAGCATTTTGAAGCTCAAATTTTGATCTACAATTTGTTAATAATATCATTTTCAGAACTCCCTCCCAAAACTCCAATCTTGCCCAATGAACGAGTGTCAAACAACAATTGAATTCAAAGATGGACATTTCATGTGTAAACATGGATATTGGGAGTGCCCACCACCGGAAATCGATGATGATATCAAGGAATTTTATAACTGTAATATCACTGAATTTAACATTTTGAGCTGTTTTTCGTACTTTTGTGATATTTTGGATGTCTACTAGAATGATAAAATTTTGATATTTTTGAAAAATTTTCAAATTTTTCCATTGATGTTGCAATCGCGCTCTATTGAACTTTTGGTTGTTTATTCTAGAACGGAAAAAATTGAAAAATAAGAATTAAAGGTTGAAAACACGATGAGAATGTCAAGTTGCGAATTTCCAAAACATTTTCAGATCCATGAAATTGTCAAAAAGCTTTCAAAGCTGTGCCAACATGGCGTTCCGGCTCGAAAAAAATGCTGCAAAACATGTCAACATTATTGTATCTGACAGATGGAACAACTTGTTCATTCGACTTATTTTTATGGATCGTTGAGCTTTACTAGGAAATAGAAAATGTTCACTTATTTTATAAAATACCGTATTTCCTCGAATAGAGCGGCACTGCAAACTCTCTCGGAGAATGATCATATCTCGGAATCTAGTACAGTTATCAAAAATTTGTCAACAGCAAACTTGTAGCTGAAGTTTTGATCTACAAATTTGCAGTTGACCACTTTTTGATAGCTCTTCTAGATTCCGAGATATGAGCATTATACGGCAACGTTTGCAGTGCCGCTCTATTCGAGAAAATACGGTAACCAGCATACTAGAAATTCATACTTGATCTTGATACAATTCTAGATTTCGGGTGATGTATTTAGAATCATGTTTCAAGCTGAAAAAACGTATCTTACTCCTGCTTTTTCTCGTAGTCATAGAAATCTCTGATACTTCAATTTTCTGCCTTGACCGTCCTAGTATGACATACACATTCTTGCGCAATATACCAAATTGCGCAACACCACCATCGACCAGCGGGTCCGACATCATTCTCACCTCACCTTTTCACTTATTGAATACATATATGGTCCAATACTATTGTTATTTATTAGATAAGTTCCTTTCAAAAGTTCTATGGAGCGCACTTACGCATCAGCTTCAATTTTTTTGCCTCGTGTTTCGTAAATCGTTTCGGTGGGTCTCGAGGGGAAAAGTTTACATCACTTGACGACAATTTACGTACAATTTTACATGAAACTCGAAAAAAAACATGATACCGTAGTTTTAAACATGTTTTTTTCGTTGTGAGACCTCCTTGAATTTCGCATCACAAGATTCGGAGTCGAAATTTTTTAAAATTTATGGTTTTGAGAACCTTTTTTTTTGAATTTTGCATTTTTGAAGCCCAATTTTGATCTACCAGTATGAAAAACGTTTTTTTGTAAAATTTTTTTTTCCATTTTTGCAAGCATGTAAATACTCATATTTGCACAAAAAACTATACACACCGTTTTTTTCATCGAATGCAACTTTGGATAAATATCTCTCTTTTTACGTTTTTTGGTGTTTTTGAGGTGAATTCTCTTGGAAATAGTGTGTAATATGGAGAGAATTAGAGACAAAGAAACATGGGGCGTGGTCATTTCGGGCAAGGACGATGTTTCAAGGTTTTGAGGGAAATCGTAGAGATCTATGGTTAGTTCTATGAGTTACATACATTCATAGATTCAAATGATGTTTATTGAAGTTCTATGGCATAGAATCATTAACTGTCAAGTTCTATGGCATAGAATCATAAACTGTCAAGTTCTATGGCATAGAATTATCAACTATCAAGTTCTATGGCATAGAATCATCTATTGTTTCGATTCTATGGTCATAGAATCATTAACTGTCAAGTTCTATGGCATAGAATCATAAACTGTCAAGTTCTATGGCATAGAATCATAACATTGTCAAGTTCTATGGCATAGAATTATCAACTGTTAAGTTCTATGGCATAGAATCATGAAATTGTCAAGTTCTATGGCATAGAATCATCAAATTGTCAAGTTCTATGGCATAGAATTATCAACTGTTAAGTTCTATGGCATAGAATTACTTTCAAGATTCTATGAATCGATGAATCTATGAATCTATGAATCGATGAATCTATGAATCTATGAATCTATGAATCTATGAATCTATGAATCTATGAATCTATGAATCTATGAATCTATGAATCTATGAATCTATGAATCTATGAATCTATGAATCTATGAATCTATGAATCTATGAATCTATGAATCTATGAATCTATGAATCTATGAATCTATGAATCTATGAATCTATGAATCTATGAATCTATGAATCTATGAATCTATGAATCTATGAATCTATGAATCTATGAATCAACACTTTCATATTATTTGCCATTGTTTCCCCCGATCCTGACTCATAACAGTCCACTAATGTAGTTGTTGGCCGAGTAGGTATGAAAAAAGAATACAAATAATCTTAAGGCGAGAGAGTGTGCGAAATGAAGAGACGCGCGACAGCGCGACTCTCCATTTTTTATTTGTCGCAAATTTATTGTAAATATACAGAATTCCTTCCATTTTCCCAACAATAAATTGCAATTATTGTTGATTGATATTATATAATTGATAAGAATTCAAGTTTTTTGTGTTTTGGCCCATTTAATTGATAAAAACATCAAATTTTGTTGACTTTTTGCCTTTCATGGGCAAGAAATCCCTGTTTTTTCGTTCGTTTCCATGGAAATTCGTGTTGCTTTCCTCGTTTTTTCGTGTTTTCTTAAACCTTAATTTTGTTGCAGATGACAATTTCGTATAGTGGAAATGTGATTCGAATTCTGTTGAGATGGAAAGGTTCGATTTGGAGGTGAGTCACGCTTTTTTACGCTGAAAATTGATATTGTAGGGATTTTTAGGGCTAAAAACCTCAAATTTTTGTTTAGAAGCAGTTTTTTCAAGCTTTAAAACGTAAAAATTCACAAAATTTGTTTCAAAACTGTTTAAAATTGCTGAAAATTGATTAAAAAGAGACAAAAATACGGTTTTCTTCTTAAAAACCGCTTTAAATAGGTTTTTTAAAGCTAAAATTAAGTTTTAAAGTCTTTTTCTCATCAAAAACATAAAATTTAAATTAAAAAGCAGTTTACTGTTTCCTTAAAACGTAAAAATCCCTTACTTTTGTCTTAACAAGCTGAAAAATCACTAAAAACGACAAAAATACTGTTTTCTTTTGTTTTTTCATGATTTCCATTGAAAATTGCGCTTTTTTCCATCAAAAATCAAGAAAAAATTGCCAAAAATTTCGATTTCCCCACCAAAAATCACCTTAAAATGACCAAAAACCTTCATTTCCACCCCAAAAAACACTAATTTCCATGCATTTTTCAATCAAACTGTCTAGGAATTTCATAACCAAAAACCTGTTTTTTTCGTTTTGTTCCAATCAAACGAAACTGTTCTTTGCATAAGTAAATAAACACCCAAGAGAGATACTAGACAGAAAAGTGATAGTGTTTATTTGGGGTTTTGAAGAGGAAAAATATATGGAAATATTGAGTATTTTGAACCATATCGAAAGAAAAGAGGACAAAACACATAATATACGGTTTTTGTTTTGATTTCAAAAGTAATTTTCCCAATTTTCTAAATATCTGAATATTCAATTTTGAAATACTGACGTTCTGAACTCTCTACTCAGCAAGTCAAAAACCCGAGAGCAGCTCGAATTCAACCCGAGCGCGCGCCGGTTTTCGTGTAGGAGGGGCGCCTCCCTAATACTTGGGTGAAAGAAGAGTAGCCCGCGGTTCGTCATGGCGCAAGACCGGGGTTGCGTCAGCGCTGTGCTGGTGCAGAAATAGTGTCAAACAAATAGAATTTTTCATGTTAATACACGCTATAATTAATTCGAAACACTTTTATTACTTCGAAAATAATAGTAACAAAGAACAACATGATTAGAAAGAAAGGAAGAATGGCAATAAAACGTGTTAAATATGCAATTTATAAAGCTATTGTTGATTATAGTAATAATGAGATTTCAAATGAAGAATGAGGGGAAAATGCAATCCGAGGTGATAAATAAGTAGGAGGGGGAGTATAAAATGCGAACAAAAAAAGTGGCAAAGTAACAACAACAAAAAAGGAACAAACAACAAACTTTTATTCCTTTGTTGCAACTGAGTAGCTCGTTTTCGATGTCACTTGCTCATTTTGATCCGTTGCTGACGGCTGTTTTGGCTCGTGGTCCGCCACTTTCCTTCTTAGTTGTTTCCTAAAAGTTGTTCATGAATATGAAAGGATGATTTTAAAATACTCACAATACAACTGCAACATATTTTTTGTATCCGAAGTTGATATACTGTGAGACGAATACTTGTAATTTGGAGAACAATAGGAATTGTTTTGCTTCGTCGTCGTCACATCGATTACTTTCAGAGAATGCTTGATAATATCTAAAATGAATGCAAGTATTTCATCATAAAAGCCGAAACTGAAACATACGAGCTGCGCATTATTGACTCTCTTGACATTGCATTTTTGATTAACTCCGGTGATTTTAGATCAAAAATCTTTACAATTAATTCTGAAACATTGCTATATAGATACTCTGAGAATAGTGAAACAACCTTTCAGAATCTCGATCACTTTCCATGGAATATCCACCAATTTGTTTGTGATGGCCGTATTCGATAATCGGAGAGTGTAATGTTTCATGTCACATATGTCATCAGTTATCTGTAATTGAAAGACAAATACATTTCATGGATATTTTTCTTCTTTTTCTATAGTTTTAAACCTTATTTTCATGGGAAAAGCAGAAAAGCACTCACATTACTAAAGAAAAATGTCATAAATCGTCTTATCATGACCCACAAATCGGCTGGCTCCTGATCGAATTTCTCCAACACATTTGGCGACATTTTGAACGGATCCGGTAGTTGTGACAAACATTCAAAGTTTTGCTCCAACTTTGGAACAACGAAATCGACGGAAAATGTGTCCGAGTGAATATTTTTCGTTTTATTCATTATGTAAAACTCTTTCTGCATTTCTGATTGTTTCTGCAATGTTACTGCGTTCTGAAACGAATCTATTTTTCAAAAAGGAACTGTGCCACTTACGGAAACGTAGGAATACATTATTGTCAGATGTGAAGATGGGTCAATTCCATCTAAGTGTGGTTTTACCAGATTCATCACATTTCGATGATTTTTTGATAAGAAATTCTGGAATTTCAGAATTATCAGAGAAAATAGAAATCAATAACAACCTCAAAAACTCTCGTTGAATCTCCGACTTGTTGCTCGTAATTGAGCAGCAACTTTGCTGCTTCTAATGCATCAAACATGCCAAAGTAGATACATCTTTCCAATTGTTCTGTAAGAGACAAGTATGATGCGTTACAAAACAGTTTATCAGTTTTTTTCCAATGGAAAGACGTCTTCCTCACCTTCAATATTATGACTTCGCATTAATCCAATATTGTTGATTACATTTTCAGCATCAATTTCCTCAGTGATATCATCAACATTGACATCCTCCTCTATTCCGTCATAATTTGCATTGTAGTCGACAATCGACTCATTTTCGTGCAAAAAATTCGCATTAACCGCAATCTTCGACTCATGATTCTCCACATATTTCTGTTCAATTTTCATATGAACTGGCGTTCCATGATTGAACTCTTGCTGAAACAGAATCTTGTTTGTATTTTTATTTAATATGTCTCTTACATTAATCGAATAACTTCTTTGTGGAGAACATACCAATTGATCGACCGCGGACCTTTTCCTGATTGAAACTGGCTGAAGAGGTCTCATTGGTGCCTGTAAGAGAGTGGTTTCATTATGATTTCACAGTTATGTTCATACCTTCTGATTCACTGATGATTGTGGTGGTGACACTATCATCAATTGCTCGGGAACGTATCGAGGCTAGAAGTTTTCTTTTGATTATATGATAAGAATGCATTTTACCTTTCCGCGGCCTCTGCCTCTCGGCGTTTTCCACATTGTTCGATCGATGATAATGACCTATAACAAAGAGAATGTACGTTATTGCGAATGGCGAAAAACGGCAAAAGAGCGGAAAGACGATTATAGTGCTACAAAACGTGGTTAAGGATGAATAGGGTATTTGAAAGTGGCAAAGAATATAGAAAATGAAGAAGAGAAATGTTCATAAAATAAGAACAAGGAGTGTGTCACGATTTTCAAACGGATTTCGCAATAAGATACAGTTTCAATAATGGAGTGATTTTTAAGGAAACGATAGTTTCAGTAAGAGAGAGATCTTCATAGAACATTGCAAATTTATTGGTTTTCATGAAATATGATGAAAACAGTATTTGTACACTGTGTATCATCAAGAAATGCGGTGGCAGTGTGAAGACACACTGAAAATCAGATGCACGAAAAAAGAAATAAATAATGAATGGCGACAAAGGCCGAGAAAAAGATGCGAGAGATCGGCCATTCGGCAGTAGTTGGAATTAGAAGAACTCAACAGTTTCAATTAATTTGATTATTTTTGGCATAATTAGAACAAGGAATGAAAAGTAATGTGAATGAATTTAAAATTTCTTGTTCATTCTTCTTGCCATAGGGTACAAAGGAAAAAAAAGGGTGGTATGTTCGATAGTCAGGTCGAGGAAGGGACACAGCATGTTTTTGGCTGGGATGATGTCGTATGCGTTATCACAACGGGAGAACTTGTAGACAATTTTGGACAAACTACGCAATGTTGCAACAATTGATTGGCAAGCAGTGTCGAGCTCATTTACTCCAACGTTGCTCCATTGAAGGTGTCGATCAAGTGCTTCACTGTGTACATATGAGTCAACAACGACAAAAATTTCGCTAGTTTCTTTGCTAAATGCAAAGAATCTCGCGACGCCGAAGTGGATATTTCCATTGACTGTATATGTAATTTGACTGGATTGTGTTTTGCTGGATCGGTCCCAATACTTAGCAGAAGTGAATGCGACTTGGCCGTACTGCAATCGAGAGCTGAAAAGCTGTTGGTTTTACAATGTAATCGATGGTTACGGTAGATGTTACTAGAGAAGGGTGATTGCTGGGGACTAGTTCATTAATTGCTACTATTATTAACTTGAGTTCACCTATACTGATAGTTGTGTGTGTTTGCGAAAAGAGTGCGATCATCATCATCTAGTTTCACTTTCAGCCCAGAATTGCAAAGAAACACATTCCCCTCTTTGTAATTAGACATAGAAGCTCTGAAAGAATGGGGTGATAAAATCGAAATTCGGGATGCATCAATTTTTAAACCGTTTTTTGGCATATCCATTGTCGCACAAATTCAAGATCTTGTTCCTTTCATCGCATGGCTTTTGACCGATGCAAGATTCTTTAATCAGATGAAGAGCAGCTGGTTTTGCTACAGCTCTGCAAACAATTACTATTATATGTGTAGAACTAAGCTGATAACGTTTTCAGTTTCTGAATGGTGTTTGTACCGAAACACCCAAAATGACATTGAAGGTCGTGATGGTTTCGTTCGATCCATTCTGAGGTGCAGTTGTCGTAGCCGAATCTTCTGATGTCGTCCACCAAGTGGAAATAAACATGCTACAAATAAGAAGTTCAACTAATAGGAAGAAAAACACATAAGTACGTGGCTTTTGATAGTGAAGCATGTTGGACTGGAATGACAATGCAGGACAGACAATTGTTGACCAAGAAGCTCAGCAATAGAATGATATGTCTTATCACTCAATATGTTTAAGTACGTGAAATAACCAATGAGGTGGAGACTAGTGATGTTTGATTTGATCATATCCATGGCAATCATAGTTGGAACCACAATCGAAGCTAACTAAAGAAGGCATTGAAATATATCGATTAGCGGTTTAAGACAACCTTTTGTAGTTCCTTCCCTGTTGCATTTGTATGGTCTTTCAACGCTTTCACATGAGCAGAGTCACTTGTAAAGTTTTTCAATGTGAGAAGTGATGTTTCTACTTTTTGTCTATCCCCATCTTTCACTTTCCTTCCAGTCCATTTCGGCTGACTTGTAGTTATGTCTACAACAGTCTGAACAATCAGAGCGTGAGTATTTCTTACGAACCTCTAATAATGTTTTTGGTTACACCTTCATTGACCAAGTGTAGTCTATCAGAAACAAAACCAGACGGTGTTACAATTTGAGCTAGCTTGTTGTCTGAAATTGTGTTGGTTTACTTTTCATTATTGTAGGTATCATACATTTAAGCTTATGCTGGTAATCTGATGCTGTTTTCAATGGTCGCTTTTCGATATCATTAAAAAGAAGTGCATGACGGGAAGGATTGGCAATAGTATGACACTTATTACATCCATCTACTGTTTTCCAGAGACAAAAACCAAATGCTTCAGAGATACCCTTCAAAAGACAACATATCAGCTGTTTTTAATTCATATATACCATCATATCAGCACAGGCGTGCCATAAAACAGCTTTCACTTCATACAGATCTTCTCCTATAAACAATTTGAGACCAATTGATGATAGGAATTGAAGTTCTTCATAGAGTCTAAAGGAAAAGATGAATAAGTGGTGATCAACTACCAGTACACTTCAGAAATCAGGTTATATCCCGGAGACTGAATTTTGCTCCTCGTAGTTTGTTGCGAAAACAAAATTTGGTTCTCAGATCGGCTCATACTTTTTGGGGACAAACTTGCAACTTTGATATAGAAGTTGTTGAACGTCAACCTATAATTGAAATTGTTTTCTGTACTTATACCAACTTCTAACTCAGAATATCTTTGTCCTTTATACCCATCAAATCCCAACACTAGAAGTACACGCAATTTTTTTGTTGCAAACTGCTCTTTTGACTCAATTGATTCTGCGTAACCCTGTGAATATCTATCATCATTATCCGGTCCTTCCAATCCCTGAAAAAAGTGTCCTCCATTTTTTCCCTCCATTTTATCCATCCATGTTACAACTCCGACTATCATATGCAACTATCAAATAAAAGTTCCATATCCATCCCTACAGTATAACCTACGAGTCAGTACCTGGTGAATCATCGAATGAGTTTGGACAACTTCTTTCAGTTCTTCTTGTAACACTAATTCCAGTTGTTTACGAAGACTAAAAACGAATGTTCTAACATATTGCTGCATTGATGACCTCTTTTCGAGTACCCTGAATAAAAAAAAACTTGCAATCATTTTATACTATTGGTATTTTCAGTGGTATTTTCACTTCACTTTATTCAATTCTTCAGAACTTCATTTGTTTGTAAAATAGAACGAACCCAAACATTGAACATCTGCTGTTTGAACAAGATGCATCTACTTTTGAAAAGCAATTAGGGCAATAACAACATTGGGCTACCAACAATTCAGCATAGATATTGTTCACAAATTCAATGATTTCTTTCCCCTGAACGTTGTGTTTTAGGTTTCATGTTGAACACTATTGTAATAATATATTCTCACTTTTCCCCTAACGTTTTTCATGCTCAGCATTTCATCTTCTTTCTGTAGTTGAACAACGGAATGGTTATGGTAGACGAAGTCTGCGATGCGATAACAAGTGAGATTGTCTGAATGAGGATTGTCAAGATCATATCGCAGCTACACTATTTTCCAGATTAATAATACCTCTAGGCAACAAAGCAGCACAGTTTGCAAACCATGGGACATTTGAATCTGATGCAAACCTAGTATTTGTGTATTCTGCCTCATCATCATCATAATCATAATCCTCATAATCATCATTTTGATAGTCCAATTCTTCGATGTCATCGAATACATCATTTTCCTCATCATGTATTACATAATCTGCACCCCCATCAGTATCCTCCACAGTATCCAACATAATTTCGTCGTTTTCAACATTGTGGACAACTGTCGTAGAGTCAGTGATTTGCCTCCTCAATTGTGAAATGTTACCTTAAAATGTGTTTCTTTTATCTTTCTTCAAGTAGCTACACCGTGATACTGATCAACCAGAACTCGAAACATTTTCCAGAAGTGTGATTATTTCGAGATGACTTTGTTGTAGAAAAGACTTCAAAACGTGGGAAAGATGATGGAATTTCAAAGAATACTAATCAATACGCAAAACAGACATAGTTCAACTCAGATAATCGTCTAAGAACACTTCGGAAGGTCTTCTGTCAGCCATAGATGAATATGGGACATACTGCTTCAACTTCTGGTTTAGCAGTTTTTATGTATAAATAACAGATATTATTTCTTACACAAACTTCGTATAGAACTATTCTAAAATTCCAGACTACATGTTTACTCACTCTTCACTCGACGAAGATGATCTTTTCCATTTTGGGCACCACGTGATTTCGGCATTTTGTTGACAGTTTAAACTTTGTAACAATAAATTGAATATTTATTAAAGCTTTAAAACTGAGTAACTGAAAAAAATATTTATGCAAACGAAAAAAAAGAGAAATATTTGTTGTTTATTCATTACAAATAATTGAAAATTGTGTCAATGTTCAGTTTTCCATTATTCTGTAAAAAGAACATTTCCCCCGGTTTCATTCTAGAGTTTCCCCAGCGTAAATCTCGTGTTTTCATTACTCCGGTGTTACTCCGAGGTAACACCGCCACATTTTCGTTTTTCAAATATTTTTGGGGTTGTGTATGCGTTTTGCCGGGGGCGCCCCGGAGAACACAATCATTTGGTGCTAAACCAGGGTGAGTACGACGCTCCTCTTGGGCTGGCGAATTCCTGAGTAACAGATGTTTCCAGCAGTATTTTGAAGTGTATCTAGCAATAAGCTTATCTTCGTTCAATTTTGATTTTTTTTTTTGCGAGAATTCTCTTAAAAACCTGTCATCTGATTGAACGTTATTCAAATCTGAGTTAGGGTTCATGAAATTAGACTTAAAATTGCCTTTTTCGGCTTGAGCTGACAAGAAACATTGAGATCCATGAAGTGATTGATACTCAAAACTATTACACTTTTGTATTCGATCAAAAAGCCTGAATGAATCAAACATTTTTAACGTTCCAGATGTGACACAGATGTTTCTATCTGATTTTCGAAGTTATTATGGCAATAAACTAACGCTTTTCGAGGAAACTTAATGTCTTTTATCAATTTTCATTACGAAATACGGGACCTCTTTCGAAAAAAAAACATGTTCTTTGGTTGATTTCCATTGAACCGAAAAAACAAAAATGGTCTCTGAAAGCTGAAGCTAAGCCTAAACTACCAAGGCAGCTGTGACCAAATATCAGAATCTTTCAATGAAATCATCAAAAATTGCCTAAAAACCTGTTTTTGACTGTTTTCCCATTAATTTAAAATTCCTAATTTTCAATGCTTATTACCTAATTTCATTGTGTAATTCTTTCTCAAAAAAAGTCAGAAGCTTTTAACAAAATACCAGCCCTTTTAAATACCAATTTCCATCAATCATCACAAATTGCTTCAAAAAACCTTTGAAAAAACTGAAGCTAAACCTAAATTTGACAAATCAGTAGGGACCAAAAATCAAAAAAGTCTTCATCTGAATCATCAATTTCCAGTCATTTGTCATATAATTCCTTATCATTTAGTCATCATCATTTCTTCTTATCAACAAAAAATAGTTAAACCTAAGCAATATAGGAAAAACGAGCAATTGTCGTCAGTTATGATGTATTAAAGGCGCAAAACATGTCACAACATATCTGACGACAAAATGCAGAATCAACAAGTTTTACGTGCAGTTTTTCGTCAATTCCGATGTTTTGCAACACGAAACTACTGTAGTAGTTCAAAAAATATTGCGATATCTTACTGACGACAAAATACACAATCAACAAGTTTCATGTGCATTATGTCGTCAATTCTGATGTATTGGGCCACAAAACTACCGTAGTAAATCAAAAAAATAAACCGTATCATCTTACAGAACAGTATGGAAAGAATTGGTAATCTACCTGGTCTTCTTCTACCTCATCCGCCTATTCTACCTCGGCGGCATCGATTATCTCGACGATGATAAGGATGATATTCAAAAGTATCGAAAATTATTCGAATCGTTCTGTCGAATGTGCGACACGTACACCAAACTCATTCCAATCACATTCCTCCTCGGTTTCTATGTGTCGAATGTTGTCGCAAGATGGTGGCGACAATTTGAAACATTGTATTGGCCGGAGGATATACTGTCGGTGTTGTGTACTGTATTGCATCAAAATGATGAGAAGAATCGAAAGAGGAGACATACGATTGCGAGATATTTGAATTTGGCGTCGGCGTTGGCGATGTGAGTTGATTTGGAGATTTGTGGATACATAGATCCATAGATTCATAGATCCATAGATTCATAGATTCATAGATCCATAGATTCATAGATTCATAGATTCATAGATTCATAGATTCATAGATTCATAGATTCATAGATTCATAGATTCATAGATTCATAGATTCATAGATTCATAGATTCATAGATCCTTGAGTTCTATGATTTATAGATTCATATCTATGCAGTTCTATGAACCATCATGAAGATCTATGACCGTAGAATCCTGACAGTAGTTGATTCTATGCCATAGAACTTGAATATACATCCTTCGAATCTATGAATGTATGTAACTCATAGAACTAACCATAGAACTCTAGGATTTCTAGGCGGGACATTTTGAGCATAGAATTTCATAGAACTGAAAGTCATAGATCTATAGAATTACGTACCATAGAATTGCGTAGAACCAACTCATTTCTATGACCATGATAATATCCAAGTTCTATGGTTCTCAAATTCATAGATTTCTATACTTTCATAGAACTCAAATCATAGAATCCTCCAATATTTTAACCATAGAATCTCGTAGAGCATAGGCATAGAATTCCATAGAAATAATCCAAACTCATATCTATGACCATAGAACTTCTGAACTAAATTCAAAGATTCATAATTTCAGGCGAGACATCTCCTCAAAAATCCGTCTCCGTTTCCCGACCGTCCATAGTTTCATCGAAAGTGGCTTGTTGACCGAGAAGGAATATGAGATTTTGGAGAATTTACATGTAAGTTTTTTAAATTTTCAAAAGAAAATGAATATTTTCGAACCATGATGGGCATTTTTTGACGATTTTCAATCAAAAAAATCTTAAAATTCAGATTTTATAGCGTTTTTTGAGTCGGAAACCGGATTTTTAGCTCATTTTCTGCTAAAAACCCTCAAATGTTCATTTTTTGAGGTTTTCGAAGTCATAAATCGAAATTTCAAGCTCAAAAAACCTTTAAAAATTTCCCTTTTTCGTCCTTTTTTAAGCCATAAATCATATTTTTTGGCAATTATCAGCTCATTTTCTGCCAAAACACCCCCAAAATTTACATTTTATTTCATTTTTTTGTTCAAAAATCAGATTTCCAGCTCAATTTCAGCCAAAAAACCTGAAAATTACGATTTCGAGAACTTTTTTGATCCGAAAATCACTTTTTTTGGTGATTTTCAGCTCATTTTCAGGCAAAAACAACCAGAAATTTCGCCGATTTGTCGTTTTTTGAGCCAAAAACCGGCTTTTCCGCTCATTTTCAGCCACAAAAACCTGAAAATTACAATTTCGAGAAGTTTTTTTGATCCAAAAATCACATTTTTTACGATTTCCAGCCCATTTCCATCCAAAAAATCCCCAAAATTTCAGACAGAAGTCGAATCAACCCGCTGGATGACACCAATCCATTGGTGTCAACAAATCATTCGCCAAGTCGAGGAAGAGCTCAAACCAACCGCCTCCCTACTCAATCAATTCGTTGGTGAGCTCCGCATCTTCCGCCAATCGCTTCGCAAATTGTACTCGTATGATTGGGTGTGTGTTCCATTGGTGTACACCCAAGTCGCCGCCCTCGCCACATACGCCTTCTTTTTCTTCTCACTTTTTGGCCGACAACCACTGATCCCGGATATTGAATCGGGCAAGGAGATTGATTTGAGAGTGCCGATTTTTACCATAGTTCAGTTCTTGTTCTTTGTTGGATGGTTTAAGGTGAGCCCTTTTTCGTTGGTTCTATGGTTCTATGGAATCAATAGTCCTAAGTTCTATGAATTCTATGATTCTACGATTTGAAGTTCTATGGTATTTCATATCATAGAACCCCACAGAACTGGAAATCTATAATATTAGTTGTAGGATATTCTATGATTCTATGAAATGAGATCTATGGAATCCTTACGATCTATGCGTATCAGTTCTATGGAAATTCGGAAATTCTATGGTCTACATTAATCTATGACATTGATTTTCATAAATTCTGTGATTCTATGAAATGAGATCTATGGGATTTTATTTATCTATGCATGTCAGTTCTATGGAAATTCTATGGTATTCTATGGCCTATGGCCTTGAAGAAAATTCTATGGCCTTGAAGTTCTATGATTCTATGGAAGGAGATCATCGAAATTCTATGAGTTCATATATGAAGATCTATGCATAGATTTTTCTGACTGTCAGTTCTATGAAATTCTGTGCTTTTGCTTCTATAGAATTCGATGGTTCTATGATTTCAAGTTCTATTACATTCTATGATATACCTAGAAGTGGTTCTATGATTCTATGAAATAAAATCTATGAAGTTCTATGGATCTATGAGTGTTAGTTCTATGAAATTCTATGAGACCAGTTATATAGAATTCTATGCTTTTATAGTTCTATGGCATCACTTTTATGAGATTCTATGCTCATGCTTCCATAGCGTTTAAAAGTGCTATGTGATGCTATGGTTCTATGACTTCAAGTTCTATGGATCTATGATATCAGTTCTATGATTCTATGATTTTCCAGGTAGGACAAGACCTAATGCGTCCATTCGGTCTCGATGACGATGACATCGAGTTGAACTACATCATGGATCGTAATTTGAAAATATCCTTCGCCATTGTCAATCGTCTTCAAACCAGTCCTCTCCGTAAGTTACTTCCTCGGTGTTTGCACACTTTTCAGCTACAGTACCCCAATTCCCCATTTTCAGCGGATTTTGAAACGGAAAACGACAAATTCTGGCAAGAATCACAAGAAGGCACCACCCTCCACCCATCACTGCCACACTCGAAATATTCACGCCATTTGTCCGAACATCCACCACGTTTGCATGCTTATGTATCGATTGATGATACTATCAAGGATATGGAAAGTCATAAAGGATGTATATCGATTAAGAAGAATAAGAAACATTTGAATTGGTGATTTGTAGTTTTTTTAAAGCTGAAAATGAGTTTTTTAAAGTGGAAAATGTGATTTTGAGGCTTTTTTCGAGTTTTAAGACAAAAACGCATCGTTTGAGCAATTTTCGACTTCAAAATCGCATTTTGGAGCAAAAAATTGTTAAAAATGCAAGTATTTCTAGTTTTGGATGTGAAAATCGTGATTTTCAGCGTTTTTCGTGGTCAAATAGGCACAAAAACATATTTTTCTAATTTTTAAGCAAAAAAACATGTTTTTTTTCAATTTATAGGCTGAAAAATTAAGATTTTTAATGTTTTTTGCAGCTAAAAAATTTGAAAATCGCAAATTTTAAGCTTAAAAATCTGAATCGTGCTGATTTTCTGCTAAAAATTGCTAGGAATTCGCTTTTTTAACTCGAAATTCGCAGTTTTCTGTGTTTTTTGTCAAAAAAGTGAAATTTTCTCAAATTTCAGCTGAAATTCGTAGTTCTAAGTTTCAATTGTGCCTCGAAAACAGTTTTTAAACCTAAATTTTACGATTTTTAAGCCTCGAAATTGAAAAACTCGTATTTTTCTAGCCATGAAGCCTAAAAATCGCACTTTTTCATGATTTTCTGGGAAAAAATCTGTTAATTTCAAGTTTTTCGCATCATTTAGGTCAAAAATTGGCAATTTTTGCTAAAACTGTGTTTTTTCTAGTTTTCCGGCTCAAAACACCTCAAATTTCTTTTTTTCCACTCAAAAAACCCAATTTTCAGCTCAAAAAATCACTTTTCCCTTCTTTTTTCATGTTTTCCCTCAAAACTGTATCATTTTACTTCTCCCCGGCTCAAAAAACCTAGTTTTTCGCCTATTTTCCCTAGAAAAATTCCATAATTTTCTACGAGTTATTCATATATTGCCCAAAAAAATCACACTTTTTTATATTATTCATCATTTATATAGCTTTAACTTCAAGTTTCCATAATAAAAAAATTGTTTAGCATGGATTAACTGATGGCCTTGGTGTTGCCATTGGTTCATTGTCTGAAACTAGTTTTTTTCTGAAAATCTCTAAGCTTAGGATTTTGCTGAAAATTTTGCCAGGTGTTCGTAAAGGTCTGAAATGTTCTAGGAAGAATTTTCAGCTATTTTTGAAGGATTTGAAGGCAGTTATAGACAAAAATAGACCCGAAAACAGTATTTTTTGACGTTTTTAGGGCTATTTTTGTCTGAAATTTTCCAGAAAAAATTTTCAGCTGACACTGGAGGAATAAATCGACAAAAATAAGCCTTGAAACGTCAAAAAGCTTGAAAAAACGGTTTTCGGCCCTATTTTTTGGTCAAAACTACTTTCAAATCTTCCAAATAGAGCTAAAAATTTTTTCTGGAATATTTCAGACAAAATTTTCAGCAAATTCCTAAGGCACCAATTCCTCACCATTATACTCCTGTTGTTGCGCCATGGCGATGGTGGCGATGGTGGTGAAAAATACAAGAATAGCGATGAAAATGGTGGATTTGAATGAATTCATAGTTGATTGACAAAAAAAAAGAAATGTTTTTGATGGTGAGCAAAATGGCAGCAGTTGGCTGCCAAACAACTGCCTCCATCAAAAATTAAACTAAATTTCTTCTGAATCATCAATTTTATCAAAAAAACACAACAAAAAACAACAATTTTTCAACAAATATAACAATTTAAAATCCAAATCTTCCGGACATTCCGGTAAAGCATCCAAATTCAGCGTATGGATTATCACTGATGTCTTCTTGTTTTACTACTGTAGCTGGTTGGGGTACTGTAGTTGGTGGTACGGTAGTTGGTGTTGGTTGGGGTACTGTAGCTGGCTCATCGAAATCTCGGCGGTACGGTTTTACAGTTCGTTGTGTGTTCCAGCTTCTGAAAATCTTGAAAAGTTGGAAAAACTCAAGTTTTTCGATATTTACCTCTTATTTCCACCACGCCAATTTCCGAAATTCTGATGCACCGGTTGTTGATTTTGAGCTGCTGGTGGAGCTGAAAAAAAAGATGTTTTTTTTGTTGCTTTTTTTGGAATTTTCTCAGGGGTACTGTACCTCTGAAGGATCAGGAGTACTGTACATTTGGAGAAGAAAGGTTACTGTACTTTTAAAGGAACAGGACGGTAGCTTTGAAAGGGAGGAGAATCAGGGGTACTGTATCTCAAAAGGAGCAGAGGTACTGTACATTCAGGGAAAAAGTTTCAAGAAACATGCCTACTGTATCTTTAAAGAGGACTATTGTTAAAGGAGCAGGGAGTACTGTACTATCAAAAGAACAAGGATCCTGTATTTTTTAGAAAGAGAAGAAGTACTGTACCTTCAAAAGGATCATAACTACTGTAGCTATATCCATTAATTCCGATCCAACTACAGTAGGAAATAACGTTTTTTCTGATTTCCATGATAACCGTGTGACAACAAGATTGACGACAAAATGCACACTACAGTACTCCAGTACCGTATACCGTATCAGTGCATTTTGTCGTCAAATATGTTGTTCATTGTGTACATTTGCGGCATTTTTTCAGAAAATAATCAAAATATTTACTTATTTCAAGACGAATGCATCACTTTTTAAAAATTTTCAAAACTACAGTACTCCCTGCTCCTTTAAAGGCACACACCACTATTTCTCTTTATAATATTTAAAAAAAACAACAAAAACCCACCATCATCCAAATTGAATCGCACATTTGCCGGAAACTTTCCTCGATTTCTTGGCATTCGTCGATTTGTCGTGTTGTTCGATCGTTGTTTGTCTGCGAAATTTCAGATTTTTACATTATCAGAATCAGAAAGACTTACTTTGACTATAAGCCTTTTCAGCTTCATCATCACTGAATTCAACATCACTATCGACTTCTGGAATGTGTGCCGCTTGTTTCGCCATCGCCTCCTGTTGATCCATTTTCCTGTTCAGCTTGTTGATGGTTTCACGGTTGGCGGCGGCAAGGTTTAGGCTGGAAAATGAAGAAAATTAGTATTTTCAGACAGATTTTGGTGAAAAAATGACGATTTTTCAAATTTTAGCACTTTTTGAAGTTTCTTATAATCTAAATATCGTCTGAAAAACTTAAAAACTGCATTTTATTTTTCCAAAAATCTTCGAGCACCTCTAACAACCTGATCTCGCCTTTAAAAACTCTCCAACAACATAGAATCAATCTCAAACACTCTGAAAAAAGCAAAACATCCTCCAGCATTCTCAGCAACACTACTAACCCTCTCAAAGAACTGCTAACACTCTCTTATGATCTCCAATCATCTCAAAACTTACTACACTTTCTTAAAAATTTAAAACAATCTCAGAAACGCTTAGAGTGTCCAACAATCTCTAACAACCTTCAATTATGTTGAAAAAACATTGCGAACAATTCTCAAACCAGGGGTGGCCTTGATGAGTGCTCAGAATCAACGCTAAAAAAAGATTGATCGCGGAGCGACCGAAAAATTAGGAATCTTGGAACAATTCTGAATTTTCCGGAAGGTATCCACCCATTGTACAAAAGAAATCTGACCTCTCAAATCTGATCATACTCACGCCTGTTTCAAAGCTTTTGCTTGAACTAAGCCGAAACAATCTTGAATGCTTCTAACATTCTCAAAAACACTCAGAAAGCCACTAACACTCTCTAATTATCTCAAACATCCAAATTTATTTTGAAGAACTGTTTTTCAGAGGGATTTCAATAACTTTTAAGACACGGTCGCTCAGAAAATCGAAAACTTTTCACTACAGCAGTGCAGCAGCAGTTCATATCACCATAATAGAATTCAACAAATTCTAGTCCTCTGAACCATTTCAAGACGTCTTAACACTCTCCAGAAACGTCCCAATTCTCAAATTAAAGAAATACTCACCCCTTAAACGGCATCTTTGTCAATTCCTCTTCATTCGGCGCATAATACACTTTCATTCCAATCGGGATCATTGACGCCTGCAAAAACACTTGAATTCCTTGAAAAAACTTCAAAAACCCTCACCTCCTCACTGGAATTAAACCTAACACTATAGCTAGGCGATTTCACTTGTCCAAAAATGTCAAAAACTTTGCCAATCGATTTGGAATCCTGGAAAAAACATGATTTTGTCGAAATAGCAAAATTTGACCTACCTGATCGAACAAAACCGAGTCAAAATCCAACACTTCCGTGCTCGTTGGCTCAATAACAACTGGAAAATGTGAAAATTATGATTCCTAGACAAAAAAAAGAGCAGCATACCAATACAATCAACAACTTTGGTAACATGTCCGAACTCGATCAGACTACTTTTGCATTCCAAACTCAGATTCTCAAGTGGTGGTAGATTATCGTAGTCGTGCACGTTTTTCTGTAAAAATATGAGGATTTTCAAGCTAGATATAAGAGGTTTTGATAATTCTATGAAAATGGATGAAAATTTTTTGGTTCAAAAGTTGCAAAATCGATATTTTAGGCTGAAACAGGGTATTCTAACAATTTTTTCACAGTATCCGTCGAGAATTGCCTCAAAAGAGGAAAAAATACACAAGTATGCATGAAAATAAGGATTTGAATGCTGATTTCACTTAGATACAGACTGAATATTGTGCAGATTGATGTTCCTTGTCTATTTTTGGACGGCAAGACCGAAAATGATGAAAAAATTGCTTTTTGCAGATGTCTTTGCAGATGTTCGACTCATAGACGAAATTTTATTGATGGAGAGAATTTTGTTGAAAAACTTGAACTCACAATGACAAAACGAGTCTTTTTATTGAAATTTTCCAAGAAAAACTGTCTTTCAGAGCCTTTTCAAACATTTCCAAGAAATTTTAGAATGTTTTGCACTTTACAATGATGATGACCAGGATTTTTTGGCAAAAATGCGGGACCCGTGATTTTTTGGAAGAAAAATTTGCTCTTTTACTTTTAGACAAAAAAAGGGGGTAAAACTACAATTTTTGGAGAAAGTGGGGCCCATGACCCAACCAAAAATTACTCCAAATTTCAAAAAGTGGGACCCGTTGATGGAAAAGTTTCGCGATATTCTACTTATGATTTAATGGCGAAAAATGCCTGGACATCAATTTTTCACAGTTATAGTCCAATATTGATTGATTCCGACCGCTTTTTCCTCAGTTCTGGCTTTTATTTCAATTTTTAGACAAATTTCTTACAATTTGTGCTCAAACTATTGCTTTTTCTCTTAATTATGCTCATAATTATTGAAATTTGCGTTTGCTATTAGTTTTACTTGGTTTTCTATTGATTGATGAGGAATTGTCCAACATTTTCCAACAATTTTTCTCATTTTACAACTTGCAATCAATAAAAAAGAGCACCAACCGTTTTCTGTGCTTTCCCACTCTTTCTCGTCTTCTTCATCGTTGGTGGCATCGCTTCCGGATACTCTGATTTGTGAATTTTCTCGATAATCTTGCTCGAATACTTGACAAGTCTGAAATAACAGATTCCAGGATTCAAAATAACTGTATCCACCCTACCGATCAAATTCCTCATCCGAATCCTTTGCATTCTCCTTCAAATTCCGAAAATCATCGCCAAAATCGCTGTCATCACCGCTGAACTCGAACTCGCTTTCCGTATCACATCCATAACTCTTCACCGACGCCGCTTTTCGAACTTCCATGTTATTTCGATCGACGGATGAGTCGATGAGCTCCAGAATATCGGTGAGTGGTGTTGGTAGATCGGTTGATGATGGTGTTGGTGGCGGTTGATGGTGAGCGGGAATGGCGCAGAAGGCGAGTGGCACCGGATTTCGATCAATCTGAGAAGGAAAAATGTTGAAAATATGTATTTGGAGTAGATATTTCAGATATTTGAGTGGGAAAAGTTCATTTTTGCACAAATTTTGAGGGGAAGTTGAAAATTCATCTAGTTTTTGAGGTAGAATTGTGAAAAACTGGAATATTGCGGTTTTTAAAAAGATCAGTTAGAAAAAGGGCACTTTTTTTCAAATTTTCAGAGGAATTTTCTCTAATTTATCGACTGTGGGCAAAAAATCAATATTAGGATTATATTTACTATGCAGGTTAGACAAAACATGTTTTTTTGCCAGTTTCTTGCTATTTAAAAAGAAAATGACAAAAAACAGGACAGAGCTCGAAAATTCCGGAGAGAAAGAAAACTTTGGTTCGTCCTAGATGAAAAATATACTTTCTTCCTCGTTTTGACTAGATTTACTAACTGATTTCATAATACGTCAAAACTAATATCATAGCTCACCGAAAAAAAACACGAAAAAACTAATCAAATTTTCAACTGAAAAAAAAACTTGAACGGAAAGTTTTCATTGTTTCCTTCGATAAACCTTGAAATTAGGAAAAAAAAATTTTTTAATGGTCTAAATTGCTAAACACCTTTTTTTCTAGGTAGTTATTTGGATTCGACAATGATATATCGAACGTATGATATTGATTCTTTGAAAATAGTTTGTTTTCGAATCGATGGGTCATTTTTAAAGAGTTTTGAACGAAAAAGAGCATGTCGCCTCATTTTTCGTATAAAAAGAGCTATTTCACATATTTTTTGAACTATGAAATCGTTTTTAGCTCGGTTTTTTGAAGTTTTTACTACTAAAGTGAGTATTTTTCCTCGAAAATGCACCATTTTCCTCCATAATTATTATACATGCCAAACTAACGGCTAGGAATAAAGCAAATGCGCCCTTGGGTCTCGACGCGTTTCTGCATTTCGAAAATTAATTTTGAACGTAAATACAGTATCCGAACTGCAAAAACGTGCCGGGACCCAGGAGCGCACTTGCTCTATTCCTAGCCGTTGTTTTGGAACATATAATAATAAGCTTTTATAGCAGAAAATGTTTCCAATGCTCTGAATTACGAAGTATCTTCTATTCTAGTAAGTTATACGGTTTTGACAATAAAATATCGAATTTAGACTCCTGATTATTCGTATATAGTTGATTTCCCAATCAAAACACTATTTTCTTTAATTTTGAGATAAAATGTTCATTTTTTCGATCAGAAACGGTTGATTTACATATTTTTGACTCAAAATACGTTTTTTCAAATCATTTCATCACAAAAAGTGGCATTTTTCATCGAAAATCCATTTTTTTCTTCTATTTCCATAAAAAAAATCACTCACCACAACACTATCCTCCTCCATTTGAACTTCCTGCTTCACTTCTACTTTCTCTTCTTCCATCTAAACCAAAACCCCTTATTTTCCTTCAAAATCCCCAAAAAACGATAAAATATGAGCTAAAAACTCCAAAAACTCTCCAAAAAAGACTGAAATATTGATTAAATCTTACTTTATTCAAAAATAAACGTTAAAAGAATATATAAAAAGGGAGGACAAATCATTAAATGAATCGAGTGATAGGTGGCAAAATCTACAAGAATCAAATCAAGTCTGGGGCAAGAATTTGCACCTTTTCATCATGGAATCAAGACAGAAAAACCGGAAAATGGATAGAATCTAGCTACAAAATCAATAGAATTTAATACTTTTGCCAAGCTAGACTGAATTTTTCATAAAAAAGCGCCGGGGTTGGTTAGAAATGGAATATTTACGGGGATAGTAAAAGTGAATTTTGAGATTTTTTCTAGACGAATTATTACATATTTTCTTCTTCTCTGATTTTTTTTGGTAATATGTAAGTTGATAAGGGGGAATGTTTCTACTATAATTGAATTTATATTGATCCGATGGTCTACTGTTGTTGTTGTTGGCTGTTGATTGCGCGAACTTCGGCGTCGTCGTCACCGGCTTCCGCGTTGTCTTCAGCATCGTTATCGTTATCAGGATCAATAATGAATGGTGGAGTCTGGAAACAATGAAATACTCAATTTCTGGCAAAAAAGGGGCCCATAGTTTTTAGAAAAAAATTGATAAAGTGGGACCCGTGATCGACAAAAATGGGTGTATAGCTTTAAAAATATGGTAACTTTCTGACAAAAAAGGAGGCAAAGTTACACTTTTTGGGGAAAGTGGGACCCATGACCAGGCCCAAAACTACACAAAAATCACAAAAAAATGGTACCCGTGGACGGAAAAGTTCCGCGGTACTCGACTTATGTCTGGAAATTGGAAGAATTTCAGCTTTTCATAGAAATTTTCTTTATTTTTCCGCTTGTATAGCAGTTTTCATTCTTCAAAGACTCGAATTGACTATTTGACTGATAAAGTTGGTTTTTTTTTACAAATTTTCGCACTTTCCATAACTTTTTTGCAGAAAAACTGACGGTACAGCCAGAAAACATTGAAATTGGAATATTTCAATGGATATTCGCCGGATGAATCAAATTTTCACGATTTTTCTATTGATTTCGTCAAAAAAAGAAAGATGTTGACGATTTTTAACCTGAACAACGAATTTCTATCGTTTCAATCAGTTTTTCACGCTTTTTATTGAAAACTGAACAAAAGAGACAATCATCTTTTTACATAGAGGATTTACAGAAACTTTATCGTGAGACAACCGAAAAAAAAATTTTCTATGCTTTTTACTTCTAAAAAGTGTTTTTAAAATATTAAACATCGATTTTTAAACATTTTCATTCAGTTTTCATGTCTTTCAGGAGAAAATTGAAATTTTAACCAGATTTGCATTAGAAAAAATACAATTTTGAGAAAGTTTTATGTAAAACTTTCGAAAAATAGGACTTTTCATTTTTTTTCAGGGTATTTTTAGCGAGAAGTTCGATTTGAAAGCTTCCTAATGTTACAATTCGATATTTACACTTTTGAGCTATTTTTAGCGATTGTTTCATTGTCAAAAGACGTTCTTTCATTGATTTTTTGGTTCTTTGTACTAAATAAACCCTTATCAAAAAAATATTTTTTCGGGAAAAAAAAACTTCTAATAGTCTTACCCGCCGGTTACCGTCTTGGTCATGTTGACGTAACACATCAATCAACCAGTTGTCATCTTCATCTTCCTCTTCGTCTTCATCTTCATCGTCTTCTTCCTCATCGTCACCAATGATCGAGTCGCCGCCGGCTGCACGAAGTGCGGCGAGGAATCCGGCGGCGATGTGATCCTCATGAGCATCGTCGTATGTCGCATTGATCACACGTTGTATTTGATCGTCGCCGATCGACGTTGCATCGCTTGATTCGTCTTCCTCGTCATTTGCTGTTGCGGCTTCGCCTAATTGGCGCATTTCTTCTTCGCTGATCAGGAAGTTTGGATCATTGAGAGCTCTCCATCTGGAATAAATCTATGAATCTATGGATCTATGAATCTATGAGTCTATGAATCTATGAATCTATGAATCTATGAATATATGAATCTATGAATCTATGAATTTATGAATCTATGTATGAATCTATGAGTCTATGAATCTATGAGTCTATGAATCTATGAATCTTTGAATCTAGTGAATCTATGAATCTATGAATCTACGAAGTTCTATGCATAGAATTATATAATACCCAGACTACGAATGATATTAGTTACTCTATAAAGTTCACGAGTTTATCGGTTCTATGAAACGTATCGACTACTGGATCTATGCATAGAACTGATGAAAACTGGTAAATCTATGGTACTTTGATTCTATGAATCTATGAATCATAGAACTTGGAAATTTCTATGATCATAGATATGATTTCAGGTGTTTCTATGGAATTCTATGCACCTGACAACTGTGGTTCTATGACTTCTATGCTTCGAGCTTTACGAAATACGGATCTATGAAAAAATTGATATTAAAATTTTCAAAAATTCTATGGTTCTATGAACTGGAAATCATAGATACGAAAATCTATGCTAGGAAATTCTATGGTTATGTGACTTCCAGTAACTCTAAGATCTATGACTGAAAGTTCTATGAAATTCTATGCTCAAGATCTATGAATCTACAAATCAATAAAACACTTACGCAGCCATTCCAGGTGTTCTCCTTTCCTGAAAAATCATAAATTATATTTTAAGTCGATTTTGTTTCAAAAAACTTACATATTCCGTTAATCTCGTTGAAGGATCGGCAAGAACTGGGAAATTGCGGCGATAATTCTGAAAATTCATCGATTTTCGGGTGAAAAAGGCTTAAAATGACTCACTCTAGCGAAATTTCGATAAAACGCAGCATCACGGCTCGATATATGGCCTCCTGTATCACTATCTTCATCACTCGTTTGCAAATCAGCGAGTGATTCCAACGAATTCGACGGTTGGAATGAGCTAAAGCATCAAAATTAGGTTTAAAACCGGTTTTTTATTCTTACTGTGGCCGGCGATTCGGATTCGGGCGGCGACGAACTGGTCGACGAGAAGTTGAGTCGAAAAGTTGCTAAAAATCGATAATTATTATTATCAAACCCGAAAAATGACTCACCGATTCGACTTGATTCATTATGCGTCAAGAATTGAGTTTTCGTGTGGCTTACCTAAAAATCAATCGTATTTTTGTGCGTTTTGGCAGTAAAAATGAGGAGAAAAGCGATAAAAATGAGAAATTGGCAATATTTCGAAACAAATTAGATATAAAAGATCGATAACTTATCAAGTGACGCGGGGAAAAAAGCAAAAAATCAATCACGAGTCGCCTTCAATTTTTTTGCGAAATCGCGTTTTCTAGTCCGCTGGCCTAGAATCCGACACTTTTGTTGTGTGTACTCCTCGTGGACAAGTTTTTTCTTTTTATTCTTTTTTTAATTTTAGGCCTAGAACAAGGTATCTCCGCGTCAATTTTTTGCTGAAATGGAGGAGGAGAGTGCTGAAAAGCTGGAAATTGACGAAAAAAGTGAGTTTTTTGCGTTTAATAGTCTAAAACTCGATTTTTGAAGATGAAATGGAAAAATCGCCGGAAAATGAGGTCAAAGAAGGTGAAAGTGTATCAAAAAAGCAGCTGCGACGAGCGAAATATAAGGAAAAGTGAGTTTAATAAGTTTTTTCCGCCTCTTAAAAGCATTTTCATTGCAGATGGCTCGAAAAACGGGGGCCAAAACGGGCAGCGGAGAGAATTCGAAAAAAGGAGAAGCGGGAAGCGTTGAAAGAGGCTGGCGAGTTTCACAAGTTGAAGAAACGAAAGGATTTTCGTCGAATGTCACAGTCTAATAGTAAAGTATGGTTCTTTTTTGCGAGAAAATTGTTACACAAACATTATTACAGCAACGCATTGCGTTGGACATGTCGTTCGATGATTTGATGATTGAGAAAGATCAAAAACGGACGGTACAACAAATTGGATGGTGTTATACGGCGAATCGGCATATGCAGAATCCGTTTCAGTTTCATGTTGTTGGGTTTGATGGGCCGTCGAGGAAGGTGAGCTTTCATAGATTCATAGAATTGTAGGTTCTATGCATAGATCCAGTAAACAATACGTTCCATAGAATCTTAAAACAAGTGAGCTACGTTGAGTTGCTAGTATCCTTCGCATGTCGAATGGAATTCTATGCATAGAACTTTCATAGATTCCAAATTCAATACGACAAAAATTCATAGATTCATAATTTTCATAGAACTCCATTGCATAGATTTTCGTATCTATGAATTCCAGTTCATAGAACCATAGAATTATTGGAAGATTCAAGTTCTCTTTTTTTCATAGATCCGTATTTCATGAAGCTCTAATCATAGATCGCCATAGAACTGGGAATCATAGAACTGACATTCATAGAATTGTGTATTTGTTTTCATAGAATTGCATTGAAGTCATAGAATCACAGTATTCAAATGCATAGAATTTCATAGAACTTTCTGAAATCTTATCTATGATCGTAGAATTTCCTAAGTTCTATGATTATAAAACTCATAGATTCGTATATTCATAGATTCATAGATTCATAGATTCAGAGTTTCATTGATTCTTAAATTCATAGATTCTTAAATTTAGAGTTTCATAGATTCATAGATTCATAGATTCATAGATTTGTAGGTTCTATGCATAGATCTAGTAGCTTATAAGCTTCATAGAATTTGTAAACACATAACATTCATGGTGTAACTAATATCACACGGTAGATTGGTATCATATTTCATAGATTCATACTGATATAATTGAAACACCATAGATTTATCGATTAACAGTCATTAGTTCTATGCATAGATCCAGTAGTCCATACGTTTCATAGAATCGATAAACTCGTGAACTTTATAGAGTAACTAGTATCAGTCGTAGTCGGGGTATTATATAAATCTATGCATAGAACTCCTGACAAGCTTCATAGATCCATAGAATTCCAGATCTACGAAAGCACCGAAGGCAACTCCAACCAAGACATCTTCCTTCATTCCGAAAAACTCGAAGAAACATTTTCACCCGATGAAATTGTCTACCTAACTTCCGATTCGAACAACGTTTTGTCCGATTTGGACGACTCGAAAGTTTATGTACTTGGCGGAATTGTTGATCATAATTCTCAAAAAGGTAATCATTTTTTCTCCAAAATATACCCAAAATCCTTATATTTCCAGGTCTCTGCCATCGAATCGCCGAGGAGAAGAAATTCGGACACGCTCGACTACCACTCGACGAATTTGTGCATTTGAAGACTCGCCGAGTGCTGACAATCAATCAAGTCTACGAGATTCTCGTCCATTTTTCGGTGCATAAGGATTGGGAGAAGGCGTTTTTGTCGATTGTACCGGAGAGGAAAGGAATGAAGAAGAAGGAGGAGGTGGAGAAGGGGGATGTTGAGGAGGTGAAGGTCGAAGGAGAGGAAAAATAAGTTATTTTGTTGTTTTCTGTTGATTTAATGAATTTTGTTGTTCTAAAATTGTCAAAAAATATGAAAAATGTCAGTGAAGTTCTCCATTTTGGCACCAAAGCTTCACCAATAGATCCAGAAGCCCGAAGGATTTCAATATCAGATTACTGCACTATTTTGGTATGACACCATTGACTCGCCAAATCGAAGCCACGGAATATCACCATCTTATTTTCCAGTCTGAAAATCCACAATTCTCCAAGTTTTTGATAGCAATTTGAAACCAATTCTCACATCCATCTATCGAAGTGCTGATTTATATATGTTTGCCAGTTTGATTCGGGTTACGGTAGCTATATTTCGACGCCATTGCATTGTTTTTTCGAACATCAAATAAAATGTAAATGGACAAAAAATATATAGTATCAACAGGGAAATCGACCCCAAAAACGATTCTCAGTCTCGAAACTTGTCTGAAATGTACTTTTTTCCGATTTTTACGTTTCCAATCGAAGTCACTGAATGTTCCAATATTTTATTCTCGAACTGATTCTGATTTTAGTATGTGTCATGACGGAAGTCCAGCGAGAATCTGATTCAATCGAAAGGAATTTAATATATCTATGTTTTAATACTTTAATAATGGTTCAGCCGGATCCGGTACCGGCCGGAAGCCACGCCTACAGTTCCCACACACATTCCAGCCGAGATCTATAAAAGTTGTAGTCAAATATGAGCAATCGAACGAAAAAAAACGGAAATGCGCAGAATAAACCGCAAAATTGACTCTGAAATTCACTAGTTTTCCAGGTTTTTATGCTCAAATCGTTTCCATTGAAGATCAAATTTCAGATAATTTTCATCTTGCTCGAATTATGGCTGGAATAACTTCACTCGATATTTCCTCTTTTTCAGCCTGAAAATGTCTGAAAAAATCCAGATTCTTTTCAGTTTTTGATCGATATTTGTTGCCCATCTATCTAGGCACTGGTGAAGATTTCCAAGTTTTTCTCGGTTGAACCGGGTACGGTAGCCATTTTTAGATTACTGTAGCTCACTATAGTTTACTGTAGATTACTGTAGATCACTAAAACTTACGGTACCTCACTATAGCTTACTGTAGCTTCCTGTAGATCACTAAAGCTTACTGTAGCTCACTATAGCTTACTGTAGATTACCGTAGCTTACTGTAGAGTCAATTTGATTTTCCATAGTTTTTCAGATATAATGGGAATATACAAAATATACAACAAAAAATGACGTCACCACACGATTTTCAGCTCCTTTTTTTCCGATGATTCAATCGAATGGAATTTAATATATCCTCCATTTTCCGACTAATAATGGACCATCTTCCATAAGCAGGAAATACGCCTACAGTTCCCACGCACATTCCAGACGAGATCTATAAAAGCCGCCGTCGGAGCTCCTCGGAGCATTCTTTCGCAGTTTTTCGAAGTGAGACTTATCACTATATTCGACCGCATAGCTGTATTTTCTGCCGTCTAAACCTAAAAATGGAGAGTTCTGAAATCGAGATGAAACAACTTATCAAGTCGGATAAGAGGAAGACACAACGTAAAATGAGGTTAGTTTTCCAGGATCTACAGTACTGTAGCGTACTGTAGCTCATTGTAGTTTACTGTAGTTCATTGTAGCTCACTGTATCTTACTGTAGCTTACTGTATCTTACTGTAGCTTACTATATCTTACTGTAGATAACTATTGGGAAACTTTCAGAGCACAGGAAGATCATATTGTTAAAATGATGGAACAACTTGGAATCAACGATGATGACTCAGATGGGTCTTGTCAGGAGAAAAAACCGAGAAACGAACACAAACAGCCAAGATTTGTAATTGATTGGCAAAAGTATGGAGTCATGCAGTTAGGAGATATGTTGAAGCAGGTGGAACAAATCCACAGAGTCAACCAGAAGAAATTCCATGTATTTGTTGTAGGGATGGAGTTGAACAGTCAGATGGTTAGGTTGAATCTATGAATCTATGGCTCATAGAACTCGAGGATCTATGAATCTATGAATCTATGAATCTATGAATCTATGAATCTATGAATCTATGAATCTATGAATCTATGAATCTATGAATCCATGAATCTATGAATCTATGAATCTATGAATCTATGAATCTATGAATCTATGAATCTATGAATCTATGAATCTATGAATCTATGAATCTATGAATCTAGGAATCTATGAATCTATGAATCTATGAATCCCTAATTTTACGGTTCTATGTTTCTATAGTTCTATAAATTCCAGATCCTTTGCAAGACGCTTCCCAATTGGAATCAACAACTATCGTTATCCTCTGCCACATTGTATGATACATTCCCCCTCCAAGATGTCGTTCAAATAACTCAAGACTCTCAAAACGTCCTGGAAACGCTAGATCCAACGATGGTCTACCTAATTGGCTCGGCGACCGGTTCAGGTACATTTTCAAAAAGTTCAAGGGTCCATAACTTTTTACAGTTTTGAACAACAACACTAAAAATCCAAACTACCGTCAGGTTAGACTTCCAATTGTTGAAAACCTTGGTTTCGAGAAGGAGTTGACTGTCACTCAAGTGTTCGAAGTTCTCAAGAACTTCTGGATTTCTGGAGACTGGAAATCTGCTTTTGCTAAAGTTATCTGAAACTTTATATTCATAGCTCATTCCTCCTCCATCTTGCCTGGTGCTAAACCTATTCTTAAACCTATTTTTCTGTTAAAATGTGATTTTTCGGGTCCAGCTCGTGGGGCCCGACTAAATCGAATCCCCTGAATCTGAAAAATTACATCAGAGTAATTGTTTTGTTATATTTCTGCATTTCACTTCTTTCCCTATATACAGCTGCCAAATCCCATACAAATATGCTTTCCCAAATCCGTATCTACCCAAAATTTAGACAAATATACCCGCCATGTTTTTCTCCCAACACTCACTTTTATGTAAGTGCATAATATTTATTTGCTTCATTTTATTGATTTGTAGTGTTCTTCTTTTTGGTAACTTGTAGTGTATTTTTGATGAGAATTGTTTGATATGATTAATAAATTGCATTTTTTTAAATAATTTTTACTGCAAAAAGTTGGCAGGAGGTAAACCTATCCTATGATCTGGAGTTAAACCTATCTGAAGCTAAACCTATCCTATTATTATCAAAGTCGGAAGTGTAGAATTTTTTTTTCAGAAGTTTTGAAAAACAATTTACAAATTCACATATTTATTGTCCATCTAAATATTTACACTATACATATGATCATGTGAAATTACAAAAATATACGAAATTTAGAGAGTATGAATCTTCTCGCCAGTCTTCTCAACATTATCACCAACAGTGTCTCTAGCCGAGCTGAAAGTGTCACCAACGAATCCGCCAACCGCCTTGGCGCCATCAACAACACCGCCACCAACAGCCTGGGCTCCACCAACGACTGCACCACCGGCAGCGGCGACACCATCAACGACAGCTCCACCAGCAGCCTTGGCACCATCCCAAGTGGCCTTGGCACCATCAGCAACCTTGTTGCCAGTCCATGCGACACCATCAACAACAGCACCACCCGCAGCCTTGGCGCCATCTAGAACAGCGTTTCCTGCGCCAGTGGCCTTATCAGCGGTCCAATCTGGAATGATATGATATTGTGATAATTTATTGGTGCCAATTGGTGTCAGCGCTCACTCGCACCATCCTTAATGGCGTCGACAGCCGATCTGGCGCCATCCGACATGGCGCCGCTCATATTTTTTGCGCCATCGCTAGCCCAAGATGCTAATTTTTCTGGAATTTTTTTTTGGTTGGATATAAAAATTGTGAACCAAAAATGTAAGTGAGAGAATTTTTCGTATCTAGGAAAAGCCAACCAAAAGGTGTATCAAGCGGCAAATCAAAAAAAAACCAAAAAAAGCATCGGCTCACCAGCACCATCCTTGACAGCTCCGCCAGCCGACTTGGCACCATCTACAACAGCATCCTTGGCATCGACGGCCTTATCAGCGGTCCATTCTGAAATATATCAGTTGGTGATAATAGTGATATGATATATATATATACCAGCTCCATCCTTGACAGCATTTCCGGCGGCTTTGGCTCTCTCGGCAGCTGCGTCCTTAGCCTCACCGGCTTTTTCGGCGGTGGTGCGACCGGCTGAGCGAGCACCTTCGATGACGGCGTTTCCGGCGTTGGACGCTTTTTCAGAGGCCCAGTCTGGAATTTTAGGTTTAGCTGGAAGGATAGGATAGGTTTAGCAAAAAAAGTTTGGAATATTTATCTAAAAAATGGGGTCCCAGGGGTAATTTTTCATGAGGAACTCGAATTTTATATCAAAACTATCAAAAGTTGGCTCATTTTTGAGCTAGGAGGCTCAAAATAGTTTGAAAAATTGGCTCGTGATGTAATTTTGCGTGAGGAATTTGAACTTCATATCAAAATTATCAGAAGTGGCTCATTTTTGAGCTAGGAGGCGCAAAACAGTTTTTGGTCGGATGCACCACTTTTTTTGAGCTACGGTACCAGAAAATTCTGGAAAATTGAAGTCGAGTGATTTGAAAAATTGGCCCATATTGTAATTTTTCATGGGGAACTCGAACTTCAAATCAAAATTTTAGAAAAGTGTTCCATTTTTGAGCAATGAGCCTTTAAACTATTGTGGTCGGATGCACCACTTCTTTGAGCTACGGTAATGAGAATAGTAGAAAATGCAATTTGAGGGGTTTGCAAAACTGGCCCATGATGTAATTTTGCATGAGGAATTTGAATTTCATATCAAAATTATGAAAATATATCTCGTTTTTGAGCTAGGATGCTCAAAACAGTTTTTGGTCGGATGCACCACTTTCTAGAACTACTTGTAATGAAATTGGTGAAAAATGGGTTTTTAGTGTCTTGAAAATTGTGGACCCAATGTGATTTTGCTTAAGGAATTCAATTTTTGTATCAAAATTATGAAAATATGGCTCATTATTGAGCTAGGAGGCTCCAAAACTTTTCTGGTCAGATGCACCACTTTCTAGAACTACTTGTAATGAAAATGGTAGAAAATGAGAGTCGAGTGTTTTGAAAAATGTGGACCCAATGTAATTTTTGATAAGAAACTGAAATTTTGAGTCAGAATTATCGGAATATGTCTCACTTTTGAGCTATGAGCCTTTGAACTGTTTTGGTCGGATGCACCACTTTTTCAAAAAAAAAACTAGAATTATCCTGAAATTTTGCCACCTAGGATATTTTAGATGAGGAATTTGAAATTTCTATTCATTATTTTTTGTCTACCAACCTGCTCCATCCTTCATCGCGTCACCAGCGGCTTTTGCTCGATCCACAGCTCCATCTTTTGCTTCTCCAACTTTGTCAGCGGTCCAATCTGAAATCACCAATTTTTTCATATCTAGCTTCAAATTTTTTTTGATCTACCAGCAGATTCTTTGGCCGATTCACCAGCAGAGTGTCCCAATTCCTTAGCCTTGTCAGCAGCAGCGTCTGAAATTTTTATTTCTTCAGATGAAAAAAAAATTTCCGATCTATATCTATGTGGATCCGAGACAAATCTGTCTCAAGGAAAACCTACAAGCCGCGTTAACGACAGCTTGTCCCGCAATTTTCAGATTCTTGACTATTTTGCCATCTGTAAAAATGTTAGAAAAATGTTATGGGTGGGACCATTGGTGGTCACACCCTGATCAACAGCAATTGCATCACCAGTCGCTTCCTTCACAGCTAAGGCGTCACCAGTGGACTCTGAAGCCGCTAGGGCATTACCAGTTGAGTCAGACGCCGCCAAGGCGTCACCATTGGTGGACTTCACCATTAGGGCGTCACCAGTTTTTTCTTGAACGGCTAGCGCCTTACCAGTCTCTTCACCAACTGCTAAGGCGTCACCAGTGGACTCCGAAGCCGCCAAGGCGTTACCAGTTGAGTCAGACGCCGCCAAGGCGTCACCATTGGAAGACTTCACCATTAAGGCGTCACCAGTGGACTCTGAAGCTGCTAGGGCTTCACCATTGGTGGATTTGGCGATTTTGGCGTCACCAGTGTCTTCTTTCACTGCCAGAGCCTCACCGGTAGATTCTGACGCCATCAAAGCTTCACCAACTTTCTCACGAATTGCCAAGGCATCACCAACGGAACTTGACACCATGAGTGCTTCACCATTGGTGGACTTCACCATAATTGATTCGCCATTTTGTTCATCGACAGCGAGAGCACCAACTTTGTTCATCACAACGACTCCCTTGCCATTCTTCGACTTCACCATCACACCATCACCATTGCGGGTGGCGACGAGGCGGCCTTCACCATTTCGGGATCGGACCATTATGGCGTCACCGGTTGCGGACTTCACCACGAGGGCTTCACCAACTTTGGAGGTTGATAGGATTTCTGAGAGAGACTTGTAGATTCATAGAACTCGAGATTCATAGAATTAGAGATTCATAGAATTAGAGATTCATAAAACTAGACATTCATAGAACCAAAGATTCATAGAATCATAGAACCAGAGATTTAAAGAACTAGATATTCATAGAACTAGGGATTCATAGAACTTTAGAGATTCATAGAATTGTAGATTCATATAACTAGGGATTCATTGAACTAAAGATTCATAGAACTAGAGATTCATAGAACTATAAAATCATAGACTCATAGATTCATAGATCCATAGATTCATACCTTCCTCCACCGCATCCTTCGCTCTTCCAGCAGCCCAATCCGCAGCAGCTTCTATGATTCTATGATATTTTGGCTAAACAGTGTTTTTGATCTACCTAAAAAACCAGCAGCGACTAGGTTAACCTAGATAGAAAACAACTATATTGGTTTAACTTGAGTATATTTATTATGGTGAACATGCAAAAAAAAAAGAACTATAAAAACAAGAAAACCGAGTGTTTGGTGAATTCTACATGAGAAAAAAGAAGTCATGCCGCGAGGAAAACTAATCGCAAAAAATCAGTCATTCTCTCACTTTTGTATCAAAAAAACTAAAAGTAATAAATAACTGCAAATGGTTCAACTAACTGGCTTCATCTTCGACATGATGAGCACCCTCTTCGACCATTTCTGTAAGTTTTTCACCATTTTCACCACAAAATTTGGACACCTCATTAAATTTCGAATCATTTGACACCCATATTGACACACTTTCCATCAACTTTGAAAAGTGTGCCAGGGTTGCGCAAAGTGCGGCGCGGTTTTTCTCGAAAATTTTAAAGTGGTCGGAAGTGGGTCAATATGGGTGTCAAAAAACTGGAAATTTTGAGGCGAGTTCGAAAATTGTATCAAAAAGTCACCTCTACCATGTTCAACAGCTCGGCCGACTTCTTCACGAGCATGATCATAACCCTCTTGTGCTTTTTCACCTGGAAACTTTACATGTTTCGATCTATGTTCACATAAAAACATAGAATTATCACATAAAGGTTCCATAAAAATACTATATAGGACGAATGGACGTGTGTACTACAGTACTACAGTATACCCACCGATACGTTTCCGGGCATCTTCAAACGTTTGCCGTACGGCGGTGGCGACGGTCGCTAGAAAAATTTTCGAGAAAAAGAGAGAAGTTTTTTGTGATCTACGTGTGAGTGTGCTACCGTAATCCAACCAACAGTAAGACAGAATATAGGCTTTTCAGGCCTGTCGGACGAGGAAAAAACGACGAAGTTCGACTTGGAGGACTTTAGGCTGGTCAGGCCTGTCAAAAAAACATAAAACATGAAGTTAGGCTTGTCAGGCTTTTCAGGCCTGTCAAAAAACATGGGACAAGAGTTAGGCTGGTAACTAGACACTTATCAAGTTTTTAAGGCTTGTCAATATTGACGTTAGGCTATTTAGGCTAGTTAGGCTTGTAAAAAACGGAAAACATGAGGTTAGGCTTTTCAGGCCTGTCAAAATGTGAAAAAAAACAAAAATTAGGCTAAGTCTAGATAGGCTTACTAAAGTTTAGGCTTGCCAAAACACATAGCTTAAGATATTTAGGCTCGTTAGGCTTGTCAAAAAACATAAAACATAAAGCTAGGCTATTCAGGCCTGTCAAAATACGTAGGACAATAGTTAGGCGTTTCAGGCTGGTCAAAACTAGTTCTAGGAAGACATACTAGATTTTAGGCTTGTCAAAACATGTAAATTAGGTTAGTTAGGCCTGTCAAAACACAGAGTTAGGCCTTTCAGGCTTGTCAACATTTAAACTATCCTAACACTGACTAGACTGACAAAAAACATGAGACAAAAACTTAGGCTGGTTAGGCCTGTCAACATCACAAGGTAGGCTTAACAGGCCTGTAAACGGACGAAAAGTAGGACTTTTAGGCGATTCAGGCCTGGACAACATATACTATATAGACCATATATATGACCAAACACTATATCAACAGTATCGAGGACAACCATCCAACAATCGACCAACAATCTGACGAACAATCTCGACAACCACACGAACACTAATTCATACCAATCATATCCCCCGCCTGCTTCTTCGTCTCATACAAATAGTGTTCAACTTTGCCCGAAGCATCAACTGAAACAATATTCACTTTGCCAACGCACGGATCTTGTTGATTGCATGCGGCCGGACCGCCGTGACACTCAACAGTCGGCGCGCGGAACTCGCGTTGCTGGATTGGTGGTTGGCAACCACCTACACGTTGTTGTTGTTGTGGTTGTTGGTTGCAACCACCTCTTGGCTGTTGTTGTTGTTGTTGTTGGATCTCACACGGACTACGTTGTTGTTGTGGTGGGTAACTATATGTGCAACCACCCCTTTGTTGTTGCTGAGGTTGTTGAGGAGGTTGTCTATCATCATAACCCCGTGGAGACGGCAAACAACCACCTTGCTGTTGTGGTGGTGGTGGTTGTTGTTGGCATGGTGGTGGTTGGTATTGTGGTTGTTGGCATGGTGGTGGACCCGGTGGTGGCATACAGTTTTGGCGTGGTTGTGGTGTTGGTTGTGGTGGACGGCGGTTGCGGCAGCGTTCGCGTCGGCGGGCGTCGGCTTCGGCGCGGGCCCGATCATCGTATTGTTGTTGTTGTTGCTGTTGTTGTTGATATTGTTGTTGTTGTTGTTGTTGGCGTTTAAGACGATCTTGTTGAGATTCTAGTCTAGCTTCTACTCGAAATGTGGCTAAAAATGAAAAAAGTTAGAGGGGACGGAATACTGATTGACAGTAGGACATGGAGTACGGTAGACGGTCACGTTGGTAGATCACAAAGGAATTTTTGAAAGACTATAAGCCACACGTCCATAGAATTAGGGATTCATAGAATTGAAGATTCATAGAACCATAGAACTAGATATCCATAGATCCATAGAACTAGAAATTTATAGAATCGTAGAACTAGAGATTCATAGAACTAAAGTTTCATAGAATCTAAGAATTGAAGATTCATAGAATCATAGAACCATAGAATCATAGATTCATATAATCATATAATCATAGAATCATAGAATCATAGAACCAGAGATCCATAGATTTATAGAACCATAGAACTAGAGAATCATAGAACCATAGAACCATAGAATCTCCTCTCATATACCTATATGCTGCACAAACTCTCCAGTCGCTGTATACACATATGTCTTGACCGGCTCCAAATGATGTACTGACAAGAAAAATGGTTAGTATATATATATAGAGACACACTTTGGTTAACATAAAATACGTAGAAAAATGAAACAAAAAAATGAAAAAATAGACACATTGAAAAACTCGAATTGATCGAGTTGAGCGCGGTTTTCGTGTATCGAAAACGACTTGATAAGACTCACCGACTGCTTCAACACCACTATCAACTTTGGTCTCGACATCACGGGTGGCACGGTTGGAGAGGGCCTGGAAATGATGGTTTGAGGTTGTTGGAGATGGTTGCAGCGTGTTAGGACACTAATTAATATTATCAGAGGTTGTGGAATACTACTAGAGATTGTTTGAAGGATTTTGAGATTGTTAGAGATGGTTGGAGATGGTTGGGACACTAATGGAGGTTGTTAGATGTTGTTGGACACTTTCTAAGGTTGTTGGAGATTGTTAGAGGTGGTTGAGTACTTCTAGAAACTGTTGAGCCGCTAATGAGATTGAAAAGATGGTTGAACAACAATATAAAATATTGTTGAGATTGTTGCTCATATTTCAGATAAAAATCAACAATATTCCATTATTGTTGCGAGAGTGTTACAACAATAATGACAATATCAAATATTGTTGATCAAGATTGTTGAGATTGTTGAAAGTTGTCCTTCCAAGATTTTTAATTGTTGAGAGAGTGTTGAAGGACAATAACAATCACCAACAATCTCAAGTATTATTGTTGAAGATTGTTGGGACAATAAATAAGATGGTTGACAATAACAACAACCTTCCAACAATCTCGAATATTGTTGCTCCGAAATTACGAGAGTGCTGGAGATTGTTGAAGCTCTAGAGGGGTTGTTAAAGGTTGTCGATGAGAAAATTTCAAGATTGTTATAGATTGTTAACAATATTCAAAGGTTGTTAGTAAGATTGTTAGTGCTGGAGCTAAACCTAAATTCACTCACCTCCTCAATCGGCGCCGATAGTGCCAATACAGCACACAATGAAACTAGTAAGCATGTAGTACGCATGATTCTTTTCTGAAATCTAACAACTTGAGAATGGTAGATCAAAAATAGGAGGTAGATACAAAAGATGAAGCTTCACCAAAAGCTTTTATACACGAAAAGGCGTCAAACATTAAAAATCGGTCAAAAAAATTTGTTTATATTAGCTAGCCAAAATAATTTTTTGATGCACCAAATCTTCAAAGCCTTAGGTTTAGGTTTACACATATACACACAATGATACAATTTGGCACAAACCCGACCAATTGGTCCTTATCTTCTCTTATCACTCTCTTATCAGTGATAGAGGCTTATCAGCCAACTGTTATCAGCCAAAGTGACAATTGTTTTTGCGCCTCATCGTTTTTCCATGATGACACATACGAGAGAATGTGTTGTAAATACGACGAAATTTTTTTTTGTTGTTATCAAAAAAAATAATCAGCTGATATGATAATGATGATATGGGGAAAGTCTTGTTGATTGTTTATGTTGTCATAGATTCATAGATTAAAGGGGGATGATGATGTTCTGATAAGCATCATTGTTCGATGTTTGGTGGATAGAGGGGAGGATCTATGGGGTCACTGATTTCATAGATCTCGCATTTTTAGGTTTTCGTCGATTCTATGGATTGGTTCTATGGTGAGTCGGTTAGTTCTATGCACCATAGAATCATGATTCTATGGATTTTATAAAGCATAGATTCATTGATCTTGTATTGTTAAGACTTGTCAATTTTATGGATGATTCTATGGTGAGTTGGTTGATTCTATACACCATAGAATCATGTTTCTATGGATTCTATGGATCATAGATACATAGATCTTCCATTGTTAGATTTAGCTGAATCTATGGACCATAGAACGTCATTTCATATAACCGTAATTCTATGGTCCGTAGAATCAGAAAAACATAAATTCTATGAATCTATAGATCATAGATCTATTAGATAAATTCTATGTATTTCCAGGTTCTATGAAGTTCTATGGAAGAACCCATTTCGATTCTATGATTCAAAGAACCTGTTTCTTTTTGTCTAAACACCTGATCTATGAATCCTATTCAGTATCTATAAAAATCTATGGACTACAAATTTTCAGGATCTATGGTTCTATGGAATTCATAGAACTTCTTTGTCGTTATGTAGTTATAGTTAAGATCGGTTCTATGGATGGATCATAGAATTTCGATTCTATGAATTTGAAAATCCAGATGTATTGAGATCCATAGAACTTGGATTCTATGAAACATGGATCTACGAAAGGATAGGTTCTATGAAGTTCTATGACTGTCGTTTCCGAGAATTCTATGGTTCTATGAATTTCAAACTTCCTAGAATCTATGATCTGAAGCTCATAGAACTTTGTTTCTCAGGTGCATAGATCCTTGTATAGTAGTTAGAATCTATGAAGTTCTATGGTAGTGTTCTACGGATCTATAAATCTATGAATCTATGGATCTATGGATCTATGGATCTAGGAATCTATGAATCTATGATGGAAGGTACTGTAGAAACCATCTTGGAGTGGGCTACAGTACTCCAAGATACAGTAATCCTTAACTGTCTCAACAAAAATTTTTAGCCGAAAAAGCTCAAAACTCCACGATATCACCAAAAAATCAGTTATCAGTGATAAAAAAAAGATAAGAAGATATGACCACAACACACACATCCTCACATCGATTCCCCAAAAATATCCCTTCATCCCCTCCAATATCTTTATTTTTTGTGTAAAATGCCTGGCACCGAACCTGGCACCGAGATGGAGGTAAGCCTATTTTTTCAGGTGCCGTAAGCCTAAAGTGCAAGAAACACTCCGCCCCAGTGTTTTTGCAACACGGCCGGAAGAAGCTTCGATGTGTGTATGTGTGGAGGGATGGAGATTTGTTTAATTTTACACTTTTTTGTGGGCAATTGCACAATCGAATGAAGAAAATGAGGAGCGAAAAAAATAGATTGGGGAGATCGAGAAAAAAAAAGTGGGTCTCGACATGAAAATCGTGGTGAGATATTTTAAAGGCGCATATACTGAAAGTTGGGTCTCGCCACGAAAATTTTCTGAAAAAACGTTTTGAGCGGCTTTAAAGGCGCATAGATTGAAAGTTTTAGGTCTCAACACGAAAAATGAAACTCTTTGAAGGCGCATAGAAGTTGGGTCTCGAAACGAAAATTTCGGAAAAATGCATCTTGAGAGGCTTTGAAGGCGCATAGGCAGCATTTGGGTCTCGCAGCGAAAATTTTTTGAAAAAGTTCAAAGGCGCATGACTGTATACTCATTACTTTCAAAAAAAAAACAAGTTTTTTTTGAAAGTAATGAGTATGATACTTTAAAGGCGCATAGGCTGGCAGTTGGGTCTCGCAGCGAAATTTTTTGACCAAAATAATGAGTAAGATACTTTAAAGGTGCATAGCCCAGTAGATGGGTCTCAACACGAAAAATGTGATTTTCGTGGTGAGACCAAATCGAAAATTTTGGGAAAAACGTTTGGAAAAACAATGAAAAACCTATGCGCCTTTAAAACTTTTTAAAACGAAAATTTCAACAAAAAAGTTCGAGGTGAGATATTTTAAAGGAGCAGAGAGAATATTTTTTAGGTCTCGACCCGAACTGTTCCTTGAATTTTTGAATCATGTGCCTTTAAAATCTCTCACCACGAAAAATTAAACAAAAAAAATTATGTGAATCTTTGAAGGTGCATAACTATAACTGTTTGGGTCTCAACGCGAAAACAGTGTTCTTCGATGTAAGACCCAAAACCAAAAAAAAGGGTCTCGAAGCAAAAAAAATTGAACTTTATGAAAAATCGAAAACTGTCCAGGAAAAGTGAATGGATGAAAACGGCGAAAAACCAGTTGGTTGCATCAATTTTGTGCCAAATTGGGCAGGATAATTGGCGGGAATATCCTGCCATGGATAGGCAGCAAATTGTGATGTTTTGTGACAGTATGGGGTACTGTAGCTACCGTAGTTTGCCTGGAAATTGTGATTTTTGGAAATAGACGTCTAGGGATGATTAAGCTGGCATCTGGCTCCTATTTGAAACTGAAAACTTGGAAAAATGTTGATTTTCAGAAAAGTTATGACTGAAAAACGAGAAAAAAGTCATTTTTGGTTGTTTTTGTGCCATGAAATACTTCAAAATGAAAATTTCGAAATTTCGTCTGACAGCATGATGGAGATATTTGATAGCTTCAATTTGAAACTAAGAACTTTCAAAAATATTTATTTTCAGAAAAGTTATGGCTGAAAACCCATATTTTTCTTAAAATCGCCCCATAAAGTGGCCTAATGTCGGAATTTTTCCAAGAAAAAAACGGTATTTTTGATGAATTTTTGTCTATATTTTCCAGTTTTTGTTTCAGATCTTCCATATCTTCATTTTTCATCAAGTTACACCACTTCAAAACCGACCCACTTTCTATTTCCCACTTGCGTAGATTTACGATAAACAACAAACGGCCGTCAGCTGCGGAGTGTCGTTTATCCTATTTTCAATGAAAAATTTCAAATTTTGACGATTTTCAGGGTTTCAACTTCTCAAAAAATGCTGAAAATCACTGTAAGTCCCGGATTCTGCGAAACCGCTCTATCGTGAGAATTTTCCACAATCGAAAAACACGATTTTCCATTTTTGAATATGTATATTTGTATATTTCATGCCTCTTTATTTGTTTATACTCATAAGTTTGATACATCAACTGTATTCCTTCCCTATCTGAATATAGTAATATCAATTGATTTGCGAATTACTGCCTTATCAAACTGATATCAGGCTGATCATTGGATATATTTTGGACCTTAAAGTTGTTATCACTGATAACACTTAACTAACTGGTGTATTAACGAATTTTAGAGCTTAGTTGAACCATAGCTTTCCCCATTTTCAATATTTTTCAAATTTTCGAAATACCTTAACACTGATAACACTTATCTAATTGTTCATTACAAAAATTTGAAATTTTTGGTTACAGTCTTGCTTGGAAAGTTACGAAACTTTGAAGAATCATGCCTAGGTTAATTTTCAACATTTCTCAAAGTCTTAAAAATTTTTATCACTGATAAATATTTATCAAACTGATCAATAAAAAAATTTAAAAATTTGAGTCTCGAAACTTCGGAGGACTATATCTGGTTCATTCGACAAATTTTCGAAAAGAGAACGTTCCTATCACTAATAACACTTATCACTACCTTATCAGACCGATCAGGGTTGATTTACGGTTAATTTGAAATTTTTTTTGAATTTTTCCTCTAAGGCATTTTTTGAGCTTCAAACTATCCAAACATGGCTCGATTTCAATATTTCCTCGAAATTCAAAATCCTTATCACTGATAACACTTATCAGTAGGACTTTGAACATTTTTGAAGCTTCAAACTGCTACAAATCTTATATATTTCATTTTTTTTGTGTTCCATCATAGAATAGGTTTAACTCCTGTCACTATTGCTACTTTTTTGCAGTAAAAATCATATACAACCTTGCAGACTTCAAAATAGGTTTAACTCCTGTCAAATTTTTTGCGATAAAAATGATATAAAAATGCAATTTATTAATCATATCAAACAATTCTCATCAAAAAAACACTACAAGTTAGCAAAAAGAAGAACACTACAAATCAATAAAAAGAAGCAAATAAATATTATGCACTTACATAAAAGTGAGTGTTGGGAGAAAAACATGGCGGGTATATTTGTCTATATTTTGGGTAGATACGGATTTGGGAAAGCATATTTGTATGGGATTTGGCAGCTGTATATAGGGAAAGAAGTGAAATGCAGAAATATAACAAAACAATTACGAAAATAATGCGGTTTTTTGGGTCCAGCATCTTTCGGGACCCGAAAAATCGCATTTTAACAAAAAATAGGTTTAACACCAGCGGGAAGGAATGAGTGGTATAATGTGAGATTTCAATAAAAAAAATCAATAAAAAAATATAACAGTGTCCTTAATCATCGGTTGGTGGCATTGGTGACTTCTTATAAAATATCGATTTTTTCATCATCACCTTCGTATCCACCTCGAATATCAGGCCCTTGAACCGTTCCGGAGTGCATTTGCCGCAATAGCCACCGCAACGACCCTCGATTTTTGCGTTGTTCTGGAAAAAAATAAATTGTTGAATTTTTTTGGTGGAAATTCGTTTTCTGAATGGTGAAAAATTTGGCGAGAATTTTTCGTTTCGAACCCGAAAAAAAAAACGATTTTTTTCCGATTTCGTTGCGAGACCCAAAAAATCGGTGAGTTTCGGATAAAAAGTTTTTTTTTTACCATTTTCGTTGCGGAACCCAAAAAAAGTCTAAATTTTCGTTGTAGGACCCAGTAGTCAGAATGATCGGTTTTCAGACAATTTTCGGTCTCTACACGAAAACTGTCTGTTCCTCAGATTTTCGTTTAATGCAAAAAATCGGGGTTTTCAGCAATTTTGTGCAAGAAATCACCAATTTTTTTAAAATATGAGTTTTCTTTGTGGGACCCAAAAATTATGGCGATATCATTTTTCTGAAAACTTGTGGTCCTGACACGAAAACTATCAGGTTCCCAAATTTACGCTGTGAGACCAAAAAACACGAAATTCTCGAATTTTCAGATATTTCGGGGGAGAAATCGGAAATGTTTTCGTAGCTCGAAGTTTTCGTTGCGGGACCCAAAAGTTTTGGCGATATAATTTTTCAGAAAAATATATGATCTCTGTTACGAAAACTGTCAGTTTCGCAGACTTTCGTTTCGAGACCCCAAACTCAACATTTCTAGAAATTTCAGTCATTTTGGTCCATAAATCACAAAGTTTTGAAAACAACGAATTTCGTTGCAGGACCCAAAATTTGCCATTCTCAGGAAAAAATTGGTCATGATATGAAAACTGTCTGTTTCGCAGATTTTCGCTGCGGGACCCAAAAGTCAAAATTCCCAGAAAAATTTCGGTCTTGAGACGAACACTTTCAGATTCTCAAATTTTCGTCTTGAGACCCGAAATGCTAAAATTCCCCAATTTTAGAAGCCTTCGTTTCGAGACCCACAATTTTTTTCCAAAAATTTCATTTTTCGCTACGAGACCTTATTTCGTTGCAAGACCCTAAAATTACTCGAAATGTTCGGTTTTTCGTTTCGAGACCCGACACTAAAAATACCAGTTTCTATGGTCCCGACACGAAAACTATGAAATTCACAGTTTTGGCTTGAAGACCCAAAATCATCATAACTCGCTTCAACATTGATATTTTTCAAAAATCTCAAAACTTTTGGAATCCTCAAATTTCACAGATTCCCAAAATTTTCACTCCAAGACCCAAAATCAACTCACAAAGCTTCGATCAAGCCTCGAAGTGGTGCGATGTCCATGATCCTCCCAATTCAAATCATCAACCACTCGCAATCCAGCCGGCCTCAAATCCATCGCGAATTGTCCTTGTGGGCACTCTTTCATACTGTAGCAGTCACCAGCGGTGGCATATGGCACAAAATTGCCAGAGACTTTGGTGGCGAATGTGAAGTCGCTTACTGTAGATAGATACTGTAGGTAGATCAAGGGACTACGGTAGACTTACGATGGATCTTCTTATTCTGCAAGTCGATTCGCACCTTACTGAACTTGGTGAAACCGGCATTTGCATCGCCGTCGTCGGAACAATGACAGGAATCGTTGCGCTCGCCGTTGAATGGACAGGAATGGGGGTAGATCAACCTGATAAGATGGTGATAAGGGTTATCAGTGATAAGGTTTTTGGAATTTTGAAAAATATTGTGATCTAGCAAAGTTGTTAACTTTCAAATTTCCATAAATTTCTTTCTTAGAAATTTTTTTAGATCAGCCTGATAATGCATTGATAAGTGCTGATAAGCATTATCAGTGATAAGGATTTAGAATTTTTGAAAAAAGTTGAAATTTAGTGAAGTTTGAATACTTCAATTGATTTTTGAAAAAGAACTATATAAATCAATCTGATATCAGCCTGATAAGGTAGTGATAGTGATAACTGTTATCAGTGATAAAGATTTTGGAGTTTTTAAACTTCGAAAAACGGTCGAATCGAATAAAGTTATGGTGCATCAACCGATATTAGGAAAATCTTCCATGGATCAGTTCCATATCAGTATGATCAGGTGAGTGATAAGGCGTTATCAGTGATAAAAAATTCAAGTTTTGAAAAAAAAGGTTAAATTGAGTGCTGATGCAGGAACCGTAAAATTAAATATTTTTCCATAAATCAGTCGGATACCATTCTTATCACGGTGATAAGTGTTATCAGTGATAAGGATAGGCCTTATCAGTTATATCAGGTGCTTGAAATTATGGAAAAACTAAAATTTAAAAAACTTGATTGAAGTTATGATGCCTCAAACTATATTTTTTCTCATTTTTATCATGGATCAATCTAATATCAGGCGGATCAGGGTGATAAGAGTTGTCACTGATAAAAACTTCAAAATTTGATATAGAGTACTAAAATTAGAAAAGTTATGGTCGTTCAAAATTCCAAAAAAATCTTCAACTAACTTTTTCAAATTTTTCATTGATCAGGCTGATAAGAGAGTGATAAGAGTTATCAGTGATAAGGATGTTCAAATTTCGAAATTTCGATCTTCTATGAAAAAAACTTCATAACTTTCTTATAAAAATACTACTATCAATTTTTTTTCGAATTTTTCGTAAATCAGCCCGATATCCCATGGAGAAGCTCTGATATCAGGCGGATCAGCTCTGATATCAGTGATAAAAAACCCCTCAACTCACTTTTTCCCATAAATCTCCGAATAATTATCCTCCTCATTCAAATTCAGATACGCTTTTGGATGTGTCTCATTCATATGATGACAGTATACTTCCAAAATGAAACCATCGAGGAGTACGGTATAGTTGCCATTGTTGGTTGTACCAGTGGTGGATCGGATTTCTTGACAAGTTGCTGGCAGACAATTTCGCTCGAAACATGTTTGGGTCCGACGGGGCTTGGGATCAGGGCACTTGGTTTTCTCGGTTCTATGGCCATTTTTGTCGAGGCATTTGACGCGGCGGCGACGGATTCCGGTACCACAGGTTTTGGAACACTGGAATTAGGAATCTATGGTTCTATGGTTCTTTGGTTCTATGATATGATTCTATGGTTGTATGGTTCTATGGTTCTTTGGTTCTATGGTTCTATGGTTCTATGGTTCTATGGTTCTATGGTTCTATGATTCTATGGTTCTATTGAGATCTATGAAGTTCTATGATTCCTTTTTATAACATTTTCCAAAATTTTTTAAATACCATATGTTCTATGAAGTTCTATGCCTACTTCTATGTATCTATAATCATATATCATGAAATTCTATGAAATTCTATGTATATCCAAGGTTCTATGACCATAGATCCTGAATTCCGAAGAAATTCTATGAAATCACCATCGGGATCTATGTATATTCATATATGGTATATGTGGTTCTATGGTTCTATGATCTACTATCAAGTTCTATGTTCATAGATCCTAAAATTCTTCGAGATTCTAGGAATCAAAATTCTATGGTTCTATGTTAACACTATCAGGTTCTATGCATAGATCCTATGCAACTTCAATGTATCTTCCGAAACATCCATAGAACTCAACTACAGTACCCTCATAGAAACAAGGTTCTATGCCCTCTGAAACATCAATTTCCAGGCCATAGTTCTATGGTTCTATGGTTCTATGGTTTTATGGTTCTATGGTTCTATGGTTCTATGGTTCTATGGTTCTATGGTTCTATGGTTCTATGGTTCTATGGTTCTATGGTTCTATGATTCTATGGTTCTATGGTTCTATGGTTCTATGGTTCTATGGCTCTATAGTTATATGGTTCTATGGTTCTATAGTTCTATGGTTCTATGGTTCTATGGTTCTATGGTTCTATGGTTCTATGGTTCTATGGTTCTATGCTTCTATGGTTCTATGGTTCTATGGTTCTATGGCTCTATAGTTATATGGTTCTATGGTTCTATAGTTCAATGGTTCTATGGTTCTATGGTTCTATGGTTCTATGGTTCTATGGTTCTATGCTTCTATGGTTCTATGGTTCTATGGTTCTATGGCTCTATAGTTCTATGGTTCTATGGTTCTATGGTTCTATGACTCACCTCCGACCATGGTCCAAAACTCCACGTAAACTCGGCATCGCACGGATTCAACTGACATGGTTGATATTCCTCGGGCATCGGGAACAATTCACACTTCTGCTTGGGTACTGTCATTTCGACAATATTATTGTCCAGATTGTCAGTTGAGATGGTTGTGGTGGTTGTTGAATTATCAGCCAAACCACGAAGTCGACACGCAACATCACGCTTTTGCACACCTTCACCACATGATTTTGAACACTGAAAATGGATTTATGAATCTATGAATCTATGAATCTATGAATCTATGAATCTATGAATCTATGAATCTATGAATCTTCAAATAATTTTCAGAAAATTTTTGCGATTACTGTCATAGATACAAGTTCTATGCATAGAACCAAACACTGAAATAAAAGATTCTATTATGGTTCTATGCATAGATCCTCTTCATATGCCATGAAGCTATGTCGTATCTATTCATAGAACCAGAAGATCTATGACTATATTCAATATGTATACTATGCATAGATCGTAGATTCTATGACTTCATAGATCTTCTTCCTCCTAGTTTCTCGAGTCTAAGGTTCTATGCCCATAGATCCATAGAATTCTATGAATCTAGTCAAATTTAAAGGCGCATACCGTTTGCCAATCACCAGGAACCCATTCATACGGACATTTACTTGTATCACAGTCTTGTGTTGTCTCAGGAGTCGGCACCGCATCGCACATCCGCGGAGCCGCCCGTTTTCCCGAGTTGCTCAGACAGAACACACGCCGGGTTTGTTTTTGGCCCCGGGAGCAGTCATCTTTGCACTGAAAAATTATTTGAAAATTTATGGCCGAGCAGTTTTCTAGGCCATCACTATTTTCTAATGGTTCACTTTACAACAGTCAATTCTTACCAAATCCGCTTAAAAATGAAAAAAGAGTGATTCGTCGGCTACAAATCTACCGTAACCCGTGAACATGTTTTTTGTGACCTACCTTGCTCCATGGTGTGACATTCCAATGATACGCCGGACAAGCACCCGGATAACAATTTGAGGCCGAGTGATATTTTGTCTCCAAATCACACTCCTCATCTGGCACCACTTCCTTTCGACCGCGTTGACAGTAGACATCGCGGGTACGGGTACCGGAGCCGCAGGTGAGGGAGCACTGGAAATGAGCATTTTATTGGGAAGAGCAGGTTTGGAGCTTGAAAATGAGCCCAAAAAGTTTGAAAAGGGTGCATTTTGAAGAAAGTTGGGAGGATTTGAAAAAACATGTTTTTTTCAGGAAGCAAAATTTTTAGAAGCTCACAAAGGTTGTGAAAATCCGGAAAATTCTTTGTGTAGAATTTGGATTTCATATTAATTTTTTTTGAGTGAAAATTGTGCATAGAGCCGAAAAATGGTACATTTCCGTCAAATAAGGTTTTTAGGCTGTTAGATAAGTTTTCAGCAAATTATTTTGTGGATTTTCAGAATCCTGATTAAAGACTACATTGGCCCCTGAAAATGCAGAAAAAGCAGAAAATAGCCTTAAAATAGGCTGAAAAATTCTAGTAAAAATACATGGTCGCAAAAATTTCAAGTCAAATCGGAATATGCCTGGAAAAATATATCGCAAGCCGAAAAACCAAAAAAAAAACTTTTCTTCGTCAGGTAGTCTTTTAGATAAGTTTTCAGCTGAATTTTCAGAGTTTTCATGTAAAACTATTTCAGATTTTCAGCAAAATCTGGAACTCCCTCGAAAAATAGCTTACAACTCGAAACAACCGGAAAAATCTCACTTCTTCGTCAATTAGTCTGTTAGATAAGTTCCACAGTTCCAGAAACTGAGAATGACTCAAAAAAGTGAAAGCTCGTGAAAACCCGAATTTCGAAAAAAAAAATCAAAATCCCATTTTTCAGTCAGTTAGATATGTTTTCAGAAAATTTCAGTAAGATTTCCAGATTCTTCGAAAAAAAACTACTTCACATGTTAAAAATTCAACGAAAATCTGTATCTGCCTCGAAAATGGTTATTTTTTTTTTCATGATTTCGTCTAGTTTTTATCCTATATTTAGAATTTTAGGACCTCAGGAGTGTCTCAAAATATTTAGGATCACTACAGTACCCCCTGGACCCTACAGTACCCGTCTACAGTACACCTACCAAACTCCATTGTCCAATCTTCCATCTCGGGCACGGTCCCTGTCGGCATCGTAGCTCCTCAACCGGTTTTCGTGCCTTCTTACATCTAGTCGTCGATATTGTCTCATTTGTCGTTGTATCAATGCACTCGACCGTCCGTCGTTTCATGCCTCGACCACACTTGGCGGAACACTGGAACGATCATAGAATTGGCCATAGAACCCATAGAATCGAGGCATAGAATCATAGACATACACTTAACAGGACCATAGAACCATTTCATTCACCCATAGATCTTCACATAGACACAATATAAAAGCATAGAACATTCCATAGAACCTGCAAAAACAGCCGTGAAACTTAAAGGCCATAGATTTTTTGCATGCATAGAATTTTTGGACAGGATAGGCATAGATCCATAGAATTTGTGGGAAAGCGGTGTGATGGGTTCATAGATCCATAGAACTGGCAGTGAAGAGTGAAATGAAGCATAGATCTTTCCTTCATAGAATTCCATAGAACCTTGCATTGATAGAAGACAAAGGTAGCATAGAACCTCAAAAAAGGCATAGAACACAGACAGTGCATAGATCCATAAATCAGTCCATAGAACCTCCATAGAACCTAAGGAAAGCGATGCACCATGACAAAACATAGATCCATAGATCTCTAGAAAATTCATAGAATTCATAGATCTCAAGTTCATAGAATTCATAGATTTCGGCCCAATTCATAGAACCTTCATAGAACTGGCATAGAACTTTGAAAAGCAATACAAGGCATAGAAAATTCCATAGAACGGAGACAAAGCATAGATCCATAGATTCATAGAACTATCATAGAACTTCCATAGAACTCCATAGATCTTGCATAGATCTGGCATAGAACCTTGTGAAAAGCGATACAAAGCATAGATCCATAGATTCATAGAACTATCATAGAACTTCCATAGAACTCCATAGATCTTGCATAGATCTGGCATAGAACCTTGTGAAAAGCGATACAAAGCATAGATCATTCCATAGAACACAGACAAAGCATAGATCCATAGATCCTTCATAGATCCTGCCATAGATTCATAGAACTATTATAGAACTTTCATAGAACTCCATAGATCTTGCATAGGTCTGACATAGAACCTTGTGAAAAGCGATACAAAGCATAGACCATTCCATAGAACGCAGACAAAGCATAGATCCATAGAACCTCCATAGATCCTGCCATAGATCCATAGAACCTTGCATGCAACACATAGACACAAAAACAGACAACATTTATTTAACAAAGTGTGGACACATATATATTTGAGCAAACTGAAACAAAAGTGGAAAAACTGAAATTCTTTTGAGAAAGAAAATTCTATATGAATATTGTGTATATACGTATATATGAAAAAATACCCGATGGGTTGAGAATTTTTGAAAAATTTGTAACTTATGATTGTGTGTGTGTGTATTTGTGAAATTGAGACAAAAAGCGTTCGATGAAAAAAAGACAAATTGGGACAACACGTAACTTGGGACATGGGGACACATAGGGTTTAGGTTTAGCTCCTACAATGCTCTATTAATTTGATAATAGTGATAATTTCTATGATTTCTCGTCTTTTTTCGACGCTTTTTCATTGGTCGACGTACCGCGCTCCATGCCGATGTTTGCCATGTGCCATTTGGATGGTGTTGCTGTTGGGCGATCACCACCCGATTAGCCGTTGTGGTGGTTCGAAGGATCGTTGGTGGCGCTGGTGTGGTGCATGGTGGCATTTCACAATCACGCTGTTGCTTAGGTTTAGCTTCGGTGCAATCGATGTCGTCCTGGGTGTTGCCGGAGATGGAATCCTCGCACCAGATGCGTCGGCGTTGCACGCCATCGCCGCAGGAGACGGAGCACTGGAAAAAAAATAGGTTGAACTTTGTATTTGTGAAACTTTTCATTTAAAAAATAAAATTTTTTTTTAACTTAAAATTTTTTTTTCTAATTTCGCAACTTTTTTTTGAAAAAAATTTCAAACTTTAAAAAAAAAATTTTTTAACTTTAAAGAATTTTTAAAAACTATTTTCAAGATTTTTATTTTTCAATTAAAAAAAATTTTTAACTTCAAAAAAAATTTAACTTTAACAAAAAATTTTTCAACTTTTTATTTAAAATGTTCTACTTTCAAAAAAAACATTCCTTTAAAAATTTTTAAAAATTTTCAATTTTAAATTTTCTAACTCTAAAAATTTTTTTTTACTTCAATAAAATTTAACTTTTTTAAAAAAAGATTTTCAACTTTTAAAAAAAATTTTACATAAAAAAATTTACTTCAAAATTTTTTTTTCCCTTTTTCTAAAACTCGAAGTAGGACCCTAGACTTACATGAGTCCATGGTGAAATCTGCCAAGAATTATTGGTCATCGGCGGGCAAACATGCTCCATGCATCGATCGAACATTTTCGGTTTCCGAACCTCATCACACGATTGCAACGAGCACGACACACTTCGCCGGCGCCATCCTCCACCGCAACTTACCGAGCACTAAATATGATGACCTACAGTATCCTACCGTACCTAGGCTTACCTTCGACCAATCGCCAATAATCCAGTTCCCAACCAGCTCCTCACCCTTCGGACACGGCTCGAGTCGACAATTCCTCGCACTTTGTGGTCGTTCCAGTATATTGCAGTCCACATCCTTCAGTGTCTTACCATCCTCGACACTGGTACAAGTCACGGCTCGAGACTGTTGGACGTGCGTACCACAGGTCGCCGGACACTCCTGCCAGGCGCCCTCCTTCCAGAATGAGCAGGGTTTGAGGTGACAGGGTTGAACAGCGGATGGTTGGTCGAGATGGTTGCAGTATTGATCGGGTAGCTCACGGATATTGTCACGACACTTGAGCTGACGACGCTGGGTTCCGTTACCACAAGTGGTCGAGCATTGAGTCCATGGCCCGGTCGCCCAACGGATTGGTGGCACATCAGCTGTTGGTTGCACCCGATTGGATAGAAGGTTGCGAGGTTGACCACAAGGATCTCGATCGCAAGATTTCTTCTCCCTTGGTTTAGTCGCCTTATCGCAGAACAATGTGTCCACCACTGTCTTCGACGTCCCTCGCACGCAATTGACCTCCCGGTATTGGACCCCTGTACCACAAGTCACCGAACAATGCGACCAATGTCCATGCAGCCAGCTGACACACGGAAGTAGATGACAAGTCTGATGGGATTCCGGTTGGGGATGGTCACCGCAGAAGCTTGCGTCGACACTCTGATCCCGGTAGATGCACTCGATCAATCTGTCACGGTAGCCAACCCCGCACGACACTGAGCAGGGACCCCAGTCGTGTATCCGCCAGAATGGGCAAGGTCCTTGATTGCAAGTCTGGTGGGTAGCGGGTCGATCAGAGATTGGGCCACATCTCTCCAACTTTGTCTCGTTACCAGTTCCATCGACACAAACTACACGGCGGGATGACCAACCATCCTCGCAGGTGACGCTACAGGAACTCCAATCGGACATCTTGTAGTGTGGGCAGGGCTCTTTGGTGCAAGGCTTGGTGACGATTCGCTCCAACTTGTTGCACCTCTCATCCGGTACAGGACCTCGTCTCTCGGTACAATTCGCCTGTCGAGTCTGAACACCTTCACCACAAATGGCGGAGCAATCCGACCAGACGCCAAATGTCCACCATGTGCACGCGTGCTCGTTGCAATTCTCTTGGGTGATTTTGACACCACACCTTGAGCTATGCACCTCTTTATCGCTACCATCAAGACATTGAGCATGGCGCATACGGACTCCACCATCACAGCTCCTCGAGCATTCCGACCAATGACCATATACCCATCTTGGACATGGTGACCTATTGCACTCCTTCTCCAGTTGCTCGCGGGGCTCACGACATGCACCATCATCCATTCTTCGATTTGTTGCAACATCCAGACAGTAGGCCTTCCGGTAGGACTTTCCATGGGGGCCGCAAGTCTCGGAACATTGGGTCCATTCACTGTAGGACCAACGGCGACCGGAGCAGTCCACATGACAAGTGGCGATATCAGATGGCTTGGAGTTCTTATCACAGTAGTTATCAGTGGTAGGAGTTTGGCGATCACCATTCAACTTGGCGCAGTACACCCGCTGCCGCTTGTGGCCTGCACCACACTTGGCGGAGCACGCGGTGGTATCCTCGGTCACCCATTTGGTGGAGCAGTCCGTATTGCACATTCTCTCCATTTTCTCAGGCTTCCGACTGTGGCAGTTCCGCTCGCTGGTTTCTCGATTTGCTCGCATATCAAAGCATATCATCTTCTGACTTTGAACTCCACGACATGCTCGATCACATTCGGTCCATTGGTCCGTGGTCCGCCATAGATACAACATTTGACCATGATACAGATTCCTTGACATTGATGAAGTTGGTGAGGCAGTCATATATTCATAGCTGATATCAGGTGGATTGTTGCCAACTGATAGGACGTGTACATAGATATCACTTCGGATCGGTCCACTGCCGTTGATACGTTCGACGATGGCGTCGGAGCCGGAATATTCGAGCACTGCATCTTGGAAGGCGATTTGTTGGCGGGCGAGACTGACTTGGAAATGGCCGTTGAGCAGGAATTCACCGGTGGAGGAGCGGAGAGCTGGAAAATTGATATTCATAGATTCACTAGATTCCTAGATATTCTGATTCTAAGATCCATAGATCCTCGAGTTCTATGCTTCTAGATTCATAGATGCATAGATTTTCAAATTCTATGATCCATAGATCTTTAACGTCTATGATTCATAGATTCGCTAGATTCACAGATCCTCGAGTTCTACGATTTATAGATCCTCAAGCTCTATATCATATATCCATAGATCTTGAAGTTCTATGATTCATAAATCCTCTAATTCTCTGATTCGTAGATTCAAAGATTCATAGATTCTCGAGTTCTATGATTCATAGATCCTCAAGTTCATCGATTCTTTAGGATTTATGATTCATATATGCTCGAGTTTTATGCTCCATGTATCCTTGGATTTCAAGATCCATAGATTCCTGAGTTCTATGATCCATAGATCCTCAAATTTTTTGTTTCATAGATTCTCGAGTACTTAGATCCATAGATCCCAAGTTCTACTATCTATAGATCCATAAGTTCTATGCTTCATAGATTCGAAGATCCATAGATCCTCAAGTTCAAAAATCCGTAGATCCCCAAAATCTATGATTCATAGATCCTTGAATTATATCTTTCATAGATCCTCGAATTTTATGTTTCATAGATCCTCGAGCTCGATGATCCATAGATCCTCGAGTTTCAAAAATCCTCATGGATTCATAGATCCTCAAGTTCTATGATTCATAGATCCTTGAGTTTAACAATCCATAGATCCTTGAGTTGAGTTCTATGATCCATAGATCTCCGAGTTCTATGCTCTAGAAACCCTCGATTTCTATGCTTCATAGATCTTCAAATTCTATGATTCAAAAAATTCTCAAATTCTATGATCCATAGATTCTGAAGTTCTATGCTTCATAGATCATCAAGTTTGGTGATTCATAGATCCTCAAAATTCTAGAGTTCTAGAGTTCAATGATTCTAAAATCTTCAAGTTCTATAGATTCGATCTATAGATTCGAAAATTTGACATTCCTAGATACTTACATAAATAATTATCATCCTCCTTATTATTGTTATACCCTCTCTGCCTGATATCAATATTCGCCGATCCAGCCGGTATCTTCATCACCTCATTATACCCAAATGTACCCGGCTCATTGAATGTTCCCTTGACAACTCGACAACTCGAATCATCACCACCACAAATCCCGCACTTATCCCGTCTGATAGTCGAGTACAATTGGTGATCACACCCAGCCGGCATACACGTTCCCGCCACACAAATATCATCACCATTCCGATCGCATGGCGTCCCATCCAACACTTTATCCGCCAGCAGATAGAACGCCGCGGAGCCCGACAATCGACAGTACAGCTTGCATCGCTCGTTCTCCGCCACGTTGGCGTATTTTGGCACCCAGATGGTGTTGGTGGTGGCGACACCCTGGATACCAATATCCTTGTTGTTGAACTCGTTGCATTGTTGATCTCTGAATGGTAGGGTGTCCCATGGGCACTCTTGGGTGTTGCAACTTCGGTATCGTTCGCGTTGACCGACGCAGTATTTCCCGTTGTTGTGAGGTCTGGAAAGTGGGCGGAGCTTAGGTTTAGGTTTAGGTTTAAGAGGTCACAAAAGCCTATCTATCTAGCTAGCTAAGAGCGGTACTATACTAAGTAGGATTACCGGACTTTTGATCCATTAAAGATTCTTATACTGTAAGTATAGTTAGGTTAAGGAGAGGGATACTGTAGGATACTGTACCTGGGTGAGTCACAATCCCTCAACGCCTTTTGTATCCCACCACCACACGTACGACTACAATCACCCCAGCCGCGCCATTCACCCCATTGACCATCGACCTTGGAGAGTTCGGAAGGTGCGAGGCGGACGCATTCACCATGGTGGCAATGCTGAAATATGGTGATTTTTTAAGTTCTATGGTTCTATGGAAGTATTTCAGGTTCTATGATTCCAGTTCTATGGATCTATGAAAATATTTCAAAATCTATGATATTAGTTCTATTTAAACTTTTCAAGTTCTATGAAACCATATCCATATCCAAGTTTTATGGATTAATTGAAAATTTCTAATTCTATGATACCAGTTCTATGATTTCATAGATTCATAGATTCATAGATTCATAGATTCATAGATTCATAGATTCATAGATTCATAGATTCATAGATTCATAGATTCATAGATTCATAGATTCATAGATTCATAGATTCATAGATTCATAGATTCATAGATTCATAGATTCATAGATTCATAGATTCATAGATTCATAGATTCATAGATTCATAGATTCATAGATTCATAGATTCATAGATTCATAGATTCATAGATTCATAGATTCATAGATTCATAGATTCATAGATTCATAGATTCATAGATTCATAGATTCATAGATTCATAGATTCACTTGATTCACTGTCCTCTTGTTCATGGAACATCAAGTTCTATGGTTCACATATCATAGAACCATGGGTTCTATGCTTCATAGATCATAGATTCCTAAAAAAAGATACTCACCAAATTCCTCTGCTCATCGCATACCGTACCATCGGCCCATGGCATATGCTGCGTTCGACAGCCCATCTGGCTTCCGTAGAATGTTGCACACCAAAGACGTCGGCATGTCGGCTGGAAAAACATGTTTTTGGGTACTGTAGGTATGGGATACTGTAGTTACCATATAAGGGCACAACTCGGAAGCGGGACCAAACACAAACTTGCATTGTTGATTCGCGTCGTATTTTTTGCCTGGCTCATCGCGCGAGAAGACGTCCTCGTAGTACCGCCGTTCGACCGGCTGATCGAATAAACATTGGATTTGTCCTCGATGGTTTCTGAAGTTAGAAATGTTGTATATACCCTAATGAGGAGTGTTTTGAAAAGCTGAGATTCTGATCTACAAAATGACTAATAGATCAAAAAAATCGATCAAGGGGTTCGAAAGTTATAAGGATTTGAAAAGAACGTACTCGAGGAATCGTTCGAGCATACCGGCGGAGCACGGTGACCAACTCCATGGATGAGTGTTGTATTCGAGTGTTGGTGCCATGATATGGAAGTTGCTCTGCAAAATGGAAAATGTTGATTTTTGAAAATTGGGGACCCAAGTTATGAGCTCCATACTTTTGAGCTTCAGACTTTTGAGCTCCAAACTTCTGAGCTCTAGATTTTTGAGCTCGAGACTTTTGAGCTCCAGATTTCTGAGCTCCAGATTTCTGAGCTCCATACTTATGAGCTCAAGACTTCTAAAGCTCCCAGCTCCTGAGCTCTGAAGTCGTGAGCTCCAGAATTCTGAGCTCTAGACTTTTGAGATCCAAACTTTTGAGCTCCATACTTCTGAGCCACAGACTTTTGAGCTCCAGATTTTCAATTTCCCGAGTTATGAGCTCAAAAATTTTGAGCTCCCGACTGGTAGGCTCTCGACTGGAAGGCTCTCGTCTGGTGAGCTCCCGAGTAATGAGCTCAAGGTTTCTGAGCCCCAGACTTCTGAGGTCAAAACTTTTGAGTTCCAGACTCCTAATCTCCCAAGTTATGAGCTCCAGAATTCTGAGCTCCAGACTTCTCGAGCTCATAACTTGAGGTGCCCCGACTGGTAGGCTCCCGACTCATAGACTCCCGAGTTCTGAGCTCCCAACTCAAGAGCTCGAGACTTGCGAGCTCCCAACTGGTGAGCCCCCGACCCATGGGCTCTTGACTCCTGAGCTCTCGAATCCTGAGCTCCCAAGCTCTGAGCTCCCAACTTTTCAGCTCCCGACTCACCTTGGTCAATTGCATATAATTCCCGCACTTCCTCTCATCATCATGCGGTATCGAAAACACATGACCCAACTCATGAGCAATGGTAAAAGCCGCACTCAAACCATTATCTTCAATAATTGCACAACTCTTCTGCATATCACACATGGTTCCGAGCTCGGCGAGCCCCAATGTGTCACACTTTCCTTGTGATCGACAAATATCCTTCCTGGTGAGCAATATCGCCACATCATGATGCTGCATCGACGAATCATCCGGATCATTGTAATATTGTTGCCAACGGCAGAAATCTTGAAGTGTCTGCTGAGCGTTTTGGGTAATTCGGGGTCCAGAATTTTCGGTCTTCAACACGATCAACTTCACGACGACGACATTTATGGAGGCACGGAGGGATTGATGACGATAGATGGAGGCAACGGTGGAGAAGAGGGTTAACACGTAATCCTCGAGATGACGGCCATGGTACTCGTGCATTTTGGTATCGGCGACGACGAGCACCTCGACATAGTGGTCCCAGGAGTTGGCGGCACGACGGGAACGCGTTTTTCGGTCTGGAAATATTAGGTTTATATATATGGAACTATGAAACTACGAGTCTATGAATCTATTAATCTATGAATCTATGAATCTATGAATCTATGAATCTATGAATCTATGAATCTATGAATCTATGAATCTATGAATCTATGAATCTATGAATCTATGAATCTATGAATCTATGAATCTATGAATCTATGAATCTATGAATCTATGAATCTATGAATCTATGAATCTATGAATCAATGAATATATGGATCTATGAATCTATGAATCTATGAATCTATGAATCTACGGATCTATAAATCTATGAATCTATGGATATATGGTTCTTCATATCTATGGGAATTTTCATAATTTCAGCTTAAAATTTGTCAAATCTGATCCCATTTTTTTGCCAATTTTTGCAAGAATTCATAACTTTTCAGCTTAGATGTGCCCAATTTTTGTCAATTTCTGCCTCTTAAAAAAATTTTTTTTTGCAAAACTTGCCAATCGATCACTTTTCAGCAAAAATTTGTCAAATCTGCTCCAATTTTTTGTCTGATTTTCTCAACTTTTTGGCATAATTTCTGACAAAAATTCGCCTACTTTATCTGGAATTTGCCATTTTTAAGCCTAAATTTGTCAAATTTGTGCTGATTTTCACAATTTTTTTTTCTTAAATATGGGTCCCAAATCGTATCAATTTTGTTAGCTTAATTGGCAACTTTCTTGATTTTCTAGAATTTCCGCTACTTTTTTGCCTAATTTTTTGATAAAATTATGATAAATTTGACTGGAATTAAGCTTAAATTTTGTAGAATTTTTGCCTATTTTTTAAAACTTTTTTTTGGAAAAATGCTCTGATTTTCGTAAATTTTACAGAATTTTTCGAGATTTTTACAAAATTAAATCGATTTTCAATTTTTTTGAGTCAATTTTACCGAAATTTCATCAAAATTTGGTCGAAAATCATCACTTTTTGCCACATTTTTTGCCAAAATCATACTCCATTTTTCCTAATTTTTTCACTCATAAATCCCTCAAAAAACCCTCTCCCATCCTACTACAGTATCCCCATAAAACTAAAAGCCTCATAATCTAAAAGTACCCCATCTCAAAATTGATGAATGATGATTGAAAACATCGGCTCATTTGTGCTCGAAAAACTGCTGTAATATTGGCAATTTGCCAACCGCCTACGCTTTCTCGGAGCAAGCAAGAAAAAAACGTTTTTTTTGCGCGGCACACCGACTCACTCTTTGTTGCATTCTGTGCTCTTTAATCAAACATTGCTCCGCGTTCACTCTGACCTTTACACGTAAGCTGGCGACACACTTGAGACATGAGAGATGCAAGACTCATAGATTCATAGAATTCTATGATTCTATGGTCATAGATCCATAGATCCGAAAAGCGAGGAGGGAGAAGATCTATGAGGTCATAGAACCTAGGATATATGCATAGAATACATATTGAATATAGTCAAAGAACGTACGGTTCTATGAATGAATATGACATACATAGCTTCATGGCATCTGAAGAGGATCTATGCATAGAACCTTCTTTCAGTGTTTGGTTCTATGCATAGAACTTTTATCTATGACAATGATCGCAAAATTTTTTTATCATAAATTCATAGATTCATAGATCTAGAAAACGAGGAGGGAGAAGATCTATGAAGTCATAGAACCTAGGATCCATGCATAGAATACATATTGGATATAGTCATAGATCTTCTAGTCCTATGAATGGATACAACATAGCTTCGGAAGATTCATAGATTCATAGATTCATAGGTTCATAGATTCATAGATTCATAGATTCATAGATTCATAGATTCATAGATTCATAGATTCATAGATTCATAGATTCATAGATTCATAGATTCATAGATTTATAGATTCATAGATTATTAGATTCATAGATTCTATGGTTCATAGATCCTCGAGTTCTATGACTCATAGATCTTCGAGTTCTATGCTTCATAGACTTATAGCTCCATAGAATTCTATGATTCTATGACCATAGAACCGGCATAGAACTTACTAATGATATCCTCCCATTTCTGCTGATAATCGGGTAACTCGTCATTTCCTGATGTTGAGTTGGTATGGTCGAACGCCTTGAAATGCAAGGGATCGAACTTTTTGACGATGTGATGACCGTGTCGGGATTCTGAAAGTACAGAATTGGGTTACTGTAGTTGTGGGGTACTGTACCTTCTGTAGTTGGATCAACAAGTGGCTCAACTGTATGGATACCAGATGGGAGAGCGAGGAGACCAAACTGAAAAGATTAGAGGTTTAGAGAATCATAGATTTTGAATCTATGCACAGATCTAGTCATAGATCCATAGAATCTCAATTCCTCTGATTCTATGCATAGAACTTCAAAGCAAAGAAGTTTTTTGATTCTATGCATAGAACTTGTCATAGAACCGCAATTCACCAGCTTCTATGCATAGAATCAGCCGTAGATCCATAGAATCGCAGTCTTTTTTCAAATTCTATCCATAGAACTATTCATAGATTCATAGAATCAGAATCAACTAGAATCACAAGTCATAGATTCATAGAATCACGGTTGTTCTGATTCTATGCATAGAATTAGCCGTAGACCCATAGAATCGCAGTCTTTTTTTTCAAATTCTATGCATAGATCTTGTCATAGATCCATAGAACCAGAATCAATTAGAATCAAAAGTCATAGATTCATAGAATCACGTCTGGTCTGATTCTATGCATAGAATCAGCCGAAGATCCATAGAATCTCAGTTTTTCCGAATTCTATGCCTAGAACTTGTCATAGATCCATAGAATCAGAATCAACTAGAATCACAAGTCATAGATTCATAGAATCACGTCTGGTCTGATTCTATGCATAGAATCAGCCGAAGATCCATAGAATCTCAGTTTTTCCGAATTCTATGCCTAGAACTTGTCATAGATCCATAGAATCAGAATCAACTAGAATCACAAGTCATAGATTCATAGAATCACGTCTGGTCTGATTCTATGCATAGAATCAGTATTAGATTCATAGAATCAGAATCAGCATAGAATCACAAATCATAGATTCATATAACCGCAGGTGCTCTGATTCTATGCATAGATATTCCCATAGATCCATAGATACTCACCAATCCCTCACTCGGATCACATAGATTAACAATACTATGCTGCTCCACACCCTGTACATGTGCTCGATATATGCAATCCGCATCCGACTTGGCGATCCGTCCCCGCACCGCGTCACCCTCACCATCCAGGTACAGTACCATTGGTGAATAGTTGGAATTGGCGAAGTGTGGGATGGTCCTGGAATTGGTGGTGGTGTGATATATATATGGCGGATCCACACCACTTACTTATTATGTGAATCCGGTATCTGATTCCATTGGTGCAGGTGGACCCGGTACACGGCATCGTCGGACCGGAGCCTGATGTGGCATGAGTGGCCGCAATCGCGCGCCATCGCATATCGACGGTGGGGCGCGATTGCAGTGGCGACGCCACGTGGCGCACGCTTCTGAATGTGTTGACGGTCGATGGTGAAGACGCCGTTGTCGAGTTGGTATCGTGTGTGTTGCACTGACACGCCTGGAATGAGAACTTGTAGAATCATAGAATCATGGAATCGTAGATCTCTAGATAGTTCTATGCATAGAACCAATCCTAGATTCATAGAATCGAAGTTAAGCTACGTAGATAGAACTGTTCATAGATTTATAGAATCCCAGTGGATTTGCATAGAATTAGTCATATCGCTATATCGAAATTATCTCAATCTATGCATAGAACTGGCATAGAATGACGATTTTTCTCATTCTATGCAAATAGTCACAGACCCCTGGAATCACAACTTTTCTGATTTTCATATCATAGATCCATAGAATCAAAGTGTTAGAAATAGTCACAAATCCATAGAATCACGATTTAGAACCATAGAATCGCGGAATCATAGATCAATATTTCCATAGATCCATAGATCCATAGATTCATCCATAGATCCTTAGATCCATAGAACTTTCAAAGACTCACCTGAGTACTTGGCCCTGGAATTGAGCACATCGTTCTGACTGGTGATTGCGCCACTTGCCTCGGTTCTTCCATACGCGTCTGGAAAAAACGTTTTTTTGAAGAGATGTAACTCGGCCGAAAATCAATATTTTCATATGATTTTGGATTTTTTTGGGTAGAAAATTTGTGGAGCTTCAAAATATGTGGCGATATGTTATAGGTTGAATTTTAGATTTGTCGGGAAATTTGATTTGAAAAAGGAGAATTTTTGAAAAAAAATTTTTTTTGAAAATTTTAAAGTGCCATTTTGAATCGATGTAACTTTGCTGAAAATCAAGATTTTCACCTGATCTCGAAATTTTGGGATAGAAAATTTTCAGGGCTTCAAAATAAGTGGTCACATAATATAGTTGGAATTTAAGATTGTGCTGAAAATCCGGACTGAAAATTTCTGATTCCAAAAAAACTTCAAAAAAAATTTTTTTTCGCAATTTTTCTTTAAAAATTTCATGTCAAAGTTTTTCTTGTTTAGTTTCATTTTAAAGCTTGAAAACTCAGCTTTTCAAAACATTTTAGATTTTTCAAAAATCTTAATTTTCAGCAGAGATATGCTCCTTTAAAGATGCTCCATTTTTCAAATTTTTCGATTTTGGTGATTTTTAGGCAATTTTAGGCCTAAAGATAGGCGTCTTGGGTCAAAATTTTGCGAAAAATTTGAATTTTCATATGAAAATGAGCAAAAACTTACATAAAACGGAGCAAACGAGGGCAGAGAGTAGAATGAGGACGAGCGAGGCAGCAGTTGTGGCGACGATGGGCAACTGCAGCAGGCGGTGACGGCCGGAGCGCATGCCAGCTCGAAATCGGCCGACGGCGACGACGACGTCACTGGCCGAAGATTGAGTTGATTTTGGGTGGTGGCTGATGGTGGATGGGTCAGCGATTGTGGTGTGGTGTCGTTTGGTGGATTGGTGTTGGTGTGATTTGGGTGTTGGTGGAGAAGTTTGGTGATGATGTGGTGGTGGTGGCAATGATTTGGCGACTCGACAAGAGCATCACAAACTGCAAAAAAAGTTTTATTTATAAAAAAATAGTTTTTTTTCAGTTTATTCGAAAAATTCCACTTTTTCCAAAAAAATTTTTTGCCTCAAATTTTCCCAAAAAAAAATTTTTTTTCAAAATATTTCAAGTTTGGCCTCAATTTGAAGCTTGAAAAATTATCTTTTCAAAAATTTTCAGATTTTTGAAAAATTCCAATTTTCAGGATAGTTATGCGCCTTTAAAGATTTTCACATTTTTCGAAATTTTCAACTTTTTTGGATTCAAATGAAAAAAAAACATTCGAAAAACTTTTGGAAACGGTTTTAAACCTAATTTTTCAGAATCCTTGGGGTCAGTCTAGTCGGGTCCAAAAAAATTCTATGATATTCTATGATCTACTATCAGGTTCTATGCCAACAGAAATGAAGTTCTATGATCATAGATCCTCAAATTCTATGGATTTCCTAGGTTCTATGGAAGTTCTATGGTCTTTTAACAGTTTCTATGATCGTAGAACCTCAAATTCTATGAAATTCTATGGGAGTTCTATGATCTACTCTCAGGATCTATGATAATACTAAATCGAGTTCTATGGTCATAGATCCTCATGGTTTCCCAGATTCTATGGAGCTCTATAATCATAGATCTCAAAATGGTATGAGATTCTATGAACTTCCAAGGACCTATGGAAGTTCTATGATGTGCTTTCAGGTTCTATGCCCATAGAACTTTAAAATTCAGTTCTATGACTCTAAAGCTTTCTGAAATCTTTAATTAAGGTTCTATGCATAGACCTTCACTTCTATGGATCTCAAAAAAACATTCATAGAACTCAACTACAGTACCCTACAATGTTCTATGACCATAGAACTTCATAGAACTCATAGAACCTCATAGAACTCCATAGAACTTCATAGAGCTCCATTGAACTATCATAGAACTATCATAGAACTTCAAAAAACTCATAGAACTCCATAGAACTCCATAGAACTTCCCTAAACAAATCTAAACAAATCAAAAAAAAAAGTTGCGACGATGGAGCACAAAAGTGGACTCGACGCGAGGCATAGACATTCGAGACCGCGATTTGTCAACACTAAAGATTCCTCGTTTTTGTTGCGTCGTCGTGGTGTTCCGCCGATTGAGTTTCACACGTATTGACCGAGAATAGTTTTTTTTTTCGATGATTCGCACTTTTTTGTAATCAAAATGATATCATCATTTGTTGCACTTTTGAGGATCTATGGTCGAAAGTTCTATGAAGTATCTATGAATAGATTTGAAGTTCTATGGTCACGAAGCTTGGTTCTATGCATAGAATTGTGATATTTAGACGTTCTATGGTTCTATGAAGTTCTATGAATAGATTGAAGTTTCTGGAAGTTCTATGGTCACGAAGCTTGGTTCTATGCATAGAATCGTTCTCTTGGGAAGTTCTGTGGATTCTTAGTTCTATGCTGATCTATGAAGATCTATGGTTCTATGAAAATCTATGATCTATGACATCACAGTTTTCAGTTTTATGCATAGATACATTGCTCTTATAAGGTTCTATGAATTTTATGTATGTAACATCAGTTCTATGGAAGGTTCTATGGTTCTATGAAGTTCTATGAAAATCTATGAATCAGTTCTATGGAATTTTTTTCACAAAAATGATATTGTTGGATTCTATGAAATTCTACGCCCATAGAATCTCAATCAAAATACAGTTCTATGGCTATATACAAGGATCCTAAGGTTCTATGGAGTTCTATGATTATAGATACTTAGATACTCAAGTTCTATGAAATTCTACGGATTCTATGGTTCTATGACCTAATATCAGGTTCTATGAGCATAGATCCTGAAATTCTATGAACTTTCCAGATTCTATGCTCATAGAACTTTTCAATTGGTCACAGTTCTCAAGATTCTATGGAACCTGATGTCTCAGTTCTATGCATAGATCTGAACTTCCATAGAACTTCAGTTCTATGCCCATAGATCTCCACTACAGTACCCCTCAAAACAAGGTTCTATGCCCCAAAACCTCAAATTCTATGCCATCCCCACCCTCACTCAATCATAATTCTATGCCCCCCATAAACCCCATAAATCAACATACCTCATAAACTCACTGCTCACAAATATGGGATAGGATTAATCTGATATTCTATATACCCAACTCCTTCTTCAGTTCCTTCTTCTTCTCTGCAAAAAAAAAATTCTATGAAAAAGTGGGCGGAGCCGTCGCAAAAAACACATCATTTTGGCGAAGGAGCTACGAGTAAAATCTACAAGGGGGGGGGGGGGGGAGGTTTAGGTTTAGGTTTACAAATATACACACACACACGTAAAAAATCTTTCGCTGATTTCGTCTCGCCTGATAAGAGATAGAGAGACGGGCAAAAGCACCAACAACTGACGCAATTGAAACATGGAAGAAGTAGTGGGGGGAGGAGGACACGGACATACGGCAAAAAATGGGGGCGGAGTCTTAGGTTTAGCAGAGAGATGGGAGAGATGTTCGAATGGGAGAGAGAGAGAGGGTTTTTTTGATATTGGAACTCTTGGTGGTGGGGGAAATGGGATTGGGAGAAGGAAAAATTGGGGATTCTATGATTGGGGATCTATGGGAGGAGGTTCTATGATTTCAAAAAAGTGAGGTTCTATGGAAATCTATGGAAGTGGGTTCTATGATTTTACGGTATATGATTCTATGGAGCTCTAGAGATTCTAGGGATCTATTGAATTGAAGTTCTATGATTCTATGGAATTGAAGATCTATGATTCTATGAAATTGAAATTCTATGATTTCAAAAATGTGAGATTCCATGGAATTCTATGCGAGTAGATTCTATGATTCTATGGAATCGAAGTTCTATGATTTCAAAAATATGCGATTCTATGAAATTCTATGCGAGTAGATTCTATGGTTCTATGAGGATCTATGGAAGTAGGTTCTATGGTTCTATGGTTCTATGATTATATGGAATAGAAGTTCTATGCTTTTTAAAATTGTCATTTTTTGAAACTTGATAGATGTAGGTTCTATGGATTCTATGGAAGGAAATTCTATGCAGTTGAATTCTATGGATTCTATGAATAGAGGATCTATGATTCTATGAAGTTTTGGAAAGATCTATGGATTCTATGGTTCTATGAAAATAGCTTTTCCAAAGTTCGATGAAATTCAGTTCTATGGTTTTCCGAGTAGCGGTTCTATGAAATTCTATGGACATAAGTTCTATGGATTCTATGAAACTGGGGTGTTTGAATTCTATGGTTCTATGGTAATATTTTTTCAAGGTTCTATGGATTAGGCTACTTCACAGTTCTATGGATTTTATGATTCTATGAATCAAGGTTCTATGGATCTATGAATTTGAATTCTATGAAATTTCTCTATGACAGGTTCTATGATTCCTAAATATGGCAGGAACACAATTCTATGAAAAACCCATTCCGCCAAAGTTCTATGATTCTATGAACCGTATCGTTGAGTAAAGGTTCTATGATACAGTATACCTAATGATGCGATAAGTAATTGAGTATTATGATCTACCAAACAATAACACATTAATAGTATCTCATAGATTTTCCGACCAGTTTACCGGAGGAAAAAGAAAAAGTGGGGGAAAATCAACGAATGAAAGGCTGATGGAAAGTGATAAGAGGGAAGGAATTCTATGAGCCATAGATCATAGAACCATAGAATTATAGAAGCATAGAATTAGGAGGAAGGAGGAAGTTGGGTAGTTCTATGGCATAGAAATAGAAGAAAGTGGCGTAGAATCATAGAATTGAAAGTTTGTAGGTTCATAGATTCATAGAATCCTGGAAAGTAGAGTTCTATGTCATAGAATCATAGAACAGATGATTATAGATTCATAGAATTACAAGTTGGATGGCATAGAACTAGCATAGAACTAGGATTGGGAGGGCATAGAATCATAGAATCCGGGAAAGGGAGTTTGAAGTTCTATGCCATAGAATCATTGAATTGAAAGGGAAACAATGGTACTAACATAGAAGTAGGAAGCTTATGTGATTGAAATCATAGAACCAGCATAGATCTATGGTCAGCAAGTCCATAGATCCATAGAATCATGAGGTTCTATGCCATAGAACCATAGAGCTACAAAATCGAATAAAACTACTTTAAGAAATATCATAGAACCTTTCATAGATCCATAGAACTGAAACTCGGATACCATAGAATCACAATTTTGGTAAACTTATCTAACAAGTTTCATAGAACCATCCATAGATCTATGGAAGGAGTCCATAGAACTTTCATAGATCCAGGGCAGGAGTTCAGAGAACCATAAAATCTAAAACTATAAAAAAACTTATCTAACAAGTTCCATAGAACCATCCATAGATCTATGGAAAGAATCCATAGAACTGGCATAGATCTATGGAAGGAGTCCATAGAACCATAGAACTTTAAGAAACTAACAAGATTCATAGAACCATCCATAGATCTATGCATAGAACCATAGAATGACCACTACCAACTCCAACTTCCACTCACACACAACTGCACACACACAAAAAAAGCAACTCGACTAGAGATTACAGTCCCCCCGCTTCCACCTCTCTATTTGTTGTGCTCGCGAAAACTTTTTGGTAATCCCTCTGTCTGCGTCTCTCACTCTCGCACACTCTCTCGCCTCCGTCTCGATGAGAAATGCAACATTGGCCGGCAAAGAGCACCCAAAACCAAAATTCTATGGCCATAGAATCTGTGGATTCTATGCTTCTATGGTTCTATGACCATATAACCATAGAACCAATAATTGACACATTTTTCTTGAGAGAACACTTTTTTTGGAATGGCCTCGAAATATGTAGAAACCATAGAATTCTGGTCATTAAACGAATTAATTAACCGTGAATGAGATGAGAATTCCTTTAGTTGGAGGTGTGAAATGATGAGATTCTATGGGTTCTATGGAACGAGTTCTATGGTTCTATGGTAGAATGTAGGGAGATGGAGGTGTAGGTTCTATGGTTCTATGATAGTGTGTAGAGCAAGGAAGTTGAAAGTTCTATGGTTCTATGGATCAGATTTTAGGAATCTATGATAGTTGAACAGTTCTATGGAAGTATGATAGTATATAGGAAGATGGAGTTTGATATCTATGGTTCTATGAAACAAGTTCTATGGACCTATGGTAGGGTGTATGGAGATGGAGCTGGAGGTTCTATGGATTCTATGGACCCGTTTTTAAGGATCTATGATTGTTGAACAGTTCTATGGATCTATGATAATCTGTAGAAAGATGGAGTTGGTGGTTCTATGGTTCTATGGTAGTTTGTAGGAGGATGGAGTCGGAGGTTCTATGGATCAATTTTCAGGGATCTATGATAGTTGAATAGTTCTATAGTTCTATGAATCGAATTTTTGAGATCTATGATAGTATGACATGAGTTCTAAGGATCTACGGTAGTAGAGATCTATGATTCTATGGATCAAAAACCAAAGATCTATGATTCTATGGTTCAGGTTCTACAAAGTTCTTTGGATCTATGATAGTAGGAAATGGAATGTATTCATAGATCTATGGTTCTATGAATCACATTTTGCTGATCTATGATGGTTACTAGAATTCTATGGATCTATGAAAATATTTTGCAGTATAGAGTTGGAGGTTCTATGGTTCAATGGATCAAATTTCAGGAATCTATGATACTAGTTTTTTCAATTCTATGACATAGTCTTCAGTTCTATGACCCATTTTCTACAATTCTATGAATCTATGGATACTAGTTCTATGATTCTATGGAATGCGGATAAGGGCAAACACAAAAGCTCTTGCAAAACAAAATCATCATTTTTCCTCCGAAAAGTGCAAAAATGGCAACACACACAGCACACAGAACCGGCCGGTGGGGATGGAGAAGGAATGGAAGGGGGAGGAGTACTTGATTTGTGTTCTTTATTCGTCAGTTTTGGTGATTTTTGGAGATCGTTGGGGGGGGGGGGGGGTTGGATCTAAACCTAAAGGATGGACTTAAACCTAAAGATGCAGGAAGATGGATATAAGCCTAAAGGTTTGGAGGAAAAGGGACATAAACCTAAAAATGTTTGGAAAATAAACTTAAAGCAAATGAATAGAGAAAGATGGACATAAACCTTTACAAAACGAAGGTGGTAGGACTAAGCCTATAAAATGGAGATGGAGCTAAACCTAAATAAAAAACATAGATGAACATAAATCTAAAAAACTGTAGCTAGATACACTTAAACCTAAAAAATTGTATGAAGATGGAGCTAAACCTAAAAAGTGGAAGTAGATGGAGCTAAACCTAAATAATGAAAATAGATGGAGTTAGACCTAAAGGATAGAATTAGATGGACGTAAATCTAAAGGATGGAGAAGGATGGAATTAAGCCTCAAAGTGTAGGAAATCAACTGAACTTAAACCTTAAAAAGTGGAAGGGAATGGAGCTAAACCTAGAAATGAAGGCAGATGGATCTAAACCTAAAGGGTGGATTTGGATTGACCTAAACCTTAAAAATGGAAAAAGAAGGGCTCAAACCTAAAAAAAATGGAGAAAGATGGAGCTAAACCTAAATAATTAAGGTAAACCCAAAAAAACGGAAGAAGATGGACTTAAACCTAAAAGTAGTAGAAGGATGGCTGAAAACGTTCTATGGTTCTATGCCTCTTAATTCTATGATTCTATGCCATAGATCTGCCCTTTCATCTCCATCCAAACTGGTTGTAACTTTTACAATTTGGAAGAAATGCGATATTCCGATATTCCCTCTGCATGTTGTAAATAGTACAAGGGAACCATTTTACAACAAGCGAGAGAGTGTGCAGACGAAGAGACGCAGACATAGAGGTCAAATCAAAAAACCAAAAAAAATTGGATGTATATAGTGGGTGTAATTGAACCCATTTAGACAAATTGAGTCTAGATTTGGTCAGTCTCCAACAAAAATTTTTTTTTGGTCGAAATGTCCAGATGAAGAATTTTTTTTTTGAAAAAGTGCAAAAGTGCAGATGGAACAGGTGGATGGATGTTTACATTGAAATGTAGACTATATATGTTATAGATACCAGGTGGGCCATAGATGTGGTGCGGGGCGGCACATACATACACACACCCGATGTTCTATGGTGATGGCGTCATAGATATTGTTGTTTTGGTGTGATGGTGTGAAGCATAGAACTTGGGAAGGAGGTCATAGAACTGAAGATGGATAGGCATAGAACCATAAAAGTAAGGGCGACTATTTGTGGATCTATGGCATAGAACTGAAAATGGAGAGCATAGAATTTGGGAGGAGCCATAGAACTAGAAGTTGATAGCCATAGAATTATCAACAGGAGGCATAGAATCACGGAACAACGGGAGATCTATGGCATAGAATCATAGAATGGGAGATGGAGAGCATAGAACTTGGAATGGATAGTCATAGAACTGAAAAATAAGAGATCATAAAACTAGAAAAAGCATAGAATTGCGAATGGATAGTCATAGAACTGAAACATATAGGATCATAGAATTTCTTGGGGGGGGGGGGGGGGGAAGTCATAGAACCATAAAACTTTGAGATATCATTGGAAAATCTATGGCATAGAACTAAAAATGGACAGTCATAGAATCATAGAACTAAAACAGAAAATCATAGAATTAAATATAGACAGCATAACTATAGATGAAGAGTCATAGAATCTCTGATAGGTTGGGCATAGATTCATAGAATTTCAGACATAGAACATAATATTCATAGCTCCTAGATTCAAATGCATAGAATTTCTTTAAATCATAGATCCAAGCTCCATAGAATCATAGATCTCAGAATCAAAATATCAAAAAGTTCCATAGAATCTATGAAGGATGTCATAGATCCAAGAATCTATGGCATAGAACTCCATAGAATAGTCCACCTCATAGAACCATAGAACTAATAAAAAAGTGGTTCATAGTTCAAAATCGTATAGCTTCTGGCGAGCAGCCGGCTCGGGGCTCGGGGTCCCTGGCTCCGGGCGGGAGCACTCCTCCCACCGAGCCAAGCAAGAAGGGAGGAGGAGGTTAGGAGCAAAAAGAAACATATTAGATGGTGTTAGGAAGGAGGGGGATGGATGGACACACTCCTTCGTATCTCTTTCGGAGGAGGAGGAGGGATGGAGGGAGGAGATGGAGAACGGATGGAGGAGGGGGGACATCGACAGATGTGTGTGATATGGCAGAATGGAATTGTATATATGAGGATGTAGGAGTTGGTACGATTCGAACAGGTGCAAAAATTGTCTGCGATGTTGTTGTAATATGATAGTATACCATAGGGAGGAGCTATAAACAAGAGGATCTATGCACCATAGAACTAAAGTTCTATGGTGCATAGATCTATGAAACTATGGACTTGAGGAGATATGAATCTATGAATTTGAGGATCTATGAATTATAGAAATTAAGGATCTATGAAAAACAGTATCTATGAGAAGGCAAGAACTCGAGGATCTATGAATCTATGAATCTATGAATGTAAGAACTCGAGAATCTATGAATCTATGAATCTATGAATCTATGAATCTATGAATCTATGAATCTATGAATCTATGAATCTATGAATCTATGAATCTATGAATCTATGAATCTATGAATCTATGAATCTATGAATCTATGAATCTATGAATCTATGAATCTATGAATCTATGAATCTATGAATCTATGTAACTTCTTCCTCTCCGTTTTTTGCACTTTTTTCATCTGTTCAGGTCGACTAATGTATCAATTTCGCAGGTTTTTACGTAGAAAAGTGACCGATGCGAAAAGTGAAATGGGTTGAGAGAAAAGAGAAAAGTGTATAATATATATTGTTTTTTTTATTCACCATGTGTGTTTGGATAGGGCAGTGATCGATTAGCTAGATTCATAGATTCATAGATTCATAGATTCATAGATTCATAGATTCATAGATTCATAGATTCATAGATTCATAGATTCATAGATTCATAGATTCATAGATTCATAGATTCATAGATTCATAGATTCATAGATTCATAGATTCATAGATTTATAGATTCATAGATTCATAGATTCATAGATTCATAGATTCATAGATTCATAGATTCATAGATTCATAGATTCATAGATTCATAGATTCATAGATTCATAGATCCATAGATTCATAGATTCATAGATCCATAGATTCATAGATTCATAGATTCATAGATTCATAGATTCATAGATTCATAGATTCATAGATTCATAGATTCATAGATTCATAGATTCATAGATTCATAGATTCATAGATTCATAGATTCATAGATCCGTAGATTCATAGATTCATAGATTCATAGATTCATAGATTCATAGATTCATAGATTCATAGATCCATAGATTCATAGATTCATAGATTCATAGATCCGTAGATTCATAGATTCATAGATTCATAGATCCATAGATTCATAGATTCATAGATTCATAGATCCGTAGATTCATAGATTCATAGATTCATAGATCCATAGATTCATAGATTCATAGATTCATAGATCCGTAGATTCATAGATTCATAGATTCATAGATTCATAGATTCATAGATTCATAGATTCATAGATTCATAGATTCATAGATTCATAGATCCGTAGATTCATAGATTCATAGATTCATAGATTCATAGATCCATAGATTCATAGATTCATAGATTCATAGATTCATAGATTCATAGATTCATAGATTCATAGATCCATAGATTCATAGATTCATAGATTCATAGATCCGTAGATTCATAGATTCATAGATTCATAGATTCATAGATTCATAGATTCATAGATTCATAGATCCATAGATTCATAGATTCATAGATTCATAGATCCGTAGATTCATAGATTCATAGATTCATAGATTCATAGATTCATAGATTCATAGATTCATAGATTCATAGATTCATAGATTCATAGATTCATAGATTCATAGATTCATAGATTCATAGATTCATAGATTCATAGATTCATAGATTCATAGATTCATAGATTCATAGATTCATAGATTCATAGATTCATAGATTCATAGATTCATAGATTCATAGATTCATAGATTCATAGATTCATAGATTCATAGATTCATAGATTCATAGATTCATAGATTCATAGATTCATAGATTCATAGATTCATAGATTCATAGATTCATAGATTCATAGATTCATAGATTCATAGATTCATAGATTCATAGATTCATAGATTCATAGATTCATAGATTCATAGATATCATAGATTCATAGATTCATAGATTCATAGATTCATAGATTCATAGATCTATTCAACGTATATATGCCGGAAACTGGAAAGGTATTTGGGAAAAGATAAACAAAAAGGTGGCTGTTTTGTTTATTTGAACTGTCCCGAAATGAAAGCGTTCACAATTTTTTTTTGTCAAAAAATCCCGCTTTTTTGAGTGTTTTTGCGGAAAATTTTTGTGATCTCAAAAAAATTTCAAGGTCAGAAAAAATTTTGGGATTTTTTTGAAATTGCCAGACAGCAAAAAGTATAATACACAGGAAACCGCGAAAATGGCGAAAAAGGTGGATATTATGATAAGGATCTTATCACAAGGGCATTTGGTGGAGGAAGTGGGAGGAGGAAGGACATGATAGGGATCTATGGTTCTATGGATTTGAATTATATGATTCTATGGAGGTTCTGTGAAGTTCTATGAAGTTCTATGACTAGAGGTTCTATGAAATTCTATAAACCGAAAAATAGAAGAAGGTTCTGTGAAATTCTATGGAACCTTTTGAGGTTCTATGAAGTTCTATGACTAGAGGTTATATGAAATTCTATGAAACCAAATTTCAAGGTTCTATGAAGTTCTATGATTTTTTGAGATTCTATGAGGTTCTATGTCAGCCAAAGGTCAAGGATCTATGAAATTCTATGAACCCAAGAATAGAAGGTTCTATGAAATTCTATGAAATACTATGAAACCAAATGCTGAGGATCTACGGAGTTCTATGATTTTTGAGGTTCTATGAATTCTATGAAATGAAGTTCTATGATTATAGGTTCTATGAAAGTTCGAACTGGCAGAAATTGGTTGTATGAAATTCTATGAAACCAAGCGCTGTGGATTCATGAAATTCTATGATTTTTAGGTTCTATGAGTTCCAGTCCTATGACTATGAATTCTATGGAATTCAGTTCTATGAAATTCTATGAAGCTAAAAGTTGCGGATTTTTGAGGTTCTATGGAAAAAAATGGCGTTCTATGATTTCAGGATCTATGAAATTCTATGAAAACAGGTTCTATGAAACTTCATGTGAGCGAAAGTTGAGGATCTATGAAGTTCTATGAAAAAAAAACAGAATTTCTATGATTTTTTTTCAGAATCTATGAAATTCTATGCCAACAATCTAGAGAGTTCTATGAAGTTCTATGAAATCAGCGGTAATCAATTTATGAAGTTCTATGAAAATTTCACACAAGTTCTATGATTTCTCAAGGTTCTATGATTCCAGGTTCTATGATAATCCAATGGAATCAATCGAGAATATTCTTCAAATCTATGATCATTCAAAAAAACCAAAACTGACCACCAACAACAATGCGAAATTGGTCGGCGAGACAAAAAAGTGTCTCTCTCTCAAATTAGCATAATCCACTCCACTCTCAAAACATACACCCGTCCACCATTTTGGTGTGACTGGTCACCACCAAAAAATTGGCAACACGTATCCGGTGTCCTTGAATGTTCGCCCCCATCTGCCTCCCCTAGGCACCTGGCACATCATTCCTGATTAGCCTTTAGGTTTAGTTTGAAATGGATGGAATGGATGGAGTAAGTTGGATGGAGAAGAAGGAACTAAGACCATATGGTGGAGGATGTGTGTTTTTTGACAAACACACATGCACTTTTACTACTTGGACGGAGAGAATGCTTGTTTATTGGTTTTGCAAGGAAATATGGGATGGAGGATGGAATGGTGAGAATTCTTAGGAGTTAGATAAGTTAGGTTTAGAATCGTCTGGAGTTAAACCTAAAATGGTAGGAAGGTCAATTGAAATTGAAGATGTCTAGACTGAAAAGTTTTGAAAAATCAGGCTGATGCGTGAAAATTGACCAGCCAAATTAGCTGACAGGCCTAAAGCTAGCTGGTATAGACTAATTGCCAGGCTTAACAAAATAATGAAATACGCCAGAAATTAGAATGACAAGCCTAACAAGCCTAAATCACCGACAAGCCTAACTAAGTAGATGACCAGCCTGACAAGCCTAACTATGAAAGTTGACAGGCCTTACAGGCCTGACAGTTGCTAAGATTGTATCTGACATGAGAAACAAATATTCTTAACAACATTGGTTAGTATGACATGCCTGAGAAGCCTGAAATTTCTAACTACCAACCTGACAAGCCTGAAGTACCTAAAATCCTGATAAGCCACTGACAAGCCTAACAAACCTCGATCTACCAACTTGACAAGCCTGACAAGCCTAACTAACAAGGATACAAGCCTGACAAGCCTAAAAACATTTGAAATCTTGAAATTCCAAGAAAATCTGACGATTCTGATAGGAATCAAGTGTCTTACAAGCCTAACAAGCCTCGATCTACCTATTAGCCTGACAAGCCTGAAAAGCCTGAAGGCCTAACACGCCTAAGGTTCTTACAGGCCTGATAAGCCATGAAGTTTCTGAAACTTTGGAGACATTCAACATTCCTTCTGCCAAGCCTGACTCGCCTGAACCCTGACAAGCCTAACACGCCTAAGGTTCTCACAGGCCTGACAAGCCTACAGTACCTACCATCCTACATTACACTATAAGCTCTACAATCCTAAGTCGTCTTCACAAACCAGTCAAACCATATGCAATCCTCCCCCTCCTCCCCCACTCTCAACACAATAATGTTGTGTGAAATCTGGGATCAAAACAGGAGGGCGACAGACGGCAAAAAGTAATAAAAAAGTGTTGCGATGCGTCGTTTAACACCTGAAGGAGCCCGTAAGGTGCAAATGATAAGGCACAATATATATTAAAACAATAGTAAAACGGTTGTACAGTTGGAAACATGTATGTGGAGGGATGGAAACAACAAAATTCATCGGGGGCAAATAAACATATTGTTATGCAATTGTAATATACATTTTTATGTAGTTTTACATGGTGATGGGAACTTTTTTTGGAGGGGCGCGATGTTGTTACAACTGTGGAGAGGCGTATGTGTATATATCATGATGAATTGAGTGTAATATACGCCGGGAATAGATTTAGGGGGAAATGGAATGGTTTAGGTTATTTAAAGCTAAGGAATTTTAGATATTTGGGGGTGAGCAATTTGATGGGGAATGATACAGTTTTCTCTTGGAAGAAACAAGGGGAGTTTTAGGAAGAGTGCTAACTTTTGAAAATTTCAGCCTAAGGATCGTCCCAGGCATAGAATTAAGGATTTATCAAGAACCTAAAAGTTTCAGTATAAAGACGACAAGATAGAAGGAAAGTGTCAACTACAAAAATGTTGAAAATTGAATTTGACATATCCCACAAAAATTTGGAGAAGATACATCAACTTTGAGGAAATTCAGCCTGTGGATCGTCTCAGGATCATAGTTAAAGTTTTTGAAGCACCTAAGAGTATCAGTATGAAGATGACAAGGTAGAAGAAAGTTTTCAACTACAAAAATGTTTAGAATTCAATTTTACATATGCTACGAAAATATAGGAAAGATCCGTTAACTTTAAAGAAATTGAGCCTGAGGATTGTGTCAAGCTTACAGTCAAGGCTTTCTAAAAGAGCAAAGCGCTCAATATGAAGATGTAGAGATAGAGAAAAAGTTTCAACTACAAAAGTGTTTAGAATTGTATCTTACATATGCCACATAAATTTGGGAAAGATTGGTTGATTTTGAAGAAATTTAGCTTGAAGGTTTTCTGTAGAAGTGTGATGGCCGTGAAGAATTGAGTGTAATATACGCCGGGAATAGATTTAAGGGAAATATTGTTAAGGTTGTTTAATGCTAAGGAATTTTAGATATTTGTTGTTGAGCATTTGATAGAGAATGATAACGTTTTCTCTTGAGAAAAAATAACAGTGGAAGGGATTTTTTAAGGATTGACACGTTTCAGCATGAAGCTGAAGAGCTACAAGAAAAATTTCAACTACAAAAATGTTAAGAATTGAATTTTTCATACGCCACAAAAATTTGGGGAAGATTCGTTGATTTTTAAGAAATTTAGCCTAAGGATCATCTTAAGCTTGTAGTTAAAAGTTTCCTAAGCAGCTAAATGTTTCAGTATAAAGATGACTAGATAGAAATAAAGTATCAACTACAAAAATGTTAAGAATTGAATTTTACACAGGCCACGAAAACTTGGGAGAGATTCGTTGATTTTGAAGAAATTTAGCCTAAGGATCGTCTCAGGCTTAAAATTAGGATTTTCTGATTCACCTTAGCGTATCAGTATGAAGATGAGGAGATAGAAGAAAAGTGTCAACTATGAAAATGTTTAGAATTAAAATTCACAGATGTGACAAAAATATCAAAATGATTCATCATCAATTGTCAAAACGGCTTAATTTTAACAATATTTAGGCCTAAATGAGCACAAAGTGTTTTCTTGACAATAGAAAAGTTGGTTGTGTCCACTCTACTATTATACATTCGTAATACAAATCAATGATAATGTTCCACTCAACTACTGATAAGCTGATAAATTGATATTGGTCGCCACCGCTCAATTTCGTAATTGACCACTTTTTGCAGAAAAATATGGGAAAACGCGTTTTTAATGATTATTTCGAAAAGTTGGGAAATTTACGAAAGATGAACTCGAAAAAAGAACGGAAAACACAAAATTGTGGAAAAAATGGGCGCCAAATGGCTTATCAGGAGAGTTGGAAATGGGCTGCGTTTATCAATTTTTTGGGCTGGTGTGAGTCGGAGAATTTGGAAAGTGCATCAAAATTGTTGCGAAGTTCAATTTCATAGATTCATAGATTCATAGATTCATAGATTCATAGATTCATAGATTCATAGATTCATAGATTCATAGATTCATAGATTCATAGATTCATAGATTCATAGATTCATAGATTCATAGATTCATAGATTCATAGATTCATAGATTCATAGATTCATAGATTCATAGATTCATAGATTCATAGATTCATAGATTCATAGATTCATAGATTCATAGATTCATAGATTCATAGATTCATAGATTCATAGATTCATAGATTCATAGATTCATAGATTCATAGATTCATAGATTCATAGATTCATAGATTCATAGATTCATAGATTCATAGATTCATAGAATCATAGATTCATAGATTCATAGATTCATAGATTCATAGATTCATAGATTCATAGATTCATAGATTCATAGATTCATAGATTCATAGATTCTCGAGTTTTAAGATCCATAGATTCATAGAATCATAGATTCATAGATTCATAGATTCATAGATTCATAGATTCATAGATTCATAGATTCATAGATTCATAGATTCATAGATTCATAGATTCATAGATTCATAGATTCATAGATTCATAGATTCATAGATTCACAGATTCATAGATTCATAGATTCATAGATTCTCGAGTTCTAAGATCCATAGATCTTTAGTACTATGATTCCATGATTCATAAATTCTCAAGTTCTATGCTTCATAGATCCTTGAGTTCTATGATTCTATGCTTCACAGATTCATAGATTCCTCAAAAAAACGCGTTACAACTCAAGTAATCCCGGAAACCAACAAAAAAGTGTCAAACTAATCCTCATGTGAACATCTCGATGGCTTAAAGTATTCCAAAAGAGCAAAAACTTTTGGAGCACACACAAACCCAGAAAATCGGTAGTTGTGTTAGGGGTGCTTAACTAAAGTGGATCCGACATTGATATCACTCCCCAGAGGATATACCATAATGGGAAAGAACAACAAGTGAGTAGGTCACTCTTTTGCGGGGCCGGCCCTCCTCGCTATTTGTGCTCCTCTTGGTATGTCGTAGGGCTCCTCTTACACACAGAAGTCTCTCTTTCTACACTCCTATACGGTTTAGAGGTGGCTTACAAGGGGTTGTATGTGCTTTTGTGTTGTTTAGAAGACAAACACTGATGGGCGGTCGAGAAGGTCGCAAAAAAAGGGGGACGAATGTTTTGATGATTTTCGACAGTCGTTCATTCAACACGAAAAAGTTTTGAGACAGGCAGGGGCCTTAGTTTGTAAGGTTTTTTGTTTGGCATAACACTTGAGGTGGTAGGCTCTTAACAAGATTGAATTGCAAGGATTTTAGGGTTTGGTAGTAGTACTTGATGTTGTAAAGAAGCTAAACGGTTTTGCATGAAGATGACTAGATAGAAGAAAAGTTTCAACTAGAAAAATTTTCAGCATTAAATTTTACATATGTGACATAAATTTGGGAGAGATTCGTTGATAATGAAAATATTAAGCCTAAGGATCGTCTCAGGCTTAAAATTAAAATTTTCTGAACGTGCTAAGCGTTTGAGCATGAAGATGTGGAGATAGAAGAAAAGTATCAACTACAAAAAGGATCAGCATCAAATTTTACATATGTGACACAAAAATTGGGAAAGATTCGTTGATTTTGAAAAAATTTAGCCTAAGGATCGTCTTAGGCTTAAGTTAAGGTTTTCAGAAGTAGCTGAAGGGTTCAGCATGAAAATGATCAGATAGAGGAAAAATTTCAATTGCAAAAATGTTACGAAATGAATTTTATATATATGACATAAATTTGGAAAGATTTGTTGATTTTGAAGAAACTTAGCCTAAGCATTGTCTCAGGCTTCCAGTTAAGATATTCTAAAGAAGCTAAACGTTTCACAGTGCAGATGACAAGATAGGAGAAAATTATCAACTACAAAAATTTTCAGCGTCAAATTTTACATATGTGACAAAAATGTGGGAAAAATTTGCCTAAAGCCTAAAGATCGTCCAAGGCTCACAATTAAGGTTTTCTGAAGCACCTCAGAGTTTCAGTATGAAGATGTAGAGATAGAAGAAAAGTATCAACTACAAAAAGTTTCAGCATCAAAAGGTTCATAAGCCACAAAAATTTGGAAGAGATTCGTTGATTTTGAAGAAATTTAGCCTGAGGTTCATATCAGGCTTGAATCAAGGTTTTCTGAAAACCTAAGTGTATCAGTATGAAGACGAGTAGATAGAGGAAAATTTTCAACTACAAAACTGTTGAGAATTGAATTTTACATATGCCACATAAATTTGGGAATGATTTGTTAACTATGAAGAAATTTAGCCTAAGCATTGTCTCAGGCTTTCAGTTAAGATATTCTAAAGAAGCTAAACGTTTCACAGCGAAGATGACTAGATAGAGGAAAAGTTTCAACTGAAAAAATGTTAAGAATTTAATTTTACATATGCCACGAAATTTTTGAGCAATTACATCAAAAATAAAATGCACTTCAGCTTTAGAATCATAATTGTTGACAACTTTAAGATACTTTAAACGACCTACAACTGAAGAGGCGTCTGTGTATATATCATGATGAATTGAGTGTAATATACGCCGGGAATAGATTTAGGGGAAATGGAATGGTTTAGGTTATTTAAAGCTAAGGAATTTGAGATATTTGGTGGGGAGCAATTTGATGGGGAATGATACAGTTTTCTCTCGGAAGAAATATCGGATGGTAGGGGTTTTAGAAGGGGTGAAGCTTTTCAGGACGAAGATGACAAGATAGAAAAGAAGTTTCAACTACAAAATTTGTTTAGAACTGAAAGATATGAAGGATTTTAACCTATCTAGAAAGGGCTCTGTCCTCTCGACTACAAAATTAGGAAGTTATATATCTATTATAAGTGATAAACCAACGGCTAGGAATAAAGCAAGTGCGCCTCAGGGTCCCGATACGATTTTGCAGTTCGGCTACTGTATTTACATTCAAAATGAATTTAAAACGCGTTGAGACCCATGGGCGCACTTGCTTTATTCCTAGCCGTTAGTTTGGCACTTATAATATATATGTTTTCAACCAAAAATCCTTATTTTTCATGAAGTCTTCACAGTTTTGTGCAAAATTTTGACTTTCTGTGGTCGTTTTCAGCTTTTGCATCTCAAATTTTGATCGCATTCAATAAATATGTATAACTTTATATCTGCATATCATATCTGCTTAGGTTTAGGTAAAATAAAATAAAAATATCCGTTCTAGACAAGCCTAAAACACCTTAAAATACTAAACTTTCTCAGAAATTACGAAAAAAAAGTTTAAAATGTGATTTTCTACCGTAGTCACTCTCTAAACAAGTCAAACTAAAAAATCAAGCATATTTTCTTCTTAAATGCTTCAAAAACAGACCCGGAATAGTATCATTTCACAAAAGAGCGAGAAGCGACCAAAAACACATCTTAGTCATAATAATTTCACAAAACAAAAGTTTTATTGTGTTGAAACCAAAACCAAAATGATTCACACCAGCTCCTCCTTTTTTGCAAAAAAAACTTTTTTTGATCTACTATACTGGTCAACTAATCGGATTAAATTAGGAGTCGCTGAAAAAAAACATACACTTAGTTTGTGGGTTTTACACAATTAAAGACACTAGAGTGGTGTCTCTTGGGGATTTAAGCCTTAGGTTTAGGCTAACAAACATCAAATGAAATTGAATACGGTATGATGTATCTGGACGACAGTTACATCATTATTTGTATATAGTGAAAAGAGGGGGATGGGGCGAGATAGTGTGTGATTTGAAGAGACGAGCGAGGGCGGGTGTTCTGATCCGGGAAGTAAGTCAATACCCGAACCCGATGATTCTATTTTTTTGAGACTGGTCTGGGGGGATGAATCATTGGATTGGTGCCAAGATAGAACAGGAAGATCAAATTTTTTTGCCTGAAAATTTATGAAAATCACTCGTTTGAAAAATTTCGATCCTTGAATAAGGTGGAAATGCCCTGAAAAACTTATATCGAAAGAATTTGCAAGAAAATTGAATAATTTGTGCATTTTGTCGTCAATTATGGTGTTTTTTGTGTAAACGCAAAAGTTTACAAGAAGGTTTTTCCTAGCATTCCACTCGAAATTGTGAATTTTAGCTCAAAACAGTGATTTTTCGTCAAAAACGTGCTGAAAACCCGTTTCATTGTGCAATTTGTCGTCAATTGTGCTGTTAAATGTGCATTCACAAATTCAACATTTCTTTGTGTCATTATTTCGTCTGCAAAATTGAGTATTTCAGCTCATAACTGACAATTTCCTGTAATTTTAGTAAAAAAAACTTAATTATTGTGCATTTTGTCGTCAATTATGGTGTTTTCGGTGCACACACTTATGTTCGGAAGCAGGTTTTCATGTTTTCAACCAAAACTCAAGAATTTCCACTCAAAACCCTCGATTTTCAGCCAAAAACTGGCTGAAACTCCTTCCATGGCCTAGTAACAGTGGCTGTGCAAATCCTAGGCCACTGTGCATTTTGAATTTTTTCTCGCTCTTTTTTTGCTCATTTTTTCGATTTTTAGACAACTTTTGATGAAAAAAGTGTATTTTTCAATGTTTTTACTGTTTGAAATATATATTTTAGTGTAAAAAGTGATTTTCTTGATCCATAAAAATCCAGGATGGGTTTAAAACCCTTAAATGCAAACGCGCTCAATCGAAAATTCAAAAATTGGCGCCAACTTGAGCGACCCGCCAAAGAAAACCACGCGCTCTCTTCTCCCACCTTTTTGCATGTCTCCTCACATCTGCTCATTGGTTTTTCGCCTAGTTTTCACTTTTTCTACATAATTTACTCCTTTCTTATCAATATTTCCCCTCTATATATGCCATTTTTTTCAGATATGGGTCGCGACAAACGGCCACGCTCCGCCGCCAACAAATCGACCACAAACGCTGGTGCTCGTCGTACGGATAGAAAATCGTGAGTTCTTGCCATTTTATGCTGATTTGAAAATAAAATAATTTCAGAAAACCGACAGAGCTCTTCCAAATTCCACAGGAGGAAAAAAGTGAGTTTTTTCTTCTTCGTCTCTCGTTTTTACACGATCTCTAGTTTATAAGTGTCTAACGCCTCTTTTTCTAATTGTTTGGCAGAGTGCCAAGAGTTATTGGGCGTTGTTTGCGGGAAATCTATGATTCTATGCAACAATAAGAAGCATAGAACTTGTGATAACCCATAGATCCTAGGTTTGTAGCATAGAACTTCGGATCTATGACTTTTCTTAACAGTTCTATGGATCTATGCGTTTTTTTAGACTTCCTAAGCATAGATCTATATGAAGTTCTATGAAAAATCGTAGTTCTATGAATTCTATGATTCTATGAAACAATAAAAATCATAGAACTTGTAATAAGTCATAGATCCTAGGTTTGTAGCATAGAATAGTAGGTTTATGAGAATGCAGCATAGAACTCCGGATCTATGACAGTTATCAGCAGTTCTATGGATCTATGCGTTTTTTAGACTTTCCAATCATAGATCTAGACAAAATTCTATGAAAAATCGCAGTTCTATGAGTTCTATGAATCTACGAGACAATGCAAATAATAGAACTTGTATCGACCATAGATACTAGATTTATACCATAGAATTGTAGATCTATGATAATCTTCAGAAGTTCTATGAATCTAGGAATCATATATCTATGATAGGTTTTATGAAGCATCTTAGTTCTATGGTGTCAATTCTTGATTCTATGCAAGTTCTATGATCTGTGACAGTTCTATGCTCATCTTATCAGGTTCTATGGCATAGAACCTAAAATTCCAATCATATTTTTCCTCAAATTCTATGAATTGATAATACTTTTTTCCAGAAAGAAGAAGAAGAAGATCCGGACGCGCCAATTCCGAAGATCTCGAGAATCTCACCGTCGATGAGATCATTGGTCATCGCCTCGACGGCGAATATGTTGAATACGAGGTTCGCACCGATGAAGGAGAGAAGTTTTGGCTCACAGAGTTTGAGCTCAAAGTAAGTTTTTTCTTAATATTCATTGAAAAATACCCAAAAAATGATTCAAAAATGCAAATTATGCCGTTAAAAAGCGAAAAATGACACAAAAAGTATTGAAAAATGCAAATTCTTTGTGTTTTTCGACTTTTTTCGTTAAAAGGTGTCAAATTTTGCATGTATTGCCAATAGAAATGTTCAAAAAACCTGAAAAACGTACATTTTGCTTTAAAACTCTTGTTTTTTGTCACTTTTTGCCGCAAAAGTTGAATTATGGTGCAATTATGCTCATTTTTTCGACTTTTTTGGTTGAAAAGATGAAAATTTCACTATAAAGCCGTAAAAATACCCGAAAATTCACATTTCTGCCTCAAAATCTATCCTTTCCGCCGTCCTAGGTTGTAAAAAAGACTATTTTGTTCATTTTTCTACCAAAAAACGCGTTTTAAATCATTTTCTAGCTTTAAAACCTGCTAAAAACACGAAAAATAGACGAAAAAGCACACTTTTCATGATTTTTGGTTTATTTTAGTCAAAAAAATCAGTATTTTGTAAAAAATCCGGGTTTAAATACACATTTCCCCTCCATTTTTCATCAAAATACTCATAAAAATCATATTTTGCAGGACTTCACTCAACTGCTCGCTCAATACAAGGAGCAAGTCACTGGTCAGAAGGACGACCCATTCGCCGTCTATCCGGTCTCGAGGATCATAACTCATAGAGTTGTGAACAAAAAAAATTTGTACTTGGTACAATGGCAAGGATACCCGAATGCTGTTCATAACTCGGAGATGTGGGAGAACGAATTGAAGGTATGTATGAATATATGACGTAGAATTCTATGATGGGAACCATAGATCCTAGTTTTGTAGCATAGATCTATGAATCTATGATATTCCTACGCAGTTCTATGGTTTTCTAATCACGGATCAATAATGGTTTCTATGAAAAAATCGGGTTCTATGTCACCAATTATTCGATTCTATGCTAGTTCTGAAAATTCTATGATTCTATGCTCTTATTGAACCTCAAAATCGTAGTTCTATGTTTGTTTCTATGATTTTGTGATGGTTCTATGGTTATTCGCCGAGATCTATGAAAATTGTATGCTACTTTTATCGGGTTCTATGGCATAGAATCGACATTCACTCATCAGTTTAGCCATATTCTATGAATCTCTAAATCTAAGTATCTATGAATCTAGGAATCTATGAATCTGTGAATCTATGAATCTATGGATCTTTGAATCTATGAATCTATGAATCTATGAATCTATGAATCTATGAATCTATGGATCTATGGATCTATGAATCTATGAATCTATGAATCTATGAATCTATGGATCTATGGATCTATGAATCTATGAATCTATGAATCTAGTGAATCTATGAATCTATGAATCTATGAATCTAGTGAATATATGAATATATGAATCTATAAATTAACAAATATTAATTTTCAGAATTGCCAGGAGACATTAGACGAGTACAAGCAAGAATTGGCGAAAAAGAAGAAAAGCAAGAAGAATGATGATTCTGATGACGATTCAGATGATGAAGAAGTTCTAGTGAGACCAGTGACCAAGAAGACGACAAAGAAGGCGAAGAAGGACTCGGATTCGGATGAGAAGGAGTCGGATGAAGGTAAACCTATCCTAATTATGTGAAAAAATATAAACTTTTCCATTGCAGAAAAGGCGAAAAGCACCAAAAAAGCGGTGGAGAAGCCGAAGGTGAAAGCCGCGAGAATGCGCGCACCATCGGGTCCAACAGAAGAAGAAGCCAATCGTAGATATTTGGATAGTGAAGAATCAGAAGAAGGTTGGTGAAGGAAATCAGAGAATATTGCGAAATTTTGAATTTTCCTTCTGTTTCTAATGCTGAACATGTGGAAAAATTCGATGATCATAGTAGTTTTGGGCGATTTTTGTTGAAAAAAACAGTTTCTTCCTCGTATTTTGGGTGATTCCTGTTTAAAAAATGAGATAATGCGTCAGCTTTGTATAAAATAGTCAGAAAAGCATCGAATTGCGGTTTGCCTTGAGAAAATCAACGAAAATCAATTGTTTGTATCCATTTTTGGCGAGAAAAACACATTTTTTCCTAACATTGCAAAAATGTATATTTTGTATTCACATTTGCTCACATTTGAGCTTATTTTACCTATTTGTAACCAAAAACTTTCAGAATCGGACGACGAGGAGGAAGACAAGGTCAAAAAAACCAAGAAGAAGTCAAACTTGGCGAAGAAGACCGCCAAAAAAGTTGAATCTTCTGATGACGATGATTCGGATGGTAAGAAATGTTCAAAATTGATTGAGAATCTAGTTTTTTTGCAGATGATGAGCCGAAAAAGAGCACCAAGAAGGCGTCTGCCTCGAAGAAAAACAAAAAGAAGGATGAGTCGGATGATAAGGATTCGGAAGGTAATTGACTTAAATTTATAATAAACAAAATTTGAACTGAAATAATGCTTTTGTAATCAAAAGAATATGAAATTTAACTCAAAGTCATGGTTTTTTAGGTTTTTTTTAACTGAAAAATCACATTTTCAAATCTAAAAGTATGAAAAAAAAACCATAAGTAGAATTCCGTGGAATTTTTCCGTTCAGAGGTTTTTGTAGTAGTTTTGGACCGGGTCGTGTGTCTCACTTTTCCCAAAAATTGTAACCTTACCTCCTTTTTTTCTCAGAAAGAGAAAAAAATTTCCTGTAATATTCTCATTTTTTTGTCGATCACGGGTCCCACTTTTCCGCCAAAAATTGAGTATTCTACCGATGTTTTTAAACCTAAATTTATTAAATTATGACAAAATTAAACTAGCCCCGATTTTGATAGAGGAAACTATGTTGATTCGTGTCCAAATCAGAATATTCTTGTAAAAAATTGTATTTTTTTTGTAGTTTCTAGCCAGTTTTGACGAACAATAATACATTTAGAACTTATCTAATGCTTTTATTTTCGAAAAATATGTAATTTATTTTGAATTGATGCTTTTTAGTCGATTTTTAAAAAGAAAATCACATTTTTAACCCTAAAAATATGAAATTATGACCATCATTGAGTCCCACATTGTAATTTTTTTAAAACCACGGGTCCTGCTTTTTCGCCAAAAATCGATTGTTCTACCGATGTTTATAAACCTAAAAATAAAATTATGACAAAATTAAACCTATTTTGAAAAAAAAATGCTCTGACTATGTTGATTCGTGTCCAAATCAAAATATTCTTGTGAAAAATTTTATTTTTTTGTAGTTTCTAGCCAGTTTTGACGACTAATAATAGAAATAGAACTTATCTAATGCTTTTGTTAACGAAAAGTATGGAATTTATCTCAAATTTATGGGTTTTCATCAATTTTTGACCGAAAAGCGTCATTTTCATTATTTTTGGTCGATTTCTAGCAAAAAAGTCACATTTTTATCTCATATAATATGTTATTATGACAAATGTGCTTTCAGAAGACGATGAGAAAATGGTGAAGAAAACCAAAAAAGTGTCAAGCTCGGCGAAGAAGACCGCCAAAAAGGTTGAATCATCAGATGATGATGATTCTGAAGGTATATTTACCTGAAATCAACTGAAATCCACATATTTTTTGTTTCAGATGAGCCAAAGAGCAGCAACAAGAAGAAATCGATTGTCAAAATGTCGCATCCGGCGAAGAAATCAAAGGCGACGAAGAAAATTGAATCAGATGAGGATAGTGATGATGAGGCGGCGAAAAAGAGCAAGAAGAAGGATGATTCGAGCTCTGATGATGATGATAAGAAGAAGAAAAAAAAGGGGAAGAAGGTGGAATCGGATGAGGATTCTGAAGGTATTTTTTGAATATTGTGTGAAAAAATTGAGAATTTTGCATTACAGATGAGAAAAAGAGCACCAAAAAGGCGGGGAAGGCCGCGAGAATGAAAGCACCACCGGTTTATAGGTTCAAACAACCATATGCCCCCTATTCATCGGATAGTGAAGAATCGGAAGAAGGTTGGTGACAATTTTAGTTGAAAAATAACGAAAATCGAAGAAGTTTCAATGAAATACTGTAGATAGAGGCGAAAAATCGTCGAAATCAGAAAATTAGGCACAAATTTCTATAGATTTTGACAATTTGTTCAAGAAAAAGCTTCAAATATTCAAAATCAGCGAAAAAATCAAAAATCAGAAACTTATCTAACGTTTTTTCACAAATTTTACTCATATTTTATGAAGAAAGTGCTCTGACTATATAGAAAATGTTGATTTATATCCAAATCAGAGTTTTTTGTAGTTTCTAGCCCTGTTTTTGACACGAAATAATACATTTTGGACTTATTTAATGCTTTTTTAAACAAAAATATGAAATTTTCCTCAAAATACCGGTTTTGTGTCGATTTTTGGCGAAAAAAAAAACAATTGTAACTCTAAAAATATGCGATTATAATAAAAAAACAGAAAGTTGAGCATAATTTCTGTCATTTTGTTCAAAATAAGGATCCAAATATTGCAAAATCACCAAAAATGGCAAACCAGAAACTTATCTCTCTCTTTCTTCAGTATTTTTGCTTATATGTAATTCCATTTTGATGAAAAAACGCTCCAAATCCCAATTTTGTAAAACTGGAAACTCAATTCCGTTTTTTCCCGGAATTCAGATCAAATTCATGGTTTTCAAACGATGTTTTGCAAAAAAAACACATTTTTGACCCGAAAATATGCGATTATAACAAAAAAAATCTTTCAGTAGATGTAGATAGAGGCAAAAAATTTGCGAAAAAAAATTCGTCGAAAACAGAAAATTAGGCACGAATTTCTATAGATTTTGACAATTTGTTTAAGAAAAAGCTTCAAATATTCAAAATCAGTGAAAAAATTAAAAATCAGAAACTTATCTAACGCTTTTTGTCCAAATAAGAATTTTTTTTGAAGTTTCAGTCCTCTTTGGTACAAAATAATACATTTTGGACTTATCTTATCTTTTTATAATCAAAAAAATATGAAATTTAGCTCAAAATACCGGTTTTGTGTCGATTTTTGGTGAAAAATCACATTTTTTACCTTAAAAACATGCGATTATAATTTTAAAAAACAGAAAGTTGAGCATAATTTCTGTCATTTTGTTCAAAATAAGGATCCAAGTATTTCAAAATCATCAAAAATAGCGAATCAAAAGCTTATCTGACTTTTTTTTCGGTATTTTTGCTTATATTTAATCCTATTTTGATGGAAAAATGATTCAAATCCCGATTTTGTGAAACTGGAAACTCGATTCCGTCTTTTTCCCGGAATTCAGATCGAATTCATGGTTTTCAGTCGATTTTTCGCGAAAAAAAAAATCACATTTTTCACCCTAAAACATGAAATTATGACAAAATTATCTTCAGAAGACGACGACGAAAAGGAAAGGGTCAAGAAAACCAAAAAAGTGTCAAGCTCGGCGAAGAAGACCGCCAAAAAGGTTGAATCATCAGATGACGATGATTCTGAAGGTATATTTGCCTTAAATTTTCAAAAAAATTCATATTTTTTGCAGATAGTGCACCGAAAAAGAGCGTCAAGAAGGTTTCATCGGCGGGCAAGTTGAGAAAACTTGAGTCCTCCAGTGACAGTGATACTGACGGTAATTGTCTGAAAATGATTGAGTGCTCATATTTTTTGTTTCAGATGAGCCAAAGAGTGCCAAGAAGAAGACATCAATTGTCAAAATGTCGCATCCATCGAGCTCGGCGAAGAAGTCGAAAGTGACAAAGAAGCAGGAATCGGATGATGAAGGTTTGTTGCTTTTTTTGACAAAAAAAAATTGGAAAAATGGAGCATTTTGTGTTGAATTTTTACTTGAAATCTGTTTTTGAGTGAAAAATTTCAAGGTTTTCCAGAAAAATCGAACGAAAGGGTTTCTTTTGCTGAAGATTTCAAGTCAAAATTCACATTTTTCACTTGAATTTTCATCATTTAGTGGAAAAATTGAAGAAAATACACGCTACTACCTAAAAACGAGCATCTTGCTCACTATTTTGGCTCAAAAAACGCTTTTGTGGCTCAGATTTCAAATTAAGTTGAAAAAATACAATACTGGCACCCATTGCGGTTTAAAAAATGCTCATATGTGCAGTTTTCTTGAAATTTCGAAAAGAAAAGCTCTTTTCTGACTCGAATAGACGATTTTTGTTGAAAACAGTGAAGTTTTAACACTTTCCTGCTAAAAAATGCGTTTTTCAGCCAAAAAATCAACTCAAAGGCACATTTTTGGCTCAAAATTCAGCACAACAGAGTCTTTTTTTTCTGCGAAGATCAAATTTAATTCGAAAACTAGGAAAAGTGACATTTTTTCTGTAAAAAGGTGTGAAACTGTTCATTTTTCTTCAAATTTTGGCTCAATATGCGTTTTTTGAACTTAACTGGTCGAAATTAGCTGAAAACTATAGAATTTTCACATTTTACTGCTCAAAAATGCGTTTTTCACTCATAAAATTAACTCAAAGGCACATTTTTGGATCGAATAGGCAAATTTATTTCAAAACTGTGAAACTTTCATATTTTCCTTCAAAAATTGAACTAAAAATGTCCATTTTTCTCATAATTTTAGCTGAAAGACTGTTTTTGGCGTTTTCAGTCCACTTTAGACGAAAAACTAGTCAAAATTTGCGAATTTCTTGAAAAATAGTCTCAAAACAAGGAAAATTCACTTCAAATCAGTTATTTTTAACCAAAATAAGCATAATTTCGCCATTTTCACCTCGAATTTCTTCCAGATGACGAGCCAAGAAGCAACAAAAGATCATCGATTGCCAAATCGAAGAAGAAGCCAGAATCCGACGAATCCGACGACGAACCCCGCAAATCACGTCGTTCATCGAACAAATCGTTCGACAAGAAATCGGCTGATACTCGTAAAAGTCCACGAACACCGAAAAATGGGGCATCAGCCAAGAAATACGAAGAATCTGATGATGAGGAGGAGACGAAAAATGGTGGAAAGAAGCGCAAAGTCGATGAATCGGATGATGAGGAGTCACCAAAGAAAAGACGTCGTTAAACCTATTTTTGTTGTTTTTTATGCCTGTTGAATGTTCGCTTTACTCTCTTATCCTTTTTTTATTAAAGTTTACTTGTGTTTCCTTTTATTTACATGTTTTACCGTTTTGAATAGATAAATGTTGGTTTTTCAGCGGTTTTTTGCATTAAATATGTTAAAAACAGTTGTATTTTCAATATTTTGAGTAGATTAGCGTTGAAAATCATAAAAATCGGCTGAAAATGAGGATTTTAGGCCGAAAAATAGGTTTAGGGGATGGCCGTGGAAGAGGAGTTTTCTAGGCCATGTTGGTTTTCGAAAATGTTTGAAAAGGGGTTTTTTGGCCGTTTTTGACTGTTTTTCGCATTTTCAGGGGATGAAATTGTCAAATTTGAATAGAAAATCAAAATTTTCACCGAAAAAAGTAAACTTTTCGGCACTTTTTGTAAAATAATTGCTGAAAATCGTGATTTCTTTCAAAAAGCAATAAAAAACTGAGATTTTCCACAAAATTCGAGCGAAAAATTAAAAAATTACGGAACTTTCAACTTCGAATCAAATCAGGCACCAAAAATACGTTATTTTTCGCAGATTTTGTGCAAATATAACCGGAAAATCATAAAATATCACCTAAGAAGCGGACGTTTGTGCTGAAATTATTTAAATTCAAATTTTTCTCAAAAAATTACTCTTTTCCTTAGTTTCTTCATATCGATGAGCTTAAAAATAACAAAAATTCTGTTTGAAGTAACTTTTTCCCACCGCAAAACGGTAATATTCAGCACTTTTCGTGCAAAAATATATGTTTCGCAACGAAAAATATGTTTCAATCTTCTTATCAGTTGCTCTTCATTATCGATTGAAAATGAAGCGAGGACCTCCATCAAAATTTTGCCCCTCGGTTTTCTTCTGGACCAGCTGCCATTCCCCCTTCTTTCTCCATCGAAATTTCCATCATCTGGACCCTCTCCCATCTGCCATTATTTATATGCCCTTCCCGCCCAATCACTCTCTTTTTCTCCTTCTGCCCTTTCCCCCTCTCCCTCCTCTCATTTTCTATTTTATTTGAGTTTACTCTCATTCGGTTTTTGTTTCGAAAATGCTTTTTTGATCGTTTTTGCACTGAAATTAGTTAGTTTTTGGGTTTACCGGCCTAAATTTGGTCCTAAAATCGATTTTTAAACGGAAAAATAGGTTTTTCATAGTTTTTTGGCTGTAAACAAGCTGAAATTCAATTTTCTTCCCATTTTTCGACTGAATATGCTAATTTTGCTGTTTTGGTACTAATTATTCATCAGTTTTTAGGTTTATCGACCTAATTTTTGCCATAAAATCGATTTTCCGACAGGAAAATTAGTTTTTTCATCATTTTTTGACTGAAAATAGGCTAAAATTCGTTTTTCTTTCTATTTTTATGCCTAAAATACCGTTTTTAACGTATCTGTTATCAGTTTCATGTTTTTGCACGAATTTTTTGTGAGAAAATCGATATTTTGGCTCAAATTTTAGCCTTTTCACCCTTTTTCGACTGCAAACAGGCTAAAATTCAATTTTCTTCATATTTTTATGCCTAAAATGTCGTTTTTCTCGTTTTAATCAGCAGTTTCATGTTCTTTCACAATTATTTTGTAAGAAAATAGATTTTTTAGCTCAAAATTTAGCTTTTTCACTTTTTTTCGACTGCAAACAGGCTAATATTCGATTTTCTTTCCATTTTCGCTCCAAAAATCGTCATTTTCACAGTTTTTCGCTGCTTTTGTGCTCAAAAACCATGTTTTTCACTGGTTTAAGTGCATTTTTAGGCTCATAACGGTGTTTTTCGATGTTTTTTGATTAAAAACCGCGAAAACGTCTTTTCTGTAGAATATTAGCTTCAAAAACTGATTTTTCAAGTTCTTGCAGTAAGAAAATTGATTTTTCGGCCTATTTTTAGTCTAAAATCGTTTAAAAATTGTTTTTTCTACCAAAAAACCGAGTTTTTCCTCTATTTTTCAACTGTTCCCGCCTAAAATCCGTCCAAAACGCTTCTTTTCGTCGATTTTCACCCCAAAAACACATTTTTCACTGTTTCAAGGTCCTCAAATCGAAAATTTTCGAAAATCTGCGTCACAAACCCTAAAATTTTCCTCAATTTGAGAGATATTTCTATCTTTTCATCGCTTTTCTCTTCAAAAACTAAAAAATCTTGTCTTTTTTGCAGTAAAGATGCCAGAATACACGAATCTAACAAATGTATACAATTCGAATGGTGAAGTGGCTGCGCCATCGTATTATAATCAACAGAATATTTGGAGAGAAGCGGCGAAATTGGATAGGAATCATAAAATAATTCGATTCACTGGTGTGAATAGTAATAATCAGACGAGCTCATATCGGAATGCACAGTTGAAACGGATGTATCGGGATTATACGGTGAGTTGATTTGAAGATTCAAAGATTCGGACAAAATTGATTGGTGAATGTAGATTCTATGCCATAGAACTCAAAAAGAATTGCGTAGAACTAACATAGATTGTATACGAATTTCCATAGAATTAGGCATAGAACCATCATAGATCTCTGACGAAGAACCATAGAATTGTCGTAAAGCATTTTCATAGATTCACAAGTGCCATAGAACCTGACAAAACTGATGTTTGAATGTAGATTCTATGCCATAGAACTCTATAAAAGAAGCATAGAACTGTCATAGATCTCTGTCTAGGGTTCATAGAACTAGCTATCTACATAGATCATAGAATAGTCGTAAAGCTATCATAGAATCATAGATACATACCTAGATCTATGATTCTGAAGTTTAGTGAGGTCATAGATCCATAGAACTTCCTAATAATAGCAGAGAACCGTAATTCTATTCTGTGAAACTTTGAAAGATTTCGGTAATAACATAGAATCATAGAATCTTCCTAGAACTAGCATAGAATCGAATAATTTATGCCATAGAACATGAATTTTTCATAGAAATTATCATAGATCTATGATTAGAGGGTCCAGTGAGATCATAGATCCATAGATCTATGCTGCAAAACTGGAATTCTATGACATAGATTCTTATAACTCCCATAGAACTACGTTTCACGCATTTCACAAAAAAATTTCAAAACTAGTCAAAATCGATATGTTGTACTTTCGTGCCCTATCAATAAATAATTTCAGGCCGACTTATTCCACGCCAAATACCAAAAACTGGAATCGACCGAACAACAATCAACACCGCCATCAGCAACATCGGAAAGTGTGGATGGTGAGAATGATAGTGAGGAGACGGATGGAAGTACAGAAGGATCATCATTGAATGGGGAGAGAGAAAGAGCTGCATCGGTAAGAGTTTTTTTGTTTAAGAATTGAAGAATGAATCGAAAATTGATAGAAAATATGATTTTATAGCTAAAGGAGCGAGAAATCTTGCAAACTTTGCTTTTTTCCTGCAAGTTTCATCAAAACATTATAAATGAGATGAAAAGTTTTCCGAGAAATGTGATTTGGAGCCAGATTCATTCGAGACTCATCTTTTCAAAAAGTTTTCACAAATTCTATTTCAATTTTTTAAAAATCGAGCTAGTTTCCATTTTTTTGAATCGTTTTGCGTGAAAACCCGCCAATATTTCATAAAACCGAAAATTATATGTTTCAAAACGTAATTATGAAACGTTCTCGTATCGTTTATTTTGATTATGTTCTAGTGTCCGATAAAAAACTATATTTTCCGAAAAAACAATCATCGCTGGATGAAAGACATGAATTGCTCGTTTGAGATCGATCAAAATTTGTGAATATTCATTTTTCGCGATGAAAATTGATGAAAAAGCCAGTTTTGTAAAACTCAAAAACCAGAACACCGAAATTTCTGAATAAGTAGGAAAAAAACATTGCTTTACACCATAATTATAAATCTTTCGCGAGAATTTCGATTCGATTCGGTTGTTGCCTAGGTTTTGAAAAAATACTTTGCAAAAAATGGTAAAGGGACACCAAAAATCGTCAAAATTTTGTAAAAATGACGAAAATGAACAGTTTGCAATTGAAAAATCGACGAAAAACACTTTTATTCTTGATTTTCGGGAAGGAACCAAGAAATGTGATATTTTTATCATTTATAGTTCAAAAATTCACTAGAAAACATCAGATTTCGGTAAAAAACCGTCCGGATTTCACCAGAAAGCGGAAAATATGAATTTTCAACTATTTTCTCGCTAAAATTACCGCAAATGTCTAATTTTCTATAATTTTTCATCAAAAACTATTCAAACTTCATCAGTGAGCGAAAAGACATGAAATTCAGCGCATTTTTATCTGAAATTTCCTAAATTTGACTTTTTTTCAGCCAAACTTCACGGACAAAGACGATGCACCACACATAGACTACTCACTTCTCGTCGGTCTCGCCGTCCTCAATTCGCCCGACAATCTGGCAACATTCGCCGAAATAATAGACTTTATCAAATATCACATACCACACTACGAATTCCTCGAAAATCGCTGGAAAGATAGTGTGCGGCGAGCGCCGAGCAAGAAACCATGGCTCAACAAACGATGGAGAACAACAATCACCGGCTCGTGTTTGGCGGTGGAAATTCCGAACGGACAATATGATAATTTGCATGAAGCATTGGCGATGGGGAAAAGCAAGTTCAAGAAGAGGTGGTTGAGACATCCTGGTGAGTTTTTTTTTCGTTGAAAAATCAAAAAAAAAAAGAGGTTATGTGCTGAAAAAGCCTCTGGTAGACTAGAAAATCTAAAATTTCGATTATTTGAACTGAAAATCTAGAAATTTTTGTGAAAAATTGGAACGGCTTATTCATTTTGATAGCAGAAAAGCGACAAAGAGCTCGAAAAACTGGAGCATTTTCTGGAAGTCGAAAATTCCAAATTTTGGTGAAAAAAATCATGGAAATTGAACCGAAATCATTGACATCCGGTAATTCACCGTTTTAAACAAAAAATTCTGAAATATCTGAGGAAAAAGAACTTGGAACTGGAAAATTAATCTAATTCGGGACTACTTTCAAGAAAAAATTGAGAAAAGTGTTTCTATATCAAAAACTGGTTAAAATTTCATTTTTTGTCTGTGAAAGTGTCAAATCACATCAATCTTTACTTCGAAAATTGATGAAATTGTGACTTTCTGAAGAAATTTGAGTTATTCTAGACGTGTTTTCCAACAAAAAAAGTAGTTTTGTCTGTCAAATGTAATGTATAAGTTATTTTTTGAAGTATTCGACAAATAGTTGGTAGATGCACATAAAACGACGATATTTTCTAATTTTTTCTCATAAGAAATCGAAAGAACAAAATTTTTGACGCAAAAACATTGGAAGTCGGTTTTTTTCGAAGTTAATTTCGGTTTGATGCTTCGAAAAACAGTATTTTGCATATTTCTCAAAAAAATCCAGTAATGCTTACTTTTTTGATCTTCTGAAAATGCCTCAATTTGATCATCTTCCAAAGATAATTCAACATTGTTTTGCAGACCAACTCGACGATCTCTACAACGGCATTGGCGGTATGCCAACAAAAGTAGCTGGAAAATGGCAAATTAGGCATCAATAATTTTATAATTTTCACACACAATTTTTTATAACTCAGATCTCTCTCCTTTCTTATCATTTTATCACTGTTATAATTGACCTCCTCTTTTGATTTAAATTGTTGAATGTTCAAGCAAAAAAAGAATGAAAATTATTCATAATAATATCACAACCTTGTCAAAAATAATGAAAAACATGAAAAAGAGCACAAAAAGCGGCGGGGGAAATTTGAAAATATTAACAAGATAATAATAATAAACCCGTAGTTTCACAAAAAAACAAAAATCGAACAAGAAAATCGTATGGCGTCATAGAATTGGGCTAATTTTTGTAGTATACACGTAATTTTACATGGAGAAGGAAAGGGGCGGGGCTTTAGGTTTAGATACGGTCTCTGGGCATTAGGCGACTATTTGAATTGTAGCCAAGACCGAGGGTGGAACTTTCGTAGTCGGTTGCGCGATAGAAGTCGGATTCCATTAGGGCGAGAAGGTCCTGGAAAGATAACTTGAGATTGGGGTACTTCGATTGCTGTATCGGATAAAGGAATATTTCAGACTTGAAATTTATCGAAAATTCAGGTAGATCAAAAACTTATTTCGAGAGAAAAAAGTACTGTAGTTTGTACACACTTTCTACTCGAAACCCAAGTCTTGGTAAAGATAAATTTTCGCTTTTTGACAGAAAAAATCCATCATTTATGGGTAAAACATGGTCTCGAGGAGATTACTGTAGAGCGAAAGTATATTATTATGGAGTACTGTAGTGAGGTACAATAGTATTTTGAGGGAAAAATGTGATTAGATTATAACATTTTGAAATTTTTCGAGCTCAAAATTTCAAATTTTTTTTTTCAATCTGAAAAATAGGAAAAAAAGCAAATCTCAGCCGAAAGGCGGCATTTTCAACGAATTTGGCCTTAAAAAATATTCAAATTTTGAGCTTATCAGGAAATAATCTGACCTTTCAGTCCAAAACTGCTATTTCCCTTCAAAACTCGGCATTTCTCATAATTTTTCGACTCAAACAGAAAAAACAGCTCATTTTTGAGCTTAATACTGAATGTTTTTCAAAATTTTTGAGAAAATTGATATTTCCAGCCGAAACTTGTAATTTTTTCATTGTTTTTGAAACAATTTCCAAAAAAAACATACCTGTAATCTACCAGTCAACCTGGATGCTTGTGCATGTTCATTGCTCTCCAATGCATCAATAATACTCTCCTTATATTGATCCAAGTACTTGTACAATTCATTCAACGCCGAGAACACATGAAATTCGCCATTATGTTGTCGACTTTCACTATTCAACATTGCACCCATTTGTTGATCATCGATCGGTTGCATTTGTGCAATTTCAGTGTAATAACTATCAACTTGATCGCGATATTGATACATATCCTTGGCGAATAATAGTTTGGAGGATGGCGAGTCTTTTGTCAATTGGTGGTCTTGAGTGGAACATGCATCCATTAGGGTTTGGGCGACGACGGACAGACAGCCTTCGACTTTGGTGGGTTTTTGAATGTCGAACAGGAAGTGACTGAAAAAATCGGGTTTTAGGGGAATCAGGCGGGTTTTTCAAAGAGTTCTTCTGTTTTTTTTTTGAAAATTTTCAGATTTAGAATTTATACGGTAGATCAATTATTCTGATCTACCGTATCGAATATATTTCCGGTAGATCAAAACTTACTAGAACAAAACATGTCTACAGTAAGATTTTGGATGAATTTTTTTGGTAGATCACAAAAAAATGTAGGATCGTTGAAATAATTAGGTAGATCAAAAAAGTTTGAGATTTCTGCATTTTATTGTCAGGGTGTATACAAACTTTTGATCTACCAACCAATCTTTGAAAAACGATGTAGATCACGAATGACAAAAACTAAATCGGTAGATTAAAAAAAATGGCTGAAACATTTGCCATTTTTCGAGAAACTTGACGGGGTTTTCAGAGATTTTTGTCTTTCGATTTTCAAAATATAGTGAAAAGCTTCTTGTCAGGAAATTGAAAATATTTTGTATCAGCTCCGGTTTTTCATCAGATATTTTCAATAAAAACTGGAAAATAAGGTATCTGGAAACTTATCTAACACTTTTTGGAGTAAAAATACTTTTTTTTTCTCTTAAAACAAAGTTTTTGGAATTCTTTTGTCTAGATTCGAAAAACATGCCTGTTTTTCTGTGAAAATCGGAGAAAACGAACCAGACGATATAAGATGTCTTTTGACATTATTTAGAGATTCCTATTAAAAATCATAGGAAAAACTGGAATTTCAGGTATTTCCATGTTCTTGCGTCATTCATGATTTAAAAAATCTTCAAAAAAATAGAAGAAACTGACGGAAAATAAATGTAAAGATCACCGGATTTTCATCAATTTCAGGCAATTGCAGTCAAATTTTTCCATTGAGATTCCAAAATTTTCAGCTATAACTGATGTTCTACATGTCTTTCGACTTTTTTTGAGTTTCCAATCATAATAAATAATGAAAAACTGGAATTTCAGATATTTTTCGATGTTTTTTCACAATTTTTGGACAAAACATAAATAACAAGTTTTTGAAGCAATTTTCTGAGTTTTTAGCCAAAAATCATTGGAAAAATGTGCGAATTTTAGATATTTTCCACGTTTCAGAGCAATTTTTTCAACAAAAAAGAGCAAAAAAAAACTCACGGATTCTTAATCAAATTGACCCAAAACCTCAACGGCAATGCATTACTCTTCCATGCATGCACCACTTCCGCATCACTAATACCATGTTCAGCCGCTTGCTCATCCATAAAGTCAAACATATACTTGATACAACTTGGCAGCGGCGACGTCCTCGTCGAAAATATCGACTCCAACAAATCATTGATAAACTTTTGTAGTGTTCCTTTCATCATCAATAATCGCGTCAAATAGATTTCCGTCACCATTTTCTCTTGCGAATCGGTCGGTCCGTGCTCCGTTGGTTTCACCAGATGATACAATTTGTAGCCGTTGTCCGTGTCGGCTGATGAGCTCACCGCCGGCTCCGATGCGGCTCCCCATGGTTTTGGTGAGCTCACGTTCGTGTTTTTCATCGACATTGATGATTTTTCGCTACGATCCGACAGAATACTCTGAAAAAAGATTTTGGGTTATTGATTTTTTTGGTAGATCATAATCTGAGTTTTCTAAACTATTTCAACTATTTTAAAATCGCGATTTTCACTAAAACTCGTAAACATGTTTTTGATCTACAGTAATCTTTTTTTTTTGTTGAAAAATTCGGTAGATCAAAAAAATTGACAAATTTTTTGGTAGATCAAATAACTTCATATTGATCTACCGTATCGATTTTATTTCCGGTAGATCAAAACTTTCTGGAACATACAGTAAGATTTTCGATTAAAATTTTTGGTAGATCAAAAAATCGAATTTTTTTGTCAAGATGATACGGTAGATCAATTCCTCTGGTCTACCATATTGAATTGATTTCCGGTAGATCAAAACTCTAAAAATATTTTTGGTAGATCACAATATTCAAATCATGCTCTCTATTTTTCTTTGAATTTCTGGGATTTCAGCCTGAAAATGTCATAGTTATGACAAAAAAACTTGTTTAATTTTTTTAAACTTTTCAAGAAAAATGCCTACTATTCCAGACGTACATTCAAAAAAAAGACAACTTTTCAGTAGATCAAAATCGAAACACTATCGATTTCTAATACATAAGATAACAAAAATTTGTAGATCAAAAGTAGGAGTACCGTTTTTTTGGTAGATCCAAAATATTTTGAAGTAAAACTTTCGGTAGATCAAAATATTGAAAATACACGTGGAACTTTTCTGGAGTGAAAATTTTGAGAGCACAGTATAAAAAATTTTTAGAAAAAAATTACCGAACTGCAGGTAGATCAAAGTTTTTTTTGATCTACCATAATACTGAAGTGCACGTTAGGCACCAAAAGATTGAGATCCTAAATATTTTGGAGAAAGAATCAAATAATTTGAAATTTTGTAGATTTCGACGAATGAAGATCCACAAAGTAGATCAAAACATTTCACTAATGCAAGTTTCAATCGGAAATTTCAAAATTTTTGGTAAATCAAATTCAGATATGCGTATTCTAGTTCAAAGAAAAATAGGAGAAGAAGAAAGAAAAAACTAAACCGCAGTTTTGGAGCACGACGAAAAATTCACCAGATTATATAGGGAATTGCTCTTCGATGTCAGCGATAGAATGGCATTATTTGGCACATTATAATGGGATAATGTGTTGAGACGCTTCCAATTGCCTGGCTCGACACGGGATGATGCATCGACGTCCTGCAAAAAATTGAATTTTTTTGTAGATCAAAATTTTCTAATCTTGCTTTTTCGAAATTTCTGAACTTTTTTTTGGATAGAAATCAATGTTTTACCAAAAAAAAACAGGTTTTTCAAGTGAAATTTCCCCATTTTTCGATCTACAGTAACCATTTCTTGTAATTTCCGGTAGATCAAAACTTGAAAATCGGTTTTCAGAAAATTCTAAGAAGGTAGATCATAAATGGCGAAGTTGAAACTTTCACAGTTTCAAAAACTTATGAAAAATGTTTCAAGAATGTGATACTGCAGAATTTCCAAAAAGTTTTCATTTTTTTTAATTTTCGGTGTTTGTTTTTTTTGAATTTTGGGTTATTGATTTTTTTCCGGTAGATCACAATCTGAGTTTGGACTTTTCTAACTGGAAATGTTTAAAATATGATTAAAATGAACTTCAGAATGTGTTTCAACAAGATTTTTGTAGTTCGTTGACTGAGTATCAAATGTACCAGCAGTCAAATACATGTGATACTCAACCATCTCCAATATTTGAACTGAATGTGAGCTTTCGTTTTAATTTTTATATCATGATCCGGACAAATTTTTTCTTCTCACGTTTTCAGTTTTGTTTTCTGTACCGGAGAAAAATACGTTTCACAAAATTTCTAAAATTTCAAATCCAAAACATATCTCAATCTTGAGGTGATAGTCTTGAAACTAAAAACAAATTCAATTCTTTGCCGTACCTGCAACACCATTCGTCCATTCATTCCAGTCTTCCACTCCAATTCCAAATCTGATGCACTTGGCCGTTCCGAGTATCGATATCCACGATATTTCACATCTAGGCACTTTTCTTTCACCTGGAATTTGGAATTTTAGTCAAAAAACCACAAAAACAGTATCATACCTGTGTTATAGTATCACAATCCAATACTCGAACTGGTATATCAGATTGTGAATATACCGAATCATTTGATGATACAAATACTGTCAATTCCTTGTATTCGAATGTGGCGCGGAGGAGTTTCTCTTCGGATAGTGAGTATCTGCAAAAACATGGCGGTTTTAAAGATATTTACAATTTTTGATCTTCGAACGAAAAAAAAACTATCCAGGAAGCGGTCTATGATCTATTTATAGGGAATTTACTTGTCAAAATGCTAGCAAAACGCTTTTTCTTGTAGATTTCAAAATCATACGAATTCAGAAACTGCCAATTTTGATCATAAATATGAAAATTTTGTGGAATACACGAAAATTGGAGATTTTAGTGGCGTCTAGATGGAAAATTATTCTTTTTTAAATAAAAAGTTCAAACCACTTTTTCTGGAGCTAATTTTTCGAGTGTTGAAACCTTTTTCACGAGTCAGGATCAATATTTCCTTTTTTTCATAATGATTCATTCTAACATACCTCGCTTCCAATGTCAATGCATCCTGTGGTCCTTTCTCCATTTGTTGTTTGATACCCCAATACAATTCGTATAATTTCTTTCCGGCATCATAGTTCTATAAGATAATTTCTGTTTAGAGAAGTTCTGGTATACTCTCTGGTCAATTTTAGATCATTTTCTGACAGAAAGACGGAAAATTTCAGATTTCACACCTCAGAAACTTGAAAAAAAATCAAGTTCCAATATTTTTCATCTATCAATTTTGTATCTCCCAAACTTGCAAATGTAGTTTTTTTTTCAAAATTGAGATTTCGTTTTAAAAAAATTTCTTGAAAAGTCAACATTTTCTACGCTGAAATTCTGGAAATTTCAGCAACTTTTTGAGAAAGAAAAATTGAAAATTGTTCGAATTGCGGGTTTTTGGCAATTTTTCAAAGAATTTTTCCAAAAAATAGTTGTTTCAAACGTTAAATTTTACGTTTTCCCAAATTAACTGAAATTTCCAGTTATTTTCTCGTCAACCGTGCCAAAATTGGTGTTTTTTCGACAAAATTTTATATTTTTATGACAAAACACATGCCTTTCCGTCTATTTTGTACAAAATTTGTTAAAAACAGGTCAACATTGACATTTTCAAGTTAAAAACTGCTATTTTTCGTAGAAAAAAAGTAGAAAAATTCACCCTCAAATGATCCTGCAACAAGAAAGTAAACCACGCAGCCAACATTCTCTCCGCAATACTTTCACTCCTTCGAAACAAAATCTTGGGTTGAAACTTCTTCTCAACCGTCTTCTCAATCAATTCCCTCAACAACTGCTTCAACATCTCGGTACAGTATCCCATCTTCTCTTGTAGCACTACCATAAGCAAACTACCAACATACACTCGATCCTTGCCAACAAAATACTTATTGGCTTCCATCGTCCTCACCATTGTCAGGAAAAACGTCTTGTTCATCAACAACTTGTGAAACTCTCTCAATCCAGCTTCGATCGCTTCAGCTTTATGTGTATCAACCTCCAAATTCTTCAAAACCGGATGATTCTTGTTGGAATTTGGGAATAACACCCTGGCACAGTAATCCTTATACTCCAAAAATGGTGCGGTTGGTGTCCCCAACGGCAAATCAGCGGTATATTGGTTCAAGCTAGTTTGAAGCTCCGCGAACGCTTCCTTGCACTCCGTCGCCACTTTCATCTCGATCGTGTCCATTTGAGTCTTGAGGTACTTCATCTGCCTCTGATGGCTGTTGGTCTTCCGGCGGTACAGTACTATCAAACAGATGATCAGGAGGATCATGATAATGATAAATGTTAGGATAACGAGGAAGAAGGAGGAGGAGAAGCCGGGTGAGTCGTATGACAACTCTCCTACAGTATAACTGGCATTTCCGATGGATACTACCACTTCAGGATTCAGTTTTCCGACGCTTTTCGGTTTTTTCGCTGGTGGTTGGCAGGTGAGCACTTTTGAGGCTAGAGCTGTCAAGGGACAATCTTCACCACCTACAGTAATCGAGATATCACGCTCGGAAGCCGCCAAATTGAGGAAATTGCCGTTTAGAGTGAGGGAATCATCGCCGGGGCGGAGGAAACGGGTTTCTTGGAAGATTTCGAAGTTGGGGTTGGGCATCACTTTGATTCGGGAGCGGCTGAAAATTTTGGAGATTTGGGTTACTGTAGTTTATAATATTTATGATACACTTTGACGCAATAATGCACCATTTTCACGATATATGGCACAGTTTTCAGATTTCAAGAGTACTGTAGTGTTCGAAAAGTGTGCATTTCTACGTCAAAGTGTACTGTGTGATCTGACGAAAAAATTCACACATTTGGATTACGGTAGTTTCGAAAATTCGAGGTCTACAGTACACCATAACGCAAAAATGCACAAATTTTCTTCCAGATTACTGTAGTGTCAAAAATGCGCGCATTTTTGCGTTGAAGTGTATCAAGATATCTATCTACAGTAAACTATCACGAAAACTTGCACATTTTTGGATTACTGTAATTTCAAAGATGTGCATTCACCAAAAAAACTACAGTAACGCAATTTCGCACACGTTGAGGATACTGTATCTTCAGAATTTTCTACCAAAAAGGAATCTACGGTACACCATGACGCTAAAATGCACAACTTTTCTATTTCTTGGATTATTGTAGTCTCGAAAAATGTGTGCATTTCCGCGTCAATGTGTACCAAGTACAGTATACCATGACGCAAACATGCACACTTCAAATTACTGTATTTTCAAAATTTTGTACCAAAAAAGGAGCTACAGTACACCTCGATGCTAAAATGCACAACTTTTCTATTTCTTGGATTACTGTAGCTCACAATTGTGTGCATTTTCTCGTCAAAGTGTACCAGGTACAGTACACCATGACGCAAAAATGCACAACTTCTATATTTCTAGGATTACTGTTGTCTCCTACATCTGCATTTGCGCGTCAAAGTGTACCAGGTACAGTACACCATGACGCAAAAATGCACAACTTCTATATTTCTAGGATTACTGTTGTCTCCTACGTGTGCATTTGCGCGTCAAAGTGTACCAGAGCACAGCACACAACGACGCAAACTTGCACACTTTCTCATATACATTTTTTCAAATTTTTCGACAAAAAAACCTACTGTAACTCGGCGCCATCAAAATCAAACACATAATCCATAATCTTCTCCATATTTCCACTATATTCCATGACTGGTATTGTTGGTGTCGAGCAACGCATCATTTGATCTTCGACTATTTCACAATTTGGTCCATAGCTTTTTTCGTCGCTGCAAAATTGTCATTTTTTGAAAATTTATTGATTTTTTGGTTGAAAATGCTCAAAATTGACGATTTTTAATGATTTTTAGTCGATTTTTCATGTTGTTTAGGTCAAAAACGCTGTTTTTCACCCTTCTCGAGCAAATTTTTCACAATTTTCACAGCTGAAAAAATAAAAAATTGTCCTTTTTAGTCGATTTTTGGGTGTAAAAAGCATGAAATAACCGATTTTCAGTCGATTTTTTCAGTTTTTACATGAATTTCAGATCGAATGCACTGAATATACCCATCTAGAGCAGATTTTGCTCATTTTTCACCTCAAAATAGTTCAAATCCACCTACCCAGCTCCAATAAACACAATCCTCGGTCTTTGCAACAGTGTGAATCCTTGACCGTATACATCTACAGTAATCCCACCGGATGGTATTGTTTTGTTTGGTGTGATTGATTGTACTGATGGATCCGAACTGCAAATTCATTATTTTGTTGAGGGAGTACTGTAGGCATCATATTTGACGACAAAATGCATATTTTCACATATCACTTTTCTGTGCATTTGTGCGTCAAATAAAGCGTATTGTTAAAACCCTATATTTGACGATAAATTGCAGATTTCTGCATTTCGAAATTGACGAAAAACTGCGAGATTTCCAGATTTCTTCAAGATTCTGAGGGATACTATATGCACCAGAAATGACGCAAAACTGCGGACTTTTTTAAAGAAAATTGATTCAAAACACTAGATTTGACGAAAAAATGCACTATTTTCAAAACGTCACAACTGACGACTTTTTGCAGACTTTTGAAATTTTATGAATACTGTATACACCAGGATTGACCCAAAAGTGCAGACTTAATGGAAAACATTGACCGAAAACACTGGATTTGACGCGATAATGCACACTTTCTCAATTCTGGCTTAAAACACCATATTTGACGCGAAACTGCACACAAATACAGTACTCCAAATTCCCTTTAAGTCCTCAAACACATCAAATTCGACGCAAAATTGCAGATTTCTGCATTTTGGTTCAAAAAATCGGATTTGACGGGAAATTGCGGATTTTCTAGATCAGATTTTTTAAAACACTAGATTTGACGCAATAATGCACACAACTACAGTACTTCAAAACCTCTTCAAGTCTTCAAACACATCAAATTCGACGACATAATGCAGATTTCTGCAGTTCGGTTCAAAACATCGAATTTGACGGAAAACTGCGGACGGGGTACTGTAATGTGCAGTTGGGCATCAGGTGTGGTGTTTCAAGCCAAGAAAAGTGCAACTTTCCGTCAAATTTAATGTTTTGAACCAATTTTTAAAACAAAATCTGCATTTTTGCGTCGATTGAGGTGTATACAGTATATTTAAAAGTCTATAACACTCCGGGAATCACCACAATTTTTAGAAACGCCAAATTTGACGCAATAATGCACACTTTTGGTGTATAACACCATATTTGACGCACAAATGCACACAACTACAGTAACCCAAAAAAACTTACGTAAATTCAAATTTGATAGGAATCGGTAATTTCTGCATGGTTCCATCAAATCCAATATGCAATGGTGCCGCACCACCATCCATCGACGCCGCCATTCGACACGTCAATGTACTATCATTCCGTGTCAACAAATTGCATGGTACAGTACCAAAACGAATCGCCACATCGGAGCCCGTATCCAAATCGGAGCCAGTTAGTGTTACATCTGTACCACCGGATTTTGGGCCTTTTACGGGTTTCATGGAGGTTACAACTGGTTCGACATAGTAGAAATGATCGGTTGAATGGGCGAAGAATTTCGAGGAATCGTGGCGGAGGGTTATCTGGAATTTTTAGATTTTTGTAAATTGTTTTGATTTGAAAGTTTCGAACTTTTTAAATGTGGTTTTTATCAAAAATTTTCGTTTTCCGAGCTCAAAAGAGACAAAAACAATCATTTCTGATGATTTTGAGGTGAAAAACATCGATTTCTCAACAAATTTCAATGCAATTTTTCTTGTTTTCACATATAATATTTTACTGTCAATTTTCACCTTTTCCGGTAAAAATAAAAGTATCAGTTCTGCACTAAAAATTCCATAAATTTGGTTTCAAAGTGTGATTTTTATACTTTTTGTTCTATTTTTAAAATCTATTTTTGAGCTGAAAAACACCGATTTTCGGGTCACAAGCTAGTTTTCAAAAGTCATTCAATTTCAGATTTTGTGGCTGAAAATCACTATTTCAGTCGGAAATTTATGTTTTTTTGCGTATGAAAATCATCGGTAAGAAACTATTGTTGTCTGAAATTTCCATTTTTCAGCAGTTTTCAACTGATATAAGGCTAAAATTCAACTTTTTTCAGTTGAAAATCCTCTTTTTTCTCGCTCAAAATACCACTTTTTCAGTTTTTTTCCTGATTCGAGTAAAATCGACAGAAATTAACGATTTTTTGTTCAAAACTATACTTCTTCAGTTTTTCAAAAAAAAATGTTGAAATCCGGAGGAAATCGCAATTTCGAGCTCAAAAATCAGGGTAAAAAAGCCTAGAAATGACGATTTTCAGTTCAAAATTCAATTTTCAAGAATTTGCAATAGCAAAATGATTGGAATTTTCGCTTTTTGGGTTCACAATGCATATTTTTAGCGTTTTTTCTCGCTAAAATCGACGAAGAACCGTCATTTTCAGGTACAAAATCAAAATCTCCAATTTTTAAATGTATCAAAATAACTCACCACAACCACCCCCTTCTCATTGCTCCCCTTGACCAAACTCTTCCCCGTAATACACACAATCCTCTGACTTGGCACATATTCCTCCGGTATCACTTCACATGGTACATTCGCAATTTGTACCGCTTTCATCACATCACTCACATGTCGTCCCAAATTGATACCACTGATCACCACTTTTGTCCCCCCAAATTTCGACCCTTTTTTCGGTTTGAAATCCTCAATCACCGGGTTAGGACATAGTTGCGATGCGTTTAACCATTGATCCGGACTTCTTGATTTGCACTGGAGTGGTCGGGTGCATTTATTCTCCGCCGCACACCAACCACAATCATATTTATCAGCATCGAGGGTTAGACACCGACCACAATTGGCGGCGAGGTTTTCACACGAATAAACGTCGATTGATAGCTTATCAACGTTGTCGAGATAATGGTTTTTGCGGGAATTCGCGGCGGACCAAATGACATTGAAACCGTATGGGGTGGTACCGGCGACGAGGGATGTACCGTAGGGTTCGAAGAGCATCTCTTCGCAGCTGGAAAATGGAGGAAGTTGGGGAGCTTATCTAATACATTTTTGAAGGAAAATGTGATTATTTTGAGCTTTTTTTCGAGACATTTTGTAGTAAGAATATGAAAATTGAAATTTTGTTGCAAAAAGATTATTTTTTGAAAAAATTTGTAGGCTGAAATTGTGAAAAAAACATTTTTTGGTCAGATAATTCACTTTTTCGTTTATAAAATCGGCGAATTATTCAACAGTTTTTTTTTAACTTTCATATTTGGACAAGGTTTTTTTTTGAATTATCTATCAAAACTTGGTCAGTTGGGAAAAGCTAAGATACGATTCAAAAACTTATCTAACACTTTTTGAATTCTAAATTCGAAAAAAAAACTAGAATTTTACCCAAAATTTCTAGGAAACTATATAGTTTTTGATGAACAAATACGGATTCGTGACGAATAAAGATACATATTTTGTGTCACTTTCGATTAATTTTTTTGTGAACCGGCGCTCAATGTTGGCATTAATGGTAATTTTTGTGATATACTCGAGCAAAAAATAACGTTTTCTTCAGTTTCTATTATGAACTTTTATGATTCAAAAAAATCTTTTTTTTCATGAAAATTAACGACTTCTCATATTTATTCACATTTTTTTGGAAAAATTCAGATCACGATATCGAAAAATCGTGTTTTCAACGGTATAGGAACTTACGTAATAGTATCATCCGATCCTCTAACAGCCACTTTCTCATGCACCGTATTACCATACTTGAATTCACATCGGAAGTCACCCATGAATGATGTATCCGCGTTTTCGACCTGTAACAATGTTTTTGAGGAACGTTACTTTTTAAAATTTGAAAAATCTATGATTTTCTTTGTTTTTAATATCGACTGAGTGAACGCCACTTTTACAAATCTACGACTATTCAAATTTTCAAAACTGTTCAAAATTCACTAGATTGCAGAAGAAATTCATGATTTTTCACAGATTTTCCAGAAAATTTCAACTTTTCATGTTTTTTTTCAAATTTTAGTTTCAAAACACCCACCTTGACACTAATATTCCGTCTCTCTCCAGTCGCCACCGACATTTTCGACACTGGTGCAACAATATGTGGACATTTTGATGGTCCTTTTCGAATTGAACTTCCGTCTCTCTGTAAGAACCATATAAAGTCTATTTTGATGAGAAAATGCTCTGTTTGGAGCAGAAAAAGTTGATTTTTGGCTCAAATTTGTGTTTTTTCAGATGGAAAATGTGCGTATTTTGGAAAAAAAAACATGTTTTTCATGGGAAAATAACTGTTTTTATGCAAAAATTGTGATTTTTCAGCAACTGTGGTTGTTTTTTTCGATCAAACTTCACATTTTTCGTTCAAAAACCAAGTTTTCCGTGCAAAATTCGCATGTCTTATCCAAAAATCCTTCTATTTTGAGAAAAAATCCAAAAAAACTCACATTCAAACCATTAACAATATGTTGCTTCCTGCACTTATCCTCCGTCAACTTCCCAGCAACACATTCATTCGACTCGAGACACCAATCACATGGGAATTGACTGGCTGCACATTGGGAACACGATGTGTATCGATTACAATCGTAGAATGAGAAGTTGGTTGAGGCGAGGGATAGTTTGCTGCCTGAAAATTCCGTTTTCAAACTAACAATCTCGTTCAGCCAAATAATATTGTTTCCAAAAATCTTTGATAATCTCAAATATTGGCAAACTATAGTGACTAGTTTGATGATGACTAAACAACTTTAGAAAACCTCGGAAACTATAAAGACTTTCCTCCAACATTTCTATTAGTTTCTGACAATTTCAGTGAATTTTTAGTAGCAAAAATGATTGAAATTTTCCAACATCTTTCAATTCTTTCTAAACGAGCATATTTTTGTGAACTTTTTGTTTGAGAAGTGAAAAGTGCTTCGCGTGACGCAGAAAGGCACCAATAGAAGGTATTCTTCGTTTCAAACGAGTTTTCAGTACTTTCAACTAATTTGTTTCAACAAAAAGCAGACTTATAATCACAAAAATACGCTCTATCGAGTGAAGTGAGTTTCAGCGAAATCGGTAAAAGCATACAAAACCGGGGCTCTTGTAAGATTGATACTTTCAAAATTTCTCAACTTTTAGGAGTTTATGAAGAGATTACCGTATTTACTCGAATAGAGCGGCACTGCAAACTCTCTCGCAGAATGATCATATCTCAGAATCTAGTACAGTTATCAAAAAGTTGTCAACAGCAAACTTATAGCTGAAGTTTTGATCTACAAATTTGCAGTTGACTACTTTTTGATAGCTCTTCTAGATTCCGAGATATAATCATTGTACGGCAGCGTTTGCAGTGCCGCTTTATTCGAGGGAATACGGCATTTTTCAAACTATCTTAACACTTCCAGAGTCTATCTTTTTCTTTCAAAATTTTTTTTTAATTATAAAGTTTTTCTGTTTTTGACGTTTTAAGGTTGAGAGTTTTACAACTATCAACGTTGAAAATACATATACAGCATTTCAGCAATATCTCGGAATCTAACATCTTTGATGTATCAATGTTTCGATACAACAATTTTTCAAAATTCTCTCAAAAACTACTCACCATCCAAGACAACAATCAACTGCGAATCCAAATGATGTTCATTCATCGGTATCTTTGGCAATCTCTCCGTCAATGGAGTCGCACACTTCAAACTTCCATCAAATTCCGTCGGTTCCGATGCGACTGTTTCGCCATTTTCGAATGTGAATAGACAACGCATTCGTTTGCCTTTTGGTGCCAATAGATTTTCAATTGTGACATTTAGATAGTCGGCCGTGTTGATTTGGATTTGGTTTGGTTTCACGGATTTTATTCTGAAAAAATAGTTTTTTGATGGATTTGGCTGCTAGCTGAGTATCAAATGGATATATTTAGCTTTATCCGTATTACGATAAATCAAAAAGTTTGGGAAAGTCGACTTTTTACATAACTTTTGAAACGTATTTCTTATAGATTTGTGATTTTCACGGTCTTCAACAAATTTGCCTGTGGACTGAGTATCGAATGTCAATATCTACCAAAATTTTGACAAATATAGGAGCATTTGATACTCAGCCAACAAGAAATTTCATGAATTCCAATTTTAAATTTCCAATTTTACTACTGAAGTAGACATTTTCCTGACAAATTTTTTATAGAAGTAGTAGCTGTTGACTGAGTATCAAATGTATCAGATTTAGCTGCGTATGATGGCATTTGATACTCAGTCAACAAGAATGCACTAAACTACTTTGATGAACGTCAAAAATTCTAAATTTTTTTGAATAAAACTAAAAAAATGCTATTCAAAAACTGTAATTCAAATCGTTTGCTGAGTATCATATGCATCAAGTTTAGCTGCGTATGTCTGCATTTGTTACTCAGGCAAAAGGCGAATAATTTTCAAAATGTTCGAGTCAAACTCCAAAATTATGCAGAAGAAAATTGATTTGAGAATTTTTCGGCTGCTTATGATGACGTTTGATACTCAGCCACGATTTTCACTTATTTTCTGATGATTGTAGTATCCATTGACTGAGTATCAGATGAAACAAATTTGACTGCCTGTGTTGGCATTTGATACTCAGTCGATCGCTTGTTCAGCGATTTTTTGTCAAAATTTGCATGAAAATCAAGTTTGTATTCAATTTTTTCACATTTTCATAATTTTTTGGTCATCTTTTTGCAACTTTCCAAGTTTTTCACAAAAAAAACACAAACCTCGGACACTTGCTATTCTGAAAATCGAGCCATCCAATCGCCGTTTGTGGTACTTCCCTCTCACACGATTCTTCTTGTGTACAATGATTATTTGATACACACCAACCACAATATGGATCACGAGATTTGAGACAAACATCACACGATGAGGCGATTGATTCACAACGGGATGTTGGCATTTTTATCACCTGAAAATGCAGTTGATTGTGGATTTTTATCAAAATAAGACACTTACCTTGCTCGGAGTCAACACAAACACATGTTTCCCATCTCCACTAAACTCCATATCCGCTAGAATTGGCTCATTTGTTGTCAATTGTTCTGTTGCATACTTTTCAGCTGATGACTTGTTTTCGATTAGGATCTGGAACAAAGAGAATGATACTATGGAAGAAACAGTGTTGCTAATAGAGAGACGCAGATCTTTCGTGAAAAAGACGTATATTTGGTACGTTTTCAAATAAAATCTTATAACTTTCTTGAAGCATAATTTCTGTGGAATAAAAATTTTCGCCTCAATTTTCATATTCATAATTATAGGAGTTTCAATTTCCCGCTTAGCTTGAAATCGCAACTTTTCCACCTTATTAGTTTTGAATATAGAGCTTTTTGCACATTTTTTCTCAATTTTCATCTTTTTTCGTATCCAAACAAGAACAAGAAACAAGATAGTCTTGTCAGTTTTACTTTAATTTTAGGTTTAGGTTCATCTTTTTTAGGACTATGAATTTTTTAATATCAAAAAGTCATGTGGTAAGCCTATTTTTTCGTTTTTCGATGCAAATTTTGAACTGTTATGGAATATTCTTACTATTTCTCAAAATCGTAAAGTTTCAAGGGGAGATTTTTCTAAAAATTACAAATTTTCTCATGGCGAAAATCGTTTTTCGAATCAAATTCTGAACTTTTTTGAAAAATGCTCGCTTTTTCTCAATTTTCATAGAGTTTTTAAAGTATCCAGATATTTTTCTTTCAAATTTCTCCATTTTTTCACATTTTTCAATTCCAAACATCCTCTCACCTTATGCAATTTGCCACTATCCGTCCCAACAAACGCCACCGTACTACTTCTCGTTGTATTGATCGCAATTGATGTCAATTGCTCGTTTTCCATTACCAAAGTGGCTTGGGCGGTTATTGGGATGTCGCCACCGATTCGCGAGTTCACATCTTTTCCACATTTGATGCCTTCCCATGGTAGAGTGGTGAAACGGCATGCGTCGTTTGAGGAGAACCATGGTAGATTCTGGAAAGAATCGAGACATTTTTATTGTGCATATTGTCGTCATGGTTCTTGCACACGCTTATAAATCTACTGTAGATTATCTACAGTAATCCAGAGATGTCAGGATTTAGAATTTTTCGGCTGAAGAGCCGAGTTTGTGCACATTTTCGTCATGGTGATTACACACTATTGTATATCTACAGTACCCCAAAATCGTCAGGATTTCAAATTTTTTTGATGAAAAAATCGCGATTCAGATAATTTAGGTTGTCTTTTTTGCGAAGATTTCAGTACTGTGCAAATTTCCGTCATGGTGATTGCAGACTTTTGTAATTCTACAGTATTCCAAAATCGTCTAGTTTTAAATTTTTTGATTACAAAAACTGCTATTCTGTTAATTTTTGATGCTCACTTTCAGTTTTTTGCAGAAATATCAGTTTTGTGCATATTTTTGTCATGGTGATTGCAGAGCTTTTGTAAATCTACAGTACCCCAAAATCGTCAGGATTTCGAATTTCTTTGATAAAAAGTCGCGATTCAGATGATTTTTGTTATGGTCATTTTTTATAAAAATATCAGTTTTGTGCACATTATCGTCATAGTGATTACACACTATTGTATCCCAAAATCGTCAAGTTTTCACATTTTCTGCTAAAAAACCGGCGATTCCGATAGGTTTTTAATGATTTTTTATAGCAAAGTGGTCATTATTGTGCAAATTTCCGCCCTGGTGATTACAGATTGTTTCGTAAACCTACAGTACCACAAAAACTCCGTCACTATATTTTCACAGAAATGTCAAGTTTTCAGAGATTATTTAGTACTAATAAAGTGATTGCACAACTTACAGCACAACTGACGACAAGATGCAGACTAACTTTTTTTGTGTGCAATTTGTCGTCAAATATGTTCTATTTTATCTTTCAACTAATTTTTGGTAGATTTCAATGATTTTTCAACTTATTTTCACAAAAAATATCAGTTTTCTGCAAATATGCGTCATGGTGTTTGCAGATTTTCTCAATCTACAGTACTCCTATACTGTTTTTTTTCAAACTCTCAAACAAAAAAATTCCCACCAACCTTCTTCAACCCAGACATTCCCTTATAACACTTCATAATATTCTGTTTGAATATCGCCTCAATCTCCCTCATCGTGAACATACAAATCGCACTTCGACCAGTTGGTTGCTCGGCTCTCCATGATGATTTGTCGCCTTCCCAGAATACACCGTAGAGCACTGGATCGGAGACACTGCAAGATTGTCTTGATAAGATTTTTGGTAGTGAATTGGGAATATTTCAAGTTTTTCGGAATCCCCGTCTTGTTACAGCCAGAAAATTACCGAAATGGCTCTAAATTTTGCAAAAAGTGATGAATATATCAGCCTAATGCCATTGTTAGATAAGTTTTCATAAAAATCAAGGATTTTACACGTTTCGGGCCGATTTTTCAGCTAGATAAAGACTTTTTATGATAGTTTTGTATCGGTTTTAGAATTTTCCGGCTTTTGAACCGCTGATAGTGAAATTTTAGGTGAAATTCAGATTTTTTTTTCTATATATGCAGTTTTTCTGTCTTATCGTTGTTTCCAGAAGATTTTCAATTTTTTTACATGAGAGAATTCGAATGAAAGTTGAAAACGTATCAGAAAAGTGAATTTGGTTCTGACATTCGACTTTTGCAGTAAAATTATTCATATTTTTGATCAAAAATTTTTTATACGATCGTTTTTCCGTTTTTTTCTCGATTCAACTGGTCACAAAAACGACATACCTAATTCCCATAGATTTGACCAATTCATAACCAGCTTTTGCCACATAAACATCTTGCACCAGATTGTAGTCGATACCATTTGATGAGCATTCTAGTGGCACCTGAAATCATAAAAATTAGCAATATTTGGTGTGTTTTGACTAGAATTCTGAGTTTTCAGATAAATTTCATGATAAAATACATTTTTTCGTACGGTTTTACAAAACTCATTAAATTTCAAATTTTTATTATAAAAATTTGCTGTTTTTCGTTTGAAATCGCATATTTCAACCCAAAAAATGACCTTTTTCACTTTTTCAGTCTAATTCATCCAATTTTTGCCCTATTTCAGCACCTTTTCCACAATTTTCAGTCAAATTCACACTCAAAATGTCCAAATAACATACCTCAGTATAACTATGAAAACTAATATCACCAGTACAAACTCGTGTCAATCTCGATTGATATGGTGCATCTTCACTGGTATTCTTCCGTTGTCGAGTCACAAAATATGCGAAATCACCACTTTCGAAGCCGTTTACGTAGTCTATTCTGCAATTTTCATCGATTTTTGTGTGAAAATCGTGATTTTTTGAGTCAAAAACATCAATTTTGATCCTGATCAGCCAAATCAGCTCAAAAATCAACTCACTGATATTTATAAACTCCTCGACTTTTATAGTCCAATGATATGTGTGTACCACCATATAATCCCGGATATACCACTTCGAATGCCTTGTTTTGACGGAGGAATAGCGAGGAGACGGACATTCGATCTTGGTCCTACAACGAAAATATGGGTTACTGTACTTCAAAGACGCGTGAGTTGGGAGTCATTTTTAAAGGGACATCGATTGAAACTGGGTCTTATAGCGAAAAACAGGCTACTCTGATTGACTTTAAAGGCGCATAGGTATCGACAACTTTTAAAGGTGCATAGATGGGTCTCATAGCGAAATTTTGATTTTTACGATTTTTACTAGAAAAGCTACAGTACTCCTTGATTTTCGTGGTGAGATAGTTTTCGGATACAGTAGGAAGCGTATTTCGTGATTAGACCCTTTTCATAATCTACAGTAACCCGAAACTTGTTTTTCGGGGTGGGACCCAACTTTTTTTGCCTCTTTTACTCAAATTGAATCTACAGTACCTTTCCTTAAAGGCACACAAACATTCTTGTTGAGATATCTTCGAGATACTGTAGGAAACTATTTATCGTGGTGAGACCTATTTTTTACAGAAATGTTTGAAAAAATATATTTTTTTCGCTCTATTCAAATCTACAGTACCCCATCTCCATGTCCCTTTAAAAACCACAAAAACATGTTCGTGACAAGACTCACCCCAGCAACAGTCGATCCAACATACAACACCGGTTCGGATGTCAAATTCACCGGTCCACCACCAACAAACAACACAACCGATGATTGGCTATCATTCGAGACACGCGGCTCAATCGCCTCGGCGAGCACTTCGGTGATATTGTGCAGATTACGGAGACGGCAACGACCCTGGAATATTGATATGGTGATAAGGATTATTATGAATCTTAACAGCTGATTTATCCACTGATCAAGCTTTGTCGGGGGAAATTCTGGTTTTTCTACGTTTCAAAGCTTCTATATCTTGTTAGATAAATATATTTTTATCAATATGGTTCAATGAAGTGTATAAAATCTTTCTCATCAGTTGGAATATCAACTGATAAGGGTTTAAGCTACTTTTTTGTGAAAAATCGGATTTTTCAGATTTCATATCATGTTAGATAAGTAACTTTTCATCAATATGATTCAATAGAAGATCGACAATCGTTTTTATCAGTATAACTTTCAGTTGATAAGGATTTTAGACTACTTTTTTCGGGAAAACTCGGATGCTTTACGTTTCAAAGCCTCAATATCTTGTTAGATAAGTATTTTCGTATCAATATGATCCATAAGGAGGTTTAGAATCTTTCTTATCAGTTGAAATATTCATTGATACGGATTTCAGATACTTTTTTCGTGAAAATCGGATTTTCTACGTTTCAAAGCTTGAATATCTTGCTAGATAAGTATTCTCATCACTCGAGTGGATTTGTAATTCAAAAAAAAACATACCTGATAAAGATTACTACACTCGATCAATTTCGATGATTTATCATAAACTGCCAATGCTTTTGTATGTGAATTGGTGCGTGATAGTTGATGTTTACAGTCGTCTCGATTTCTGGCGTCTGGAAATTGAGAAGATTGATAATTATTATAAATTTGTCAGTATTTTAACTTTTGATACATTACTTTTGAATTTTATATTATAGTTATGTTAGCTGTGAAGAAAAGGAGTTTAAAATTCTCAAATGAATGTTTCATGCTCGGAAACATCGATAAACATAATTTTCATGTGAAAAACTGATTGTTTCATGCAGAAAAGCATTATTTTTCGATTCAAAAAACGTTTTTGAGAACAGTTTGTTATTTTTGTGACGAGAAAGACGGTTTTTTCGCCCAAAGATAGAAGAAATGGACAATTTGAGTAAAAGTTGAATTTCTGTGCGTTCTCGACTAGAAAAATTGACACGCCAAAAAATAATTTCAGAAAACTTTTCAATTTTTTGTATTTTGTACTAACTGGTGAAATAAGGGTTTTTTCCGGAAAAAATTATTATTAAGCAAACCGGAATATTTCAGTTCGAAAAAAATAAAACGATACGATGCTAATTTTCATCTTTCGGATCAATTTTGAAATCACATGTCGAAATTGACATTTTGTTTTCTTTTTTCTGTTCACTTCGTCGGTTAATTCTGATTTTTGTAAGAAAATGAGTGTTTTTCATTCTTTCGAGATTCAAAAAACCGACTTTTTAGGTTCATATTTACTTTTTTTCACAGTTTCTGTCGAAAATAATCTTTCTGTTGTCATTTTTCGGCTCGGAATTCAGTATTTTCTCTTCAAATGAAAATTTTTCAAACAGGAAAATATCTTGTGCCAAAAAATCTAACTTTCTGCGCTATTTTCTCGTTTTTTCGCTCATTTTTGTGATAATTCAAGATTTTCAAACTTTTCGCTCTAATATTTGACTTGTAGAACCCTTTAAGGCTTGAAACAAAAGATTTTGCGTTAAAATTTAGGTTTTTCACCGTAAAAACCTCAATTTCCTTATTAAAACCACAACTTTCCACCCAAAACCCTCTCCATTTTGCCATATTCATCCCCTCATCAAACAAAATAGCTGTCCTTCCTACACAAACACTACTCAAATCTTTCTAATCCTTTTAACAATTCCCCTTTTCCTCCTCTCCGTCAACATCATCATCGTCTAATTTGTGTGTCCCTCGAAAAAGGAAACAATAGTCATCGAAAAGTGCTACTTGAGGCAAAGACGAAGAATTCCCCAACTAACAAGTGTATTTTCTCAAGATTATGGAAATGAGATTTCCCCGTCCACCATCAACTAATTTGTCACTCCCTCATAATTTGTGACATTTGGTGTTGGTGGTGGTGGTGGGTGGATATGGGGAATACACCATTCATTTTGGCGTTGGGTGTCCCTTGGGATCGTGTCATTTTAGGCAGAATATGCAACAGATGCGAAAAAGAAGAGAACTTTTTGGGAGAAGAGAAGAGATTTATGGATGTTTTGCTGGATTGGAGATTGGTTTTTTGAGTGATTTTTTTGAGGGGATTTATGGTTTTTAACGTTTTAAAGGCGGTTTTAGGTTTAAAAAGATGGTTTTGACTATTTTTAAGCGTAAAAACAGGATTTTGTCAAGTTTCTTGCTATTGTTAGTGTAGAGAAAAGGTTTTTGGCGTTTTTAATCAAATTTTTCGGCCTAAAAAGAGGTTTATAACGGTTTGAGGGAGATTTTTAGGTTTAAAAAAGCACTTTTCGTCAAAGTTTTTAGTTTTTTGCAATAGAAAACAGATTTTGAACGTTGTACAACACAATTTCTAGTCGAAAAAGTAGTTTTTCACATTTTTAGCTGAAAAAATAAGCTTTTCGGCAAGTGACTAGCTAGTTTTTCGTCTAAAAATGGTTTTTCGGGCGAATTTTTGCCATTTTCGCACGGTTTTTAGTGAAATTGAATAGTTTTTTGAAATAAAATTGAAAAATGATGTTGAAAATCTAGTTTTTAGTTGAAAAATGCATATTTTTTGTTTAAAATGGTCTTTTTCTTGCAAATAATTTCATTTTTATTTGAAAATTAACAAAACTTCTCTAATAATTTTTCTGTCAAACAAAAAAAACAGTTTTTAGAGAAAAGGTTAATTTTCACATAATAAAATGTTTTTTCAAAGGAATTTTAGATAATTTTTAATAATTTTTAGCTATATATGGAAGAAAAATAAGCGATTCATGCATTTTTCTGGTAGCTTTCACAAAATTCGAACAGTGTTCTTCGTTTACATAGTTTTTAGTCATAAAATCAGAAATTTAGCAAGTTTTTCATATATTTTCACCATTTTTTTTCAATTTTTTTGATTCAAAAAAACATACCCCGACACATTGGTGAATCTTCCATTGGTCCAGTTTGCACATGTTTTCGTATCGTCAAATCCGTACTTGTCAAATCATATATACTATTGACACCGCCGATGAATACTCGTGTTGTTGATGGATCGATGGCCTGGAAATTTGTATTCGGTGTTCGTGGTGGGATATTTCAAAGGCGCAGGGGTTAAAAAAAATTTCTGCGTTTTTGAATTTTTGATAGTTTTCGTAGTGAGATATTTTAAAGGCGCAGGGCTCCGGGAGGCAAAATTAATGCTTATTGAACGATTTTGAGCGATGTCTTGAGGTTTTTGAACAAAAACATGATGGATTTTTAGAAAATATCTTGTGACAAAAATTATATTTTTTCAGTTTTCGTGGTGAGATTTTTTAAAGGCGCAGGGCGTCGAGTAGGCTTTTTCTAACAAAATTCGTGTGTTTTCAGTGATTTTTAAACGAAAATTCATGATTTTTGAACAAAAGCAAGATGGATTTTAAGAAAATATCTTGCCACGAAAATTATATTTTTTTAATTTTCGTGGTGAGATATTTTAAAAGAGCATAACGCGTTTTTAGTGTAAAAAAGTGCCAAAAACTCACCATTTTCTCGAAAACCTCATTCGAATTGATGTTTGGATTCTCGAAAACGACATTATCATCCAACGAATAGACATCTTTGATGGAATTCGCCAAAATTGGCAACAAAATGATTAGAAAATATAAGAAATTAGACATTTCATGTCTAGTTTTCATCCATAAACTAGAATATGACCCAATATATTATGTTGGAGAATCTGCAAAAAAATATACGGTTTATGAGGCGGAAAACGCTATTTTTAAGGTTTGAGACACGAAAAAATGAGAAGAATGAAGAATTTTGAATGGGAGAAGCGTTTTTAGAACGGAAAAATGGGAAAAATACGATTTTTAGGCTAAAAATGTGGTTTTTGGGTGAAAATGCATGGAAAAAGTCGAGTTTTCGGTAAAAAACAACTAAAAATTATCAAAAAACCAACATTTTCACCTAAAAACAAGTAAAAATCGATTTTTTCATGAAAAAATTGCAAAAAAAATTCAAATCGAGAAAAAAAACGTTTTTTTCTAACCTCTCAAATTTTAATGAAAATCACTGAAATTTAGGCTTAAAACATGGAAATTAATGGTTTTTGGTGGAAAATTCGAAAAAATCGAGATTTTTCAGGTGGAAATTTGTATTTTGAGGTGAAAAATGATGGAAATAGCGGTTTAGGAGGTGAAAAATGAGTTTTTCGGGGAATAATTGGTGGAAAACAGGGGAAATGGATTGTTTTTGGGGGATATTTGACATTTTGGGGTTAAAAATGGAAGGAAAAGTAGTTTTTTGAGTAGAAAAAGGCTTATTTTAAGGAAAAATAGGGTTTTTAGGAGTTTTTAGGCTAAAAAATGCAGAAAAACACAATTTTTAATGGGAAAAGAGCGTTTTTAGGACTTTTTAGGCTAAGAACTAACGAAATTCATAAATTTTCGAGCTGTCAGACAAGAAAATCAGCTTAATTCACACCAAATGTCACTTATTTTGTTATTCAAAACGGGGCGCGACACATCTGTCCTGCATAATCATAAATCCAAGGCCCTTATTATTTGCATTTCGGAGTCGATACGTCTTGTCAAAAAAATTAGGCGGTCTATTTGTCAAAATAACCGTTTTTTTGGTCGGGACCGACCAAAAATCGATGAAAAATGATTGAACATAGTTTCGAAATGGGCTAGGGGGTGGTAATAGAATTGAAATTAGATGAGGGATGGGGGGCCGAAAATGATGATCGGGTGGAGGGGGGAACGGAGAGGGGGCAGATATAAACCAAAACCAATGTCAAATCGGCAATTCAATGAGTCAGAAAGAATGGAGATCTGTGAATCTATGTATCATAGAACTTGAGGATCTATGAAGCATAGAACTGAGGATCTATGAATCATAGAACTTGAGGATCTATGAAGCATAGAACTCGAGGATCTATGAATCTATGAATCTATGAATCATAGAACTTGAAGATCTATAAAGCATAGAACTTGAGGATCTATGAAGCATAGAACTGAGGATCTATGAATCATAGAACTTGAGGATCTATGAAACATAGAACTCGAGGATCTATGAATCTATGAATCTATGAATCTATGAATCTATGAATCTATGAATCTATGAATCTATGAATCTATGAATCTATGAATCCACAAATTGTGAAGGTTCTATGATTCTATGATACTAAAGTTTATGAATCATAGAACTCGAGGATCTATGAATCTATGAATCTATGAATCATAGAACTCGAGGATCTATGAATCTATGAATCTATGAATCATAGAACTCGAGGATCTATGAATCTATGGATCTATGAATCTATGAATCTATGAAACTATGAATCTATGAATCTATGAATCTATGAATCTAAGATTCTATGAATCTATGAATCTATGAATCTATGAATCTATGAATCTATGAATCTATGAATCTATGAATCTATGAATCCACAAGCTTTGAAGGTTCTATGATTCATATTTCTATGATTCTATGGACCATAGTTCTATGATTCTATGATTCTATGATATTTCAACACATAGTTTTCGAATCGAATCAAAAAATAAAACAAATATGTAAAGAAATCGAGAAAAGAGAGAAGAAAATGAGTGTGTACGAAAGGACTGGGTGGTGGGGGACGAGAGAGTGTGTGATTGGTGGAGGGTGGCGAGGGGTGCAGACAGAATGGACGATTTTATCGAATTGGAGAAGTAAAGGAAGGGGACAAGGCAGGACCCGTGGGGGGGGGGGGGGGACAACTGGTGTAAAGTACGAGAAAACTACATCTGATGATGGCCGAGTGGAAGATTAGATTGGACCCCCCCCCCTCATAAATTTTTACATTCTTATGATATTAGACATCTCGGCGACCAATCTGTTGTGTATTAACGGGATGGAAAGGTGTGAATGAATGGGGAGATATGTGCCTTTAATACAGTACTGTATTAAAGGAACATAATGGGTAATGGGGTGTTGGTTCTATGGTTCTATGGTTCTATGGTTCTATGGATTCTGTGGTTCTATGGTTCTATGGTTCTATGGTTCTATGGTTCTATGGTTCTATGGTTCTATGGTTCTATGGTTCTATGCTTCTTTGGATATTTTAAGATGTTCTATGAAATTTTTGCCATAATTTCACAAGGTTCTATGAATATCTATGAAAGTTCTATGTCTGACATATCTATATATATATATGTATACCAGAAGGTGCGCGCCGGCTACGCCGTCACTTCCTTCTGGTAATTACTATTAATAATGGAAAACTTCTGTCTAACGTTTGAAATTCCGATTTTCTCATTTCGATATGAAAAAAAGTTTCGAAATAGAACGTGACATTTGATTTTTGAAAATGAAAACATGAAAATGTAAGCTTGGAATCTGAAAATCGGTTCTGGAATGAGAATGACTCGATAGATCACTTAGTTATTTCTCGTGCACCTTCGCGGAAGCATTTCTGATCCCCTAGTCAAATTTGGGCGAAATCGGATGGAAACTGGCCGAGAAATTGCAGTGCACAAAGTCACAGACAAACGGAACGACAGACAGAAGTTTTCCATTAGTAATAGTAAAGATATATCAAGTGTTACTATTTATGTATATATAGTACCACTTGACTGAAATATGTTAAAGCGCACTAACTTTTTTTTCTTAAACTTCGCGGATACAGGCCCTGGGATGGGAATAGGTTTAACTATGAAAGTAGTATCTATGTCTAGACTGTCAGAGGAATATGATGATTGTTCGGTTGGAAAGGCTTGTATAGTAGTCTGTCCATTTAGAGGAGATACATATTGCGTAACATAGAATTGCATAGAACCTTGTGATATAGGCATAGAATTCCATAGAACTCTGTAAAAAAGGCATAAAAAAGGGGAGACCATAGAACTATTATAGAAAGTGCTAGAATTTCAAGGAATTCCATAGAACTTCAAAAAATTCATAGATTTTCATAGAACTTCATAAAATTCTGTGAATAAGGCATAGAATTTCATAGAATCATGTTACGATAACATAGAACTTCATAGAACCTTGTAAGAAGAGGATGTAATTTTGTTTCACATGCATAGAATTTTCATAGAATCTAGTAGGAGAGGCATAGAATTCCATAGATCCTTGTAAGACATGAATAAAACTTTCATAGATTCTCACAAAAAAGGTATACAATTTTTATAGAACCATAACACACAAGCATAGAACTTCATAGAATTTGAAAAATTTTGTTGGACAGTTCGGGCATTTCATAGAATTTCGTAAAACTTCATAGAATTTTTTTAAAAACATAGAATTTCAAATTTTCATAGAATCTTATCAGGTGGGCATAGAACTATCATAGAACTTCATAGAACCATCATAGAACTATCATAGAACTGGCATAGAACTATCATAGTACTACCATAGAACTATCATAGAACTATCATAGAACTATCATAGAACTATCATAGAACTGGCATAGAACTATCATAGAACTGTCATAGAACTATCATAGAACTATCATAGAACTTCATAGAACTTCCATAAAACTTTAATAGAACTTCCATAGAACTATCATAGAACTATCATAGAACCTACAAAACCGTACAAGCTTCAAAACTATCCTCATGAAAACGGAGGGATTTCGAGAAAAAGCGGCGACCACCCAATAGGAATTGATGATTTCTCAAGCACCAAGACAAAAATGTTCTATTGTAATTCCAAATCGAAACCTAAGACGAACCGTTCTGTGTTGTGTGTACCGCGCGACGCGCGGTAGTTCTCTAAGCCGTAAGCCTAAGTCCGAAAACAGAAGTGGAAGGAGAAGGAAACAAAAAACAAACAATCAGGGAATCGTACAAGCTAGCCGCATAGCCGGCCGCTGGTCAGAATTCAACAAGAGACGCAAAAAATGGAGGGAGGGGTGCACCCCCCCCCCCCAGGGGGGCGGAGTGTGTCTTTTTGGGGAAGAGAGTAGTTTTGACATGGGATAGAAAAAGGATAACGAACCATAGATTCATAGATTCATAGATTCATAGATTCACAGATTCATAGATTCATAGATTCATAGATTCATAGATTTATAGATTTATAGATTCATAGATTCATAGATTCATAGATTCATAGATTCATAGATTCATAGATTCATAGATTCATAGATTCATAGATTCATAGATTCATAGATTCATAGATTCATAGATTCATAGATTCATAGATTCATTGATTCATAGATTCATAGATTCATAGATTCATAGATTCATAGATTCATAGATCCTCGAGTTCTATGATTCATAGATTCATAGATCCTCGAGGTCTATGATTCATAGATTCATAGATTCATAGATTTATAGATTTATAGATTCATAGATTCATAGATTCATAGATTCATAGATTTATAGATTCATAGATTCATAGATTCATAGATTCATAGATTCATAGATTCATAGATTCATAGATTCATAGATTCATAGATTCATAGATTCATAGATTCATAGATTCATAGATTCATAGATTCATAGATTCATAGATTCATAGATTCATAGATTCATAGATTCATAGATTCATAGATTCATAGATTCATAGATTCATAGATTCATAGATTCATAGATTCATAGATTCATAGATTCATAGATTCATAGATTCATAGATTCATAGATTCATAGATTCATAGATTCATAGATTCATAGATTCATAGATTCATAGATTCATAGATTCATAGATTCATAGATTCATAGATTCATAGATTCATAGATTCATAGATTCCTAGATTCAAAGATTCATAGATTTATAGATTCATAGATTCATAGATTCATAGATTCATAGATTCATAGATTCATAGATTCATAGATTCATAGATTCATAGATTCACTGGATTCATAGATTCATAGATTCATAGATTCATAGATTCATAGATTCATAGATTCATAGATTCATAGATTCATTGATTCATAGATTCATAGATTCATAGATTCATAGATTCATAGATTCATAGATCCTCGAGTTCTATGATTCATAGATTCATAGATCCTCGAGGTCTATGATTCATAGATTCATAGATTCATAGATTTATAGATTTATAGATTCATAGATTCATAGATTCATAGATTCATAGATTTATAGATTCATAGATTCATAGATTCATAGATTCATAGATTCATAGATTCATAGATTCATAGATTCATAGATTCATAGATTCATAGATTCATAGATTCATAGATTCATAGATTCATAGATTCATAGATTCATAGATTCATAGATTCATAGATTCATAGATTCATAGATTCATAGATTCATATATTCATAGATTCATAGATTCATAGATTCATAGATTCATAGATTCATAGATTCATAGATTCATAAATTCATAGATTCATAGATTCATAGATTCATAGATTCATAGATTCATAGATTCATAGATTCATAGATTCATAGATTCATAGATTCATAGATTCATAGATTCATAGATTCATAGATTCATAGATTCATAGATTCATAGATTCATAGATTCATAGATTCATAGATTCCTAGATTCAAAGATTCATAGATTTATAGATTCATAGATTCATAGATTCATAGATTCATAGATTCATAGATTCATAGATTCATAGATTCATAGATTCACTGGATTCATAGATTCATAGATTCATAGATTCATAGATTCATAGATTCATAGATTCATAGATTCATAGATTCATTGATTCATAGATTCATAGATTCATAGATTCATAGATTCATAGATTCATAGATCCTCGAGTTCTATGATTCATAGATTCATAGATCCTCGAGGTCTATGATTCATAGATTCATAGATTTATAGATTCATAGATTCATAGATTCATAGATTCATAGATTCATAGATTCATAGATTCATAGATTCATAGATTCATAGATTCATAGATTCATAGATTCATAGATTCATAGATTCATAGATTCATAGATTCATAGATTCATAGATTCATAGATTCATAGATTCATATATTCATAGATTCATAGATTCATAGATTCATAGATTCATAGATTCATAGATTCATAGATTCATAAATTCATAGATTCATAGATTCATAGATTCATAGATTCATAGATTCATAGATTCATAGATTCATAGATTCATAGATTCATAGATTCATAGATTCATAGATTCATAGATTCATAGATTCATAGATTCACAGTGTATATAGTTGAGGGATAGCAAAAGGATAACGACCCGACACTTACCACACAAAAGTTGCGGAATTGATAAGAGAGAACCGTTCGGTTGACTGGTTTTTCTTTTCTCAATGGATATATATGTGGACAGTTTTCTCTCGCCGATTTTCTCGGCGGGTTGCGGGTCAATTTTCTGACGTATGTGACAAGTTTGGGTTTTTCGTTGAGATGGATAAATGGTTTTTTTTAAAAGGATTTTGACTAAGTAGGGGAGAAAGTTGAGAATATGATGGATCTTAGAGGGAAAGTTGAGAAAAATTATCCATCTTTTAGATAATTTTAGATAGGATTTCAGATGGGATTTCAGATAGTTATAAACATTTTCAGACAGTTTTTGGGTTGTTTCAGACAGTCGTTTATAGATTGATCATATGGACATTTGGAAAATTTACAGAAGAGTGAATAGAAGGGCTGTATCTACCAAGAAAAGATCATTTTTCGGAAATGTTAAAAAACGGAAAAATCAACAAAATGGAAAATTTCATAGATAGGCCTCATCCAATTCTTTAATAACATAAATAGAACCTTAGGCCTTGTGAAAAAAATTATATGACAGTCTCAGCTCTCAAAATATCCGTAGTCGGCTAAAAATGAAAGAGTTTAGATGTAGAGAACATGCTAACAAGTTGAATAGTTGGAGTATCTGTATGAAAAATGCGAAAAAAATGGATCGGTGTTGAAACGAAGACAATAAAAATTCTGAAAAATTCTGGAAGAGATAGTATTTTTAAGATTAGGTGTCTTGACTATCAAGAAAAGGGAATAATTTTCAAAGTTTCTAGAAAAATTTGTTATTTTTTAAACTATCATTATCACTTCTTATCACTTAAATCGAAACTTTGTTGTCTATCTATGAAAAGTGTGTGCGCCTTTAATACAGTAGCCCAGCATTAAAACTAATGATATTTTGTTTCCTTGAGAGATTCTGGGAGACTTTTTTGCTCGATTTGGCTATGCGCCATGCATCCATTTTTGTAAGAATTAGGAGATAGAAATACTGTTAGTAAATTATTCAAACAATCATGAGGTCAAACTGATGAATATTCTAGAATAATGGCCTGTATAGAAAGTTATGAAATATCCATATGATCAACAATATACAATACCAAAAACCAAAACAATTGTCAACAACTTGTTATCACCATTCCACATGATTTTTTTTGAAAATATAATACAAATGAGTCATATGGCAAAAAAATGCGTCCTCAGGCAACCAATATTCTGCGAAAAAAAGTCAAAAAGCGATAATATACATTCTTGCAACAAATAGCACAACGAGAAAATTGACTAACAAGAAGTCCCCCCCCCTAGCTGGGGGGGGGGGGGGGGGGTGGACAAGTTTAACGAGGCCCCCAACCGACCAAGCCGCCGTCATCCGGAAGCCGTTTTTCGTGTTTGGGTTGTTAGTTTCTTGTGTTGGGAGCAGTAGATATCACATTTGATATTCTGTCTATCGAGAATCTTTTTTTTGATTCTGGTGGATTTGTATAGTTTGAGCGGGTTGTATAAAGTGCATTAGGGGACTGGACACATTTCAACTCGCTCTATTAACCATTCAATTTGGGTTTGGGACAGATGGTGGGTTGATCGAATGGAGCATGGAACTAGGGGGTGTAGAATCATAGAATCACAGAACTAGGAAGCATAGAACCACAGAACCATAGAATCATTGAACCACAGAATTATAGAATTATAGAATCATAGAATCATAGAATCATAGAATTATAGAATCATAGAATCATAGAATCATAGAACCTTAGAATCAAATATCAATGAATTATAAACTGCTGAATTCATAAAATCATAAAAGCATAGAATCATAGAATCATAGAACCAGGGACCACAGAAACATAGATTCATAGAACCGACCATAGAACCATAAATCGCAAAAGCCATAGAACTGCAAAATCGAAATCTATTGAACTTGGTAACTTCAGACGTTTCTCGGAATCCTGTGCCTGAGCAAACATGCTCCACTGCACATTTTCAGACAAATTGCTGAAACTTGCTGGAAATTAATACTTCAGAAAGTTCTGAAATATGCACAAAAATCTGAAAAATATTGGTTTTCAGCAAAGTTGTGACACTTCAAAAATCAAATACAACTTTTTTTCGGTTTCAGATTTTCAGACTGTCTGTCATAAATTTTGTGAAAATCAAAATTTTTTCAGAAACATGTTAATGATCTTGTAGATCAACATTTCAGCTTTCAATTGCTTTTTAGATATCTCAAAAATGTTGATTTTCAGCCAAGTTATGCGCCTTTAAAGTTGATGCACCAAGTACGCTCCACTGCACTTCTCCCAAAAATGGCTATAACTTTGCTGAAAATCCATATTTTTTCAAAATCTAAAAGGGAATCAAAAGCTTAAATCCGGATCTACAATTTTATTTTTTTAGTTTTGTCAAAATTTCAGTTCTAATTACGGTATGCGCCTTTAAAGTGACAGTAACCGAACAAACAAATCCATACGCCAAACACCACTATCAACCACAAATTCTACGCACATTAGGCGTATGTATGCCCATAGAATTCAATCAAGGAAGGAGAAGAAGGATTTACACGAAACAGCAGTTTCAATTGAATTTGGGGATGGGAGGAGGGTGTTGAAATCCCCTTCCATCTTTTTTCCTTATCCTAAATATACTGCACCAAGTTTTTTTACGTTCCGTTTTTTGGGGTGAGGGAGGGAAATTGAATGGGAAATTAGAGAAATGCTCCCGGAGTTCTGTGGTAATTTCCGCCTGATGATGGAATAGTTAGATAAGTATCTATGGAAGGTTCTATGAAAGGTTCTATGGTAGATTGGAATATCTAGTTCAGGTTCTATGGAAGGTTCTATGGTAGATTGGAATATCTAGTTCAGGTTCTATGAAAGGTTCTATGGTAGGTTCGAATATCTAGTTCAGGTTCTATGGAAAGTTCTATGATTTAGTAAAGGATCTATGGAAGGTTCTATGAGATAGTTTCGTCTCTATGACAATATCTATGGAAGATTCTATGGAGTATTCTATGGACTTTTTAAAGATTCTATGAAATATTCTGATTACTCTTTCAGGTTCTATGGCATAGTTCAGATTCTATGAAAAGTTCTATGATATATTTCAGGTTCCATGAAAGGTTCTATGATTCAGATTCTATGGAAGGATCTATGGTATATTCTATGGTCTAGTTAAGAAGCTAGAAAAAATTCCATGATGTAGTTCAGGTTCTATGGGAGGTTCTATGGCCCATGTCGTATTCTATGGAAAGTTCTATGGTAGATTCTATGATTCAGGAGGTTCTATGCAATGTTCTATGGCCCATGTCGTATTCTATGAAAGGTTCTATGACAGAATCTATGGAAGATTATGTGAAAGCTCTAGTTGAAGTTCTATGGAAGAATTTATGATCTAATACTGATTCTATGGGAAAGTTCTATGATCAAATTCAAGTTCTATGAAATACTCTATGGTCTCATTTAGGTTCTATGGAAGGCTCTATGGCAGGATCTATGATCTAGTCCAATTTCTATGGAAGGTTCTAATATATAGTTTAGCTTCTATGTGAGGTTCTATGAACTATTCTAGGTTCTATGGTAGGTTCTATGATCCATCTCCGATTCTATGGAAAATTTTTTCGACTCATTTTGGGAACCATCCAGAAAATCGATGACTTTGAGAATCTATGAAAGTCATGAAACGTATTTCTATGGGGTTCTATGCCCATAGAACCTGGAAATCTATGAATTTGGTTCTATGATTTTTTTCAGGTTCTATGAAAAATTCTATGCCCCCTCTCAGGATCTACACTAGGTTCTATGATCTCTCATCTAGATTCTATGCCCCAACTTGAGGTTCTATGATAATATATTATTCCATGCCCAATATCTTCCAGTTCTATGCCACTCATCAATCATTCCATTTTTTTTTGCATATATACGGTATCTATGATTGATGGCACTGCAAAAAAATCCAATTATTTTCGGCCACGCCCATTTTCTCGAGTTGAGAGTCGAAGCATTTGGAAAAATTACATTTTTGATAGTTCGACTTCGTTTCTCAGAGTTTTTGGGAGTCTTGAGCAAGTGCGCTCCACCGAACTTTCATCATAACTTTGCTGAAGCTCGATATTTCTCAAAAATTCAAATTCCATTAGATTCGTCACATTCCCAGCTTTCCAAAACACTCCCAACTTTCGAAATTTAACCTACTTTGAGCAAACGCGCTCCATCGAACTTTTGTCATAACTTCTCTGAAACTCGAGATTTTTCAAAAATTCCAAAACCATCAGATTCGTCACATTTCCAGCTTTCCAAATCACTCCCAACTTTTGAGATTTGACCAACTTTGAGCAAGTGCGCTCCATCGAACTTTTGCCATGAACTCCTTAAAGTAGTTTTTTTCCAATTCTTTAAAAACTTGCGAGTAACTAGCTAATTGAAAACTTTCATTTTCTGCAAAAGAATCTAATTGAAGTATCCCCCTTTAATATAAAATGCATCCGCGCTCCATTGAACATGATGTGGTCGGGGCCGTAAAAAAAGTGCGCCGCGCCCTTAAATGAGCAATACTAAAACACATGTCGTAAAAAAAGGACTTCGTTCCAATATAAATGGGTGTATACCCCCACCCTTCCACTCTCCATTTCCATTTCCTTTTCATTTCATTGTTCCTCGCTCGTCGGACCCCTCTCATCGATTTCACTTTTCTTTTGCAGAAAATGAAACTTATTCGGTCAATTCTACGCAGGTTCTATGGTCCAAAGACCATAGAATCGCATAGAATTGGAAGGAAGCCGGTGGAATTGGTTAGGAAGACGGTAAGTTCTATGAATCTATGAATCTATGAATCATAGAACTCGAGAATCTATGAATCTATGAATCTATGAATCTATGAATCTATGAATCTATGAATCTATGAATCTATGAATCTATGAATCTATGAATCTATGAATCTATGAATCTATGAATCTATGAATCTATGAATCTATGAATCTATGAATCTATGAATCATAGAACTCGAGAATCTATGAATCTATGAATCTATGAATCTATGAATCTATGAATCTATGAATCTATGAATCTATGAATCTATGAATCTATGAATCTATGAATCTATGAATCTATGAATCTATGAATCTATGAATCTATGAATCTATGAATCTATGAATCTATGAATCTATGAATCTATGAATCTATGAATCTATGAATCTATGAATCTATGAATCTATGAATCTATGAATCTATGAATCTATGAATCTATGAATCTATGAATCTATGAATCTATGAATCTATGAATCTATGAATCTATGAATCTATGAATCTATGAATCTATGAATCTATGAATCTATGAATCTATGAATCATAGAACTCGAGAATCTATGAATCTATGAATCTATGAATCTATGAATCTATGAATCTATGAATCTATGAATCTATGAATCTATGAATCTATGAATCTATGAATCTATGAATCTATGAATCTATGAATCTATGAATCTATGAATCTATGAATCATAGAACTCGAGAATCTATGAATCTATGAATCTATGAATCTATGAATCTATGAATCTATGAATCTATGAATCTATGAATCTATGAATCTATGAATCTATGAATCTATGAATCTATGAATCTATGAATCTATGAATCTATGAATCTATGAATCTATGAATCTATGAATCTATGAATCTATGAATCTATGAATCTATGAATCTATGAATCTATGAATCTATGAATCTATGAATCTATGAATCTATGAATCTATGAATCTATGAATCTATGAATCTATGAATCTATGAATCTATGAATCTATGAATCTATGAATCTATGAATCTATGAATCTATGAATCTATGAATCTATGAATCTATGAATCTATGAATCTATGAATCTATGAATCTATGAATCTATGAGTCTATGAATCTATGAATCTATGAATCTATGAATCTATGAATCTATGAATCTATGAATCTATGAATCTATGAATTACAGAAAAGCTTGGAAGACTTGAGGGAGAAGATGGAGAAGAAGGAGTTTTGTATCAAGTGCAAAAAGTTTGAGCTGGATCCGAAGGATAGAATGCAGAGATGGAGGCATTGGAAGAAGTGTAGTAGGAAGGAATTGGAGAAGGAGGAGATGGAAATGAAGGGGATGGAGTGTGTGATTTGTTATGGGGCGATTGTTGAGCAGGTGGGTGGGGTAGATATTCATAGAACCCAGTATTCATCATAATTTGAGTATCTACTCTTTAGAGAATCATAGAACCTTCATAGAACCATATAATAATAGAACTTTATATACTGAAGGTAGACAGCCGTAAAACTTCTGTAGAACTCGATACCAGGAGCATATAAACCCATAGAATCTAGTCTTATTGAAGTTAGAAGGATCTATGTTGTCATAGATCTCATAGATTCTGAAATAGGTCGCGAAGAATTTTCATAGAACTATGTTAGATTGGCATAGAACTTCCATAGAACTTGATTTTAGTAGTATATGAATCCATAGAACCTAGTTTTATTGAAAGTGGAAGGATATATGCTGTCATACATCTCATAGATTTTAAAGTAGGATTCATAGAATTTTATGGAGTGCCATAGAACTTCCATAGAACTAACTGCTCACGCAATTTGATGAACTTGTGACGTCATAGAGTTCATAGATCTAGTCGTTATATCCTTATATCTTCATAGAACCTATCATTCTACAACCAATATGAAGTCATAGAACCCATAGATCCTGGTTTCGTAGATTATCATGTTCCCTGAAATTCTATGACTCAAGTTCTACAAAGTTCTATGGATCTATGACTTCAGTTCTATGCGATTCTATGGATCTATGTTGTTCGAAATTCTACGGATCTATGACTCAAGTTCTATGAAACTCTATGGATCTATGACTTCAGTTCTATGAATTTCTACAAAATTCCAGAACAAATGGTTCGGCATCCTCGACCGTTGTTCCCACGTCTTCTGCGTCAAATGCATCGAATCCTGGGTCTACGAGCGTCGCCCGGAAAATCACAAATCCCATCAATGTCCAGTTTGTTCGGTCAATATTCAAATGATCATTCCATCCGCAATTTGGGTCCCGCAGGGAAGATTGCGGGAATTGATGATGCTTCATTATTATGAAAATGCTGTTCAGTATCGCATTTTGTACCATAGGAAGGTGAGCCGTGAGAATTTCATAAAATATTTTTTGATAAAATTGTAGATCAAAGTTTGAGCTTTTTAGTGGTTTTCAGATTTTGAAAAAATATTGATTTTCAGCCAAGTTACAGCTAGTTTTGTGAAAAGTTCGATAGAGCGCGTTTGCATTGTGATATCCAAATATTCTCTAACACACTTAAAGATCACATATCAAGCTTTCATATGCTTTTTAGAGTGTTGAAAAATATTAATTTTCAGTAAAGTTATGCGCCTTTAAAGTTTATGCACCAAACGCGCTCCATCGCACTTTTCACGAAAATCGTTGTAACTTGGCTGAAAATCGATATTTTTTTCAAAATCTGAAAAGAATTGGAAAGCTGAAATCTTGATCTACCAGACTATAATTTTTTTTTCGATAAACCTAGTTTCAGCCAAATTACAGCACGAAATTTCAGCACACTTGGACCAATCCATGCCCATTCGATTGTTGTGAGCAAAAAGTGTACTTTTCGGATGGCACAATTTTATGCCCACATGTTCGGTATAATTTGAAATATGCGGAACAGGAGATGGAGCAAGAGCAGGAAATTATCGAGAGTATGAAGAAGTTGACGAAGAAACAGAAGAGGGAGCATAGTGTGAGTCATAGAATTTTTCATAGAACTTTGTAGATTCTATGAGCATAGAACTTCATAGAGCTGTTACTTTCTAAATTCTATGATCATCAAGGATGACTTTGAAAATATTCCATAGAACTTTTCATAGAACTCGAAGTCTGTTGAGCAATTATTCATAGAACCTGAATTGGATCATAGATATTTCCATAGAACCTGATAAAGGTCATAGAACCTGATGTAGATTCTGAACTAGGGCATAGAACCTAAGCTGGACTATAGATCTTTTTTATAGAATCTGATACGAGTCGTAGAACCTTCCATAGACGCCTGAACTGAAGCATAGAACCTTCCATAGAACCTGAACTAGATGATAGATCCTTCCATAGAACCTTAACTGACTCATAGATAATTTCATAGAACCTGACCTAGACCATATAAATTTCCATAGAACCGGAATTGATCATAGAACCTCACATAGAATCTGAGATGAGCCATAGAACTTTTCATAGAACCTGATCTAGATCATAGAACCTGGCATAGATTCTAAGGTGGAACATAGAACCTAAATTAAATCATAGAACCTTCCATAGATTCATAGACCTCATTCATAGCCCCATAGAACCCATAGAATTCCAGATCGCATCAATGGGCAACCTCTTCCACGAATTGAAGCATATCACAATATTAAAGGAGCATGTCATCATAATGGAGCACAATAATAATGCGGCTCAGCGATGGGAAATATTGACGAATATCTCCGAAGATGACTACCGTAACATTTTTGTCGAGTATGAAAAAATTACGTCGCCCATTCGCAGACGGCCAATTCGACGACAACGAAGACATTTCGGGTGCTTCGGGTGATTAGGTTTTTTTTGATCTACAATACTCATTTGATCTACTTTCTGATTTACCGTGTTATTTTGATGTACCACTTTTTTCATCTTACTGTAATTTAGATCTTTATGATCTACCATCACCTTTTATGATTTACAGTACTCTCTTTCGATCTACCGCTCATTTTCTTGATAGTAATTATTGATCTACCCAATACTGTTATTCTACAGCACTCCAATTTGTTTTCTACACTACTCCTTTGATCTAACGCTCATTTTCCTGATAGAAACTTGTTTAATCTACAAAATTTTTTTGATCTACAGTATCCTTTTGATTTACCGCTCATTTTCCTGATAGACATTTTTTGATCTACCGTAAATCCTACTGTATCCTATTTTTTTAAATCTACAGTATTCTTTTGAACTACAGTACTCTTTTAGTCTACCGCCAATTTTCTTGATAGACACTTTTTTTTGATCTACCAAAATTTTACAGTATCCAGGTTACCTATCTACAGCACTCCTCTGATTCATTTATATGATTTTTTGATCTACTATATTGTTTTGATATACGACATGTTTCATCCTACTGTACTTTACATTACCGCTCATGATATTTTTGATCTACCGCATTTTACCGTAGTTTTTTATCTACCCAACATTTCAACAAACCTCTTGATTTATGATTTATCCTTATTATCTCCTACAGTATGCCTTCGATTTACGCATTCACATTTTTTATTCTACTGTATCAAATCACTAATGTTGTGATCTACCTAATCTTCTTCTTTATTTTTGAACTTTCGATCTACCGTATTTTTTGTCAGTTAAGTTGTCATACTGTAACTTTTTGATCTACCATTCTACACCGTATTTGTGCCAATTGTAATAACTATTTTGGAAAAACGTACCATTTTTTGTGGTCTTAACACGGAAAGTATTTTTGCAAAATTTTTGAATAAAATGCTTTATCTTGAGATCCCCGAATGCAAGTAATTAAAAAAAATTAGCAAAAATTGAAAAAGCAAAATATTTCTCAATCCGATTTATGGAGAGAGGGGCGAAAGGTTCTCGGATTTGTGCGGCATGATACCAAAGGTGTACAACTTATACAATGGAATCTCTGCTTCGGAACGGATAGAAGGTGCCGGTGAGCTGTAAAAAGATACAAATCAAATTTAGGACCATAATAAGAGCTTTAAAGACAGCGTGCGACTATTTTTGGCAATTTCCGCTTATTAAATGTTGGAATCTTTTATACATATAGTTTAACTTGTCGCTATTTCATTTTTAGTGTTGAAAATTCTTATTTTATATTTCGCAATTTCGGAAATTGATTTTGATTGCAGCGGCGTGCTCCGAATGTGCATTTCATCCTACGACATATGCTTCGTGAATCTACACTACTACGGTAGATGACGTCAGGTCAAATGCACTTGGAGAATTGAGTGCAAACATATTGATAGAATTTTCCACATTTGGCACAGTGCGCCAAGTTCAAAATAAATAGCCAAATTGGCGAAAAAGTAAAATCAGGCCGGCAGAACTTTCAATACTAAAGATGAAATATTGGCAAGAAAATAAATAATATAACGGATGCGAACATTTAATAGACTCAAATCGCCCATAAACGGTTAGACGCTGTTTTCAAAATGCCTTTTTAGAGCGTTGAAAAATGTAAATTTTGAAGCGAGTTACAATATGCTTAGCTGCAGAGTGCAAGTGCGCTCTATCAAACTTTTAATCAACATTTTCAGTTCTCTGAAAAATTTTGAGAAGCTAGTATTGTGATCTACCCGATTATAGTAACACTTACCCTGCAAAGTGCTGCGAGATACCTTCCTTCACAAAACCAAAAGATTTTCCAACTTCTTTACGACTGAGCATAGTCGCTTTGAATTCAATGTACATGCCATATGCATTGAATGTATTGGTGCCCAGAAGCATCTTATGACCTGGCTGATTGTGAATCTGAGTCCGAACCACTCGTTTTTTACCGCGAATCTCCATCTCGAAGTCGACTTGCTCCAATATATCCAACTTGTGACCAGTTATACCAATAAGGCTTGTACCCTTTACTGGACCTTGACGTTTCACGTGCTTCTCCCAATCTGGGTTGTTCTCCTTCAAACTGTCAAATAGGGGTTTTGACATAACTGTGGCCGATGCACCGGAATCGACAACTGCGCCGATGGTGGTGTTGAAGATTTTCACATTTTCGATGATTCGCCCGCCGAATGATTGGATCTGAAATGATCATATTTCAGCTGAAACTCAGTAATTTCATATTTGGTTCATTTTATGTTAAAGATCAAAACTTCAGCATTTTTTTGGCTTTTAGAAAATTGAAAAATCTTAATTTTCAAGGAAGATACAACTTTTATGGTTTTCAGAGTTTTTTTTGCCAATCTACGAATTTTTAGGCTTACGAGGGACCGTTTTTTCCTGGGGTGCCTATATTTTGATGTGAAAAAATTAGAAAAGACTGGAAAACCCTCTCTGAAACATTCCCTTGGAAGCTGAAACCAAATATTTTCAGATGGTCTCTGTCTCAATTTGAAGCTCTCAATCTCAACTATCGATTCATTTTTAGAAAATTGAAAAATCTCTACTTTCAACGAAAATACGTGTTTTAGAAATTCAAGGACGAAAACGTTTTTTTTTGAGTTTGCAGCCGGTTTTATAAAAATATATTAGAAACTTACATCTTTAGATTTCATATCGAATAAATGTAGCAAGGATGAGTACAAATGACTGAAGCAGATGGGACAGGTGCACCTAGAAAAAGAGACTTTAATCTTATAATTGATGGTGGAGGGGGCCTGTGGCACACCTGTTCGCTCGCGGAAATGAAGTGGGTGTGAAAACACAAAAAGTGTGAACAACGTCACGCAATATTGCACATGTACGAGGCGTACATAAATATTTTTCGAATGTTCACTAAAATTCTAATGACTTTATAGTTCGAGAATAACACTTCGAAAGTACAAAGACCGTCGAAAATAAATTATTCCAGCCATCAAAGAACGCGAAAAAATACGCTTTCAGAAAAAAAACTACAGTAGCTTTTAAAGGCGCAGAAGCTAAAATGGAAAATTGGTCTCGTGAAGAATTTTTTTTATTAGAGTTTCAGCTTTTCGACATGACCATTCTAATAGAGAAAAATACGGGGAATTCAGTGGCGACATTATTTTTTTTTGAAATTTTGTAAAATCGGAGCTTAATTCGTACAACGAACCGGTTAAATCACGATGAAAATAGTACTCTTGCAGAACGCAGAAATGAAAAGAAAAAACAAATTCATGCGACAAGCGCTGCAAGACTGCGCACGACTTCAAGAATGGCACATCTGGGAAGGACACCTCGAGAAACAGTGCGCAGAAAAGAGAGAGTCAGAGAAACGCATGTGCCTTTCGGGATGTCGTGCCTATCTGCTTCCCGCGCGGAATCTCGATGGAGCGCATTTGCAGCATTATGTTATCTAAATTGGTAATAGTCCTTTGCGTTCTCGACATACACATTCTGAACCACATACGACAACTGTCCTTACGCAGTCTGCATATCGATCGACGATGAGTCTTCAAACTGTAAGTATTTTCTAAAAAAAACTTCGTACCCCATAGCTATTTCAGATACCTGAAGAAGTTGACAACAATTGCGTGGTATGTTACGAAGGTGTTAGGAAGAAGGCAAGATTTAGAGAAAGCTTCAAGACTAAACTATATTGCTTCAGGATGATTTCTATGCAATATTCGATTGCTGCAATCATATTCACTGTCACAGTTGTTTTCGTCAGTGGAAAAATCAACTGCTGTCTGAAAATCTTCCCGTCACTTGCACATACTGTAGGAAAGAGTTGGGCTATTTTATGATTTCTTTGATTACGATGACTCCTGGACAGAAGGAAAAGTACAAGCGATTTTTTGTCGGTAAAGTAAATGAACTATGCGAATGGGAATCGAATATGGCTAGTAGATAAATTATATTCATACCATTATGAAAATGTTTTCAGAGGACAAATGGAATGAGACTAGAACAATGCACTTTTAATTGCGGATTCGCGGAAATTATGGAAGATGGTAGTCTGATGTGTCCTCATGGATTGTATGATAAGAGGAGATATGAGCAAGAACAAAGAAAACGAGCAGAGCAATCAAAAAACACGGGAGAGAATGAAGGTAATGGAGGGGCAAACAATTTGCTAAGAAGTGATTTGAATCGTGTTCAACTTGCAAATGCAGCTGGACAACAAGAAGAAAGGCGTGTAAGCGTCAACGCTGACCAAATCTTTGCTGAAATAAGACGGCGACGCGCGATTCAATTTTTTGACAACGTACCTACAATCGAACTGGAAGAAAACAATAGCGATGAGGAAAGTGGTGATGACTATGAAAACGTCGTAGAAAGTAGTTTGGACTTTTCCATTAATGAAAGCAATAGTGAACACGAAGATAACCAAGTAGATCATCTGAGTGAAGAAAATAGTGATGATGACGACAGTAATGATGTTGCTACCGAGAATGACACTGATGAAGACGATAGAGATACCGGCTTTATTTACGAGGATGGCCAAGATGCTAACGACTCCATCTATGAGCCTCACAGTGACAGCGACGAGGAGACTAACCAATCAGATGAATTGGTTGAAAGTGATGATGACATTGGAAACGTTGAATATGGCACTTCTGAAGACGATAGAGATACCAGCTTTATCTTGGAGAATTACCGAGTTGCTAGTGAAAACCATTCCATCTATGCACCTCACAGTGACGATGATGATGCTAGCGATGATGGCGAAAGCTTTGTTACTGTAATCGAACGAAGTCAGGGACGCCAAACATGTGAATCAAACAATGATAATAGTGTTGAGCAAGACGGTGAGGGAAGCGCTGAAGATGATTCTGTAGACGAAAGAGATATTGCATTCATCTATCCTAGCGACAGTGACGACGATGACGATGGAAGCCATCCGCAAGTTCTGGACAATGTATTCCAGCAGATGAGAAATAAAGAAAAACTAGAAAACGCTGATGCAGGAAGCTTAGTAGATAGTCAGAGAAGACATTTTAATTTCAACGACCATGATGATAGTGATGAGCACAACAACGAGTACGAAAGCACTCTTTACGCCCTTGATAACCTGTTGAATCAACTTAGATATGAAGATGAACAGAGAAAATGAATCTAAAAATTGCGGGTTAACTTATTGTTCAGAGGAAAACTGCTGATTTTTATTGTCTTTATATTTTATGTTGGAAGTGATTAATTTTTCTCAAAAATTTTTTTGTTAATAAATCATGGTTCTCTTTCCCATAATTGCACCCCAAATTCCTGAGTCTGATCGTAGACTCCACTATGTAGGAGGTTCGAAATCCTGAGCTGACTGACTGTCACGCTAGATTCACGCAACAGATCGCATTGACAAATGTGCGGATTATTGGTTGTTTTCCAATAGAGCGCACTTACAACGTTATGGTATCTAAATGGTACCTTTGCACGTAGGGCGCATCACCTGCCCACACACCAATCGTCATTACACACCTTACGCACACATTGTGAACTACATACGTATAGTCGTCCTTACGCAGTCTGCGTATCGATTCACGATGAGCGTTCGTTCATAACGTATTTCTTTTCTTAAAATTATTTTACTTTAATATGCCTATATTCTAGTGTTTTCAGATGTCTGAAGAAGTTGAAAACCAATGCGTGGTATGCTTCGATGATGTTAGGAAAAAGGTAATACCTTTAAACGTTTTTAATACTTAATTATATTGTTTCAGGGCGACTTTTTTGCAGTTCTCGATTGCTGCAACCATATCCATTGTCATAACTGTATTCATCAATGGAGAAATTATTTGAATTCTCAGGGACAGCAAACAACTTGCTCATACTGCAGGAAAGAGTTTGATTGTTTTATGAAATCTTTGATTCCAATGAAATCAACCACTCCTGAACAAAAACAAGAATACAAGATCTTTTGGATCACAAACAGACCTGAACTAGTAGACTGGGAACGGAGTACGGTTAGTTAATTCATGACAATGTAAATGATATGGTGAAATTTTCAGAGTATAAAAAGAATGAAGGTAGAACAATGCATATTCAATTGTGGGTTTGCAGAAGAAATGGAAGATAGTTGTTTGATGTGCCCACATGGATATTATGATAAAGATAGATATGAAGAAGATCAGAGGAAAAAAGGGGAGCAAGCACGACAGAAAAAAGAAGACGAGGAGAGAAGAGAGGCACTGGAACGGGCACAGGAATTTGCACATGAACACAGGAGAAGAGAAGAACAGGAACGGAGGAGCAGGGAGGAACTGGAACAGGCACAGGAACGGTTGAGAAGGCAGGAACTGCAATGGGCACAGGTACGGGCACAGGAACAGAGGAGAAGAGAGGAACAGGAACGGAGGAGAAGGGAGGAATTGGAACAGGCACAGGAACGGTTGAGAAGAGAGGCACTGGAACGGGCACATGAACAGAGGAGAAGAGAGGAACAGGAACGGAGGAGAAGAGAGGAACTGGCACAGAGGAGAAGGGAAGAATTGGAACAGGCACAGGAACGGTTGAGAAGAGAGGCACTGGAACGGGCACAGGAACAGAGGAGAAGAGAGGAACAGGAACGGAGGAGAAGAGAGGAACTGGAACAAGCACAGGAACGGTTGAGAAAAGAGGCACTGGAACGGGCACATGAACGAACACAGGAACGGGCACAGTAACGGGCACAGGTACAGAGGAGAAGAGAGGAACTGGAACGGAGGAGAAGGGAGGAATTTGTACGGGCACAGGAACGGTGGAGAAGAGAAGCACTGGAACGGGCAGGGGAACGGGCACAGGAACAGGAACGGTGGAGAATCAAAACAGAGCAAAGAAGACATCGCATACGCCAATTATATGAACAGAGCGAGGACAGAAGTGACGCGTCTTGGGCATTTTACATTCTAATGAGTATACTGTTCATCTTTTACTATTTTTATTTTGAATGCTGATAAACTTTACTTTCCAATAAATAAATTTTTTTCACTTCATTTGTAAATGTTGGCCTGATACTTCCCCTGAATCATATTTCCTACCTCGGAATACAGCTAATTTACCACGGTTTTGCCGTTCACGGCTTCAAAGCGTTTAAAAATCAAAGGAACCGTCTCAGCAGTGGACCGCTGCGCGGATACGCGACGCAGGACAAAATATAAAAAGCTATCTTTAGTCAATGGAATTCCAATAGAACGTACTGGCTACCTGATGGTATCTAACAAGCTTTTGAAATGAGGTGAATCACCTGTTCAGACACCAACTTCATACCCAACATACACATCAACAAGTCTAGTAGATGGCAAGAGAAGAAATTTTAATATCAACGACCATGATGATAGCGTTGAGCACAACAACGAATTTGAAAACACAGTATACGCTTCTGATAATTTGTTGAATCAATTTAGATACGAAGATGAACAGAGAAACTGGTAAAAAATTTTGGATTAACTTCATGTTCAGAAGAAAACTGTTGATTAATATTGTTTTTATATTTTATGTCGGAAGTGATTATTTTTTCTCAAAAAATTTTTTGTTAATAAATCACGGTCATAAATCATAAAATCATTGTACCCAAGATTCCTCAGTCTGATCGTAGACTCCACTATGCAAGAGGTTCGGAATCCTGAACAGACTGCCATGCTAGGTTCACGCAACAGATCGCATTGACAAATGTGCAGATAACTGGTTGTTTTCTAATAGAGCGCACTTGCAACGTAATGGCTATCTAAGATAGTAAGCGACCTCTGCATGCTGCACTGTTCAAACACCAGTTGCCATTCATACGCAACACCCACATTGTGAACCACATACGTATATTCGTCCTTACGCAATCTGCGTATCGATTCACTATGAGCGTTCATAACGTACGTATTTTAAATCAATATTTCTATATTCTAGTGTTTTCAGATGTCTGATGAAACCGACAACCAATGCGTGGTTTGCTTCGAAGATGTTAGGAAAAAGGTAATATCTTTAAAACTTTTGAATGCTAAACTATATTGTTTCAGGGCCACTTTTTTGCAGTTCTCGATTGCTGCAACCATGTTCATTGCAATGATTGTATTCGCCAATGGGTAGATCAGCTTGATTCACAGCGACAACAAAAAACGTGCACATACTGCAGGAAACAGTTCAATGTCTCTATGAAATCGTTGATTCCGATGAAATCTTGCACTTTTGAACAAAAGGAGGAGTTTAAGCAATTTTGGATAGAAAAGAGATCTGAACTAGTGGATTGGGAACGGAGTATGGTTAGTTAATTGTTCACAACACGAAAATTATATTAAAATTTTTAGAGTAAAAATGGAATGAAAATACAACAATGCATATTCAGTTGTGGATTTGCGGAGCTTTTGCCAGATGGTAGTCTAATGTGCCCACATGGGTTGTATGATAAGGATAAATATGAAGAAGATCAGAGAAGAAAAATAGAGCAAGCACGATTGAAAAAAGAAGAAGAGGAGAAAAGACTGCAAGAGGAGCTTAATGATGCGGTAGAACGAGACCAACCTGCACCAGTAGTTGCAGAAGAACAGGAGGAGAACGATAGTGATGAGGAAGGTGGTGAAGAGGGAGAAGGTAATGAGGAAGAGGGTGATGACAATGAAGGCGTCGTAGGGGATCGTTTTGCCAATGAGAATGGTAGTGAACACGGAGATGACGAAGATTTTGTGCGGGATGTAAATATTGCATTAGCACTGAGTAGAATCGAGGAAATTCGGAGAAGAAATAATGAACAAAGACGTCAATTATATGAACAGGAACGGAGGAGAAGGGAGGAATTGGAACGGGCACAGGAACAGAGGAGAAGGGAGGCACTGGAACGGGCACAGGAACTTGAACAGGAACAGAGGAGAAGAGAGGAACAGGCACAGAGGAGAAGGGAGGAATTGGAACGAATACTCGGACGGACTAGAAGTGAGACACTGGAACGGACACTGGAACTGGCTAGAAGGGGGGCAGAGCAGAGAAGGAATGCCGTACGCCAATTATATGAACCAATAGCGGACAGAAATGGCGCTCAAAATATTGATAACGACAACAATTATGGAAATAACAACGACGTCAATTTCGACGACTTACTTTTAGAGATGGGGCAAAGGGCAATGGAATGGAGAAGAGTTCAGGAAGAATCAAGGAGACGTCATTTACGCACACTAATAATTTTGTATGCATTCATTTTAATAATTACATTCTGCTTTTTTTATTTTAGTTATTCTTATTTCTAATGCCGATAAGATTTACTTTTCAATAAATGCATTTTTCAACTACATACGTAACTGCTGGGCTGATATTTTACATGATGCAAGACTAAATGCAACTAATTCACCATAGCTTGTCGGTCACGATTTCAAAGCGTTGAAAATATCAAGAGCCGCCTCAACAGTGGACCGCTGTGCTGATACGCAATCGAAATAGAAAAAATATCAAATCGGTTAGTCGGTGAAGTTTCAATAGAGCGCACTTACAACCTGACGCTACCTAAAATTTTGAATGACCTTTGCATGTAGCGCGCATTACCTGCTCAAACACCCATTGCCGTTCATTCGCAACAGACATTCTTCCTTACGTAATTAGAATACATGTTCTGTATCGATTGACGATGAGCGTTCATAACGTATGTATTTTACTTTAACATTCCAATATTTTAGTGTTTTCAGATGCCTGAAGAAACCGACAACCAATGCGTGGTATGCTTCGAAGATGTTAGGGAAAAGGTAATATCTTTAAAACCTTTGAATGCTTAACTATTCCGTTCCAGGGCGACTTTTTTGCAGTTCTCGATTGCTGCAACCATATCCATTGCAATAATTGTATTCGGCAATGGAAAAGTCAACAAGATTCTGATGGACAACAAACTACTTGCTCCTACTGCAGGAAAGAGTTCGATTATTTTATGAAATCTTTGATTCCGATGAAATCTAGCACTTCTGAACAAAAGGAAGAGTATAAGCAATTTTGGATAGAAAAGAGACCTGAACTAGTAGATTGGGAACGGAATATGGTTAGTTGATTAATCACAACACAAATATTATAGTAAAATATTCAGAAGAAAAATGGAATGAAAGTACAAAAATGCATATTCAGCTGTGGATTTGCGGAAGTTATGGAAGATGGTTGTTTGATGTGTCCACATGGGTTATATGATAAGGAGATATATGAGGAAGAGCAAAGAAGAAAAGTAGAGCAAGCACGACAGAAAAAAGAAGAAGAGGAGCAAAGACTGCAAGAGGAGCTTAATGATGCACGAGTAGTCGAAGAAGAACAGGAGCAGAACGATAGTGATGAGGAAGGTGGTGAAGAGGAAACTGGTGATGACAATGAAGACGACGCAGTGGATCGTTTTGTCGAAGACAACGGTAGTGAACACGGAGACAACGATGACAACATTTTTGTGCGGGATTTGAATATTGCATTAGAACGAAGTAGAATTGACGAAGCTCGGAGAAGATATGTTGGTCAAGGACGCCGATTCTATGAACCGAGAGTGAACAGAAATGGAGCTAGAGGCGCTAACGACAATAATTTTGAAAATAACAATGACGCCGATTACGAAAACTTCCTTTTAGCGATGAGGGCATGGGCACTGGAACGGAGGAGACGAAGAAGAAATTCTTTATACATGCAAACAATTTTTAATGCAGTATGCATTCTATTAATTATACTCTGCTTCTATTACTGTTTTTATTTTGAACGCTGATAAAATTTTTTTTCAATAAATAAATTTTTTTCACTCCATATGTAACTGTTGGGCTGATACTTCCCATGCAGCATATTTCCTACCTCGGAATACAACCACGGTTTTGCCGTTCACGGCTTCAAAGAGTTTAAAAAAAATCAAAGAAGCCGTCTCAGCAGTGGACCGCTGCGCAGGACAAAATATAAGAAACTATCTTTAGTCATTGGGATTCCAATAGAGCGCACCTACAACCTGGAGGTATCTAATGACCTTTTGGTTTGACCTTTTGAAATTTCTCGCGTCACCTGCTCAGACACCAACAGTCATTCATACCCAACACACACATTGTGGATCACATTAGTCCTTACGCAGCTGCTTACTCTGTATCAATGATGTCTGAAGAAACCGACAACCAATGCGTGGTATGCTACAAAAATGTTAGGGAAAAGGTAATATCTTTAACACTTTTCAACGCTAAACTATATTGTTTCAGGGAGAATTTTTTGCAATACTTGATTGCTGCAATCATATTCATTGTTTTGATTGCATTATTCAATGGGCAAATCATCAAGATTCTGCTGGACTACAAACTACTTGCTCATACTGCAGGAAAAAGTTTGATGAATTTATGGCATCTTTGATTCCGATGAAGTCTTTCACTTCTAAAGAAAAGAAGGAGTATACGAAGTTTTGGAACGAGAAGAGACTTGAACATATCTATTGGGAAATTAATATGGTTAGTTGATTAACCATAACAGAACTACTATGGTGAAGTTTCCAGAGTGAGAATGGAATGAAAGTAGAACCATGCATATTCAATTGTGGATTTGCGAAAGAAATGGAAGATGGTATTCTGATGTGCCCACACGGACTGTATGATATGGAAAGATATAAAGAAGAACAAAAACATGATTCGGTTCAAAGAAAAGATGATAGTGGCAACGATTACGAAACTTTTGTGCTTGACTATAATATTGCACTGGAACGGATTAGATTGGAGGAAGAAACAAGGAGATATTCTGGAGAAATTTCGGATGACGAAGAATTGAGTGAGGGTGACAGGGGCGACAATAGAGATTATGAAACTTTTGTGCTTGATTTGAATAGTGCACTGGAACGCATTACAATAGTGGAAACAAGAGGACATTTTGAAGCAACATTTGATGATGCAGAGAATAGTGATGACTACGATGATGATGATGACATTTATGAGGAAAATAGCGACGATGACACCGTTGGAAGTGATTTTATGGATGAAAACAATTACGACGATTATAGTGATTGGTGAAACAATAAAATACAAATCATTCGATTCTACTGATTTTAAATTTTTTTTTCTTAAACCGATCAAGCTTACTTTCCAATAAATACATTTTTTATTACATAACTGTTCTATACTGTTTCCCACGGTTTATTGACATCAACGCAAGACATTTTACGTTCTTAGTGTGTGTTTGGAATTCCAATGGAGCGCATTTACACATTGATGCCAGAAAAGATGGGAAATGACCTTTGCATGTAACGCACATCACCTGCTCGAGTACCAATCGTCATACATACCTCTCACTCATATTCCGAATCACATACGTACAGCCGTCCTTGCGCAGCCAGCAGGTTCTGAATCGATTCACAATGAGTGTTCAAAACGCAAGTGTTCCACAGATATGTGAAGAATCCGACAACCAATGCGTGGTATGCTACGAAGATGTTAGGGAGAAGGTAATATCTTTAAAACTTTTCAACACTAAACTATATTGTTTCAGGGCGATTTCTTTGCAGTACTACATTGCTGCAATCATATCCATTGCAAGGATTGTATGCTTCAATGGATTAATCATCAAGACTCTGAAGGACAACAATTTACATGCACATACTGCAGAAAAGAGTTCTATTGGTTTACGACATCATTGATTCCAATGAAATCTTACACTTCTGAACAAAAGAAGGAGTATGACGATTTTATAATTAAAAATACACTTGAAGTATCGAATTGGCAACGGAATATGGTTAGTTGGATAATCATAACACAAATATGATAGTAAAATTTTAAGAGAAGAAACGGAATGAAAGTAGAACAATGTACGTTTAACTGTGGAGTTGCGGAAATTTTGGAAGATGGTAGCCTGATGTGCCCACATGGATATTATGATAAGGAGAGATATGAAGAAGATCAGAGAAGAAAAGTGGAGCAAGCACAACAGAAAAAAGAAGACGAGGAAAAAATATTGCAAGCAGAACAGCGCCATAACCAGCTCTTAGCTGATTTAGACCACCTTTTGATGGAAATGAATATATCATTTCATCGGAACCAATCAGGAGAAGACAATAGTGATGAGGAAAGTGGCGATGACTATGAATACGTCGTGAATGGCCATTTGGCCGACCCCAACAATGAGAGCGGTAGTGAACATGGAGATTACGAAGATCTTATCAGAGATGATAGTGGCAACGATCACGAAACGTTTGTGCAAGATATTGCACTTAGAATTGTGGAAATATTCGATGATGAAGAAAATGGTGATGGCCACGATGATGGCATTTATGAGGAAGATAGTGAAAATGACAATGTTGGAAATGATACGATTGAGGAAAACAGTTACGACGATAATAGTGATTGATGATAAATAACTATTAAACACTAATGATAAAGTTCTACAGATATTCAATTTTTGTTTTTCTTTAACCGATCAAGCTTACTTTCCAATAAACACATTTTTACTATATAACTTTTCTATACTACTTCCCACGATTTAAAGACAGCAATGCAAGACATTTCACGTTGTTAGTGTGTTTTTGGAATTCTAGTGGAGCGCATTTACACATTGATGGCATCCACAATGGTAATTGACCTTTCAATTTAGCTCGCATCACCTGTTTGCACACTAATCGTCATTCATACCTCTCACACACATTCTGAATCACATACGTACAGCCGTCCGTACGCCGCCGATGAGTGTTCAGAACGCAAGTGTTCCACAGATGACTGAAGAACCCGACAACCAATGCGTTGTATGTTACGAAGATGTAAGAAAAAAGGTAATATCTTTGAAACGTTTCAACGCTAAACTACATTGTTTCAGGGTGATTTCTTTGGAGTACTCGATTGCTGCAACCATATCCACTGCCACAATTGTATTCGTGACTGGAAATATCACCTTGATTCTCGAGGACAACAAACAACGTGTACATACTGCAGGAAAAAGTTCAATTTATATATGACATCTTTGATTTCGATGAAATCTCACACTGCTGAACAAAAAGAAAAGTATGAGAAATTTTGGATTGAAAATACTCTTGAACTATTGGATTGGCAGTGGAATATGGTAAGTTGAATAATCACAACACACATATAATGATAAAATTTTCAGAGTAATAACGAAATGAAAGTAGAAAAATGTACGTTCAATTGTGGATTCGCGGAAGTTATGGAAGATGGTTGCCTGATGTGTCCACACGGTTTTTATGATAGGGATAGATTTTGCGAGGAAGTGGATATATTACTCCATCGGAACCAATTAGTAGAAAACAATAGTGATGAGGAAGGTGGGGATGACAATGAATACGTCGTAGATGATTATTTTGCGGACTCCATTGATGAGAACGGTGGTGAGCATAGAGATTACGAAGACTATATAAGAGATGACAGTGGCAACGATTACGAAACGTTTGTGCTTGATTTGAATTATGCGTTGGAACGGATTAGATTGGAGGAAGAAACAAGAAGATATTCTGAAGAATCCTTTAATGACGAGGAAAACATTTAATATATACTGATTTTCAAGTTTTGTTTTTCTCAAACCGACAAATCATACTTTTCAATAAATACATTTTTACTACATAACTTTTCTATACTATTTCCCACGATTTATTGACAGCAGTGCAAGACATTTTACATTTTTAGTTTGGTTTTGGAATTCTAGTGGAGCGCATTTACACATTGATGGCATCTACATTGGGAAATGACCTTTGCATGTAGAGCACATCACCTGCTCACACACGAATCGTCATTCATACCTCACACTCACATTCTGAACCGCATACGTTCATCCGTCCTTACGCAGCCAGCAGGTTCTGGATCGATCAACGATGAGTGTTCAAAACGGAAGTGTTCCACAGATGTCTGAAGAAGTCGACAACCGATGCGTGGTATGCTACGAAGATGTAAGAGAGAAGGTAATATTTTTTAAACTCTTTAACACTAAGTTACATGGTTTTAGGGTGATGTCTATGCAATACTCGATTGCTGCAACCACATCCATTGTTATACTTGTATTCTTCAATGGAAACATCAATTGTTTTCTCAGGGACAACAAACAACTTGCACATACTGCAGAAAAGAAGTTTTTTGTTGTGTGCCATCTTTCATTCGGATGAATTCTTTCACTGCTGAACGGAAAAGAGAATATTTGCTTCGTGACGAAAATGAACCTGAACTACTGAATTTGTTATGGAAGAAGGTTGGTTGAATATATCATTACTGATGTTATGGGAAAATTTTCAGGGAACGAATGGAATTAAACTTGAACAATGTAAGGTTAATTGTGGATTTGCGATAGTTATGGAAGATGGCAGTCTGATGTGTCCACATGGATTGTATGATAAAAAGAGATATGAGGAAGAACAAAGCTGGAAAGGGGCTCGAAACGTTCTGAAGGTTCTTCGAGGGAGTTTCAGTGCTGTGCTAGAAGGGCTTAGAAGTGGATTTGAACAAATGAGATGTGTGGATCAACCGGTAGAAATAGAAGGAGATGATACGGAAGAAGATGAAGGCGATGATGAAGATGTCACTGGTGCAGAGGAAAACGAAGATGAAAACAACGGTTACGACTATGATAGTGATTATGAGGACTATATCGGAGATGATAGTGATGACGATGATAACGAAGACAATACCGAGGGAGACGAAACTTTTCAGCGGGATTTGAATATGGCAATTGAGCAGAGTAGAATTGAGGAAGAGCAAAGAAGATACTTTGATGAAATATTAGATGAGGAAGACAATAGCGAGGACCACGATGAGGACAATGATGAGGACGATGATGAGGACGACAGTGCCATTGAAGATAATAACTATTATCTTAATTTTCTATTAATAATGTCCATTTTCTTCTTTTCCTGGTTTGCCTACAACAGTGACGACCTTGATAGTGATTGTGATGAAGAAGATTGAGAAAAAGCTGAATACTGATAGTTCTACTAAAGTTTTTTTACTGATTGAAATTGTTCTTATCTCTAATGTTGATAAGATTTAATTTTCAATAAATGATTTTCAATATATAACTGTTGTTCATACTTCTTAATAAAACTAATTCACCACAGCTTTTTGTACACAGTTTCAAAGTTTTTTTTCATGTTAAAAACTTGAAAGGAGCCGCCGTAATAGTGGACCGCGGCGCGGGTACGCGACGCAGGTAAAATAGAAAATTCTAGGCGGCTAGGGGTCTCTTTCGATCTGCATCGCGTATTCACACTATTTCAAAAGTAATTAAAAATATGTATGAATAATACGCAGGGCTATTGAGTGAGGATATACAACCAAGATAAAAACAGGAGTATTTATTAAAATAATTTATTTAACCGTGTCAATTTGGGAAACGTCTCGAAACTCCTCACATTCATCATGAGATAATTTTCAGAAGAATCGGTTATTTTAACTGTTCGAAAAATCTCTTTCTCAAACCAACCGGAATTAAATTGATAATGATGACTCCCTTGATCAATCTGGAAATCAGTTCATTATTACTTTACAATAACCAATACAACATACCTTTATCAGTATACCAGTCAAACAATAACTGGATAGCAACAGTTTTACTTGATACGAAGGAGTACTGGTCATAGTGTTTTGTATTTTTGCAAACATTCTGCCAAGGCCAGCAATATTCAGTATTTGGAATTGTTTGTTATCTTTATCTGTCCATTGTATCAAATCAACACATGTTTTTTCCAACAAAAGTTGTATAATATACTCGATCAATGTGCTCCCGACTGCAATTGCATATTGAACCAATTAAATACAAAAAAAAGAAAAACCTTATCAAAATAGTCAGCAATTGTTTTTCTTTCCGTTGATTTTGTTGCAATTTTAAAATCAGTGTATTGGTAGGGTTCACCAGCCGGAGACGGCCTAAAAGTCCTAAGAGAGCTCAGAACTCCACTCTTGTAATCATCACTATCTCTATGTTGAGACATTATCGGTAACGTATGTCTGTCAGGCCGTGCGTTTTCCAGCCAGCGAGGGAACATTTTTTTGAACACGCGACAGACGTTCTTTTTTTCAGTCCACTCAACCAAATCTGGATGACTATTGTCCTCCAAATATTGTATTATTAGGGCACGAGGTGTGCAATATAGCAGTTTGGTCATTCTGAAATTAACATAATTAAAAAAATAAAAAATGTTAGAACAAAGAATGATCAAAGCAACCAAGCTTTAATCAGTTGATTGAAGAGACGTGAAATGTGTTTTCGGGTTTCGTTATAGAGTGTACATGTTTCAAATGCCATCAGACAGCGTCGGATCAATACGAAAATGTGGTGACCGCTTTGTGGGTACGCAACGCACCAAACGGTATTGATCCGAAGATACTGGTTACGTGTTTCGAAATGAACCCAACACCACCTGCTCACACACCAACAGTCACTCATTCATACCTCACGTCGTCTCTCGGCCTTTATTCCAGTTTTTTCCAAATGTCGAAAGAAGTGGAACAGCAACCCGTGAGTTTATTTAGAATAACACTGGTCATGAAAATTTTCAGAAAAATGATGGAATGGAGCAACCCGAACAGATGGAGTCGCAGCCAACTGAATCAGAGGATGAAAGAGTCAGAAAGTCCTTGATTCTTCTCCTCTCTCCTGAGCTCAATTCTCTATTAGGTTCAATAACAAATGAGATTCCGAACCAGCAAGATAGAATTGAAGAGGAACAGGGAGATGAGGGCTTTAACTTGCCGGAGCTGAACGCAATACTGGAACAGATTAAAAATCAATCCGAGCAAAACGCGGAGCAAAACGCGGAGCAAAACGCGGAGCAAAACGCGGAGCAAAACGCGGAGCAAAACGCAGAGCAAAACGCGGAGCACAACACGGAGCAAAACGCTAACCCATCAGAGAAACAATAGAAGAGGAATCAAAAAATTGAAAAAAAAAACTGATTTTCACCATTTTTTGTTTTAAGCTGTAGAAAATACTTTTTTCTCAATAAACGTTTTTCTGAATACATATCATCACAACTTTCCTATAGAGGTAAAACAAATAAAAGCTTATTATCTGGTTCCGTTCGTCAAATTTCAAAATGAAGATACAAAAATCATTCAACAGAGCGCATTTACACTACCTCAACAAACGTTTCTAGGTTTAAATCGAGTCCAGGCCACCTTCTTACGCACCAACTGCGCCAAAGAGGTAGCACGCAACGCAGCAAACCTCTGCGTCGCGGTCGCCTACTATTTGGTGGTTATTGATCTTTGAATGTTTCGAAACGATCTAACAACACCTGCCAACATACCATCAGTCATTCATACTCCATTTACACTTTTAATCGCATGCCACTAATCGTCCTTGCGTAGTCTGCATATCGATCGACGATGAGTGCTCAGAACGTAAGAGTTTTATCTAATATTTTTGCATTTTAATTTTTTCAGATGTCAGAAGAAGTTGACAACCAATGCGTGGTATGCTTCGAAGATGTTAGGAAAAAGGTGAAACCTTAAAATTATTTTAACACAAGAAAATATTGTTTCAGGGAGACTTTTTTGGAGTACTCGACTGTTGCAATCATATCCATTGTTATGATTGTATTCGTCAATGGAAAAATCATCAGGATTCTGAGGGACAGCAAACTACCTGCTCGTACTGCAGGAAAAAATTTACGTGTTTTATGGCATCTTTGATTCCGATGAAGTCTTGCACTTCTGAAGACAAGAAGGACTATAAGCATTTTTGGAAAAAGAAGAGAACTCAACTATACAAATGGAGAAGTAGGATGGTGAGCGGATTGATAAAATTGTGGATTTTACGGAAATATTTTTAGCTTGAAAATGAAATGAAACTGGAACAATGTAAATTTAATTGTGGATTCGCGGAAATTATGGAGGATGGTAGCCTGATGTGCCCACATGGATTATATGATAAGGATAGATGTGAAGAAGATCGGAGACAAAGAGTGGAGCAAGCACAACAGAGAAAAGAAGAAGAGGAGAAAAAACTGCAAGAGTTGCTTGGTGATGAGGTAGAACGTAACCAAGATGTCGCAGAGGAACAAGAGGGTGGCGACAGTGATGATGAAGATGGTGATGAGGAAGAGAGTGCTGAGGAAGTTACCGATGAAGATGAACACAATGACGAAGACCACGGAGTAGATAGTAATAGAGAATACTTTGGTGGTGTATGGAGGCAATTTAATTGGGGTCGTACTTTTGATATCCACAGTGTAGATAGTAACTATACCGAATACGTTGGAGGTATATGGAGTGACCCTGGTTGGGATGACACTTTTTACACCTACAGTGACGACGAAGAAGAAACTCCCGAAGAGCTCGAACGTAGACAGCGGAATTTGAATGCTGAAATAGAACGGAATAGAATTGAGGAAGAAGTGCAAAGATACTTTAATGGACCGGCACACCATTGGGATGAACTGGAAGAGGACTATACTGATGATGAAGATTATGAAGCAGATGATGAAAACAACAATGACGATGATAACGACGGATACGAAAACTTTCAGAGGGATTTGAATATAACACTAGAATTGACTAGAATTGAGGAAGAGCGGAGAAGATACTTTGATCGAACCTATCGATACGACTCCGGTGATGAGGATGATATTGATGATGAAGATTACGCTGGAGATGATGATGATAACCACAACATCGATAATAATAACGGATACAAAAACGACCAGCAGGGTTTGAATGTTGCAATAGAAGTGAGTAGATCGGAAGTACTCCAGAGAAGATTCTTCGTTCGAACATATCAATACGACTCCAGTTCTGAAGACGATAGTGATGAAGATAATTAATTAATCATTTAAATTTTTTGTTGTGTCTTGTCAGTTCAGTTCGCATTTTTATCAACATGTTTTACTAATTTCCACTGTTTTTTTTGTTCAATGCCGATAAAGATTACTTTTCAATAAATTTTTTAAAAAGCTACATATCTTTCACGAAAAACTGGTTTACTCAAGGGAACTCAGCTTTTGTTCACAATTCACCACAAGATATAGTTTTGCACGAAAAGCCTGTTTTACGGATTAGTTTTTCTGACTAGGGAACCTTTTTTCCACACGTTTAAACTTTGGAAAATCACCTACCTAGGGTGAAAGAGGATGTCTCCAAATGTAAAATTCATGTTTCAAAAGCTACTTACGAGAACTCTGGAATTGTGAAATTTTTGGCTGAAAATTTCAGAAAATTTTTTTTTGACAAAAAAACCGGGGCAAAAGCATGTAGAATAGTAAAAATAGTCTAATTATTCGTTTTTCAGATTTTTTCAGACCTTTGCCCCGGTTTTTGCGTCAAAAATTTTTTTTCTGAAATTTTCAGCCAAAAATTTCACAATTTCAGAGTTCTCGTAAGCAGCTTTTGAAACATGATTTTTGCATCTGGGAACATCCTCTTTCACCCTAGGTAGGTGATTTTCCAAAGTTTAAACGTGTGGAAAAAAGGTTCCCTAGTGAGCAAATCTGAGGAATGTTTAAAACTCGCGAAAAAAGTTCTCAAGGTTTTCTGAGAGCTTGAAACTATGATCTCTTTCCTCATTTCTAACGGTAACACAATTTTGAACATTTTAAGTAGACCGATAGTTTCGAACGACATGTTCCACTATTCCCATTCCCATTTTTAGGCATCTTTTGAGCAAGTTTCAAAATTCTCATGTAAACTTACCGCGAAATCACATTTTCCCTTTCCGAGAAATTATTTTGTAATGCTATTGATACATTTCGCAAGCTAAAGAAAAGGTTTCGAACTTCGTATGTGTTTCCTTTTGCCAATTGCCAACAGAGCATATTTACAACCTATTGGTATCTAATACGAGGTTTGACCTTTGCGCGTTTTTAAAAAAGCGCCTATCACCTGCACACACACCAGAAGTCAGTCATACCTCACATAAACATTGTACATCGCGCCCCGTCAGCCGTTTCATTTATATCTGCATATTCTGTATCAACCAAGATGTCCGAAGAAGTCGTCAACGAATGCGTAATTTGCTACGAAGATGTCAAGAAGAAGGTAAAGTTTCCTAACTACTCCAATACTGAAATATATTGTTGCAGCCTGACTTCTTTGGTATTCTTGATTGCTGTGGTCACACATATTGCTTAACCTGCCTTTGGACATGGCGTGATCGGTTGACTTCTCAGCGACGGCCGATTAGTTGCGCGTACTGTACAAAACAAATCAACTGGGTTTCTTCATCTATCATTTCGATGGAACATTTCAGTCCTGAACAAAAATCGGATTTCAGAAAATTCACTCTTGAAATGAAAAGAGAAATAGCTGAGTGGTTTGTAAGATTGGTAAGTTGATTAATAGCCGCAGATGTTATGGTGAACTTTTAGGAAGGGAATGAAATGAAGCCAGAGGTGTGCAAGTTCAATTGTGGATTTGCAAAAATGATGGAAGACGGCAATCTCATGTGCCCACACGGTCTGTACGATAAGAAGATGTATAATAAGGAGCAGAAGATCAAAGCGGCCAGTACAAGCAGGTACAAGGATATTTTGAGAAAGCGACCAATCAAAAGTGCAGACAGTGCACAGAAAGCAAAAATCAAGAAATGATGTTCTAATTATTTATAATAGTCCAGCTATCCATAGTTGTCAAGTTGGTGGTGCTGTTAACTTTGTTTAGTTTTTTGAATTGTTCTTCATTTCAATAAATTTTTTTTTGTTTGATTAGTCTGTTTTATAATGTTGCTGGAAAATTCGGGGCTTTTTCTGCGAGAAAACATTTTTCACTAAAACAAGCAAAAAAGATCAACAAAGCGATTTCAGACCTAGAACGGTTACCTTGGCCGAAAACCAAAAAATTTACACATTTGAGATTCCTAGACCGCCTCTTCCATTTTTTCGATCGCCTGTTTTAGAAAAACTGGTTTATTCAGGTGAACTCAACTTTTTGTTTATAATTCACTACAAGATATAGTTTTGCACGAAGAACCTGTTTTACGGATTAGTTTTCTGGAAGAAATTTGAGGAATGTTCAAAATTTACGAAAAAAAGTTCTCAAAGTTTTTCTGAGAGCTTGAAGTTCTGATCTCTTACCTCTCAATTCTAACGTTAACACAATTTTGAAAATTTTAAGTAAACCGATAGTTTCGAACTACATGTTCCACTATTCCCATTCCCATTTTTAGGCATCTTTTCAGCAAGTTTCAAAATCTCCATGCAAACTTACCGCGAAATCAAGTTTTCCCTCTCGGAGACATTCTCTTGTCAGAACATTGCGAAATTTCACGAGCTGAAGAAAAGGTCCTGAACGTAGTATGTGGGGTCTTTTTTAAATTGTCAATAGAGCACATTTACAACCTGGTGGTATACCATGAAATTTGACCTTTTAAAAAGGCGCGTATCACCTGCACATACTCACCAACAGTCTTCATACCTCATTCGTGCATTCTGCAACACGCCCCGCCATTTTCATCTGCATATTCTGTATCGATCAACCATGAGTGCTCAAACCGTAAGTATTTTTTCCACCTTGTTAGCTATTTTTAATTTTTTCAGATGTCCGAAGAAGCCGTCAGCGAATGTGTGATTTGTTACGAAGACGTTAGGAAGAAGGTAATATTTCGAAAATACTTCAAAGCTAAAATATATTGTTTCAGGGGGATTTGTTCGGTGTTCTGGAATGCTGCGACCACATATATTGTCATAGCTGCATTCGAGCATGGGAAAAGGAAATGGGTCCCAATATTGCTTGTGCGTACTGTCGGAAAATACCACAATGGACCGCGCCTTCTTTTATTCCTATGACAAATTGTAGTCATGAACGAAAAGAAGAGTACCTCAAGTTTCGCAAGGCAAAGAAATTTGAACTATGCAAGTGGGCTCTCAAATTGGTAAGTTAACTGAGAATAGTTAAAATGACTGACGGAAAACTTTTAGAATAAAACCGAACCACAAATTTGTCCGATGGACTGCGGATTTGCGGAACGTATGTCAGATGGCAGTCTAATGTGCCCACATGGGTTGTATGATGAGAAGAAGTATGAGGAAGATCAGAGAAGGCAAGAAGAGCAAGCACAACGGAAAAAAGAAGAAGAGGAGAAAAGACAAAAAATGGAGGAGGACGATGGATACGAAGACATTATGCAGGATCTTAATGGTGTCTTAGAACAAAGCCAACATGATGCTGAAATGGAACGACAAACAGTCTTTGCGTAAGGAACAGTTGAAGAAACTGTAAAACTGTTTGGCGGTACAATCACCTTAATCTAATCATCAAATGTTAAAAAAATCCTAGCCCAACTTGCCAAATCGCCATCCATAGCGTTTTTCACCATTTGTCACTGTTTTTAATGTCTTCGGCTCTTTTCAATTACTTTCATTGATCAATTTTTTAAAACACTGATAGCTTTTTCTAAACTATTTGTCACTTTTTTACTTCTCATGCTCATAACAACAATTTCCACTTTTTTCTTCAATAAATCTTTTTTGTCTCATATTCTCGAAAATGTCATGCTAAGAACGTAGATTATGTAGAACACCTGGTCGATTGATGAAAATCGATAACATGCTAATAGATCGCATTCACAACATCTCAAAAAATTATGGAGATTGACATCTGCACGTTTCGAAATGAGACGACAACACCACCTGCTTACACACCATACCAACAATCGCCCTTACGTAACCTGTATATCGATCAACCATAATTTCTGGCACTGAGCCAAAGTAGTGGCACGCAACGCTGCGAGTTCAGTGCGTCGCGGTCTTCGTCTGTTTGGAATATCTAATCTAGGATTTTAATTAGATTTAATAATCCTCTGATTCGTTTCAAACGCTGAGGAATCATTTTTCTCCCTGCGTCGCCTATCCGCGCAGCGGTCATCTACTGAGGCGGTTTCTTTGATCTTCTCAACGCTTATTGTTGTGTGGACGGTATGTTGTGCACGCAACCAATCCCTCTCCTTCCTTCTCATCCACAAGCGTGCCCCCTTTCCTCTACCTCATTTTCGCCTTCCTTTTTGTTTTTTCCCTTATGTCACGCAGCAGCGACTAACTTTCACCTCTCTTCTAATAACACATTCTCTACTTCCCGCCAATTTTTCGTAATTCGAATTTTGCGGTCTTTTTATGTGTTCTTTCCTGATTTCCCTCATAACACTTCTGTTTTTTTTTCATAAATAAGTTTTCAGATAACTACTTCGAGCTCACTACTCAACATGCCCGCTCGTCGAAAGAACAGCAACCGCCCGAAAAATCATGGAGCCGCTCGTTCCATCACAAGTGATCCTATTCCTAATACGGTATGTTTAATATATTGAAGCGAGGTGTTCAAAAAATTTTTTGGATGTGGGAAACTTGTTTAAAGTCTGAAAAACGGCTCCGCGCCAGCTGACAACTTTTCTATTCGCAACTATGTCTCTTCGCAGCCTGCCATTTTGCAACTTGCCTCTTCGAAAACCTCACTTCACACAATTGTGCCTTTTCGCAACAATGCGCGGTAAAGGGGACACTGCAAGCGGTGTGTGAGTTGCAAATCGGCAAGTTGCAAGGTTGTGAAAACTGGAGACACAGATGCGAAACGGTACAGCCCCAATTTTTCGAATCTAATCCAAGATTTAAAAGTGGAGTATACAGAAAATGTATAGTTCAGTAAAAAATATGCTTGCAAAATCTAAGAAGTAAGTAATGTATTTTTTCAGCGAAATTCCGAGATTACTGAAGAAGTCGATAATGAGTGCGTAATATGCTATGAAGACGTCAAGAAGAAGGCAATATTTCCATAGTACTAGAATACTAAAATATATTGTTTCAGTGTGGCTTCTTTGGTATTCTGGATTGTTGTGGTCACATATATTGTTTTAGCTGCATTCGTAAATGGGTCAATCGGTTGGATTCTCAGGGACAGCCGAGAAGTTGCGCGTACTGTACACAGAAGAACAAATGGAGTTTGCCATCTTTGATTCCAATAAAGCATAGTACTGAACGAAAAGAAGCGTTCAAGAGGTTCTCTTGTGACAGAGCAACTGAAATTAAAGAGTGGTGTCGGAAGTTGGTGAGTTGATTAAAATTACTGATGTTATGGTGAACTTTTAGGAAAAGAATGGAATGCAGCCAGAGGTCTGCCAATTCAATTGTGGATTCGCAGAAATGATGGAAGATGGTCGTTTGATGTGTCCACACGGATATTATGATAAAAAAGTATACAACAAGGAGGAAAAAATCAAAGCGGCCAGCACTAGCAGGTACAAAGACATCTTGAGAAAGCGGCCAATCAAAAGTGCAGACAGTGCTCAAAAAGCAAAAATCAAGAAATGATGTTCTAATTATTTATTATGGTCCAGCTCTCCTCAGTTGTCCAGTTAAAAGGTGTTGTTATTTTTTGTTTAAGTTTTTCAATTGTTCTTCATTTCAATAAATTTCCTTGTTTGTTATAGACTGTATTCATAAACATCACGGTGGAAACGCCGATTACGTAGAACACCTGGTCGACAAACAAAAATCGATTAGATTCTAATAGAGCGCGTTTACACAATCTCAACGAATCATGGCGATTGACCTCTACATGTTTCAAAATGGCGCGTATCACCTGATCACACACCATAACTCATTCAGCCTCACATATCAAAATCAGACAATTTGTATTGATCGACTGTTTCTAACGTAAGCGTTTAGCCCCAATCGTCATACATTTTAGTTTTTTGAGATGCCTGAAGAAGTCGAAAACAAATGCGTGATTTGCTACGAAGATCCTAGAAAGAAGGTAATATATCAGAAAATACTTTCATTCAAGATTTGTTTTTATTTTAGGGTCAGTTATTCGGTGTTCTCGATTGTTGCAACCATACATATTGTTTCGAATGCATTAATAAATGGGGTTGCTATTTGACTTCTCAACAGCAGCCTGAAAGTTGCGCATACTGTCGAAACCAATTCAAATGGATTGCCGTTTCATTCATTCCGATGAAAAAATGTAGTCTCGAACGAAAAGAGGAGTATAGGAAGTTTTCCGATGACAGAAATAGGGAACTAGTCGAGTGGGGTCGCAAATTGGTGGGTTAAAATCAGACGCCTTAGGTATAATGGGAATATTTCAGAAAAGTAATGGAATGAAACTAGAGTTGTGCACATTGAACTGCAGTTTTGTGGAAGTTATGGAAGACGGCAATTTGATGTGCCCTCACGGTCTGTACGATAAGAAGATGTATAATAAAGAGCAGAAGATCAAAACGGTCAGTACAAGTAGGTACAAGGACATCTTGAGAAAGCGGCCAATCCAGAGCGCAGACAGTGCTCAGAAAGCAAAAATCAAGAAATGATGTTATAATTATTTATTATGGTCCAGCTCTCCTTAGTTGTCCAGTTAATGGTGTTTTTCACACTTGTTTAATTTTTTCAATTTCTTTTCATTTCAATAAATTTCCTTGTTTGTTTGAGTAGTCTCTTTTAAAAACAAAAAAGAACGAGAAAAGCTATTTCAAAACTTTAACGGAAGCCTCGGTCAAAGAACGAATTTGACACATTTCGGCAGCCCTTGTCCCTGTGTTCAATTTCTGCAAACGTCTAATGAGAATTTTTTAGTTTGACCTTTCGAAATGGCGCGTATTTTTTTTAAAGGCGCCTATCATCTGCACACACACCTACAGTCATATATACCTCATTCGTGCATTTTACATCACGCCCTGCCAGTCGTCTCATTTTTTTCTGAATATTCTGAGTCGATCAACCATGAATGCTCAAAACGTAAGTATTTATTCTAACCTTGATCAGCTCTTTGAAAATTTTTTTCAGATGCCCGAAGAAGTCGACAACAAATGTGTGATTTGTTACGAAGATCCTAGAAAAAAGGTAATTATTTTAAAAACTTCCGTGTGTGAAAATATTGTTTCAGGGTCAGTTTTTTGGCGTTATTGAATGTTGCAACCATACATATTGTTTTGAATGCATTTATAAATGGGCTAAGCAGTTGTCGTCTCAGCAACAACCTGGTAGTTGTGCATACTGTCGAAAGAAATACAAGTGGATTGGAAGATCATTCATTCCAATGAAACGCTCTAGTGTTGAACGAAAGGAGGAGTATCGGAAATTTTATAAAGATAGAATCAAGGAAATGGTCGAGTTTGGTCGCAGATTGGTGAGTTAAATTTAGACGCCGTAGGTATAATGGAAAATTTTCAGAAAAGTAATGGAATGAAACCAGAATTGTGCTCATTCAATTGCGGTTTTGCGGAAGTTATGGATGATGGTAGTCTGATGTGCCCACATGGGTACTACGACAAGAAAATATATGAAAAGGAGCAAAGGAGAAAAGTGGCCAGTACGAACAGATACAAGGATATTTTGAGGAAACGGCCCATCAAAAGAACAATCCAGTGACAAATACATTTTCAATGGTTTCTAAATAAACTTTTTTGTTTGTTTTGTGTGTTTTTCAATATGATGATGTTTCTGGAAGTTTGAAAATTCAAGTTTACCGATAAAGTTTTGATAGAGCTCATTTGCAACATGGTCGTATATAAGATTGGACTTGTGCACGTTTTGAAATGAGCCCCGACACCACTTGCTCACAAATGTTCTGAACAACAGCGGTACATGGGCAATCTGCATATCGATCGACAATGAGTTTTCGTAACGTTGGTTTTTTTCTCTCCTACGTCTATTCTGCCCGCCATGACGATGTTTTTCGGCGCTGTACCAAAGAAATTACACGCAACGCATCGACATCAGTGCGTCGCGGTTGTTGCCCGTTTCGCATCAGCCCACAATCGATCCATAATAAATTCCAATCTTCTTCACAATCCCACATTCCTTTTTTCAAGCCGTTATCCCGAAATTTTTCATTTTCAAAACTTTCCCGCGCGTTTTGCCGTGGCTTCAGCGACAAGAGATTCCATACAGTGTGGTTTTTTTTTGTTGATATTTTGAAAAAAATAGATGTTTAAAAACTAGTTCTTTTAGATGCCTGACGGAGTCAAAAACCAATGCGTGGTATGTTACGAAGATGTTAGGCAGAATGTAAGGCAGGAGGTAAGAGAACGTCTTATCACTAACTTAAATCGATTTGTTTCAGAGTGGTTTATTTGGTGTTATTGATTGTTGTAGCCATACCTTTTGCTTTGTCTGCATTTTTAAATGGGGTAAACAGTTAAAGTCTCAGGGACTTCCTAAAAGTTGTCCGTACTGTCGGAGAACAATTCAAGCAATTACGCCATCATTCATGCCTATGAATAATACTAGTACTGCACGAAAAGAAGAGTTTAATAGATTTACTGGCAATCGAAAAGTTGAAGTGGTTGAATGGGCTCAAAAATTGGTGAGTTGAACTAAAATCAATCATGGCAGGGAAAAGTTTAAGGCCAATAATGGATTGAAACTAGAATTGTGTACATTGAACTGTGGATTTGCGGAAATTATGGAAGATGGTAGTTTGATGTGCCCACATGGGTTATATGATAAGAGGAGATATAACAAGGAGCAAAAGAGAATTGTGGCCAGTACAAGTCGATACAAGGACATATTGAGGAAACGACCAACCCAAAATAACATCTGTTCAAAAAATGCACAGAGAAAGCAATGATGTTCTGATACACTTTTTTAAATCCTGTCTACATTTTTTTCAATAAAATTCTCTGTTTTCTTTGTTTATTTGTCAATATTTTTAGAAAAGCGATACATTAATAATGCTCAAGTTCAATTCCAATGTTTTGAATAAACTTTTTGGTTTGCTTTGTGTATTTTTCAATGTGGTTGCTGGTAGTCGGAAAGTTCTGGAAACTATTAGTGCGAAAAAAATTTTTTTCAATGGACCGATAGTTTTAGCACTATTTCAGTAGAAACATAGAATTGTATGCTTGTATGTTTTAAAATGAGCCCACACTATCTGCTCATGTTCCAGCAATTGCTCGTACGCGATCTGCATGTTCTATGCTCGTAACGCTACCATTTTCTATACGTTTTGCTGGGCTTCCTATGACTAAAAAAATCCCGCTGATGCTGCATGGCGATGGTTTTTGGCACAGTGGCAGGCGACACAGCGAAATCTGTGCGTTACGCTCACACAATATTTTGAAATATCACGAGATCAATCCCCCTCCTTCAACCAACTTTCCCCCTCCGGCTATCACATTTCTGACTCACTACTGTTTTTTCTTTAGTCACATGCAGCAGCGACCATTTTCACCCCCACATTTTCTTCGTTCTGCCAATATTTCAAAATTCAGAATTTTTGACCTATTATCAGTTTTTCAGATAACTAATTCAAGCTCACTCGTCAACATGTCTGCTCGTCAATCGAACAACAACCACCCCACAAGTTCTGGAAACACTTCTTCTATCGCTGAAAACCCCATTTCTGATACGGTATGTATTGTTTGACAGTCAAAAAAAGGAAATAGATTACTTATGTTTTAATAACGGCGATAGACTGAAATAGAAATCCCAAAAAATATTGAAAGTTAAATTTCTGTTAAGAGTTCAAAAACGGCTTTGTGGCTACTTGCCACTTTCCTTCTTGCAATTGTGCCATTTCGCAACATTCGTAAATTCCGCACCCGGTTCTCGCCGGCTGCGAATAGGTACAGTTGCAAAAAGACACGAAACCGAATTTTTTTTTCTGATTCGAACTTCAAAAGTAGAAATAACTTTGACAAAATACACAAATTGTATAATTTAGTGAGAAATGTACTAGAATACTTACAGAAATTATAATTTATAGAATTTTCAGAGAAATTCCGAAGTTTCGGATGACATCGACAACGAATGCATCATCTGCAAGGAAAACGTCAGGGAGAAGGTAACCTTTCCAAAGTAATCCAAAACAACTATAATATATTGTTGAAGGGTGATTTCTTCGGAGTACTCGATTGTTGTGTCCACACACATTGTTTCAAATGCATTCACGATTGGGGGACGCTGAAGCTTTCTGAGCAAAAGATTCCTACTTGCCCATATTGTCGGAGAGAATTCAAGTGGATCGCCAAGGCATTCATTCCCATGAAACAGTGCACAGCTGAAAGAAAAGAGGAGTATTTGAAGTTTTCCAGTGACAGAAGTGCTGAATTAATCGAATGGGCACGGCGAATGGTGAGTTGTATGATGAAAATCACTGGACGTATTGGAAAGTTTTAGAAAAGCAATGGCATGCAAGTCGAACAATGCCAGTTCAACTGCGGGTTTGCTCAAGTTATGCCAGATGGTACTTTGATGTGCCCACACGGCAGCTATGACAAGAAACAATACGAAAAGGAGCAGGAGAAAAAAGGTGACTGCCAGAATGGATATGCAGAAGTGTTTAGAAGACGGCCAACCGCAAGTACAACCTGTGCAAAAAGAACGAAGAGCAAGTAATCATGTACTGATTTGTATTCACTTATTCATTACTTCAATTCTTATTCAATTGTACAGCCTTTCCTATTGGTTCAGTTTATTGTGTGTCAACAGTTTTAATTCAATAAACTTCTTTGTTATCTTAGTGGATTTGAAAGTATTGCGATGTTGTTGGAGTGGGAAATTTCAGATTGTTTGCTGCCAAAAAAATTTCCCCACGAAAATTCAAAAATAAGCAAAATAGTACAAAAATGAGACATTCCAGACCTACAACGATAACCTAGACGTAAGTCCAAAAATCCAAAAAACAGACTTCCATATATTTGAATGGCTATTAGAATCTCTGGATACGCGCGTACTCCTATCGGCGCTTTTTGAATAGGCGCGTACTACCTGTTCAAATATATTCACCCACACATTCTGAACCACACACCAACAATTGTATCACTCCTCTAATCCACAAGTCTCGATTCCAAATGAGTGCTCAAAATGTAAGTATTTCCTATAAACATTCGTATAAATTAATTTTTCAGAAGTCTGAAGCAGTCGACAACGAATGCGTGATATGCTACGAAGATGTTAGGGAGAAGGTAATATTTTAAAAAACTTTTTTTTAAAACCAAATCATTTTTTTTCAGGGTCAATTATTCGGTGTTCTTGATTGTTGTTACCATATCTACTGCTACGAGTGCGTTTTTCGATGGGGTGAACGGCCTTACGCCCAGGGACGGCCTACTTGCGCGTACTGCACAAAAAATATCAGATGGATGGTGAAATCATTCATTCCGATGAGAAATTGTAGTCCTGAACGAAAAGCGGAGTTCAAGAAGTTTTTCACTGAGAAAAAAAGTGAGATTTACGAGTGGAGCCGCAGAATGGTGAGTTGAAATAGGATTAGAGCGGTTTAATGAGAAAGTTTCAGACCAGAGCTCGAAATCAACCAGAATTGTGCACATTCAATTGTGGATTCGCGGAAGTAATGGAAGATGGTAGTCTGATGTGCCCACATGGATTATATGATAAGAAGAGATATAATAAGGAGCAAAAGAAAAAAGTGGTCAATACGAATAGATACAAGGATATATTGAGGAAACGACCAAACAACAGTCCAATTTGTTCAAAATTTGCAAAGAGCAAGCAATGATACATAAATACACCTAATAATTCCGTTTCTGCTACACTGCAATTAAATTCAAAATTTATTTTACTTCTGGTTCTAATCATAATTTCTATATATCTCTTTCTTAATGTTGATAACGTTTTTTTCAAATAAATTTCTTCAAAAGTACTTCCTGTTGCTGTTAAAAATACTTTTTGTTGGAGCTGTCAGAAATATATGAAATATCTTTTATTACGATTTCCAAGGAACTGACCGATACAAACTTGTAATGGGTTTTTTCTGAAATCGCAACGGAGCGCATTTACACCCTAATGGTATCTAAAGTGATATTTCCAGTTCATGACGATAGGAAAAGCCATCTCGTGGCCAAAGTGCGCGTTTTCTAAGAAATCTGAAATTTTTAAATTTGATATGTAAATTGAACTTTTGCAACAAAACTGGTTTGAATCGAATTAGTGATAGACCATCTAGTTGTTCGAAAGATTTCAATGGAGCGTATTTGCAAATGGTAATCGATTTTCACCGTGTTCCGAAATGAGACAACACCACCTGTTCACACATCATCTGTACCTCATTGACACGCTCATACCTCACATTCTGAATTACATACCAACAATCGTCCTTACGCAGTCTTCATATCCGGAATCGATTCACGATGAGTGTTCAGAACGTAAGTATTTTCTCGCAACATTTTTAGTTTTTTGTCTTTTTAGATTCCTGGTGTAGTCGGCGATGAATGCGTGATATGTTACGAAGATGCTGGGAAGGAGGTAATAATAAAATACTACTTGAATACTTGGATATATGTTGCAGAGTGGTCTATTTGGTGTTCTGGATTGTTGTGACCATACATATTGCTTTGACTGCATTTATAAATGGGACAAACAAATGGAGTCTCAGGGAATTGCGCGTACTTGTGCGTATTGTCGAAAACAACTCAAATGGCTTTGGCCATCATTCATTCCAATGAAGCAGTGTAGTACTGAACGAAAAAAGGAGTTTTCGAAGTTTTGTAACGATAGGAAAAATGAAATCAAACAGTGGGGTAGCAGATTGGTAGGTTGCATTAAAAAACAAAAACTATAAAGCAGTTTTAGCTAGGAAATGAAATGCAACCAGAATTGTGTCCATTCAACTGTGGATTTGCGGAAGTTACGGCAGATGGTAGTTTGATGTGCCCACATGGATTATATGATAATGAGAGATATAGAAAAGAACAAGCAGTGCGATTGCGTCGAGTCGAAGGAGAACAGCGTTGCAGAGAATGGATCTTTGGAGCAAATATATTTGAGCGGTTCAAATATGATGAAGAACAAAGAAGATCACAAAATCAAACACTTCTTATGATCAGGAACTAATTGTCATTGTTTTTATGTATTGTGCTGATAAAGACCGTTTTTCAATATTGTCATTGTATACACAGGGCATTCACGTACTCCTGAACGGTACATACGTGCGATAAGATGTCTGAAGGCAAAATGTAAGAGAGTGACGTCAAAATGCCCTGGGGTATGCATGGAACAGTATCTACGATTGACGTCAAAGATTGTTGACATGTGGGCAGGTGGTGTCGAGCGTACTTCAACACAGTGGGAAAAATTACCAGGTGCCGCTATGTTGAAATGATATAAATGCGCTCTATGGAGATTTATCGATCTATTGCCTGCAATCGTCTTTCTCTGACTCTCTCATCTCGCACGCTATTTTGTTATTTTTCTTCCAAAAAACGTTACGCGCAGGACCCAGGTTGTGAACAACGGCATAACGTACTCGGTACATGCGTTTCTCTGACTCTCTCGTTTTTGCGCGCTGTTTCTCAAGTCGTCCTGCGCTGATGTACGCTTCGGGAGGTCGTGGACATTTGAATTTATGGAATAGCTAATTTTTTATGTGTGCGCGCATTCTGAATCACATACGTCCTTACGCAATTCACATTTTCTGAATTGATTTACATTGTGGTCACAACGCAACAATTTTCTCTCTCTCTCTCTTACTTTTCAGTTTTTTCAGATGTCTGAGAACGATGAATGCCTAATATGTTATCAAGTTGTTCGAGAGAAGGTAATATTTTAATGAAATGGTTGAATGCTAAAATGTATTGTTTAAGAATGATTTCTATGGAGTTGTCGATTGTTGTGACCACACATACTGCTTGGTATGTATTTTTAAATTGGTTAAAGGTTTGGAGTCTCGAGGTCTCCCCGCTAAATGTTCGTACTGTCAAAAATCGATCCAATGGATTGCGAATTCATTTATTCCAATGAAACACTGGAGTCCAGAACGAAAAGAGGAGTATAAGAAATTTTTTATTGATAGAAAAATGGATATGTCTGAGTGGGGGCGAAGAATGGTGAGTGGAACAAAAATTCCACAAAGTATGAGCCAATTTAAGAAAAGAAATGGAAATCAACCAGAATTGTGCACTTTCAATTGCGGATTTGCGGAAGTTATGGAAGATGGACGTCTGATGTGCCCACATGGCTTGTATGATAAGAAAAGATACGACGAAGAACAAAAAGAAAAAGTGGGCAAAACCAGTACAAACAAATACAAGGATATATTAAGGAAGCGACCAACCCAAAGTGCCATCTGTTCAGAAAGTGCAAAGAGAAAGTAATGTTGTTCTGATTCATATTTAACTGTCCAGCTGTTGTTTAAATTTTTAAATAAATCTCTCGGTTTTCTTTGTCTATTTGTCAATATTATGAACTTGCGCTGGAATTTGGAAAATTTAGAACAGAATATTCTTTGCACCAGAGATAAAGCGCTTTTGCAATATTATGTGAAGCGAACAAGAAAGTAAATTTACAAACCATTATTTTTCTTTTTCTCAACGGTACGGCTCCTGTTTTATGGACCAGTTGATAAGTAGGCGCGTTTTACCCCAGCATTTGACCTTTCTGTGTTGTAAAAAAGGCGCGCATCACATGCTCACACACCTATCGTCCATCATAACTCATTCACACATCCGGAAACGCATAACAACATCCTGCTCATTTCAATCTGCATAGCAACTTACAATGAGTGCTCAAACCGTAAGTATTTTCTTCAAACAATCGTATATATTAATTTTTCAGATGACTGAAAAAGTCGATGATCAGTGCGTAATATGTTACGAAGATGTTAGGAAGAAGGTAATACATTGGAAATTTAGAATACTATAATATATTATTGCAGGGGGAGTTGTATGGAGTTCTCGATTGTTGTAACCACATTTACTGCTTGCAATGTATTGAAAAATGGAAAGATGAGTTGGTTTCTCAGCAAAAGTCTCGTAGTTGCGCGTACTGTCGAAAGACAATCAAATGGATTTTTCCATCCTACATTTCTTTCAAAAATTTTAGTCCTCAACGAAAAAATAAGTTTTGGAATTTCTGCTCTGATAGAATCAATGAACCAGACGTGTGTGCTCAAAAATTCAAACCAGAATTGTGCCCATTCAACTGCGGATTTGCGGAAGTTGTGTCAGATGGTAGCCTTATGTGTCCACACGGATTGTATGATAAGGAGAAATATGCGAATGAGCAAAAACTAAGAATGGAGCGTTTGGAGCGATTTCTACGAAGAACTTTGAAGAAACTTGACCGTATTAGAATAAAGTAAAAAATTGCAGTAAAGGTGCAGAACCCTCAATACTACCTCACAATCTCATTTTTCTGTTCTTTTCTCAAAACTGTCGGCGAATTATTTTCTGAATAAACTTTTTTTTGTTCATTTCTTTTTGATCAAACTTTTTTAAAATTAAATACACTGGAAATATACATCACTAGTCCGTAATGACAGATATGAGGCTATCTACGACAAGGAATCGCGTAATAGCATAAATACCGAGAAGGTCGAAGAACGGCTATGTTACCCGCTGCGGGTCGTCCTGTTCGCTTGTAAGACTCTGTTTCTCGAGGCATCTATCATTATTTTTTTGTGCGCATTTACATCTTTTCAACGCAACGACTCATGGGAATGGGGCAAAATGTACCACGCACAGTCGTTCTTACGTCACACGCACACATACACGCACGCACACACAAACACACTCACTGCCCCATATAACATTAGTCGTCCATCGCATTTTACATACCCTTCATTCTACATACCTTGAGTAGCAAAACATTTTACATACCTCAACGTTTTTCGACCTATCCACATGCCCAAAGAAATCGACAACGAATGCGTGATATGTTACGAAGATGTCAAAAAGAAGGTTATAGCCTTAACGCCCTTGAATACGAACCATATTTTTTTCAGCGTGACTTCTTCGGTGTTCTCGATTGCTGTGACCACATATATTGCGCACAGTGTCTTAACAATTGGTTGAATTTGTTGAAGTCACAGGGACGTCCTGGAAAATGTGCGTACTGTCAAAAGGAGACTCGATTCGCTTCACCATCATTAATACCGATGAAACATTGTGATGCTGGACGAAAAAAAGATTTCATGAGATTCTGTCGTAAGAAACAACATGAAGTAGTCGAGTGGGGTGTTCGTTTGGTGGGTTAACTTAAGATGACAGTTGTCAAATGAAAATGTTTCAGAAAAAGAATGGAATGCACCCAGAGATGTGCACATTCAACTGCGGATTTGCTAAAATTATGCCAGATGGTAGTTTAATGTGTCCACATGGATTTTATGATTGGGAGAGATTTGAAGAAGAATTGAGGGAAAGTGAGGAGGCGAAATTGCATATCGGGCGCCTAGAACTAGAACAACTGTTTGAGATAGACACAAATGAATTGCTTGGTATTGATCTTAGAAAATAAACTGGAAGAACAGGAAGAAATTCAGGAGCATAACGTATTTTGATAAATGTCACTACTTTCTATTGTCGTACCGCTTATTACTTATAAAAAATATTTCCCCATTGCACAAATATTTGGCTAATAACCAGGCCTGTAATAAAACATTCTTATGCCCGCGACCTCCCAAAGCTACATCAGTGCACGACGACTCGAAAAATAGCACGCAGAAACGAGAGAGTCAGATAAACGCATGTGCCGCGTACGTGATCCCGCTTTTCACGGCCTGGGCCGTGCGCGTAACATTTTTGGAGGAAAAATAGCAAAATAAGGTGCGAAACAAGAGAGTCAGAGAAATGCGATCTCTACTAACAGCTTTGGAGGAACTTGATCTTCAAGTATTGGAATAAAGGAAAAAATTGCAGTCAAAGTGGAGAACCAAGTCAACACCACCTCATAATCTCATTTTAAAAAAAAAATTTCTTTTACTCTGTTCTTTTCTCAAAATTCTTGGCCAAATATTCTCTGAATAAACTTTTTGTGTTAATTTCTGTTTAACTAAACTTTTTCTTATCAACTAGAAACATACATCACTGGTTCGTAATGAAATAATGACAGATATTCACGACAAGGAATTGCGAAATGGCGTAAAAACCGAGAGAGCCAGAAAACGTTGTGTGCGGCAGACCGTGCTGGTCGGCAATAGGGTTTCTAGACATTATTCGGTGCGTACATTAGAGTGCATTTACATCTACTCAACACAACGACTCGTGGTAATTGGGCAAAACGTACCACCACGCACACAGTCGTTCTTACGTCACACACATACTGCCCCACATACCATCAGTCGTCTCATCGCATTTCACATACCTTTCCTTGTAACGTTTTCCGACCTATCCACATGCCAAAAGAAATCGACAACGAATGCGTTATATGCTACGAAGATGTCAAAAAGAAGGTTGTAATGTTAAAGTGCTTGAATAAAAACTGTATTGTTTCAGCGTGACTTCTTCGGTGTTCTCGATTGCTGTGACCACATATATTGCGCACAGTGTCTTAGCAATTGGTTGAATTTGTTGAAGTCACAGGGGCGACCTGGAAAATGTGCGTACTGCCAAAAGGAGACTCGATTTGCTTTGACATCATTGATACCGATGGAACATTGTGATGCTCGACGAAAAGAAGAGTTTGTGAATTTCTGTCGTAAGAAACAAAATGAAGTAGTCGAGTGGAGTGTCCGTTTGGTTAGTTAACTTAAAACGACAGTTGTGAAAAGAAAAAAAAATCAGAGAAAGAATGGAATGATCCCAAAGATGTGCACATTTAATTGTGGATATGCCAAAATTATGCCAGATGGTATCCTGATGTGCCCACATGGATTGTATGATTGGGAGAGATTTGAAAAAGAATTGAGGCAAAGTGAGCAACTAGAACAACTGTTCCAGATAGACACAAAAGAACTGCTTACTAGTATCGATCTTAGAGAAGTAGCCGGAAAAACAGGAAGAAATTCAACTACCAGAGAAGCATAAATTATTTTACTAATTGTCACTCATTTTTCAAAAAAATTGTACCGATTATTACTTTTAATAAAATATTGTCCCATTGCACAAATATTTGGCTTATAACCAGCCCTGTAATAAAACATTCTTATGCCCACCACCTCGCAAAAGGTACATCAGCGCACGACGACTCGAAAAGTAGCACGCAGAAACGAGAGAGTCAGAAAAACGCATGTACCGCGTACGTGATGCCGCTGTTCAGGGCCTGGGCCGTGCGCGTAACATTTTTGGAGGAAAAATAGCAAAATAGCGTGCGAAACAAGAGAGTCAGGGAAATGCGACGGTAGGCCGTGGTTGTAAAAGGCATCGATCAATAAATTCCCATAGAGCGCATTTACATCATCTGAACACATCGGCACCTGGTAATTGATCCCGCCATGTGTTGAAATGCGTTCGACACCACCTGCCCACATGTCAACAATCTCTGACGTAAACCGTAGATACTGTTCCCTTCATACTACAGGACAGGGCATTTTGACGTCACTCGCTCACATTTTTCCCCATTCAGCCGTTTTATCGCATTTGCATATCACTGTCTCTCTTTTTACCCATTTGTTCAAAATGTCCGAAGAAAGTCCTGACCAATGCGTTGTATGTCTCGAAGATGTTCGAGAGAAGGTAAACTGACAAAAACTTCAATTCAAGACTATATTGTTTCAGGGTGACTTTTTCGGAATCCTCAAATGCTGCAATCATATCTACTGCTTTCAATGTATCCGACAATGGGATCAACAGTTCGTTACAGAGGAACTTCCTGGAAATTGTCCATACTGCCGGAGGGACTTAGAATCTTATGTACCATCGCTTATTCGGCTGAAAGTTTCCAGTCATGAACGAAAGAAGGAGTTTATGCAGTTTTGTGCGGATCATACAGATGAAATAACAAAATGGGCGCATAGAATGGTATATTGTGTTTAGAGAACAATTTATTTATAAGAATTTTTAGATGAAAAATGGAATGAAACTAGAAAAATGCGCTTTCAATTGCGGATTTGCGGAAGTTATGAAAGATGGAAGTCTGATGTGTCCACACGGGTTATATGATGAGAGGAGACATGATGAAGAACAAAGGAAGCATGTGGATCTGGCTGTACAAAAGATCGCAGATGAGAAAAAAATGAAAATTGAGCTCTCAAGAGAGAAAGCTCTAATCATCCTTGAAGAACAAGAAATATATGAAGAGGGACCTAGAATATACAGCCAAAGACAACAAACTATGCGAGAAAAACTGTGGGAACAGAAAAGATATCTGATCCAAAAGCAACGAGCCTTATGATTAAAATTTTTGTTGAACTTGTTTAAAACTGAAACCTCGTGTACAATAACCTATTTTTTTCATTTTCTGTAATTTTCAAAATAAATACATTATTTAAACATAATTTTCCCCGATATTTGTTTTTTGAGATCTGTTTGAGTTTTGAGTCTCTCGATGAATCCCTCGTTGAGATATATATTTTTCCATTTAGAAGAGGATAAGATTAACCCCGAGAGGCTCTTTTGGCGCATTTACAACCAATGGTTGTTCAAAATGGTATTTGACCTCTGGTAATGCGCGCGTATCCCCTGTGCGCATACCAACATTCATTCCTACCTCACACTCACAAATTGTGAATCACACACCTGCAGTCGTCTCCATATTCCCTATCGATCAACAATGATGTCTGAAGATCTCGACAACCGATGCGTCGTATGCTACGAGGATGTTAAGAAGAAGGTAATATCCTTAAAATACTTCAACACTAAAATATATCGTTTCAGGGCGCTTTCTTCTCAATAATCGATTGTTGTAACCATGTCCATTGTAATGATTGCATGTTTGCATGGTTCAGCCATCTAGATTCCCAAGGTCAAAGATCCACTTGCTCAAACTGCCGTCAGAAGTACCATGCGGGAATCGCATCTTTGATTCCAATGAAAAATTGCAGTCCTGAAAGAAAAGAGGAATTTATGAGATTCTGTTTGGACAATGAAGAAAACTTAGGCGAATGGGCATTTAACATGGTAAGTTGTTGAAAAATAATAATTCATAAAAAACTTTATAGGCGGAGAATGGAATGAAAGTGGAGCAATGTCCATTCAATTGTGGATTCGCGGAAACTATGGAAGATGGTTGTCTGATGTGCCCTCATGGGTTGTACGATAAGGAGAGATATGAGGAAGAACAAAGACAAAGAGCGGAGCAATTGCAACAAAACAATTTGGATCAAGCACAACAAACAACTGCAGAAGAAAAAGATATGTTTGAATACGAAAACCAACTTCCGAGCCGTGATTCTGACTCAGGACAAGTAACGAATGAGAACCAAGGGCAACAAGTTGTCGCAGAGGAACTGGAAGAAAATGAGGAAGGAAGCGACGATGAAGACATTTTTGTGGACGGATACACTCCGGAGATGCTTGGCACATTTCTAGACCAATTGATGACAATCATGCGATTTCCAAGAGCTTTTCGATACAGTTCTGAAGATGAACGAGAGTGAAGCAGTCATGATCAACAGAAACTGGAACCTAAAAATAAAAATATTTTAAAACATTTTTTACTGCTTCTCATAACTTAACTTTGTTTTATATAGATGGTGATTTCTTTTCAATAAATTGTTTTTCACAGTATTTTTTCAATGATTCTTAGTGAGCTGGTAACTTGAGAATCAGGTTTCTGTACAGATGGCTCTCCCAGAAAATTTAGGGATCGATAAAAAAGATAGGCACCTTTTTGAAATTTCAATAGAGCGCATTTACAACACGATGGTATCTAAAATGGTAATTGACCTTTTCATGATTCGGAATCGCGCGTATCACCTGTTCGAGTACCAACAGTCATTCATATCTCACTAATATACTCTACATCGCCTATCAACAGTCGTCCTGACGCCATCTGCATATTTGAAACCGATCGATAAATAGCGTTCGAAACGTAAGTATTTTTCCTCAAAATTCTCATTTTTCAGTTTTTTTTCAGATGACTGAAGAAGTCGAAAACCAATGCATGATATGCTACGAAGATGTGAAGAAGAAATGTGACTTCTTCGGAATCATCGACTGCTGTGATCATATCCACTGTTTCAAATGTATTTCTCAGTGGTATAATCATTGGAAAACCCAGCTACTTCCTATTACTTGCACATGCTGTAGAAAAGAGTTCAAATGGGTAACTATGTCGTTGATCCCAATGAAATCTTGCAGTCCTGAACTGAAGAAAAAGTTTATGAGATTTAGTCGTGAAAGGCGTTTTGAACTTAGCGATTGGGGTCGTAGAATGGTTAGTTGAGTTGAGAAAACAGATTTTATGAAAATATTGCAGAAAAGGGATGGGATGACAGTGGAACAATGTACATTCAATTGTGGGTTTGCGGAAATTATGGAAGATGCTACTCTGATGTGCCCGCATGGATCGTATGATTGGGAGAGATATGACGCAGATCAACGACAGATACAAGTCGTCAGAAGGTCAGGACTGAAGAATCAACAGGAATCAGAAAATGATGACGAATATATGCAGTACCTCCTTGATTCTTTGAAGACACTAGGAAGACAAGTCAGATATGGGAATGGAGGAAGGTGTGAGCTCAATACTGAAATCGAAAAAACTAGAAATGAGATCAAACAACACATGAAAGAGCAACAGAGAAAGAGATTAGAAAGAAGACGAACAGCAGCACAATAATACTTCAATTCAATCATCTACAATGACCCTCCTTCAATTAAAAAAACATTTTTGCATTATTTTATTACTTGTCCCATTAATTATAACTTTTTCAATAAAATTTCTTTTGTTACTAATGGTTTTGGTAACCATACTTCCGATAATGCGCAAATCCCTCATTAAGAGAACGTTCAGTTTTACTTCAGAAGTGGATTCCTTCAACCCGAGATATTTTGACATTTCCAATCCAATCGATACACATATGTTGGCCCCTTTATAGAGCCCCCTATAGCATATTTATCACTTTTATGACACCTCAAATGACATTTGACCCTTAAATGGGCGCGCACCACCTGCTCGAGCACCATCAGTCATTCTTACCATATTAACACATTCTCAATCGAATGCCAGCTGTTCTCAATTGACCCATGTTTTGGAAGCAATCAACTATACCTGTACAAAATGTAAGTATTTTACTTTAATGTTTTCATATTCTAGTATTTACAGATGACTGAAAAAGTCGACAATCAGTGCGTGGTATGCTATGAAGATGTTAGTCAGAAGGGCAAAATGTTCGGAATTATGGATTGCTGTGACCACATACATTGTTTAAAATGTATTCTCACCTGGAAACGTACACTTCAGTCACAGAATCTACCCCTAACTTGTACATACTGCCGAAAAGAGTTCGTATGGGGTGGTGAGTCATTGATTCCAATGAAGTCTTGGACTACGGAACGGAAGATGGAATATAGGAAATTTTGGACTGAAAGGTCGGAGGAACTGAACAATTGGATGCGAAAAGTGGGAGGAATGGTAAGGCGATCAGAGATGACAATGATGTAAGGAATCAATTTCAGATAAGAAATAAAAAGAAACTGGAGCAATGCCCGTTCAATTGTGGATTTGCGGAAAAAATGGAAGATGGTAGTCTGAAGTGTCCACATGGATTATATGATAAGAAAAGATACGAGGAAGAACAACGACTGCTACAAGTGGACCAAGTCGATCAAGTGGATACACCAATATTGGAAAAACATACTGATCGATTTGAGTATTTATTGCCTTTTCTTACCAATGAAATGCACGCGTTGAAGCTTGCCGAAGATCAAAGAGAGAAGCTATAATGTTACATTGTGACGAGAATCAAAATTTATTTCACAAATGCTTGTAGTCGTAATTTTTATTTGTTTCTCTCCTAATAATGATAACTCGTTTTAATAAATATCTTTAAAATGTATAACTGTTCGATTCTCGTTAGAAACAAGAACATCATTTTCGATGGAACTGGTAACCTATTAGAAGCGTTCGAAAACACTCTTTGCTTCTGTGTGAAAAAGATGTATTCTGATTGAACTAACCTAATGTATTTAAGCCTCCTTATTCTTCTCCGCCTAATCTGTTTATATGTTCTCACAACACCTGACAAATCTACAGGACGGCGAAAAAAGGTTTTTGTAGATTACTGCACCATCTACAGTAAAAGTATCTTCCAAAAACCAAAATTGCGGGAAAAACTTTTTTTCTATAATACATTTCGCATTAGATCGTGCTTGTAGACATCTTTATTGCCCTGGGTAGCAGCTGGAGCACATTTGCCACCTGATGGTATCTAAAATTGGAATTGACCTTTGTATGTTTTAGAATGATAACATCTGCTCACGTACCAACAGACCATACCTCACGTACACATTCTGAATCACATACGCACAGCCGTCGCCCCGCAATCTGCATATTCTTATTTTATCTGCGATGAGTGTTCAAAACGTAAGTGTGTTTTACCTCGAGAGTTTTATATTCTAGTTTTCACAGATGTCAGAAGAAGTTAACAACCAATGCGTGATCTGCTACGAAGATGTCAAAAGCATCGGAAAATTCTTCGGAGTCATTGAGGGCTGTAATCATATACATTGTTTAGAATGTTTGAGCGAATGGAGCCTGCAACGCGCTTCTCAAAACCTCCCTATCACTTGTTCATACTGCAGAAAGGGATTCAAATGTAGTTTTCCATCATTGATTCCGATGACGTCGTGCACACCTGATAGAAAAGAGCAGTATGATAAATTTCGTTGTGAAAGAAGAACGGAACTATTAGAATGGATGCACAGAGTAGTGAGTTGATATAAGATAAACGTGTTACAGAAATCGTTTAAGGTTAGAAACAACATGCAAATAGAACAATGTTCATTCAATTGTGGATTTGCTGAAGTTATGTCAGATGGTAGTCTGATGTGTCCACATGGATCATATGATAAGGAGAGATATGAACAAGAAAAACGAGTAGACCAAGCAGTGCAAACGGATTCGCAAGAACTGGAAGGAGCACATAACTCACTGCAAATTCTTACAAATGCTATACACGCACTGAAGCTTGTCCAAGACCAAAAAGACAACTTGGACCAAGTACAGCAGCTTATCGCAGGGGAACTTGGAGAGGATGGTTTTAGGCATGCTGTCAGTTCGGAAAACCTCGATGATGTACTCGAAGGACTTCGAAGTCAAGAAGAGCAATTGAGAAGATATATAAATAGCACCCATGATGAGGTTAATGGCAATATCTACTCCAGTGAATAGTGATGAGCAGCAATACTTTACTTCGATAGTACCGGTTTTTTTTGCTACGAAAGTCTTTATAATGATGGTTTTCTGTTTGTTTGTGATAATCATAACTCTTCGAATAAATTATTTTAATAGTACATAACTGATTCATGTTCGAAATGTAAAAACCTTGGGACTAAAACACCTTCACAACTTTTAAAATATTCAAACGATTTTTCTTTGCTAGACGTTTACTTTTGTAACTTCTTGATTCAACGACGGCTTGACTCGACAGCGATCTGATCGGTATCGATTTGTAAATTTATCTCTAGAATCACAATGAATCGCATTTACAACCTGATGGTACCTAAAATCATATTTGACCTTTGCATGTTTCGAAATGAGCCAACATCACCTGCTCACAGACCAAGAGACACATTCTATCCATATCGAATTTGCATATCGACCGAGTGTGTGAGTGTTCGAAATGTAAGTATCTTCTTCCAATGCTCTTATTCTTAGTCTTTACAGATGTCTGAAGAAGTTAAGAATCAATGCGTAGTATGCTACAAAGATGTTATGAAAAAGAAGGATTTCTTCGCGATTATCGATAGTTGCAATCATATTCATTGTTTGGAATGTATGGCTCAATGGAGACGTCAACTGGAGTCTCAGAACCTTCCATTTACTTGTACATACTGCAGAAGAGAGTACGATTGGGGGACTGTATCCGTAATTCCCGTAAAACTTGAAGAAAAAGAAGAGTACGTAAGATTTTGGTCATTTAGTAAGAAAATGGAAGATAAAATATTAGAATGGGCAACCAATATGGTAGGTGTTTTTCAGACAATACTGACTTCATGAAGAAAATTTAGGATAACAATAAAATGCAACTTGAATATTGTCCATTTGAATGTGGATTTGCGGAAGTTATGGAAGATGGTAGTATCATGTGTCCTCATGGATTGTATGGAAAAATTGAGGAGTTCGATCATAATGATAACGTAATCAGTTATCAGAATGACCATGTGGAAAATGGTATTGATAACGATGACCCTATTGATCACGATGATACTGATCATCAGGCTAGTGATGAAGATTCCGACACGCAGGTTCTTGAGAACAGGACTCAATCTTTACCACCTCAAGCTTTGATCAAAAATCCATTCGTTATTCTTTTATTTTTTATTTTGTTTCTCGTTGAATTTATGATGCGGAGATTTACTCATAACTAATGAACTGTTTTAATTATATGACGTTGTTTGATTCCTGCTTATTTGCATTTGAAGCAATTCAACAGATTGTTTTTTTTATCGAGGAGAATCTCTGGAATCCTATTTTTCCACGCTTCAGAAGGACCTGATCGGAACATGTTTTCTGAATCCTATAGAAAACCGCATCAAAGCACATTTGCAAATTGATGGCATCTGAAGCGTTTATCGATTTTTTATGTTTCGAAAAGAGCACACACCACCTGCTCACATGCCAACAGTCATTCATATCTCATTTACACATTCCGAATCATATACCAACAGTCGTTCATTCACGGTCTGTAGATTCTCCACCAGTGTTCACAGTGTAAGAGTTTTTGGCAACGCAAATAATTCCTCAAGTTCTATGTTTTAGATGCCACCAAAAAAACAAAACATGAGTCAAACCCAACAATTTAAGGATTTGGAAAGAGGTTTCATAGAAGATCGAAAAGAATTGCTCGCGCCCCCAAAAGATGATCAAACGCTTTTTAACATACTAGAACATCCAGCTCTTTTCGTTTTTATTCTTTTTGCTTGTTTGTTGCTCGTGGTTTCTTTGTCTCACGAGAGACACTTATTTTGAATAAATTTGTTGTTTTTTTGGGTTTCCCTTTTATAGTAATGTTAACGATCCCGTATCGCAATAAATGTGACGGTTGTTTCCGTGTTTGTTGGCATAAAACATGTAAATACAATTGTGTGACTTCAAATAAAACCTATATACATCATTTCATTTGTTTTCGTTCCATATTTCATAAATTGATGTTTGCCCATTGCATTTTAAAAAAAAGTGCGCATTCATACCTCATTCCCACACATTATGCATCACATGCCAACAGTCGTGTCACTACGATATCGATCAACAATGAGTGTTCAAAGTGTGAGTATTTTATTCAAATACTCCTATATTAGAGTTATTGCAGACGTCGGAAAAGCCCGAAAACCAGTGTCTTATATGCTACAAAGATGTTCGGGAAAAAGGAGACTTTTTCGGAGTCCTCAATTGTTGTGATCACACATACTGGACTACGGAACGGAAGATGGAATATAGGAAATTTTGGACTGAAAGGTCGGAGGAACTGAACAATTGGATGCGAAAAGTGGGAGGAATGGTAAGGCGATCAGAGATGACAATGATGTAAGGAATCAATTTCAGATAAGAAATAAAAAGAAACTGGAGCAATGCCCGTTCAATTGTGGATTTGCGGAAAAAATGGAAGATGGTAGTCTGAAGTGTCCACATGGATTATATGATAAGAAAAGATACGAGGAAGAACAACGACTGCTACAAGTGGACCAAGTCGATCAAGTGGATACACCAATATTGGAAAAACATACTGATCGATTTGAGTATTTATTGCCTTTTCTTACCAATGAAATGCACGCGTTGAAGCTTGCCGAAGATCAAAGAGAGAAGCTATAATGTTACATTGTGACGAGAATCAAAATTTATTTCACAAATGCTTGTAGTCGTAATTTTTATTTGTTTCTCTCCTAATAATGATAACTCGTTTTAATAAATATCTTTAAAATGTATAACTGTTCGATTCTCGTTAGAAACAAGAACATCATTTTCGATGGAACTGGTAACCTATTAGAAGCGTTCGAAAACACTCTTTGCTTCTGTGTGAAAAAGATGTATTCTGATTGAACTAACCTAATGTATTTAAGCCTCCTTATTCTTCTCCGCCTAATCTGTTTATATGTTCTCACAACACCTGACAAATCTACAGGACGGCGAAAAAAGGTTTTTGTAGATTACTGCACCATCTACAGTAAAAGTATCTTCCAAAAACCAAAATTGCGGGAAAAACTTTTTTTCTATAATACATTTCGCATTAGATCGTGCTTGTAGACATCTTTATTGCCCTGGGTAGCAGCTGGAGCACATTTGCCACCTGATGGTATCTAAAATTGGAATTGACCTTTGTATGTTTTAGAATGATAACATCTGCTCACGTACCAACAGACCATACCTCACGTACACATTCTGAATCACATACGCACAGCCGTCGCCCCGCAATCTGCATATTCTTATTTTATCTGCGATGAGTGTTCAAAACGTAAGTGTGTTTTACCTCGAGAGTTTTATATTCTAGTTTTCACAGATGTCAGAAGAAGTTAACAACCAATGCGTGATCTGCTACGAAGATGTCAAAAGCATCGGAAAATTCTTCGGAGTCATTGAGGGCTGTAATCATATACATTGTTTAGAATGTTTGAGCGAATGGAGCCTGCAACGCGCTTCTCAAAACCTCCCTATCACTTGTTCATACTGCAGAAAGGGATTCAAATGTAGTTTTCCATCATTGATTCCGATGACGTCGTGCACACCTGATAGAAAAGAGCAGTATGATAAATTTCGTTGTGAAAGAAGAACGGAACTATTAGAATGGATGCACAGAGTAGTGAGTTGATATAAGATAAACGTGTTACAGAAATCGTTTAAGGTTAGAAACAACATGCAAATAGAACAATGTTCATTCAATTGTGGATTTGCTGAAGTTATGTCAGATGGTAGTCTGATGTGTCCACATGGATCATATGATAAGGAGAGATATGAACAAGAAAAACGAGTAGACCAAGCAGTGCAAACGGATTCGCAAGAACTGGAAGGAGCACATAACTCACTGCAAATTCTTACAAATGCTATACACGCACTGAAGCTTGTCCAAGACCAAAAAGACAACTTGGACCAAGTACAGCAGCTTATCGCAGGGGAACTTGGAGAGGATGGTTTTAGGCATGCTGTCAGTTCGGAAAACCTCGATGATGTACTCGAAGGACTTCGAAGTCAAGAAGAGCAATTGAGAAGATATATAAATAGCACCCATGATGAGGTTAATGGCAATATCTACTCCAGTGAATAGTGATGAGCAGCAATACTTTACTTCGATAGTACCGGTTTTTTTTGCTACGAAAGTCATTATAATGATGGTTTTCTGTTTGTTTGTGATAATCATAACTCTTCGAATAAATTATTTTAATAGTACATAACTGATTCATGTTCGAAATGTAAAAACCTTGGGACTAAAACACCTTCACAACTTTTAAAATATTCAAACGATTTTTCTTTGCTAGACGTTTACTTTTGTAACTTCTTGATTCAACGACGGCTTGACTCGACAGCGATCTGATCGGTATCGATTTGTAAATTTATCTCTAGAATCACAATGAATCGCATTTACAACCTGATGGTACCTAAAATCATATTTGACCTTTGCATGTTTCGAAATGAGCCAACATCACCTGCTCACAGACCAAGAGACACATTCTATCCATATCGAATTTGCATATCGACCGAGTGTGTGAGTGTTCGAAATGTAAGTATCTTCTTCCAATGCTCTTATTCTTAGTCTTTACAGATGTCTGAAGAAGTTAAGAATCAATGCGTAGTATGCTACAAAGATGTTATGAAAAAGAAGGATTTCTTCGCGATTATCGATAGTTGCAATCATATTCATTGTTTGGAATGTATGGCTCAATGGAGACGTCAACTGGAGTCTCAGAACCTTCCATTTACTTGTACATACTGCAGAAGAGAGTACGATTGGGGGACTGTATCCGTAATTCCCGTAAAACTTGAAGAAAAAGAAGAGTACGTAAGATTTTGGTCATTTAGTAAGAAAATGGAAGATAAAATATTAGAATGGGCAACCAATATGGTAGGTGTTTTTCAGACAATACTGACTTCATGAAGAAAATTTAGGATAACAATAAAATGCAACTTGAATATTGTCCATTTGAATGTGGATTTGCGGAAGTTATGGAAGATGGTAGTATCATGTGTCCTCATGGATTGTATGGAAAAATTGAGGAGTTCGATCATAATGATAACGTAATCAGTTATCAGAATGACCATGTGGAAAATGGTATTGATAACGATGACCCTATTGATCACGATGATACTGATCATCAGGCTAGTGATGAAGATTCCGACACGCAGGTTCTTGAGAACAGGACTCAATCTTTACCACCTCAAGCTTTGATCAAAAATCCATTCGTTATTCTTTTATTTTTTATTTTGTTTCTCGTTGAATTTATGATGCGGAGATTTACTCATAACTAATGAACTGTTTTAATTATATGACGTTGTTTGATTCCTGCTTATTTGCATTTGAAGCAATTCAACAGATTGTTTTTTTTATCGAGGAGAATCTCTGGAATCCTATTTTTCCACGCTTCAGAAGGACCTGATCGGAACATGTTTTCTGAATCCTATAGAAAACCGCATCAAAGCACATTTGCAAATTGATGGCATCTGAAGCGTTTATCGATTTTTTATGTTTCGAAAAGAGCACACACCACCTGCTCACATGCCAACAGTCATTCATATCTCATTTACACATTCCGAATCATATACCAACAGTCGTTCATTCACGGTCTGTAGATTCTCCACCAGTGTTCACAGTGTAAGAGTTTTTGGCAACGCAAATAATTCCTCAAGTTCTATGTTTTAGATGCCACCAAAAAAACAAAACATGAGTCAAACCCAACAATTTAAGGATTTGGAAAGAGGTTTCATAGAAGATCGAAAAGAATTGCTCGCGCCCCCAAAAGATGATCAAACGCTTTTTAACATACTAGAACATCCAGCTCTTTTCGTTTTTATTCTTTTTGCTTGTTTGTTGCTCGTGGTTTCTTTGTCTCACGAGAGACACTTATTTTGAATAAATTTGTTGTTTTTTTGGGTTTCCCTTTTATAGTAATGTTAACGATCCCGTATCGCAATAAATGTGACGGTTGTTTCCGTGTTTGTTGGCATAAAACATGTAAATACAATTGTGTGACTTCAAATAAAACCTATATACATCATTTCATTTGTTTTCGTTCCATATTTCATAAATTGATGTTTGCCCATTGCATTTTAAAAAAAAGTGCGCATTCATACCTCATTCCCACACATTATGCATCACATGCCAACAGTCGTGTCACTACGATATCGATCAACAATGAGTGTTCAAAGTGTGAGTATTTTATTCAAATACTCCTATATTAGAGTTATTGCAGACGTCGGAAAAGCCCGAAAACCAGTGTCTTATATGCTACAAAGATGTTCGGGAAAAAGGAGACTTTTTCGGAGTCCTCAATTGTTGTGATCACACATACTGCCTTGAATGCATATTGAAATGGATTGCCCAGTTACGTTCTCAACAAATTACTGGTAGTTGCGCATACTGTCGAAGAAGTATTGAAGCGATTGTGCCATCTGTGATCCCGTTGAACCATTTTGATCCTGAACAAAAAGAGAAGTATATTAGATTTTGTGAAGACAGGGAAAGTGAAGTGGATCAATGGGGAGCGAGAGTGGTGAGTTGATGAGTTAACACTAATTTTGATGAAAAAAAATTAGGAAAGTAATGGAATGAAACTTGAACAATGCCAATTCAATTGTGGATTTACAAAAGATATGGAAGATGGTATTCTGATGTGCCCACATGGATATCATGATAAAAAGATCCATGAAGAAGAAAAAACACAAAAAGGGGAGAAAAGACTACAAACAGCTGCAGAGGAATTTGAGCTTAACGTACAGAAATAACAGTCGACAAGGATATAGAAAATTAAGCCAACGAAACCTTGTTATCTTTTTTTGGAAGACCTGGAATTCGTTATACTTTTTTTTTCAAAAAATTTACTTTTTTTGTTAACGATGAGTTTTTTTTGCAATAAACATTTCCATTAGTCGAATGAGCGTTCTTGCAAGATATAAAATGGGGTTTGACACAAATTTTTGAATTGCAAAAACTTATCAAGACTCTGGGATGCACTTTTTTTCGTAGGCGATGTATTTTTGCTCGCTACTGAAGGTTAACGTATTAGAATTCCCTTATCGATCTATCCTCCCTGCATTGGAATTTCAATAGAGCGCATTTACAACCAAATGGTATCTAAAATGGCAATTGACCTTTGCATGTCTCGAAAAAAGCGCTTATCACCTGCTCGAACACCAACAGTCATTCATACCTCACACACACATTCTGCATCACATTTCAACAATCGTCTCATTTTTTGATTTGCAAATTGATCTACAATGAGTGCTCCAAATGTAAGTATTTTCTCCAAACATTCTTATATGATAAATGTTTCAGACATCGGAAGAAGTTGAAAACCAATGCATTATATGCTACAAAGATGTTAGGGCGATGGGTGACTTCTTCGGGATTATTAGTTGTTGTGATCATATTTACTGCCTCAATTGCATTTGTTTATGGGATGAGCAGTTGTTTAATCAGCGACAACCTGGAAGTTGCGCTTACTGTCGAAGAAATATCGAATGGATTGCACCATCTTTGATCTCGATGAAAAATTTTAGTATTGAACGGAAAGAGGAATACTATAAATTCTGCTGCGAGAAGGAAAATGAAGTAGATGAGTGGTTGCAAAGAATGGTGGGTTAATTCAGGATAAAACTGGTGAACAATGAGAAAAATTCAGGAAAATAATGAAATGCAACTGGAACAATGCAAATTTAATTGCGGATTCGTTGAAGTTATGGAAGATGGTACTATGATGTGTCCACATGGATTATATGATAAGAAGAAATATGAAGAAGAAAATATACAAGAAGTTGCGGAGGCTCTTCTACAGGGAGTTGTGGAGGGACTTGTCAATCTCTTCCTAGGTTAACTGCCACAGAGCATCTAGAAATTCAAGTCACCTCAACCTCATAATTTCATTTTTGGAATTCGTTCCACGCTGTTAAAAAAACGTATTACTTTTTTGCTAATTTTTTTACTCAATAAATATTTTTATCAATGCTTTTTTTATGAGTAGCTTCTTTCAAGAGCAATTGTGTCTTATAGAATTTGTGTGAGAGGGTTAAAACGATCTCCTGGATTTTAATTGAAATTTCAATAGAGCGCATTCACAACATTCCAGTATCTAGATTGTTAATCGATTGTTACATGTTTCGAAATCAGCCTTTACCACCTGCTCACATTCAAGTCGTCATTAATACCGCATACACACATTCTGAGTCACGAACCAACAGCCGTCCTTGCGTAAGGCGTATTCTGAATCGATTCACAATGAGCGTTCGTACCGTAAGACTTCCAGCTAAAATTCTTATATTCTAGTTTTTCAGATGTCGAGAGAAGTGAAAAACCAGTGCGTAGTATGTTACGAAGATGTTCGTGAGAAGGTATGATTTTAGCAAACACTTCAATATTGGAATGTATTGTTTCAGGGTGGCTTGTATGCAATAATCGATTGTTGCGACCATATACACTGTTTAACATGTCTCTGTCAATGGGATAGACAATCGGTCTCTCTGCAACTACCAAAAACTTGTACTTACTGTAGAAAAGAGTACACACGGGGAATAAGTTCGTTTATTCCCATGAGCCCTTGCATGACTGAACGAAAAAATATGTTTATGAGATTTTGCGATTCATGGGAAAGTGAATTGAACGAATGGAAACGGAGATTGGTAGGTTGATGTAAAAAAAAGCATTGGTAATAGAAATTATTACAGGCCAGGACTGGATCCCAACCACAGTTGTGCACATTCAATTGTGGATTCGCGGAAGTTATGGAAAATGGTCGTCTGATGTGCCCACATGGATTGTATGATTGGGAGAGATATGACAAAGAACATCGAACGTATGTGGACCAGGGACAACAAACAGATCCTGAGACGACGAAAGAAAAAGATAATGGACATGAAAGTTTGTTGAAGATGATCATAGAAGAACAAAGAAAACATTCACAACAAATGGATCTTATGGCAGAAAAACTACGCAAAGCTGATGATCTGGAAACTGTCGTTGAACAACTCAGAAAGGAAGTAGCACAGCTTCGATGCGAAGTTAAACAGTTGAAGAATGGGGGACACAGAAAGTAGTGGCGGGGTAGTCGTACTTCAGCTCCACCTAATAAAACAATATTTTTTTTCTTGATTTCCTGATTTTTCTCTTTTTTGGTTGTGCTGGTACCTTTTTAAATAAATCTTTTTTTTTCCAAAACTGTTGAAACTCGGTTAATTTTTTCAAGACATTGCTTTACAGATGATCCTAATCAATATTTTCCTAACCGTTTACTGATGTCCTTTTGGAATCTCAATAGAGCGCATTTACACAATCTAGTATCTAGATTGCTAATTGGCCTTTTTATGTTTCGTAATGATCCCTCCGTCATCAAGATTGGCCTTTAGGGTGCATAAACACTATTCTTACCCATTAATCTTTACTAGCCGATCTATGTGCCCCACCACACATGCCATTCATATACCAACAGTCGTCATTACGTCCCTTGCGTATTCCCAATCGATTACCCATAAGTGTTCATAACGTAAGTATTTCTACTAAAATTTTCCAATACTAGTTTTTACAGATGTCTGTCGAAGTAAAAAATCAATGCACAATATGTTACGACGATGTTCGTGAGAAGGTATGATTACAAGAAACACCTCTATACTTGAATTTATTATTTTAGGGTGAATTATTTGTAATAATCGATTGTTGCGATCATATACACTGTTTACCTTGCTTTCTCCAGTGGGATAAGCACTTGTTCTCACGAAAACTACCAAAAAAATGCACTTACTGTAGAAAAATGTACAAAAAACGGATTCCGTCGTTTATTCCGATGAGCCCTTGCACACCTGAACGAAAAAAAGAGTTTTTGAGATTTTGTACTACATGGCAAGAGGAAATAAGAGAATGGCAATGGAGAATGGTACGTTTATCTGGATAGTATGAATAATAGCAAAAAACTACAGATCAGGGAAACTGGATTGGAGCCTCAGTTGTGCCCATTTAATTGTGGATTCGCGGAAGTGATGGAAGATGGTAGTTTGATGTGCCCACATGGATTATATGATGAGAAGACACATGAAGAAGATCAGATAAGAAAAGTGGACCAGGAACTACATGCGGATCCACAAGAATTAGAAGAGAATGATAATGGAAATGGTAGTCGGATGCAGCGCCTCACAGACGTCGTGAAGCAAGATATGACCAAATGTGTAGACATACTTACTGCTATTTTTAGTTTTTTGTTGGCAACTTTTATTATACAAATTTATTTTTTAATGCATGCTTGACTAACTTTTTTTAAATGTTAAAAACTTCGTTAAAAATGAATTATAATCTCGATCAGTTTTTGAAGTTCCATTGCGTTGGGGAAAGTTCTTATCGATACGGTCCTACACAGGTTGCTGTTATCTATTTCCCAAAATTGAAAGAACCACCTCAATAGTGGACCGCTAGGCGGATACGCAACGCAGAGTAAAATAGAAAAGACGGTCTACCCGGTTAGGCAGGGGTCGACCGTTTTAATACAAATAATGCTGTAAAATCATGTTTGTTCTAAACTTGTAGCGGGTTAGAAACAAATCTGATAGGAAATTCAGAAATCGAATAATACATGAGTTTTTTTTTCATTTTTTCGAATTGAAACATTCGCAATTATTGCCCAACGGGACTGCGTTTTGTCTACAGTCTACTATTGCGTTGCGTATATGTTCTATGATTACAATAGAGCGCACTTACAATTTTCTGTTATCTAATACTCTATTTGACCATCAGTCAGTCATACACCACACACACGTTTTGTCACATACCACCACTCGTCTCTGTCAATCGATTCGCAATCTAGATATTCAATCCACGATAAGTGTAGCAAAGGTAGGTGTTCATTCCCTAGGTTTTTAAATTTTATTTTTTACAGATGTCGGACGAGAACCAATGTGTTATTTGTTACGTAGACGTTAGGAAGAAGGTAAAATTTCAAGCATATTTTGATGATTAACTAAAAGGTTTAGGGTGACATCTTTGGGATTCTCGATTGTTGTGATCATACATTTTGCTATATGTGCATTCACAAATGGTGTCAGCAATTGCGGTCTCAGCAACAGCCTAGAAGTTGTGCTTACTGTAGAAAGAAGCTCAGATGGATTGCGCCATCCTTAACCTTGATGAAAAAATTCAGTGTTGAACGCAAAAAGGAGTTCAAGCAACTTTGTGTTGACAGGCTTCCGGAAACAAGTGGCTGGGTCAATAGAGTGGTATGTGTTTGCAAAAAATAATGATAATATAGAAGAAATTCAGCGAAGAAATAGAGGAAAACCAGAATTGTGCACATTCAACTGTGGATTTGCGCAAATCATGGAAGATGGTTGTCTGATGTGCCCACATGGATTGTATGATAAGGAGAGATATGAGGAAGAACAAAGGAAGAATATGAACCTGGCAGTGGAAAATAACCAAGACACAACGGAAAATCACAGCAATGTAGCACTTCAAGTTAAAAACTAGTCGCAGAAGAACTAGCATATCAGTTCTACACCCCCTTAATTTTAAATTTCATGAAAAACATAAACTAATGTCACTAACCCTCTTTTTTGTCTTTTCCGCTGGTCAGAACTATTTTTCAAATAAATTATTTTCTAGTCAACTACTGTTGTTGAAAGATGATTTTCGAAACCCATCGCGAAACATTCATTTCACAGTCTTATGTTAGAAAATATGTAGAATGGAAAGCGTGTCAGAACACGACAGTTCCTGATTCTTTAAGATTTCTGTAACACCTAAACAACAGATGTTCCGGTTTTGCTCTTCAATTTCGAAAGAGCGCACATGTAACATTCTGTTATCTAATACTCTATTTGACCTCTGTATGTTTCGAAATTCGCGCGTATCACTTATCTGCACACCATCAGTCATTCATACTCCACATACACATTATTAGTCACGTTCCATCACTCGTATCTGTGTATCGATTCAAAGTCTACATATTCAATCCAACAAAAGTGTAAAAGAGGTAGTTGTTTTTTCCCAATACTTTTATATTGTAGTTTTTACAGATGTCTGACAAGAACCAATGCGTAATATGCTTTGAAGACGTTGAGAAGAAGGTAATTTGAATCATACATCAATAAGTAACTTTGACGTTCCAGGGAAAATTTTTCGGAGCTCTCGATTGTTGTAATCACACATATTGCTTTGTATGCATTTATTCGTGGGGTGAACAATTAAGGTCTCAGCAGCAGTCGAAGAGTTGTGCTTACTGTCGAAAGAAGTTTATATGGATTGCACCATCTATGATCTCAATGAAACAGTTCAGTGCTGAACGCAAAGAGGAGTACATGGAGTTTTGTTATGACAGAGCTGACGAAACGGGTGATTGGGCTGAAAGAGTGGTATTTGTTTTCAAAAAAAAAGAAAACATTATGGACAAATTTTAGGAAAGGAATGGAGGGAAGTTAGAATTGTGTTCATTCAATTGTGGATTTACGCAAGTGATGGAAGATGGTCGTCTGATGTGCCCACACGGATTGTATGATCAGAAGAAGTATGAGGCAGAACAAAGAAAGAATGCGGATCTGGCAGTGGAGCAGATCCAAGAAACAACGGAAAATCACAGCAATGTACCAACCCAAGCTAGTAAGGAAGTGGAACACAACGACTAGTCGCAAAAGAGCTAGCATATCAATACTCCGCCACCATAATTTCAAGTTTCATGAGAAAAAATTATGTCACTACTACTTTAATTTTCTACTCATATCTAATTTGTTTTTCACTGGTCAACACTTTTTTTAAGTAAATCATTTTCTAGTCAACTATTGTTGTTCAAATATAATTCTCGAAACCAAACCTGAAACATTCATTTCTCAGTCTTTGTATAAAAGAAATAATGGAAAAATTTCAGAACATGACAGTTCTTGACTTTTCAGATTTTTAAAACACATTAACGACAGACGCTCTGATTCTGCTTCGAAATTTCCATGGGGCGCGTTTGCAACCTGATGGTATCTATAATGGCAATTTACCTTTGCGTGTTTCGCATTGAGCCAACACCACCTGCTCTCGCAACAATCATTCATACCGCATTCCTACATTCTGAACCACATACGAACAGCCATTCTTACGTCACCTTAATATTCTGAGTCGATTGAGTGTTGAACAATGAGTGTTGATAACGTAAGTCCCCCCACTAACATTCTTATTTTCGGTTTTTTAGACGTTGGTAGAAGTGAAAAATCAGTGCGTGGTTTGTTACGAAGATGTTAGAAAGAAAAATGATTTCTTTGCGATTATCGACACTTGCGATCATATTCATTGTTACAAATGTATGATCCAATGGTTAAGTCAACTGCGGTCTCAGGACCTTCCCTATACTTGCACCTACTGCAGAAGAGAGATCGATCGGACAACTGTGTCATTGATTCCTACAAAACATTGCAATCCTGGAAATAAGCTGGAACACATGACATTTTGGTCATTTAGTGAGGAAATGGAGGATGAAATAGTAGATTGGGCAGTCAAGATGGTAAGTGTGTTTTTCAATACTGATTCTATGGAAAGTCTTTAGAAGAAAAATGGAATGCAAATCGAACAATGTCCGTTCAATTGTGAATTCGTGGAATTAATGGAAGATGGTAGTCTGATGTGCCCACATGGATTGGTTGATAGGAAGCGATATGAGGAAGAAGAAAGAAAGAATGTGGACCTTGAAATAGAAAAGGTCGAAGGAACAACAGAGAATCAGAGAAATGTACTAGATACAGCAAGAAAAGAAGAGGAACACAACACGCAACACAACTAGTCGCAAAATAACTAGCATGTCAATACAACACTCCCATAATTCTAGTTTCATGAAAAACAGAAACTTTTGTCACTAAAACTCTTTTTTGTCTTTTCCGCTGGTCAGAACTATTTTTCAAATAAATCATTTTTTAGTCAACTATTATTTTTCAAAGATATTTCTCGAAACCCATCTTGAAACTTTCATTTCTTAGACTTATTGCACATAAAATGATATAAGAAATTCGGAATACGACAGTTCCTAATTTTCTTAGATTTCTGTAACACCTGAACGACAGGTGTTCTAGTTTGGCATTAGAATTTCAATAGAGCGCGTTTGCGAGTTGATGGTGTGTAATATGATATTTGACCTTTGCATGTTTCGAAATGGCGCGTATCACCTGCTCACATACCAAGTCATTCTTATCTCACACACAATAAGTTCTGCATCACACAGTACTGTCGTCTCATTCGAATCTACGTGTCGTTTGGTTATATACATATTCAATCATTGATGAGTGAACAGAACGTAAGTATTTTCAGCCAATATTCTAATGTTTTAATTTTTCAGATGACGGAAGAAGTTGAAAACCAATGCGTAGTGTGCTACGAAGATGTTAGGAAGAAGAATGATTTATTTGCAATTTTGGATAGCTGTGACCATATACATTGTTTGGATTGCATGGTTCAATGGAGGCGTCAACTGATTGCTCAGGGTCTCCCTTCTACTTGCACATATTGCAGACAAGAGTACATACATGGAACTGTGTCCTTGATTCCCAAAAAACTTTGTAATTCTAAAGTTGAGTACATGAAATTTTGGTCATTTAGTATAGAAAAGGCTGCTGAAATAATTGAATGGGGTAACAAGATGGTAAGTGTTTCTAGACTATACGGACTCTCTGAAATTTTTTTTAGCAGAACAATGGAATGCAAATAGAACAATGCACATTCAACTGTGGACTTGCGGAAGTTATGGAAGATGGTAGCCTAATGTGCCCACACGGATTTTATGATAAGACGAGATATGAACAAGAAAGAAGGACTTATGTGGATAAGGAACAACAGACAGATCCAGGGGAAGAAAACAATAATGAACGCGAAAGTTTGTTGTTGAGGTTTATAGAAGAACAAAGAAAACAGTTGAACGAAATACGGACACTAGTTGCTGGGAACGTTGGTGGCGAAACGTCGCAGAGTATCAATGATGTACTACTTAGAAACCAAGAAGATCAATTGAGAAGATCACTGAATCAAACAAACCAAGTGGCGGCAAGGGGACAAGAGGCAAATGGTAATGGAGAAGAATAAGTAAGATTGGAAGCTCACTATTTGTAAAATTTTTAGTCGAACTTATAATGTGGAGAATCGCTTCTAAATAATAAACTGTTTTGATGTTCTATTGTTGTCTAATTCTTGTTTTAAAATGTTATATTGTCTGAGTACTGTTCAAATTCCGTCATTTTCTCACATTTCCCACCGAAAACGTAGTAGTCACGTAGTCATAGGTTTGCAGAAACTATAAGAAGGTTGAAGAAATTACGTAAGATAATCTGAACATCGCGATTGCGGATTCTGTTAGATATTTGAAAGTCCTGAACGACAGATGTTCTGGTTTTTCTTCGTGATTTAAATAGAGCGCATTTGCAATCTGATGGTATCTAAAACGATGACCTTTGCAGGTTTTGAAAATAGCGTGTATCACCTGTTCACATACAAACAGTCATTCATACCTCATACACACATTCTACATCACATAGCAACAGTCGGCCTGACGCAATCTGCATATCGATCCACGATGAGCGCTCAAAACGTAAGTTTTTAAAAAGGTAAAACGTATCTCCCAGTTTTTTCAGATGTCAGAAGTCGACAACCAATGCGTGATATGCTACGAAGACGTTAGGCAAAAGGTAATTTGAATCATACATCGATAAGTACCTTGAACGTTTCAGCATGACTTTTTCGGAATTCTCGATTGTTGTGATCACACATACTGCTTCAATTGCATTGTAAAATGGGAAAATGAGTTGAAGTCGCAGAGACTTCCTAGAAGTTGTGCCTACTGTCGAAAAACAATCAGTAGACGTTGGCCATCTTTGATTCCGATGAAAAATTTCAGTTCTGAACGAAAAGAGAAATATATACAGTTTCGTGATGACAAATGCATCGAATTAGTCAAGTGGAGCCAAGAAATGGTAAGTTGTTTGAAGAAGCTGTTGTTATTATAGTAAAATTTCAGATGAATAGTTGTATTAAACCAAAACAATGCACATTGAATTGCGGATTTGCTGAAGTCATGGCAAATGGTATTTTGATGTGTCCACATGGTTTTTACGATAGGATGCAATATGACAAAGAACATAAGCGCAATCAGGATGAAATCGCAGAACTGAGAAAAGAAGTGGAACAGCTCAAAATCGCAGTACAACAGAGCAAAATTGTGAATCAGCGACTAGAACTAACCGTAACAAAACTAATTGAACGATTTTCCTCAGCTCTTTAACCTTATAATTCGTTGCAATTTTAAAATTCACTTGTCTCCCTGGATGCTTCTCTCAATAAATTGTTTATCAGTATATGCTCAATAAACAGATGATCTTGCAAAAATTTTGTTTAAAGCAAATTAGCTGTCTCTTGATCTGATAGTGATTTTGGATGTTGAAATCTTTTAAAAGCAAGGAATCTTTTTATGGCATTAAACGGTGAATGTTTGATGATTTTTTTGAGACTTCACTAGAGCGCAGATACAACATGCTGCTATCTAGATTTCTGTTTGACCTTTGCATTTTTCAAAATGAACCAACACCATCTGCTTACATACCAACAGTCATTCATATCTCATACACACACATTCTAAATCCCATAGCACTAGCCGTCTAGCGATTCACGATGAGTGATCAAAATGTAACTATTCTATTATCGTGCCCAAACAAATCGACACTCGTGGCCTAGAAAACCAAAAAATGTTTCGAAACGGAGAGCTGTTTTGAAATGTGTGCCTTTAAACCGTACCACCAATTTTAGTGGAGTTTTAGAGTACGGTTTCAAGGCACACAGCAGCTAATGACTTCGTAAATCTACAACGAAGTGGCGATTCGTTTGAACTTGATAATATATCGGTATTCGTATGTTACAATTTCTTTCAGATAATGGAAGAAGTCGAAAACCAGTGCGTAATATGCTATGAAGACGTTAGAAAGAAGGTAATTTTCCAAACCGACTTAGCGATTGAACTTAAATGTTTCAGGATGAGTTTTTTGCAGTCCTCGACTGCTGTAACCACAAATACTGTTACGACTGCTATTTTAAGTGGGGTGATCAGTTAGTGTCGGAGGAACGTCCTAAAAGTTGTGCGTACTGTCGGAAAATAATCCGATGGTGTATGCCATCGTTGATCTCGATGGAAAATTTCACTTCTGAACGGAAAGAGGAGTACATTCTGTTTTGTAATGGCAGGAAAGAGGAAATAGTGCAGTGGCTACTCAATATGGTATGTATTTTCAAAGTGTACTGATTTCATAAAAAAAGTTCAGTTAGCAAGTGGAATGCAATTAGAAATTTGTGCATTGAACTGTGGATTTGCGGAATATTTTCCAAATGGTAGTCTAATGTGCCCACATGGTTATTACCATAGGAAACAATACGATCAAGAACATGGCAATATTGTGGACATTGAGGAAGAAGAGAAAATCACTCTTATGGAAATCGAACTTGTAGAACTAAAAAAAGAAGTGAAGCAACTCAAAATGAAGGCTGAACAAATGGAAATCCCGAACTTACGACTACAGGAGGAAAACTCCGAAAACCTATAATCTCGTTTATGAGACAGTGCTAGTAAACACAAAAAATCGCTTTTTCATGTTCTCATGATACTCGCGTTCTCTGATAATAACTTCTTTAAATAAACATTTTTTGTACATATTTGATTATTTCTTTGCGTAGCATGTAAAATCATTGAGAAAGACAAAAGTCTCTTATTTTTTTCTGGTAGTTTTAGAAATACAATAGGGTGAAGAAATACAATAGGAAGAAGACCTTTACAAATCGTGTTTAATAAATCGTAAAGTTTAAAAAATTAGCTACTTTCACTATGCATGCCAATACAACAGCTAGTAATAAATAATGTGTTCTCCAGAGTCTCGATACGTTATTGCAGTTCAGATGCGTTTTTTTCGGTCAAAGCAAAACTTTGAGATTCAAAATGTATCAAAACCCTGGGACCTTGAACTGTTCCTAGCCGTCGTTTTTTGTATGTACCTGTCGGGTGACGTAATGCATATTAGAAGGCGTTTATCGATCTATCTACCCGCTTTTGGAATTTCAATAGAGCGCACTTACAACTAGATAGCCAATTGACCTTTGTAAATGGCGCGTATCACCTGCTCGAGTACCAAGAGTCATTTATACCCCACACACAAATTTTGAATCACACACACACTATCGTCATTATCCAATACTGCACCGGTATAATCTTCATAACGTAAGCCATTTTTCCAAATTTTGTATATCATAGTTATTTCAGATGTCTCAAGAAGTCAGAAACCAATGCATGATATGCTACGAAGATGTTAGGAAAGCGGGAGGTTTTTTTGGAATAATCGAGTGCTGCAACCATGTTCACTGCTACAAATGTATTACTCAGTGGGCAGATCATCTAAAATCTAAACAACTTCCTACAACTTGCACATGCTGCAGAAAGGAGTTCAGATACGTATTCAGATCGTTGACTTCCTTAAAATTGTTCAGCCCTGAGCAAAAGAGCAAATTTATAAGATTTAGTCTGGCAAGACGTAATGAACTGAGCTGGTGGGAACGTAGAATGGTGAGCTTTGTTATTTATGAAAAAGTAATGGTATCGAATTTCAGGAGAGGAATGGAATGCAACTAGCACATTGTAAATTCAATTGTGGATTTGTGCAACATATGTCAGATGGCAGTTTAATGTGCCCCCATGGATTGTATGATAAGAAAAGATATGAGCAAGAACAAAGGAAGTTTGGGAGCCGATCAACGGCTCCGGTCGTTTGTAGAAGATCCCACGATGCTGAATACAACAGCTTCTTACCAATTCTGGATAATTTGCTAGAACAGCTTAGACGTCAAGATGAACAGCTGAGAAGACAAATAGAAGAGGAGCTTAGCCACGATAGTAGTGAGCAGGATAGTGACGACGGCACCGATGACAACAATGATAGTGATAACGATGATATACAAGACTACGAAAATTTTTTCCTAATTCTCAATAATGCCAATCAACAGCTTCAACGCAGCAATAATATGGTGACACAACTAGTATCTATTCTACTCATGATCTTGTCTCTTCTTATTGCTTTTTTGTGTGGTATGGTTGTTTCTCACAAATAAAATTTTTTACCAATAAATTCCCGTTGTATTTAACTGATGACCCTTGGACTTTTTCTTAGCAGCTTTTCGAAGCGTCTAGCGCTTATTCTGTTAGAAATGAATTTGCATTCTGAAATTCTCCAGAACGCCGCATATCCTCTGCGATTTTTTCAAGAAAACCACTGTAGTCACATTTACACAACTTTTCAAACAATCAATGACTTTTGCGAATCTGAATGTTAGTTGAAAATATGAATTAGACCATCTGCCTCTATTGATTTGTTCCCTCCTCTCTTAGAAATTCGTAGAATTTCGATAGAGCGCACTTACAACCTATGGCATTTGACCTTTACGTATTTCGAAATGAGCAGAGACCACCTGCTCTACGTACCGAGATTCTTTCGTACGCAACACACACAGTCTGAATCACGTACCCACATTAGTCCTCACACAACCTTTGTATTCTGGATCTATGAGTGTTCCTAACGTAAGTATTTCGTTCTAACATTCTTATATTCTAATTTTTTCAGATGTCTGAAGAAGCCGAAAATCAATGCGTGGTATGTTTCGAAAAAGTTAGGACAAAAGCAATGTTCTATGAAGAAGCTAGACTTATTGGTGATTTCTTCGGAATTATCGAGTGCTGTGACCATATCCATTGTTTGGAATGTATTTGTATCTGGAGTGGTCAACTGCAGTCTCAGGGTCTCCCTCTTACATGCACATACTGCAGAAGGGAGTTCAAGAGAGGAGCTGGGTCATTGATCCCGGTGAAAACTTGGTCTCCTGAACGAAAAGATGAGTTCCTAAAATTTTCTATCGAAAACAAAAAGGAAGTGATAGAGTGGATGATAAAAACGGTGAGTAAGTTTCAGACAACACTAATATTAAGCAAAAATTTTAGTATTCTGTAAGCGAAATATATCAATGTGAACAAAAACTGTATTGATTTCATGAGAAAAATTTAGGTAGCAAATGGAATGCAATTAGAAATTTGTGAATTCAATTGTGGATTTGCGGAAATTATGGAAGATGGTAGTCTGATGTGTCCACATGGATATTATGATAAGGATAAATATGAGGAAGAACAAAAACAAAAGCAACAGCCAGAACAAATTGAGCAGAATATGGACACTGTACTAGAAAATCTTAGGAAAGAGGTTGAAAAACTTCAAATCAAAGTGAAGCAACTTAGAGATGAACACCAACCACAACAAGCAGACGGCGGAGAACATGGAGATCAATCTACCTCAACACCATAAGCTGAAAATTATTTCTTTAATTATTTTACTGTTTACGTTTAATTTCCTGCTAACATGTCTCTTTTTTCAATAAACTTTCAATGATTGTCTGATCTTTATGTTTCGTAAACAAAAGTTTCTTTACCGGTTTCACTGTAGCGATGTTATAAACAATGTGTCATTTTTGTGACAAGAGTATGATAAAGATTGACAGATTCTCAGTGGAGCACATGTACACATTTTCCGATTGACCTTTCGAATTTCGAAATGCGCGCATATCACCTGTTCGCTCACTAACAGTTATTCCTACCTAATACACATATTTCAAATCAGGCACCAACATCCGTCTCATTGCAATCGTCAAAGCGATCCACGATGAGTGCTAACAACGTAAGTGTCTTCTCCCTTGATTCTCATGTTCTAACTTTTAAGGTTTCTAACGAAGTCGACAACCAATGCGTGGTGTGTTACGAAGATGTTAGCAAGAATAGCAAAGTCTACGGAATCATTGACTGCTGTAACCACATACATTGTGTGAAATGTATTGTTTTCTGGAAACATCGACTGTTGTCTCAGCGTCTTCCGCTTACTTGCCCATATTGCAGAAGACAGTTCGAACGGTCAACTGGGTCATTGATTTCTATGAAATCTTGGTCTTCTGAACGAAAAGAAGAGCTTCTGAATTTCTCTGCTGAAAGGACAGAGGAGCTAATAGTATGGATGGAAAGATCGGTGAGTAAAATTCAGAAAAAATTATATTATTTAACAATTTCAGTATACTACAAGCAAAATATATCAATGTAAATTCAATTGTGGATTTGCGGATATTATGGAGGATGGTAATCTGATGTGCCCACATGGCTATTATGATAAGGAGAGATATGAGGAGGAACAAAACCAAAAGCGAAAGACAGAACAAGTAGAGCAGGATATGGAGACTGTACTGGAAAAACTCAGAAAAGAAGTTGAACAACTTGAAATTAAAGTGAAGCAACTTGAGCACCAAAAACAACAAGTAGACGCGGGAGAACACAGTGACCAATCTACCTCAACCCCATAAGCATGAAAAATATTTATTTAATTCTCTTACTGTTTACTTTTAATTTCCTGCTTACATGTCTCTTTTTCAATAAAATTTCAATAATTTTCCGATCTATCATGCTTTCTGAATTCAATTTTTTTTACATGTTTCGTTGTAGCGAAATTTCAAACAATGTGTCATTTTTGAATCAAAGGTAAAAAAGGATTGACAGTTTCTCAGTGGAGCACATTTACACATTTATCAAATGACCTTTCGAATCTTGAAATACGCGCGTATCACCTGGTCCCACATCAGAAGTCAGTCATATCTCATACACACATTTCGAATCACGCACCAACCACACGTGAGGATGTTAGAGAGAAGGTAATAACTTTAAAACTTTTCACTTCTAAACTATACTCTTTCAGCGTGACTTCTACGCAGTCCTCGACTGCTGTGACCATATCCATTGTTACTCCTGTATCGTTCTTTGGAAAAGTCAGTTACAATTCGAGCATCGTCCACACACTTGCACATACTGCAGGAAAGAGTTCAAATGGAATTGTGCATCCTTAATTCCTATGAAATCTTGCACTCCTCTACGAAAAAAGGAGTTTGGTCAATTTTCTGTGGAGAGAGCTGATGAAGTATTTGAGTGGAGTCTCAGAGCTGTAAGTTGATTGAAGATAACATTGAGCAAAAGAAAATTTCAGATAATGAACGGTATGAAGCTCGAAATGTGCACTTTTAACTGTGGACTTGCGGAAGTTATGCCAGATGGTAGTATTATGTGTCCACACGGATTGTATGATAGAAAACGATATGAAGAAGAAAAGATACAGAAAGTGGAGCAATCTTTACAAACAGCTCTAGAGGAACTAGAGCATACTGTAGTAGAAAAACAATCAAAAGGGGTCTAGAAAATTGAGTCAACTCTATCTCATAAACTAATTGTTAGAAAATCTTCATTCTTTAAAGTTTTACTTTTTTGCTGCAGATTTACATTTTTTCAGTTTTTGTTTCCTTTCATGGGTGCTTCTTCAGATTTTAAAAAACTTTTCGTCTTAATTCTCATAGCTTGTTTATTGTTCTTTTCTCTTTGTTACAGGTTAGACACTTTTTTTTAAATAAACGTTTTTTTAAAAAAATGATTTAGTATCCACAACTTTTATGCTGTTGGAATGGAATTTCTTTTTTTTCAGGCGACCAGATCTTTGATTTAAACACAATGGAAATATAGTTGTATTGTCGTTCTCATTAGAGCGCATTGACACATTTCTCAAAAAATCGATGACCATATTTAAATAGAGCGCATTTGGACCTTTGCATGTTTCGAAATGAGTCAACACCACCTGCTATACCGTCAATATACACACATTTTGAATCCATACCCAACCTGCGTATTCTGAATCGATCTACCATGACTGTACAAAACGTGCGTATGGTCTTTCAAGAAATTGTTAACGAATGCGTAATATGCTACGAAGATGTCAGAGAAAAGGCAAATATTTCAAAAAACCTTCCATTACTGAAAAATATAACTTCAGGGTCAGTTTTTTGGAATTATCGACTGCTGCGATCATATCTACTGTTATAGCTGTATTTGGCGGTGGAAATGGCAGGTCTGGGAACAGAGTCGTCGTCCCAGTTGCGCATACTGCAGAAGAGAGTTCAGATGGTGTTTCCCTTCAGCAATTCCCATGAAGAACTGCAGTCCTGCACGTAAAAATGACTTCATTCAACATTGTATTGCGAGAGAAAATCAAATGCATGCATGGTGCTATAAGTTGGTAAATTGAATGGAAGAAACTTTGAATTATATCAAGTTTTAGAGATGGTGTGAGATTCGAATGGAGAAATGTAAACTCAGTTGTGGATTTGCGGAAATTACGGAGGATGGTTGGCTGATGTGTCCACATGGATATTATGATAAGAGGCAATATGACAAGGAACAAAGGAAAAAAGAAAGACGCGAGAAAAGAAAGGAGAAGGTTAAGAAACTTCAAAGCAAAATATGATTTTTTTTTTCAGAACCTTATAAATGCAGCCAAACGAGAGAACATAGTAAATCAAGCACAAGCAGTGGATTTGGATGGACATGATAAAAATCAGTTATGAGCACAGTTGATCAAACACTTGCTAATACTTTGAAAACTTCAAAACTTCATAGTGATTTTTTTGTGTTGCCAATTTTTATTGCTCAAATGTTAAACACCACTTGTTTTGAATAAAACGTTTTTCCTGAACATAACGTCCGATTTTATACACACAACTTTTACAATTAGGCTTTTTGAATGGAATTTCTTCTCTTCAGGTGACCAGACGTTTAGGTCAAACACATACTTTGAAATGGGTTCTGATCGTCGTTCTCAATCGAGCACAAAGACACATTTCTCAAAAAATCGATGAACAAATTTCAGTAGAGCGCGTTTACAACATGACGATGGTATTTAGGTTATTGATTTTTGCATATTTCGAAATGAGTCCCGACACCACCTGCCAACAGTCCCTCTCGAACAAAAGAGACTCGACACCACCTGCTCACATACCAGTACGCCTCCATACCTCACAAACAAATTCTGTACCGCATACCAACAGGTCGTCCTTGCGTAGTCTTCATATTCGGAATCGATATACAATGACTGTACAAAACGTAAGTATCTTATCGCAACATTCTTATCTCCTTCTGTTTCAGATGTCTGAAGCAGGCGCAAACGATTGCACAATTTGCTACGAAGATGTTAGGGAACAGGTAAAAACTTCGAAACACTTCTATACATAGCTATTTCATTCCAGGGCGATTTCTTCAGTGTACTCGATTGCTGCAACCATATTCACTGTTATACGTGTATGCAACAGTGGGAACGCCAACTCAGGAAACAGGGTCTTCCACCTTCTTGCACATACTGCAGAAAGGAGTTCAAATGGTGCTTTCCATCGTTGATCCCTATGGATGCATCACTTGAACGTAAAAACGACTACATTCAATATTGTATTGACAGAAAGTCTAAAGTCTCTTCGTGGGCTAGCAGAGCAGTGAGCTGGTTTTAAGATAATTTTACAATTATAGTAACTTTTCAGACAAGGAACGGAATGTGGCTAGAAAAATGTGAGTTCAATTGTGGATTTGTAGAAACTATTGAAGATGGTACTATGATGTGCCCACATGGTTTGCATGATAAGAAAAGATATGAAAAAGCACAAAAGAAACAAGAGAGAAACAAAAAAAGAAATGAAGAAGTAAAAGGAAGTTTTGAGGTGAAAATAAATGGTTTTTTGCAGAAGGCAGCAAAACAAAAGAGGGCTCAAGAACGACAAGTGGAATTGGATAGACAAAATTCTGTAATGGCTACTTTATTCAAGAACCCTGGAATTTTGGTACTAACTATCTTTGCTTGTTCGTTACTTATCTTCTCTTTGTCTCAATTTAGACATTTATTCTGAATAAAATGTTTTCTTGATAATAACTGTCATTAATTATTTTACTATCGGAACATTAAACTGCTTCAAAGTTTTATTTAGTCAGGAATTCGGAACCAAGAAAATAGAGATTTTCTGCGGGCCCAAAGGTAGGCACCAATGCAGGTTTCTGCACAGCAAGATGCCAAAAGTTGAAAACATGTTTTGTCATCTACACCATTTCACTAGAGCGCACTTGCAGCCTGATGGTATCTAAATGGCAATCGATTTCTGCATGCTTCGAAATGAGACCCGATACCATCTGCTCATACACCTTTCGTACAATCTGGGCCAAAAATCAATAGTCGTCCTTACGTAACCTGCGTATTCTGAATCGATTCACGACGACTGTCGAAAACGTAAGAATACTTTCCCAACATTGTTACGCCTAATTTTTTCAGATGTCTGCAGAAGACGTTAACGAGTGCTCGATATGTTACGAAGATGTTCGGAAGAAGGTAATTTCACTTTTAACTGACTATGAATCGAGAGCCCCATAAAAAGCGCCAACAGTGCGTTTCGACGCGGGACAAACCCGATTGCACTGTTTGTTTTTAAAGACAGCGTCTAACCGTTTTTGTACAATTTGAGCTTATTAAATGTTCGAATCCCTTAAATTATTTAATTTTCTGGCCAGTATTTCATTTTTAGTGTTGAAAACTTTGCCGGCCGTATTTTTATTTTTCTTAAAACTTGCTTTTTGTTTTGAACTACGCGCGCCGTGCCAATTCTGAAAAACGCCGTCAGTGTGTTTGCACTAACGTCTCCCAGTGTAGATTTACGAGGCATATGTCGTGGGATTAAATGCATATCTGCAAACACACTGACGGCGTTTTTCAGAATTGGCACGGCGCGCGTAGTTCAAAACAAAAAGCAAATTTTAAGAAAAATAAAAATACGGCCGGCAAAGTTTTCAACACTAAAAATGAAATACTGGCCAGAAAATTAAATAATTTAAGGGATTCGAACATTTAATAAGCTCAAATTGTACAAAAACGGTTAGACGCTGTCTTTAAATTCGAGCTCAGCTCTGTTGATCTGAATAGAGAAATCTTCAAAACCGAACTGTGTTATTTCAGGACGGCTTCTTTGCTATACTCGATTGCTGCAACCATATTCACTGCTACAAATGTATTGCTCAGTGGGAAGATCGACTCAAGACTCGGCGTCTTCCATTTTCTTGCACATACTGCAGAAAACAGTACAAATGGTGCTTCCCATCAATGATTCCCTTGAATACCTCTTCTGAGCGTAAAAATGACTACATTCAATATTGTATTGCAAGAAAAGCTGAAGTTCTTTCATGGGCTCTCAAAGTGGTGAGCTCATTGAGCTCAATTTTCAAGCTATGGTGAATTTTCAGGAATGGGATGAAATTCGGGTAGGTGGATTGTGTGGATTCAACTGTGGATTTGCGGAAGTAATGGAAGATAGTAGTCTGATATGCCCACATGGATACTATGATCGGAAAAGATACGAATGGGAGCAAGCGAAAAAAGAGAGAATCAAAAAAAGAAATGAAAGGGCATGTGAAGCTTTATATGTTTGTAAGTAAGGATTTTTTGCAGAATGCAGCCGAAGGAGAGAGAATTCAAGCACCGAAAATGGAATTGGATAGACAAAATCAGTTAAGGGCTATTCAAGTACTTAATGTTGAATGGAAAAGAAGAAACTTTATGAAGGCTAATGTGTTGAAAAATCCAGCCCTCTTGGTGATTACTGTCCCCGCTTGTTTGTTACTTATTTTTTCTTTGCCTCAAGTCAGACATTTATTTTGAATAAAATGTTTTTTTGATAATAACTATAATCATTTGTTCACCATTTTAATGACACAAGTAAACCGCAAGAAAATTAAAATTAACATATTGGTCTAGGAATTTTTTTGAAAGGTTTTCGGTTCAACTGAGATTTACGGCTATTTACATCACAAAATCCACGAGATCTGGCACATTTGAAAGATTTAGTGCATATACAACATGATGGTTATCTAAATTGGGTTCCACCCTCTCCTTGTTTTTGGTCACATACCAACAGTCATTCTTACGTAGTCCACATTTATTCGGATCGATGATTACTGCTCAAGACATAAGTACTCCATTTCGGAGTCCTAAAGAAAGTTCAATCGACTGCTCGATATGCTATGAAAACATTAAGAAGAAGGTATATTCAGAAAATCTGAAAAATATGATCTACTATGGTTTTAGGGTGATTTCTATGGATTGCTCGGAGGATGTGAGCATCTCTTTTGTTGGAAATGTATCTGTAGATGGTTCGATCAGGCAACATTTGAGAATCGGTCAGCAACCTGTCCGTATTGTAGACAGCATATAAAAGTGATAGTGGCATCGTTGATTGTTATGTCAAGTGAAACAAAATGTAGATTCATTGAATTTACTGGTAGGTTTAAGGATGAAGTGAATCAGTGGGCTGAGAGAATGGTTAGTTGGTTTTGAATGGATGATTGGTAGTAAAGAAGTTTTAGGGAAACAATGGAATGAAAATGGAGGAATGCGAATTCAATTGTGGGTTTGCGAAAGTTATGTCAGATGGTGGTCTGATGTGTCCACATGGCTATTATAACAAGGAAAAGTATGAAGAAGAGCAAAGACTAATAATGGAAAAAGAACTAAAAATCAACTTTGGAGCCCTAGAAGAAAAAAATCTTAATACAAGCCTAGACCAAACGAAAAATGAAGACCAACCTGCAGTGGTTCTGGAAGATCCAATCACTTCATAATATTTGTGAACTATCATAGTTTATTGTCTCTCTCTCTCTCTCTTCTGCTGATAAATCTTGCGATAAACTTTTGTTATTGAATTTTAAAGCTCTTCAAACAGGTCTAGAACGGCACTTCAATACAAAATTTATCAAAGAGAGATTTCAACCAGTTCCCTTTTCAATCAATTCATAAAATTAGAAAACAGATCGAAGTATATACCGTATTTCCTTGAATAGAGCGGCACTGCAAATGCTGCCGTATAATGAGCATAACTAAGAATCTAGCACAGTTATCAAAAAGTTGTCAACTAAAAACTTGTAGCTGATGTTTTGATCTACAAATTTGCAATTGATCACTTTTTGATAGCTCTTCTAGATTCTGAGATATGCTGATTATACGGCAGTGTTTGCAGTGCCGCTCTATTCGAGGAAATACGGTAGTTTTTTTTGGTAAAAAGACGAACATTTCTAAAAGATCAAACTTGCCGCAAATATTTTGCTTCTAAAGATATTGCGGTATCTCTCGGAATAGAAGGTTCGTCATCAAGATGGGCCTTTCGGGGGCATCAACACCATTCAACCGTTAATCTTGACTGAAAGATCTATGTTTCCAATCAAATCCGTCACACCTGCTCACACACCAACAGTCATTCTTGCGAAACGAAAATTTGAATTGCGTACCAACGTCGTTCTAACTCAATTTTCATACCGATCTAGACAAAAATTCAAAGTGCTAAGTTTAAGTTTTTTTGCATATGTCCGAAGAAGTGGAAAATGAATGCTCGATATGTTACGATGATGTTCGACAAAAGGTAAATTCTTTCAAAATCCATTCACAACAGAACCATACTATTTCAGAATGATTTTTACGGAATTCTCGACTGTTGTGATCACACATACTGCTGGCAGTGTATTCAAAAATGGAAAAACTATCAGATTTCTCAGGATGTTCCCCTTAGTTGCACATTCTGCAGAAAAGAGTTCAGTTATATTGTTGCATCCTTAATTCCTATGAAACCTTGTAACTCGGCGAGGAAAGTCGAATTTATCAAATTTTCGAGGAAGTATCTAGAAAAATTGGAAGAATGGAAACTTAGGATGGTTAGTTCTACTCAAATTAATAGTGATATGAAAAAATTCAGATAAATAACGAAATGCAAATAGAAGTGTGTGTATTTGATTGTGGATTTTTGGAAACTATGGAAGATGGATGTCCGATGTGTCCACATGGTTACTACGGTAGTGAAGAAGAATTGCAGTTGTTCTTTTTTGAACAACTGAACGAGCAGATAAGAAGTTTCAACCAAATTCAAGAAGAGTTGGAAGAAGGTCGTAGAGATGATGAGGATTCTGAGGATGATGATGAGGGCGCCCCCCAACGGAGTATACTCGTCCCATTGATTCTGCTAATTTCAATAGTTTCTCTCAATTTCGGAACATTTATGATTTTCTTGCTCGATTTGATACATTTGATTTTTAGATCTTGTTTTCTTTCTTTTCTCCGCTAAAATATTTTGTTCTGTAATCCAGAAAACGTTCGCAATTTTTAATTTACAATAAATCGTTTGATATAGTTTTGATCTACAGACTCCAGTTACTCAAAAAAGTTTTTGAAAAAAAAAATATTTTTTAAAAATAATTATATAAGAAAAGATGTATACAAAATATACGAAGGGCTATGGAGTAATAATTGATTGCTAACATAACATCAGGAGTGTTCATCAGAATAATTTAGTTAATCTTGTCAATTCGGGAAACTTCTCAAAACTTTTCACATTCAACTCGAGAAATTTTTCAGAAAAATCAGTTACTTCAACAGTCCGACAAACTTCCTTCTCATACCACTTTGTATTGAATTGATACTGATGAGTCCCTTGATCAATCTGTAAATCAGTACATTAATGTTTTACAGTAGCCAATTAATACCTTTGTCAGTATACCAGTCAAGCAATAACCGGATAACAACAGTTTTACTTGATACAAAAGAGTACTGGTCATAGTGTTTTTTATTTTTGCAAACATCTTGCCGAGGCCGGCAATATCCAGTATTTGAAATTGTTTGTTATTCTTATCTGTCCATTTTATCAAATCAACACACGTTTGTTCTAAGAGAAGTTGTATAATATACTCGATCAATGTGCTCCCGACTGCAATTGCATGTTGAACCAATTAAATACGAAAAAAAAAGAAAAATATACCAAAATAATCAGCAATCGTTTTTCTTTCTGTTGATTTTGTTGCTATTTTAAAATCAGTGTGTTTGTAAGGCTCACCAATCGGAGAAGGTCTAACAGTCCTAAGAGAACTCACAACTCCATTCACGAAATCATCGAAATCTTTCCTTTGAGACATTATCGATAACGTATGTCTGTCAGGCCGTGCGACTTCCATCCAGCCGGAAAACATTTTTTTGAACATGCGACAGACGTTCTTTTTTTCAGTCCATTCAACCAAATCTGTATGACTGTGTTCTTCCAAATATTGCATCATTAGGGCACGAGGTGTGCAATATAGCAGTGTGGTCATTCTGAAATTGAGATAGCTACGTAGAACAAAGCAAAAATGTTAGAATAATAGAAAAATAATGATAAAGATGACTATGCTTTCTTCAGTTGATGCAAGAAACGTAAAATGGGTAATGAATGACGGTTATCGATTTTTTGTGTTTAGAGATGAATCGACATCACCTGCTCGCATATCAATAGTTATTCATACCATATATACACAGACATTCTAAATCACACACCAGCAACCGTCCTTACGCAATCTACATATCGATCCACTATGAGTGCTCCCAACGTAAGTATTTTTGCAAAAATTCTTAATTCCTAGTTTTTTCAGATGCCTGAAGTAGACGGAAACCGATGCGGAATATGCTTAGACGACGTTAGACAGAAGGTTTTTTTTACATACTATTTAAAAACAGTAATCTCTCTTGTTTCAGGGCGATTTCTTTGGAATCCTCAGTTGCTGTGATCACACCTACTGCTGGAAATGTAGTGTTGAATGGAGAAACCATCAAATTTCACAACAAATCCAAGCATATTGCCCGTGCTGCAGGAAGGAGTTCAGCTGTATCATGGCATCTTTCATACCGATGAGACCTTGCGACGCTGTACGAAAGGAAAAACTTGTCCAATTTTCATGGGGACGGAAAGAGCTTTTAGGAGAGTGGAAAATTAGGATGGTAAACGGTATCTAAGTAACTTTTTAAAATCGAATTGTTCCAGGAAAACAACAGAATGCGAGCTGAAATTTGTAGATTTAATTGTGGATTTGCGGAAGTCATGGTAGATGGTAGTATGATGTGCCCACATGGATATTATGATAAGGATAGATATGAGAGGGAAAAACGGACATATGTCGATCAAGCACAACAGACAGATCAATTGGAAGATGGGAATCCACTGCAGATACTCAAAACTGCAATTCACGCGCTAGAACAATTAGAAGGGCAAAAACAAGATTTGGACCAAATACAACAACTAGTCGCAGTGGAACTGCAAGAAGATGGTGCCCACAATCCACAGAGCCTTGATGGTGTACTAAAAGGACTCAGAAAGCAGGAAAAGCAATTGAAACGATACTTGAATCGGGAGCAAGGAATAGTGGTAGAGGAACTGGAAGATTGTAGTGAAGACGAAGAAACGGATCAGCAACAGCCATCTGAAGCGATTTGTCCAGTGCATGTTGTTACCGTGTGGGACGACCCAAAATTTGTTCTTCTCATGAGCGTCATTTTTGTTATGCAGTTTTGTTCTCTTCTGTGTTATTAAGGTTGTTCAATAAATTTTTCATGATTTTCCCTTCTTTTTCTTTGACGATTGGGGCAGTTTCCCTTGTTTGAGAGTAATTGGTTACTTTTTCACTGGTATTTCCACAACAAATTTTCAACAATCCCAAGGAAATTTAGTCTCGTGGGGATCATTAGATCTTATTTGTGCGTCAGAGAACCTGTTACGTACTCTTGGACAAAACACACGTTTCTCTGACTCTCTCGTTTCTGCGCGCTATTTCTCGAGCTGTCCAGCGTTGATGTATCTGGGAGTGTGGTGCCTATAGAAAGAATAACGGTTTCTCATTTGAGTCTCAGTAGAGCGCATTTACTACCTGTCGTATCTCAAATGGCAAACGACATGTTTCGAAATGAATCGACCCCACCTACTCAACACGCCATCAACCGTTCATACCCCACACGGTGTGTGGGCCACACACATTCCGCAACAAATACTATTTGTCGTCCTTGCGTAGTCTTGATAGACTGAATCGATTTGCAATGAGTGGTCAAAACGTAAGTATTTCATTCGAAAATTCTCATTTTCAGTATTTTTTAGATGTCGGACGAAACGGCAAACCAATGCGTGGTATGCTACGAAGATGTTAAACAGAAGGTAAATTTGAAGTCGGGCAAGCCTGATAATGTCGCAGTTGACAAAAATGTAGTGTTTCGGCCGGAATAAAAATTTCACAATAGAAGAGTAAATTCAAATCTGCATTTCCTTGGCCACACATCAGAGGCCATGGTGTAAAATTGAGCTCGATCGGATATTTTGAATTTGATGGCTAGACTTCCAAATTATTACGTAATTGTCTATTTGGCCAAGTACTACATGTTTGTTAACTGCGACATTATTTGTCTCGTCCAGCTTTAAAAAAATTAACTCTGTAATATATTTTTTAGGGTGTTTTCTATGGAATCCTCGACTGTTGTGACCATATCCATTGTTTGTCATGTATTGGTCAATGGAGACGACATCTTAGTTCTCAGAAACGAAGAACTACTTGCACATACTGCAGACAAAAAGCCAGCAATGGAGCTGCATCCTTGATCTCATTGAAATCTTTCAGCTGCGAACTCAAGAGAAAGTTTATGGAGTTTTCTAGAAAACACCGAGCTGAGGTAAATAAATTGGTAGTTAAGATGGTCAGTTGGTTTTATATGAAAGTTCAGTATTGTAGATTTTCCAGGTAAAAAACGGAATGCAGATAGAAAAATGTAAATTTAATTGCGGATTTGCTCAAATCATGGAAGATGGTAGATTGATGTGTCCACACGGATTGTATGATAGGGAGCGATACGAAGAAGAACAAAGAAGTCAAGTCAGCACGACCAGTACCAACAGATACCAAGCCATTTTGCGTAAACGACCAACCAGAAGGCCAATGCAGTAGTGACACTATAATACTTCCGCAACAATCCCGTTTTTGCCATTTTTTTTGAATAAATTGTACTGTACGATTTATTTTTCACAAAAACGATAGAGTAAGTTTTTATTGCTAGTGTACTTCTTCTCATTAGAAAACTCAATAACAATAAAAACGTCACCTGGTGTTAATTTACATCAGAGCGCATTTGCAACCTGATGGTATCTCAAATTGCCATTGATCTTTGCGTGTTTCGAAATGAGCCCACACCACCTGCGCAACGCACCAACAGTCATTCGTGCGTATCACAAACATTCTGAATGACACTCGAGCGGTCATCTCATTAGAATTTGTAAATTGTCAGACAATGAGTGCTCAAAACGTAAGAATTCTTATCCAGCGTTCTCATTTTTATCACCTTTCAGGTGCCCGATGACACAGCAAACCAGTGCGTGATATGCTACGAAGATCCTAGACAGAAGGCAAGATTCTAAAACACTTTAATATTGAAAATATGTTATTGTAGAATGAGTTCTACGGAGTCTTCGACTGTTGCAATCAAACTCAATGTTGGCCATGTTTTCGCCAGTGGAAACAACAGCAGGTATCTCAAAGGCGCAACGTCCGTTGCGCATACTGCAGACAAAGGTTCAATGCCGCGTTTTCATTGATTCCGATGAAATCTTTTAGCCGTGAACGCATTGAGGAATTTATGAGATATACTATAAACCGTAGAACTCGGTTGGATAGATGGGTTGCTAAGATGGTAGGTGGTTTTTTGAATGAAAATTTGGTGTTGAAGTTTTTAGCAAAGAAATGGAATGCAAATAGAAAAATGCAAGTTCAATTGTGGATTTGCGGAAGTTTTGCCAGATGGTAGTCTGATGTGCCCACATGGATACTATGATAAGGAGAGACATGAAGAAGAAGAACAAAGAAGACAAGTGACGACAGCCAATACAAATAGATACAGAGAGAAATTGAGAAAGCGACCAGCTCAAAGAACAATGCAGTAGTGATGGTCTAATCTAAATTATTTTTGACAATGTGACGTTTCTTGGAATAAACTTTTTTTCGACTAATTGACAAAATGATGATGTCAATTAAAATGGTGATGTGCTGCAGATCTTTTTCAACGAAAAATTAGAAAAAAACTTTTGATAGAAACGAAGTAAGTGCGCCCTGAGTCTCGACGGATTTTTGCAGTTCGGGAATCGTACCGACACCACCTGTTCAACGCACCAACAGTTTTTCGTACGCAACACGCACGTTCCGCATCAAATACCATTTGTCGTCCTTGCGCAGTCTACACAGTCTGAATCGATTTGCAATGAGCGTTCAAAACGTAAGTTTTCTCATCCAACGTTTTATAGTTTTCGTGATTTTTCAGGCGTCCGACGAAACGGCAAATCAATGCGTTATATTTTACGAAGATGTTAGACAGAAGGTATTATTATGAAAAAACACTTCAATACTAAAACTTATTATTTTAGAATGATTTCTTTGGAATTCTTGATTGTTGCCGTCAAATTCATTGTTTACCATGCATTCGTCGATGGAAACAACGGCAGGAATCTCAGCATCTCAAAGTCCGTTGCCCATTATGCAGACAGAAGTTTAATGGAGCTATATCGCTGATCCCGATGAAATCATTCAGTCGTGAACGCTTGAGGGAATTTATGAGATATACTAAGAAACGTAGAACTCGGTTGAATAGATGGGTAGCTGAGATGGTTTGTTGTTTTTTGAATGAATAATCGATATTTAAATGTTTTTAGGAAAGAAATGGAATGCGTATAGAGAAATGCAAGTTTGATTGTGGGTTTGCGGAGGTTATGGAAGATGGTAGCCTAATGTGCCCGCATGGATACTATGATGAGGAAAAGTATGAGGAAGAACATAAAAGACGAACGACTACAACAAGCACCAACAGATACAAAGATATCTTACGTAAACGGCCTACTAGATGAGCAATGCAGTAGCGATTCCTTAATCCGATGACTACTATTTTTGTCAAAACGACACTTTTTCAAATAAACTCTTTTGTTCGATTTCTGTACTTTTCACAAGAATATTTTGGCGTGCAAAACAAATTTTCGAAATGCAAAGATGCGCCGAGACTCAAAAACGCACTTGTTCTATTTTTAGGGGTCTCGGCGCGAGACACACTGCACTCTAATGTTCGTTAGAGCGCAATCACACTTTGATTTTATCTAATATGATGTTTGACCTTTGTATAATTTGAAATGAGTCAACGCCACCTGCTCACACACCAACAGACGTTCGTTCTCATTCTCACACCCATTCTGAACCATATACCAACCGACGTCCTGACGCACTCTGCATCTGAATCGATAAACGATGAGTCTCCAAAATGTAAGTTGTTTTCACAAAGTGCCAAAACTTCCATAGCTTTATTTTTTCAGAACAATGAAGAAGACACCAACTTATGCGCGATATGTTACGAAAATGTAAGAGAGAAGGTAATGTATTAAAAAAAGGTATATAAAATCATAATTTGTTATTTAAGGGTGACTTCTACGCAATACTCGACTGCTGCAACCATATTCATTGCTATAAATGCTTCGATCAATGGAAAACTCACCAACTCTCTCTGGATCTTGATGTTACTTGCACACACTGCAGAAAAATGCCTGAATACTATGCGGCATCTTTAACTCCGATGAAATCGTTCACTCTTGAACGCAAATCCGAATTCATGCGATTTACCAGGAATCGGAATGAACAAATCGAACAATGGATGCATAGAATGGTTAGTTTCTTCAATCAAAACATTTTGTATGGTTAGTTTTTAGAGGAGTAATAGAATGCAACTAGGAAAATGCGAGTTCAATTGTGGATTTGCGGAAATAATGGAAAATGGTAGTCTGATGTGCCCACATGGATTTTACGATCCATTGAGATATGCACAAGAGCAGAAGAAATATGTGAATCAAGAAGTTCAAACAGAAACTCCGGAAGAAACATGGATGAGAGTCCGATCATGGATGAGATATATACTTGAACTATTGCAATATGTTCCCCTAAATGAGTACAAATACAGAAAACAGAAATGCATCATTTCACAAATGGTTCTCCTAGTGCTTGCAACATTATTTGCAGTGAATAGAAATGGTTTAACAATAGGATCGGTATATCTAGGAATGTTGTCTTGGTTTTTAACTGCCATTATCGCTCCTCTGATCATTCATTGCTTTTCTCTTTGATAATATATTACATAAAGCTACCATTTCTCGGAAAATAAAGTTTTGAGTGTACAATTTGTTGTTTTAGTGCTCGTAGCTCGTTTCTGAAAATTGTGTTCGGTTAGGTAAAAAACTGAAACTAACGGTTTCTTTCAACTGGAATCCAGAAATCATCTCGACATTACCAAAAAGCCTCTTCAACCGAGCGTTTCTATGAATACGTCGCAAACATTTAAAAAATCGACAAAATAATTTTTGTTCTTAGTATTTTATCACAGCGAAAAAATACCGCAATTATGTTAAACATGCCAAAACAGCTGATAGGGACGAAACAAGTGCTTTGACTACGCTCTGACTACCATTTTCAACAAAATGGCACTTTTTTGAATAAATTTTTTTGTTCGGTATTTGTGTTTTTCACAATATTGATGGGATGGCTGCACTACAGATCTTTGTTTTAAGAAAACCAAACCTGCCAAAGCAACTGATACGAATTGAGTGCGCTCTGAATCTCAGAGCGTTTTTGCAGTTCTGGACACCACCTGCTCAACGCATCATCACGACCTCCCAAAAGGTACATCAGCACAGGACGGCTCAAAAAATAGCGCGCAGAAACGAGAGAGTCAGAAAAACGCATGTGTGTTTCGGGATGTCATGCCATCAGTCATTCCTACGCAAACGCACGTTTTGCATCAAACACCATTTGCCCTCCTTGCGCAGTCGACATAGTCTGAATCGATATACGATGAGTGTAAGTTTTTACAGAGTGTCAGAATTACAATAGCTTCACCTATTTAGATCAACGAAGAGAAATCGAACGAATGCTCAATATGCTACGAGGATGTAAGACAGAAGGTAATGTATTCAACAAATCAGAAAACTAAAGTTTATTATTTAGGGTGACTTCTTTGCAATAATTGACAGTTGTAACCATATTCATTGTTTGAAATGTTTCTATAAATGGAATAAGCAACAATCCTCTATGAAATTTCCTACCACTTGCACCTACTGCAGACGGAAGCCTAAATTATCTGCGGTATCTTTAAGACACGTTCGCTCAGAAAATCGAAAGCTTTCCACTATAGCTGTGCACAAGAAAAAAAAGAAAAGTTCTTAGAATTGGCTCATAATGTTTGTATGTGTACCTGACAGCTATACAAAGACTTTGACCAGTTCTTAGTTGACTCCGCCCACTTTGGCTGGAATTACAGCACGGCAAAGATGAAAAACTAACTTTTTTCCCAGCCAATGAAACTTTCTAAAAATTGTGGAACATATGTAAAATTGCCTCCTGATCAGTTTTGTAGTTGACAACTTTTTCAAAATTTTTTGTTTTCATGCTGAAAATGTGAGTTTTTTGTCTGAAAATCCAGTTTTTGGAATTTAACGGATTTGGGCCATATAAATTACACTCTGATAATTTCAAAATCAGAAACTAGACAAAAATCCACATCAGAAAAGTTTAACTTGACGGTGTAATTCGACTGGCAACATTGTCATTTTTTTGTCTGAAAATGTCTGAAAATAAAAAATTTGCTCCAATCAGGCCCAAAAATGACTACCAGATAGGAAATGTGATTCTGAACAACTATTGTGTTAACATGCATGCCCGATTATTGCTCCTTCATAGTGAAAGTTTGAGTTTTCTGTGCGCATATCAGCACCCAATGCAGTACGTGTGTCGTATGTGTGCGTTCGTAAAACGAGCATATCTCGGTTGTCACTGAATATTTTGAAAAACGATCAACTATGAAAATGTAGTTCCAATTAAAGTCCAAATGATGGAGTAAAATAAACATTTAAAAATCACGAAATGAAGTTTGTGGATTCAATCAAAGTTTGGTGTTTTTCAAAAGGAATTAACTTTTTTTGATGCATATTGATTGAAAATCGTAAAACGTGATGTGTACCCCTGTTTATCAACTACATTTTCATAGTTGATCGTTTTTCAAAATATTCAGTGACAACCGAGATATGCTCGTTTTACGAACGCACACATACGACACACGTACTGCATTGGGTGCTGATATGCGCACAGAAAACTCAAACTTTCACTATGAAGGAGCAATAATCGGGCATGCATGTCAACACAAAAGTTGTTCAGAATCACATTTCCTATCTGGTAGTCATTTTTGGGCCTGATTGGAGCAAATTTTTTATTTTCAGACATTTTCAGACAAAAAAATGACAATGTTGCCAGTCGAATTACACCGTCAAGTTAAACTTTTCTGATGTGGATTTTTGTCTAGTTTCTGATTTTGAAATTATCAGAGTGTAATTTATATGGCCCAAATCCGTTAAATTCCAAAAACTGGATTTTCAGACAAAAAACTCACATTTTCAGCATGAAAACAAAAAATTTTGAAAAAGTTGTCAACTACAAAACTGATCAGGAGGCAATTTTACATATGTTCCACAATTTTTAGAAAGTTTCATTGGCTGGGAAAAAAGTTAGTTTTTCATCTTTGCCGTGCTGTAATTCCAGCCAAAGTGGGCGGAGTCAACTAAGAACTGGTCAAAGTCTTTGTATAGCTGTCAGGTACACATACAAACATTATGAGCCAATTCTAAGAACTTTTCTTTTTTTCTTGTGAACCAGTACTTTCGATTTTCTGAGCGACCGTCTCTTAACACCGATGAAATCATGCACTCCTGAACGCAAATACGAGTTCCTGCAATTCGTCAGGGATCGCAAGGAACAAATCACACAATGGATGTATAGAATGGTTAGTTATTATTGAACAAGAATTTTGGTATGGTATCTTATTCAGAGGCGTAATGGAATGCAACTAGGAAAATGCGAGTTCAATTGTGGATTTGCAGAAATAATGGAAAATGGTAGTCTAATGTGTCCACATGGATATTATGACCCAATTAAATATGTACAAGAACAGCGGAAATATGTGGATCAGGAAATGCAAACAGAAACTCCGGAAGAACACATACAAGAACAAAGAAAATATGCAAATCAAGCAGTTCAAACAGGGACTCCGAAAAAATCATGGATGAGAGTCGGGTCAAGGATGAGAATCTTGAAACCGGGTTGCATCAAAGTGCAACCAAGTACTTGAACAAATGCAAACAAGTTGTTCGCTATATTTATTGCAGTAGATAGTAATGATCTAGTAACAAGATCGACGTATGTAAAATGTTGTCTTGTTTTTGATTACTATTATCACCCTTTCATCATCTTTTGATTTTCTCTTTGTTAATAAAGTACATGAATTCACAAGTCGCTGGCTGCTTTATTTCTTAGTTTTTTTACTGGAATTCTGACATCAGCTCAAATTTCATACAAACGGCTCTTGAACTGAGCGCATTTACCTCCGTCACCAAAAAAAAAAGTGTGCGTATGTAACTTCGCTCCAGCACAGCAAGTATCGCAACAAAATTATGTTTAGAGAAACTCCAGACAATATTTATCACCACGTGCTTGCGTGATTCCAAAATTTTGAAGGCATAATTTCGTTGCGAAACCTAGTGCGTTGGTAAACGCAGGCATTCATTTTTCGTGGCGGGAAAACTGCCTTTCAATGAGTTGTCGATTTTTCTTGTTTCGAGATCAACCGACACCACCTGCTAAGAACCCAACAGTCATTTATACCCTACACACATTCTGCATCTTATACACCAACAGTCGTCCCTGCGCAGACTACAAATCGATACGCAATGAGTGTTCAGAACGTAAGTAATCTCATCAAATTTTCTCATTTTTGCCAGTTTTAGACGCCACAAGATACGACAAACGAATGCGTCTACAACCAGCACCAACAGATACAGCGATATTTTACGAAAACGACCAACACGGAGAGCAACGCAGTGATTGTTCAATCTAATAATTTTGAGATTTTTTACAATGTTCTTTTTTTCTGGAATAAACTTCTTTCCTTCGAAAAATTGGCAAAATTACGGTATAACTGTTATGCACTGCAGATCTGATGAATAACACTGACGGCGAATTTCGGTAGAGCGCATTTCCACTGTGTTGGTCTTTAATAGAATTTTTGACATTTTCATGTTTTGAAATAAACCTTGACATCCCCTGCTTACATAACAACAGACATTCGTACGCAACACACACACACACTTTCCCAATCACACACCAACTGTCGTCACTTTGAAATCTTCGTATCGAAACACGATGAGTTTTCAAAATCTAAGTGTTTTCTCCCAGTGTTACACTTTCTTCTAGATGAACGAAAAATCGGCCAACCAATGCGTTATATGCTACGAAGATATTGGGCAGAAGGTAATATTCTAACAACACTTCAACACCTAAAAAAATACTTTTTTGGAATGATTTCTTCGGAATCCTCGATTGTTGCAATCAAACTCATTGTTGGTCATGCATTCTGCAATGGAGGAAACAGCAAAAATCGCAAAATCTTAAAGTCCGTTGTCCATACTGCAGACAAAAGTTTAAAGGCGCTATGTCATTGATCCGGATGAAACCGTGTAGTCGTGAACGCTTGAAGGAATTTGTGAAATTTACTATAAATCATAAAGCTCAGTTAGGAAAATGGTTAACTAAGATGGTCAGTGGTTTTTGGATGAATAATCAGTATTGATGTTTTTTTAGGAGAAAAATGGAATGCGAATAGAGAAATGCAAGTTCAATTGCGGATTTGCGGAAATAATGGAAGATGGTAGTCTGATGTGTCCACACGGATATTATGATAAGAAGAGATATGAAAAGGAACAAAAGAGAAAATTGAGCCCGGCAAGCACCAACAGATACATGAAGATATTGAGAAAACGACCAATCAAGAGAACAGTTAAATAATAACGCTCCAATCTAATGCTTTTCCTATTTTTGGCAATGTTTTTTTTCGAAATAAATTATTTTGTTCGCTTTGTGTATTTGTCAGAAAAATAGTGGAATGAAGTCTGTAATTAATCAGGAACTTCAAAAAAAATCCTTGAATTAAGACCTTGTTAGACGGCGAATTTCGGTAGAGCGTATTGATCACTGGTGTCTAGATTTTTTATCGATCTTGGTGTATTTTGAAATGAGTCAACGCCATCTGCTCACGGACCAACAGATCAATACCACATATACATTTCGAATCAAATGTCAACAGTCGTCCTTACGCAACCTACGTATTCTGAATCGATTGAGAATGGGTGCCAGAAATGTAAGTAATTTTCAAGATATGTACCAAAGTAACGACTAGGAAAAAACAAGTGGACTTGGTCCCGCCACGGTGTTTAATCGAGGTCCTGGGGACACTTGTTGTTTTCTTTGCCGTTACTAACTAGCTTTTACATTTTAATGACCTTAATTATTTAGAGCGTTGAAGAAGTGACAAACGAGTGTATAATCTGTTACGAAGATGCAAGACAAAAGGTAATTTATTTAAAAAATCTTCACAACTGAGTTTTTTATTTAAGGGTGACTTCTATGCAATACTCGACTGCTGCAACCATATTCATTGCTTGAAATGCTTTCAAGATTGGAGAAATCAACAAATCTCTCAGAATCTTCCTACCACTTGCACATACTGCAGAAAAACGCCAAAATACTTTGCATCATCTTTAATTCCCATGAAATCTTTGAGTCTTGAACGCAGAACAGTGTTTATGAAATTTTCCAGAGATCGGAGGGAACAAATAAAACTATTGGGGCTAAGAATGGTTAGCTTTTTAAAATAAACGTTTTGAATGATTAAAAGATTTCAGAAGTGGAATGGAATGCAAGTGCAACAATGCCCAATGAACTGTGGATTTGCGGAAGTTATGTCAGATGGAAGTTTTATGTGTCCACATGGAATGTATGATAGGGAAAGATATTATAAAGAACAAAAGGTGGATCGAGAAGCTCAAGCAAATCTCGAAGCGGCTGAAAATAAAAATGATGAAAAGTCTCATTTTCTGTCTTGTACTGTCATGGTTGGCATCCTTCTTGTGATGTTTTGGAAGATTATTTTTGGCAGTTGATAAACTTTTTTCTTTCATATTTGTTTTTCAAAGTGTTTTCGCAAGGTGATTTGAGCTTAAGTTTCAGATTAAAAGAATAGTTCTATTTATTGATCATTACATACGATGCAAACAGATGTTGGGGAAATTCGGTTGAGCGCATTTACCAATGGCGCCTAAATTAGTATTTGACCTTTGTAGTGTTGTGAAATTATCGAACGTCACCTGCTCACACTCCAGCAGTCATTCATACCTCGCACACGCATTCTGAACCACACAGTCGTCTTATTGCAATCTGCATCTCGATACACGATGAGCACACCAAACGTAAGTCATTTTTATGAATATAGCCTTTTGCATAGTCTTAAATTTTCAGAACGTTGAACAAGAGGCGAACAAGTGCACAATGTGTTACCAAGATATTCGTAAAAAGGTAAGTTTTGACAAAACTCATCGATGCTAAACTGTGATTTCAGAGAGACTTCTATGCAGTAATGGATTGTTGTGATCATATCTACTGCTATCAATGTATGTCTAATTGGGGTAATCAACAGTTGTCTCAGAATCTGCCCTATTACTGCATATACTGCAAAAAAATGCCGAAATTGGTGTCACCATCTATCATATCAATGAAATCTTGGAGCTTCGAACGTCGAACAGAATTTTTGAAGTTTACAGTTGACAGAGAAGAGCAATCAAAAGAATGGTTTCTGAAAATGGTTAGTCATTGTTAAATAAAAATTTGTTATTGTGAAAATTTCAGAGGAGAAATGGTATGAAACTGGAACAATGTTCATTCAATTGTGGGTTTGCGGAAATTATGAAAGATGGTCGTCTAATGTGCCCACATGGATATTATGATTGGGAGAGATATGACAGAGAACAAGAGAAGTATGTTGATCAAACAGAAGACGATGAGGCGGAAGAAGCACTACTTACATCGTGGAAAGATTTATTACTCCTTTTTTCACTCGCTTATAATATGTTATTTCTTTACTTTTATCACTTTTAATTAGTACTACTTTCCAATGAATAAATCTGTTTTCACAAATTTTGTGTTAGGGGAACTGGCCCAAATTGAATAAATCATGGTACTTATCGATTGTTATGTATAAAAATAAAAACAATGCAAGCAGATGGCCTGAGAATCTCAGTAGAGCGCATTTACCCCTGACGCCTATATTAGTATTTGACCTTTGTCGTGTTGCGAAATAAGCGCGCATCATCTGCTCACACTCCAGCAGTCATTCATACCTCACACACGCATTCTGGGCCATCACTAGTCGTCTTATTTCCTTCTGCGTCTCGATACACAATGAGTATTCAAAATGCAAGTTATTTATAGGATTATAATTATTCTCATGACCTCTAACTTTTTAGAACGCTGAAGAAGAGTCACACGAGTGCACAATTTGCTACGAAGACATTCGTGAGAAGGTGAGCTCCGACAAAAAAAAAAACTTCGGTACTAAATTGTTGTTTCAGGGTGACTTCTACACAATAATGGATTGCTGTAACCATGTGCATTGCTATTCATGCATGATAGAATGGACACATCGACAGTACTTTCATAATCTATTTGTTACTTGTACATACTGCAGAAAGACGCCCAAAATGATTGCGGCATCTGTAACAGCTATGAAATCTTTCAGTTCCGAGAAGCGAGCAGCATTCCTGAAGTATTCATTGGAAAGGCGAGAAGAATCAATTGAATGGTTAGGACGAATGGTTTGTTTTTTTTAATAAAAAATTTTTATGCTTAAAATTTCAGCGGCGAAAGGGAATGAGACTGGAACGGTGCCCATTCAATTGTGTATTCGCGGAAATTATGGACGATGGTTGTCTGATGTGTCCACATGGATTATATGATTGGAAAAGATATGACAGAGATCAAATGAAATATGCTGACCAAGCAAAAGCGGTGGAAGAACCAATTATATGGTGAAAAGCCTTATTACTTATTTTTTCGCTGATTTCCAATATGTTTTTTCTTTACTTTCTGTATGCTGATCAGCGCTAATTTCCAATAAATAAATACTGTTTCCACACACGATATGTTTTTTTCCACTTTTGAATATTGATAAGTTTTTTTCATAAGTCGTCTATGCCTAAGAAACTTGGCCAAATTCAATAAATCATGGTACTTATCGATTATTAAGTAGAAAAATACAAACGATGAGAACAGATGGCCTGAGAATCTCAGTAGAGCGCATTTACGACTGACCTATCAAATGGTAATTGATTTATTTCGAATTGACACTCAACATCACCTGCTCACACACCAACAGTCATTCATACTTCACACACACATTCTGGATCACACATCACCAGTCGTCTTATTTCAATTTGTGTGTCGATCCATAATGAGTGTTCAAAACGTAAGTTATTATTGTCGATAGTGTCAAGCTGATTCTTTTAAATTTTCAGCGCGTTGAAGAAGAGTCGCACGAGTGCACAATTTGCTACGAAGATGTTCGTGAAAAGGTAACTTTCGACAAAACACATCAGTACTAAATTGTTGTTCCAGGGAGACCTCTATGTAATAATGGATTGTTGTAACCATACACATTGTGAAACATGTATGATAGAATGGAGACATCAACAGTGTTCTCACAATCTACCTGTTACTTGCACATACTGCAGACAGACGCCCAGAATGATTGGTTCATCTGTAACAGCTTTGAAATCTTTTAGTTCCGAACACCGAATAGCGTTCTTAAAGTTTTCATTCGAAAGACAAAGAGAAACAATTGAATGTTTGCAAAGAATGGTTAGTTTTTTGTGAATAAAAATTTGATATGGTGAAAATTTCAGAAAAGAAATGGTATGAGACCGGAACAATGTAGATTCAATTGTGGGTTTGCGGAAATTATGGAAGATGGTAGCCTAATGTGTCCACATGGGTTATATGATAAGGAGAGATATAAAAGAGAACAAATGAAGTATGTCGATCAAGCAGTACAAACCGATCCAATGGGACTTGAAGACGATGATAAGGCAGAGGAGCAACCAACTACTTCGTGGAAAGATGTAGTACTAATTATTTTACTGATGTTTTATATGTTGTTTCTTTTTGAACGCTTCTGCTGATAAATATCACTTTCCAATGAATAAATTTTTATTTCACAAATTAAATTAATCTGATACATGTGACTTTAAAAATTTGAACTTTGAATAAAAGAGAAGTTGTCCGAGTAAAAGAAATCATTATATAGGGAAATACAAGCAATGAGAACAGATGGTCTGTTGGGGAATTTCGGTAGAGCGCATTTACCACTGGTGTCTAGATTGGCTATTGATTTTTTCGACAAGAACCTCTCCTGCGCACAGTCCAACAGCCAATCATACGCAACAACCCCATTCTGAATAGCATACCAACTGTCCTTACGCAATTTGCATATTGATCCACGAAAGACAAGGAGAATCAATTGAATGGTTACTACGAATAGTTTGTTGTTATTGAATAAAGTTTGATATGGTGGATATTCCAGAAACAAAATGGAATGAGACTAGAACAGTGTCCATTCAATTGTGGATTTGCGGAAGCTATGGAAGATGGTAGGCTGTTGTGTCCACATGGATTATATGATTGGAAAAGATATGACAGAGATCAAATGAAGTATGTTGACCAAGCAAAAGCGGCGGAAGAACCAATTATATTGTGAAAAGCCTAAATATTTTTTCGCAGATTTCTAATATGCTTTTTCTTTACTTTTATTTCTGCTGATGGTACACCTTGAGAATAAATGAACACTGTTTTCACAAATTATCTTTTTTCCGTATTTTATCGTTATCATCGATCAGTATGTAGAAAGGTACAAACGGTGAAAACAGATGGCGATGGCCTGACAATCTCAGTAGCGTTCATTTAACACTGGTATCTAGACTGGTCATTGATTGTTTAAAAATGTTTTTAAATGAGACTCGACACCACCTGCTCACATTCCAACAGCCTTCCATACGCAACCAAACCCACGTTCTGATGTGAGTCGCATACCAACAGTCGTCCTTGCGTAGCCTACATATTGATCCCCGATGAGTGTTCAAAACGTAAGCAACTTCCATCAGAGCTACGATTCTAAAAACTTCAATTTTTAAGAATGTTGAAAAAGAGACAGACGAGTGTTTGATATGCTACGAAGGTGTCCGTGAAAAGGTAAATTCCGACATAAAAGTTAAATACTACACTAATGTTCCAGGATGACTTGTTCGCAATATTTGATTGTTGTAATCATACACACTGTTGGAATTGTTTTTGTGAATTGAAAAAACGACAAATGTCTTTGAAACGTTCTATAAGATGTACATACTGCAGAAAGACTCCCTACTGGATTGTGGCATCTTTAACTCCTTTGAACGCTGAACGCAAAATGGAATTCGTGGAATTCGCCATCAAAAACGAAGAACAATCTAATGAATGGCTAGTTGAAACAGCTAGTGGATTTTGTTTTGAAATTTGATGCTGACAGGTTTCAGAAGCGGAATGGAATGAAACTGGAACGATGCACTTTCAAATGCGGATTTGCGGAAGTAATGGAAGATGGTAGTCTGAAGTGCCCACATGGATTGTATGATAGGAAGATATATGATAAGGAACAGAGGAGAAAAGTGGCCAGTACGTGTAGGTACAAAGATATATTGAGGAAACGACCAATCAAAAAAGCTATCCAGGAGTGATGATTAATTTGTTGACTCCGCTATATTTTTTGAATAAAGCTATTTAATGTTTCATTTGAGTTTTTTTTAAATAATGGACCTGCTGGCGGTTTTTCTAAATAATGTTTACTGTCTCAAGTTTATTTTCAATAAAAAGGTAACAACAAATAATTTCTCACTGATTAACTCTTCCGATCCTCTTTTTTGAAGTACCATTTCAATTGTCGAAGGAGTCCAGAGAAAAGAACATCTGCTGAGAAAATCCAGCAGGTGTACCATCTAAATCTGAAATGACCTTTCAACGCCCCGAAAAAGGCGCGCATCACCTGCTCACACACGAACAGTCAATTATAAAACACATACACATTCTACAGCGCAGTTGTCTCATTGCTAGCTGCGTGTCGATCCACAATGACTGCTCAAAACGTAAGTTATTCTAATCAATATCACCTTTCTAATGGTTTCATATTTTCAGAACGTTGAAGAAGAAGCGCACGAGTGCTCGGTATGCTACGAAGATATTCGCAAAAAGGTACGTTTTGACAGAACACATCAGTAATATACTATTGTTTTCAGGGTGACTTATTTGCTATACTTGACTGTTGTAATCATATACACTGCTTTAAATGTTGGGATCTGTGGGACCGCCAACAGGAAACTCGAAACAAAAATCCCACTTGTGTATACTGCAGAAGGATGCCAGAATGGGTTGCGGCATCTTTGATTTCCATGAAATCTGTTACTCCTGAGCGCAAAGCGGAATTTATGAAATTTGCCGTCAACGTACGAAAATGTGCTGAGTGGTTTGTTAAAATGGTTAGTTTTTTTAATTTGCAAAATGTGACGTTAAAAGTTTCAGAAGCAGAATGGAATGAAATTGGAAAAATGTCAATTCAATTGCGGATTTGCGGAAGTTATGGACGATGGTAATCTGATGTGTCCACATGGATTGTATGATAAGAAGATATATGACAAGGAGCAAAGAAGAAAAGTGGCAAGTACGAGTAGATACAAGGATATATTGAGGAAACGACCAATCAAAAGAGCGATTCAGGAGTGATGCTTAACTCATTGAATCCGCTGATTTTTTTTTGAATAAAGCTATTTTTGTTCGATTTGATTTTTCAGATGATGATGTTGCTGGAAGTTGTTTAAAACTCGGTAGTCTTTTGCGGGGGGTAAAAAACTGTTTCTTACCCTAGTAATCAACCAGATCTTGTTTGAACACATAACCATTGAATGAGTCCATACTAAATATTTCAGTTGATAGCTGAGAGCAGAACATCTGTTGAGAGAATTTAGTAAATTTACCACAAAACTATAAAATGACCTCTCATCGTTTTATAATAGGCGCGCATTATCTGCTAACATACCTGCAGTCATTTATACCACAGATACACATTCTACAGCGCAGTAGGCTCATTGCTATCTCTGTGTCAATCCACGATGAGTGTCCAAAATGTAAGTTATTTTAACTAATGTTACTCTTCTAATGATTTCATATTTTCAGATCGTTGAAGAAGAAGCGCACGAGTGCTTGGTTTGCTACGAAGATATTCGCAAGAAGGTACGTTTTGACAGGACTCATCAGTAATATACTATTGTTTTCAGGGTGACTTATTTTTTGTACTTGACTGTTGTAATCATATACACTGTTTTAAATGTTGGGATCAATGGGACCGCCAACAGGTATCTCAAAACCATTCAATAGCTTGTGTATACTGCAGAAGAATGCCTAAATGGGTTGCGGCATCTTTTATTTCCATGAAATCTTTTAGTCCTGAGCGTAAAGCGGAATTTGAGAGATTTGCCATCAAAAACTTAAAAAAATATGATGAGTGGCTTGTTCAATTGGTTAGTTTTTTTTTCAATTTGCGGAATGTGACGTTAAAAGTTTCAGAAGCAGAATGGAATGAAATTGGAACAATGTCAATTCAATTGTGGATTTGCGGAAGTTATGGAAGATGGTCGTCTGATGTGCCCACATGGATTGTATGATAAAAAAAGATATGATAAGGAGCAAAGAAGAAAAGTGGCAAGTACGAGTAGATATAAGGATATATTGAGGAAACGACCAATCAAAAGAGCGACCCAGGAGTGATGCTTAATTTGTTGACTCCGCTATATTTTTTGAATAAAGATGTTTTTGTTCGATTTGAGTTTTTTAAATGATGGTGTTGCTGTAAGTTGTTGATAACTGAGGGCAGAACATCTGTTGAGAAAATTTAGTAGATTTACCACAAAAATATGAAATGACCTTACAGCGTTTTATAATAGGCGCGCATCACCTGCTCGCATGTCCTCAGTCATCCATACATACACATTCTGCAGCGCAGTCGTCTCATTTCTATCTGTGTGTCGATCCATGATGACTGTTCAAAACGTGAGTTGCTTCTATAAATATAAATATTGCAATACCCTCATATTTTCAGAATGTTGAAGAAGAATCGCATGAGTGCTTGATATGCTACGAAGATGTTCGTGAGAAGGTGAATTCCATCAAAACACTTCGAAACTAAACTATTTTTAGGGCAAATTATACGCTATCCTTGACTGTTGTGATCATGTACACTGCTATAAATGTATTAATCAATTGTACCGTCATCAGAAATCTCAAGACCAAACAACCACGTGTGTATACTGCAGAAGGATGCCTGAACGGGTTGTGGCATCTTTAATTTCCATGAAATCTTTCAGTCCTGAGCGCAAAGCGGAATTTATTAAATTTGCTACCGAAAACTTAAAGCAAAGAGATGAGTGGCTTGCTAAAATGGTAAGTTTTTTTATTTGCGAAATATGACGTTAAAATTTTCAGAAGCAAAATGGAATGAAATTGGAACAATGTACATTCAATTGTGGATTTGCGGAAGTTATGAAAGATGGTAGTCTGATGTGCCCACATGGATTGTATGATAAGAAGAAATATGATAAGGAACAGAGAAGAAAAGTGGCAAGTACGAATAGATACAAGGATATATTGAGGAAACGACCAGTCAAAAGAGCACACCCGGAGTGATGCTCAATTCATTGATTCCGCCATATTTTTCCGAATAAAGCTTTTTGTTTGATTTGAGTTTGTTGATGATGTTGGTGGAAGTTGTCAAAAACTTTCTACTGAAAAGTTAACAGTAAGAAGTTTTAACTGAAAATATTTTTCCAATTGTTCTTTGTGGAGTGTAAAAGCAGTTTCTTAACCTGATAATTCACCAGGATTCGTTTGAGAGAGCTCAAAGCCACTGCAAATGTCATTTTTTAATTTCCATCTTGATGCTTTTTTGGCGGTCATAATGCTGATCTTTTTATTGATAAACTTTTTTTTCATACTTTCTTCCAGAGTGATTGCACGTGACAATTTGAAGTGACAAGGTGAATTTCACACATTCCATCGCCGAGAACAGAACATCTGTTGCGAAAATTCCGTAGATTTACCATCAAACCCTAGAATGGCCTTTTAGCGCTTTGAAATAACATCACCTGCTCACACCAACAGTCAATAATACAACACATACACGTTCTACAGTGCAAACGTCTCATTGAATATTGCAATAAAGCGTATTTATATCACCTGCGCAAAATATAGATTTCCGGTAGTTTTTTGCAGAAGGTAACATCTGTTTCTTGACTTGGCAATTTACCAGAAAGTGTTTCGAGAGGACTTACTAGGGAGAGCAGACCATCTGCTGAGAAAATTTTGTAGATTTTTCTTTAAAACCTGGAATGACCTTTTAGCGTTTCGAAAAAAAGCGCGCATCACCTGCTCACGTGTCCACATTCATTCGTATCACACAATCACAAGTTCCGCATTCCAGACGTCTCATTGCTATCTGTGTATTGATCCACGATGAGTCTACAAAACGTAAGTGTTTTTAATCAATTCACCCTTCTAATGGTCTCTATTTTTCAGAACATTGACAAAGAGTCGCACGACTGCCCAATATGCTACGAAGATATTCGTGCAAAGGTAAGTTTTGACAAAACACCGGTACTAAATTGTTGTTTCAGGGGGACTTCTTCACAATAATGGATTGCTGTAACCATGTGCACTGCTATACATGTATGATAGAATGGAGAAATCAACAGTACTCTAAGAACTTGCTGATTACTTGCACATGCTGCAGAAGGACGCCCGAAATGATCTCGGCATCAATGAAAGCTATGAAATCTTGTAGTATCGAACACCGTACAGAGTTTTTAGAGTTTTCATTTGAAAAACTAGAAGAAACAATTGAATGGTTTTTAAAAATGGTTAGTTGTTTCTCAATAAGAGTTTAATATTGTATATTAATTTTAGAGACGCAACGGTATGCAACTGGAACAGTGTACATTTAATTGTGGATTTGCGGAAGTAATGGAAGATGGTTGTCTGATGTGCCCTCATGGATTGTATAATAAGGAGAGATATGATAAAGAACAAAAGGTGGATCGAGAAGCTCAAGCAAATCTAGAAGCTGAATGTGAAGATGGTGAGAAATCCCATGTCGATCAATCAGTGCAAACAGAACAAGTGGAGTCTGTTGAAAACAATAATGAAGAGGCAGATGAGCAAGGCAAATCAATCTTCATGTGTTTCAAGCCAATTATCATGAGTCTGCTACCTTGTATAAAAAACTGCTAAGAGTTTAATTGATTCTCTTACTGGTGTTATTTCTACTGATGATCATAGTTTTTCAATTATTTCTTTTTTTTTCTATTATAAGTGTCAAACTAACGGCTAGGCATAGAGCAAGTGCGCCCCTGGGTCTCGACGCGTTTCTGAATTTCGAAAATTTATTTTGAACGTAAATACAGTAACTGAACTGCAAAAACGTATCAAGACCCAGGAGCGCACTCGCTCTATTCCTAGCCGTTGTTATGGCACGTATAATAATTGCCTGCTAGACTAATGTTATCCGTGTCTGACTCGAACTATTTTTCGGTTTTTAACAATTGGGCTTTTTTTTCGAATAAACTTTTTGTCAATTTTTCTTTGGGAATCGTCTTTTACACAAACCGTACAAATAGACGTATTTGTCGTCCTGCTGATTTTTAAGCAATATTTGACCTTTCAATGTGTCAAAATAAGCCCACACCATCTGCTCATATACTAACAGTCATTTATACACCACATACATTAAGTGTACATCGCGAACCACTCACCTACCGTCATCCTTGCGCAGCCTTCATATATATTGTCAATCGATCAACCAGAAGTGTTCAAGACGTAAAAATTCCTAACTAAAGATGCCACAAGAAGTTGCAAACGAATGCCCGATATGTTACGGAAATATTCGAGAAAAGGTACATAACTAAAAACTAAATTACTGAATTATATTTCTAGAACGACTTCTATGGAATTCTCGGAGGATGTGAGCATGTCTACTGTTGGCAATGTATTTCTAGATGGTTCGGTCAAAGTAAGAATCGAAAGTGTCCATTTTGTAGAAAGACAACACATGTAATATTTGCATCGCTGATTGTTATGCAACCTGTGAATAAAGAAAAGTACATCGAATTTATAAAGAAACACGAAGATGAAGTTAATCAGTGGGCTAAAAGAATGGTTAGTCAGATTTGAAGGAAAATTTAGGTTCAACAAGTTTCAGATAGAGAATGGAATGCAGCTGGAACAATGTACTCTCAGTTGTGGATTTGCTGAACTTGTGGGAGATGGTAGTCTGATGTGCCCGCATGGATTGTATGAGCACAAGAAAAAGATCTGCGTTGATAAAGCAGTGCAAACAGATCCAGTGAAATTTGTTGAGAACGATGAACAAATCAGCGCAAGTTTCTTGTGTTTCAAGTCATTTATCATAAGATTTCTCTCCGGTAGATAAAATCGCTAGGAATTTCCCTGATTTTTAATCGTCTATATGTTTTCTGCTGATAATGATAACTTTTCAATAAATTCTACCTGACATACTAATATTTTCTCAAATGACAATATTCAATCAAATATTATTTATAGAATGATTGCATACTATTTCGGATTGTTCAGTAGAGCGCATTTACAACTTGATGGTATCTAAATTGTTAATTTGCCTTTGGATGTTTCGAAACGAGCACAGACCACCTGCTCACATACCAGCGGGCATTCATACACCACACACATTCTGAATTATATACCATCAGTCGTGCCACTGCTATATCTGCGTATTCTGCGTCGATCTACTATGAGTGTCCAAAATGTAAGTATTTTTCATAAAACGGCCAAAATTTAATGATATATACTATTCAGATATCTGAAGAGAGTGCGAACGAATGCACGATTTGTTACCAAGATCTTCGGGAAAAGGTGAATTCCGACCAAATACATTGGTATGAAATTATTGTTTCAGGGTGGCTTCTATGCAATACTGGATTGTTGTGAACATGTACACTGTTGGAATTGCATGAGTCGATGGAGCAATGAAATGGAATCTCTAAAAAAGCATACTACTTGCACATACTGCAGAAGAGTGACCAAGTTGATTGTGGCATCTTTAATACCTTTGAAAACTTGTAGCCCTAAACGAAAAGCCGAATTCATGCGGTTCTCCAAAGAACAAGACAACGAACTATTGAAAAAATGGATGCAAAGAGTTGTAAGTTGGTTTTGAATGGAAGATTGGTATAGTATAAGTTTTAGATGCGTAATGGAATAAAAATAGAACAGTGTCCATTTAAATGTGGATTTGCTGAAGTTATGGAAGATGGTAGTCTGATGTGTCCACATGGATTGTATAGTAACGATAGATCCGAAGACAAACAACGAATAACTTTGGACCAAAAACAAAAAAGCTTGACGGAATTTGATGTTCAGGAACTGCTCGACAAATTGTTCAGTACAGACTTTCTCCTACTAACTGGTTTTGTGTTACTCATTTATTGCCACTGGTGAAAATTACTATTTAATAAATTTTTAAAATACTATTTCTATTTATGTCTGTAATCACTGCGACGCGTACTTACACCATCCTACAGTAAACAGGGCTATCGATTTTTTTTATTGTTTCGAAATACGCGCGTATCATCTGCACGTACCAACAGTCATTCATATCTTACATACACATTCTGAATCACACACCTTTAGCTGTCCTTACACAATTTACACATTGATCTACAATGAGTTGGTTCAAAAACGTAAGTACTTTTCACAGAGTTGAAAACGAAATTGACTTCATTTTTTCAGAACATTGAAGAAGAGGCGAAAGAATGCACGATTTGTTACGAAGATGTCCGCAAAAAGGTAATCTTTGACAAAGCACAAACATAAGTAAATTATTTTTTCAGGGTAACTTCTTCGCAATATTGGATTGTTGTGACCACATTCACTGTTATACTTGCTTTAGTCGATGGAAAAAACAACTGCAGTCTCAGAGCTTACCTGTCACTTGCACATACTGTAGACGGGAGACTTATTTGTTTGCGCCATCTTTAATTCTCATGAAATCTTCTAAACCTGAATGCAAGATCAGTTTTTTCGAGTTCTCCAAAAAACGGAAAGAAGAGTTAAAACAATGGATGCTGAGAATGGTTAGCAACTTTTGAAGAAAACTTTTTTATGATCAAAATTTCAGATGGAAAAGAGATTGAAACCAGAATTGTGTCCGTTCAACTGTGGTTTTGCGGACGTTATGGGAAATGGGCGTCTAATGTGTCCACATGGAATTTATGAAAAGAAGAGATATGAGCAAGAACAAAACATTTTAAAACAGGCGCAAATGTACTGGACTGGACCTGAATTCCATGATAGTTATGAAGCAAGTGGTAGTGTTGAAGCCGAAAGTCAGCCACTGCTCAACAAATTGCTCAGTACAAACTTTCTCCTACTAACTGGTGTTGGCTTTTTTATTTATTACCACTGGTGAAGATTATTTTTCAATAAATTCTTTGAATACTATTTTTATTCTGTCTGTAATTACTGCGAAGCGTACTCACATTATCTCACAGTAAACATGGCTATCGATTTTTTATTGTTTCGAAATAAGCGCGTATCATCTGCACGTACAAACAGTCATTCATTTCTTACATACACATTTCGAATCACGCACCTATAACCATCATTACGCAACCTGTATATTCTAAATCGATCTACAATGAGTCTGACCACAAACGTAAGTATTTTTCACACCGCAACAAAATTTTAATCACTTCACTTTCTTAGAACATTGAAGAAGAAAATAAGGAATGCACGATTTGTTACGAAGATGTTCGCAAAAAGGTAAATTCCACAAAACACATACATTGATACTAAAAAACTGTTTCAGAGTGACTTCTTCGCAATATTGGATTGTTGTGACCACGTTCACTGTTATAGATGTTTTACTAGATGGAAAAAACAACAGGAGTCTCATAGCGTACCTGTTAGTTGCACATACTGCAGAAGGAAAACAAAATATTTTGCGCCATCTTTAATTCCCATGAAGTTCAATGAAGAAGTTGATTTGAAAAGTAAGAGAAGATTCATGAAATTTGCAAAAGAGCGTGAAGAAGAAATAGAGCAATGGATGTGGGTAACGGTTAGTTGAGTTTTAAAAAACAATGTATAATGACATTTTCAGATGTGGAATAGAATGAAACCAGAGTTGTGCGAATTCAATTGTGGATTTGCGTTACCAATGAAAGGTGGTAAATTGATGTGCCCACATGGATTATATGATGAGAAGAGATTTATTAAAGAAATATGTAGAGAATTGTCTCAACTAACAATGAGTTTGATGTCAGACGTTCTCGAAATAGCTGGTTATGGGTTACTCTTTTATTTCTGCGTGAAGGCTGCTTTCCAATAAATTCTTTTCTTTTTCAAACGATCTTTCTCTATGTACTCATTGAAACTAAAACTTTGCGCATAGAAGGAAGCGCCCGTACGTCACAAATACCAATCGAACGCACTATCCGACAGAAACATGATTATCGATTTTCTTTCCATTTACTGAAATAGGCGCGTATAACCTCTGCGCATTAAGATCATACACACATTCTGAATCATTTACCTCCAATCGTCATTCCGCAATCTGTATATTCTGAATCGAGAGACAATGGGTGGCCGAAATGTAAGTCATATTCAAGAGTATTTTACATTTGTAAAAAGTGCAAACTTGTTATTTTCCTAGGCATATATAATATAAAAAATATTAATGACCATAACATTTTAGAGCGTTGAAGAAGTGACGAGCAAGTGTATAATACGTTACGATGATGCAAGACAAAAGGTAATGTAGCAAAGAAATGATCACAACTGAGCTTCTTTATTTAAGGGTGATTTCAATGCAATGCTCGACTGCTGTATGGTTTGTCACAAAGATGTTCGTAAAAAGGTAATCTCCGACAAACCACATTGGTACTAAATTGTTGTTCCAGGGTGACTTCTACACCATAATGGACTGCTGTAATCATGTTCATTGTTGGAGATGTATGGAACAATGGGCAAAAAAGCAATACTCTCAGAATCTACCCGTTTATTGCACACACTGCAACAGTAAGACTGAATTGTTTGCGCCATCTTTAGTTCCCATGAATAATCGTAGTTCCGAGCACCGAACAGCGTTTATGAAGTTGACGTTTGAAAAATATCCGCAATCATCGTGGCGATGGTATTGGATAAAGGTCAGTTGTTTTTTGAATGAGAGTATTGTATGGTAGTAAATTCCAGAGACGCAACGGTATGCGACTAGAACAATGCCAGTTTAACTCTGGATTTGCGGAAGTTATGGAAGACGGTAGTATCATGTGCCCTCATGGATTGTATGATAAGGCGAGATTTGAGTATGAACAAAGCATAAAACTGAAATACGAACAATCGCTGTTTTCCAAGATTCCCGACACATATCTGAAAATTTACGTTCTGGCCGGTCTTGGGTTACTCATTTATCGCGACTGGTGAAGATTATTTTTAAATAAATTTTTTGACTCTAATACTGTCCCTAAATAATTGTGCGCGTTATGAACATAAAATTTTAATTTTAAAAAAGGAATTGCAATTTTTTGTACAAAAATAGGCTAATTGATCAATCTAGATTATCTGATCTAGTTTAGATCAAATCTAGATTAGATTAAAAACAGTCAACACAATCGATGGTGCCTAAAATGGTCATCTGCCTTGCCGCGTTCGTACGCAACACACACATTCTGAATCACAGACCTACAATCGTCATTACGCAACCTACGAATCGCACCGTCCCACAGGAAACAAGGCTATCGATTGTTTTTTATTTCTAGGTGGATGCGTATAGCCTCCGCGATTCAGATTCGACACACCTTCTGAATCACACACCTACAATCGTCATTACGCAGCCTACGTATTCTGAATCGGACCGGACCAAAGGAAACAAGGCTATCGATTTTTCAGTATTTCAAAATACCATCTGCACCCGCATACCAACGGTCATTCTTTCAATATATACACATTATTAGTCATACATCTACAGTCATTACGCAGTACCTGTGTTTTCTGGATTAATATACGATGAGTGCTCAAAACGTGAGTGTTTTTCGCAGGGTGACAAAAATTTCAAGATTTTAAGTTTTCAGAATATTGAAGAAGAAACGAACGAATGTACGATTTGTTACGGACATGTTCGGGAAAAGGTAAATTCATAAGACAATCACTTATATGCTAAATTATATCATTTAAGGCTGACTTCTTCACGATAATGGATTGTTGTGATCACATCCATTGTTATAGATGTTTTTCCCAATGGGAAATTCAACAATCATCTCATAACCGACTTGCTAGTTGCACTTACTGCAGAAGAACGCCCAATAGGTTTGCGGCATCTTTGACTTCCATGAAATCGTGCACTCCCAAGCAGCGAGCAGGTTTTTTAGAACTTTCATTTGACAGAAAAGAAGAATCAAATGAATGGTTGCGAAGAATGGTTAGTTTTGCTTGAATAGAAACTGGATAGAAAAATATTCAGAGAAGAAATGGAATGCAACCAGAATTGTGCACATTCAATTGTGGATTTGTGAAAACTATGGAAGATGGTACTCTGATGTGTCCACACGGATTGTATGACAAGGGGAGATATGAAGAAGAAGAACAAAGGCGGAACGTGGATAAAGCAGAGCAATTAATTGCAGAGTTTGCAATTAGTGATGAAAGCGAGCAACAAAGACTGGCTCAAGTGAAAAAGCACTTGCTCACAAATATTCTCCTACTAACTGGATATGGATTACTCGCTTATTACCGCTGGATAAGATAATTTCCGAACAAGTGATATTTTTTTATAACCTTATCCATGTGTTTATTGATAAAATAAAATGCATCTGATTCTGAACGTAGTCTATTAAAGGAAAACAGCATATGTTAGTTTCTATTTGGAATTTTGATAGAGCGTTTTGATTCGCACTTGGAACAAGGACAAGTAGATCCAACAAAATGCGTAGTTGATAATAGTGTTGAAGTGAAAATCCAACAAAATCAATGAAATTATTACGACAATTACAGACATTTTTTTACCATCTGGTTATGAGTTACACATTTATTACTGCTGATGAAAATTATTCTCCAATAAATTTTTGAACTACTGTTTCTGTATGTTTTTGTAATCACAATGGAGCGCATTTACACTACAGTAAACATGGCTATCGATTTTTCGGGTTTCTAAAAAAGCGCGTATCATCTGCGCTCGCCTACCAACGGTCATTGATACGCCACACTCACAGACCATTAGTCGTCACATTGCAACCTGCTCTGAATCGAATTACAATGAGTGTTCAAAACGTAAGTAGTTATTTCACCGTGAGGAAATGTTAACGACTTTAACTTTTCAGAATATTGAAGAGACTAACGAGTGCTCGATTTGTTACGAAGATGTTCGCAAAAAGGTAAACTCCGAAAAAAAAAACAAATAGGTGCTAAGTTATTGCTTCAGGGTGAATTCTTTACAATAATGGAGTGTTGTAACCACATCCACTGTTATAGATGTTTTGACCAATGGAAAATTCAACAATCATCTCATAACCGACTTGCTAGTTGCACTTACTGCAGAAGAACGCCCAATAGGTTTGCGGCATCTTTAACTTCCATGAAATCGTGTACTCCCAAACAGCGAGCAGGTTTTTTGGAACTTTCACTGAATCGGCCAGAATAATCAGATGAGTGGATGCAAAGAGTTGTAAGTTAGTTCTCAATGGAAGTTTGGGATAGTAAAAATTTTAGATAACAAACGGAATGCAGCCAGAACTTTGCACATTCAATTGTGGATTTGTGGAAACGATGGAAGATGGTAGTCTAATGTGCCCACATGGATTGTATGATAAGGAGAAATATGAGGAAGAACAAAGAACATATGCAGAACAAACAGTTGCAGAGCTTATACATAGAAATGAAATCGAGCGACAACGACTGACTCAAGTGAAAAAACGTTTGTTTACAAATATTCTCCTACTAACTGGGTATGGCTTACTTGCTTATTACCGCTGGATAAGATAATTTCCTAATAAAGTATTTAATTTTTATAACCCTATCCATGCAACCATTATTACGACAGCTACATACATTCCTGAACTAACTTTTTCATGAATTGCTCATTTATCAGTATTTTATGTTTTTCTCTGAAATCACAGTTACATGCAAACAGATCCAGTGGAATTCGTGATAAATGATACTGATGATGAAAAACAATCTCTCACATTTTGGCAATTTGTATTACTAACTTTACTACTGATTGCTTACATGCTGTTGTTTTCTGCTGGGAGAACTAAAAATGAGCGTTCTACCTGATTCGGCATTTCATTTACAAATTCTCAGAAAATTTTCGATTTTCTTTAGAGAACACAAAATGAAAACCTTATTTTGTTCGAAACACTTTCCGTTTTTTGTTTTTCCTTATTTAAAACTTACAAGAACATTGAAGAAAAACAAACTTTATTGGAAAAAAATTTGAAGGAAGAAAACAGGAGAAATTAATAAACCGGTAAATTAATATGATAGAAGTTTGGCGGAGGTGCACCAACATCAATTGGTGGCTAGAATTAAAGTGATAAAAAATGATGCATCACTATGAAATGGTGACTCAACCCCAAATTGGTTCGAAAAGTTCGTCCAAAGTTTTCCGCAATGCGATAATATCAATGGATGGCTGATGGTTGGCGACGTCTGGTGTGGTGGAAGATGGTTCTGACTCAGTGTGCACTTCTTGGTCCACATTTTTCCTATTTTCTTCTTCATATCTCTTCTCATCATAGAATCCATGTGGGCACATTAGACTACCATCAGGCATCACTTCAGCACATCCACAATTGAATTGACATTTTTCAACTTTCATTCCATTGTTCTTCTGAAATTTCACAATACTTCAAATATTTTCATAGAAAAAACTAACTAACCATTTTTTCTGCCCACTTTACCACTTTTGGTGCGTTTTCCTTTGTAAATTGGATAATTCTCTCTTTTCTGTCGGTTCCGTGTGGAATAGCAATCAACGAAGCGAATAAAACTCTCATTCTTTGTCTACAACATGGACAAGTTCGGGAGAGATGTTGAGATTCCCGATGATTTTTCCATTGGCAAATACATTCCCAACAGTGAATATGACCGCAGCAGTCAAGGACTCCGAAGAAATCATCCTGAAATAATAAACTTTAGTTAAGTACTAAGAAAAAACAAATTACCGTCTTCTTAACATCTTCGAAGCAGATTCCGCATCGGTTTTCGACTTCTTCAGGCGTTTGTGGAACGTTTTGAGCACTCATCGTGGATTGATACGCAAATTGAAATGAGACGACTGTAGGTAGGCGATTCAGGATGTGTGTATACGATACAAATGAGTGATGGTGAGCACATTGTGATGCGCACGCGAAGGGGCGTTATTGACCTCTGATACGCGCGCAGTCAAAGCGCGCCTATTTCGGAAAAAAAGTCGATAATGATCTTCCCCATCGGATGGGTCCTTATTAGATTTAAAGAGATGATAAAATGTCGAGCAGATGCCTGAGTTCTATGGATGTTTTTTGAAAACACAACATGTAGATCTAATATTTTTTGAAGCACTTCCCAATTTCCCTTTTTCAAAACTTTCAAGAACAGTGAAAAAACAAATTTTATTAATAAAAAATCTGAAGGAAGAAAACAGGAGGGATTAATGAACCGGTAAATCAATATGATAGAAGTTTTGCGGAGGTGCACCAACATCAATTGGTGACTAAAATTAGAGTGATGAAAAATGGTGCATCACTATGAAATGGTGACTCAACCCCAAATTGGTTCAAAAAGTTCATCCAAAGTTTTCCGCAATGCGATCATATCAATGGGTGACTGATGGTTGGCGACAATTGATGTGGTGAAGAATGGTGCATCACCCAGTACTGACTCAGTTTGCGCTTCTTGTTCCACAAGTTTCCACTGCTCTTCTTCATATCTCTTTTCATCATACAATCCATGTGGGCACATCAGACTACCATCGGGCATTACCTCAGCACATCCACAATTGAATGGACAATTTTCAACTTTCATTCCATTGTTTTGCTGAAAATTCGTAATAATCCAAATATTTCCTGAGAAAAAAACAAACTAACCATTTTTTCTGCCCACTTCTTCACTTTTGTTGCATTTTCCTTTGTAAATTGTATGATTCTCTCTTTTCTGTCGGTTCCGTGTGGAATAGCAATGAACGAAGCGAATAAAACTCTCATTCTTTGTCTACAACATGGACAAGTTCGGGGGAGATGTTGAGATTCCCGATGATTTTTCCAATGGCAAATACATTCCCAACAGTGAATATGACCGCAGCAGTCGAGGACTCCGAAGAAATCACCCTGAAAAAACAATAAACGTTATTTTTGTAACAGGAAAAAACAAATTACCGTCTTCTTAACATCTTCAAAGCAGATTCCGCATCGGTTTTCGACTTCTTCAGGCATCTGTGGAACGTTTTGAGCACTCATCGTAGGTTGGTACGCAAATTGAAATGAGACGACTGTAGGTAGGCGATTCAGGATGTGTGTATACGATACGAATGACTGATGGTGCACACAATGTGATGCGCGCGATAAGGGGTGAGAATGACCTTTGATACGCGCGCAGATAAAGCGCGCCTATTTCGGAAAAGGTAAAAAATCGATAATCACAATATCTATAAGGTTATCCTGCAGAAAATATGACTATTGTTTTTTATGGTGTTCCGAAATAGGCGCGTATGACCTACGCGGACCTATAGAACAGCCATTCATACTCCACACACACAGTCACCTCATTGCAATCTGCATATTCTGGATCGATCAACGATGAGTGTTCGAAATGTAAGTTTTTTCGCAGACAAACTTCAATAATTTAAACTATTCAGAAAAAAGAGGCGAACGAATGCACAATTTGTTACGAGGATGTTCGGACGAAGGTAAATTTGAAAAAAACCCATAGATGCGAAAGAATTGTTTCAGAGTGACTTCTACGCAATATTGGATTGTTGTGACCACGTCCACTGTTATGGATGTATGTTGAGATGGGAATTTCAACAAATTGCTTCAAGCTTACCTGCTAGTTGCACATACTGCAGAAGAATGCCCAAACAGATTGTGGCATCATTCATTCCCATGAAATTTTGTGAATTTGGAGTCAAGGCCAAATTTATGAGATTCGCCAGAGAGCGGAAGACAGAACAAGAGCAATGGATGTGGGAAACGGTTAGTCACGTTTAAAAAAACGTTTTATAATGAAAATTTCAGATGTTGAGTGGAATGAGACCAAAATTGTGTCCATTCAATTGTGGATTTGCGATATTGACGGATAATGGTAGTGTGATGTGCCCACATGGATATTCTGATGAGATGAGATATTTGAAAGAACAATTGATAAACTTGGCTAACGCAGTAATAGGCTTGACAACACAACTTCTGGTATTGACTGGTGTTGGGTTGATGTTTTTCTATGTTGATGCAGATTACTTTTCAATAAATTTTTCTTGAATGTTTCGGTGTATTTATTGTATTGTAATGACAATATTCGAAAACCTCGACTAATCTGGTTTTCGAAGAAAAAAATGTCAATAGTCGCTGTCTAGATTTTCGACATAGCGTATCTACAATCTTTTGGTAAACATGACAATTAGTGGATTGAGCCTACACCATCGGCCAAGATTATAAACATTTTTTAATTTTTGAGCTAAAATTGTCTGAAAGTGCCCTAATCTGCTATACAGATCCTAAGGTCCTATGAAATTTTTTCGCATAACTTAGCATCTACGGTTTTCAACCTACTTTTTATTTCTATGATCATAGATCTTCAAATTATATGAATTTCTTTGGTTATGTTCTTTGTATCATTTACACTTTGCACAGTGCATAGTTCTATGATCCTAAGTTGTAAGGTTCTATGCATAGACTTCTATAGATTGCAAAAAAAAACATCCATAGAACTCAGGCTTCGATTCTCATATCGGAGCTTACGTCATCCTATAGGTAATAGGATTATCGATTATTTTTTCGTTTTTCGAAAAAGGCGCGTATCAAAGGTCATTTATACTCCGTATCGCGCACATCACCATCGTTCGCATCATTAGTCATTCACCCTCCACACACCCACAATGAGTCGTCTGTCTACAGTCGCCTCAATTGAACTTTTCTATCAATCCACGAGGAGTGCTCAAAACGTTCCACCAATGCCTGAAGAAGTCGAAAACCGATGCATAATTTGCAAAGATACTCGGAACAAGGTAATTTCTTACAAGCTTTATTCATTTGATTATATTCTTTCAGGGTGACTTCTACGGATTAATCGATTGTTGTGAGCATGTTCACTGTTATGAATGTGTTCTCCAATGGGGAAATCTATGTTCCAATTTAAATAAGCCCCAAACTTGCCCGACTTGTAAGCAGAGCTTTTCGCTGTTAATGGGATCATTTATCATTATGTCACCTGATAGAAAAGAGGCATTCAAAACGTTTTCGTCAGAAAATCAGGTTAAAACGTTTGAGTGGGCAGATAGGATGGTTAGTTGTTTTGGATTGAGATTTTGGATGGAATTGTGAAATTTCAGGGACAGAACGATATGAAGCTGGAATATTGCACATTTAACTGCGGATTTGCTGAGGTTCTGTCAGATGGTACTCTGATGTGCCCTCATGGGTTATATGATAAGAAAAGATATGAGAAGGAACAAAAGAAATATACGGATCAAGAAGTGCAAACTGATCCAGTAGAGTGTTGTAGTAACGCACCATTTTTAATGGATCCAATTGTCAATACTAATTTACCACCAACTCACAATCGCCTACCAACAGTCGTCACAAAATCTACGTCTCAATCAACAAATCATCAGATGTCGGAAGAAGTCGAAAATCAATGCATGATATGCTTTGAAGATGTTAAGAAGACGGTAATATTTTTAATTACTTCAAATAATCACATTTGTTGTTTCAGGGTGACTTTTTCGGACTTCTCGACTGCTGCGGTCATGTTCACTGCTGGACATGTATTCGTCAATGGAAAAACCACCAGCGATCTCAGAAAATCTACCCATTTTGCCCATGTTGTAGAGCAAGAATGAGAATGATATGCGCATCGTTAATTGTTATTCCACATGATAACTCGGACAAAAAAGAAAGGTTCAAACAATTTTCACAAGAAAATTTACAAGAAGTGAGGGACTGGGCAGCAAGAATGGTTAGTTGGGTTTCTATACAACAATTTTGAGTATCACAAAATTTCAGAAGCAAAATGGAATGCGAGTTGAAAAATGTGAGTTCAATTGTGGATTTGCGGAAGTCATGTCTGATGGCAGTCTAATGTGCCCACATGGATACTACGATCAGGATCAAGAAGTGCAAACAGAGCCCATGCAGTGTTGTAGTATTGCATCACTTTTCACCACACTAACTATCACTAACCATCTCACCCATTGATATTGGCGCAACGCCTCCATATCTACCAAAGTTCTACGTTTCATCCATCCAGCCATTTGACTCTACAAATTTCGAAGCTTCATTTCATAACAATCCTTTTTTTCACTACACCAATCGTTAACATTGGTGCACTTTCTAAATCTCCACCAAATTTCTACCATGTCGATCCACCAACTCGTTAAAACACCTTTTTCCTAATATTTCTATCAATAAACTTTGTTTCGTCGAGATTTCAATGTGTTTTTAAAATCTACTATTATGAACACTTTTATTAAAAAATCTAACTACAAGGCAATGAAGAACCATCTATCGAATTCTAATAGAGAACGCTTACGTCATCCCACAAGGAAGATGATTATCGATTTTTTTTATGTTTTGAATTAAGCGCGTATCACAGGTTATTTACGCCCCTTGTCGCGCGCATTGCGCTGTTGGCATCATCAGTCATTCGTATCCCACATACACATTTTGATTCGCTTACCAACAGTTGTCTCATTCCAATTTGCGTATCAATCCGCGATAAGTGCTCGAAACGTTCCACAGATGTTTGAAGTAGTTGCAAACCAATGCATAATTTGCAAACAAGATACTCGGAACAAGGTAATTTTTCACACGCTTTATTCACTTACATTTAAACATAATGTTTCAGGGTGACTTCTACGGATTAATCGATTGTTGTGACCATGTTCACTGTTATGAATGTATTCTCCTATGGGGAAATCTATGTGAAAACTCAAAGGATCCTCGAACTTGCCCGGTTTGTAACCAGAGCTTTTCGCTGTTGTTGGGATCATTTATTATTATGTCACCTGATAGGAAAGCGAGGTTCAGAGCATTTTCAGCGAAAAATCAGTTGAAAACGTTCGAGTGGGCAGACAGGATGGTTAGTTGTTTTTGATTGGGATTTTGAAGGAAATCGTGAAATTTCAGGAGCAGAACGATATGAAGCTAGAGTATTGCACCTTCAATTGCGGATTTGCTGAAGTTACGTCAAATGGTGGTTTGATGTGCCCTCATGGGTTGTATTATGAAAGAATATATGAGAAGGAACAAATGAAATATACGGATCAAGAAGTGCAAACTGATCCAGTAGAGTGCTGTAGTATTGGACCAATTTTCATCACTCCAAGTGTCAATACTACTTCCCCACCAACACACATTCCGAGTTGTCTACCAACAGTCGTAACAAAATCTACGTCTCAATTCACGATGGGCGTCCAAACCGTAGGTGTTTTACCGTAAAAAATTCTCAAAGCATTGAATTTTCTGCAGATATAAATATTATTTGTGTATTGTTATTTATCAAACTCAGCGAAACCCCCCAAATCACCTCATATTCGTGAAACTTTCCTATTTTTTGCGATGCAAGCGCAACCATGACCTAGAAAAGTCACTTTTGTACTCCTCTCGGAAATGCACTTAAGGCCACGGCTATCTAGACGTTAGTCGTTTTGTCCGGAACGCACAACTTGAAAATTTTTTTGCTTAAATTGACTAGATTCAGCATAAAATAAACCCTAGATACCATAAAAACCCCTAAAACGTCTATCCGGCTTTAATTTCTGTTTTTTTCAGATGTCGGAAGAAGTCGAAAACCAATGCATGATATGCTTCGAAAACGTTAAGAAGAGGGTAATATTTAAAAACAAACTTTATTAATAAAATTTATTGTTTCAGGGCGACTTTTTTAGACTCCTTAATTGCTGCGATCATATTTACTGTTGTAAATGTATTTTTGAATGGATGCGTAGACAATCGTCTCAGAATATCCGTCCAACTTGTCCATGTTGTAGAAGGAATATTGGACCGACAACAAGATCGTTGATAGTTTTTCCACAAGCTGAAACGGTCAGAAAAGAAAAGTTCATGCAATTTACACGGGAAAATATTTCAAAAGTGTGGGAGTGGGCAGCAAGAATGGTTAGTTGGTTTTCTATGGAACTATTTTGAGTATCACAAAATTTCAGAAGCAAAATGGAATGCAAATTGAAAAATGCGAGTTTCGTTGTGGATTTGCTGCAGTTCAAAAGGATGGCAGTCTGATGTGCCCACACGGATACTACGATACGGACCAAGAAGTGCAAACAGAGCCCTTGCAGTGTTGTAGTGTTGCACTACTTTTCACCACACTAACTGTCACTAACCATCTCACCCATTGATATTGGCCCAATGCCTTCATCTCTAACAAAGTGCTACTTCCTTTTCACTACACCAATCGTTAACATTAATGCACTTCCTAAATCTCCGCCAACTTTCTACCATGTCGATCCACCAGTTCATTAAGACACCTTTTTCCTAATATTTCTATCAATAAACTTTGTTCTGTCAAGATTTCAATGTGATTTTAAAATTTACTATTATGAACACTTCCATTAGAAAATCTATCTATAATGAAGAACCATCAATCGAATTTTAATAGAGCGCATTTTCGTCATCCCACAAAGAAGATGATTATCGATTTTTTCCTGTTTTGAATTAGGCGCGTATCACCGGTTATTTATGCCCCTTGTCGCGCGCATTGTGCTGTTCAGTCATTCCTATCCGACACACACATTCTGAGTCTCCTACTTACAGTCGTCTTATTTTAATTTGCGTATCAATCTACGATGAGTGCTCAAAACGTTCCCCAAATGCCTGAAGAAGTCGAAAACCGATGCGGAATATGCTTCGAAGATGTTAAGAAGACGGTAACTTTTTTTTCATATTACAAAATGAAGTTTATCGTTTCAGGGCGACTTCTTCGGATTACTCGACTGCTGCGGCCATATTCACTGTTGGGAATGTATTCGTCAATGGAAACATCAACAGGAATCTCAGAAAATTCGCCCATCTTGTCCATGTTGTAGAAAGAAGATGGGACTTCTATTCGCATCGTTGATTGTTATTTCACACGATGAAACGGACAGAAAAGAGAGTTTTGTACAATTTACAGATGAAAATACACCAAAAGTGAGGGAGTGGGCAGCAAGAATGGTTAGTTGCTTTTTCAACGAATTTATTTGATTTATTGTGAAATTACAGCAGAGCAATGGAATGAAAGTTGAAAAATGCGAGTTCAATTGTGGATTCGCTGAAGTAATGCTCGATGGAAGTTTGATGTGCCCACATGGATATTATGATGAGAAGATATATGAAGAAGAAAATAGAACGTATGTGGATCAAGGATTGCAATTTGAACCACTACCATTCTTCGTCACACCAATTGTTGCCAACAGTCCGCTACTCATTGATATTAGAGCTTTGCCAACATCTCCACCAAATTTTTACTTCGTCGACCCACCAATGCAGCCAACTGCAGAATTTGGCTTTGAGACACCATTCGATAGTAGTGCACCATTATTCATCACACCAGTTGTAGCCATTCAACAGCCACCAATAGATGTTGGTGCACTCCCTCTATCTCCACCGAAATTCTATTATGTCAACCCACCAATTCATTAATCCTTTCTTGTTTCTTTCTTCAGATTTTTTATTAATGAAGTTTGATGTCTTAATATTTTCATCAATTCATTTCAAAAATAATTGAAAACTAACTTTGGATTTTTATTTAATATCTACAAAAAATAGACTTCTGTCGAGGTAGAGCACTTTTTGATAAAATATCGGTCAAAAATGTGTCATTTTCGGACTTTGAGCCCAAGTTTGCCAAAAATGCACTTTTCAAGCTGCTCATCAATCAACTTTTTTTCAACTTTCATACCGTTTTGCATTCAAATACTTTTTTCCGAGCAAAACTACACAACTTGAGTTTTATAGATTCTAATGAAAAAAATGGCGGAATAGACGTTCTACCTGAGTTAAATGTGCTTTTGAAACAAATTTAAGAAAGAAAACGTTGAACATGAATAAATATGAAAACAATCAAGATTTTTTGTTTGGCGCTCAGAAAAGTATTCGAATAAAAGTCGATATGTGATTTTGAAATGGCTAGATTCCCTTCTCGGAGATCTGATAAGATACCACTTTATGAGCATTTATGAGCTTAATTGTGTCAATAATGGCAGTTGACCTCTTGGGCAGTTGGCAAGTGACCCTTTTATCCGATGTAGCACCAGCACTATCTAGCACCATCAGTCATTCACTATACCACAGCCGTTGTTTCTAATCTTCGTACCGATCCACGATGAGTGCTCACCACGTAAGTATTTCTCTCTAATCGTCTTATATTCCTGTTATTTCAGATGTCTCAAAAAGTTGCCAATGAATGCTCAATTTGCTACGATGATGCTCGGAAAAAGGTAATCTCCTTTTTGTTTTTTTTTACCTTTACTTTATTTTTCATTTTCAGGGTGACTTATACGGTATTATCGATGGTTGTGATCATATCTTCTGTTACAAATGTATTCATCAATGGGGAAGTCAGTTTGACTATGTACAAGGGCTACCAACTTGTCCATTTTGTAGAAGTAGCTTTTCGCTGTTATTAGGATCATTTATCATAATGTCCCTTGATAGAAAAGAGCTGTTCAGGACATTTTCGGTAGAAAATCAAGTGAAAGTGATAGAGTGGGCAAATAAGATGGTTAGTTGATTTTTCAGGAAACGTACGTTTAAGTCAAAAGAATTTTAGGACCGGACCGGTGTGACGCTCGAATATTGCACTTTCAATTGTGGATTTGCTGAAGTTATGCCTAATGGTAGTCTGATGTGTCCACATGGATTGTATGATAAGAAGAGATATGAACAAGAAAATAGGACGTGTGTGAACCAGGAAGTGCCAACCGATCCAGTACAGTTTTGTAGTGCACCATTCTTCACCACACCTATTGTCGCCAACCATCAGCCACCAATTGATATTGACGCGTTGCCTACATCTCCACCAACGTTTTACTTTGTCGACCCACCAACTTTGCCAAGAGACCCCGAAATTGAACCTGCAAGCTTTGAAACACCAATCCATGGAGAAGTGCAAGCAGATTCAAAGGAAGAAATACCTGATGATCCGTTTCATACTGACCTGAACCAGTCTCCTAACACATCTCCTATTCCTACCTCCAACATGATGAATTATTCAACGACATCCGCTTCTTCAATTTTTCCCTCCTCTACTGTATTATCCGTTTATAATTTACCTGATACCCCTCCACCTTCCCCTTGTTTTTACCCCAACCATTTTCACCAATAATTTTGCACCCAAAATAAAAAGGTTTTGAAATTTTCATGAAAGCATTACACTACAATCCAATTTGTCGAGAATCGCAAATACGGCTTATGTTAAAGAGTTTGAGTTCGAGTAACTATGCCTCATGAAATCCCCAGCGTTGTACTGGTCATTCAAATCAGCAGGACGGCAGATGCGCTTGCAATCGATCTACATTGAACGTTTTTTTACTTACCGTGGCCGGTAAAAACAGTCGAGTATACGAGATTTAGTGTTAGAGTAAGGAAATATAAGAGATTTAGAGTGTAGGAGTAAGGATACGGTAAGTTAAAAAAACGTTTTTTAGCGATTGGTCGTCCTGTGAAAATGTAAGCGCTGGGATGTCGTGTGCCTTTTTCGCAACTAGCCTTTCCGCAACTCACATACCGTTTGTAGCGTCTCCTCCACGACGCACAGTTGCGAAAAGGTTGATTTCGAACAAGCGGGTTGCAAACCGGCACGGAGCCCCATTTAAAAAAAAATATCACACCTCTCTCTATCTAGATCTATGCATAGATCTACAGATGTACAGATCTTGCATCTGCTCACGTCGTTTAATCTCATTCAACACATTTACAGTCACTAGGACCATCTGCCCATTTTTGTGCTCAACAGGACCTTACGTAGCCCCATTCTTGCATAGCCCGCAGCTATTCTTTATTGATTCACTATGAGTGCCCAAACCGTAAGAAATTTTTTTCTTCGCAGATTCAATATCAGGACCCTTTTTCAGAATGTTGAAGAAATCTCATACGACTGCTCGATATGCCATGAGGATGTTAGAACGACGGTATTAGTTTTATAACACTTCAAAACTGTATCTACTGTTTCAGGGTCACTTCTTCGGAATACTCGATTGCTGTGACCATATTCACTGTTTTCAATGCATTGCTCGATGGAACGAGTATCAGAATAATGAGCAACTCACACCTTGTTGCTCATACTGTAGAAGGGAAAATTTGTATGTTGTACCATCGTTCGTCCCGATGAAGCCGTGCAACCAAGAGAGGAAACTTGAGTTTATCAACCTTACCAAAAAGAATATAGTTGCAATAAATGAGTATAACAAGAAGATAGTAAGTCGATTTATCGTATTGGAAAATATTCAACAAAAACAAATTTTCAGACACAAAATGTCATTTCACCGCAATATTGCCTATTTGATTGTGGATTTGCTGAAGTATGCGCAACTGGGAAGCTTTGGTGTCCTCATGGAATGTATCATCAGGAAAAATATGAAGAAGAGCAGAAAATCAGGCAAGCTCAAAAACTTGGTGTATCGGATGAAGAACAAGTATTCCAAGACGCTACGAAAAAAACAAGTGATGTAGAATCTGTTCGTTGTGATGCATTGAATGAAAAAATAATTTTGCGTACAGAAGAATTAATTTAAATTTGAGATGTTCCAACTGTCCGTCTTGCTGCAATAAAATTTTATAAACAATCTTTTTTCAGTTTTCTTTTTTTTATGAATACTTCAGCCTTGCATTAGACTTTGTTACTTTTTTTCAATTTTCCATGTTGTAGCAATATATCACAACAAAGTATTATATTTCCACCGGACAATCTTCATATCTTAGATTGTCACTGCACGAGCTCATAAATCCACAGTGAGGTATTCCACAGTAGTTCTAGAATTGTGATCAATGCATTCGCAGTATCGGAGCCCACCTGCTCACCTGCTCATATCTGTGTTGCGTCTTTCTCATTTGACCATTCTTTCTTATTCATCCTTGCGTAGCCCACATATCGATTTTAACTATGAGTATCCAAACCGTAAGTCGTTCTTGAAGTTAGCTAGTTATTACAATTTGAAACTATTCCAGAACGTTGAAGAAATCACATACGAGTGCTCCATTTGCTACGAGGATGTCTGGAAAACGGTAAACTTATTAATAAGTACTTCATCACTATTAAATGTGTTCAGGGCAATCACTTTAGCATTCTCGATTGTTGCGACCATGTGCATTGTAGTCCATGTTTTTGGAAATGGTTTAGTCAGATGAGAGACAGAAATCTTATTGCTAAATGCACATATTGCCAAAGGAAAGTCAAGTGCTTTGTGCAATCTTTTGTTCCAATGAAGCGGTGCAATCAAGAACGAAAAAAGTTGTTCATCGAGTTTTCGTTAACTAACAAAACAACCTTAAACAAGCTTTGTTTTGATAAAATAGTAAGTCGTTCAAAATCAGTTTTTTCAGCTATAATATTTTTTCAGATTCGGAAAAGAACTCACTGTGCATTCAATTGTGGGTATGCAGAAGAATGCCCGAATGGTGATCTGATGTGCCCACACGGATATTACGATAAGCAGAAGTATAAGAAAGAGCAAAGAAATGTAGAAGTCATTGATGAAGAACAACAAAAAATTGTTGAGCCTGCTAATTCTTCTATGACAGAAAAAATGTGTCACATTTTCACTGTGCTTCCATGTTTCTCTTCTTTGTTTTTAATTTGGTTTTTGCAACAATGGAGATAATAAAGTCGCTTTTTTCACATTTTGTACACGTTTTAGGCCTGTCTAGCCAAAAATAAATGAGATTACACAATTTTGTGTGCCAACAGTATCAGTTATCATTTACTGTAACCAACAGAAGATTCGTTGGTGAAAAACTATTCGTTGTAAATCTTGCATCTAGGATCTTTCCAGGCCGAAGAAACATGCAAAAATAGAAAGTCAAACAAGCATGTCAAACTATGTTTTTGGTTTTGTGGTGTTTTGCAGACAATTAAGGTGACTATCGATTTACAAGTGCTCACGGGGCTCTCTGCAATAAAAAAACGTCATGTTTTGAATTTACGATTTACAAGGGCTCGCAAGCACCGTAGCCACCTGTCCATTCATTTTTACATTGAACCAACCTCATTAGAGCATTCTGTCATACATATTTATCCGTGCCTAACATGCACGGTCTACATCAGACTAATATGAGTATTCAAAACGTAAGTAGTATCAATTTATCATTATAATCCGTAGTTGCCGTCGAAAATGTAAAAGTACAGAGAAAACACTTCTTTGCCCGTGATGTCGCTCATCCTTCGCGAACTCTATGCCATTTTCCATGTTTTTTCTTGGTTTTCACCCGAAAAATATATTTTTTTAAACTTTATTCCAAACTCGACCTATAAAACTCGAACTTTACTGTTCACTCATGTTGCTACATGGCCTATAAACTCAAAAGTTTTGACATGACTGAACAGAATGATGAATACATTATCTGAAAATATTTTAGAAAACTGACGAAATCATCACGCACGAATGCTGCATCTGCTATGAAGATGTTCGGAAGAAGGTTTCTTCAGAAAAAAAAGCTTTACATCGAAAAATAAGTTGCAGAGAGTCTTTTTCGGGATTTTCGATTGCTGCGACCATGTGCACTGTGTAGAATGCGCTTTAGCATGGTGTCAACAATCTTTGGACGACGGAAATCATCCTACCTGCGCATACTGCCGGCGGCAAGTCGACTATCTAGCTGCATCAGTCATTCCAATGAAATCTTGTAGTCAAGAGAGAAAGAACGCGTTTTTTGAGTTTGTGAGACGCGAGCGGGACAAAATTGACGAATTATTCGATCGGATGGTAAGTCGACCGAATTTTTCATTTTTATGAGCATTTTCACAGGTTCATAATGATATGCAACTTGAGTATTGTCCATTCGCATGTGGGTTTGAAGAAGTTATGGAAGATGGTAGTCTGATGTGCCCACATGGTTACTATGATAAAGATAGAAATGAAGAAGTATGGACGGAGGTGTTTGATGATTACATGCTTGAAGATATGCATGCCGAGAAAGAAGATACACCCACACCGCCAGCGTCGCCACCGTTTGAAGAAGAGGAAAGTTTAGATTTAGATCGAAAAGTTTGAGGTGGCATAATCATGTGTGAATTTCTTTTAATTGAATAGATATGCTTTTTTCGTTATTGTCACAATAAAAATTCAATACTACTATTCACTCAAAAGATGCAAGTTCGCTCTACTCTACTTGAATTAAAAACTCTCTTGCTTGTGCCGGCAAAGCGGTTCCTCAAGTTGGCCCATTTGATAAAATTGCTGCTCGCAGGTGCTCGAAACCTCTCATTTTAGCACATTAACATTTACCCCTGAGTCATGACGTGACATTCTAATAGTCATACCGTCACCAGCTGATCATTTTCGTATTAGACCTCTTTCATCAGATCTCTTTCATATTCATTCATACGTAACCAGTACAGTCTCCATCAATCCACAATGAACGTCGAAGACGTAAGTTTTTCCGCAGTGGCGAATTTTTACAATCTGAAACTGTTCCAGGTTGTTGAACAAGCCACTTACGATTGCTCGATTTGCTACGAAGATGTTAAAACTTCTGTGAGTTTACTTAACAAAACTTCAATTATTAGGTGTTTGCAGGGCGAATATTTCGGAATTCTCAATTGTTGTGATCACATTCACTGTTATTCGTGTATCAACAAATGGTTTGATCAACCAACTGCTGACCTTAAATGCACAAACTGTCGGAAAAAGAACAAACGCCGTTGCATCATCCCATCATTCGTTCCAATGAATCCCTGCAGTCCGGAACGTAAAAAGTCGTTTATGACATTTACAAAGAACAATGTGAAAGAAATAAACAAATTGTTGGCGCGAATGGTAAATCGATTGTACTTTTCCGGTCGGTAGAACTATTTTCAGGATCAGAACGATTTAGTGCCCGAATATTGTCCGTTCAAGTGTGGATTCGCAAAATTTTGCCCGGATGGGAGTTTGATGTGTCCACATGGATTGTATAAAAGGGAACAATATGAAGAAGATGAAAGGGTTCAGAATCTTTTGAAAAATTTGGAAGAGGATCAGAAAAAAAGATTTTTCTAACTTACGACGAATGTTGTGACCGTTGTCTTTTTGGCGATGACATTTGTCCTCATCTTTTGCCTGGTGGTTTTCCCATTTTTACTTGGAACTGTTTATCGCATTTGTCCGGCCTAATTATTAAAGTACTTAGTACATTTTTCTTCTGCAATTTTTATTCTTTCCTTTATTCTCTCGTTTCTCTCATTTACCTCCATTCCCTTCAATACAGTGCTCCATTCATCTCTTATAATTTTTTAAAAACTATTTTCAATAAAAGGTTGAACTTTCTTTATTTTGAATGGGTTTACTTGCCAATAACTCATCAATGCTTTGTATCTCGTCGTCACGCACACCAATCTACCGTATGCTAGACTTCCATACGCTAGACCTCCCAAAGACGTTATGCGCCTCTCGCATTCTTCGCAGATCTTCCTCACAACCACAGTACATCGTCTTGCCTCGCGACCCGCACAATCTTCTTAGATCGACATCTCCACCTGTTCTATTCACAACGCTTGTAAATACGTGGTCCTAGCACATTATCCATCGCCACCTGCTCACTTTCGTATTACGTCCATCGCAGCATATCATTCTCCCATATTCATTCCTACGTAACCCGCATATTCTCCATCGATCTACTATGAATGTTCAAGACGTAAGTTCTTCCGCACCATTAGTTCTTTACAGCTCAAATCTATTCCAGGTCGTCGATCAAGACTCAAACAATTGCTTGATATGCTACGAAAATGTTAAAACATCTGTAAGTTCCCTTTACGACACTCTAATTACGAGTTTTATGTTTAGGGTAACTTTTTCGGAATCATCGATTGTTGCGACCACATCTACTGTTTTCCATGTATTACTGAATGGATCAAACTTTCAAGGCGTAACTTGACTGATGACACTTGTACATACTGCCGAAAAAAGATCGGATCCAGATTAGGTGGAACAATCGTTAAATCACTCATCCCAATAAAATCGTGCAGTAAGAAACGCAAAAATGCGTTTCTTAACTTTTCCGAAAAAAATCATAAAGAAATAAGAAACTGGTTCAACCAAATGGTAAGTCGATAATAGTTTTTCAGTCAAGAAATGCATTTTCAGTCTCGGAACGGTATGGTGCTTGAGTATTGTCCGTTTGAGTGTGGATTCGCTGAAATTTGCCCTGATGGAAGTATAATGTGTCCTCATGGACTGTATAAACAAGAGAAGTTTAAAAAGGATCAACTATGGGGTGAATACCGGTTTGATATTGCCTACTACAGAAATGTTATTAACAATGTCGTTAATTTCATCTTCAGTTGTATTGTCTTCATTTCCTTTGTCTTCATTTGTTTACTGCTGGGTACTCCATCTCTAATTGGTTTACCATTTTTTGCGACCGTGATTTATTTCATCTTCCTTTCTATCGTCTGTACTTCTTTTGGCTTCATTTCTTTTCTGCTGTTCATCCCATTCATTCCATTTCTTCTTGGTATAACATTTTTTGCGACTGTGTCTTATTTTATCTATCGTCGCGTATCCTCGCGTTTTCTTCGATTTTAATGTCGCGACATCTATTCAAGCTGTTTGTATTTTATAATCCGTTTTCTAGCTATGAATTTTTTTAGAAACTTTCAAATTTAGAATTAATTTGATGTAACGGAGAAATCAAAGAAATTACTGCTTTTGATGCTGTGCGTATCAAAAGAACGGAATACACGGCAAAGCTCCATTCTTTTCTGGGCTTTCCTCGTCCAGTGTTGAAACACCGTTCTCTGCTCTTCTAGCTGTAAACTTTCTTTACTTTTTCAATTACTTTTTCTTTCTTCTTTTCTTTTATTTCCCTTTTTCTTCATTCCATTTCCATTCCTCAAACTGTTTTTTGTGTTTTCAATAAAACTTTGAACTTTTTCCATTTTTAATGGGTTTACTTGCCAATAACGCACTGATGCCACAGTTAGATCTCGTCGCGACACACACCAGCACGACACCCTTAGCCTTGCATAGCCCATTCAAAAGAGCAGGACGAAAAACGTGAATGCGATTGCGCTACATTGAGAAAAAACGTTATTTTATCGATTGGTCGTCTTGCGAAAATGCCAGCAGCGGGATATCGTGATCAGTCTACTGTACACCGCCTCGCCTCGCCTCGCGACCCACATAATCTTCGTAGACCCACATCTCTACCTGTTCTATCCACTACATTTGTTAATACGTAACCCTCGCACACTATCCATCGCCACCTGCTCATTGTCGTATTTCGTAAACCTCAGCAGATCATTCGCTCATATCCATCCATAAGTAACCCGCATATTCTCCACAGATCTACTATGAATGTCCAAGGCGTAAGTTTTTCCGCAACGTCAGTTTATAAGAGTTTAAAATTATTTCAGGTTGTTGATCAAGCCACAAACGATTGCTTTATATGTTACGAAGATGTCAAAACAGCTGTAAGTTTGCGTGACAGCGCTCTAATTATGACTTTTATGTTTAGGGTAACTTCTTTGGAATCATCGATTGTTGCGACCACATCCACTGTTATCCATGTATCACTGAATGGATTAAAAGCTCAATAAATAAGGGGACTGCAGGCAAATGCACATACTGCCGAAAAAAAGTCAGACCCAGATTAAATGGAACAGTCGCTAAATCACTTATTCCAATGAAATCGTGCAGTGAAAAGCGCAAAAATGCATTTATGAATTTTTCCGACAAAAATTATAGAGAAGCGGAAAAGTGGTTCGATCAGATGGTAAGTTGAAAGTAGTATTTTAGTCAAGAAATGCATTTACAGACTCAGAACGGTATGGTTCTTGAGTATTGTCCATTCGAATGTGGATTTGGAGAATTATGCCCTGATGGTAGTGTTATGTGTCCCCATGGACTGTATAAACGAGAAAAGTTTGAAGAGGACCAGCTACGGGGTGAACTTCGGTTTGATAATGCCGTCTACAAAAATTATTTCAATAATGTCATTTATTACATATTCGTTTTTATTGTCTTCATTTTTTTCGCCTTCGTTTCCTTTCCGCTGTTGATCCCATTTCTACTTTATATAACATTTTGTATTTCTTATGTCATTTATGTAATCTTTGTTTATACTGTCTGCATTTCTTTTATCTTCATTCCTGTTCTGCTGTTGGCCCCATTTCTACTTGGCATGATATTTTTTTCCACTGCGTCTCTTTTAATCTATCGTCCTGTGCTCTCACGTTTTCGCGTTGTTTTTTCGCGGTATCTTTGATTTGACATGTCCGTAATTTTATTGTACCAACTTATGATAAATATTCAATATTTTTCAAATATTTTTAAAAATTATATCCTTTCAACCTACGACATTGTAATCTTTTTGTCATTCTTTTGGCAATGGCGGTTGCCTTCATTTTTCGCCTAATGTTTTCCCATTTTTACTTGGAACTGTTTACTGCATTTGTCTAACCTAATTATTGAATTTCTTACAAGTTGTTAACACGCTTTTTTCTGCATTTTATTGTTCTTTCCTGTTTTGTCTCGTTTCTCTCATTCTTCTCATTTCAGTGTTCCATTTTTCTGAAAAATAGTCCTTTCTATTTTCAATAAAAATTTTAACTTTCTTTCTTGTGAACCAGTTTACATGCCAAGAATACTTACTGGTCTTTTCAGAGAATCACGCATTTATACTGCATCTGGGTCTTGTAGCAACGCGACAATTTTCACAGATTTACATCTCCCCCTGTCTGATTTATGGATTGATGCGTATTTGATGCACCATCCTAGCACACGATCCATGGGCACCTGTTCATTTTTGTATTTCTTCCACATCAGCAGATCATTCTCTCATATTCATTCATACGTAACCTCTATCAATCCAGTATGAGTGTTCAAAACGTAAGTTTTTTCCGCATCATCAGTTTATAACAGTCTAAAACTATTTCAGGTTGTAGAACAAGTAACACACGAATGCTCGATTTGCTACCAATATGTTAAAACAGCTGTACGTTTACTTCCCGTCGCTCTAATTATGATTTTTCTGTTTAGGGTAACTTCTACGGAATCATTGACTGTTGCGACCACATTCATTGCTTTCCATGCATTACCAAAAAGAAAGCAAATTTCGATTTGGTGGAATCTTTAAATCACTCATTCCAATGAAATCGTGCAGTGAGAAACACAAAAAAGCGTTTATGAATTTTTCCGAGAAAAATTATAGAGAAGCGGAAAAGTGGTTCGATCAGATGGTAAGTTGAAAGTAGTTTTTCAGTCAAGAAATGCATTTTCAGACTCAGCACGGTATGGTGCCCGAGTTTTGCCCATTCGAGTGTGGATTCGCTGAAATATGCCCGGATGACAGTCTAATGTGTCCCCATGGACTGTATGAGCAAGAAAAATTTGAAGAGGATCAACTACGGGGTGAATTTCGGTTTGATGATTTCGCCTATAGAAACGATATTAATGATTGCATGTTTGCCATCTTTATTTCTTTTATCTTCATTTTTTTGTTGTTCTTAACCCTATTTCTACTTGGTATAACCATTTTCGCCAATGTGTCTCATTTCATCTATTGCCGCGTTTTATCGCGATTTCGCTGATTTGGCATGCTTTCAATAAAAAATTTATACTCAAACTCTTGTAGCATTGTTACTGATAAAGTGAGTATTTGCTATAATAACTGTTTTTGTCACCGCTGCACGACTTCAATCTTGCAACGAAATTTTTCGTACCCGATTGATTTATCGATCAACATGTCTTCGATGCGTAATCGTAACAAATTTACAAACACCACCTGCTCATTTTTGCGTTGCGACCATTTCCATCGGATCATTCTCTCATATTCATCCTTGCGTAACCCGTACGATCTTCATCGATCCACTATGTGTGTTCCACCAGTAATTTATTTCTAATTTAACAATTTATCCCAACATAAACTATTTCAGAATATTCAACATGATGAAGTCACCTACAGAAATTATATCAAGAATGTCATCTATTTCATCTTTATGTCCATTGTCTTCATTCCGTTCCTGCTGGTAATCCCATTTGTACTTGCATTTCTAGCTGCATTTACACTTTTCACATTTTTCATTACGATTCCCGCCACTGTGGTTGGCTTCATTTATCACCTCGTGATTTCACAAATTCGTTGATTTGGCTTGTCTTTAATAAAAAATTTATGAATAAATTTTTGAAACACTCTAACTATATCGAACTTTCTCTGACGATCTTGCAAATTCGCAACGATCTCGCATCGATCCGATCAACGATCTTACGACAATCTCGCAATACATATATACACTATTGATTTATCGATCGACATTTAGCAATAGAGCGCGTTTGTTGTACTTTTGAAAATTCGTGTCTTTCAAGTTTTTCATGAGACATGCTGCCCGAGACAGGACCTGCGACTTATCGATTCGTGTTTAATGAGTAATTGTAAAACATTCATGAACACCACCTGCCCATTTGTGCGTTGCGTTCATTTCGACCGAGTCATTCTCTCATATTCATCCTTGCGTACCTCCGCACGCTCTCCATCGATCCGTTATGTGTGTTCCACCCGTAAGTATTTCTTTTGCGATAAGTTATTACAACATTAACTATTCCAGAAAGTTAAACAAACCAAAAACGAGTGCTTGATCTGCTTGGAAGATGTTCGGGAAAAGGTATACTCAGATACGTAGATTTAAACTAAACTATAGGTTTTAGGGCGAGCACTTCGGAATCCTCGACTGCTGCAATCACATTCACTGTTGGACTTGCATTAGCAAACGGTTCAATCATTCGGTGTTTTTAGAAGAATATCCAAAGTGCATATCCTGCAAAAACACTATCAATTACGTCGTTTTTTCGTTCATTCCAATGAAGAGGTGCAGTACAACGCGCAAAGCGGCCTTTATTGAATTTGCTAAGAAAAATGCAGAGAAGACGAAAACATGGTTTGCTCAAATGGTACGACCATCGCCATTTTTTAGTTTATATAAAGTTTTTCAGGAGCAAAATGGATTCCCGCTAGAGTATTGTCCATTCGAGTGTGGATTTGCTGGAATTTGCCCAGATGGTCGTATAATGTGCCCACATGGATTGTATAAAAGGGAACGCTATGAAGAAGATGAAAGGATCCGGAACATTCCAAAGCCATTGGGATATTATATCGAAAAACTTCTGAAAGGCATGAGTTGCATCATTCCTCTGATTTGTTTGAATATTGCTCTTTTTTGGTTCTTCGTGTTTTGGCGGCCTTTGTATCGTTTCGCTTGTTTCCTATTGAATATCTTGGGCCTCCTCATTTTCAGCTAAATTCTGTCTGCGCTCAGTGAAAAATAAAAAAAAATAACAATGAAAAATAAAGAAAAAAGTAACGAAAATCAAGAGAAAGTTTCAGAACTTTTACTATTTCCAGTTTCCTTATCAAAAAATTTCGTAACATTTTCTTCTTTTTTTTAATTCCAGCGTTAGTGTCAATTTATTCTCATTTTGTTGCTTCAATGTCCGAAGAGTATAACTTTGCTCATTCTTTTTTTTTCTGTGAACAACGATTTTCTTGTGCCTTTTCTTTTTGCAATAAAACACATGCACTACACGACCTATCTACCATGTACAAGTTGGAACAAAACTGTGCCTTAACCATCTCAGCTGTCATATACAGTAGCCAAAAAAACTGCCCAAAATTACGCCATTTTACGAAGCAAAGATGTTTTCGGGAAAGGTACGTACGGCTAGAATTAAGAACAATGTTAAGACTCGCTATTTATAAATTGTCAAGAAACTCTGATGGCCGATTCAACAAGCGCCAATTTTGTTTCCGATTGAGCTGATTTTTTGCATAGCGACTACTGGTGGGCCATACAACCTCATACCGCTATTTTTAAATTTGCAGCTCCCCTGCTCCCCGAGCTCTGGTCAAAAAATGGTCAATTTCAGAAATGCTCCAATTCGTCTGAAAAGTCACACATATACGTATTTTATTGCGTAGAATACGAATTTCACATTGAAAAATTTATTGTGCAACTCCTTCGATGGGCTGCTGTTGAAAAAAATCTGTTTTTCGAAAATATCGTAAAAATGAGGTCGTGCCATAACAAGTGAATAGAAAATTCGGATTCAGCATCAAAAATTACGTATGTTCCACATTTTGCGTCAAAATCGAAGTGGATGGTTTTTTGAAAAATCCAGAAATGTAAAACCAATCAACATAAAATTTTTTGATAAAAAATTTTTTTGTCGAAAATCTTCTTGAAAAAAACGTTATCTGATAGTAAATGTTATTCTGAGCAACTTTTGTGTTGGCACATATAGTCTATTTTCAGTCCTTCACACTAAAATCCACGTTTAACGGTATGTTGTCAGCCGAACTGCCCGAAATGTGGGCATAGGCAGAACGAGTAGAGCTCGGTTGCGACTGGATATTTCAAAAAACGATCAACTACAAAAATTTAGATCAATATACAAGCTCTACATTGCACTCCTCACTTTATACAAAAAGTATTTTTTAAGCCAAAATATGATGCCACTAATTTAGTCAACATTTAGCAACCAATAACTACTTTGAACCACACTTTCTTACAAACACAATAAATACATCGTGTAGAGCGTGTCAGTGGCTACATTTTTGTAGTTGATCATTTTTTGGAATATTGCGTTTCAGCCGAGATAGCAGCAGTTTGAAATATATTAACTGAGCGCCACATTGTGAGTGTGCGAGCGAGATGTGTGCATGTGTGTGCGTGTGCATGCAAATCCCCCACCTGGAAAGAATGGATCTATCTCGGCTGAAACGCAATATTCCAAAAAATGATCAACTACAAAAATGTAGCCACTGACACGCTCTACACGATGTATTTATTGTGTTTGTAAGAAAGTGTGGTTCAAAGTAGTTATTGGTTGCTAAATGTTGACTAAATTAGTGGCATCATATTTTGGCTTAAAAAATACTTTTTGTATAAAGTGAGGAGTGCAATGTAGAGCTTGTATATTGATCTAAATTTTTGTAGTTGATCGTTTTTTGAAATATCCAGTCGCAACCGAGCTCTACTCGTTCTGCCTATGCCCACATTTCGGGCAGTTCGGCTGACAACATACCGTTAAACGTGGATTTTAGTGTGAAGGACTGAAAATAGACTATATGTGCCAACACAAAAGTTGCTCAGAATAACATTTACTATCAGATAACGTTTTTTTCAAGAAGATTTTCGACAAAAAAATTTTTTATCAAAAAATTTTATGTTGATTGGTTTTACATTTCTGGATTTTTCAAAAAACCATCCACTTCGATTTTGACGCAAAATGTGGAACATACGTAATTTTTGATGCTGAATCCGAATTTTCTATTCACTTGTTATGGCACGACCTCATTTTTACGATATTTTCAAAAAACAGATTTTTTTCAACAGCAGCCCATCGAAGGAGTTGCACATTAAATTTTTCAATGTGAAATTCGTATTCTACGCAATAAAATACGTATATGTGTGATTTTTCAGACGAATCGGAGCATTTCTGAAATTGACCATTTTTTGACCAGAGCTCGGGGAGCAGGGGAGCTGCAAATTTAAAAATAGCGGTATGAGGTTGTATGGCCCACCAGTAGTCCTTATTCAAAAAATCAGCTCAATCGGAAACAAAATTGGCGCTTGTTGATTTCATTTTTGAGGAGTTACAAATAGCGAGTCTTAAGGATTTGCCGAAAATGCATGTCAAACTGTATTTTCCGGTTTAGTGGTGTTTCCAGACAATAACGATACCAGTTTGTCGTAGTTTTGTGGAAAATAGAATTTTCGTCATCCTCGCTCCGTATGAGCCATGTTAGTTACGACAGGCTGCGCACTAGCTCTAGATAGCTAATTATCGATTGACAAATGTTACGTTTGTTTTTATTTCTTTCACATTTCCTAGAATTTTCGATTTACCGATTTACGCGCGTATCCATGATAGGCGCGTAGAGCACAACACCTCATCTTTATTCATTCTCACAATCATACACCATACACACCTCACCAGTACACCATGAGTGTTCGTATTGTAAGTTTATTTCAAAGCCTTTATATAATTTTTCAACCTATTTCAGAACATCGAAGATGACAAAGACACTTGCTCGATATGCTATGAAAATGTTCGAGAGAAGGTAAATTCGCAAAACGCTACTTTCACACTGTATAATTTTTTAGGGGGCCGCATTTGGAATCATCGATTGTTGCAACCATGTTCACTGTTATCGATGCATTTGTCTATGGTGTTTCGAAACGGCGAAAGCAGGGCTTGTTCCTAATTGTACATACTGTCGAAGGAACGTTGAATGTATAGTTCCATCGTTTGTACCGATGCAATCTTGTAGTCAAGAAAGGAAAAAGGAATTTATTGAGCTAACTGAGAAAAATCAAGATAAGACAACCGAGTGGTTCGAGAAAATAGTAAGTTTATTGATGTTAAGACTTTCACTAAACAGTAACATTTTCAGATTCAGCAAGGTGCGTTAACCGAGGATTGTCCATTTGAGTGCGGATTTGCTGAAATGTGCCCGGATGGCGATCTAATGTGCCCACATGGATTTTATGACAAGAAAAAGTATGAAGAGGAACAGAAAATGAAGCAATCTCAGGATCAGGTGGTAATTGATATACCAGAAACATCCAATGAAGTCGACAAAGCACAAGTCACGGAAAAAAATTGTAGTGGTTTGCAATGCACATTTCTTTGTTTAGTTTTCTTTCTTCTGCTCATCAATTTTATTGATCATATTTGGTCACACTCTTAATTTAATAAAATCGTACAGCACAAATTTTCTTAAAAATCTGATTTTTGGGTCACAGCAGTTTTGTCGGTAAAAAAAGAGATTATTGAAAATCTTGATTATGCATAGATTTTCTAGCTATTTCTCGTTTCAGGCGAATTGTGGCTTTGTTTTATATTCACAAGGCTATTTCACTTTTTCAGCCTTCAAACAGTAGCCTAAAACATAACTGTGAGACTACTGTACTGTTCAAAGGCACACATCTCAATGCACTTTTTTGCTTGGAGGGTCCATTGCGGGTTCCAAGGTCACACGGCCCAATTCGTGTGGTGAAGATGTACCAAAATGTTTGCGGGGCGTTTTACCATTTCTGTGTTCCCACCTTGCGTAATACGTCATTAGGTCGGTCTCCTGCAGGTATACGTATACAGCCTACAAGAGCTCGCAAAAGAGCGCGTTTGCAACAGTCTCCTCGTTTTATCGCAGGTCCCCCCTTCCTCCTCTATGCTATTTGTGTAGTCTGTCCATTTATTAATACACTACCCGCATATTGATCGATTATGAGTGTTCGAGTTGTAAGTATATTTTCATAATTCTTTTTTACGGCTCTGTTTCAGAACATTGACGAAGACGAGGACGAATGTCTGATATGTTGCGAAAACTTTCCGATAGAGGTAAATTAGAAGAATCCTTTTTACATTAACGCTTGTACTTTTTAGGGAAGCTCCTATGCGATTTTAGACTGTTGCGACCATATTTTTTGCATGAAATGTATTCATCGATGGAAAAATCAGTTGGAAAGTCAGGGCCAAATTGCTACTTGCACATATTGTCGAAAGGAAATCAAACACATTGTTCCATCGCTGATTAAAATGAAACATTGCGATAAGGGGCGGAAGAAGGAATTTATAGAATTTTCGAAAAACCCGATTGTCGCAACTAACAGTGCTTCCGTGTTTACAAAGTGGTGTTCACAATTAGTAAGTCGATTAATCATTCTTCTGTAAATGGGATAAAATGTTTCAGACACAGTGTTTCATGCTAAATGTAAATGATTGTCCATATAATTGTGGATTCGCTGAAGTATGTGAGAATGGTCGTCTGATGTGCCCACATGGATTGTATGATAGGAAAGTATATAAAAAGGAACAAAAGAAGAAAGAGAAAAATGAAAAGGTATAAGGAGTTTAAGGTGATTGAAATTAGGTTTTTTTATAGAAAGCGGCAAAACGAGAAATGGAATTGGATAGGCAACGTTTAATGAAGACTACTTTGTTAGAAAATCCTCAGAGAACGGGACAAATCAAACGAGTTCTGAAATTTTTCGCATCCGATGAAGCCAAAGCGAGAGACACCGGAAAAATTTGCACTTCTTTTTTATCGATTGAATTTTTTTGTTTTTGTTTTTTCTTGATCATTGTCATTGTAAATTTGTGGCATTGGTTGCGGTAATTTTTCATAATCAATAAAAGCATAGTTCCCGCCTAATTTTCCCGCCTAAGTCACAATAACGTTAGCGATAGAGCGCGTTTGCAACGACCTCTGCGATTCACTGTGTGTCGGACCATGCTAGCAAGATATGCGAGGTATTACGTCATAAGGTCGCATTCTTGTATATAGCATACAATAGCTACATATCGTTCGTGCGGGGTCCCTTTTCCTCGTCCGTGCGGGGTCCCCTTCCCGGCCCAGCTGTTGTTTTTTGACTTACGTCCACTTATTCACACGCCTACCCATCCCTCTCATATATTTATTGATTGACGATGAGTGTTGAAAATGTAAGTATTTCACTTTCGATAATTTTTTACAGTCCGAGACTTTTTCAGAATGTTGAACAAGTCGCATACGAGTGCACTATTTGTTATGAAGATGTCGGAAAAAATGCGCTACCCAACGTCGTCAACTTTTATGGAATTCTCGACTGTTGCGACCATGTTCATTGTTATTCATGCATATCCCAATGGAATCAACAGGTGTTGAATGGAAACAATACTCCAAGGTGCACATATTGTCGAAGGGAAATATTATGTATAGTTCCGTCATTCATTCCAATGAAACCATGCATTCAAAAAAGGAAAGATGAATTTTTGAAACTTGCGAAGAGTAATGTAGAAGTTACTAACAAATGGTTCGATCTAGCGGTGAGTGTAGTTATGATTTTCAGTATATAAAAAATTTTAGGAGAAAAATGGAATGTCAGCCGAGTATTGCCCATTTAATTGTGGATTCGCTGAAGTACACCCAGATGGGAAACTTTTGTGCCCTCATGGATTGTATAATAAGGACACGTATAAAAAGGAACAACGATTTTGGGGATACAATTTTGTGTGTTATTTTCTCATACCATGTTTGATCATTCTTCTGATTGGAGCTATTTTGTATTTCTGTTGGTGATCACTTTATTCCAATAAAAATTGAGCATCAATTACAGAGTCGATCGTTATTTACAGTAGGCAAAAAGTTTTGAAGACATTTTTCAAAATTACGACATTTTGTTGAACAGTACTAATTTACGGTGTAAATTTCGAGCCCAAAGCTTACTTTGGCTGAAAGAAAGAAAAAATCAACAGAAAATCAAGTCTAACGGTTTCTCCGGTCTGTGGGTTTCACAGGCAATTACGGTACTATTGAGCAATAAAGCGCGTTTATCGTATTTTTTTACAAATAGTGTCATCTCAGTGGTGCATGAGCAATTCTAACAGACCGTCTGACCTAGCCATGATAGGCGCGCAATCCTCATAAATGCCCACCTGATCATTTCATCAGTTTTGTCCCATCTACACATTCTCTCATCAATCGATTATGAGTGTTTTTATCGTAAGTCTACTTCCACAAAGTTTTTTTTATTTTTCAAACCTATTACAGAACATTGAAGACGACAAAAACACTTGCTCGATATGCTACGAAAATGTCAGACAAAAGAAACTTCCAGATTCTGATGTCATCGGGACCTTGTTTGGAATCATCGACTGTTGCAACCACACTTACTGCTACAAATGTATTCGCACTTGGTATCAGCAGTTGTTGGATGAAGATCTTACACCTAGTTGTCCATACTGCCGGAGAGAAATCTTTTGTATCATGCCATCGTTTGTATCAATGAAAAAATGTAGTAAAGTGAGGAAAGATGCATTCATGAAAGGTTCGGGGGACAAAGATCGAAAAACAAATGATTGGTTTGAGAGAGTAGTAAGTTGACTTTAGCTGTATTTTTGAAATGATACACCAAATTTTGCAGAAGCGGAATGGTTTGGTACCTGAATTTTGTCCTTTCAATTGTGGGCTTGCTGAAGTATGCTCGGATGGTAACCTAATGTGTCCACATGGATTGAACGATAGGGAGAAATTCGAAGAGGAACAACAAAATCAAAGAATTGCGGATCATTGTGTAATTGATTTGCCTGATATGCCTGACTTACCAGATATGCCTGATATACCCAATACAACCGATGAAGCAGATGACGAACAAGCCTCAGAGAATAATGGAAATTGTGTCGGAGTTTTTTGTTTTTGTTTGTTTCTTGTTTTTCTGATCCTTCTCAATTCATGGCAGTGAGCCAGGATATTATTTTTTCAGTTAATAAACTTTTATACAATAAACTTTTTTTAAAAGATCTTTTCCATGTCTTGCATGGTAACGGTTTCCTGCGTCCTCACGGGGTGCAGAGTAGAACCTTGGCACGCTGCTAATTCACGAAATAGTGCACAAAACGAGAGTGTTAGAGAAAAGACTGATACCAGCCTGCAGATGGTTCTCAGTGAGTGAGGACTCCTCACTGTGAGCCGAGCGAGGACGTGCGTATTACAACATTAGGTCGCATTCTGGCAGTCATCCTTACGTAGCCTACATATCGATTTTTTCGGTTGACGATGAATGTTGAAAACGTGAGTGTTTTAAGTTCGATAATTTATTACAGTCTAAAATCATTACAGAATGATGGACAAGTCATTTACGAGTGCTCAATATGTTATGAAGATGTTAGGAGGAAGGTTAGTTTAAAAATATAGTTGCATACTGCGTTCTATTGATAGGTCTTGCAAAAAACATATGCGGTGAACATGCGATAAACCTGTAGCGCGTCCTCTCAAAACGCTCCGCTTTAGACGCTATGATTCCAGTTTTAGCTTTTTAGGAGGTGTTCCGTGCGTTAGTGAATTCTTTGAGTATATAGCTTCTACGCTAGACATAGACGTTCTGCGCCTGTCTCTCTACCAACTTTCCCCGAAACCCTTTTATTCTTTCAGAACGACTTCTTCGGAATTCTCAATTGTTGCGACCACATCCACTGTTTCCCATGTATCCATCGATGGCATAGTCAACTGCTAGCCGATCATGGCAAGCCTAAATGTACATACTGCCAAAAGAAAACAGATTCGTTTGGTGTCGTTGTTCCATCTTTCATTCCAATGAATCCGTGCAGTCCAAAAAAGAAAGAAGCGTTTATGCAATATGCTAGAAGGAACTTTGAGAAAACAAACCAGTGGTTTGCTTGGATGGTAAGTTGGATCTAAATACACGGCTTTAAAAAAAAACATTTCAGAAACAAAATGGCATGGTACCCGAATTCTGTCCATTCAATTGTGGATTCGCGGAAACTATGGCAGACGGTAGTTTGATGTGTCCACATGGATTGTATAAGAAGGAAACTTATGAAAATGAGCAACAACTTGCAGACGCTTTTGATATCAATAATAGAATTATTCAGATTCTCGGTTTGATTTTTGGTGCAACTTTTGTTTCTGTCGTCCTTTTTTGGTGCGTTGTTCTTCTAATCTGTCTTCCATTTTGTTTGCCTTTAATATCGATTTTGATTACTTTGTATTATCGATGGAAGGGTCAATAAATGTTTCTGATACGTATCTTTGGATTTTTGATCATCACTATTTTGTAGGAGCTTGGAGCACGTCTAGCGTCTTCAAGAAGAAGTATCCCGTTACACATCAAAACTAACACATTTCGTTGTCTACCGTAATTCATTACATAACAAGTCACTTAGAATTAATTCAAACTTGTACGCATCTTCTTATCATTCCTTATCATTGAATTCAAAAAAAATTCGAAAACATCCACACAAAGTTGCAAACTTTGAAGGTCAATCTAGATAACAACAATGACAGATTTCACGTGCATACATCACAAGAAACGAGAAAGCGAGACATAGACACAGACGCACTCTTCTTCAAATTTAACTTTCCGCTCACAAACTTTTTAAATGTATTGAACAATTAGGAACATTAGGTTTTTACATAATCCAGCTTATTTCAAAAAAGTGGGAGCTCATTCGAAAATAGTTGAAAATAGAAACCTTTAAAAAACATAACACCAAGTCCTTAGAGGTCAATACAGTACCCGAACTGCAAAACACCGTCTAAACCCCCAGAGGCGCAATTATCATTTTATAGCCCCAATTGAAACGAATCTTGTTCAAATTGTCGACACTTGAGTACGTTTTGGTTGTCGAAGAGTCATACTTCGGTTTATGAAATCCTATTTATGATGCGGATTGATCATCCCCATATGTTCATCATTGTATTCTTCAGATCATTCTCTCATATTCATCGAAAGGTAATCTACACATTCCTCCACAATTCGAAATGAATTCCCAAGACGTAAGTATAATTCTAGATACTCAAATATTTGCTAAACCTATTCCAGAATATTGAAGAAGTCGAGTACCAGTGCTCGATTTGTTATGAGAATGTACGGAAAAAGCAGAACGAAGGTAGTAATATCCTGGGCACGTTATTTGGAATTGTCGACTGCTGCAACCATATCCATTGTTTCGAATGCATTAAACGATGGTATATCAAACAATTGTTGGAAGAACGGAAACCTCGAACCTGTCCATGCTGTCGAGGGGAAATTACTGAAATAGTTCCATCATTTTTGCCAATGGGTCATTGCAGCGACAAGCGAAAAAGAGCGTACTTGCAGTTTTCAGCAAGATCTGAGGTTGCAACAGATGATTGGTTTTGTGGAGTAGTAAGTCCACTAACAATACTAATGGAAATAAAGAAAAAACATTTCAGGAGAAAAATGGCATGACACCCGAGTACTGCCCTTTCAAATGCGGCTTTGCAGAAGAATGTGTGGATGGGAACGTTTGGTGCCCACATGGGATGTATAGAAGAGAGCAATATGAGGAGGAACAGCAGATGTTGGAATCTTCGGGTGTGCCGCATGAAATGGTGAAACAGACAAAAGTGAAGGCAGCGAAGATACTGAAGTCAAACACAATGAAGACGGAGAAGGCAAAAAAGAAAGCAACAATGACGAAATGATGCGATAGGCTAACCTGTAGATTCCTTGAAATCCGTGTAAAGTTTTTATGTTTCTAAAAACGGGTTAACTTTAGTTACTTGTTGAATTCCTTAAATTTTTTTTCTCTTTTCCTTATTGTTTGAGATCTCTTTTCATCCTTACTTTTACGCTTCAAGGTCATTGTATTTCTATATTGAATTTAAATTCATTGATGTCATTTTACCGTTCTATTTTGATAAACTACATGCTATACACGAAAACAGGACGACCAACAAGCGTACAATTGAAAAAAAAACGTTACAGACAATGCAAAAATTGTTTTTGAACCGTTTTCAAACTTAGGATGCAGTAATATCTAGCTATAGAGCGCGTTTTTCAGTCTTTTCAGTTTTTCTAGCAATCCAACCGATGAAAAATTAAGTTATTACGCAGTACCGTAGGATTTTTCATTCGATACCCAGTAAAACAATTTAGCTACAGAGGATATAGAAATTGGGAATGATGATATATAAAATTTTCCACCATGATTATACATGTTTTATGATGACTGCGCGCACAACCCCATACGCATTGCCACCTGCTCATTTTCGAAATAGGTTCTTCTCACCAGGCCACATTTATTCATACGTCACTCACATATTCTTTATCGATCCATATCGATGAGTGTACATATCGTAAGTATTACTCTAAACAGTCAAATAATTATTAACGTATTTCAGAACATGAAAGAAGAACACAACACTTGCTCAATATGCTGTGAGGATGTTCGGAAGACGGTTAGTTTATGAAAGTCATCATCAATGCTGTATTTCTTCAATTTAAGAGTGGCCGCTTCGGAATTATTGACTGTTGTGATCATGTTCACTGCCATAAATGTATTTCTGAGTGGTGTACAAAACAAAGAAATGAGCGGCGTACTCCTTCCTGTCCATGCTGCAGAAGGAATATTCAATGTACTGTTCCATCATTTATTCCAATGAAACCTTGCAGCCAAGAAAAGAAAAAGTTGTTTGTGGAAATGTTACACAGGGATCAACTCAAAGCAAATGAATGGGCTGCTCGAGTAGTAAGTTGCCTGAATATTTCTTTTGTAAAAACAATTTTCAGATTTCACATGGCTTACTACCAGAATACTGTCCATTTGATTGTGGACTTGCGGAAGTATTGCCGAATGATATTCTTTTGTGCCCACACGGATTGTATAATAGAGAGAAGTATGAAGAGGAGCTGAAAATCAAGGAAACCCAGGTTCTTCGAGGATCCGATACAATTGATGCACCTGAAGTAGCCGATGTATCCCTGGCACTCCATGTACCTCATGTACCCTATGTACCCCATGTACCTCATGTACCCCGTGCACCCCATGTACCCAATGTACCCCATGTCTCGGATGAACCACACATCAGGAATGAGAGAGTCCATCTTGGCGACCTTCCCGGATATCTAGCTGCAATTACGATTGCTGTTATGATTTTTTATAACTACTAAAACAAAATCTTCCTAATTTTACTTCAAACATAATTTTTGTCAGTATCTCTTTTCAACCACAATCGTTATCATATTGTCAACCCAAAAGTCTGTTAAACCTTTTATTTTACTTTTTTTTCGAATGATCGGTCTTTTTTTCAAACGACTGTAAATACAGCTGAAATGCTTGCTCGTATAATTTTTTTATTTCTTTGCCAATTTTTAACAAATTTTCTAATAAAACTTACATTCTCAATCTCAAATCATATATTAAAAAAAACTAATCCACGCTCTTTTCGAATGTGGTTCCGCCTAAAAAGCAAGGGTTCAAAACTACGGTATTCAGTCATTCTACCACGCAGTACCGTATGCATTTCCATTCAAGACCCAGTGAAACGATTTAGCTACAGACTTGGGATTTTTCATATGTATACGTATCGATTATCTACCATGTTTTATGATATCGGCGCGCAGAACCCTATTTGCATTGCCATCTGCTCATTTTCTAATTAGGTTCACCTGGTCATAGCTCATTCAATCTCACGTAACCCATCTATTCCTTATCGATCCACAATGCATGTCGCAAACGCTAGTAGTTCGAATCAAGAGCAAATCCAGGATACTGAGCTAGTAAAAAACGAATGTTTGAAATGCTATGTCAAAAAAGTAAGTTTTTTTTCACATTTTTAGCATTTCACAAGCTAAACCCTTTCCAGACGGCTAAAGAAGAAGACAAAAAAGAGTGCGTCAAATGTTACGACCATCTTCGTTGTTACCCATGTATAATTGAATGGTACCATCAAATGTTGATAGAACATCGTATACCTAGATGCAAGCATTGCCAAAGGAAAATTGTTTCTGAACTTCCATCGTTTGTTTTGAAGACGCATTGTTGTCAAAAGAGGAAAAATGAGTTCATAGAATTTACCAGAAAGAATCGTGCCAAAACGAGCGAGTGGTTCGGGAGACTTGTGAGTTTGTAATATAATTTGAGGCAAAAATTGCGGTTTTTGTGATTTTTTGAACCAAAGTTGATTCCAAATATGAGGTTCGAGCTGAAAATCAGAAAAAAAACATAGGCTCCGCAGATCTGGCACCAAAATAAAGCACAAGTCTTTTGTGTACCAGCCTTCTAGTTGACGGCTTCTAGCGTAGGTGCTAAGGTACCATTCATAAAAAGTTTGTACAGTAGTTCTTTCCACGGCTACAGGAATCCCTTTCAACAGTATCGCTTCAAATAAAAACTAACATATTCCAGATTCTCGAAGGCGTCCACCCAGAATACTGTCCATTCGAGTGCGGATTTGCTGAAGTATGCGAGGATGGTGTTCTAATGTGTCCACATGGACTGTATAAAATGGAAGCGTATGAAGAGGAACAGAAGAAGAAGAAGATCAAGAAGAAATCGTCGAATCGATTGGGATACTGTGTTAAGAAACTATTTAAAGGCATTGGCTACCTTGTATTGTTTTTTGTGCTTTTATGTTTTCTTCCATTTTGGTTACCATCGTATTGTATTTACTCAGTTTGTTCTCGATTGAGGAGATAACTCTTTTTGCATTTGCTGATAGAAATTATCCTGACTATTTTTTTCCATTACTTTCTGAATTTTGAGATTTTCTAATAAACACACTGTATCTACGAGGTTTTGAGGTTTCGATCAACGCGTATTACCGGCTCACGGGAGAAGAACATTAGGCTGCAATTGAGACCAATTATTTGAGTTTGTGTTGTAACGTTGTTTCATGGAGCGATTTTACAACCCAACATTAATTTCTCGGTACACCATTTTTGCATACTTCAGCAAGTTTGCGGCAAAATTTTCATCAAGGTTTTCATTTTTGCGTCAACTTTAACTTACGGCGACTTTTGAGCATTTTTTTATTTTCAAAAGGAAAAATAACCATGGATGCTAAAAATAACCCAGAGTGGTCTACAAAAAAAGGGCTTATAATGCCCCCAACATGGTCGCGAAAAAGTATGGTTGATGTTGGAGTCAAAGAAGCTGTTACGGATCATGCTCAAGCATTGTTCAGTGCATCCGTGGAACTTTACGTCAACCTACCTTACAGTGAGTTCTCCAACTTTTATATTCTACAGATTCAAATTTAGAGCTCAACGCCCGTTTACAGTCATACCAAGAAAGTTTCGAGTCGGAAGCTGATGATAGATGGGAAAAGATTAAGGTGCATGATCTTATCAGGGATGATAACATTCTTCGTGCCTTGAAAAAAAGCCAACTGGAATTTCAACCTGTCCAAATTAGGATTGATAACGATGGAGAGGTAAGTGTTCGAGCCAAATGTTAGAAATACGAACTGTTCTGAAAAGGATGATGAGAAGAAAAGCGAAGAGAAGAAGAAGAATAACGATAAAATTGAAGAGAAAGAAAAGGTAGGTGTTGAAAAGTTTTTTAAAAAATTCGACTAGATTTGACTCAAAAAAATCCTCTACGTAACAAAAGGAAATTTCAAACGATTACTCTTCTTTAATTTACATGGAGATCCTTTTAGCCTATCTTGTAGATTTAGCCTATCTTGTTACTTGAAGAGCATGTTTCAAATCCCGGAACACGTTTTTTTATTACGAACTACCGAGCTCTATGAGTCGGGTATTCTGCTACCGAGTTTATCTGCTTATATTTTCCGCTAGCAAGCTCTGTTAGCGTTGTACCCTTGTTCACAGAGCTAGGCAACAAATAATGAAAAACGTTTTCCGGGATTTCAAACAAGCTCTTTAGAGATAGGTTAAGTCCTATTTCATGAGAGCAAGACAAGCTCAAAGGGTCTCCATGTTAATCTTCAGGCGTACCTGACACTTGGATTAATTGGTACACAACCGCAAAGAGATGATTTGTATTTTTGCGAGTCTGAAGTTATTCGATACAGTGTACATCTTACACATGAAGAACAGCAAATACTGCACACTTACTTTGAACTATTGGCTGTTCAAACAAGAAAATACATCGGAGGTCCTTGGGTACATCCCCACGTCGCCCGGATTATCCGCGAGCTTTGCGTTAGTTTGCTTTTTTGATGTTTTTGGTAAATTTTCTTTTTAGAGACACCTTGAACTCTCCTCAAAAATGATGGTCGTTGCGTACAATATTCAGAACGTAAGGCAGTCCAACAGAAAAATCATACTCACTATCTTTAGAGAGTCTATACAATGTATCTGAAGAAAACGAACGACTCGAGAGACTGGGCCCTTTTCGTACTATTGGATCCGAAAGATTTTGCAGATGACGTCGCCACGGTATGTTGTATGGCTAGGAGGGGAACAGTATTTTGGTCCTTATGGAGTACTGTGGTCCTTAGAAAAGTTGGGAGTTTCAAATTTCCAAAAATGAACAAAAAGACCAATAAGCTTCACAATCATTTCTGAGAACCGAAATATTGTCTGAGGACCACAATCCTACCTTGGAACATTAAAAGTAAAACAGAGCCTAAGTCTTTTTTTAAATCATTTTTGAACAGTTTCAATCACGGTTTTTAATCAATCCGTAACTAGAATAAGAAATGAAAAAACACTAAACCTATCGGCGGAATTCCGTCAAAATCTGGTTGGCCCTCGAAAAACGGTCACTAACTTTAAGGTACACTTATTTCTGGAACTTTAGATCAAGACATGTATTGAACGAAGAAAAGTAGTTCCTCCAGCTCCAATGCCGCTACAATACGTTGATATGTCAACTGGTAAACTTCCAATCTATATCACACAACTCGTGAGTTAAGAAACACCTGATCGTATTGAAACCCAATTTTTCAGGAAGGCACCAGATTCGCAAGAAACGTCGGATATCCTTGATCAACTCAGTTGCAGTGAAAATGTTGAGATTTCTTGTAATTTTTATTCGCGGATCCTAATTTTTCGATATTTATTGGGGTTTTTAATAAAAAATTTTCCGGCTTATCAATCAGTTTTAAAACAAATGAAAGCTAAATCTTAACTTCCGATATTTTCCATGGAGATGTTGGCGCAGCGCTTCTTTGCTTTGTATTATGTTTTGTCTTTTGTCTTTCTCTGAGCGTTTTACTTTTACAGATCGAGCAGCCTAAATGACCTGATTGCCCTTTTACACCTTGATTTACACATTGAACATCTTTTTTTTGGTTCTCTGCATACGATCACCGTTTTCACACATCAGTTTTTGACCTTTTAATAGGCGCGCAAACTAGTCTGCTGATTAGTGCACTCATCACTTCATTCTCATATCCATACGCCACACGCATTGGTTGAAGATGAGTGTAAGTGTTTCCATTGACGACAACTTATCTCAATTGGAAACTGAGCAAGTCACATACGAATGCTCTATATGTTACGAGGACGTTCGTGAAAAGGTATTTTTCTTACTTTTTGAAGTTCTAAACCTCATTTTCAGGGTGATTTCTTCGGGATTCTTGATTGCTGCGACCATATTCACTGTCATGGTTGCATTATCCAATGGGGTGATCAACAGTATGACAAGCATCTCATTCCAAGATGCACATACTGCCAACAAGTGATCACCTCTGTTGTTCCATCATTTCTGCCAATGAAGCCGTGCAGCAACGAGCAAAAAATGGCATTTATGGAATTTTCGGCTATTCACACAGAAAGAATCAATGAGTGTTTTAGTAGTTTCGTAAGTTTTTTCTCTTCAATTCCGGTTTTTCAAAGAAGCATTTCAGAAATATACTGGAACGCCGGAATATTGTCCATTCAATTGTGGATTCGCTGAAGTATGCTCGGATGGTAGTCTTATGTGTCCACATGGATTGTATAGAAAGGAGCAGTACGAAGACGAGCAGAAAAAATTACAGAAAGTTATGAAATATGGAAGTGTTGTTGCCGTGACTCTCTGCTTTTTGTTGTGTTTCGTCCTTTTTCACTACCTCATGTCGTTTCTTGATTCATTCTTTTTGTTCTAATGAAAAATATCTAGAACCTACGGTGTATAAACATTTCTACAGTATCGGACAAAATTATGTCATATTTTTGAATAAATGCGTTATAACTTTTCTCAGATCATACTGTAGCGAAAAAGCGTCAGCTGTGTGTAAATTGTTCGATGAATTCGTAGAGGATGGTTTCGGGGCAAAAATGAGCTTCATCTGGCTCTGGCTTCATTGAGCATAGTGGATGACCGTAGCGCACCTGAATTCTGATGTCAGGTGCAATATCGATTTATCCGTCACTAGGGTAGATCTGAAAATCTAGGGGCAACAATAGCCGCTAGGGCCAATGATTTATGATCAACGCCTCCGATCAGCTGGTCAATTCTTAATCTATCCTACGTCTGGTCATTCTTACCATTTTACCTCGTCCAGATCGGTCGACAATGCAAAGCGCTCAAAATTCTGAAGAAATCGTGAGCCTGTGCTCAATTTGTTATGAGGATGTTTATGTGAAGGTACGTCTCAATATCAAATCTGGTGAATTTTTAACTTTTTTACTTTCAGAACGACTTGTTCGGAATCCTCGACTGTTGCGATCACATCCATTGTTTCTCCTGTATCCATCAATGGAATGAGCTCCTAAGCTCCCAGTTCATCCAACCAACATGTCCATTCTGCCGAAGGACGATTACTCTGCTAGTACCTTCCGTAATTCCTCTGAACCCTTGTAGCCAGCAAAGGAAACGTGAATTCATTGATTTTTCAGTAGAAAGGAGAGAAGAAGTTGTGGACCATTTTACTCAAATGGTATGTTTTTTTTCTGTTTCTTGGTTTCTAACATAAAACATAAAATTTTAGGGCGTATCGCTAAACCTATGTCCGTTCAATTGTGGATTTGCGGAAGATATGGGAGATGGTAATTTTATGTGCCCACATGGAATTTATGAAAAGGAAAGATTTGAGGAAGAGCAAAATATGGATATTTATGCATTTGAAGATTTGCATATTTCGAAACCGATTGAACCGGAATGTGAAGATAGTGATACTGATAGTGGTAGGGGTAGTATGTAATTTTTGAATTTTTTTTGTATTTCTTGTATTTTTATTTGTTTTAATAAATCGAGTGATATTTTATATAAATTTTCAAGCACAGTAGCTGTAAGGTACAGTAAACTTTCACTATGGTAATTTATGAGTACAGTACACTTTGGGAGCACAATAAATGTCAGGTGGTACAGTACGGTAGTCTATGGGTGCAATACACTTCAAAATCGCAGTAAACGCTATGTGGTACAGTACGCTCTCACTACTGTGGGCTACTGTAGGCATCCTGTATTGAGAATGTACTAGAGCACTGCCAAACAACAGTTCCTCAATATTTGTCCTTTGAGCTACCAAATCGTCTACAGTAAGCTACCGTACACTGAGGCAGCCGTACAGCTATCTACCGTATATTGAGATGCCATCTAGAGTGATCCATCTCAAATAACATCACAAATACTGATTGCGGTATTTAATTGGTCCAATATCAGATCATATTGTTCCAAGATTAGATTTGCCCCTATCTACAGTAGCAATATCTACTGTGAGAAAATGATGCACCTGCGATTCACACTGTAACAGATGCAACAGAAACCGATCTATCAATGTGTCATTTCTTTCGACAATTTTATGATCTACCGAAAGGGGCAGGTGAAAGATACTGCAGATACGAGCATATCTGGCCCATATGGCCCATAAATTTTATCTAGATAGGAGCCTATTGTAGTAGGTGATACGGTATTTGAATGGAGAGGATACTGTAGGAACATTGAAGAACACTGGACGAAACATAGGTTTATTGTTCGATTATTTCAAAAATCCCGGAAAATGACGATGCCATATCAACCTCACAGTATCCATGTTTACAGATGAAATGCCCTTGTTTGAATTCGATTTGTGTCTTGCACTCTTTCAATGGGCAGGGTTGGAACTTCGGACGGTAATTCTAAAATTTTTGTTATAAGTAACTGGTAGATCAAAATCTAAGCTTCAAAATGCTTTTTCGACCGTGCAAAAATGTCAATTTTGAAGCGAGTTACGACAGGTCAAAGTGAAGTGTGTAAGTGCGCTCCATCGAACTTTTGCTATAACTTAGCTCAAAATCAACATTTTTCACCGTTCAAAAAAGCATTTTGAAGCTCTGGACCGGTTCTATAAAATGAAATAAAAACTAACCTTGTCAGCAAAACATGTCGAGTGGAAACACGCAACCGGTCTGGATTGGAGGCTGGTTGTCGATCCTTTTCCAGTCAACAACAAAGGTGTCAAATTAACGGGCTCGGAAGCGCATTTTTTGCACTTTTCATTATCAATAGTGCCTTTAGAGCAGTCAAAACACAATTCCCCTCCGCAACACTCCAATTGACCGAACCAATCACCCTGAAACACATTAGATAAGTATACTGTAGGTGTAGATCAAAACTTACCTTTGATACAATGGAGCAATCACAATTGGTGCATTTCAAGTTTTTCCTCGATGCTCGAAGTTCCTCCAGTCTCTTTTTTGGATTGTAAATTGTGTGCTCACACGCTATTCCGCCATTTGAGAGCTCGATTTTTTGCGAGCAGACTAGGAATGGACATGGGATGGTTGTAATGTCCTGAAATATAAATTTTAGTTATAAAATTTTGGTATATCACTTTTCAAGCTTCAAAATGCATTTTAGAACGTGGAAAAATATCGATTTTGAGCCGAGTTATTGTAAAAGTTCGGTAGGGCGCACTTGCACCGTCGTAACTTTGTTTGTTTTTGAGGTATATGAAAAATTTAACATGCATCTTGTATCACATTTTAAGCTTTTGAATCCTTTTTAAAAATTGAAAAATTCGCATTTTAAAGGGAGATAGGTCATAAGTTCGGTGGAGCGCACTTGCACACTTCACTTTGACGAGCCGTAACTTGCTTCAAAAGTGGGATTTTTCAATGGTCTAAAAAGCATTTTAAAGATCAGATTATGATCTACAAGATAATTTTTAGATATTCAGAATTTTTGAAAAAATGAAAAAGTTATAATGCTGCAAACGCGCTCTATCGAACTTTTATCATAACTTGCTTCAAAATTGACTGTTTTCGACGGTCTAAAAAGCATTTTGAAGCTCTATTTTTTATCTATCCAAAATATTAATATAAAATAAACAACACTCACTCTCTCCTTATATAAGGCTTGCAACAATCCAGGTTCCTCTTCATCACTTTCCAGCAATTCCATCCTTTCCTCACCAGTGAGTGGCAAAACTGATGGACACCAATTATCGATTTTCTGTTGACAATATACACAACAAAATGGAGTACGTGTTACTTTGGAATATTTGGATAAGTGTCTGATGCATTGGTAGCAGTATGTGTGGTCACAAGTGTTGAGTAGTCCAAACCAGTCGCCCTGAAGAAAAGTTGAAGGTTTAAAAAGTTGAAGGTTTAAAAAGTTGAAGGTTAAAAAGTTGAAGGTTAAAAAGTTGAAGGTTAAAAAGATGTAGGTTAAAAAGTAAAAAGCTAAAAAAATGTTTGACCTACCTTTTCAACAACACTCTCCAGACAAATCGCACACTCCTTGGATCTCCATTCCTTTTCGTAATCAGCAGCTGATTGAGTAGACGACATCCTTTCCCGTATCGTATGTTAACGAATGACTCTTTTGTGCTACACATCATAAACATTAGGATAGGCGCCGAAGTCGGTTAGGCGCGTGCAAGGGTCATTTCAATGGAGCGCACTTGCACTATCGTACTGATACGGTAGGTATCATAATATAGTCGGTGTTTCTGAATCAATACTTAACCTTTGTTGTAGATGCGCAGAAACCTCATACACCTAAAGCACAGTGATTTTTTTACATAACGTACAACCTAGTGATCTACAGTAAGCAACAGTAGGCAGAAATCCAACTACAGTTCCCCATTCTTCCGATCTTTTCAGATCTGTCAGTGTAAATGTATGTACACTGTCAGCTCCTCATCATCTCTGAAGTCAATTAAGTTTCGGGTTACTGTACTTCTAGTTCAGCTTACTGTAGTTCATTGCTTGAGACTGAAAATTGTTTTTATGTGTACATATAACTCTAAAGGTTTTGCGAGGTTCTATGCATAGAACTGTAGTTATTTCAACTATTCAGAATGTTTGTTTCAATTTCCTTTGGAAGACTATAGGTTTCAATTTTATAAGAACATAGAATCATAGATCTATGCATAGAAATTGTTTTTTTTTTCATCTACCACTGGAAGATCTATGCATTGAGCTCATGAGTTGATTCATAGATCTCTACATACAACAGGAATCATAGTGGAATAAAGTGGTTGTAAAAATTTATTGCTTTATCTGAACAAATTTTTGAATCTGCTCCAGAATGAGATCTTTTTCGATTTTTTGTGATCCTCAAAATCGACATCACAGTATCCATGCTTGCACAGAAAATGTCCCGGTTTGAACTCAATTTGTCGAAGACAATTCTTCACTGGGCAGAACTGGTATTTTGGGTAGTCGTTCTGAAAATTTTTGTTAAACTTTATGGTAGATCAAAAAATTAGCTTTCAAATGCTTTTTAGAAAATAGAAAAATACACATTCTAAGCTGAGATACGTTGGAAGTTCGGTAGAGCGCGTTTGCAACATCAGAACTTTCTTGGTTTTTGAGATTTTTTTGAACGGTAGAAAACATCTTGTGGATCACAATTTGAGCTTCAAAATGCTTTTTAGAGCACTGAAAAAGCTTAATTTTAAAGGGAGTTACGATTTCTCAAAGTGAAAGGTGCAAGTGCGCTCCACCGAACTTTCGACCTATCTCCCTTTAAAATTCGAATTTTTTTAGTTTTCAAAAAAGCATTTTGAAGCTCTTTTTATGATCTACATGATGCATTTTCAAATTTCAGAATATCTCGAAAACCGTCAAAGTTAGAACGGTGCAAGTGCGCTCTACCGAACTTTTGATGTAACTCGGCTCAAAATGCACATTTTCAGACGCTCTAAAATGGATTTTGTAGATCAAAAAATGGGTTTTCAGATGAACAAAATATTTCTCAGAAATTTTGATTTTCAACAAAACTACAAACCTTCGAAGCATAACAACTCCAATGTGCACAACCAACCGGTTTCGAGCCAACTTCCTTGTATTTCTGCTTTTCCAGGAGCAGCATTGGCGTGAGTTTGAATTTTTTCGAGTGGCAGTTTTGACACTTTTTGGCGCCAAAAGTTTTCTGACAACAGTCGAAGCAAAATGCGCCCGGACAACAGTTTGATCTACCGAACCAGTCTCCCTGCAAATTGTTTGTTTTCAGCGTTTGCCATAAATTTTCAGCCTAATTTCAGCACAAATTCGGAATCTACGTGAAAAATTATGTCCAGTAGTCGATTTTCAGGCCCTAAACCTAAGCCACGCCCCCTTTAAGGAAGCGGAATCGCGGAGCATCGTTTAACCTACCTTCTCAATAATCGGCACTTGACATCGGCTACAGTAGTACTTTGACCATGATTCTCGAATTTGTTCCAGTTTCAATATTGGATCATAAATTTTGTGTTCACAAATTTCGCGGGAATTTGAAATTTGAACTTTTTGAGTGCAAGACTTCAGGGAGCAACGGTCTAGTTGAGTGTTCTGCAAAAAAAGAAGTTGGTATGCGCCTTTAAGGAACTGTATTAAAGCTAAATGCAAGATTTTAGGTATGTCCCTTTAAGGTACTGTATCAAAGGCGCACACAAGATTCCAAGTATGCTCCTTTAAAGTACTGTATCAAAAAAACATGCAAGATTTTTCAAGTGTGCTCCTTCAAGATACTGTATTAGAGGCACATGCAAGAATTTAAGAATGCCCCTTTACGGTACTATATTAAAGGAACATGCAAGATTTTAGGCTTGCGCCTTTAAGATACTGTATTGAAGGTGCATGCAAGTTTTCAAGTATGCTCCTTTCATGTAATCTAGTAAAGGAGCAGGAAGGTTTTTTGGTATGCTCCTTTAAGGTGCTGTGTTAAAGGCGCACGCAATGTTCTTGGTATGCGCCTTTAAGGTACTGTATGAAATGAGCGCGCAAGGTTTCATATATCTTCCTTGAGGTGTACTGTATTGAAGGGACATGCAAGATTTCAAGTATGCTCCTTTAAGATACTATTTTAAAGGAGCATGTTTTGTTAAGCCCCTTTAATGTACGGTATTAAAGGCACATGCTAACCACTCACCCTATTGTTGTACAACTTCATCGCCTGCTTTTTCCGATTGATAAACATCTTCTTATCACTTATCACTGGTAGGATGGATGGGAAATATGACTTGAACTCGGTCCGACAGTAGGCACATCTTTTGGCCAGATCCTTACTCTTTGAGTAGTTTTTAAGCCTGAGGAGGCAGGAATAACAGTAGATATGATCACAACTGTCGAGGATTGCGAACCAGTCATTCTGAAAGTTTAAGGGGTAGATCATAAAGGAGTACTGTAGGAATTGGCTTAATTGTGACTTGGTAGATCAAAATAGGGTGCTGTAGAAAATGGCTTAGTGAGTTTTGGTAGATCATGAAGGGATACTGTAAGGATTGATTCAATAGAGTCTTGGTAGATCATGAAGGGATACTGTAAGAATCGGCTTAATTGTGCTTTGGTAGATCATAAAGAGGCACTGTAGGAATCGGTTAATTGAGTTTAGGTAGATCATAAAGGGTTACTGTGGCTTTTGGATTAATTGAGACGTGGTAGATCATAAAGGATACTGTAGGAATTGGATTAATTGAGACGTGGTAGATCATATTTGGGTTACTGTAGCTTTCGCCTGATAGAGTCTTGGTAGATCATGAAGGGATACTGTAAGAATCGGCTTAATTGTGCTTTGGTAGATCATAAAGAGGCACTGTAGGAATCGGTTAATTGAGTTTAGGTAGATCATAAAGGGTTACTGTGGCTTTTGGATTAATTGAGACGTGGTAGATCATAAAGGATACTGTAGGAATTGGATTAATTGAGACGTGGTAGATCATATTTGGGTTACTGTAGCTTTCGCCTGATAGAGTCTTGGTAGATCATGAAGGGATACTGTAAGAATCGGCTTAATTGTGCTTTGGTAGATCATAAAGAGGCACTGTAGGAATCGGTTAATTGAGTTTAGGTAGATCATAAAGGGTTACTGTGGCTTTTGGATTAATTGAGACGTGGTAGATCATATTTGGGTTACTGTAGCTTTCGCCTGATAGAGTGTTGGTAGATCATAGATGGGTTACTGTAGCTATCGTCAAGTCGTGATAAGTAAAAAGTGTGAAGCATTTGTGGACATGCGTCTTTAATACAGTATACCAGTTTAAGGTATACTTTAGGATACTGTATTAAAGGAACAAGGTACTATAATTTCATTATGGAAGAATGATGGATTATTTACGTTTTTAAAATTCAAGGATCCTAAAATTTTTTCTCGTGGAATTCAAAACATTCAATTATGTTTTTTGATCTCTTGTAGTTTTGCTGAAGTTCAAAATTTTTTGATGACTGGCAAATATAATTTGGAAGGGAAAATTTTCAGCTCTCAGAATCTTTTTAGATTTTTAAAAAATATTAATTTTGAAGGAACTTATGGTCCTTTTAAGTAAAAATGTCAAAAAAAAATGTAAGATATCGTATAGAACGAATAGAACGGCACTGCAAACGCTGCCGTATAATGCTCCTATCTCGGAATCTAGAAGAGCTATCAAAAAGTGGTCAACTGCAAATTTGTAGATCAAAACTTCAGCTATAAGTTTGCTGTTGACAACTTTTTGATAACTGTACTAGATTCTGAGATATGATTATTCTCCGACAGAGTTTGCTGTGTCGCTCTATTCGAGGAAATACGGTATAGTTCAGCTGAAATTTGACATTTTTTGATGACTTGCAGATATTTTTGTAGAGTAACATTTCAGCTTTCAGAATCTTTTTAGATATTGAAAAAATGTGGATTTTGAAGAAAGTTATGGTCATTTTAAGTAGAAATGTCAAAAAATGTAAGATATGTATGTTTGAGCTGTTATAGTTTTGTTGAAATTTGAAATTTTTTGATGACTCGCGAATAATTTGTAGAAAAACTTTTCAGCTTTCAGAATCTTTTTAGATCTTGGAAAAATGTTGATTTTGAAGGAACTTCTGGTAGTTTTAAGTACAAATGTCAAAAAGTGTAAGATATCGTATTTCCTAAAATAGAGTGACACTGCATACGCTTGCCGTATAATGATCATATCTCGGAATCTAGAAGAGCTATCAAAAAATGGTCAACTGCAAAATTTGTAGATCAAAACATCAGCTACAAGTTTGCTGTTGACAACTTTTTGATAATTGTGCTAGATTCTGAGATATGATTATTCTCCGACAGAGTTTGCAGTGTCGCTCTATTCGAGGAAATACGGTGTATACTTGGGCGGTTATAGTTTGGCTGAAAATGAATATTTCTTGATGACTCGCAAATATTTTGCAGAAAAATTTTTCAGCTTTCAGAATCTTTTTAGATATTGGAAAAATATTAACTTTGAAGGAACTTATAGTCATTTTAAGATGCAATGTCAAAAAATGTAAGATATGTATCTTTGAGCTGTTTTGCTGAAATGTGAGATTTTTTGATGGCTCGCGAGTAATTTGTAGAAAAAACTTTCAGCTTTCAGAATATTTTTAGTTCTTGGAAAAATTTTGATTTTGAATAAAGTTATGACAATATTCAGGATCGATATCAAAAAAATTTTTCAAAAAAATCCGCTAATCCTACCTTCTCAATAACCCTCTCATAACAAATGACACATTCCTTGGCTCTCCATTCTGCTTCGAATTTGACAGGATCTATGGATTTTTTCTGAAAATATCAATATATATATGCAAACGCGCTCTACCGTAACACTTACCGTATTCAAGGCCATATCTAAATGAGCCGACATCCCTGGGTGTATGCTCAAATGGTGTGATCCACCAAAAACCGATTGGTGTCCTTTATGGTGTATATAGGGCGACATATGATGTCCAGGTGGTAAATCATTGATGGTGTATATATATGGTGGTAGATCATCTTTTTTAGATTGTAATGGATGACAGATGGGATCTGTCCAGGTGGTAAGGGCATCGTGGGAAAAATTTCTGAAAAAATTTTAACACCTAATTTTTTCAGACTGGTAGATCACAATCTGAGCTGAAAATTTTTTTTTGAAATATTGAAAAATGTGCTTTTTAACCAAAGTTATAGTAAAAGTTTGGTAGAGCGCATTTGCACCTTTATAACTTTGTTAGTTTTTGAGATATTTTGAAAATCTAAAATACATCTTGTAGATCACAATCTAAACTTTCGAATCCTTTTTAGAAAGTCGAAAAATTCACATTTTAAAGGGAGAAATGGCAAAAGTTCGGTGGAGCGCACTTGCACACTTTAGCTAAACCTATCATAACTTGCTTCAAAATTGACATTTTTCAGGATTCTAAGAAGTATTTTTGAGCTGAAAATGTGATCTACTCGATTTTTTATTCCAGTTCAAAAAATCATCAAAACTGAAAAAGTTATAACGCTGCAAATGCGCTCTATCGAACTTTCATTATAACTTGCTTCAAAATTGGTATATTCTGACGTTCTAAAAACCATTTTGTAGCTGTAAATGAGCTGAGTACGAAAATTTTTAAAAATTTCAGAAGAAAATTTTTAAAAGCTGAAATTTTAGTACTGAACATTTGCTGTCTTGTAGATCACTTTCCGAGCCGAAAAAAAAATGGAATTTTCAGCAAAACTGAAAGTTCAATAGAGCAGAATTGCATTATGGTAACATTCCAATTTTCAGATTTTTCAGATAGTTCAGTGGAGCGCACTTGCCCCTTCCAGCTAAACCTATCACAACTTCCTTCAAAATTGGTGTTTTCAGACGTTCTAAAAACCATTTTGAAGCTCATTTTGAGATCTACAAGATGTTAAAATCAGCTTCATCGAAAAATTTTGACCAAAGGCTGAAATTCCAGCTCAAACCGACACTCCCCCTGCTTTCCTGTCTCAACAACACATAATGGCCCTAAACCCAAACTCCAAGTGCGTCATTTGGCAGACACACCCGGGGTGCAAGTCCCTCACCACCCTCCACTATATACACACTATTTCGCCTCACTTGCTACTTTTCCCTTTTCGCTGTCTGCCGTCTCTCCACTCTCTCGTCCCAGCCGGCTGCCCCTGACCGCACCGCTTTTCCCATTCTGCCCCACAACAACAAATAAATATATTCCCTGTTGTGATTGTTTTTGGTATTGATTAGACGGTGCCAAACAGGATGCCGTTGTCGTTTTTGGGCAAGAAGGAGAAGGTGAGTGGCCATAGAATTTCATAGAATTTCATAGAACTTGAGCCATAGATTTATAAAATATCGTAGAATTTTTTAAACATAGATACATAGAATCCGAATCATAGGTTCATATTATTTCATAGAATTCCATTCAGTATGAGTCATAGAATTTCATAGAATCTTTTTCATAGAATCATAGAATCACATAAATAGATTTATAGGTATATAGAGTTTCATAGAATCTTTTTCATAGAACCATAGAATTTCATAGAACTGCATAGAACCTATTCAAATATGAGCCATAGATTCATAGAATTTGATGAAAGTTAACGCATAGAATTTCATAGAACTTGGATTCATAAAACCATATAATTTTTTAGAATTGTGAGCCATAGATTCATAGAATTTCACAAAAAGTGCTTCATAGAACCATAGAATTTCATAGAACCTCCTAAAACATGAGTCATAGATTCATAGAATTTTATGGAAGTTAACGCATAGTATTTCATTTCATAGAGTCATATTTCCATAGAATTTCCAAAAATGTGTTGCATAGATCCAAAGACTTCCATAGAATTCATAAATTTGAATACATAATTCCATAGAATTTCGCAGAAAGTGGTTGATAGAGCCATCGGATTTCATAGAACATGAGTCACTGATTTCATTGAATTTCATAGAACCTTCTAAAATATGATCCATAGATTTATCGAATTTTATGGAAGTTGACGCATAGAATCTCATAGAAACTGGATTCATAGATTCATAGAATTTTCTGAAACATGAGTCATATAAATTCATAGAATTCTTTCCATAGATTTTTGGAAATCCATAGAAATCGGGTTCATAGATTCATAGAACCTCTCAAGATATAATTCATAGAAATCATAGAATTTGACTCATAATATCATGAAATTTCACAAAAAGTGATTCATAGATCCCCAAAGCTTCATAGAACATGAGTCATAGAAATTCATAGATCCATAGAACCATACACTTTGGAGTCATAGACTCATAGAATTTCACGAAATTTTCTAAATAGCTTCATAGAACTTCATAGAACCCCTCCTATAGATCCATGGAATTCCAGGTTCCTCTAATCGAAGCCGAAGAAGGAACCGAGACCAAGTGCGAAATCTGTCAAAAACCCATCATCATCGCAGTATGTCCATAGAATTCCACAGTAATCCATAGATCCTTAAATTTTTCAGGGTGAATGGTACGGTATCCTCGAGTGTTGTACCAAGCCATTCTGCACCGATTGCATCGAAAAATGGATCAACGACGAATCGAGTCCAGTGAATACTGGAACCTGTGTGTTGTGTGCTAAACCTATGACTAGTATCATCCCGTGTGCATTGCCATATCGTAGTGATACACTTCGAAAGAGGTTTTTGGCTCGTACCGAGCAGAATCGTGAGCTCTGGGCTTCATATATACAAACTGTGAGTCAACCTTAAAAAATTCTTCAAAATGGATTTTAGAGCTTTGAAAAATATTGATTTTGAGCAAAGTTATGACGAAAGTTCGAAAGAGCGCACTTGCAGTGTTATAACTTTGCAACTTTTTGAGATATTTGAAAAATCTAAGAAGCATCTTGTAGATGTCAATTTCAGCTTTCGAACGCTTTTTAGAAAGTCGAAAAATTCGAATTTTAAAGGGAGATATGACAAAAGTTCGGTAGAGCGCACTTGCACACTTCACTTTAACGCGTCGTAACTTGCTTCAAAATTGACAATTTTTACCGTTCGAAAAAGCATTTTGAAGCTTGAGTTGTGATCTACAAGTTTCTTTTTACCACTTTCGGAAAAATCCAAAACTGAAAAGGTTAGGATGCAGCAAATGTGCTCTATTGAACTTTCATCATAACTTTCTTCAAAATTTACATTTTTCACCATTCTAAAAATCATTTTGAAGCTGGAATTTTGCCCTACAAATTTGAGAATACCGCTTCAAAACAACTTCAAAACTAAACAAGTTATTACGCTGCAAGTGCGCTCTACCGAACTTTCTTCGTACCTTTTTTCAAAATTGAGATTTTTCACCGTTCTAAAAAGCGTTTTGAAGCTTGAATTTTGATCTACAGAATGCAAATATTATCTTTGTAAGAAAAAAATTTCTAAGTCTCAAAATTGCAGCTCATTTCGAAGACCCAAAAAACCGACGATGGATCAACATCAGCAAAGGACAAGAAAAAATGGGTCAGTGATGGTAACAATGCTCCACCATACATTGTTACCTCATCTTAGCAATTTCTCTAAGTCTCCTCATCTCTCACCATCACACCATACACCGTCCTCATTTTGCCATTCCTCCCCCGCTGCTTTGCCATTATCCATGACCTTTTGTTTTAAACCTAAACCTATCCTATCTTTGAGCTTTAATATTTTGGCTGGAATTGCAGATTTTCAGCTGGCTCGCGAGTATTTTGTAGAGAATTTCAAGGGCTTTCAGAAACTTTTTAGATTTTTGAAAAATATTGATTTTGAAGAAAGTTATGATAATTTTAAGATGCGATATCAAAAATTTTGAAATTTCAGATTATCAAAAATCGAGAATTTAGGATTATTTTCATCGAAATTTACGATTTTGTAGTTTTTGTAGTCTGCTAAACCTAAACCTAAGGACGCAAGAGGGCATAAATATGACAGATGGTCGGGGTGTACCACCCCGACCAAAATCGATATGTGTTGCGCGCCATTCTATGCGTTCTATGGTTTTTCCTTTTTTTTTCTAGGTTCTATGGTCATAGAATCATAGATTCATATTTCAGAGAATGGGCAAAAAGAAGAATGAAGCGAAGAAAAATGGAGAAGCTGCGGTGAAGGCAGCTGTAACCATCAATGTTGAGGAATATCCAATGGATCCAGTGGTGAGATTCATAGATTCATAGATTCATAGATTCATAGATTCATAGATTCATAGATTCATAGATTCATAGATTCATAGATTCATAGATTCATAGATTCATAGATTCATAGATTCATAAGTTCATAGATTCATAGATTCATAGATTCATAGATTCATAGATTCATAGATTCATAGATTCATAGATTCATAGATTCATAGATTCATAGATTCATAAGTTCATAGATTCATAGATTCATAGATTCATAGATTCATAGATTCATAGATTCATAGATTCAAAGATTCATAGATTCATAGATTCATAGATTCATAGATTCATAGATTCATAGATTCATAGATTCATAGATTCATAGATTCATAGATTCATAGATTCATAGATTCATAGATTCATAGATTCATAGATTCATAGATTCATAAGTTCATAGATTCATAGATTCATAGATTCATAGATTCATAGATTCATAGATTCATAGATTCATAGATTCATAGATTCATAGATTCATAGATTCATAAGTTCATAGATTCATAGATTCATAGATTCATAGATTCATAGATTCATAGATTCATAGATTCAAAGATTCATAGATTCATAGATTCATAGATTCATAGATTCATAGATTCATAGATTCATAGATTCATAGATTCATAGATTCATAGATTCATAGATTCATAGATTCATAGATTCATAAGTTCATAGATTCATAGATTCATAGATTCATAGATTCATAGATTCATAGATTCATAGATTCATAGATTCATAGATTCATAGATTCATAGATTCATAGATTCATAAGTTCATAGATTCATAGATTCATAGATTCATAGATTCATAGATTCATAGATTCATAGATTCAAAGATTCATAGATTCATAGATTCATAGATTCATAGATTCATAGATTCATAGATTCATAGATTCATAGATTCATAGATTCAAAGATTCATAGATTCATAGATTCATAGATTCATAGATTCATAGATTCATAGATTCATAGATTCATAGATTCATAGATTCATAGATTCATAGATTCATAGATTCAAAGATTCATAGATTCATAGATTCATAGATTCATAGATTCATAGATTCATAGATTCATAAGTTCATAGATTCATAGATTCATAGATTCATAGATTCATAGATTCATAGATTCATAGATTCAAAGATTCATAGATTCATAGATTCATAGATTCATAGATTCATAGATTCATAGATTCATAGATTCATAGTTCTTCCCACAATTTGCCTGCTTCTTCATAGAATCTATGCATAGAACTAGTCATAGATTTATATATCTCGCATAGAATCAGTCATAGATTCATAGAACCATAGAACCTAGGATCTATGCATAGATCCCAACTTCCAGGCTCATCCCCCACAACCAAAAACCTTCGAGCAAGAATGGATCGAGCACGAGTGTAACATCTGTTACAAGGAGATTGTTCCATCTGTAAGTTCATTTTAATAGGTTAAACGATGCTCCGCGATTCCGCCGCTCTAAAAGGGGCGTGGCTTAGGTTTAGGTGCTGGAAATTGACTACCAGGCTCAATTTTTCACGTAGTTTCCGAATTTGAGCTCGAAAATGTTGCAGGGTGACTGGTTCGGCATCCTCGACTGCTGCAACCACGTCTTCTGTGTCAAATGCATCGAAAGATGGAAGAATGTGGAGACATCCAACACGACTGTTGCCAAATGTCCATTGTGCCGAAAAAAGATGAATAGCATCTCGCCGTCGGCTATTCCATTCAAAGATGACGGATTGAAACGAACTCATGTGTTCAGCACTACCAGACGTAATGCTGAAGTTTGGGAGCGGTATAAGAAGAGAGTGAGTTGGCTTTGACCGGTTTGGGAGAAGATTTGGAGCGGGAAATGTCTGAAAATCGTGGTTTTCGGCTTATTTTGACATAAAAAACAGAAAATTTCGATTTTTCTAAACCTAAAATTTGTATTTTTCACGAAAAATCACCGAAAATTCACACATTTTTTTCCTGTGAAATTTGACGATTTTTGGCTGAAAATGTCTGAAAATCATGATTTTCGATGAATTTAAACCTAAAAACTGGGAAATGTCGATTTTAAAAGGCTGCAAGAATAGTTTTTGGTTAAAAAAAAACTTCCAAAAAAAATTTTTTTAATCGAAGTTTTATTACCTGAAAATGGCTGAAAATCGTGTTTTTCGAGCGGCTTTTGACCTAAAAAATGGAAAATTTCGAGTTATTTTACCCTTAAACGGCTAATGAAAAATCACCGAAAATTAACATTTTTCATGTTTTTCTGTCTTTCTTTTCTCGATTTTGAGATGAAAATGTCTGAAAATCATGTTTTTCAAAAAAATTTGACAGGAAAATTGGGAATTCTCGAGTTTTTAAACCTAGTTATCGCAGAAAATCAAGTTTTTCGTGTTTTTTTCACCGAAAACTTGCGTTTTCACAATACTTTTAGCGTAAAAATCGAGTTTTCAGTCAATTCTTGACAATTTTCAAACTAAAACCATCGAAAATGACGCAAAAGATCACAAAAACAGCTTCTGTCGTCAATTATAATGTTTATTCCGCGAACATCGATGAAATTTTGTGTATTCGCAACTCATTTGACGCGCAAACACAAAAAAAAATTAAATTTGCAGCGAAATTGACGACAAAATGCACTTTTGCTGTGCATTTGCACCATATCTGACGCGCATAAACTGAAAAAAAACTGAATTTTCAACTAAAAACACCCCTTCAAGCAAAAAAAGCATGTTTTCCAGGAGAATCGCATTCAAGCATGCACCTTCGACGATTGCAACTACAAAATTGGCATCGATGCTCATCGTACCGTTTGTCCACACGGACTGTTCGATCAGAAGGAATTGGACAAGTGGTTGGCTGAGAATCACACTTCTACGGTATTATTTTTAGTTAAACCTAAGCCTAAGCTGATACTAACAACTGGAGCTAAACCTAAATAGGCTAAACCTAAACAAGTGTAAACCTAAATCTAAACTGGAACTCAGTTCTGGAGCTAAACCTATTTAGGTATAAGCTTAGATGGACTTAAACCTAAGCTTAAACAGAGAGCTGAAGCTAAACCTCAATTAGTCAAAACATAAATGGACTTAAACCTAAGCTTGAAAACTGAGATCTGGAGTTAAACCTAGACGACCTGAACATGAGCCTGGACTATGAACTGGAGCTAAACCTAAATATGTGTAAGCCTAAATAACCTAAGCCAAAGATTGAACACTCACATCTGAAGCTAAACCTAAAAAAAAGACTAAACCTAAGCTTAGAACCAGAGCTGGAGCTAAACCTAAATAAGTTTAGACGATTTGAACTTAAACCTAAAAAAACATATCTTTAAAAGAGCTAAACCTAATCCTAAATAGTGCAAAACCAGCGACGAAGATAAACCTAAGCCTAAATTTCCAGTTGAAAGCGCCACAACCACCACCAACCGCCGAGCCCACCAAACTCCGTGACACCATCATCTTCTGGGTCGTCATCTTCGTCATCTGGATCGCAATCTTCTCCGTCGAATACATCAAGTTCACCTACAACATATCGCTCAAATCGGTCGCCGCCAAGACACAAGAAGCCGTCGCACAAACTACAATGTCTACTAAATATGTTTGATTTATTTGATTTGTCTGTTTTTATTTTTGGCAATAAATGTATTTTGTTTGGCGAAAAATTGGGTGTTTTATGGCTGAAAATGAGGAAAGTGACGTGAGATGTGATGCAGGGTGTGCAAACACCACAGCGCGAAGTTGCACAGAAATAGGGATTTTAAAGCGATTTTTAGGGTTTTGATATCGAAAATGATGCTTTTTCAGCGTTTTGAGCTGAAAAAAGTGAATTTTTCGTGAATTTTGTCGAAAAAAAAGATATAAAACGATGAAAAATGACATTTTCAGCTCAAAAAACTCCAAAAAACGGATTTTTCGCAAAAAATGCAAGAAAATCCGATTTTTGTACACATAATAGCTCAAAAAGTTGATTTTGAACAATTTTTTCCGTTGAAAACTCAAAAATTAGACAAAAAAAACTGTTTTCTGGACAAAAATCGTGTTTTTCGGCTGAAAATGGCGTCAAACATGATGCAGACTGTGCAAACACCACCACGCAACGTTGCACAGAATATTTAAACATTTATTCAAGCATACTGTAGCATACGGTAGATCAAAACAACAAAAATCGAAAAATATGAAGTAAAATGGCCCAAAATGAGAGAATTATGAAGCAAATGGCAACGTTTTGGAGGGATTTTTTGAGAATTTTCAGCTTTGAGGATTTCTGAAATTACAGAAAATACAGTAATCTACAGTAGTATTGTGATCTACCTGATCAGAAGAATCATCGATATTAACAGAGACAGACGGCATTCCCATGGTTGATATGACTGATATGGTCCCATTGTTGTTATCAGTGATAACAACTTGACCCTGTTATCAATAAAGGCGGCTTTTTTTGATATAGATAGTACTGTAGTACGGTAGTTTATGGTAGGTACAGTAATACGTTACTGTGGGTCGAGTAAAAGTTTGATCTACCGTAACTTGGCTCGAAATCGAGATTTTTCAAAATTTCGAAAAGTATTGTGTAGATCAAATTTTCAGCTTTCTAACGAATTTCAAATGATGGAAAAATGTTGAGTTTCAGCAAAGTTATGACAGTGCAAAGATGCTCTACCGAACTAGTGCTTTAAAGCAAAAGATTTTCCAGTGGTAATTTTATTTCTCAATAAAACAGAAAATGCACTTTGAATTCGAGTTCTAAATATTAATGCTAGTTTACAAAGCATAGTGATGTTTTCTAAAATTGCTCGTCGCCATCACGCCGGAGCTTGCAAAAATGACGCTGAAAATTTGAATTTGGCGCTAAATAGTGAAGGCGACCGCGTCGCGCCCGCGCCGCGTTCGACGGTTTTCGTTATTTTCACTTCGATTTTTATTTTTTACTTGTTTTTTTGTATTCTTAAGCCTTTTTAAAATGTTTTTGTGAAAAAATTGTCAAAATTCTTTATTTTAAACTTCGGATAACGGTAATTACCGATAATTTTCACTAAAAACTGTGAAAAAAGAAGTTTGAAATCATGAAATGAAGTTTTTGCGAGAAATTTGGACATTTGTCTTATTTCATCGACATTTTATGTAGTTTTCGATCAAACTTTTCTTTTTTACAGGCAAGCAACACGGGAAAACGACAACGATTGGTGGAGAATCGAGAAAACAAGGAAAAACAGCAAAGTAAGTGTTTTTGTCAAATTTTTGAAAAAACTAGCTCGTGGTTTTCTGTTAATAAATTCTGCATTATTCACTAGACAAATTCAATAAATTTTTGCGTTAACCCATCTAAATTATGCTACCAAAGCACAAAAATTCATAGTTTTGCAACAATTTGCAAAAAATTATATCTTTTTACGCCCAAATTCTTTTAGTTTTCAAAGAAGCAGTAAAAAACGAGCAATTTACATTCAACAGTGATCAAAACCTGAAAATTTTTACGGAAAACCCAGTAATTTCGATTTGTTTTCAGAAAACAAGCAACGCAGACAAGGAGCAAAGGAAACACCAGGAAATGGTATTATATGTGCCAAACTAATGGCTAGGAATAAAGCAAGTGCGCCCCTGGGTCTCGACGCTTTTAAATTCATTTTGAACGTAAATACAGTAGTCGAACTGCAAAATCGTATCGGGACCCTGGAGCGCACTTGCTTTATTCCTAGCCGTTGGTTTGGCACTTATAATAAGAAATAATTTTTGTTCCGGTTTTTCTTTTGCTTTTGTCTCGAATAAATTGTTATTTACAGAAATTGTGTACTTTTAATTGTCTTTAAATGTATTAATCTGCTTTTTGAGCGTTTTTTCGTCGAAAAAAATGCAATAAATTCGCACAAAACGCAGAAATATCACCAATTAGAGAGAAATTGGTCATCGAATTGATTTTGCAAGTCGGTATTCATGCTACAGACGGTTATAAAACTAGTTTTATTATACAAAACACAAAATTTAACATCAAAATCCTCTTTTTGCCGATTTGTCTTCTTCATCTGCTCGCCGAACCCTGCAAAACAATAATTTTTTGAGTTATTTCGAAGATTTCTTCGCATTTTCTATGTTCTGTGCACAAAAGAAGATCTATTCTACATAATTTTCCAATGTTTCTCACGAATTGCAAACAATTGATGAAATTTTATGCTATATTCCTACACCAACTGCTCAAAAATGCCGAAATTTCCAGCAGATAAAAAAATTTTCTTGATACAAACTGTTTCAAAACATAATATTACGTTATCTATTTGCTTTTCTGTATTTTTTTGAGAAACCAGTCTGTAGAAGAACGTGTTTCAAAGAAAAACATTTTAAAAACAAAGTTTTTCAATATTTAATGAAAATAACTCACTAAAAACTCTGTATTCTTCTTCAAAACTCCGAGAAATTGCTGCCGAGCGATTATTCTGCAATTAGCAACATTTTTAAATCATGAAAAACGGCAAAAATCGTTCGAAAAAGAAAAAAACACGCAAAAAAATCAAAATAAAATACTCCGCGTAAATCTACACCAGAAACTGTCGTGAGAGGCGCACATTAGATGCAGACACCGCGACGCGCAGTTGCGGAGCGTGCACTAGTGCACCGAATGGCGCCATGTTCAAACATAATTTAAAAATTCACTAAAACTGGAATTTCTGAAGTTGCAATTTTTTTCGAAAATTTTCAGGGTGAAAGTAGCAATGTTAATGGCTATTAAAAATGGATTTTTTGTAAATAAACTCATATTATGATAGTGCTTTTTCATGAAAATGTATTGCTTTAAACTACCGTAATCTGGCTGGAACTTGATTTTTTCGAACTTTTCAAAAATCATTGTGTAGATCACATTTAGTGCTTTCCAATGAATCATAAAACATGAAAAAATTTGATTTTCAGATAAGTTATAGCAGTCTTAAGATGCGATATCAGAAAATCTCTTATAAAACAGTGTAGATTTGCTGAAATTATAGATTTTTGAAACTTTTATGATTCAGAGCATAGGTTTATTTCAATTTTGTAACAATTTCCCAGTTTTAAAACCGTACCACGCCCAAAACCGGCAAACAGCACGAATGGCCGAGGAAACGCATGGCCGTGGCCTAGAAAACCGTTGCTGAGGAAGTGAGACGAAAAAGTTTTCGCCAGCTATTTTTCATCGTTTTAGCTCGGTTTTTCGTGATTTTCAGCTAATTTTTTGTTATTTTCAGCCAAAAATGGGGTCGGAAGTTCCATTATGTCGATATTATGTGAATGGAACGTGCTCACGCGAGGGAGTTTGCAAGTGAGTCGTTTAAGCCTTATTTTCAGCTTTAAAACGAGAAATTTTCAGATTTCGCCATGTAGCCGGGCAAGCAGACAACATTTGCATGTTTTATCAAGCTGGAAAGTGAGTTTTAATCCTATTTTCCCGGTTAAAAAGAGCATTTAGGTGCTCATTCGGCAACGCGTGCCGTTTTCACCATGTCAAGCCGAAAAATACGCCAAAACCGCAATTTGTGAAGGAGAAATTCAAGCCGGTGCAATTGGCAAAACCTGGGTTGAATGTGCAGGCACCGGAGTTTGTACCGAGCTGGTTGAAACCGAAAGGTAGGTAGATATTGATTGGAATGTACTTTGATATGCCCTATATATGCCCTATATATGGGGTAATGTTGCGAAATTGTTGTGAAAAACCTAAAAAAGCTGTAAACAGCGACCAAAAAGCATAAACAAAATGTATTTCCCGTTTCAAATTGTTTATTAAGCCTATACCCAAACATTCCCTTCTCTTCACTATATACTGCAAGTGTATAGTGGCAAATTTTCGAAGATTGTAGCTTCTTAGTCGGGAAATTGCTATAAAAAACGAAAAACGTATTATAGATACAATATTTTATACTTTTTCTAATCGAAAAATAGAGTTATTGTTGTTTTGGCTCGTAAAATAGTCAAAAAAGCGAAGAATTGTATAAAAAATGAACTTTTCAATGTTTTTTCATCATAAAAAGCTGTTTTCGATTATATTTCCACCAAAATTATCCAAAATTTAAGTTAATATTCTAAAAAAATATATTGATTTTATTTTTCAACAAAAATTAGCTCATCTTACCCCTATTTTTCACCAAAAAATGACAATTCTCCCACTTTTTCAAGTATATATCTGAGTTATTACCTTTTTTAAGTTATGGTCCTTTAAAAAAGCTCTTCTCGAATTCGTTTTGCAAGTAAAACTGAAAAATGCAACATTTCCGCAGATTTCGTGATAAAAAATCAAGTTTATAGGAAAAAATGTGCGTTCTGACTCGAATTTTTACTGTTTTTCGTATCTAGTTCTTGTTGATCATGCATTTTCTCAACAAAAAAAAACTGATCAAAATGATTATTTCGTTAAAAAAATAAGCAATATGTAAAGATTTTAAGCAAAAATATGCAATTTTCACAAAATTTGAGCTCCCAACTATTGAAAAATCAGCGTTTTTGCTTTAGAATCGTTTCCCGAATGAATTTTCCGATCATGAATTTCCCTTGAAAAACACAATTATGTGCCAATTTTGAAGCAAAATGGGCATTCTTGTGCAAATTTTAAAATAATGCTTTTCTGGCAACTTTTCAGTTGTTAACAATTGAAAATACAACGTTTCTGTTTTAAATATACTTTTCCCATCCATTCCAAAATTTCTTTCATTTCAAAAAGTGGCATTTTCCCTCAAAAAGTGCACTTATCTAATGCCCATCTCATCCCAAAATGTGTCCTTTAAGCAAGCTATGCATGCATATTTTTGCACAAAGTTATTAACAATATTCCCTTAAAAACGAAGCACTTTTTTCAAAAAAAAAAAAACCGAAAAAAGACGATTTTTGTGTCAATTCCAGCCAAAAAAAGCTTTTCTGACAGATTTTCAGCATGAAAATACTAAATTTTCAACGTTTCTGCTTTAAAAATCTCATAAATTTCTTCTTTTCCCTTCAAAAATCTTCTTCTAGTGAAAAAAAATGTTTTCCCTCAAAAAGTGCACTTATCTAACCCTCATCTCATCCCGAAATGTGTCCTCTAAGCAAGCTATTCATACATATATTAGCTCCAAGTTTTTAACAATATTCCCCTAAAAACGAAGCTCTTTTTCAAAAAAAAAACGATTTTTGTGTCAATTCTAGGCAAAAAATGCTTTTTTGACAAGTTTTCCGCTTCCAACTACTAACTTTTCAACGTTTCTATTTCAAAAAATCTCATGAAAATTTTTTCCTGCAAAAATATTCTCCTAGTGAAAAAAAAATGATTTTTTCCCTCAAAAAGTGCACTTATCTAACGCCCTTCCCACCCTAAAATGTGCTCTTTTTTGCAGTAACAAGCTATGCATCAGCCGCCGCCGCTTCCTCCTCTTCCTCCTCCTCCACATCAAAAGATTACGAACGAGAGCGAATGATGTGTCTCCAACTATGCCCATATTTCGAGACAAACGGCGATTGTTTCAAAACCGACGAGGAATGTCCATTTGCTCACGGTGAATTGTGTGATATGTGCAATAAATGGTCATTGCACCCGTATAATCATGAGAAACGAGCTATGCATGTCAAGGTATGTTGTTGCTCTTTTTTCTTTTGTTTGATAAGTTATGAATGGATTTTCAGCAATGCACAGAATTCCACGAGAAAGAGATGGAACACGCGTTTTTGGATCAGAAATCGGCGGAAATGTCGTGTGGTATTTGTATGGAGAATATTGTTGAGAAAGTGAGTGTTTTTTTTTGTTAAAAAAATCAAAAATCTGCCTTTGAAAGCATCTTGAAACGCTCTAAATTGAGCTAGAAACAGTAAAGAAACAGAAAAGTCAAGATTTTCTGGAAAACAACAAGTTTCTTTCGAAAAAGGTAGATATTTACACTAGATTTAAATTACGAAAGTTAGATAAGTTCGAAATTTTTGAAAAAAAAAAGATTAAATATGTGTTCAAATTTTGAGGCTTTCCTTCAACTTTTTCGACTTTCCAGACAGATTTTTCTCATGTAATTTTTGCCGAAAAAATTTTCCTAGCTTTTTGCCAAAAATAGAAAAACTTCAAGATTGAAAAAATTATAATTTGAAGAAAGTTCAGCTTAAGAAAATTTTGTCAGCTGTGTATAACGGAAATCATCCGATCAGTAGGAAAATACATGAAAATTTGGCAATTTTAATTTTTATCTAAACAAGAATATTCATAAAGTATCAACAAATAAACAAATAAAAAGTTGCCATAACTTTCCAACTGGATACGTAATTTTTTGGTTAAAAAACATTAAAATGACGTCTTCAATATGCTCAATTTATGAAAACATGAAATAAACTGTCACTTATAGCGTTTGTGACAATTTCATCACAAAACTTTTAGATTTACAAATTTTCTGCTGAAAGTATCGGAAAAACGCGAAATTTCCGCAATATCCTTTCAAAATCATTAATTTCTCTTAGAAAAGTTTCAAAAAATTCTTTAAAAAGTGAAAATCAAGCTTATGACTCTTCAAAGTGTCTGAAACACCACCCTCAAGCCAATATCCTTCCAGGATCTTCGTTTCGGTATACTAAACGGCTGCAAGCACTGTTTCTGTCTCCAATGTATTCGTCAATGGAGAGCCCGTCACGAGAAAGATGATATCGATTCGAAAGTGTCACGATCATGTCCAGAATGTCGACAACACTCGGACTATGTCATTCCATCGGTCATGTGGGTTGACACCGAATTGGAGAAGACTGCATTGATTGATATGTATAAGGAGAATCTGAAGGGCACACTTTGCAAGTATTATAATGTGAGTAGCTCATTTTATTTAGATTTTGACTCAAAAAGCGTCATTTCAGGGCGATACAACACGAGGAAACTGCCAATTTGGCAACAAATGCTTCTACAAACATCAATTACCCGATGGAAGTATTGATCCGGGAGAGAGCCCACATGTGAGGAGAAGACCACAATTGTCGGATTTCTTGTCGTTGTGAGTTGCTCTTTTTTGATTGAAGAATGGACAAATTGCGGAAAAAGAGTCGAAAAACATGCAAAAATGCACAAAACTTTGTAATTTAACGGTTTTTTGATGTTGCACAATAAAATATAGCAGCAGATACGGTTGCTCAGATAAGTCGATAACTTTTTGTGCTTTCTCCCACAGTTGGAGTCTCTTTCAACCTTTGAGCAAGAAATTTCTTGAAAAATATGGGTTTTGCACCAAAATTTGTGGGACATGTCTGATAAAAACGAATTTTCTAGCAAGAGTTAATTCCAAGAAGCGGTGAGGCTGGTTTTTTGAAAAATCCTCAGATACGATTGAAGTTATTTTAAAATGAGCGCTTTTTATTAGAATAGAAGCCCTTACAAGTAGAGAACTTCGTCAAAACAACGCATAGTCAACCGAAAGTTATATAAGTCATGTTTCTGCTATATTTGAGGTGTTTTCGGTCAAAAAATTTCTGTACAGCCGAAAATTAAAACTTCTGTTAGATTAGTTTTGAAAAAAAATTTGCAAATTTGGATTTTCGAGTTGGAAATCAAATTATTGAGACAAAAAATGCTTGAAAAAATGTCTGAAAATAAGCAGTTCTGAGATGAAAATTGAAAAGTTGAGCACCAAAGTGTCTGAAAATTGCTCTGAAGTCTGAAATTCGATGCTCCAACTTGTGTTCAGCATTTTGAGCATAAAATCTTTCCTCGTGAATGGAAAACTTTAAAGTCTAATCTATAAGTTTCAAAAAAATGAAGAAGAGCGATTTTTCTAGCGGAAAATCGAGTTTTTGAGCCGCAAAATAACTGAAAATCTATCGAAACACAAAACGCAGTGATTTTTCTTTTCTCTGACGACATTCCGATCTAATTTCTTCAATTTGGACAGAAAATTTTGGAATCATTGTTCAAATGTCTGAAAATAAGCAGTTCCGAGATGAAAATCAAAGATTTGAGCCGCAAAATGCCTGAAATTTCCTCTGAACCCTAAAATTTAAAGCTCCAACTATGTTTCAACATTTTTACTATAAAATCTTTCGACATGAATGGAAAACTTGATATTTCTATTAGATAAGTTTCGAAAAAATGGGAAAAACTCGATTTTTCCAGATGAAAATTGAGTTTTTTAGCCACAAAATGTCTGGAAAAGCTCATTTTTCGACAAATTTTGTGAAAAAATAACAAAAAATAACGATTCCGATATTTGCAGCGACGATTCGGACGATGAAATGATGAATAATATGGATCGAATGGATTTATTCCAACGAATGGCCGAGCGATTGAACATGTTTGGTCCATCATTCTCATGATTTTTCCCACCAAAAAAAATGCAAATATTTGTATCATAATAATATTTATTCATATGTTTTGTTTCCCACAGATTTTTTCTACTCAAAAACTCTTTCCCTCGATTTTGTCGATTTTTCTCCGGTTTGTATCGATGTTATTTTCGTAAATTATACTCAATGAATATTTGACCTACTCGATTTTATTTTACTATATTTGTATCAGAATTGTATCAACGATATCCCCATTTTTTAAAGATTTAGGCTTAAATCCACCCTTTTTTTAAACATTTTTAGATTGGATGTATACAGTGGAATTAGATGCCGAACGACTAGTTGGGCAATGTGTCGATGCGATACGGGAGTGTACGAATGCGCCGTTGAATGATTGTCAGACGGCGCTACAGGCAGTTTTTAGGATTTTGGAGCCGCATATGAGGTGGGAAGAGCTCGGGAATTGTGTGCATTGGATCTGACGAGAAATTACACACTTTGTAATTGTTTTTGAGTATTATCGGTGCACAAATCATAGCATAACAGACGAGAAAGTACACAATTTTTTGATACAAAAACACTGAATCTGACGACAAATTGCACGCAATGTAGCTGTTTTTGAGCAATTTTGGTGAAATAATTACAACTCAAAATGACGAGAAATTATACCAAAACATGTTGAAATCAGTAGGCATTTTTTGGTACAAAACAACAGCATCTTGCGACAAACTGCACATGCACATCTATATATTGTTGGTTCTCTAGTTTGCGGTGATTTTTAAAATGTTACAGTATTTCTTGGTTTCTCTGAAATGGTGTGCATCGAATCTGACGACAAGTTGCACACATTTCCGTTGTTTTTCAACAGAATCTGTGCACAAATTGAAACACAAATGACGAGAAATTACACAAAATATGTTGCAACCAGTGACTTTTTCCGATATACAAACACTGAATCTTACGATAAATTACACATATTCTCGTGTTTCCTTTTCGAAAAATACAGTATCTTTTCTCGACGAATTTGGCGTCTGAAACTTCCTTAATTATTGACAGAAATGAGCACAATTAACATCAAAACTGACGACATAAGGCACACATTTTTTTTGTCAATTTTGTTGTTTTTCTGTCCTTTTACACCTTCTCTCATTCATCACAACTCACCATGCCAACTACAGCAAACTCGCTCCATTGAACAATCTTACTGTAGTTGTCTGCAAACACCATCCTCGAAACATTTGTCTTGAACTTCTTCACCTATTTTCCTCTCATCTAGATATATTTCTCTACTGAGTGGGAGAATTGTCATGAATTTTTTGTTTTTGGAATCGAGTACCTACAATTCCATGGCCATGCTCCTTTAATACAGTAGTCCGACATAACTACTATTCATTCTGAAATATTTTCTTTTGAAAGAAGTGACCTTGTCTCGAAAAACATGTTGAGAGTACTGTCTTAAAGGCACATATCTTTTTTTGTGTTATCTATACAATTTTATTCGAAACTTATCTAACATATTTTTAGGTTTAGCTCCAGATTCCTGATTTTAAGAGTCATTCTTCTATCAAAAGTATCAAAATTCTATACCTCAGATACTAAGTGACCAAATCATCTTCAAAAAAATTTCAGCTATAATCATCTGAAATCCTTCCAGAACCGACGACAAACTCTCAAAACTGCTCACCTCCGCTGAAACCTATCAACCCGATATTGAACAGTGCCTAGATAGAGTGTTATTAGATAAGGTCTCATCAAAACTTTATGATATTTTTTTGGAGAAGCAGGAGGTTCGAAAATTTCAGAATATCTGTATATAGTCTATTTTCAGCTCAGCTACTCCGCAAATCAGGATGATGTTGAGTTATGTCAGTCGTTGGAGCTGTTTTGTGATATTACGGTAGATCATACGGTGGATCAAAACTACAGTATGAAGCTTTATTTCAGAAAAAGACCGATAAACGTATACCATTGGCGATTGTGTCTCGAAACGATTGGGATTGGATGCAATTGATATTGGTGGTTTTACGGGAGGTATGTGCCTTTAAAAGGAGTACTGTACTTAAAGGCGCATGAGTATTTTACAGGAACAATCCGACACTGTACGGGATTTACTAATCACCACCATTCACACCATCATCACCCAATGTGGTGCACCAACCACCCAAATGCTCATCGACACCCAATTGGCGATCACATTGGTGTCATTGTCCAAAAAAACGACGGATATCCGGGGACCCGCCTTAAAATTATTGGCGTTGTTGTACACCACGGAGTCGGCTCCGCCGTTGGAGCAAATTGGTGGGTACAGTATACTGGGCATACTGTAGTTTGAGATCAAAGAGTTTCGATCTACCGTATCTATGCTCGGCATACTGTAGTCTGACTTCAATAGTTTTGATCTACCGTATCTTTGCTCGGCATACTGTAGTTTGAGTTCGAAGAGTTTCGATCTACCGTATCTATGCTCGGCATACTGTAGTCTGACTTCAATAGTTTTGATCTACCGTATCTTTGCTCGGCATACTGTAGTTTGAGTTCGAAGAGTTTTGATCTACCGTATCTATGCTCGACATACTGTAGCTTGAGTTCAAAGAGTTTTGATCTACCGTATCTATGCTCGACATACTGTAGTTTGAGTTCAAAAAGTTTTGATCTACCGTATTCCTTATACGGTAGCAAGACTTTCAAAAAAAGAGAGTCAAAAATTTCTCGAAACAAAACATCCATTTTTTGATATGTGCCTTTAACACAGTATATCAATCATAGTTGGTTACTGTATTAAAGGCGCATCCTGAGCGTGTGATCCTTTAAATTGCAAAAGTCCTGATAAAAATGCGTGCGCCTTTGATACAGTATCCCAAAATGTTTCAAAAATCGGTATGCTGTTTTAAAGGAGCATAGCTCGATTCGAGCTATAAGAGAGGGAAGTGGTCTCGCCGCGAAAATTCAAATTTTTGGGATACTGTATTAAAGGCGCACACAGGATAAAGCTTTCGTCGAAGTTTTCGCCACCATGAACGTTGTGCCTTTAATACAGTAGTCGAACTGTTTTAAAGGCGCATACCTCTAAGGAACTTTCCGCAGTCATAGTGTTGTTGTGCGCCTTTAATACAGTAACCTGAAAAATGTTGAAATCGGTATACTGTTTTAAAGGAGCATAGCTTGATTTGAGTCATGTCTATAGGATTCATAGATTTCTAGTGAATAGGTGGTCTTACCACGAAAGTTTACAACTACAGTATCCATGAAAAACCTTCATATAAAAGTCATGAATCCTCTGGACCCTAGAGATGGAACTAAACCTATCCTTCATTGCAGACCAATATTGTGTGCGCCTTTAATACAGTAACCTGGAATGGTATACCGTTTTAAAGGAGCATAACTTGATTTGAGTCATATCTATAGGATTCATAGATTTCAAGTAGACAGGTGGTCTCACCACGAAAGTTTAAAACTACAGTATCCATGGAAAAAAGATAGTCAAAAATGCACTGTACCTTGGAGATGGAACTAAACCTATTTTTCATTACAGACCACCTCAATTCCGAATATTTCCGCAAACTCTACTACTCCCCACCTGGATACTACAACAAATCCGACGTTCTGGAGTTGGCAATCAACTTCAGCCACCACCTCGATCAAAATCCGATCCTCCTCAAATCAACCGATCCAGTCATTGATCCAATATCAACTGATTCGTATCAATGCGCGGAAGTTGGTTGTTGTCTTATCAGTGATCTGAATCAGTCATGTTCAACCCGGCGATTGAAGTTTTTATCGAAGATTATTGATTTGGGGACCCCGATACTTGAATCATTATTCTATGAGAATGACTTGAAAGTGTTGGGACATGTACTGGCCAGGGAGATGATTAATGATAGTGATAAGGAGGTGGGTTATCGGTTATCAATGGAGCGCAGTTGCATTGTAGGTTTTGAAGCTAGTTTTGCCAGATTTCATGAGTTTTCACAATAAAAATTCATTTAAAAAACAGATTTTACAGACATTTAGAGAAAAATATGCCAATTTTTGAAAAAAAAAGTTTGATTTCCCCTCAAATCCTATAAAAGTTTGCAAAAACTCAAAAAAATTCCGTTTTTTGCTCATTTTTAGCGCGAATACGGCTCACAAAAAACTGGGCAAACTACAGTAGGCTTCCCTAGCATACTGTAGTTTGGCATACCGTATACCGTATACGGTAGCAAGCGGCTTGAGAAGAATGGCTCTCGAAACAAAGACGTCTACATTTGTATGTGTGTGCCTTTAAGACAGTATACTAATAAAAGTTGTATTTTTGGCATACTGTATTAAAGGCGCACACTGAAGCCAAACGAAGGGGCTATTAATATTGTGTGCGCCTTTAATACAGTACCAAAAAACGTTACCGAAATCAGAATACTGTCTTGAAGGATCATAGCACAATTTGAGCTATCTGAGAAGGAACTAGTCTCGTCGCGAAAATGTCGAAACTACAGTATCATCATTTTTCCGGTTCTTCCTCTCAAGACCCAACACTGCTTTTTGCCTTAAAATTATGAGCTTGGATTACTGTATATTGCATGGGATACTGTAGTTCTGCCTTTTATGACCAGTCTCAGCAGAACAGGCTCGAAAACTATGAAGAATGGAGCTAAACCTCGAAAAATCTACCTTTTCGCATTCTCCAGTAAGCATATAATGCAAGTGCGCTCCATTGAGAAGGCAACTACTGTATGATTACTGTAATATTAGTCACAATGCTTTGTTTTGAATTTTTTTTTGGGATACTGTAAAATGCTTCGGGTACTGCAGTTCTGCCTTTTTTCGACTCAAAAAAAACTTCAAGCAGGATCTAAACCTATGAAAAATGGAGCTAAACCTCAAAAACGAGGACTTTTCGCCTATAATGCAAGTGCGCTCCATTGAGAACAAAACATACTGTAGGATTACTGTAATTTTACAAAAAAATCTTTTGATAGGTTCTAAAAATATGAAAAACGAAGCTAAACCTCAAAAAACCAGGACTTTCTGCCTATAATGCAACTACGCTCTATTGAGAACGCAACTACTGTATGATTACTGTAGTACAAAAAATACTTTTTTTTCAGATCCGGGAACTCTGCCGCTCCAACTTACAAAAACTCCTCGATCAAAATGCCATAAAAAGCGACGAAGATATCGAGTATGCTATATCAAATTATAACCATTAGGTGACCAAATCTAGAGCTCTTTGTGCCATCTTTTCGCTAAAATTCCAGATTTTTATGTTGTGATCTATTTTTATAGCCATGAAAACATTTATTATTCATAAAATCATCATTATTATTACAATCTTTGCCAACGACTTGGTGGCCAGATGATATGTGTTGCACGTCCTTGTACTAGTCCGGTGGCGACCTGCAAAATTTCGACATTTTTATGGAAATTAGGATTAGGTTTAGGTTTACAGTTGTGTAATGGCGTAGATGAATGCGATGAGAATGTAGAGGTTTATGAATTTTTGGACAAAATTCATTTGGATTGAAAATATTTTTTGGAAAATGGAACGGTTTTATAGGTGTTGTTGGTGGTTTTTTTGATAATGGGATACTTATATTGGGAATTTTTGGTAGATTGGAATGTGGAACGATAGGAAAAACAATTTCTACAGATTCTTTGAGAATAAAATATTCGATTTTTATGAAATGACAAAATCGAGGATTTTGATTTTTTTCAAGTCATAACTGTCATAATCAAAGACTCCATTTTTAAGACATGAAAAATTTGTAATCAATCACAATTCGTCTGAAATTGACCAAAAATTACAATGGTATCGAAGTAGATCAATTTGTTATACTGGGCAAAGAAAGTGAAAGTGAAATATACAACTCAATGATTCGATGATTCCTAATTGTACGACGTTTCATGACAGTCATGGCAGAATTGTCACTTTTTCCATAGATCCCGTGAAAGTTTTTTTTGTGTTCGAAAAAACTTTTATGAGTGAAACAAAACGGAAATTTTGCATGTTTCTCGACTTTTATTCGACAATCATAATTCTATGCATTTTTTTTTTCTATCTTTTCTTCGATGGAAATTATAAACAAAAAAATCATCATTAATCGATTTTTGAATTCTATGAGTCTATGAATGACTATCAAAACAGAAATTTCCAAGTGTCCTTTTGATTCTTGTTTCGGTTGATTTCTGGGGTTTCGCTACTTGATAGGAATCCTACGAATGAAAATATTGTGAATTTTTTTTGTTTTTGTATTTTTTTTTGAAAATTAAAGTTTTATGCATCATTCTAAAATTCTATGAAAGTAAAGTTTTGACATAATTTCATCGGAACCGACAAGTTTTTGAATTCTATGGATCTATGGATCTATGGATCTATGCCCAAACATACCATAGATCCCTCAAAGTTAGGTTCTATGCATAGAAACTGACATCGAGCTTCCAGTTCTATGAAATTTGTATCTATGACAGTTTCGAATTCTATGAAGGATTCTAGAATCATAAATTGGTCTTTTTTTTCGAAAAAATCGGATTTTCAGCTATTTTGATCATTTTTATTATCAACATTTTGAAAAAGTGACAACTAACCGGTCCATAAACATTGCTATCATTCCTAGCAATAGGATTATCTCCTTCCATCCAATAGTGTCCTTTCGGCACTTCCATTCGTTCCATTCGCCTCTCCGGCTTCACAAAATGCCCTTCAGTGCTAGTGATCCGTTTGATATGCACTGATTTTTGGTCTCGTGGGCTTCTACAAGACCTTCTTCACATTTTTAGAAGAAAAAATGATGAAACAACTTACATAAACGTCAAAATGGCGCCAGGACTACAATCATACAACGACCATCTTGACAACCACACAAAATCCCTCTTCCAAAATTGTGACGCGTTTCCATCGAGTGTTGGTGACATTGATTGGCCTGGAAAATGGATATTTTGATAATTTTCTTTGGTGAAAATGTCTGCATTTTTACTTGGTAGATATTTTGTGGTGCAAAATGAACGTAGGAACGAAAGACGTCATTTTTCTGTCAAAAAAAGTGGATTTTTACAGAAATTTTGCTTTGAGGATGCGACGAAAAGCTTTTTCTTCAAAAACTAGTTCAAATTTCGTATTAACTTATCAATTTTATCCGAAAAAATCATAATTCAATTTAGCATACTGTAGAATAGCAGTAATAACACCGTTGTGTTTCAAACTTCCCATAATTTCACATTTTTTCTCATTTCTGAATTTTTTATTGAAATTGGATTCAATTTCATGCTAGAATGATTATTCCTCGCTAATTTTTTTTAGTGATTTAAAAAATCGAAATTTCAGCGTGTTATTCCATTTTTATCAAGTTCTTATTATTTTCTTGCAATTTACAGGCATTTGTGAGCAGTCTTCTGTCAAAAAAAATACATCAGTTCCAATAAGATTTTTTTTTGACATTTTAATTGTCCATTCCGATCAGAATTATGGAAATGTGTTATCTTTACAGTTGTTCTTCCATCTATTTTTCCTTTTTTTCAGGTAAATCCTCCGAAATTTCCAAACAGTTTATAATTTTTTGCAGCTATTTTCAAAGAATTTTCACTCATTTTGAGCCACAGTTCAACGAATTCGTACATTTTGTCCAGTTTCAAAAGACAAAAAATTCTGCAGTTTTTTCATTCATTTTTCAAGTGTTTAGTCATTTTTTCACAACTTTCAGCACTTTTTTCACTAATTCACCAGTCGATTCTGCTCGATTTTCAGTCATATTTCAGACAGTTTTCAAACAATTCATCAGAAAACACACCCACAACATTTTTAAAGGTTTTTTAATCAATTCTTCACAATTTCCAGAAGTCTCAGTCTAATTTTAGCCATTTTCAGTAGATTTTTCCAAAATTTTCAATTGTTTCCATCATTTACAACAATTTTTATTTGATTTTAGGTTTTAAAAAATATCCGAAAACCTTACCAACAACTTGTGCCGGATACCCAATCGTATCAAAAAACGTGAATGTTGCACATCCAGTGAGTCCCATTCGTCCCAATAATCTAATCATCCTTCAGAAAATCCTCTAATTTTCCTCTTTTATGCCATTTTTTCTCGATAAAAACACTGATATCAACATTTCCGAAGCATCATAGATACAAATAATTTAATCTGCCAAAATTTATTGTCAAAATATACAAAAAATGTGGGTAACAAAAGAGATATAAAAAGCTAAACGGATGAGTGAGAAGAAAAAACAAACTTGATTATAAAAATGAGAGAATATCTACAAGATATTTAATTATTAAAATGAGACGAGTTTTGGTGGCCAATTGTTGATTGCCGAGTCACATTATTACGCATCCCTGAACTTTTATTGATTGAAATTTGATCAAATTGAGGTTTTTTAATGATTTTCATGAGAAAATTATGTTTTTTTTTGGTGTTTTTTATATGAACATTGAGGATTTTTGATAGTTTCTATGAAAAATTATTGATACTAGAGCTGAATTAGATCGTAAACGTTGACTTTTCGGATAAATTTGTGAAAACTTGGATGAAACTTTTCTTTAAATGGAAGAATTTCAAATTCCTGTGTTCAAAAAAGTTCCGACTTTATAGATTTTCGAGAGGCAACAGTGGTTAAAATTGTTTTTTTTTCGTTATTTTCATAATTATTTTCTTTTCAAAAATCTTGATTTCAGAGCGATTCGGTCAAAATTTCGATTTTCTTGATATTTTGCCCAAAAAATTTGAAAACCCCGTCTTTTCAACGTGTTTCCAGCCCAATCACTCAGAGAACAAAATCACAAATTTTCGTTATTTCTCATTCAAAATATGAGATTTTTCAGCTAATAAAGGCGTTGAATCAGCGATTTTGTGAATTTTTCCAATCAAAAAGTGACAAAATGAAGAAGTAACTCTTTTTCAACTGAGTCGGATATATTTTTTGTCTTTTCCTTGGTTGGTTCACCAAATTTTTCTCGAAAATCAACATTTTTGATACAAAAATCTGTTCTGCAGCTCTTCAAAAACTTTCGATGCTTCAAGAGCTCAATCTTTCCAACTATGAAAACCAACAAACCTTATCCTTCTTCTCCTGCGACGCCGCCCTTCTCCCATCACCAACATCCTCCGTTGTCCAACTCCTTCTCACCACATCCCTCTCCTCGTTCACCAATGGTGGCACTGATGCTGGCCGCTCTTCTGCCGCCTCCACACCAATTTCGACGCCTTCTTTCCATTCAATCAGTTGTTGTTGCTGTTTTTCGGGTGTTGGTTGTGGTTTCGTTGGCACTTCTCTTTCTACTGATAATTCTCTGATGAATACAAAGATATGATATATATAGGGGTTTATAGATACCGATAAGTGTGAAAATCCGCATCAACAAAACATGCATCACCATCCGTGCTGCTCAATGACTGCCAAACAAGCCGATCACCACGATCAACGAAGCCTTCATCGGTCGCCAGCAAGAAGATTTCGTCCTGAAAGATGAAAATGTTGATTTTCAATAGAAAAGCATGTTTTGAGATGAAAATAGTGAATTTTAGGTTTAAAATCGTGTTTTTAGGTGAAAATTGTGAGTTTTTGAGGCGAAAATCACGTTTTAGACAAAAGTAGTGGGTTTTTGGTCCATAAATCTTATTTTCAGATGAAAGTAACAGAGTTTTAGATTAAAAATCGTGTTTTGGACGATAATAGTGGATTTTTAGATGAAAATAATAAGTTTTTATGCAAAAAATCGTGTTGGTAGACTGAATTGGTGGGTTTTTGAGCAAAAACAGTCATTTTTACAGTAAAAATTTAATAAAAACGGTACTTTCCGTCATTTTCTGTTATAAAACCTAGAAAAGCTGATAATTTCGTTTTTTAGATCGGGTTAAAAATCATGTTTTTTGATGAGAATATGAAGTTTTTAAACAAAAAATCGGTAATTTTAGACTAAAATTTTATAAAAAGTACAGTTTTGCGTCATTTTTCGATAAAAAAACTCGAAACACTGAAAATTTCGTTCTGGGAGACGAGAATATTGAATTTCTGGTCAAAAATCGTGTTTTTGGATTGAAATAGTCAGTTTTTTGGTTGAAAATGGTGTTTTTAGATGAAAAACTGGATTTTTGAGCCAAAAATCGCCGTCTTAAATGAAAATAATAGGCTTTCAGGCAAAATATCGTAATTTCAGCTGAACATAGTAGATTTTTAAATCAAAAATCCTGTTTTCAGATGATACTCGTGGGTTTTTGAGTTGAAAATCGTGTTTTTCTAAGAAAATAGGAGTTTTTGGGACCAAAATGTTTATTTTTATGCCACTTTTCAGTGAAAAAACGTCGAAAAAACTCACTCTTCTCTTCAAACACGTCGAAAAATGGCTATGATGGAACAAAACCGCCAATTCGCCATCCCTCATTTCCATATTCAGTGCACATAAACCATCAAAAGTCACTTGATGTGTATTCGTCTCGTACCAAGTGCTCAATTCACGATAATTTGGAATCGTTTCGTCGCAAATCATTTCCAGAAGCTGAAAGGGATACTGTAGAATTGGAAAAGTGTGCAAACACCACATACCTTATTCACACTAAGTGGTTGGATGACTCGTGTGATGTCGAATTGAGGGTCTGGAATCCAGGCGTGGTACAATTTCACTTTCAAAACGTCGAAAAGGGCGATTGCTTTGGTGAACTCGAATTTGGTGACACCGGAGAATCTGGAAATATAGATATATGAATCTATAAATCTATGAATCTATGCTTCGGCGTTCCAAAGTTCTATGATCCATGTGGTTCTATGGTTCTCACCTCAAGGTTCTATGGTTCCAAAAACAGTTCTATGACTATACATTTTAAATTCTATGAAGTTCTATGAACCTTATTTCTCAAATTCTATGCTTCTATGATTGTATCTATTCCATAAATCTATAAAACTTACAAAACATTAACATCCAGTCCATCTTTCAATTGCGGCACAACCGTCAACGCGTCATTCACATTTGCAGCCCTTACTTCCTCTTCTTCTTTTGATAATCCAATCTTTTCATCAAAAAAACTTTCGGAGAGCTTGTTTATAAGCCAGTCGTGCTCGATTTTATCTCTTTTGGGCAGGGTGATGTCGCCTGAAAATTATGGATTTTTATGGCAATTTTGCACAATTCTATGAAAAACAGTCAGTTCTATGCGGTTCTATGGCAACAAAACAAGATTCTATGATTTTTCTCCACAATTCTATGTCACTTTTTAGTGTTTGGGTCAGTTCTATGGAGTTTTTGACCCTAAAACAAGATTTTATGCAAAAACCTCAATTCTATGGACCCAAAACAATATTATAAGGCAAAATACCCAGTTTCTATGCGATTCTATGACTTATTATGATTCTATGCCACCTTTTCCGACGATTCTATGCAGTTCTACGCCCGAAACAAAATTCTATGCGATAAAACGAACCTTTCATCGCCAAACAGTTGATCAACGCGATCATCGGGCATGGACCATTCTTATTCTGCATCACAATTGTATGTTCGACCGGTCCGAAGTGTATTGTTTTGGTCTAAATCATACAATTTCCTTTTTTCATCCCTTAAAAACTCACTTTATATGATATAACAGGGATTTCCTGTGAAACTTCGGGTTTTCTCTCTGGTTCCTGCAAATTTTTACATTATTTCGCGAATTTATGTTCAAAAACTCACATTATTCAATAAAACGTCGGGTTTTTCGGTCATTTTTGCTGAAAAAATGTTGTTTTTCGCGTTTTTCCGGTTTAAAAAAAGAAAATAAACAAGTACGCAAACACCAGATCTTACGGAATAGTGCACAGTTTCATGAGCGCGTGCACATGACTTCTGTCGTTTTTTTGCTTTTATACCACAAATATTTCGTAAATTTATGTTTTGGCGGTTTTATAGATCAATAGTAACACCTTAAAGGCGCGTAGATCAATCATTGCTATAGGTCTCGACGATAAAATTACGATTTCACACTTTCTTACACAAAAATCGTCATTCTTTTGCCGTTTTTTCGCCTTTCTTATCGATTTTCCAGTTTCATAACCTCATTTTTCAGAATGGACATGCAAAGCTTGGTAAATAATGTCAAAAGTGTTGCACTAAACATTGGCGAAAAGCTAACGCCAGTGCTAAAAGAGTCGAAATTCCGGGAAACCGGGGTTTTGACGCCGGAAGAGTATATCGCAGCCGGCGATCATTTGGTACATCATTGTCCGACGTGGAAATGGGCATCGGCGGCTGATCCGTCGCGTGTTCGCACTTATTTGCCATTGGATAAGCAATATTTGATCACTAGGAATGTGCCGTGCCATAAGAGATGCAAACAGATGGAGTATGATGAGAAGTTGGAGAAAGTTAGTTTTTTGGATTAAGGCAATGTTTAAATTGTTAAAAATACTAAGATTAACATTAAAAACAGATAAATTCGTAGCTAAAACTCAATTTGCCGGTTAAAAATGCATATTTTATTCACAAAATAACAGAAATATGCTAAAAATCCAACTCATCAGAAAAAATAGCTAAATTGTGTTATAAAAACGATCAAAGTGCGCTGAAATTGTTATAAAAACCTAATTTGTCAATAAAAATGCAGAAATTTGAGCTAAAAGTCATGTTTTTGGTATAAAAATGTTTATTTTATGCAAATTAAAAAAATTTTACTGAAAATTTTACTCATCATTGTGTAAAAAGCTTGATTTTGCTGAAAACTGTCCAAAAACATTCATAAAACTCGGATTTAGCATTAAAAATGTCGTTATGTGACCTGAAAAGCCTAATTTTTTATTTCTGTGGTCGTTTTACCTGAAAATCGTTCAAAATAAGAAAAATTGGCGAAATTTCCCTCTGATAGCAGTGAAAAAACTAAATTTCGCTAAAAACGCTTCAAAACAAAGCATTTCGAAGCTGAAAACCCGCATAATTGGGAAAACAAGACAAAAAAATCAGTTTTTTCACCCATATTCCTCTAAAATCTTATAATTCCACATTTTCGAACGAAAATGGCCAGAAAATCAAGAAATTCCCTAAAATCATCAATTTTGCAGGTGATCAACGAGGCGGATTCCGAATACGCGACATCTGATGAAGGTGGTTGGGTGGATACGCATCACTACGAAAAGGAGAAGGATAATGTGAAGGATGCAGTTGATTTGTCGGCTCAAAATGCGCAAAATGAAGAAGACGAGGATGAGGAGGAAGCGTTGGATTTGGATGATTTGGTGGAATCTGGACAATTGGAGGACGCTGATCCGAATCGATTTGTTGCGGCGGCAGCGGCGACGAGCTCGAATGAAGTGGAGAAACCGAGGACTTATGATTTACATATTTGTTATGATAAGTATTATCAGGTGAGGATTTGGAGATTCATAGATTCATAGATTCGTAGATCCATAGATTCATAGATTCATAGATTCAAAAATCCATAGTTTCATAGATTTAAAAATTCATAGATCCATATTTCCAGGTTCCCCGTGTCTACCTCATGGGCTACGACGAAAACCGTAAGCCACTCACAGTAGATCAAACATACGAGGACTTCTCCGCCGATCATGCCAACAAAACAATCACCGTCGAGTCTCATCCATCCGTTGATTGTGATATGCCAACTGTTCATCCATGCAAACACGCCGAAATGATGAAACGCCTCATCAATCAATACGCCGAATCAGGCAAAGATTTGGGTGTTCATGAGTATTTATTGCTGTTTTTGAAGTTTGTTCAGGCTGTTATCCCAACTATCGAGTATGATTATACTAGATCGATTAAAATGTAATTTTTGTGAATATTTTTTTGTGCATTTTTCCCATTTTTTATGTTGAAATATGTGATAAAAACATTGAATTTCGATTAACCTATTAAAGGCGCGCGCATTTACCCACGCGTTGGGTCCCGCACGGAAGAGTTGAACGAGCATCGTTGGCCGCGTCGCGTGTCGCGTTTTTGTGTTGAGGCGCGGTTTTCGAATAAACATACGCGTCACTCGTTACCGAAACTCGAAAGATTTTGTGTGTACTGTTTGAAAGAGAATTTCTGGAGAAACACGGAGAATTGTTCAGAAGAAGCAGGATATCGAATCGCAAGGATTTTTCGCTGGAAATTCGACAATAATGGCCGATGGAATCGATGTCGATGAAATGCTCGATGGAGCTTTGAATGGGGTATAGTTTTTTGCCGTTTTCTGCGATGGATTTTTCGTGGTTTTCTGTGTCGGTTATGCGGATTTTGCCGGGAATCAGCTGTAAAAGGCGATTTTTGTGGATAAAATCCTAGAAAATCGGTTTTTATGGGGAGATTTCGCAATAAACTAGTGTTTTTGTTAAAGTGCGTCTAAAATCCCAATTTTAGGCGTAAAGGATAGATTTTTCGCCGAAGAATCGGTTTTATGAACTGAAAATAGTGAATTCTAGTCAAAACTGTTAAATTTTGGTCTAAAATATCTATATTCTACCTTGGCTAGGTATTTTCGAACATTTGTAGCCTCAATAATCGTATTTTTACTCAAAAATCCTATTTTCTCCCGGAAAAAAGTGAAATCAACCGCAAAATCGCATATTTACACATTAAAAACCATTTTTTCGAGCTAAAATTATGTCTTCCTCGTCATTTTACTGTTAAAACTGCCTTTCAGCCTAAAAATCACAATTTTTAACACTAAAAACATAATAATTTGAATTTTTAGTCCGAAAATGACCAATAACTGTCAATCTTCGCACGAAAAACATGAAAAATCCATCAAAAACATTATAAAATCTCTATTTTCCATAATAAATTCATATTTTGCAGGACACCGATCAAAAGGATGTGAAACCAAGTCGTTCAGGACGTTCCAGGTAAGAAAATTTGTTTAAAATCAAAAATTGCGCTGAAAATCATCCCATATCAATAAAAAAAAGTCTCAAAACTATGAAAGATTGCCGTTGTAGACCTCTATCGATCACAATCCCCTGAAACCACAACTCCTCAAGATTCCTTCGATACTAAACTGTGTGGCGGGTTCGTTCCTAGATATTCCGCTCTAATTACAGATTCGTTTGGTCTCTCTCTCTCATTTGGTGGAAAAATCATAGAAAACATGCCCAAAAGTACCTAATTTCCTTAATAATTGACTTCAGATCGAGATCTCCAGACCGAAAACGACGTCGCTCGCGTTCGAGAAGCCGTGGTGAACGACGAAGCAAGGAGCGAAGACGTTCGAGGAGTCGAAGTGGTGATAGACGGCGTAGAAGACGGACGCCGAGTCGAGAGAGAAGAAGCTCGAGGGATCGAAGCGATAGAAGAAGGAGATCGAGGTAAGATTGACGTTTTTTGTTGAAAATCTGTGTAAAAACATGGAAATTGTCGGGAATTTGCGAAAGATTGGGTAAATATGACAGAATAAGCTGAATTTCGTCATCCAAATCATGGAAAATTACTGAAACCTGTACATCTTGATTGTATTTTGCCCAAATCAAAAAAATTTATCATTGTTCGCAGGAAATACGTAAAATTTTCATCGAAAACTCGAGAAATAGGCCTAAAAGCGCCAAATTTACCATATCGCTCAGGAAAAATTCCTAAAAACTCAAATTTTTGACCAAAAAACCATGAAAATCACCGATTCTTACTAAAAACGCCTGTTTTTGCTTTAAAAACGTAGAAAAAAGGCAAAAACTGAAAAGTTTCGAGGTTTTCCAGCGTTTTTGCCCGGAATTACTAATTTTGAAACAGAAAAAGGCGAAATTTCGATTGATAATTGACGAAAAATTGATTTTCTACCCTCATTTTGATGTAAAAATCATGATTATGATGAAGATTCAAAGGTTTTTGCTTGAAAACGGTAGGAATCTGCTTTATCTTGATAATTTATTGAAAAGTTAATAAATTACAAATGACTTGCCCTAATAATAAAAAAGCATCTCATTAATTTTTTTCATATCTAATTCTTGAAGCGTAGATTCATCGGGAAACAGGAAATTTTCAATTTTGACCCGAAAAAGAAAACAATCGAATTTGTTCTAACAATCAAAAAGTTTCAGATCTCGATCAAACGACCGTCGTCGTTACTCGCCAGGAGCCGGTGGTCGTCGCCCAAGAGTCATTGACCATCGTGATCGTCGTTCGCCGAGGCGGTCACCGCCAAGAGGTATGTATTTTCTTTTAATAACGCTAAAAGTATCTGAAATGAAAGTTTGGAGCTGAAAAATCGATTTTTGAGGCATCTAACTTCTGAAAATCGGTTTTGGAGAAGGTACAATGCTGATTTTGTTCATTTAATCTTGAAAATTCGAATTTTTTAAATGAAAAACCAACGCTTTTTCCCAAAAACGATAAAAATCGCATTTTATAGCAGCTTCGAGTTCAAGTTTAGAAGCTGAATCTCGATTTTCGATAAAAACTAGTTTATTTGAGCTTGAAAACGTCTGAAAAACGACTTTTTGTATATTTTTGGCTGAAAAATCGAGTTTTTAGGTTTAAAATCTACTTTTTGCGCCAAAAAACGTGAAAATTCAAATTCAACGATCTAAAAACGTTCAAAACTGTCTTATCCAAGTGATTTTTTATTAATTTCCCCTAGTTCCAGGTCGCCTACCCGGACCAGAACGTCGTGATGTGATGCCATTCAACCCACGTCACTCACCGCCAAAAAACGCGAAACTCGAATTGACACCAGAGGAGCGTGATCAACGAACACTGCTCATCATGCAAATAGCACGAGACACACGACCACGAGATTTGGAAGAATTCTTCTCGGCGGTCGGCGCCGTCCGCGACGTTCGAATAATAACCGACTCGCGAACCGGTCGTTCAAAAGGTATTTGTTATGTGGAATTTTGGGATGAGGATAGTGTACCACTGGGATTGGCACTCAATGGACAACGATTGATGGGAGCACCACTACAGATTCAGAGGACTTGCGCGGAAAGGAATCGAGCAGCGAACGCGTCGGTCGCGTCGACTATAGGATTCTCGGCGGCGGGCAGTAAAGGACCGGCAAGGGTTAGTTTTGATTTTTATTTGAAAAATCGAGATTCTGGCTCAATTTCGCCCCAAAAAAGGTGAAATCTAATGATTTTAGCGTGTTTGTAACCAAAAATTGAATGGAAGTTGCAATTTCAAACCTGAAAATGTCTCCTTTTCGGAGTTTCCAATGTTTTTAGTTGAAAAGTGAACTTTTGAGTCGAATTTACTGGAAATTGAAGTTTCTTGAGCCAAAAGTCGTGAAAAATATTAATTTTTGCAGTTTTTTGGCTTTGAAAAGCGAGATTTTTTGAACAACTTGACCACAGTGAAAACAATTTTGAAAATAAATCAGTTCATAGCAATTTTCAACAAAAATTAATCAAGTTTCGATAAATTTCACTGAAAAATTCAATTTTCCCTTGACTTTCAAAGATTTTGGGTGTAAATTGACCCCGAATACGTGTTTTTCTGATATTTCGACAAAAATCTAGAAAAATTGACGAAATTTCATTGAAAGCTAGGAAGAAACAATGATTTCCAGCCAAAAAACCTCATCTATTTCAAAGTTTTGACAAATCATAAAAACTGAATAATAAGCGTTATTCTACAGGTACTCGTCGAAAATCTGCATCCAAAAATCACCGAAAAAATGCTTCGCGAAATTTTCGACGCATTCGGACGAACGGAATCGGTCGATATTCCAAAGGATTCGAGTGGTGATGGTACTGGAACTGCTGTTGTTGCGGTGAGTTTTGGATATTCTTGAAAAAGAACCGGAAAACAGCGATTTTTGGCGATTTTGGAGCTGAGAAACAGCGATTTTGAAGCTTTTGAGCCGAAAATAGAATGAAAATCAAGAATTTTGACTGAAATTGATATTTTTGCAGTTCCGAAACGCTGAAGACGCACAAAAAGCGGTGGATCAACTGAATAACTTCGAATTGGCATCGAAATGCATTCGATTATCACTACAACAGCGAACGGAAAAGAAAGAAGAAGCATCGATACATCAGCGAAGTTTAGATGATGTTGGTGATCGGCAAGGATTCTCACTTGGTGCAGGTGGTCGCCAACAATTGATGGCGAAATTGGCGCAAGGAACAGGAAGCGGAATGGAATTGACAGCATCGGCACAAATGGCAGCCAATCACGCCGGCGAATCATCGATTCCACCGATTGCAACACAATGCTTCTTGTTGTCGAATATGTTTGATCCGGCGAAGGTTAGTGATGGTTTTAGAATTGAAAAATTGAGTTTAGAGGTGAAAAATTGAACTTTTGATCGGTTTTTTGATAAAATTATCATAAAATTAGACAATTTTGAGCGTGTATAGGTGCTTGAGAGCCAAAATTTGATTTGAAATGCTCAAAATTACTTTTCTCAACCTGATGAAGGCTTTGAGAGTTGAAAAATTGATTTTTGAGCTGAAAATGTGAAATTTTGATGGTTTTCTGATCAAAATGACACAAAATCAACCAATTTTGAGCTCAGATAAGCGCTCAAGAGCCACACGAAATTTTGAAAAATTTAGATTAGATAAGTTGAAAATGATCTTTTGAGATCGGAAATGGAAAAAATTATTGAAAGAAGCTGGAAGAATTAGATTTTGAAGATTTTCTGACCAAAAATTTTACAAAAAATGCTTAAAATATCTAAATTCAACCATATTCATTCCAGGAGCTCGAGCAAAATTGGGATACGGACATTCGTGATGATGTAATAGAACAATGCACAACACATGGTGGTGCATTACACGTATTCGTCGATAAAGGATCAGCACAAGGCAATGTATATGTAAAGTGTCCGACGGTGGCAATTGCACACGCTGCAGTATCAGCATTACATGGAAGATGGTTTTCTGGGAAGGTATGCACTTTTTTGATATTAAAAATTTGAGAAACAAAAGATTTTGGAGCTGAAAAATTGAATAATCCCGAAATAGACGCTTCCAAAGAAGCTGATCCGTCTGAAAAAGTTGAATTTCGACAAAAAAGGCTAAATCGATGTCGAAAACAAGATTGTGAATCAGAAAAATAGAATCGAATGCCATTTTTGCCATTTGGAAGCTGTAATATTGAAAAATTTGAAATTTTTATGTTCAAATCAGGAGTTTGAGCTTCCGAAAGAGCTGATTCGTCTGAAAATCAAGTTTTTGGGAAAAAAAGAGCCAAATAGAGACAAAAATTAATCAATTTTGAATCAAAATGTTGAAATTTAGTATCATTTTTCGATTTTGAAGACGAAATTTCGATCGGCTTTCAATTTTGTGATGATTTATTGAAAAAATCTGAAAAATACGGAAATTAAAGCCTTTTCAGCTGGAATTTCAGAAAAAATGGATAAAACTGAAATTTGTAGTCGAAAATCTGGGGAAAATGCGAATTTATCAATCCTGGATGTCTGGAAATCGCTATTTTTGACATTTCGAAAGTCCTAAATTTTGAAATCGCCACGTTTCTAGACAAAATTTCACAAAAATCGACGAAAAAATACGAAAATAAGTTAATAACCCATATTTTTGCAGGTGATCACAGCAAACTACGTGCCAGTCAGCTCGTACCACGAGCTCTTCCCCGATGCAATCCACGCTCGCTCAAATCTATGCCCAAATGGTACAACATCGATACCACCACCACCAATGATGCCACCAATGATGAACGCATTCCCACCATATGGAATGATGCCACCACCACCAGGTGGTCCACCAATGGCCCCTGGCGGTTATGGTGGATATTATTGATAATTATTATGTTTTTTTTGTTCGTCTCTTTTTCTCATATCTTTCAACCACCCCCAATTTTAAAAATGTGTCTCTTATTCTTCTTTTTTCCGTCTTTGTGCCCATTTTTTTTTCAGAATATTTCTGAACTGTCGATGTGTCCTATTTTTCTTCTTCTTCTTCTTTTTTGTTCGATAAATTTTATGTTTTAAAAAGTTGGTTCTATGGGAGATTCTATGGTCATAATTATGCGATTCTATGGGAAGGCGTCCAGGTTCTATGGATATATGGCAGGTTCTATGCATATTTACAAAGTTCTATGCTCTCTTGATAGTTCTATGGGAAGGATGTAAAGATTCTATGAGAAGGATGTTAGGTTCTATGCCTAGAGTTTCATAGTTCTATGGTCATAGATATGTAATTCTATGATAGGTTCAATGTGAAGATATACATGATTCTATGGTGGATCTATGCATAGATAGCAAGTTCTATGCTTCCTAGATATGCATTTCTATGATGGTTTTTGAAGGTTCTATGACGATTTTCCAAGTTTCCAAGTTCTATGGAAAGATTTCAAGTTCTATGTCTATAGTTGCATAATTCTATGACCATAGATATGAGGTTTTATGATAGGATCTATGGTAAGGCTCCAAGATTCTATGGCGAATCTATGAAGATATACCGAATTCTATGCTTCCTAGTTATGAGAATCTATGGAGATTTTCAAAGTTCTATGGAAGGATTTTGAGTTCTATGCTTATAGTTTTATAGTTCTATGGTCATAGATATGCGATTCTATGATAGTTCTATGGGAAGATATACGCGATTCTATGGAGGATCTATGCATAGATGCAAAGTTCTATGCCTTGATTTGCAATTCTTTGATAGTTTTCGAAGGTTCTATGGCAATTTTGCAAGTTCTATGAGATGGATGTAGAGATTCTATGGAAGGGTGTCAAGTTTTATGCCTATAGCTTCATAATTCTATGGTTAAAGTTATGCGATTCTATGATGACTGTGCGAGAGGTTCTATGGGTATCTATGCATAGATATCAAGTTCTATGGTTTTTAGATATGAGGTTCTATGGACCGGTTTCCAAGATTCTATGGAATGATGTCAAGTTCTATGATCATAGAAATGCGATTCTATGATATGTTCTATGGATGAATCTATGCATATATACCGAATTCTATGACACCGTTAGCAATTCTATGGATATTTTTTCAGTTCTATGATTCTATGGCATTAGTTTCTATGCTCGATAGATGGTTCTATGGTTTGTCTCTACTTTTCAGAATCTATGTCCATAGATCCCTAGTTCTTTGACTCCACCCTTTTCCTCGATTCTATGCTCATAGAACCATGTGTTCCCTGACTCCTCCCCATTTCTATGCCACATAGAACTGACTCATAACAGGCTCCGCCCACTTGAGGAGGTACAGTACTTGGCTCCGCCCCTTTCGAGTATAAAAGAGGAAGGAATTGACTGGAGAATCAGTATTTTATGGCTATTATTATTATTTCTATCAAAAGTTGAAAAAATATCTAGAGTTGCACCCAACTATCGATCTCATTTGAATTGAATAATGAATGATATCGTAGTGTGGTCCTCTAAATATTTTGGATACTAACATTCTATGAAGTTCTATGGCATAGAATTCTGGATCTATGGTCCTATGATTGTGAGTATCTATGGCATAGAATTCTACGATTTTATGATTCAATGGGTTTATGTAAGATTCTATGGCGTAGAATTATATGATATTTAGGTTCTATGATATACAATTCTATGGAGTTATGGATTTATGGTTCTATGGATTTTAAGTTCTATGGCATGACATTTTGTGATTCTATGGAGTTCTATGATTCTATGGCATTATGGATTTATGTTTCTATGATCTGAAATCGTGTGGATCTGTGAGTTTCTATGGATCTATGGCATAGAACTCTGGATCTGTGGATCTATGCCTGTCAGTATCTATGTCATGAGATTGTGCGGATCTATGAGGTTCTATGGTTCTATGGCATAGAATTAGGGATCTATGGTTCTATGACCTGAAATTCTCTGATTCTAGAAAGTTCTACGGAGTTCTATGGCATAGAATTTTAGATCTATGGTTCTATGATTATGACTATGTCATCGAATTGTGTGGATCTATGAGGTTCTATGGTTCTATGGCATATAATTCTATGACGATTAGGCTCTATGGAGCTATGGATGTGAACTTCTATGGCATCGAATTATGTGGATCAACGGAGTTCTATGATTCTATGACATTGTGGATCTATGATTCTATGGATATTAGGTTCTATGGCATAGAATTGCGTCGATCTATGGAGTTCTATGGTTCTCTGATATAGTCTTCTATGGATCTATGAATTATTTGAATCATAGATCCGTGGTTCTATTTATTTCTATAGTATAGAATTCTATGAAGTTCTATGCTTTCAAATCGTCGATTCTCTGATTCTATGGTCTCAAGTTCTATGGCATAGAACTTTATGGTTCTATGAATTCAATCTGCTGATTCTATGGATCTATGATTCCATCAGAAAGTTCTATGCTACTTTTCAAAGATTCTATGAAGTTCTATGTTTTCAATTCTATGATTCTATGCTCGATTCTATGAATAATACAAATTTATTTTGGGGATTGATAATGCGAAATTAATATGAAGTGGGTGCTGATTGAGCAACTGGAGCTGGTGCTGGTGGAGCAACATTGTCCGATGAGGCGGCTCCCCAGGTGGCCGAGTCCGATTGCCATCCATCGACGAGTGGAGCCGGTTGAGAGGCGGTGACTGGAGCTGGTTGTGGGTTGGTGGAGAAGGTGTTCGAGTTGCCATAGGTGGAGGATGGTGGGTTCTGAAAAAATTCTATGATTCTATGGTTGTGAGTTCTATGGTGTCAAAAAGCTCGTTCTATCCATAGATCTAGATAAAGGTGCTGGAAAGTTTTGAGATTCTATGGTTCTATGGTTATAGACAGCTAGTTCTATGAATGAACTTTGGGTCTATGCTGTCAAAATCTATGCTTTTAGACACCTGATTCTATGCATAGATCTAGATAAAAGTGTTTAGAAGAGTTGGGGTTCTATGGTTCTATGCATAGATCTATGGTTCTATGGTTCATACCTGGGCAGCATTGTTGTAGTTGGTTGGTGGGTTCTGAAAATATATGAATTCTATGATTCTATTCTATGGATCTATGATCTCTGAGATCTATGGTCGTGAATCTATGGAAGTGACTCTCAAGTTCTATGGCTGATTCTATGGATCTATGAAGAATTATCAAGAGATTCTCAAATTCTATGCATAGATCTATGGTTCTATGCCAAGTTCCGTGATTCTATGATTCTATGGTTCTATGAATTTTCAGATCTATGACTATATGGATCTATGGAAGTGATTTTCAAATTCTATGGCTGATTCTATGATTCTATGCTAAAATCCAAGGTTCTATGATTCTATGAACCGTCAGATCTATGATTCTATGGTTCCATGTCGTACCTGGGCGGCGTTGTTGTAGTTGGTTGGTGGGTTCTGAAAAAAAATTCTATGCATAGAATCACAGATCTATGTAACAATAGTTCTACGATTCTATGCATAGTTCTATGACTTCATATCTATGAGTTTATGAAGGCTATTTTCAAGTTCTATGCATAGATCTAAGGTTCTATGATTCTACAACATACCTGAGCAGCATTGTTATAGTTGTTGCTTGGTGGATTCTGAGCGGCTCCCCCATATCCCGTATTCGCCGAAGCCCTTGGTGCACAACAAACGCACTTGACATTCGAGTTCAACTTGTCCGGTGTCCAGTCAGCCTGGTTGACAAATGTCGGGTCGACCTTATGGAATCGACGTCCCTTGTGCTCCTTCTCATCACTATCCTCATCCTCATCATCGGTCGATCTCTTGGTCCGTGTGAATGTCTTATCATCATCCCCCTTGACAACCGCCAGAAATCCGAACAGCTTATCATTGGCCAAAGTAGTATCACGACGGGCGGTCTGTTGGCAGCACAAGTTGCATGAGTCCTCATCATAGCTGGCGACCTCCGAGCACTTCACCCTTACTGCACGATTGGTGTGATGGTGGCGGTGGTGGTGGCGGTTGGAGTCGGTGACGAGGAGGACGGAGGCGTCGAGATCGCAGACGAAGCGGTCTTGGAGCAATGGTGGCTGGTATCCACCATAGTTGCCACCATAGTTGGTGTTGCCACCATAGGATGGTTGGTAGCGGCCACCGGCGGCTTGGTCCTTGGTGGATGGTGTGGAGGCCTGGAAGTTATGGTTCTATGGTTCTATGGATTCTATGGTTCTATGATTCTATGATTCTATGGTTCTATGGTTCTATGAAATTCTATGGTTCTATGGTTCTATGGATTCTATGGTTCTATGATTCTATGATTCTATGGTTCTATGGTTCTATGATTCTATGATTCTATGGTTCTATGGTTCTATGGTTCTATGATTCTATGATTCTATGGTTCTATTGTTCTATGGTTCTATGATTCTATGATTCTATGGTTCTCTGGTTCTCTGGTTCTATGGATTCCATAGTTCTATGAATCTAAGATTTCATAGTTCTATGGTTCTATGGTATCTATGGTTCTATGGTTCTATGGTTCTATGGTTAGATCTATGATACATACCTGAGCGCCGACAACGGCTGCCAATGTGGCCACTGTCAGAATGATAGTCGCTTGCATCTGAATGTGAGCTCGGATGATTTGTGAGCTCCGCGAGCTCAGGTTTTATAGAGCTCGGGGAAAAGTGGGCGGAGCTTAGGTTTAGCCGGCAGCAGATGTGTCGCATGATTTCGAGAGGATGAAGGGCAAAGTACGGAAAAAAGAAAATATGTAGTTTGGAGGTTGTTGGAGGTTGTTGAGAGTGTTGGAAGGTTGTTGAGATATTGTTGAAGATTGTCCAAGGTTGTCCAATGTTGTTTGAGGATGTTGGAAGGAATGGAAGAAGCTAAACCTAACCTACAGTACCCCTCTCTTTCCCGAGAATTCAAATAGTCGTAGGACACGACATTTTCAACTGAAATGTCAAATTGATGAGTGTATGGTTTTTGGGGTATATACAGAATTGAGTCATTTGTAGGGTAAATATAGGGAAAATTGGAAGGAATGGAAGGAATTGGGGTGGACAATTGGTTGGAGAAGGAATGGACAATGTGAGGGACAATATACAACAGCATGATATTGTTGGTCAACAATCTTCAACAACCTCTTGAAAAGTGTTGGACAACCTCTGGCAATCTCATGATTCCTGTCAACAACATTCAACAACCTCTAACAATCTCAAAATTGGAGCAACAATCTACTGACAACCTTCAACAACATTCCAACAACCTTTGGACAATATCATAATTTGAGTGAACAACCTTAAATAATCCATCAACAATCTCCAGAAACGGTCAACAACATGCAACAATATGGAACAAAATGTCAACGATCTTTGGGCAATATCATATTGCGGATCAACAACCTTCAACAATCTACCAACAATCTCTATTAGTGAGCCAACAACATCCAACAATCTCTAACAATCTCATAATATGAGCAACAATGTATCAACAATCTCTGGACAATATCGAAGACTTGGTCAACAATCCTCAACAATCTACAAACAATCTGTATTAGTGAGCCAACAACCTCCAACAATTTCGGGACAATATCAAAGTGTTGCTCAACAATCTCCAACAATCTCAAGAGTGTCGCAACAATCTTCTAACAATCTCCTAGAAAGCCTCAGCAACCTCCAACAACACTCTAACCATCTCATTATTGTTTTAACAATCTTACAACAATCCCAAAACAATCTGGTAGTAGGAGCAACAATCTTCAACAACCTTCCACCAACCTTATTATTGTTATAATAATCTTCAACCACCTCCAACAACCTTCCAACCACCTCCTTCCTCCTATTCCTCCCCATACCAAACTACATCCACCCTGTATCTACCCTACGTCATCATCATCATACCATCTCCTCCACCCATTCCATCTTCCCCCTCCTTCCATTCCTTCCTCCATCCCCCCTCCATCGTCATATCATTCGATTTTGAGCCCCCGCAACTAGAAGGAATGTTGCCATTTTGTGTTGTAATAATACAGAAAAAAACCAGCAAAAGATTGATGTAATGCGATGGGAATGTTGCGGAAATGTGGAAAAAAAGTGATGGGATAGGGGGGGGGGGGGCACAGATGAGGAACAGGTGATAGGGGGATAGGAGCATGGATGGATCTATGCATAGGAGAAGGGGATGATGTAAGGTTCTATGGAAAAAGATGGGACGATCTATGAAGTTCTATGGACAGATTTTGAGGATCTATGGAAGCTCGGGGAGAAATATAGGGAATCGAGAAGCTCTATGGATTTCTATTTATAGTATCTATGTAAATCTATGAATCTATGTACAGCGGGTTGGAGGATATGAGGTTCTATGGAAAAAGATGGGAAGATCTATGGAGTTCTATGAATGTATCTATGGAAGAAAGAGAAAATCTATGGATGATTTGAGGATCTATGGATATGCTTATAGTGAAGATGAGGATATCTATGAACGTCTATCGAGTTCTATGGCAGACAGTTGGGGAGATCTATGGATCTATGAAGTTCTATGGAAGAAAGAGGAGATCTATGGATCTATGAATGGATCTATGGATGAAAGAGTAAATCTATGGACGATTTGAGGATCTATGGAAACTTATTTATGATTATATGAATAGTTCTATGTGAGGTTCTATGAAGTTCTATGGACATACTTAAAGTGAAGTTGAGGAGATCTATGGATCTATGAAGGTCTATGGAAAACTGTTAGAAAGATCTATGGACTATTTGAGGATCTATGAAAGCTCAGGGTGATCTATGATTCTATGCCTCTGGATCTATGCATAGATATGGAAGAATGTTGGAGAGATCTATGGAAACTTGAAAGTTTCTATGGAGTTCTATGGAGAAGCAGGCGGTATCTATGAACAATTTGAGGATCTATGGAAGCTCATGCAGTTCTATGAGGAATTTTTGTGGTTCTATGGATATATCAATGTGATTCTATGGAGGTTCTATGAATTTTTTTAAATCAATGATAATCTTGAGATCTATGGAGTTCTATGGACATATCTATGATCTATGAAGAAATTCACTGATTCTTTGGAATTCTATGGCAGGATCTATGGATTACTTTCAAGTTCTATGGATATATTCCAGAGTTCTATGGTAGTTTCAAAGTTCTATGGTGCTTCTTCCATGATTCAACAGGATCTATTCCAGTTCTATGAGATCTATGCCCCTCTTTTCCAGGTTCTATGACTTCCCCAAGGTTCTATGCCCAGTTCTATGACCCTACTGTATCCCATGTATTTTGCACTTTGCTCTCTTCCCCCCTAACATCACCTGATCCCCCTAAGCCTAAACCTAAGGCTCCGCCCACTTTCCATCCGCTATAAAATAGAGCAATAGAGCCATAGAACTCGCAGAGCATCTCTCTCGATTCGTCAGAAAAATGCTCAAAGTCATCATCCTGGTCGCCTCGTTGACAATTGTCACCATCATGGCAGCAGACGCCGTCCCCGCCGCATCGGTAGATCACAATCATACTGTAGCTCGCATGGTATACTGTAGTTTCAGCCGGAAGTCAAGGAAGCCGCCGCTGGTGGACACTACGGTGGTGGATACGGTAACGGACCATCGTACCCAACATACAGCTACCCAAACTATGATGTCAATTATTGCTCGGTTCACGCGTCGTTCCCACTTGTTGGATTGGATAGAAGACGTGAGTTTTGTGTGGGATGGGTAGATTTTGACAAGAGCTTCAAAATGACACCCAACATGACTAGGTTTGAAATTTGGGAACTTAGTGAAAATTTGAAAAAAAAATTTTTTTTGGAAAATTTTTTTTGAAAATTTCTAAAATGATGTATCTTGGCGCAGAGTTGGAATTTTGAGCCCATCTTAAAATCAAAATGTAGAAAAAGTCTCCAGCTTCAAAATGACACCCAACATGACTAGGTTTGGATTTTATGAACCTGATGAAATTTTGAAAAAAAAATTTTTTTCAAAAAAAAATTTTTTTTTGAAAATTTTTAAACTGATGTATCTTGGCTCAGAGTTGGAATTTTGAGCCCATCTAAAAATCATGATGTAGAAAAAGTCTTCAGCTTCAAAATGATACCCAACATGACATATTTCAGACAACCACCACCACCACCATCGCGGTTCCCGCACCAGACGTCAAGCCTACGGTGTTCCAGCACAAGACTCGACCAATTATGGATCCCAGCCATCATATGACAACAACAACTCTTATGGAAATGGACCATCATATGGACCAAACTACTTCCAGAAGCCACGCCCATTCGATAGACAAGGATGCCGCAATACTGCAATTTATTCGCAGAAGGCGTGCCAGAGATGTTGCCAGGTTTCGTCGCGTGCTGCTGGAAATACTGAGGTGGGTGGGGCATAGAATCATAGAACTATGAGACCATAGAACCATAGAATCTTAGAATCATAGAACTATCGAATCATAGGATCATAGAATCATAGAATCATAGAATCATAGAATCATAGAATCATAGAATCATAGAATCATAGAATCATAGAATCCATAGAACCATATAACCATATAACCATATAACCATATAACCATAAAACCATAGAACCATAGAACCATAGAACCATAGAACCATAGAACTTTCAGTTGAAGTGCTAGGTTCTATGAGTATGCTTCATAGAATCATAGAACTGGCATCGCATGAAATTCTATGCCATAGATCCGAAGAATCGTCGACTTTCATTGCATAGAACGGTTTGACCATAGAATCATAAAATCCATAGAACCATAGAATCATAGAATCATAGAATCATAGAATCATAGAACCATAGAACCATAGAATCCATAGAACCATAGAACCATAGAATCATCAATTTGTAAAGCATAGAACCATAGAACTTTTAGTGAAATACCGAGGTTCTATGACGACGTTTTTCCATAGAATCATAGAACTGTAAAATTCTATGCCATAGAACCATAGAACCATAGAACAATAGAACCATAGAACCATAGAACCATAGAACCATCTATAGGCAGATCTATGAACAGTTTGAGGATCTATGGAACCTTGAAGAGATCTATGTGAATATTGATAGCTTCTATGAAACTCTATGGTATCTATGACAAACTCTATCAGCTCTATGGAAGGATCTATGACTGTTCCAGATGGATCTATGAACTTGATTCTATGGAGTTCTATGAAAATCTATGGCAGGATCTATGCAATTATTTCATATTCTATGGATAGATTTCAGAGATCTATGACGTTTCCAAATGAACCATAGAACCATAGAATAATAGAATCATATAATCATAGAATCATAGAATCATAGAACCATAGAACCAGATAACCATAGAATCATAGAATCAAGGTTCTATGACTCATAGAAACATAGAACCATCATTTCATAGAATTCTATGCCATAAAACCATAGAATTTTCAGCCAGCCGTTGGTATCTTGATGGTCTTCGATCCAAAGTTGTCCGCCGACAAGAAGCACAAGAAGGACGAGGACTTGAACGAGGTACAGTACTCCCATCGGGTATACTGTACCTACAGTAATCTGTTTTTTCCAGGCCGACCGCGCACTCCAATGCGTCTGCTGCACATCGAGACGAGTCTAATTCATGCATTTTATTCCAAGTTTTTTTCGCATCAATAAAAAAATTATTATCTGAAACTTTTTTCATAGAATCATAGAATCATAGAATCATAGAACTACGGAGCCATAGAACCATAGAACTATGGAACTATGAAATCATAGAACCATAGAATCCGTAGAACCATAGAATCATAGAACTATGGAACCATAGAACCATAGAATCATAGAACCATAGAACCATAGAATCATAGAACTATGGAACCATAGAACCATAGAACCATAGACCTATGGGACCATAGAATCATAGAACTATGGAACCATAGAACCATAGAATCACAGAACCATAGAACCATAGAATCATAGAACCATAGAACCATAGAATCATAGAACCATAGAACTATAGAACCATAGAACCATAGAACCATAGAACCATAGAACCTATAGAACCATAGAACCCATAGAACCATAGAATCATAGAATCATAGAACTATAGAACTATGGTATCATAGAACCATAGAACCATAGAACCATAGAATCATAGAACCATAGAACCATAGAACCATAGAACCATAGAACCATAGAACCATAGAACCATAGAACCATAGAAGCATAGAAGCATAGAACCATAGAACCATAGAACCATAGAATCCATAGAACCATAGAACCATAGAACCATAGATACCATAGATACCATAGAGCCATAGAGCCATAGAACCGTAGAACCGTAGAATCATAGAATCATAGAATCATAGAACCATAGAATCATAGAATCATAGAATCATAGAATCATATAATCATAGAACCATAGAATCATAGAACCATAGAACCATAGAACCATAGAACTATGAAAACATGGAACCATAGAACTTTGGATTCATAGATCCATAGAATCATAGAACTTTGGATTCATAGATCCATAGAATCATAGAACTATGGAACCATAGGAATCATAGAACCATAGAACCATAGAACCATAGATACCATAGATACCATAGAGCCATAGAGCCATAGAACCGTAGAACCGTAGAATCATAGAATCATAGAATCATAGAACCATAGAATCATAGAATCATAGAATCATAGAATCATATAATCATAGAACCATAGAATCATAGAACCATAGAACCATAGAACCATAGAACTATGAAAACATGGAACCATAGAACTTTGGATTCATAGATCCATAGAATCATAGAACTTTGGATTCATAGATCCATAGAATCATAGAACTTTGGATTCATAGATCCATAGAATCATAGAACTATGGAACCATAGGAATCATAGAACCATAGAACCATAGACCTATGGGACCATAGAATCATAGAATCATAGAACTATGGAATCATAGAACCATAGAATCATAAAACTTTCGGTTGATAACCAAAGTTCTATGCCATAGAATCATAGAATCCTGAAACGTCTAGAAACATGTAATTGACACCTGACCTGACTGACACATGTCCTTATCAATTATCAGTGAAACAATCAATAGAAAAATGATAAATAAATGGGCACACTATTTCACATACAATGTCCACTATTATTCAACCATTGCCTGTATTTGTGCAATCGACAGTGAGTTCTATCCATAGAATCATAGATTCATAGATTCATAGATTCATAGAATCATAGATTCATAGATTCATAGATTCATAGATTCATAGATTCATAGATTCATAGATTCATAGATTCATAGATTCATAGATTCATAGATTCATAGGTTCATAGATTCATAGATTCATAGATTCATAGATTCATAGATTCATAGATTCATAGATTCATAGATTCATAGATTCATAGATTCATAGATTCATAGATTCATAGATTCATAGATTCATAGATTCATAGATTCATAGATTCATAGATTCATAGATTCATAGATTCATAGATTCATAGATTCATAGATTCATAGATTCATAGATTCATAGATTCATAGATTCATAGATTCATAGATTCATAGATTCATAGATTCATAGATTCATAGATTCACAGATTCATAGATTCATAGATTCACAGATTCATAGATTCATAGATTCATAGATTCATAGATTCATAGATTCATAGATTCACAGATTCATAGATTCATAGATTCATAGATTCATAGATTCATAGATTCATAGATTCATAGATTCACAGATTCATAGATTCATAGATTCACAGATTCATAGATTCATAGATTCATAGATTCATAGATTCACAGATTCATAGATTCATAGGTTCATAGATTCATAGATTCATAGATTCATAGATTCATAGATTCATAGATTCATAGATTCATAGATTCATAGATTCACAGATTCATAGATTCATAGATTCACAGATTCATAGATTCATAGATTCATAGATTCATAGATTCATAGATTCATAGATTCACAGATTCATAGATTCATAGATTCACAGATTCATAGATTCACAGATTCACAGATTCATAGATTCATAGATTCATAGATTCATAGATTCATAGATTCATAGATTCATAGATTCATAGATTCATAGATTCATAGATTCATAGATTTATAGATTCATAGATTCATAGATTCATAGATTCATAGATTCATAGATTCATAGATTCATAGATTCATAGATTCATAGATTCATAGATTCATAGATTTATAGATTCATAGATTCATAGATTCATAGATTCATAGATTCATAGATTCATAGATTCATAGATTCATAGATTCATAGATTCATAGATTCATAGATTCATAGATTCATAGATTCATAGATTCATAGATTCATAGATTCATAGATTCATAGATTCACAGATTCATAGATTCATAGATTCACAGATTCATAGATTCATAGATTCATAGATTCATAGATTCATAGATTCATAGATTCACAGATTCATAGATTCATAGATTCATAGATTCATAGATTCATAGATTCATAGATTCATAGATTCACAGATTCATAGATTCATAGATTCACAGATTCATAGATTCATAGATTCATAGATTCATAGATTCACAGATTCATAGATTCATAGGTTCATAGATTCATAGATTCATAGATTCATAGATTCATAGATTCATAGATTCATAGATTCATAGATTCATAGATTCACAGATTCATAGATTCATAGATTCATAGATTCATAGATTCATAGATTCACAGATTCATAGATTCATAGATTCACAGATTCATAGATTCATAGATTCCTAGATTCATAGATTCATAGATTCATAGATTCACAGATTCATAGATTCATAGATTCACAGATTCATAGATTCATAGATTCACAGATTCATAGATTCATAGATTCATAGATTCATAGATTCATAGATTCATAGATTCATAGATTCATAGATTCATAGATTCATAGATTCATAGATTCATAGATTCATAGATTCATAGATTCATAGATTCATAGATTCATAGATTCATAGATTCATAGATTTATAGATTCATAGATTCATAGATTCATAGTTATATGGTTCTATGCTTTCCAGACTCGCCTCCGTGCCAAACTCCTCATCACTGGCCCCAAAAACTGCGGCAAATCCAGTTTTTTGCATAGAATCGCAAAAAACCAATGGCTTGATGCTGAAAATGCTGAAAATCAAGTAGAAGTTGTTGAAATGAAGGTTTATGATAAACCTATAATCGTTGAATTTGTCGAAAAAGGTAAAAATGGTCATTTTAGGTTTAAAAATATCGTTTTTTGCAGATTTTGACGCAATAAAGGGCAAAAATGAGCGGGTAAACCTCAAAAAATGCATTTTTAGCATAAAAATAGGTTTAAGATTGACTGGATCGATATCGACGCAGTTTTAATGCTTTACAACACCCAAGATGATGAAAGTTTCGCAAAAATGACGCAATTTATGTATATTTTGAAGCAAAAAGTGATTTTTAGGCTTTAAAAAATCGAAAAAACCGAAAAATTGAGCTCAGATTTCACCGGAATGCAATATAACAATAGTTGGCACCATGGCGGATGGTGAAACGAAGCAAATCGAATGGGAGAAGGCGGAGGAGTATGCGGAGAAGGAGGGATTGTCGTTGTTTGAAGTTAGGCAAGTTTTTTGATGGGAAATTTGAAATTCCCGCTATTTTTTGGTCTAGACACCTTGAAAAACGTTTAAAATCAGCCATTTTAGTTGAAAAACGGCGAAAAACCAACAAAATTGACATTTTCCGGTGAAAAACTTAGTTTTCGTGACGAGACCCAACTTCCTAAAACTTATGTGTGCCTTTAAAGATACTGTACTTTCTAGTTTTACTGTCAAAATAGGCTTGAAATCACTAAAAACCAGTTTTCGTGTCGAGCCCCTTGAATAGTTGTCACTTTCGTTGTAATACCATATTAGAGGATTACGGTATGCGCCTTTAAGTAATGGCATTTGACATGGTCTTTTAAAATTACCGTACTCGTTAGTTTGACTGTCAAAATAGGCTGAAGTTCGCTAAAAACCAGTTTTCGTGTCGAGACTCATGAATAATTGTTATTTTCCTTCCAAAATCATTTCAGAAGAGTACGGTATGCGCCTTTAAGGCATCTATTTGCCTTATGCTCCTTTAAAGATACTGTACTTGCTAGTTTAATTGTCCAAATAGTCTGGAATTAAGTTTTCGTGAACAAGTTTTCGTGTCGAGACCGTTAAATAATTCTTGTTTTCGCTGTGAGACCCGACAAAGAGAAGTACTGTATGCGCCTTTAAAAGTCAAAATTTTTCTTGTCTTATTTTTGATATGGGATACTAAAATCACTGAAAATTTATCGTTTTTCCAAGGAATCTCCTATTTTCGTGGTGAGACCCAATTTAAGGACTAGAATATTGCGACTTGAGAATATAAGGACTACGGTATGCGCCTTTAAAAAGAAATTAACTGTTTTCGTGCCAAGACCCAACAAATTTCAGCTCAAAAAGTGGTGTCAACACAGAAATGATGCTTCGAGAGACACTCGAAGCAATTTACGACCAACAACACGCCGATGATTCGGATGACGATGAGAATTTGCCGGTTTTTGCAGAAAAATTTTGAAACTTTTGTGAAAATCCGAAAATTTCAGGTTTATGCCACTACAGTACTCAACGGAGAAGAAGACCGAAATTCACCGGAAAGAACGAGTCTTTTCTGCAAATTTCCGAATATTTTTAGATTTTTTAGTAGTTCGAAATAATATTTCAATAAATTTTTCAATTTTTGATGTTTTGATAGGTCAAATTACTCGATTTTGAGCTGAAAATCCAGCAAAAACTGCTCATGTCGTCGAATATTCTGCAAGCTGTGCAATTTGACGTGACGGTGTTTGCGACGAATTTAAAGTTTTTTGGCGAATTTTTGACAATTTTTTCCAAAAATTTTGGATTTTTGTTAAATTTTCGCATTTTTAGTGATTTTTTCATCATTTTTTACCCAAAATATACAGTTTTATTACTATTTTCACGAAAAACTCACCTCCCAACCCTGCCAAACGTCCAAAAAATCGAAATCTAATCGTTTGGCGTCTCACAGAATCTAATCATGTTATTATTGTGCCTCCTCCTCCTTATCAGTTGATTTGTTATCAATACTATCATATGTACTACTTTGTATACTAAAAACTCACCATTTCTTCGCCTCATTATACTTTATTTTCGTATATATTGGGGTTTTTAATTGAAAATATTGATTTTTAATGGATTTTTGTGTTTTTAAGGATTAAAAATGTGGTTTACACCATTTTTTAAGCTTTTTAGAATTAAAAACAAGCTTTTTTACCCGGTTTTCATCATTTTCCCCTTCAAATTGCTGTATTAGATGTTCTTTGGTGTTTTCGAGGGGTTTTTAATTGAAAATATTGATTTTTACCGGGATTTTAGTGTTTTTAGGGGTTAAAAATGTGATTTTCACGGTTTTTAAGAGTTAAAAACAAGCATTTTCACCCGGTTTGCATAATTTTCCGTTTCTTTTGTTGTTTGTTGGGGTTAAAAATGTAATTTTCACAGTTTTAAGGGCTTTTTGAAGCTAAAAACACGATTTTTCTATTAACATTGTAGTTTTTCGGATTTTTCAACGTTCTTAAAACGTAAAAATGCGATTTTTCGTGTTTTTTCAACTCTAAACCTCAAAAAATCGTCGAAAAACACGATTTTGACTCATTTTTGCCCGTTTTTTACGATTTTTCCACTGAAAACCTCCTAATTTATCCTATTTTTGCAGAAAATGACGACGGAGACGTGTAGTCTTCTATCCGTCGGTCAATCCGAGTACGGCGCCGCACCATCGATGACGAATTCGGCGTTGGAGTCCGTTGATCCGGTCACAATTACATGGCATGATATTTCGTAGGTCTCACCGCGAAAGCCGTATTTTACCTTAATCCTTTCAGAATTCACGCTCAAAAAACGGGAAAAGAAATTCTACAAAATGTGTCGGGAATCGCTCGTCCTGGTCAATTGTTGGCGTTGATGGGTGCAAGGTTTGTGTTGTTTTTTTTTCGTTGTGGGACGTTAAAGGGACATGGAACTTCATAACTTAATGCATTGAGTTTTACGACAATTTGCGGACTGAAAAATGCAAAATTTGACTGTTTTTCTGCAAATTGTCGTCAATTCTGATGCATCTTTGTCTGCAAACACCTCATATTTCTTGAAGGCACATACAGTACCTTTGACGACCATTTGCGGTCCGAAAAGTGTGAAAACTACATGTGTTTCAAGCAAAATTGGACTTTTCTGCAAATTGTCGTCAATTCTGATGCATCTTTGTCTGCAAACACCTCATATTTCCTAAAGGCACATACCGTACCTTTGACGACAATTTGCAGACCGAAAAGTTCACAAATGCCATGTTTTTCAATCAAAAAATGACGATTTTCGAAAAAGTCTGCAAATTGTCGTCAAATCAGGCGCACCTTTGTCTGCAAACACCATCCTATATCTTAAAGGCGCATACCATATCTATGACGACAATTTGCGGACCAAAAATTCACAAATTCAATGTTTTTCAAGCAAAAAACGACTATTTTTGAAAAAGTCCGCAATTTGTCGTCAAATCAGGTGCATCATTGTCTGCAAACACCATATCTTAAAGGCACATACCGTACCTAACAAATTTTCAGTGGCGCTGGAAAAACAACACTCCTCAACATGCTTCTCTCTAGAAATTTGAAGGGTCTCGACACGAATGGAATTGTCAAAGTTAATGGTCATGAGGTTGGTATACTGTATGCTCCTTTAAAATATCTCAACACGATTTTTTGCAGCTTGGTCGAAAAATCACGGCGATTTCTGGATATGCACAACAGGACGAGTTGTTTGTTGGAACATTGACCGTCAAGGAGTATTTGAATATTCAGGTATGCCCCTTTAAAATGTTCTAAGAGGATTCCACCGCGAAAAGTTTAAAGGGGCATGGGTCCCTACGTGGTATGCACCTTTAAAATGTCTCAACACGAAAACTAGCTACTACAAAAATCTAAGAGTCTATGTGCCTTCAAAAATCTCAGATTACTGTACCTACAGTAACCCGACCTACAGTAATAATTTTCAGGCAAAACTGCGTGTCAACGGTGACGATGACAAACGAAAACGGCGAGTGACGAGTGTAATGGCACAATTGGGATTGTTCAAATGTCAGAATACGCGGATTGGAATGATTGGTGGACAGAAGGGTATTTCTGGTGAGTAACTTTTTTTTGGAATGATTTGGGTCTCAAAGAGATCTGCTCAACTTTGAAGGAGCATTTTTCTTGTTTTAAAATCAAATCGTTGATATTGGAAAAAAGATTTTGAGTCTCATAACTATCTGTGCAACTTTAAAGGGGCATTGTTGTATTTTCTTTATTTGTAATATTAGTAAGGATCGAGCGATGTTGATTGACTTTATAAGCAATTTTTCGATAAATAACACGTTTTTGGAACGTATAGTTGCTTGGATATTAGCCAGAATCGATTGAAGTTTCCGCAAAAAGTTTTCAAAAAGCGTTTCATAAGCACAAAAGTTGCATGAAAGACAATTTTCAAGCCAATAAGGTTGCAGTTCCCTGAAAATTTGACGAAAAAAAAGCAATTCTGATCCAAAAAGACTTCGATTCTCAAAATTTGTGAAAAAAACCGATTTTTTCTGTTCAAAGTATGGCATATCTAGAGCTATGTAATATACATTAAAATTATGGGTCTCATAACGAATAATTTTCGTTTATTATCGTGTTCAAACGGATAGGCAGTCGTGACCTAGAAAACCCCAAAAAGTTTCGAAGCGAAGAGCTGTTTTGAAATGTGTGCCTTTAAACCGTACCACCAATTTTATTGGTATTTTAGAGTACGGTTTAAAGGCTCACAAAGGGTCATGGCTTCGTAAATCTACAACAAAGTGTCGATTCGTTTGAACCCGATAATAGTTTAGAGTTTTTCGCTGCGAGACCTTAAAGGAACATTGCTCTATTTTCTTTATTTATAATATTAGTGAGGGTCGAGCGATGTTGATTGAGTTTATGAAGAATTTTTCAATAAATAACACGTTTTTGAAACATACAGTTGCCTGGATTTGAATAGAAAAGTAGCTGGGGTCTTCATCTTCATAAAAATTTGACAAAAAACTTTTTTATAAGCTCAAAAATACATAATTCCGACTTTTTAGCTGAAAATGGTGCAGGTCCTTGAAAATTTCACGAAAAAAATAAAGCAGCCATACAATTTCAATGCAAAAACACTTTACATCTCAAAATTTTTGAAAAAAAAACCTTTTTCTAGCTCTGAATATATAAAATTATGGGTCTCATAACGAATAATTTTCGAGTAGTTTAGAGTTTTTCGCTGCGAGACCTTAAAGGAACATTGCTCTATTTTCTTTATTCATAATATTAGTGAGGGTCGAGCGATGTTGATTGAATTTACAAAAAGTTTTTCAATTTATAACACGTTTTAGAAACGTATAGTTGTCTGGCTTTGCTTTTCATTTGCCAATAAATTTATCGAAAACTCATTCAGCATAACGTGATCCTTCTCATTATTTTGACTCAATTTTTGACATTTGAAATTCATGGTTAAAGTATCACAACGAAACGTCTCGGTAGTAGAAATTTCGCTCTGAGACCCTTAGTTCTACTTTTTTCGGTGGATTTGGAAATTACCAAAAGAGTTCGAGTATTCATCTTTACAAACTTTGAAAAAGGCGTTTTCATAAGCTCAAACATGACAAAAAGACACATTTCAAGTCGAAAAGGTTGCAGTTTCTTGGAAATTTGGCGAAATAATGAAACAGCTATAAAATTTCGATCCAAAGAGACTTTCAATCTCAAAAATTTTGGAAAAAACGTTTTTCTAGCTCTGAATATGCAAATGGTAAAATTGTGGGTCTCATAACGACTTATTGTTCGACTAACTCGTACTTTTTCACAGCGAGATATAAAAGAATTTTTTTTGAGACCCCCGGATTGTGATTGAATTTTTGAAAACTTATTCGAGATATAATACGTTTGTGAGTTTTTTATGTTCAGAAAGTATCCGGAGTGCTCGGAATCTCCTGAAAAAAGCTCAAAAAAGATGAAAAAGGCACTTTCTAGTCGAAAAGATCTAATAATTTGTGAAAAAAAACGTTTTTTCTCACCAAAATACAGCTTAAGAGTCCGGAAAATTCTCAAAACTGATGCAAATGTCAGTTTTTAATTCAAAAATATTAATTTTGCTGGAAAATTTGCGAAAAACTAGTATTTTCCCGCTGAAGTACGACTCCAGAGCCCCCAAAAACCTCAAAAAGTATGCCAATTTCCAGGTGGTGAAATGCGTCGTCTAACATTCGCCTGCGAACTTCTCTCCAATCCATCGGTCCTTTTCTGCGACGAACCAACGACTGGTCTCGACTCATTCATGGCCGAATCAGTTGTCCAAGTATTGAGTAATTTGGCAAAATCTGGACGTACAGTAATCTGCACAATCCATCAACCATCATCACAATTGTATTTGATGTTCGATCGAGTCATGTTTATGGCTGGTGGAAAGACGGCGTTTTTGGGATCACCAAGGGATGCGATACAGGTGAGGAAGTTTGTTGGTTTTGGAAAAAATGGATGGAAAAACAGGTTTTTTTGTTCTGAAAAAGCTGAAAATCCTCATTTTCTACCCGAAAATTGCTCTAAAAACAGGTTACTAGGATCCTAAAAACCGAACTTTTTTTTAAAATCTAAAAAGCAGTTTTTTAGGTGAGAAACAACTGGGAATTCACTTCTTTTGTACAAAATTTTCATTAAAAAACATGTTTTTTTTGTGCGCAATTGCGTAAAAGCATTATTTTTCACCCAATCACCTGAAAAATTGCGTTCAGAAGAAGTGCTTAGATGTGAAACAACTCAAAAATCATTATTTTTGAGTAAAAAGAGACTAAAAGCACCTAAAATCATTCATTTTTCAATCGAAAACTTGAAAAATTGTTTTGAAAAGTTGTGTTTAGGTGAGAAATAACCGAAAACTCACTTTTTTCCGATCATAGTCATCATAAAAGCACGTTCTTCTGTTCGAATTCCCTGAAATTTCACATTTATCACCTAAAAACCGAAATATTTTTTTATGAAGCAGGTTTTAGGTTTGAAGCGACTCTAAATTTGCTTTTTTCGACATCATTATCATAAAAACATGCTTTTTCTACCCCAAAAACTTCCCTGAATCCCTTTTTTAATCCCAAAATCCACAAAACATCTGTTTTTGCAGTTTTTCGAGGATAGTGGTTTCGAGTGTCCGCGTAACTTCAATCCGGCAGATTTGATTATTCATACATTGGCTGTGATGCCGAATGAAGAGGAGAAGTGTCGACAACGGATTGAAGTGATTTGTACCAAGTTTGAGGAGAGGTATGTCGTTTTTTGGGGGAAATTTCATGATTTTATGTGTAAAATAGTCTTGGCGGTGTTTGCAGACAATGCACATATTCTGACGACTAGTTTCGTAGAATTCAATGTTTTGTGTGCACTCACCTTGTCTGTAAATTGTCGTCAAGTCGAGTGTATTCACTGTAACTTGAAAAATCTGTGATTTGTCGTCGTTTCTGTTGCATTTCTGCACACTGTCGTCAAATACGATGTCTTGTCTGCATTTTGTTGTTATTCACTTTCTGCAAAACGGCGTCAGGTCCAGTGTATTCACTAATTTTGTAAAATTCTGTGATTTGTCGTCAGATGAGGTGTTTTATCTGCAAACATCGTTTTCTGTATTTTATCGTGAAATGAAGTGTATTGTCTGCAATCACTTGTCTGTAAATTGTCGTCAAGTCTAGTGTATTGTCTGCAGTCACCCATACCCAGTTACCGTAATCCTAAACCTATTCCAGCTCCTACGGTCGAACCCTCAAAACCGGACTCGAAAAATTGCGTGAAGGCGAAAAACCGACAGAACGGAAGAAAATGGGTGTATGCACCCAAATTGGTGCACTCCTCCATCGTGCCACCATCGACACATGGCGAAATCCATCGCTGACCCGCGCGAAAGTCATCCAAAAGTCGATAATGGGCTTGTTCGTTGGATTACTGTACCTGCAAAGTCCACTGACAGCGATTGGTATTTCGAATTTGAATGGTGCATTGTTCTATTTGGTGTGCGAATTGACGTATTCGACCATTTTTGGTGAGTGATTTTTGTGGGGTACTGTAGTTGTGCAAACACCGAGACGCGGAAATGCACAGAAAATCTAGGTACTTACCGCTCTAACGTACTACTGGGTCCCACCACGAACTTTTATTTTTTTTCCGGGAATCGAAAATTCTGGGAATCCGAGATGTGTAACCTATTTCGTCGGTTTTGTGAAGCTTTTGTATCAAAAAAAGTTATACGGTATCTATAGGGGTTTCTGCAAACACCATCACGCAAGAATACACAAAACTATAGTTTTACAAGGATACCGTAATCCTAGGTTCCACCACGATAGTCTTTTGAAAAGTGATACAGTATCATGAGTGCTTTTTGCAGACACCGTCACGCTAAAATGCACAAAAATCAGGGGACTTACCGCGCTACCGTACTACTGGGTCTCCCCACGATAGCCATTTGAAAAGTGATAGGGTACCTGTAAGGGTTTTCTGCGAACACCGTTACGCAAAAGTTCACAAGATTTCTGGGGTCCACCATCCTACCGTACTACTGGGTCTCACCACGAATTTTTTTTCCGAAAATTGAAAATTCGAGATGTGTGACGTATTTCGCCGGTTTTGTGAAACTTCTGTATCAGAAAAAGTAATACGGTACCTATACGGTTTCTGCAATCACCGTCACGCAAAAGTTCACAAAAACCTGGGCCCTAACGCGCTACCGTACTACTGAGTCTCACCACGATCTTTAATTTTTTCCGGGAATTGAAAATTCTGAAAATCCTAGATGTGTGACCTTATTCGTCGATTTTGTGATGCTTCTGTATCAAAAAAGGTTATACGGTACCTAAAGAGTTTCTGCAAACATCGTCACGCGAAAATGCACATATATCTAGTCATACCAACCTACAGTAACACTATTCCTTCCAGGTATCCTCAACTTCCTACCAACCGACTTTCCACTCGTCTCACGTGAATATCATGATGGTCTCTACTCGGTATTCAGTTATTATGTCGCCAGATGTATCTCATATCTACCACTATTCACTGCCGATGGATTGATTATGTTACTTGTGTCATATTGGCTTGTTGGATTCTCGTCGTCGATTACGCAGGTATCGTGGAGATTTGGAGGGGATTTTGGGGGCAAGGCGCCAAAAAATTTTCAATTATTAAAAAAAAATCCACTTTTTTAGGTACTATTCGCATGTCTCATCGCATTCCTCATCGAACAATCATCATCAGCATGTGGAATTATGTTGTCGTGTATATCACCATCACTTCCAGTAAGTTTTTTTTTTTGCCTGTTGATTCTGGTAGATTTTGGTCGATCAAAACCCCAAAAAGATCGAGATAGTTATGATCTACCATCAAAAATCGAGTTTTTAAAATCAAAATCGTGAAAATTAGAGATTTTGAATACGAAAAATCCAGAAATTGCGTACTACACACCATAACTAACGACAGTTGTATATTTCAGGTAGCAATGTCAACAGCCGGACCAATGTTAACCCTCTTATCACTAACCGGTGGTCTATACGCGAATGTTGGCGCATTGCCAACATATATCAGCTGGATTCAATATTTGTCATGGTTCCGATATGGATTCGAGGCGTTCGCCATCAATCAATGGAGTAGTGTCAATGAGCCGAATAGTACGATGTGGACACCGGAGGTACGGTGGTTTGTGTAGTTTTGCGTCGGATTTGATGGGTACTGTAGCGAGGAGCTGTGCACCCTGTTAGACGCTAATTTGCAGAAAATAGTGGTTTTTAAAGTGATATGCAGAATCTTACGAAAAATAGTTTCTGGTGCATTTTTTCGTCGCATCACATGCAAAGATGTGAGGATTACTGTATGCAACACATTTCACGACAAAATGCAGAAATATATACGTTTCATGATTTAATTTTATGCAAAAAAACTACTGTAGATACAGTAAGAGAGCAATGTTCTTTTGCACTAGATCTGACGACAAAATGCAGAAAATTCAACAGCTACGGTAGCCCCATTTCATTAAAATTCGTATTGATTAGTTCCAGGATTACTGTATGCATCATATTTCCCGACAAAATGCAGATATTGTCACGTTTCATGATTTAGTTTTATGGGGAAAATACTGTAGCTACAGTAATCTTACAATTATTTTCTGCACTATGTATAACGATCAAATCCAGAAAACAACACCTATAGTACCCCCACAGTACTCCTATTTTTCCAGGACCGCGACTCAGTGCTCGGCCAACTATCATTCAACGCCGACATGTTCTATCCAGATTTGATCATCATGTCCGGCTTCATCTTCCTCTTCTATTTCATCGGTTATCTTGGATTGGCATTGAGAATCAGTAGATCACGATGAAAAAACAACAAATAACAAGTATATATTTTTTATCATTATTAATTTGATGTCTATATAAAGCATTTTTGTCGAAAAATAAGTGATTCTTTGGGATGCGAATAGAAGATACAAGTACATGAAAATTGACCAGTTGAGAAAGGGAAAAATATGATATTTGAGGGATATTGAGCAAAATTTACATTGGAGAGCTCCAAAATGCATCATCCAACTCGATTTCCTCATTAAGATGTTGCACAATTCGAGCGGAGCCGAAGAAGTCGGTGACACGAACGCGATTCACGTCTTTTGGGTAGTGGTCTTTGCGGACGCCTGCAAATCATGAATATTTCTATTTTGTCGTCAAGTTTGGTGTTTTTGGAGTACGGTATGCGCTATATGTAGGGAATTTGTGCAGTTTTTCGTAAAATACTGTAGCTACCGTATCTCTATGAAAAATTGGGTCTTTTAAAGAATTTTTAGCACCTACACAAACCAAATAACAGGTGTTAAAAATTTTTGTTTTATCACATTGTTGAAACGTAATTTTCCCACTTTCGAGAAAAAATGCACGAATCGTGTATTTTCGCGTCAAGAACTGTGTGATACCGTATCCAAGGTACTTTTGAAAGTTTTCGATATAATTTTTTCCACCTAGGCCATCTGAATGCGTACTTTTTGAACTTTTTCGTATTATCACTTTGTTAAAACGTATAGTCCCCTTGTTTCACAAAAATTTTTGAATTTTATGGAATTTCCGCCCAAATTAACAGTTTCAGTATCATTTTTAGCCTATTTCAACAAAAAAACTGACCAGTATTCGACAAACACAATCTCGCCGGACACGAATCAATATAATCTTGCATATGAGCCGTCGAGTTCAATGATTTCACTTGTCGATCGAGGAATTTGACGGTGTAGTGGGTGTATCTGGAATATTTTTTGGTGATGGGATATCAAGAATTTTGAAGATCATGCGCCTTTAAATTCTCCTTTAAAATAGTCCAAATCTAAGAAAGTCAGCGCTTTTCGCTGTGAGATATTCTCGATTAGATTCCTTCGCTTCAAGACCTTAGGTCTCACAACGATATTTTTACTTTCTATGACTTTCAAATATCCCAACACGAAAGATTCTTGTATTCGTCTTTTTTTCTTGCATAAAGACAATAAAAGTATAGTTTGGGTCTCGAAACGATGAAATTATGATCACAAGGTTATTTGAAAGCCCATGCGCCTTTAAAATATCTCAGAATGAAGAAATGAAGCGCTTTTCGCTGTGAAATATTCCTGGTTAAATTCCTTCGCTTCAAGACCTTACTTGGGTCTCACAGCGACATTTTTCCTCTCTGTGCCTTTAAAATAACTTAATAATTATCGTGCTGAGATATTTAGTGAGCTTTTCTTGCGTAAAGATCAGAAGTTCATTGTTTGGGTCTCGAAACGATAAAAAATCCATGAAAATTCAGTTTTCCCCTTCAAACAGCTTTCTTGGGTCTTGCAGCGATAGTTTTAGTCCAACTTTATACAAAAACAAGAAAGACATACCGATCAATAACATAGACCCCAATATTCTGATCAACATCATATGAATATGACTCCTCGTGTGTCAAACTACTCGATAATGACAATACATTTGGTGATGCGATCCATTCGAACATTGATGCACTTCGACAACTATCAGCTATCATTAGTAGCTCGTTGTATCTGCAAAAAATATTGAATACAGTAATTTATGGTTGTTTGGATTTTGAGACGAATGTGGTACAGTACTAAGAGTATTGTCTGATTTGTAAATACAGTACTTGAAAAAACATGTTTTCCAGCTTTTCTGGTGTTCATGCACCTTTAAATTAAAACATTACCGTAATCTATGGTTTTTTGGGTCTCGTGACGAATGAAGTACAGTATATTTCCATAAGGTTCGAAAAAAACATGTTTTTTCCGCAAGCTCTTGTGTCCTTGCTCCATTAACTTTTCTTTCGTGGTAGGACCTCACTATTATAATTTTTACAGGAAAATCACACTTTTTTCTTCGCAATACTGTCTTCTAACCACTATGCGCCTTTAAACTCCCCACTTTTCGTGTCAAGATATTCTTACCGATTATCCTCAAACATTGTCTGAATAGCATACGCCAAATCGACATTTGTCAATTCTTCCGAGTCTTGGAACTTCATGAAACTATCACCACCATGGCCAGTCAGGTAGATCTGCGAGAAATGTCATGTTTTTAGGGAATGGAGGGTATTTTGATGAGAAATTTAGTATTTTAGGCTAGAGTTGAGGTTGCTCTACAATTTTTCATTCAAAAAAACCGTTGGCATGATGAAAGTTGTCCATTTTCATAAACTTCAACCTCAAAAACGCTATTTTAGGGTTATTACTGATTAAAACACAAGTTTGAGTTTTCGCTATTTCTTTATTTGACTATCGAAAAATGGACCTATTTCATTGAAAAGACTAGATTTTCCGATAAGTTTGAGCTGATTTGCCTAGATTTTTCAAGCATAAAAGCAAAAATATCATGGTTAGCATGAAATTGAGGGTGTTTTGATGGAAACTTGAGCAATTTAGCCAGGGAATGAGGTTTTCTACTAATTTTTTTCTGTGAAAATCGTTAAATTTCCTGGATTTCGAGCTGGGAAGACCTATTTCCTTCTATTTTAGGACTATTTATGTTGAAAAACTGCCGCTTTGTGCTTAAAAATACTGGAGTTTTCACGATTTCTTGGTTACAATTTCAAAAAATGCCCATTTAACCTAATTTTAATTGCAAAGCTAGATGATTTTTCGGACAATTTGAGCTGCATTTTTCTAATTTTCTAGCTCAAAGCGCTTCTTTTCACTATTTTTTGAACTTCAACTACAGAAAAAAAACCCTTTCGCATTCAAGAAACCCGGATTTTCTCTTTTTATTTGTTAAAAAGTCTATTGAAACAAAAAACAAACTCACCAATACATTACTCTGATGATCAGTGAGTAATCTTTTCGATCGTGGTGTTGCTGGCAAATGGCGACCAGTCAGTACTCGAATGAAGTTTTCCACCTGTAAATTACATATTTTTTACACGACTTTTGATCTGAACAGTTTTATTTTGATAATGATCATATTGCCGTTCATATAGTTCCACATTCCCTTGAAAATGGGCTCGTAAAGTCTTTTTCGTTTGATTTTTATGATTTTTGCGATAAAACAAGCGTCGCTCTCTCCTTGGTGCCCTATTTTCCGTTCTCGGTGCACTATATTTCATGATTTTCGTTCTAGTAATTGTACAGAACAACGGCTCGCAGATATTTCGAAATCAGTGACAGATTTCACCAACATAAGCTTATAAATTGTATTTTAAAATTACCAAAGGTTCGAAAAAGTGTCTAAAATTTACTATAAGTGTTCAAAAACCGTCAAACTTCACCAAAAAACCAAAAGTTATTTATTTTTGAGGCGGTTCGTCCGTTGTGAACACATAGTAATTTTCAAACTCTTTCTTTAACCATTGGTAACTTTAAAGTATGTTTTAGAAGCTCATTTCATTGAAATCCGTAGCTCATTTCGAAATTTCTGGTCCCGGAGCCAGAGAAACGAAACTGTGATAAATTTCTTGGTGATTTAAATATTTGAGTAAACTGCTACTAAACACTATCAAAGAAACTGATTTTTCCGCGTTTTTTCTATATTTTCTTTGCAACGTGTTCAATTTTTTACACTCGTCGCGTCAGAGATCATAAGAAAATCGATAATTCTTGGCGCGAACCATATTGCAGCGTTTTTTAAAGTGAAAACCTTACCGTAACTTCAGTTCCTCGATAATCCACCTCAACATCACTTCCGTACAAATTGTTGCCGGATCTGGCGGCGTAAACTGTTCCTGGACGCGGATTTCTTGTATTACATGGTATATCTTCAGCCAACATTATTATTATATTACTGAACCATTATTATTTATGAAATTTTCCGTATTTGAATTCTGATTACCTATCAGGAATACCAAGTCGTTTAATTGTATGATAAAGGGCTAAAACATTTGAAACATGCCTATAATTGTACCAAAACTTTGATGTACATACTAACACAGCCCAGTTATTTGTATGCCCTGAATTGTCTCTTCGTTTCAAAACCAGTTAATTTATTGATTTACCAGGCGTATCGAAAAACTCGTCAATTTTTAGTTGCAATCCAGTGTTGAGTAGGGCATTTACGGTTATTGAGCAAAGAAATAAGCAGGTTAAAATTCTCATTTGATGAATAGTCAGAACCCTCAACGAATAATAAAATTAATGAGTGTGCTCAAAATTGTTGCGCGATGGAGCGCGCTTGCATTGCGTAAACGCGGAACCAGACATTGTTAAGAATAGGGAACTGGTTAAATTAACAGAATATTTTATATTTGTGAAGAATCTACATCGATGAACAAACAACTCTTTATCGGTTGGACGACAACAAGATAAAGCACAATAACAAGATGCTTATCGGTTGGACTTGGCGACACGTTCGAGCTCGTCCTTCTTCTTGATGGCATAGCTGTTGGATGATCCCTTAGCAGCGTTGATAAGCTCGTCAGCGAGGCATTCAGCGATGGTCTTGACGTTTCTGAAGGCAGCTTCGCGGGATCCGGTGCAGAGAAGCCAGATAGCCTGGAAAAAAAGATTGTTCAATGTTTCACACATTCAGTTTTGATTTTACCAGCGTAAAATCAAGAACTAAAAAAAAACTAAATGAAAACATACTTGGTTGACTCTTCTGAGTGGAGCAACGTCGACAGCTTGTCTACGGACGGTTCCGGCACGTCCAATACGGGTGGAGTCTTCACGTGGTCCGGAGTTGATAACAGCGCTGACCAAAACTTGGACTGGGTTCTAAAAAAATTAAAATTTGCATATTTTTCGAAAATAAGTTTGTGTACCTCTCCAGTAAGAAGATAGATGATTTCAAAAGCGTGCTTGACGATTCTGACGGTCATCAACTTCTTTCCGTTGTTACGTCCGTGCATCATCAAAGAGTTGACGAGACGCTCAACGATTGGGCAAGCAGCCTTGCGGAAACGACGGACTTGGAAACGTCCAGCCGAATGTGGCAAGTACTTGGCGGACTTGTCCTTAACTGGAATGTAATCGACAAGCGAGATGTCGGAAACATTCACGTTTTGGAGTGACCATTTTCCGAAGAGGCTAACCTGAAATTAACGATTTTGTACGATTTGTTTAAAATATTTCGCAATCAATTTGAGAAGCAGTTTTATGAAACTGTTTCTCAAATTTGATTAACTTGAATAAAAATGTTTAAAGCTTACCTCTGGTGCCTCAGTGGCTGGTGCGGCACTTTCGAATGCAACTTCTTCAGCTCCCCAGTTATCAGCCATGGCTGCAAATAGAAGAAATTGAAATAAATAATTATAAAATAAACGATTCACAAAAAAATAACGGCTCAAATTTTCACGATAAAATTGACCAAAAATTCGATAAAAAATTGTGAAAGAAATCCTAAAATTTTTCTAGCAATTTTAGGCCGAATTTCGTTACTTTTGCTACAAAAATAGGTTTAAAAGTGCTCAAAAGTGGTCTCTAAACAATAAAAAATCGACATTTTAGGCGAAATTTTAGGAAAAAACACTGAAAAAAGGAAAATCGCAAATAAAATAGGAAAATGGGCCTCAAAATACCCAGACTGTAGCAAGCGCGACGAGACCCATCGCGAATAAATGCATGCGCCTTTAATCACCCTCGTCGTCTCGCCGTCTCTAGCGTTCTGTTCCGGTGTTCTTTTGTCGGTTTTCGCCGCAATTTGTTGGAAAATTATGGAAATTGATTAAAAAATGGGGAAAATGGAATATTTGAGCTTGTTTAAAGCGGAAAAAACTGAAAAATTGAGGGGAAATGGAGAAAAATCGGGAAATTTCAACAAAAAAGCGATTTTTTCCAAGAAAAACAAATTTCCATGATAATTATACTGAAAATTTGCAACGTTCGCATTGCCAAACTCACCACTTTTTCATTTTTCACCCTATTTTCAATAAAAAAATGCAAAAAATTGGGTTTCAGATGGAAGTGAGTTGCGAAGACATCTCCTTCCCATGGCAATCAGAAGGCCGCCCGCCGGAAAGATTTCTGGAATTCCAAAAATGGCGAACAGCGGTGTTCCAGGATATGCAGGAGTCGTTTGATGCATCGAAATTGTACTTTTTGTACGATCCCATTGCTGATGAAGAGTGTTTTACAAAGTATGTTGGGTTTGGAGGACTCTTTCATGAAAAAATCATCGTTTGAGGGTTGAAAATAGTGTTTTTATGGTTTCTAACCTTAAAAATCCTTGAAAATCTACGAAAAACAGCAATTTTCCACTGAAAAAGAGGATAAAAACCAATTTTTGCAGCCAGCACAATGGAAAACGAGGCGATGCAGGTCTCGTCATATTCGACACCGTTTTGCGATGCTTCACAGCGGAAATTCCGATTTTGACGCCCGGTAGAATGAAGTTCTTGTTCGCATTGAAATGTCCATCGAGTCAAGGTAGCTCGGCATTCGTGTTGGTCACCGAGGAGAGATTCACGAATAATGGACAGGTTGGAGCTTGTTTTTCTTTTTTTTTTGACGAAAAATGAGAAAAAATGGGTATTTTTTGTCTAAAAATCTCATTCCGGGCCCTAATTTCCTACGAAAACTGGAAAAAAAATCCGAAAATCGCCAAAACTATCTATTATTTTCTCTATGAAAGTGAGAGAAGTTAAAAAATTGAGTCTTTGTGACCGAAAAACACCATTTCGAGGTATTTTTTGCATCCAAAGCATCAAAAAAAGCAAAAATTGTCTGAAAGTCACATTTTTTTCCGGAAATTTTCGGTTGAAATTTCAATTTATGACCCAATATTTCTGGCAAACGCCTAAAATTGCTGAAATCTGCCGTATTTGCGTAGTGTATTAGACGCTTTACTACTTTTTTCCAATAGAAAATTTTGGTTTTTTTTCCACATTTTCGCCAAGTTTCAGGACATTTCGACCTAAAATTCGCATGATGGGCTGCTTTTTTTCATCAAAACTCCGGAAAACATGCGAAAATAACTAGAAAAAGACGGTATGAAGCTTGAAATCCACATTTTCTGCTAATATTTTGGATGAAATCTAAATTTATGACGCGGTATCCTCTGAAAACGCCAAAAATAGTGAAAAGTTCTCTATTTTAGCCTCTTTTCGCCCTTTTTCTCACCTCAAAATCAGTTTTTACACGTTTTTCGCCAAGAATCTAGGTTTCTATACGTTTCACATCTTGCTTATTGTTCCAAAATGATGATTCTCTTTGATCACTTCTTGGGGATACCGAAAATAATTTTATTGTGATTGTAAGCATGGGAAACGTTACTTTCATGCCAATTTAAACTAAAAAACTCTACATTTCTTGCTTTTTAAAGGAAAAGCTGCAAAAAATCAATAAAGAAGTGTGAGAAACGGTCATTTTCATGGAAAATATCACGTTTTTCAGAAATTTCAGTTCAAAAACCTTCCAAATTTGCAGATAAACATCTATCGGCTAGAATTGGCACGTGACGCCAAGTCAATAGCAAATATCCGGCCATTGGTGCAACACCCGATTACAGTATCCGATCGATATGTGGTGTTGTTGAGGAATGATACACCTGAATTGGTGGTCATGGTGAATCCCGGTATTCAGGCAAGTTTTTTGATAGTTTTTAACCTAGATTCGTATATTTTTTTGCAGATCAGCCGGATCGATTGTATGTCAGAATACCCGCATCCACCAATTTCGTCGTTCAGCATTCCGGGAGCCGATTTGAAACAAATCTACGATGCATTCTTGAATAATGGCAATATCGTATTCCTATCATCAACGGATGATGATCATTTTGATAATAGTCGAGTGCATTTGATCAATTTGGAGTCGCCGCAACAGGTATATCTAGGGAAACTGAGGAAAAATGGGGAAAAATTGCAGATAATCACACAACCATGTATCGGAGATCCACTTAGGGGAAGACCATTGCCAAGGAAGGAGTGTGGTATCGACTCGATTGGAAGTGAGTATCTAGGATAATCAAAAGTGATTTAAATCAAGGGATCCCGTCTTAAAAAGAAGAAAAATTATACGTTCGTTGCGAAAAAGGGTGAAATCGTCAAAAATTGGAAAGGAAACTTTTAAAAGATGAGCTATCGGCTTCAAAATTTCAATGAAAACTTATCTAAACGTATTTTTTGTTAAAAAATTCAAAATTTTGCTGCGAGGCGTGTGAAAAGCTTGAAAAACCGAGATTTTTCGATCAAAAACTAATGAAATTATGGAAAAAGTGGACAAATAGAGTAATATTTTGTTATGCTATCAGAAGTTGGTCCAGTTTCATCTAGAGAATTCATGATTCATCAAAATATTGACGGAAATCTGGGGAATTAGATTTAAATAAAGTGAAAGTTTAGAAGAACTATCGACTTTGAAATTTCACTAAAAACTTATTTTAACGTTTTCAAAAGTATTTTATGATGAAAAATCTCGATTTGAGCTTCGAGACGTGGAATACTTGAAAAAAATTTGATTTTTCGATCTAAGTGACAAAATTCTCAAAAATTCCATCAGAAATCGACCCATTGTCAACTAGGGACATTCATAATTCATCAAAATATTGAGAAGAAGACTAGGAAAATATATTTCGATAATGAAGAAGTCTAGAAGTACTATCGACTTCGAAACTTTAATAATTACTCATCTAAACGTTTCGAAACGTATTTTATGAGGGAAAATGGGAATTTTGCTTTGAGGCGTGTGGAATCCTTGGAAAAACGTGATGTTCCGGTCTAGAGGTGACAAAATTTCGGAAATTTTTCAAAAACATAGTACTATTACATGCTATTCTATCAAAAATCAAACAATTGTCAACTAGGGACATTCATAATTTGTCAAAATTCTGTGAAAAAAAAACTGGGAAACTTTATTTCGATGATGAAGTAGTCTAGAAGTACTATCGATTTCGAAATTTCACTAAAAACTTATCTGAACATTTTGAAACGTACTTTTTGTGGGAAAATCCAGATTTAGCTTGATTTTTTCATCCGAAGTGTTGAAAATTTGACCAAAATTGAGAAAATAGCATGAAATTTGAACTTCAAATCCAAAATTTACGTCTGAAGCTCGTATCTAGTAGAAAACCGTTCGGATAAGCTGTAAATCTGCGATTTTCAGTAGAAATTTTCTTCCCAAACTACAAAAAAACCATCAATAAATTGCAGACTCGATAATAATCGCCGGCGGTGAATACGACTTTGGATATGGTGGAAAACCGGAGCGACTGGCGGATTATTGGATGTTAGACACTCGAACATACCAATGGACACAAATCCCGACACAAATGCCAGTTCAATTGATCGAGACGCGATTGACAGTTGCAAATTCCGGGAATATCTATACATGGGGTGATTATGATGAGCCAATCAATGGAATGGAAGGAACACACTTGAGATTGATGAAGATCTGCGGATTGGAAATGGCCGAGATACGACCACCGATCGTGGAGTCGATTGAGGATATGATGGCAAGGCGGATTGCAGAAGGAGAGGATATTCCGGGGTATCAGAATGGTGAGATTTTGATGAAATTTGTCTGAAAATCATGAAAACACCAGTTTTTGAAACTTGTTGGAGCAAAAAGTACGATTTCCCCATTTTTGTGCTTTCTTGCCAGAAATATTGTACAATTTAGCCAAAACTACAGTAGGAAAAAAGTACAGTATGATAGTTAAACCGCCTTGGAAAACAAAAAAACACTTTTTTTGTAGCTTGCCATCCCGAAAAGTACATCTTCACCCCATTTTTGTACTTTTTTTTTCAAAAGCAAACCGTCTGATGTGGGGAAATTATGTCAAAACTACAGTAGGAAGGAGGTACAGTATGACAGCTAGTTCTGCTTCAAAAAAGAAAAAAATCAATTTTTTTGAAGCTTCTGAATCCACAAATATCATATTTCTTCACTTTTTGTTTCGCACTTTTTGTGTTTTTCTGGGAAATTTTATCAAAACTACAGTAGGAAGAAGTACAGTATGTCCTAAAAAAAAATTTTTTTTTGTGTCTTTTGAAACCTGAAAATCTATTAATTTCCTTCATTTTTGCTTTTTCTGAAAATATAGTTTTGATTTTTTGAAATTTTATAAATTTGAAGTTTTTCATCATATTTTGTCGAAACTACCGTAGAAAAGCTGGACCCGTGCGAAAAAGGGAAAACGGTTTTTCTTGTGACTTTTGAGTCCTGCACGTTTGTCAATATCTCTACTTTTTCCTTCAAATATACTGTTTTTCAGTCAAAAGTAGGGGAACTCTTTCACAAACTACAGTAGGAAAGAGGTACAGTACGAGAGTTCGATCTACCTGAAAAGGAAAATTTGAAGCTTTCGAATCCAGAAAATGTTTTTCATTTTTTCATTTCCACTTTCCCTGAAAAAAATCACTCGAAATCTCAAAAATGGTCATCACTAAATAGTAAAATATTATTAAAATTCCATTTTCATGCATTTCTTTTTTCTTCCAGATTCCACTCCATTCGCCGGTCACATCAATTCCGGATACCCCGAATATCCACAATATCCTCAAGATTCCGATTCCAGTTCAAACGAGGATCATTTGACGCCAAAATCGAGAAAGAATAAGAAGAAATGTGTAATTATGTGAGATTTATTGATTTGTTTTTGTTTCGTTAATAAAGTTTATTGTGATTTTTAGCCAGATTTTCAGACTTTAAGCCTCAAAATGAGGTCAAAAGCAAAAAAATCATCTATGAATCGTTCCAGTTTTGTTCCTCTTCAGCAGACACCAATCCCTCTGGCCCCTACACTACATATATTCCCTCCTCTCTCAGAGCACTCTTCACTGACCTTTTCCTCTTTTCGTCCGATCGACGATTTATCGATCGAATAGTATATACATATATATATACAATTCTATAGAAATGGTCCTACCGATATGCGAAAACTTGGATTTGACCAATATTCTTTGCGTAGATCATTGTTGGATTGGCGACGACTGTTGGCTAGTGAAAATTCTAACGGACTACAAATTAGAAGTTAGTAAATGGGATAAAGGTAAGAGATTCTGATTCTTAATTTTTTAAAATCCATTTCTGGGCGATTTGAGCTTTTCAAATATTCGAATCCGTTATATTATTCAATTTTCTGTCCAATACTTCATTTTTAGTGTTGCTTAATTTGCTATCTAGGGTTCATTCTAAGTCGAATCTAGTCGAATAAAATTGAAAAATTGTCAAATTTCTCAAAACGGAAAAGCGACAAACCCGCGAAATTCCATGGCCGTTACTGCTAAACCTATTTCGGGTTTCTAGGCCACCTCGGCCACGGCCGCGAGCTGAAAATAAGCCGAAAGTTTGTCGCTTTGTCCGTTTGTAACGATTTTTCAATTTTATTCGACTAGATTCGACGTAGAATGAACCCTAGATAGCAAAAAAAAACCCTGAAACGTCGATCCTTCTTTAACACAGCAGCGCGCGCCAATTGTGGGAAATTCCGTCAGTGTGTTTGCACTAACTTCTCCTATTGCATTCAAAATGACGACATATACCGTAGTAGTGTAGATTTACGAAACATATGTCGTAGGATTAAATGCATGTCTGCAAACACACTGATGGCATTTTTCACATTCCTGAGTTTAAAAAAACGGCTGGAAGAATTTTCAACACTTTAAAAATGAAATATTGACAAGAAATAAAATTATATAAAGGATTCGAGCTTTAAATGCCTAGTATATAGTTCCGAATATACGGTTTCGGATAAACTCAGGTATCCGGGTAAATCGGGTACGGATATGAGAAAAAACAGGTATATCCGGAACTTATCCGAATCGAGGTCGGGTAAATTCGGGTATATCCGAAACTTTCGGGTAACAGTTCGGGTAGATTCGGATATACTCGAATTTACCAGAATGTTATTCGGATGTTCCGGGTATATCCGAATCTACCCGTATCTCAATCCGGATATTTCGAGTATCTAGGTAGATTCGGATATACCTGAACTCAACAGATTCAGAATTTTGGATTCAGAACGCCACACGATCTTTAAACATTTGTAGAAGCTGAACAATGGTGCAAAATTGAACACAAGAATGGTCATTTGATTGAAAATAATCATGGCTTGGCAGAAATGAGTGCAACTTTTTCTGTTATGGCGAAAAAGACGAAAATACATTTGGTGAGAAGATATTCGAACAAAACGTGTCAATTCTTCGAGTTCAATACGAAGAAATTAGAATGGAAGAGATTGATGAAATATGGTGTTAATTGTAAGTTAGAACTTTTTTGTGCACTGTATACGCTGTCGGAGAATGATCATATCTTGGAATCTAGAATAGCTATCAAAAAGTTGTCAACTGCAATCTTGTAGCTGAAGTTTTGATCTACAAATTTGTAGTTGACCACTTTTTGATAGCTCTTCTAGATTCCGAGATATGAGCATTATACGGCAGCGTGTGCAATCGAGAAAATACGGTATTTTATAAATCTTACAGATCAATCATGCTTCACAGCTAATCATGTATTAGCATCGAACAATCATACAACAACGGCAAGCTGTGTTGTTGGAGATGATCTTTGGGTGGTTCGAAAAGCGAAAAACGACAATTTTGTTGTCGATAAGCTTGATCACAGTTAGTTTCTCATGAGTTTTACACTTGTGGTACCATACCGCACTGTTGCGTGGGCGGAGTCGCCACGCCCCCTAAGAATTTTTTGTGAAATTTTGAAATATCATTAGAGAAGCTGGTTTGACAGCGAAAATGAAATTTTTTGACGATTGTATATATGTTTTTTTGTCATAGAACCATAGAATTGATGATTTGAAATCATAGAACTCCATAGAACTTGGTTAGAGATCTATTAGTTCTATGACCATAGAATCATAGAAGCCTACTTCCTAGAGAACATAGAATTTCACTTTGTGTCCATAGAACTTGCAGTGAAGGGGATCTATGTTGCATTCATTACATAGAACACTGTACCAGTGACACATAAAACTTCATAGATCCACTCAATGCATAGAACCTCACATTTATAGAATCATAGAACTATGTGCCATAGAACCATAGAACCTCATAGAAAAACACAATTCTATGCCAAATAAGTGAATACAAATGGTACAACATGTATTTTTGTTAATTTTCATGCTCGAAATTCCATTTTTCAACATCAGAAACTGCCAGTTTTATTCTAAAACGCACCAAAAGCATTCAAATTTTTTTTTAAAAGCTAAAAAGTGCGGCACGGTACCACAAGTGTAAAATTTATAATAGTAGACGAAGACGTCTTAAACGGTGAAAATCTTCAGACTCCAACAAATGGATGAGTATCAACTACAAGAATGGAGAATTGCTAAAGAATGATCAGCCATCATTTTTTCATGTAATTTTCGCATCAAAAAATCAATTGTTCATGTTGAGGAGGTACGACGGCCACGCTCATTTATTGAAACTAGATGTGACAACATACCATTGGGAAAAGTTACAAGAAATTCCAACGGAAATGTTCTCATATGCTAATTTTGTTGTGCTGGATAGCACACTTTATGCAATTACTTTCGATCACATGATCGCAGTGTCACTAGATACAACTGATATCAAGACTACCAAATTAGTCATATGAATCTATGAATCTATGAATCTATGAATCTATGAATCTATGAATCTATGAATCTATGAATCTATGAATCTATGAATCTATGAATCTATGAATCTATGAATCTATGAATCTATGAATCTATGAATCTATGAATCTATGAATCTATGAATCTATGAATCTATGAATCTATGAATCTATGAATCTATGAATCTATGAATCTATGAATCTATGAATCTATGAATCTATGAATCTATGAATCTATGAATCTATGAATCTATGAATCTATGAATCTATGAATCTATGAATCTATGAATCTATGAATCTATGAATCTATGAATCTATGAATCTATGAATCTATGAATCTATGAATCTATGAATCTATGAATCTATGAATCTATGAATCTATGAATCTATGAATCTATGAATCTATGAATCTATGAATCTATGAATCTATGAATCTATGAATCTATGAATCTATGAATCTATGAATCTATGAATCTATGAATCTATGAATCTATGAATCTATGAATCTATGAATCTATGAATCTATGAATCTATGAATCTATGAATCTATGAATCTATGAATCTATGAATCTATGAATCTATGAATCTATGAAGCTATGAATCTATGAATTTTTGAATCTATGAATCTATGAATCTATGAATCTATGAATCTATGAATCTATGAATCTATGAATCTTTGAATCTATGAATCTATGAATTAAGGGACCGATGATAACAGTAAAATCTATCATGCAATGAGCCAACAGTCTTCGAGACAACTCAGTATAGACGTCTTCGATGTTACAACAAATCAATGGCACCACGCACTTCATATCAATGATGTACCCTTCCTTATTGAAAATATAACAGGAAATGGGGAGAAGGTGCATGTGAGACTTTGGAATAGCAAAGAAACAGCTTTCCGCGTGATTGATCTTCAACCGAAATTGGAGACGATCGCGTTCACACAACTTGCCGATATTGTGGTTTACGATGATATGGATCCGAGCAAGATTGAACTTCCTGTTGGATTACAGTGAGTTTTTAGTCATATACTAATATGATAGTTATTTTCAGAACACCGTTTGTGGAAATGGTCAAATGGAAGAACATGGATATTGAAAATTTACGAACTTTTCACAACATCGCACGACCATGATGTATCGGAAGTACTCATATTTTTAATAATTGTTCATTTGTTTTTGATTCCTGAAGTAGTTCTTGTTTTTGAAACATCAAAATAAATATATCTGCACAAAATAAACGTTATTTGAACAAATATCCTTCGGAATGGAAGTGTTTGAGCTTTTTCATCGATACTGTCGAAACTATAGTAGGAAGGAGGTACAGTATGACATTTCGACCTATCTGAAAAATGAATTCTAAAAAATTTGTAACTTTTGAAACCGAAAAAACTCAATATTTATTTTCTTCTCCTCTCTACCTGCACAGAAATGTTTCAAAATATTCAAAATTTGAAGTTTTTTCATCATAAACTATTCAATTTCAAGCAATTAATTCCAGATTCCACACCATTCGCCGGTCACATCAATTCCGGATACCCCGAATATCCACAATATCCTCAAGATTCCGATTCCAGTTCAAACGAGGATCATTTGACGCCAAAATCGAGAAAGAATAAGAAGAAATGTGTAATTATGTGAGATTTATTGATTTGTTTTTGTTTCGTTAATAAAGTTTTTTGTGATTTTTCAGCCTCAAATGAATTTTGAGCCGAAATTTGGACTTTTTGGGTAAAAAAATGCTGAAAATAATGGTTTTCCGAGTAAAAATTACGCTTTTTCAGCTTTTTAGACCCAAAAAAATGTTTTGAGCTCCACTTTACAAAAAGAAATGAACTCTATCGATTGTAATAAAATAAAATATATCTTCAATAATCATCTGTTATTCGGAGCATGACACCCAAGAGCAAGCGTCAGTTGTTGTGCTCCATTTCACTTTGTGGCCGCCCGAGAAATTCGGATGAAAATAGTTTATTTTATATTTCAACCCCTCCACTATTTGCACTAGTTTATATGAATCATTGTTGGACACTTTTGGTGTATATTATGAGGGTGTCTGGTGCCTTTTTAGTCATGAATATCGCATTTTTAGCAGATTTTTTAGCTGGTTTTACACTTTTAGGTGATTTAAGTCGAAATTTATACTTTTTGGATCAAAAAATGTTGAAAATTCATGGTTTTTCGATGAAAAATCGCACTTTTTGAGCCTTTTCGACCCAAAAAGTCATGTTTTGGGCTCAATTTCTCATCTCTTTGAAGGTTTTTGAGTGAAAATTACCACTTTTAAAGTCAATTCTGTTTCTAAATTGCAGTTTTTCAGTATTTTTTGACCAGAAAGTTAGATTTTTAGTTTAAAAAACCTTGATTTTCTGATTTTCGAGAAGTTTGAAGCTTACAAATTGACATTTTATTGGTTTTTTGAACGGAAAGTCACATTTTCAGCTATTTTTGGAGCAAAAATGCTGAACGTTGCAGTTTTTCAGCTTTTTTGAATTGAAAAATCATGTTTCTAGCTTGAATAGTGTATATTTCCATGATTTCAGATACATTTTGTGCTGATATCTGGTTTTTTGACTGATTATTCAGCTCTAATCACAATATTCCGTATAAATATGGGAAATATAAACTTTCTTCTGACGGATTATGACCCTTTTGATGTCTTGATAGTTTTCCCAGTTTTCTAATCGAAGAATCTTGTTTCTATCTCAATTCCTCATATCAAACTGGACTATATTTGCATAAATTCATGAATCATATAGTTGTGTCCATTTCAATGTATATTTGATGTTCAGAAACGGATTATCAAAGTGTTATCACGATGTTTCGTGTTGTTAGATAAGTTTTGGGAGTTCATTGCATTTCATCGTTTTTTTAAACTGGAAAATAACGTTAACAAATGAAAAAGTGATTTTCAGACAAAATAGGCTGAAAATGCATTTTTTTAAAAACCAGTTTTTAGCTGTGAAAATGACGATTTTCCGTTTCAAACTCATATTTTCTCACTTTTTTCATCAGACTTTCCATAAAAAGGGTGACAAATACAAAAAAAGCACATCAAAATATGACCATTTCCCTATTTTTTTGTCAGTTTACATAATCTTAGATCACATGTTGAATAGAAACTGTTCATAAATGTTGTTTTTCTGTTCTTTTCATCACTCCGATTATGTTGACATTTATCATAGTATCATATGGAAAATAGATGAAGTGTGCATATAAATATGCTGAACATCGAGGAGTTTCAGCTTTTTTTTCACTTAAATTTTACCAAAAATAGTAACTTTTGAGCACTTTTTTTCTTGCATCAGCTACAGTACCACTATGGTAGATCATAAAAACTACAGTAGTTCGAGATAATTGACTGAAACTAAAGCGGATGTCCTAACTTTTTGATCTACAACATTTTCAGTCACTTGATTCTCACTGAAAATTTTTCAGCTACTCGGTAGATCACAAATTCCTAGGTTTATCGACTTTTTGATCTACCATCTGAATCAAATGGTAGATCAGAAAACCTGTTTTCTTCAAATTACTCAGATTTTCAGTTAAAATATTTGAAATTTTTGGGAAAAGTCGATAGGGAACACCTACAGTACTCCAGAAACTACAGTACCACTATGGTAGATCATAAAAACTACAGTACACTTCGCACCATAGTTCTGCGTTTTCGACCATTTGATCTACCACTCAGATACTGTGGTAGATCAGAAAACATGTTTTTAGTGTGCAATCGCTAGAGAGAACCTACAGTAATCATGTAACTACAGTACTCCAACTGGTAGATCAAAAAACCTACAGTACTCCCATCCCTTTTTCTATGAAAAAACCGTACCGCCAAAAGCTGTGAAAATCGTAATTTTCCCATGATGTTATTGTCATTTTCGCTTGTTTTTGCCCATCTCACCACAATCATTTCCTTCGCTGTTTTTCAAAATATAATAATAATCATCAATATATAACTATAATAATAATAATGGTGGTGCAACAAGAAAATATTGAATTGTCGGAAATGGGCAGAAAAACCAGCAGCTATAATATGAATGGTAATGCAGGGCCATTTTCGAGGAGTGAGAGATTATTGAAAAAAATCAAGGTTGGTGCAACTTTTTTCACTAGATTACTGTAGGTTACTGTAGATCTACCGGTTAAGTAATTTTAGTATACTGTAGTTTTATATTGATCACTGCAGGTTACTGTATATCTGATTGTCCTACTGTAGTTCAGTATGCACACTTGCTATTATACTGTAGATCTTGTTAAATACATTGAGCTTCTTTTTGAAGAATACTGTAAATGTACCGGTTACTGTAGATCGTGACGGTGTACTGTCGTTTTGTATACTACTGTATCATATTGTAGTTGTTGTGATCTTTTTTTTCTATAAATTACTGTATGTCTTGTTGTCTTACTGTAATATAGCACCACCAACAGTTGGTATACTGTAGTTTAACAGATTGATGTATATATTGTTGTCAGACTATGTTGATACTGTAGCTACAGTACCTTAATAACGGCCTACTGTAGTTTCACAAGGATCTTTCATAGAACCCATCCCTATAAATAGAACCATTGGAAGCCAGTAGCATAGATTCATAGAAGTTGAGTTACCAGAAGACATAGAACTTCTGTTTCCATAAAACTCTTCCCATAGAACCATAGAACCATTAATTTTTTTATTAGAAATGCACAGTATCCCATCCATGGAACTACAGTAATCCAGAGATATCAATCATAAAGCCTTGAGAACTTTCAAGTTTCTTACTGCAGTTCTACCATAGATCCATAGAACCATAGATGTTAAAAGTCATAGAACTACAGTACTTCAGTCATCTTTCATAGAACTTAGAAGCCTTCTACTGTAGATCCAATGATTTTCAAATCCTCTACCATAGATCCTTACTATCTCCCTCTTTCCTACTGTATTTCCTACTGTACCTCTACCCTACAGTACTCCCACCCGGTAGATCACAACTGATTCCATATCCATGTTTCCTCCAAAAATAATGTCACACATTCACATTCTTATACTACACACATAATAATACAAATATTGACATAAAATGATATGACAACTATCAATCCAAAACAAAAATACATGAATCATCTGGGAGACAGGTGTGAGAGTTGCGAGCACACTTTTCGAAAATGATGATCGAATTGTAGTGGGATATTTCTAGAAGGGTACTGTAGGTACTGTACTCCTTGGGTACGGTACCTACAGTAACCTGAAACTGGATACTTTATGTTTCTTGTGAGTTCGAGCTGAGCTTATGTTTTAGTTTTCCTTTCATACATTGGTTAACCTAAACCTATATGATTAAACCTGTTAAGAATACTGTAGGTACCGTAGTCCTGGAATACGGTACCTACAGTAACCCAAGGTGCCCATCCATAATCTTTTATGTTCCAGGTAGGAGTACTGTAAGCATCGTACTCTTGTAGTTTCGAAAATATGATCGAAATCGTAGTGGGATATTCCTAGGGGGTACTGTAGGTATCGTACTCCTTGGGTACAGTACCTGCAGGAACCTGAAACTAGATACTTTACTTTGTGTTCCTTATGCTCGAACTAAGCTTATGTTTCAGTTTTTCCTACATATATATTGTTAAACCTAAAGGAATACTGTAGGTACTGTACCTACAGTAACCCAAGTTTCCCCTAATCCTTTTTGTTCTAGGCAGGAGCACTGTAAGTACTGCACCTCCTTCAGAAGTCTATTTTCCGATTTTCAGAATATCAAATTGACATTACTTCGTATCCATGTTGGGGTACTGTATTTCATACTGTAACCCAACTCTATTAAATACCTACACTTATATTTCTACAGTAACCTTACAGTATTCACACTGCTCAAAAGGTGTATTACTGTACCTACAGTACATTCATCTGACTCTCAACTCTTGTAAGGTATACTGTACCTACAGTACTCCTTAATTCCACTTCTACAACACTTGTTGTGTATCTTTAAAATACTACTGTACCTACAGTGCTTCTTACCATCTGCCTTAGATTCTACTATCAAACCAATACTGTATCTCTTTCTCGGATTACTGTACCTACAGTAATCCTACTGTCATCATCTAACTGTATCAGGAAACTATCATGTCCCATTATGATTACTGTATCTACAGTATCCCCAACCATCCTATCTAATGACTACCGTACCTCACAATGATTACTGTACCTACAGTAATCCTATCAACCTCTAACTATATCAAAATCTATCGATTCACATTATGATTACTGTACCTACAGTACTCAATCCCCTTATCAAATCACTACCGTATCCCACTATAATCCTTGTACCCACAGTAACCTACAGTATTCCAGATGGCCTCGCGTGCCCGCATCTGTTGTCTGGGTCTCTCCACTTCCCTCACTATCATCTCGCTGATAATGATCACCGTCTGCCTATTCTCCGCCTCATTCCGCTACAATTACGACAATCTACAAGGCACCAAAAACTACGGATTGATCCGTTTCTGCTATACACCAAAAAATGAGGAACGGTCGAAAGATGGTAGGAGTACGGTAGATATGGGTTACGGTAATATTAATTTGCAGATGATAGTAACATGAAAACGTGTCATTTGAGAAATTATATCAACTCGGATTACTGTAATGAGGCACGATTGGTGGGAATGGCACATGATAAGTCGAGTAGGAACTGTTTTGGAGGTTAGTTATGACGAAAAACGGCTGAAAATAGTGAAAAATGTTATTTTCCAGCTCATTTGTCCCGAATTTCATGAAAAATACAAGTTTGATACTTGCAAAAAAGGTTTAACACTTGATGGGTGTCGAACTTTGGTCGCTCGAACCGCGCCCAAAAGCGTTACCTCGACGCCATCGTTCACGACACAAATGGCATCGAGGTAACGCATCTTGGCGCCGCTCGAACGACCAAAGTTCGACTCCCACTGGGGGCTAAACCTTTTTTGCAAATACGAAACTTTCAAAATAGTGATAATTTGATGATTTCGGGGCTAAAAATCACTATTTCCTCCGTTTTTCAGCCAAAAAACTTCAAAATTTTCCAGATTTCGAGCTCGCCACCATAATCCTAATGTCCACCTCAATGGCGTGCTGCCTGCTCGCCATCTGTTTCGCCATTTGCACCATTTTTACCCAATTCGGAGCTCTAGCTCATAGTGTTATTCTAATCGCCGCCGGTAAGTCACAGCCCGTCGGCTGAGTATCAAACGCAACTATTCCAGCAATCTGCTCCCTCTCCGGCTGGTTATCCTACACATATTACTACGAATTGAAAGACAATCAATATGAAGTCACATCCGGCTATCAATATCAAATCCATTTCGGTTGGGCTTTCTACCTATACGGTGCCGCTTGTCTCCTCCAATGGTCCGCATTCATTGCCAGCTTATTCGCAAGTGCCTTCGTCCTGGTCCACAAAAACAAGAAGCGTCAGGCAAAGGTGCAAAGCATTTCCTTGTAAATTCTTCACAACATGTAAATATTCGCCCCTCTTCTCTCCCTACAAATTCTTTCGCTTTCTCCTACTACCCCGGGTTGTTTTACTCACTGTAATTCTACTCATTTTCTCATATATTCTAACCCTTGCTTCTCATATCAACATATTTTTCATCCAATAAATAAAGAAAAAAAGAGAAAGAAAACAAGTAAAAAGGATAGGACAAGAAGGAAGAAGGAAAAGCTAATAACAGACCCGAAAAATCTGGGGGAAAATGTAGAAACGAGTGGAAAGGTGTCATGCTACAATAAAGGTGTGGATGCAATAAATGATGTACATTATGCCATAATACTTTTAATAAATTAAATAAATTATCCCAATTTAATTATTCTTCTTTCCGGCATCGACTCGCTTCCGGTTTTCCTCGTTATCAACATATTTTCCTTCGTCATAATTCCATAGTGTCGATAGTTCTCCACGAATTGTTGCCAAAAGGAGTGGAACCAACAAACAGCATGGTACCAAGTACAAAAGAGCCGGTTGTGCTGCTTTGAAGTGATGCATAACAGCCATTGTCAATAAGAGACCCAACATGTAGGCGATGATCGATGTCCAGAAGTAGAAGCGACCCTTCTTGTTTGGATTCTTCGCCTCGGCTGCTGTTTCCATGACACGCTCGTCGAATCGTTTCAACAAGGCGATGAAGATTCCAGGGATGACGATGTCACCGAGACCGAGCATACTGTACTTGTTGGCTTCCCATGGTCCGTTACGGTAGATATCTTGTGGGAATTGCAACAAGATTGGGGCGTTGATTCCTTTGGCGACTGATGTCATCACGTCGGTTCCGAATACCCAGAAGATGTCGTAGATGAAGAGTCCGCAGAGAAGAAGAGATCCGGCCTGCAAAATAAGAATATTTTAAAATTTTGTTTCAAATCATTTATTTTTCATTGAAAACACTCAAAGGAAAGCGAGAAAAATTTTAGCAATTAGTGCCCTTTCGCTTACTATTTTACGAAAATTCATATTTTTAGACTGTATTTGTCTATTTTTGATGAAAACGTGCTTCAATGCTTGGAAATGAAGATTTTTTTTTACAAAAGCGTATTTCCTTTAGTTTCTTTCAATTTTAGAAAAAAAAACTCATTTTCGGCAAGGAAATTGCAGAATTTAGAACATTTGAGCTTGTAATTTTTCAGAAAACTTCAAAATCTCACCTTGAAACTAGACAAATGAAGTCGTTCAATACCCAAAATCGAGAAGGCGATGCCAATCAAGTTGTTAGTGATCCAGTGGCGATTCGTCAAATGCGAGATCAAAACCGGCGAGCAAACGAGCAATGCAACAATATCATGTCGATCAATGTCAATCTTGAACACATATTCCGTATCATTCTTCTTCGCATCCTCCATATCTCCCTCCTCCATTTCCTTCTTTCCCTTCTTCAATGACAACAAATATGGAGCGTTGAACAAGATTCTTTTGAGGAAGAACGACAAGAATGGCTTGACAAGGGTGGCGAGAGCGGTGAGACCTAGAAAATTCGTCATTTTTGATGCAAAAAAAGATTAAAACTAACCTTCAAAGCAAATCAAAAAGGTAAGACCCATCATAATTTGATCCTTTCCAATTGTTGGAATTTGCTCATAAACATACAATGAATATTCCTTGATAATCTCCGGAATCTTGTCTTGTGGGACCTTATCAACAATCTTTTGCAAGAAAGATGTTGATTCTGCGCCTTCCGCCTTGGTGGTCCAGCTGATAACAGTGCTGTTGATCTTTTGAACATAATCTTCAGGAAGTCCGACTTTTTGAGCGATAGCGGCGACCCAGAGGAAGCGCTCAGCTGCTGGCCTGCAAATTTGGCGGTTTTAGTTAAAAAAACAAAAAGAATAAACTTACTTGAAGAAAATATAAAGACCAAAGAGAACAGCAGACGCAGAAATCGGGAACTTCTTCGCCTCCTTCATTGTAATCGAGCCATCGATCAGCTTCTTCTTCTGAATCATTTTTCGAACATATTGCGCCGAACGGATCGCTCCGACCACGATACAGAAGATGGACATGGTGTAGAGGGCGAGCGAGGATGTTGCCTGAAAATCTTACTTCCTTATTGCTAGAATAAACAAACAAAAGACAAAACACACCTGCTCCTCGAATGTGAAGACTGTGGCATTTGGTGCAGCGGCTGGCGCTTCTGTTGCGGTCGTCTCCGCCATGATTTAACCCCAAACTGAAAAATTGCTAGTTAATATTGACTTCCAAAGGTGTAAACGCGTAAACAATTTGCAGTTTGATAAAACAACAATTAAAAAATGGGGTTTTTAGGCTAAAAATCGATGTTTTTGGGCATTTTTCGGGCGGAAAAGGGTGATTCGGGTGATTTTTAGTGGAAAAATGTGAAAAATGCGTGGAATTCGTGGATAAACGAGATTCAGGACGCTCCACGTGTCGCCAGAATTCAGCTCGTCTTTCGCGACGTCAAGCGCGCTGATTGGTCAGAGCAGGTGGACGCCCCGCCCACAATCCAACTGGTTACACGCCGCAGTTGCAAATAGTAACGAGAGAGTGTGCAAATCGAGAGAAACAGGTGGCATGCGAGAGTTGCAATGGGCGGAGTCTCGGTGTGACACGTCAAAAAGGCTCGTCGCCGAGTGCAAATAAACGGAAAAAGGAGGAGTAATTTGACGGCGAATCGAATCATTCCGATTTTAGACACAATCGAGGAATGAGGTACCACGGATATGCAGTGGGCTTTATAGCTCTTCTGGCACTTTGTGGTGAGTTATTTTATGTTTTTTTAAAGCGATTTTTAAACTATCGGGATGGCAACCCCCCGAAAACTGTTTTATATCGCTATAAAAACCAGTTTTTTGCAGCGTTCGCACCATCGGTTCGCGCCGAAGATGAACTTGAAGATGTTAAGCCAAAGGGAAAAGCAACGGAAGAGAGTTCCAGGTAATTTGAGTGGCTTTTATTGAAAAAGATAGGTAAATAAACAATTTTTTGGAAGGTAAACGTTCCAAGGATTGTTTATTTTGTGTGGAAATAAACAAAAAGTGCAGGGGAGTGGTCAGATTTCTGCTTTTGATAATTATTTAACTGGAATGATGAAATAATAGGAAATTTCTTTGAAAAGCAGATGAAATGCTTGACTACAGCCCAAAAACTTTAGAATTTCATCGAGAATCGTCTCGTTTCTTCAATTTTCGCGTCTTATGTGAATCTGCCGGTTTTTTTAGCATTAAAAAAGGCTAAATTTTCGCATTTTCCAGGAAATTCGACATTTTTCCTTGTGAAAAACTAAAAATCCAACGAATTTCATGATTTTTCTTTTAAAAATTATCAGAAAATTGTTTGACTCATCCAAATTTTTTCAAACATCACTTTTCTCGTTCGAAAATACCTCAAACTCTTCAAATCTTGTCATTTTAAGAAAAATTAGGTCAATTTACCTTCAAAAAACAACAAAATAACCCTAATTTGCCCCAAATTAATCCCATTCCAAACTAGTTGAGAAACCAACACGGAATTAACTAAATTTGTTTAGTACCAGTCGGGCCGTGTCCAATATTTACAGTACCAGGTCGCGGCGAAACCCCTCCCTCCACTTATCCAAGTGTCGGATGAAACTGTTTGTGCTCTTACTCTCTTGCAAAGGCATTCCCCCCGGGTCTTATAAACTGCCCAGTATTTATACAGAGTACAAACAAATAGGGGGGTCTTTTGTCCATTTCTTTAGCAAATAGTCGATTATTATCTGTCTCTTTTGGGTTTTCTTATCAAGATTCTAACCAGTTGTGACCTAATTTTAGTATAGCTAAGGTGGTCAAGGACGAGAGAGGGAATGGATGGCTGTTTTGGGATATTACGTGATTAGAAGGGCTTCCTAATCTGGTGTTGGATGGGGATTTTTGATTTGAGATGGGATTTGAGGGGTTTTGATATGAGGAATGGGGATTTTTAGGGAATATAAGGAAAATCGAAGATTTTAGACTAAAAAGAAACAAAATGTGACAAAAATATAATAAAATCAAGGAATTATATCTAATTTCAACATTTTTGCAGCGATGATATCAAGCTCGATGGTCTCTCGGTCTCACAAATCAAGGAACTCCGATCAAAAGCCGAGAAGCACGAATTCCAAGCAGAAGTCAACCGAATGATGAAGTTGATCATCAACTCATTGTACCGTAACAAGGAAATCTTCCTTCGTGAATTGATCTCCAACGCATCCGACGCCCTCGACAAGATTCGTCTTCTTTCGTTGACCGATCCAGATCAATTAAGAGAAACCGAGGAAATGAGCATTCGTATCAAGGCCGATCGTGAGAATCGTCTCCTTCACATCACTGATACCGGAGTTGGAATGACCAAACAAGATTTGATCAACAATTTGGGAACTATCGCCAGATCTGGAACATCCGAGTTCTTGTCGAAGTTGATGGATACTGCTACATCATCGGATCAACAACAAGACTTGATTGGACAATTCGGTGTTGGTTTCTACGCAGCTTTCTTGGTTGCTGATCGTGTTGTTGTCACCACCAAGCATAATGATGATGATCAATACATTTGGGAATCGGACTCGGCTACTTTCACCATCTCCAAGGATCCACGAGGAAACACATTGAAGAGAGGATCACAAATCACCCTTTACTTGAAGGAGGAGGCAGCTGATTTCTTGGAGCCGGATACATTGAAGAATTTGGTGCACAAGTACTCGCAATTCATCAACTTTGATATCTACTTGTGGCAATCGAAGACTGAGATGGTTGAGGAAGTTGTCGAGGAAGAAGCCGTGACTGAGGATGGAGCTGTTGAGGAAGAGAAGGAGGAGAAGAAGACGAAGAAGGTTGAGAAGACCACATGGGATTGGGAGAAGGTGAACAATGTGAAGCCAATCTGGATGAGAAAGCCAAATCAAGTTGACGATGGGGAATACAATGAGTTCTATAAGAGTATCACCAAGGATTCGGAAGAGCCATTGGCACATGTTCACTTCAACGCTGAGGGAGAAGTATCGTTCAGATCGATTTTGTATACACCAAAGAAGTCGCCGAATGATATGTTCCAGGTGAGGAGTTTGATAGGTTATTGATATAACCCTTGATAATTGCAGAACTATGGAAAGATCGTCGAGAACATCAAGCTCTACGTCCGCCGTGTCTTCATCACTGACGACTTCGCCGACATGATGCCAAAATATCTGTCATTCATCCGAGGAATCGTCGATTCTGATGATCTTCCACTCAACGTCTCCCGTGAAAACCTCCAACAACACAAACTTCTCAAGGTTATCAAGAAGAAATTGGTGCGCAAGGTATTGGACATGCTCAAGAAGCTCGACGGTGCACAATTCGACGATTTCTGGAAGGAGTTCTCCACCAACATCAAATTGGGTGTCATGGAAGATCCAAGCAACCGAATGAGATTGGCTAAATTGTTGAGATTCCAATCATCGGCCGATGATGAGAAATTGACAAGCTTGGCATCGTATGTTGAGAGAATGAAGGAGAAGCAAGATGCCATCTACTACATGGCCGGAACATCGAGAAAGGAGGTCGAGACATCGCCATTCGTTGAGAGACTCATCGCCAAGGGATACGAAGTGTTGTTCTTGAACGAGGCTGTTGATGAGTATTGCATTCAAGCCATGCCAGAATATGAGGGAAAGAAGTTCCAAAACGTTGCCAAGGAAGGTGTCAACATTGACGACGGAGAAAAGGCCAAGGAAGCTCACACCGCATTGGAGGAGGAATTCAAGCCATTGACCGATTGGTTGAAGGAGACCGCATTGAAGGATTTGATCGAAAAGGCTGTTGTCTCCCAAAGATTGGTGAAATCGCCATCAGCATTGGTTGCATCCAACTACGGATGGTCTGGAAACATGGAGAGAATCATGAAGTCACAAGCATACGCCAAGGCCAAGGATCCAACTCAAGACTTCTATGCCACACAAAAGAAGACATTCGAGGTCAATCCACGTCATCCAGTTGTAAAGGAGTTGTTGAAGAGAGTGAAGGCATCGGAAGAGGATCAGACAGCGGTTAGCACTGCTAAATTGTTGTTCGAGACTGCCACTTTGAGATCTGGATACGTTTTGAATGATCAAGTAAGCCTATTTTTATAAGTATCCAGTTGATACATGAATTATGTTTCAGGTCGGATTCGCTGAGCGTATCGAAGCAGTCCTTCGTCAATCATTGGATGTCTCCGCTGATGCACAAGTTGAAGATGAGCCAGTCATCGAAGAAGCTGAAGCAGAAGAGAAGGCTGAAAACGCCGACGAAACAACGATCGAGGAGGAGCACTCGGAACTCTAGATAGAGCAATCCCAGCTGTGATTTCGTAGCTTTAAAAAAAAGTCTTCTTATTTACTTGGTTCGTGAATGTTTTATTAATTTATTTGATGATAAAAATGTGATATTTTTACTTGTTTTTTTTTATTTAGTTTTATTTATTTTTTGTGTTCCCCCATAACTTAATTACCCCTCAGTCAGTACTTCTCGATTAAACTACGGTTTTATATGTGTTTTTAATTGTTTTTTTGATGACATGTATTGCATTTGGCCCCCCACAATAAAAGAGTTTTAAAATTAATGTATATTTCATGAAATATAAGAATTAAATATTCAAAATTTTATCAAAGCTTCAAGTTTTGAAAAAATGTTCCATCCATAGAACTCCATCACTATTCTCCATAGAACCTTCGGAATGCATAGATCCGGAGAATCATTCCATAGAACTTGTAGTTTCAAAGTTGTTCATAGAACTACTATAAACATCATAGAATTGTACAGTATATCATAGAACTACAGTAATCCAGTGATATTCACTATAGAACTTGAGGAACTTCTTACTGGCTTACTGTAGTTCTATCATAGAACCATAGAATCCTGGTCTGTAGATCATAGAACTACAGTATTATACTTGCCAAAAAAACGGCTAGGAATAGAGCAAGTGCGCTCCTGGGTCCCGGCACGTTTTTGCAGTTCGGTTACTGTATGTACGTTCAAAACGACTTTTTCGAGTTGTAAAAACGTTTCGGGACCCAATAGGGCACTTGCTCGATTCCTGCTACGGCATAACTTTTCACTTTTTGCGGTTAGAGCGCATTTTGAGACCTGTTGGATTGAATATACCACAGAATGATGCAAAACTGAGTTAAAACAATTTTATTGTGTAAAATCGATTCGAAAAACATGAAAAAAGTCGCAAGTCATCAATGAATCCACGGAAAAATAATATTCTTGCCATTAAAAAACAAAATCAACTTTTGACCATTGGCACCAACAATTTCATACTTATACCCCTTCCTCACTTCTCGATATGGAATGTCTCGAAGTATATCATGTATCTCCAACTTTCTATTAAATCCAGTTACACTATATTTAGGCTCATAACAAATAGAAAACATATAATCATCCGTCTTTATCGGCTTTTCAATCAATGCCTTGATTTTCTGATTGATCACTTCTGCCCTAACGATTCTCGACCTAAAGTGCATTTTTGCGTTGGATCGAAGAAATTGCTCATCGCTTATATCAGCAGGCAAGTAGAATGCAGTTTCGAAAACCGAAATATTGTGAAATACATCACTCTCGAAGAATGCTCGAGGAACAATTTGTTCCTCATCCTGAGGGTTGCTCGTAAGTTTGATGCACAAATTGTTGTTCTTATTATCCCTCATAAAGTCCATAAAACCATAGTACGATGGTTTTTGGATCTTGATTTTCCATCGACAAACACTTCGTAGAACACCTGATAACTCGACCGGCCATTGTTTTGTGTCAACTAGGACCTCTGTGATTCTAGTCGAGTTTTTAAGCCGTTGCTTCAAAAATCGGGCGGCTCCTTCCATTGCAGTTCCATCATATGTCGCATTTTCATCCGTTTGAAAAACTCTTGATGAATCTAGAAACCTAGTGACACCATTTACTGGTTTGATTGTGGCAGTAGGACGTCTGAAAAGTTAAGATTCATAGATTCATCGTTCTATATATTGCAAAATTAAAAAAAAAAAACTTACACCAACCACTTATGCTGGCCATTCCCAACATTGATGAACTTCGACGTCGATATGTAATAGTTTCGATCCGATTCAAATGTACTCATTTCCAGTGTTATCGAAACACCTTCTCCATCCTCTTTCAGATCCCTTATTTGTATCTCTTGAGCCATTTTATCAAATCTCTGTATATCCTTATTGCACATTTTGGAGCATTGAGCATAGTTGAACTGTGTTTCACCATTGAAATATGTCATCGCATGAAGTTTCAGTTCGGATAGGATTGTCGGCCACTTTTTGAACTCTAGCAGCATTTGGTCGTTTGCACAATTGATATTCGCCATGATCGATACTGCTTGCGGTGTATCAACTACCAAATGACAGTATCTTGTGTGTCGACTTCCCGCCAAACGCAGAATAAGCAATCGATATACGACATCTATTTTGCTAAAACCCGGTCATTACGACACTCTGTATATACGCTGTGCACCTGTTACTAGATAGAGACACTAAATACTGTCATTTGGTAGTTGATACAACGCAAGCAGTATCGATCATGGCAAATATCAATGGTACAAACGACCAATTGCTGCTCGAGTTCAAGAAATGGCCGACAATGATATCCGAACTGAAATTCCATGCGATGACATACTTCAATGGTGAAACACAGTTCAACTATGCTCAATGCTCAAAGATGTGTAATAAGGATATACAGAGATTTGATAAAATGGCACCGCGAAACATACAAATAGGTGGTCTGGTAGAGGATGAAGAAGGCATTTCGATACGACTGGATATGAGTAGAGCAATGGATCGAAACTTTTTCGTTGCGTGGTCAAAGTTCATCAATGTAGGAAATGGTCGGCATAAGTGGTTGATGTAAGTTTTTTTGGTTTTGTTTGCAATATACAGAACGATATACAGTAAACTACAGTATCTATGAATCTATGAATCTATGAATCTATGAATCTATGAATCAATGAATCTATGAATCTATGAATCTATGAATCTATGAATCTTTGAATCTTTGAATCTATGAATCTATGAATCTATGAATCTATGAATCTATGAATCTATGAATCTATGAATCTATGAATCTATGAATCTATGAATCTATGAATCTATGAATCTATGAATCTATGAATCTATGAATCTATGAATCTATGAATCTATGAATCTATGAATCTATGAATCTATGAATCTATGAATCAATGAATCTATGAATCTATGAATCTATGAATCTATGAATCTTTGAATCTATGAATCTATGAATCTAAACTTTTTTCAGGCGTCCTACTGCCACAATACGTGGTATAAATGGTGACACTGTGATCTTTGATTCATCAAGAGTTTACCAAACCGATGAAAATGCGACATATGAGGGTACAGCAATGCAAGGAGCCGCTCGATTCTTGGAGCAACGCCTGCGAAACTCTGCTGTAAATACAGAAGTCATAGTTTCCAAAAAGCAATGGCCGGTCGAACTATCAGATGTTTTACGAGGTGTTTCTCGATGGAATATTTCATTGAAAACACCATTGTACGATGGATTTATGGATTTTATGAGGGACAATGAGCATAATAATTTGAGCATCAATTTTACGAGTGGCTCTTTTAACGATCAAATTGTTCCTCGAGCATTCTTCGCGAGTGATGTATTTCGCAATACTTTGGTTTTTGAAGCTTACATGTATTCTGATATAAGCGATGAGCAATTCCTTCGATCCAACGCAAAAATGCACTTTAAGTCGAGAATCGTTAGGGCAGAAGTGATCAATCAGAAAATCAAGGCTTTGATTGAGAAGTCGATGGAGACGGATGATTATATGTTTAATATCAAGTATGAACCAATGTATAGAGTAACTGGATCCAATAAGAAGTTGAAGATACAAGAAATATTTCGAGATATTCCATATCGAGAAATGAAGAGGGAGAATAGATATGAAATTGTTGGCGCTAATGGTCAAAAGTTGATTTTGTTTTGTGATGGCAGGGAAATTATTTTTCCATGGATTTATTAATCATTTGTATTTCTGTTTGCCCAATAAAAGAGTTTTTAAATTTATGTATATTTCATGCAATATAATCATTAAAAATTCTATGGTATTCTAGGTCACCATAGATTCATGGTTGGTGCAAGTCATAGAACTACAGTACACCTCTCATTTTTCGATATGTCAGTCATTCAACATGTTGTCATATCGATTTCCCGCCAAACGTAGAATAATCAATCGATACACGACATCTATTTTGCTAATTCCCGGTCATTACGACACTCTATATATACACTGTGCACCTGCTACTAGATAGAGACACAAGATACTGTCATTTGTTGATTGTTACACCGCAAGCAGTATCGATCATGGCAAATATCAATGGTGCAAGCGAACAATTGCTGCTCGAGTTCAAAAAATGGCCGACAATGGTATCCGAACTGAAACTCCATGCGATGTCATATTTCAATGGTGAAACACAGTTCAACTATGCTCAATGCTCCAAAATGTGCAATAAGGATATACAGGGATTCGATAAAAAGGCTCCGAACAATATACAAATAGGTGGTCTGTCAGAGGATAAAGAAGGCATTTCAATACGACTGGATATGGGCATTTTTGAAAAAGGTCGAAACTTTTTCGTTGCATGGTCAAAGTTCATCAATGTTGGGAATGGCCGGCATAAGTGGTTGGTGTAGGTTTTTTTTTTGGTTTTTTCATTTTGAAATATATAGAACGATATACAATAAACTACAGTAGGCTGAATCAAAAGTACAGTACCTCAAAATTCCGATAATTCTTTTTTTTGAGGTTTCAGTGATATATTCTCCATGATAAAAGTCAGATGTAACGAAACTGTGGGGTACTGTAATTTGGTTTGAATTACTGTAACTTACTGTAGACTGTCTTGGGAAAGATATTGCATGCCAAAACAACGACCAGGAATAGGGTAAGTGCGCTCCTGGGTCTCGATACGTTTTTGCAGTTCGGTTACTGTATGTACGTTCAAAACAAGTTTTTTGAATGCAAAAACGTTTCGATACCGAAGGAAGCACTTTCTCGATTTCTGGCTGATCCAGGTTTTTGCCAAATGCGCTCTGTCGAGATATTTGGGAAGTTAGGCCATTTGTACCATAAAAGTTAGGCCATTTTTGAAATTTCAGTTAAAAGTAGCATTTTTCATTGTGTTTTAAGCAAAATTGTATAAATACTGCTATAAAAGCCTTTTTTGAGTTCCATAAACACAAAAAAACATTTTATGGCCATTTAAACTCATAAAAGCATAAAAGCATCACAAAAGTGCTATTTTCAATTTTTTTTATTGAGCCTGCAATGTCTGTAATAACATAAAAGTCATATTTTGCGTGAAATAAAGCTGAAATAATAAGCTGAAGCTTTTCTTCACAGCTGAAATATCAGCTGTGACCTAAATTTTCGAAAAATTGCGATGGAGCGCACTTGCTCTAGTGCTGACTACGATATCATTTTTCAGACGTCCTACTGCCACAATCAAACCAGTAAATGGTGTCACTAGGGTTTTAGATTCAACAAGAGTTTACCAAACGAATGAAAATGCGACGTATGAGGGTACAGCGATGGAAGGAGCAGCTCGATTTTTGGAGCAACGTCTGCGAAACTCGACTGGAACCACAGAGGTCCTAGTTCTCAAGCGACAATGGCCAGTTGGATTATCAGACGTTTTACGAAAAATTTCTCGGTGGGAAATTATCATGGAAAAACCATTGTACGATGGTTTTATGGATTTTATGAGGCATAATGAGCATAATAATTTGAGCATCAAATTTTGCAATGGGTCTTCTGATGAGCAAATAATTCCTCGATCATTTTTTGAGAGCAGTGTATTTCGCAATACTTCGGTTTTTGAAACTTACATGTCTATAAACATGTCTGCAGATATAAGCGATGAGCAATTCCTTCGATCCAACGCAAAAATGCACTTTAAGTCGAGAATCGTTAGGGCAGAAGTGATCAATCAGAAAATCAAGGCATTGATTGAAAAGCCGATGAAGACGGATGATTATATGTTTTCTATTTGTTATACACCAAAGTTTAAAGTAACTGGATTTAATAGAAAGTTGGAGATAAATGATATACTTCGAGATATTCCATATCGAGAAATGGAGAGGGAGAATAGATATGAAATTGTTGGCGCCAATGGACAGAAGTTGATTTTGTTTTGTGATGGCAGGGAAATTATTTTTCCATGGTTTTATTGATGATTTTTGTGATTTTTCATGTTTTTCGAATCGATTTTACACAATAAAAATGTTTTACCTCAGTTTTTCATCATTCTGTGATGTTTTCAATCCAACAGGTTTCAAAATGCTCTCAGAATCAGAGGTATACTGTAGTTGTATGACTTGCACCAACCATGAATCTATGGTGACACTACTGTAGTTCTATGATCTACAAACCAGGATTCTATGGTTCTATGATAGAACTACAGTAAGCCAGTAAGATGTGCCTCAAGTTCTATAGTCGATATCTCTGGATTACTGTAGTTCTATGGTGTACGGTACAATTCTATGATATCTGTAGTAGTTCTATGAATAACTTTGGAACTACAAGTGCTATGGAAAGATTCTATGAGTACTGATTCTACGGATCTATGCATTCCGTAGGTTCTATGGACAATAGTGATGAAGTTCTATGGATCGATTTTTCAAGTTTTTCGAATCGATTGAGCAAAAAAACTAAAAATTTTGGATTCTGGTTTTTTCTCATAGCAAAAAATAGTTTAGTTCCTGCTTTTTATGCCAAATTTTGTGTTGATTTTCTTCGATTTATTGCAAAATCTTCGAAATGTGTGCGTTTTTGTGCAATAAAAATGTTTAAAATTTATGTATATATCATGCAATATAATCATTAAAAATTCTAGGTTTTATTAGAGCTTCCGCCATATAACCGATACCCAATCTGATCATACTTTCCATTTCGAGTTTGAAACGATTTGAAGCGATGAAATTTAGCTGAAAGTTACAATATTATCTAAGAATTTCAGCCAATATATACCTCATTTAAAACGATTGGCTCCGGTAATTGTTGACATCTGGAGTGGAGATTTTGAAGTTTGACATGATCGAGATTTGATAATTGAAGGAATTGACATGGCTCGATTGGGAAACGATTCGCATCCGATGCGTAGAGACTGGAAAAATAGAGCATGAAATTTGGAAAAACTGACAACATTTTTTGCACCCATAGGATATCTTGACACGAAAAGAAATTTTGGTACTTTAAAGGAGCATGACTTTGAATATAGTACGGTTTTTGAAATATTTCAACACGAAAAAGAGCATGATGTTAGGATGAAATTCGGGAAAAATGAGATAATTTTGTGTCGTGCGCCTTTAAGATATCTTGCTACGAAAAGGTGCATAACACTGATTTTGAGTTGTGCGCTTTTGAAATATCTCAGAACGAAATGAGCTCAGGATTTCGAATTTTCATAAAATTCTATTCAAAACATATTGGATAATTGTAAAGCTTTCTCAAGCTGAATTGTGTGCCTTTAAAATATCTCGACAAGAAAAAGGAAATGAGCAGTTTAAAGGCGCATGAAGATACATTTGTTATTTTTTGAACTAAAGTTACACACATTTCATGACATTTCATGATGTTTTATGGCACAAATTTTGGAATTTTCGGCGTTTTTGGATGTTGTGACATGTAATTCTGCTCTATTTACTGCATATCTTCAACTTTTTAGCTTCACAAACTTGTATTTTTGATGATTTTTAGGAATTTCAATAGAAAATTTTCAATTTTTCCCCAAACGTTTTCGGGATTTTTGAATGTGCTGGTGGAAAATTTTGCAATTTCTTCAACAATTTGCTTTTTTTGAGGTAGAATACTGTGTTTTCGACCAAAAAGCGGGACCCGTTGTTTTTTTTTAAAGATAAAGGTTGATAAAGTGGGACTTGTGTTCGACAAAAACTAACATGAGTCCATTGCAAGAAAATGCTCTCTTTTGGGCAAAAAAGAGAAGGTAAAGTTATAATTTTTGGGGAAAGTTGGATCCATGACTTGGCACAAAATTACTTCGAAAAGCTCAAAAAAGTGGGGACCCGTGTGATGATTTTTACAAACTTTTATAGAAAATATTGTAGAGGGGCATTATGAGTGAAGGTTTTTTTGATTTCTGGGCGTTTTAATATGAACTTTTCAACTTGCACCGAATTTTTTTATTATTCAAAACGTTTTCGGTGCTTTGGAGGGTTTTTTGGGAAAATTTTTTCAATTTCTCCAGCAGAATTTGCTCTATGTTTTCCTAGGACAATCTACAGTAGGCTGTAAAATCAAAACTACAGTACCCCACAGCTCTGACTTTTATCACTGAACCTTCAAAGAAAGTATCATCGACATTTTGAGGTACTGTACTTTTAATTCGGCTTACTGTAGTTTACGGTATACCGTATATGTTTTCAGTTTATTTTTTTCAACATCAATGGAAAAAAACTAACCCAATCCATTGCATCGACGGCACATTTGCACCTCTTCCTTCCGCCATTTCAATACTTGCTCCATATTTATATGTCAAATAGATTTCTATCCCTAAAAACATCATTCTCCATATTTTCCCTATATTTACACCCTACCATGCGGATCAGCGTCAAAAATCCCAAAAACCGGTAGATTCCGTGTATTCGCAATGTATTTCACCACGTTTCTCGTGCAAATGTCTGGATATCCGCGTCCCTGAAACGGTCTCGTGGCGAAAAGTACTGTAGGTACCTACCGTAACCAATATCGCTGTGGGCAGCAAATCGAGGAAGTTCTCGTCGAGCAATTTTTGAAAAATCGTGTCTTTTTCGACGATTATTATGCAACCAGCTTCGCTGACAACTTGACAATCAAGTAGATCATCAGTGATAAGAACAGTGTGATAACGGCCATTGATTACACCCTGATCTGGTGATAAGAAGGTGATTGCACCACGGAGTTGGCCTTTTGAGGAGGATAACTGCAAAACATTGGAGTTTCTGGATGAAAAGTGTGAATTTCGGGATGAAATGTGATGATTTTCCTGATTTTAGGTAGTGTTTTGAGGTTGGTGGGTGAAAAATGTGGGTTTTCTACGCCTTTTTGGCTTAAAAAGTTGAACTATGTTGATAAAGCGGTGATTTTTAACAGGAAAACACAATTTTGGTGGTATTTTTGAGCGAAAAAGCTTGAAAAGTGACCATGTGAAGCTTTTTTATTGCTAATTTTTTAAAAAAATGGTCATTTCTATGAAGTTTTTGATGAAAACAACTTGTTTTTCGAGGAAAAGTGATTGAATAAATGGGAAATCTTGTTTTTTTTTCAGGTTTTTCTGAATTTTTAGACTAAGAAAGTCTATATTATGGCTCAAGACTTTCGAAAATGTGTTGTTTTATCAGTTTTACACAGAATGAATAGATTTTCGCAGGTTTGCACTTTTTTTTGGAATTTTTTGAAACTTTTCTGCATCAATCAACAAAAAATTTAAGATTTTGAAGCTTTTATTTCATTTTTTGCGGAAAATGAAATTTTTTCGCAGGTTTTTGAGTGAAAAAACTGTTTTTTGTTGAAAAAACCCAGATTTTGGGATTTTCCAGAATCAAATTGTTTAAAATGCTAGATTTTGAATGTTTTCAACGTTTGAAACATATAAATATGTGAAATAATATTCTCAATAGTGAATTTCATGAGAAAGTGTTGATTTAATCCTATTTATGGCAAAATCTTGGAAATTTCGATTATTTTGAAGAGAAAAATTACAAGATTTTCACATTTTTCAAGCATTATTTTTTTTGAATTATCAAAATTTACATGATTTTCCATCGATTAAAATCAAAACAACTCACAATATTTAAATTAGCCCTTGGCTCATTCAATAACTGGCATATTTGTTGGATACATTTGTCAATAACTGTCTGTTTTCCATATAATTCTTTATATTCGTAGTATAATTCTCTGAAAATATTTTTATGTTATTAAAAATATTTTTAAAGGCTAAAAACAACCTTTTCGTCGATTTTTTGTCATTTTCCAGTAAATCGTACACCTGACGCAGGCAATTTAGATCTCTTTTCAGTTTCGGTGTCCCATTTTTTCGATATTTTATTTGAAAATGTGCATTATCGTATGACCTAAACCTAAATTTTGGAGGAAAAACTGGAGGTAAACCTACGTTCTAAGAGCCAATGTTGTGTCACCATTTTCAATCTGCGATTCGATGTCCGCCAAGGCGAATTCGATTTTTCGCATCGATAAATCTTTTGAAGTTATGAAATTTTCATCGAAACTATCCTCATCGTCACTTGAATCCATGGTTTTTTGGCTGAAAATTGCAGAAAATCGATGAAAAAAAGAGAAAATTGCAAAAATTACAGTAGACTTTAAAGGCGCATGCACTTGACTTGTGAGCGCGTCTCACAGCGAAAGTGGGTGTCTGTAACTTTTTAACGCACAAGTTTAAATTTTTGATGGAAATTTATTGACTTTTTTGATTTTAATGTATTTTTAGTCAAAAATTCGACTATAAAATAATAAAAACACGTTAGAGTTTAAAGGAGCATGTTCTTAAACGTTCATGGACGTTACATAACGTTTCAAGCGTAGTTTTGAGCATTTTTTCAGTCTTGTAACGTGTTCTTGCGAAATTTTCTGTTTTTTGTAAATCTCTCAAATTCTCGTTGTTGAAAAGCAACGAGCATGTTGTCTGATATAACTATTTGTAATCTAATACAGTTTAAATTTCTTTTTTGCAGGTTTTCCATCGTAAAAATGGCAAACTGGAACGATTTGCCGAATGAATTGAAGTGGATGATTGTGGAGGAAATGACATTTGAAACAAGGTATTCAACTAGTTTTTCAAGCTTTTTTCACAATATTTTTACAGAACGCGACTCAAAATATGCTCAAAAAGCGACAAAAATCTCGTCGAAACGATTCCAATATACTACGATGTTCTATTGATTCGAAGTAGGAAGACGGATAGTATGACGGATATTTGTATCTCTTTACAAACGAGCAAAACGTCTAAACTGGATTTTCTACTGTTCGCGTATGTGCTTACAGATGGCCCACTTGCTGGTTGGGTTGGTGTTATTGTGTGAGTCCTTATTTTTCTTTGTTTTTGAGATTTTCAAGTATCTATGCAGTATCTACGATCCTAGGTTCTATGCATAGAACCTCGGATCTATGAAAGTTCAAGGATCTATGCATAGAACCACTGATGTATGATATTGATAACGTTTTGAAGATCTATGCATAGAACTGATTGAGAATAGTTTCGAGAAATGTAAAAATCAGACAACTCTATGCATAGAATTGTCTGATTTTGTAGGATCTATGCATAGAATTGCTGGATCTATGCATAGAACCTCTGATGTATGATATTTATAAAGTTTTGAAGATCTATCCATAGAACAGATGGATAATAGTTTTGAGAAATGTCAAGTTAGTAACAATTCTATACATAGAATTGTCGGATCTATGCATAGAATCGTCTGATCTATGCATAGAATCGTGAGATCTACGAGTAGAATTGTAGGATCTATGCATAGAATTGTAGGATCTATGCATAGTATCGGCGGATCTATGCATAGAATTGGCGGATCTATGCATAGAATTGTAGGATCTATGCATAGAATTGTGGAGTCTATGCATAGAATTATCAGATCTATGCATAGAATTGTCTATTTTTGACTTCAGATATATTTTTGAATGAAATTTCAATTTTTCAGAAATAATGGCACAATTGATGAGCGTGTAAAGCGGATTCGATGCTCGAGCAGTGAAGAAGGTGAAAATCTGATCACCCAGTTATTCGAGAATATTGTTTTTAATAGAAATCTGAGTTTTTACTGCATTAATATTGATAAGGTAAGTTCTTTTCTCAAAAACTCTCTAAAAATTGGTTCTTAGACGTATCCAGGATTCCTCGCCGATCGAGAATTCACAATTCGTCCGAAATATGCTAATATCAAGGGAGAATCCGGGCAAGTAACAGGATGGTTGAGGAAAATGGCACCTGGAGTTGAAGCAGTTGTATTGGAGAAGGAGGAAGAGGGGAATAATGGGAAGATTGAGGGACTTGGCACGATTTCAGTAGTAAGAATTTTGAAACTTTTTTGAAAGTGACTAGAGAAAGCTCTGAGCTAACTATTTTCAATTGATTAACGCAATTTCAACAAACTTGAGTAAAAACTAACTTTTCCGCAAACGTTTCGAGGTTTTTGAGTGATTTCAAGCCGGGTCATGGGTCCCACTTTCCCCTAAAATTGTAAATTTACCTCTTTTTTTGTCAGAAAAAGAGCATTTTTTGCAATTGACACATTTTTTGTCGAACAGTGGACGCACTTTTCAACTTTTCTTTGTAAAAACAAAGCGTGGGCTGGATAGTGCTCAGAATCAGAGATATCAAAAAAAAATCGAGCGGCCGAAAAAAATTTAGATAAGGGTCCCCCCCCCCCCTAATGAACAAAAAATTGTTAAGACAGTTTTGAATTTCAAGGAAGGTATCCCCATGATACAAAAAAAATTTCGACCTCTCAAATCGGATCATACTCAACAGGAACCACTGGTAAAAACCACGGGTCCCGCATTTTCGCTAAAAATATAGCTCTTCTATTTATGAGTATGCGTATCCACATTTAGTTGACTGCACCGGTGAAAGCTTTTACACAAAAATTTAAAAGTTTCATTGATTTTGCGAAAAGTTAAATCTTTCAAAGCGTTTTATCATTATGAAAGAAACTTATTCTGAAAAACTGAATATGAATATGGATTCCACATGAAAAATTCTATAAAATGAGCATGATTGATCCCGACCGATCCTCTTATGAGTTTACTTTTGCAGGTTATGAATGCAACGATTTTGGACATTGATCGTGAATGTGATGTCAATGACGAACAACTTGTCAATTTCAACGGAAAGATTGTACGATTCAGAGGGAAATCGAATATCACTGGGAAAGGGGTTAATCAGTTGATCAAGGTATTTTGTATAATTGTTTAAAAAGTTTATAATTCCGTTCAGAAAGCGATAGCAAATGACTACCCAAAAGGCTCATTTTTCGAAGTTGCACTCAACGAGGTGGTATTACAAACTTGGGACGATATCATTGAGGGATTGGATGTGAAAGTGAGCGAAGAAGAAGAGAATTCTGATGAAGAAGGCGAAGAGGAGGAAGTGGAGTTGATAGAGAAGAAAGGGAGCATTGAAATGAGGAGAGGAAAACGAATGGAAGTGGAACTTCGGATGGATAATGTTATTATTACTATTTGTAAGGATTAGAGAGTTTTAAATCGTATTTTAACTATATATAGTTGTATTTTATTCTGTTTAATAAATTATTTTAATAAAATGAATTGTATTATTGTATAAGTTGATGGTTTATTCCATTGCATATATAAATAGAATACCGTATAACTGTTCCGACAATGGCTCCCAATTTTTGAAACTTTGAAGTAATGCTGAGCCGAGTCATGGGTCCCACTTTCCCTGTAACTTTATCTCCTTTTTGCCAGAAAGAGAAAATAATCTCGCAATAGAGCTATTTTTTGTTGAACACGGGTCCAACTTTATCAAGTTGTTTTCTAAAAATCACGGGTCCCGCTTTTTATCCAAAAATAGAGTATCTTTCTTGTTAGAAAATCAACATTTTTTTTGTCAAATAACGCAAATAAATCCAGCTTCCAAGAAAACTCTCTTGCTGATTTGTAGATCTTTAATGGCTTACAGCTCTTGATAAACTTAGGACCTTTTTTTTTCTTCGAATCCAAAACTCAGAGCGCATTCCAAATAATTGCCAACCTTTCTTCTCAATTTCAATCCCTTTATTTCCAAGAACTTCCAAATCTTCTCGAAACCCTCAGGGAAAGTGAAATTGCATTGTTTTTCAGGTTTCCATCGTAAAAATGGCAAATTCGAATAACTTGCCCGATGAAATGAAGGAGATGGCAGTCGAAGAGAAGACCAACAAGAACAATTGCAATTGCAACAATTGCAATTCAATTAAATGGAATGACTTGATTGAAACGATCGAGAAGTTGACAGGCGAAAGAGGGACAAATGGAAAGAACTGGAACAACTTGCCATTTGAAATGAAAGAATTGGTTGTCAAGGAGATGACATATGAAACAAGGTATTGTATCTTTAATAGTTTGTTTCCTCATAGTTTATTTGCAGAACTCGTCTGAAAATGTGCTCAACAAGTGACAAATACCTCGTCGAATCGGTGAAAATGAACTACGATAAAGTGAAGATATATGCTGCCAAAAAAGAACAATATAGTGTTGTGTCCATTATTCTTCGAAAGACAAATAATCCACAACTCAAATTTTCGTTGGAAATGCATGCTCATACCAGTGGTCCAGTCGCTGGTAGATTTTCTGCTAGAAGGCAAGTTATTCAAAGAATTCAAAACATTTTCTAGTAATTTTAGAAACCAGAAGAAAAAAATAATCAGCTGTTCGAGTGGTGAAGACGCAGAAGAGATGCTCAATCGATTTTTTGATAATATTGTTTTTGATAGAAATCTACGCGCGGACTTCTTCGATATTAATATGGTAAACCATTAATTCTCAAATGATCTTTGATAAAGATTTTTTTACAGGATCTTCCGGGATTCCTTGATGGTCGAGAATTCACGATTCATCCGAAAAAAGTTTCAATCAAAGGATCAGACGTCAGTCAATTTGTTGGATGGCTGAAAAATATGTCACCGAGAGATGTTGAGTCGGTTATGGTTGAGTACAAACTTGGCGTTGTTGATGCAAAGATTGACGGACTTGGTACTATTCCAGTGGTATGAATTGTACAGATATTTAAACATTGAATGTTGATTTATAGATCATGAAAGCACATACGCTTCATATTGATCATGAGACGGATATAAATGATGATCAGTTTGCCAACTTCAATAGCAATGATATACGTTTATTTTGTCAATCGAATATCACTGGCAAAGGAATTAATCAGTTCATCAAGGTATTTTATATACTCTCATTTTAAAATTTATTGTTTTGATTTAGAAAGCGATTGCAAATGACTATCCGGTAGGATCGTATCTTGAAGTGTTTGACAAGAACCTGTACAGCGACATCGAATTACGAACATGGAATGATGTAATTGAAGGATTGGATGTCAAATTGATCTATGAACGTGATGATTTTGATGAGGAAGATGGACAAGAGATGTTTGGAGAAAGAGAGGGACACATTCAAATGAATCAAGGGAAACGATTGGAAGTTATTCTGGACGGTGATAATTCTGAAATATATGTAAGAATTGTCTGAATATTTTCCCCAAATTGAATTATTGTCTGGCCACTGATGATGTAGTACTTGTATATATTCGCTGAATATTTTTCCCAATTTGATATATTTTGTGCCTTAAACTATATATATTTGATCGTTTTATTGCAATCTGTCTGATAAAGTATTTTGAAATTATGAAATGTATACTTTGAAACAGTCGGGTTCAAACCATAACATGAATATCGAATTCGTTGCTTTCAAAACGGGAATTTAGAATGCAGGAATTGTTGATTTTCACTCTTCCTTGGTGGAAAATCAACAGTTTTCTGTCAAAGATCTCTAATTGTATGAGCTACCTCCTTTTTCGAGTTTACTGTCAAAAAAAAGTGCCATAATTCTATGCATATCTGTTCATTTATAATGGCTCTCACTCGAAAACCTCAGAGAAGTTGTACGGGCTTTTGCCCATACCATTTCCGTGGGCTTGTCGTCCGCACACATTAATGTACATCCCATTGTTTGAGCCAACATCACACTTCTTTTGTGTATCTTTCCTCTCGGTTCATTCTGTATTGTCATTCTTAATAGTTTAGTTTCTTTTATCTTTGAAGTTAATTACCCAAATTTGAGAAAGAAGTGGCTGTAGAGCCCATTTCGAAGTTGAACAAATTTCATTGTTTTCAGGATTTCCATCGTAAAAATGGCAATTTTGAGTAACATGCTGGATAAAATGAACGAGTTGATTGTCGAAGAAAAGAAGAACGAAAAGAATTGGAATGACTTGTCGGATGAAGAGAAGCAGATGATTATCAAGGAGATGACATATGATTCAAGGTATATTTTATTTTCAATAGTTCGATCCTTCACACTTTATTTCAGAACTCGACTCAAAATGTGCTCAAAAAGGGACAAATACCTCGTTGAATCTGTGAAAATGAACTATGAAGTGAAGATTGCAACAGAGAAAACAGAAGAGAAAACTGTTGTAGTCATTGTTCTTCGAATGAAGAATAATTCAAAACTCAATTTTTCCTTGTCCATGGGTGCTCGTACCAATGACAGTGAAGTTTTGGTTGTTAGGCAAGTTTTTCAACAATCAAAGCTCTGATAAAACAGTTTTAGAAACCTCGGCGAAGCAAATGAGCAAAGAAAACGGATCACATGTTCAGACGGTGAAGAAGGACAATTGATGATCAATCGAGTCTTCGAGAATATTTTGTTCGATAATAATCTTGGTTTTCACAGTCAATTCGAAATTTGCAAGGTAAGATATATTACATTTAATGACAGACAAAGAAAAAAAGAATGCTTACATATTTTGCCGCAAAACGGCTGACGATACATTTTGCTGAAAAAGATTTGATATGAGAGAATACGAGAACTGTGTATTCTTTTTGAGTTTACTGTCGAAAATGTGGAGCATGAGCAAATTTATTCGTTCATTTGTTAGAGAAACGCACGATCATGTTCAAATGAATACCTATAGTTTCAATGTTTTATGCCAAAGTTATGTCAATCGCCAGGGGCAACCTGTGCTTATTTTTGTTCCTGGGATGGGTAATTTTTCTCGCATCTTTGCTGTTTTTCACTTCCTCTCAAGAATCAGTACGTTTTCCAGGGTTTCCCATTCAAAAAAATGGCGAATTGGAATAACTTGCCGGATGAGATATTTCAAAAGCATGAATACACGTTTCTATGGTAAATCGAAAGTCTCTGGAAAGGGTATCAATCAGTTTATCAAGGTACTTTATATCTGTTAACTGCTAAATTCAATCTTCTTTTTCAGAAAGCGATCCTCAACAAAAATCCGCATGGCTCGCTTGCCGAAATCGTGCTTGATGAAGTTGGATTGCAAACTTGGAATGATATTATTGAAGGATTGGGTGTCAAAGTGACTGATGCAGAAGATGATCACGAGAATGAGAATGGACCAGCGATATTCCGATATCGAGCTGGACAAATTGAAATGAATGACGAGAAAATGATGGAAATCAAATTAATGGTCGGTGCAAATGTGTTGTTTTTCACTATTTATTGAAACGAATTACAGGATTATCTGGGTTCCTTCAATTCTTAATTGAAACATCAAGCAAAAGACGTTTATATCGGTGGAGAACCAAGTCGAATAATTGAATGGTTGAAGATTGTGGAGTGGAAAATCGAATTAATTTGTGTCAACAATTGAAGGTCTTGGTGAAATTTCAGAGGTATTTATTGTTTTTTTTTTTCGTCAAAACGATATAAACTTTGAGGTTATGAACGCAAAAGACTAGAATGCATTGGTAAAACTGATATCTTTGATGATCAATTACTCAATTTCAAATTGACTTATATAGGAAATTGGGGTGAATCACTGGAAAAGGATTCAATCAGTTGATCAAGGTACTTTATAAATTGTATTGCTTTGAAACTATGATATTCAGAAATTGATTGCAAATGACTATCCAATTAGCACATATTTCATCACTCATATGCTCGAAAATCCGCAAATTGTGAAGGAAATCAATGATGAATTCGATATGGAAGTCACTGATTCTCGTTATGGTATAGATGAAAATGGAGAAGTGAGAATGGTGAAAATAAGTAGAATCGACCTGAGTGATAACAAACTTTCATCACAAAAATGGCAAATTTATCAAGATATCCGGATGAACTAAAAGAAATGGTTGTGGAGCAAATGTCATTTGAAGGAAGGTACTGTTGTTTTCAATAAAGCTACCTCATATTTAATTGCAGAGCTTGTGTGAAAAGGTTATCACCGTTTTTTGGAGAATTGGTCGAAGCGACGGAATCGAAGTATGAATATGCTGGATTGACTATCAATGTAGAGAAAAAAAAAGAATGTACGACGTTTTCCATCAATCTGCAAATGGAGACTAATCAACAATTCGATTTTTCGGTGAACATGTATGCTCATACCAGTACCCATAATTCTGGTCAAGTTGTGGTTATCAGGCAAGTTTTTTTCAAGCGAAAGTTTTATTGAACGTTCTCAGGTATCCTGGAACAGAAAAACAGAATACAAAACAAATTGATTGTTCGAGTGGTGAAGAAGGAGTTATGTTGATTAATCGATATTTCAATGAAATTGTTGGTGATTCAAATCTTCGTTTTGACCGCTTTGAAGTGAATGCAGTAAGATTTTTCCTAAAGAGAAGTTTTTAAGAAGAAGTGTTTGCAGAATTATCCTAATTTTCTTGATGGCCATGAGTTCGTGATTCATCCGAAATATGTTCAAATCAAAGTTGAACAAAATCAAGTAGTCCAATGGTTGGAGAGAATGGCACCAGGAGTTGAAGAAGTTGTATTGAAAGTTGATGGATATGACTATGATGAAACGATTGAAGGCTTTGGCACAATTCCAGCGGTATGAATTGTTGATTTCTTCGACCTTGAAAATTGTTTTGTAGATTATGAACGCTAATCTATTGTTTATTGAATATGGAAGCGATATCAATGATGAACAACGCCTCAACTTCAATTGTACTTATATGGGAAATTGGGATAAATCGAAAATTACTGAAAAAGGATTCAATCAGTTGATCAAGGTACTTTCTAACTTTTATTGCTTTGAAACTATGATATTCAGAAATTGATTGCAAATGACTATCCAATTAGCACATATTTCATCACTCATATGCTCGAAAATCCGCAAGTTTGGGAGGAAATCAATGATGGATTCGATATGGAAGTCACCGATTTTCGTGATGGTTTCGATGAAAATGGAGAAGTGAGATTGGCGAAAATTGGTCGAATTGATATGAATGATAACAAACAAGTGGAAGTTACACTTGTTGATAATATTGTTTCTTTGAGAATTGTTTCGAAATAGTGCTGTTATTTTTTCATAGATTTTTTTGCCTTGAGGTTTTTCTAATAAAGTGTTTTCGTAATAAGAATGTTTCATAGAAGTTTAAATAATGGTTTATTCCACAATTATCATTTATCGAGGTCAAGGATTTTTGATTGCAAAAGCATAACTGTCATGTTACTCGTTGAAACCAATATTTTTCTCGAAAAACGTCCATATATAACAATAACATTGTTTTCCAGGCTTTCCATCATAAAATTGGTAAATTGTAACGATTTGACGGATATGATGAAAGAGTTGGTTGTCGAAGAAAAGAATTGGAATAACTTACCGGACGAAATGAAGGAGATGGTCATCAAGGAAATGACAATTGAAACAAGGTATATTTGCTTTCAATAGTTTATTCCTTCACACTTTATTCCAGAACTCGACTCAAAATGTGTTCAAAAAGGGACAAATATCTCGTCGAATCGACTAAAATGAACTATGATGTTTTGCGCATATTAGCTGATAAAAAAGAAGAACAGACAGTTCTAGGCATTGTTCTTCGAATGATTGAAAATCCTAAACTTGATTTGTTCTTGACCATGTTTGTTCAGACTAATGGCAGTGAAGTTTTAATTTTTAGGCAAGTTTTGAGAACATCAAAGTTTTAATAGACATTTTCAGAAACTTTGGCAAAATAGATGAGCATACAAAACAAATCACATGTTCAAGTGGTGAAGAAGCAGCAATGATGATCAAACGATTCTTCGAAAATGTTGCTTTTGATAGAAATCTTCGTTTTGATAATGTCGAGATTTGGTCGGTAAGTTTTCTAATACTATTTTTTTTGTACTAGTAGTTTGTTGCAGACTTATCCAGGATTCCTCGACAATCGTGAATTCACAATTCATCCAAAAATTATCGAAATCAAAGGAGTGACAAGTGAAGTAACAGGATGGTTGAAGATTGTGGCACCGGTGAATGTTTTATCTATTAATGTGAAGATGAATGATGGTGAAAATAATGCGATGATCGAGGGACTTGGCACTATTCCAGCTGTATGAGTTGAGAGTTAAATGAGTCAATAGTGATAGTTTTTTAGGTTATGAACGCAGTCGTCTTTTATACTGAACGTGATTGTGATATCAATGATGAACAACTTGCCACTTTCAACAGCAAGGTTGTACGTCTGCGTGGTAAATCGAATATCACTGGAAAAGGAGTTAATCAGTTTTTGAAGGTTTTTTCTTGTAGATTAGTGCTTTAAAACAATTTTCGTTTCCAGAAAGTTATCGAAAATGGTTGCTCGGAACCATGTCTTGAACTGGTACTCAACAAGGTTGAATTGCAAACATGGAATGATATAATTGACGGATTGGATGTGAAAGTAACATTGTCGCGTGATTATCCTGAAGATGAACATGGTCAAGTGAAGTTCTTGGCGAGAGCCGGACACATTCGAATGAGTCAAGAAAAACGAATGGAAGTTATTGTTTCTAACGAGACGAATCAAGTTTGTATGTTTGTTTCCTCAAAGTATTGACTGATTGTTATTTTGTTAAAATAATTACGAAGCTTAGGTTTTTCGTATTAAAATTATATGTCTTGTGGTCTTTTTATTGTTTTTTGTCGAATAAATTATTGACTAAAAGTGTATTATTGTATAGAATTTGTGGTTTGGTCCATAGCATATCATAACTTCTGGCTTTAAAAAATTCAATGTAAAAATTGAATCAACGCATAAAAGTAGAGGTTGAAATATGAGTTTTGCTGCTTTCAGGCTTTCCATCAATAAAAATGGTGAATCGCAATGATTTGTCGGATAAGATGAGCGAGTTGGTTGTCGAAGAAAAGGTAAACGAGAAGAACTGGAATAACTTGCCGGATGAAATGAAGGAGATGGTTGTCAAGGAAATGACATATGAGACAAGGTATTTTGATTTTATATGGCTTGTTTTTTCATTTCTTTATTTACAGAATTTGTCTCAAAATGTGCTCAATTCATGACAAATACCTCGTCGAATCTGTGAAAATGAACTATGATACAGTGAAGATATCAGCTGAGAAAAAGGAAGAGCATACGATTTTAGTCATTGATCTTCGCATGAATAACAATCCTAAACTTGATTTTTCCTTGACCATGGGTGCTTTTATTGATTCCAGTGAAGTTTTAATTATTAGGCAAGTTTTGAAGCAGTCAAAATTTTAATAGACATTTTCAGAAACTTTGGCGAAGAAGATGAGCATAGAAAACAAATTGTATGTTCAAGTGATGAAGACGCAAAAATGAAGATCAATCGGTTCTTCGAAAATATTTTTTTCGATAAAAATCTTCGTTTTCAGAGTCTCGAAATTGACGGGGTATGATGTTTTAAGAGTAAGTAGTTATTAGGAAAAATTGCAGAATTACCCCGGATTCCTTGCTGATCGGGAATTCACACTTTATCCGAAGAAGGTTCAAATCAGAGGATTGGCAAGTGAAGTAACTGGATGGTTGAGTAAGATGGCACCGGGTGTTGAACAAATTGAATTGGAGACAGATGAAGAGGGAAGTAATGCGATGGTTGAGGGTCTTGGCACGATTCCAGTGGTAGGAATAAAGCTTCAATAAGGATTCATAGATTCATAGATTCATAGATTCATAGATTCATAGATTCATAGATTCATAGATTCATAGATTCATAGATTCATAGATTCATAGATTCATAGATTCATAGATTCATAGATTCATAGATTCATAGATTCATAGATTCATAGATTCATAGATTCATAGATTCATAGATTCATAGATTCATAGATTCATAGATTCATAGATTCATAGATTCATAGATTCATAGATTCATAGATTCATAGATTCATAGATTCATAGATTCATAGGTTCATAGATTCATAGATGCATAGATTCATAGATTCATAGATTCATAGATTCATAGATTCATAGATTCATAGATTCATAGATTCATAGATTCATAGATGCATAGATTCATAGATTCATAGATTCATAGATTCATAGATGCATAGATTCATAGATGCATAGATTCATAGATGCATAGATTCATAGATGCATAGATTCATAGATTCATAGATTCATAGATTCATAGATTCATAGATTCATAGATTCATAGATTCATAGATGCATAGATTCATAGATGCATAGATTCATAGATTCATAGATGCATAGATTCATAGATGCATAGATTCATAGATTCATAGATTCATAGATTCATAGATTCATAGATTCATAGATTCATAGATTCATAGATTCATAGATTCATAGATTCATAGATGCATAGATTCATAGATTCATTGATTAGGATATTAGCTGATGTTTTGCAGATTATAAACGCAAAAGAGTTGGAAATTTGGTATGATACTGATATCAACGATGACCAACTTCTCAATTTCAACAACAAGATTCGTCTTCATGGTAAATCGAATATCACTCCAAAGGGAATCAATCAATTTATCAAGGTACTGTATACACTTTCCCTATATATTCATGTCCTGATTCAGAAAGCACTTGCAAATGATTATCCGATTGGCACGTTTCTCGGAGTACCCCTTAATGAGGTTGATTGGCAAACATGGGAAGATACGATTGATGGATTGGATATTAATGAGATTTACGAACATGATGATTTTGAAGATGAACATGGACAAGTAGTATTTGGAGGGAGATACGCATATATTCAAATGAATCAAGGGAAACTAATGGAAGTTGATGTTGTGGCGACTGTAATTGGGAAAGTTGAAGTTGTATGTATAGATAGGAATTAACTATTTGTAGGGTTTTATATTTATTATTTTTATTGTCGTATGCACATATTTTTGTGAGGTTCTGCCGAATAAATAATTTACGAATAGTTCATTTTTGTATGAAATTTGTGGTTTTTTCCATAGGATATAACACATTTTAGCATTAAAGATTTAAATGTCGAGAAGAGTCTCACGATCTCGATTAAAAATAGAGACATTTCAAAACCAACTACGGATTTTCATGAAGTGATCTTGTTAATTCTATTGTAAAGTTACCAAAGGTTAGAAAGAGCCTGAAAATTACTACACGTGCTTACAACGGGGACAAAGTCTCAAAATATAATATTTGCTTTTTTGAAGAAGTTTGACGACTTGGGAGCACTTTTTGTAATATTCAGTCTCTTTCTTTAACCTTTGGAAACTTTGAAATTCAATTAATAAGCTCATTTCATGAAAATCCGTCAGAGCCAAAAATAGAAGTAAAAATATGAGTTTTGCTGTTTTCAGGCTTTCCATCGTAAAAATGGCAAAATCGAATGACTTGGCGGATAAAATGAAGGAATTGGTTGTCGAAGGAAAGGTAAACGAAAAGAATTGGAACGACTTGCCGGATGAAATGAAGGAGATGGTCATCAAGGAAATGACATATGAGACAAGGTATATTTGAATTTATATAGTTTATTGCTTCATTTTGTTTATTTACAGAACTTGTCTCAAAATGTGCTCAATTCATGACAAATACCTAGTCGAATCTGTGAAGATGAACTACGATAAATTGAAGATATATGCGGATAAAATCGGAGAACAGATGGGTATAGGCATTGATTTTCGAATGAACAATAATCCTAAACCTGTGTTTTCCTTGATCTTGGCTGCTCATACCAATCACAGTGAGGTTTCAATCGTTAGGCAAGTTTTTGCAAAAAATCAAAGCTTTATTGGACATTTTCAGGAATTGCGGTACAGCAGATGAGCATACGAAAAAAATTGAGTGTTCAAGTGGTGAAGAAGCAGCAATGATGATCAAACGATTCTTCAAAAATATTGTTTTTGATAGAAATCTTCGTTTCGAAAGCTCCGATAGTTGTTTGGTAAGATATCCTGAAAAAAACAACGAGTAATAGATCTTTGCAGAAGTATCCAGGATTCCTTGATCGTTGTTAATTCACAATTCATCCGAAATATGTCGGAGTCAAAGGAAATGCAAGTCAAGTAACAGGATGGTTGAAAAATGTGGCACCGGAAAATGTTGAAATTGTTTGTGTGGAGAAGGATGGAAATAATGAGAAGATTGAGGGACTTGGCACTATTCCAGTGGTATGAGTTAAGCACTAAATGCAACAATAATGATTGTTTTGTAGGTTATGAATACAATCACCTTGTTTGTTGAACGAGATTGTGATATCAACGATGATCAAATTGCCACTTTCAACAGCACTGTTGTATGGCTTGGTGGTAAATCGAATGTCACTGGAAAGGGAATCAATCAATTTATCAAGGTATTTTTTCTTAGTTACAATCAGTGTATCGTTCCGAATCTGCGGTTCCGGATAAACGCTGGTATTCGGGTACGGATATGAGAACAAACAGGTATATCCGAAACTTATCCGAACCGAGGTCGGGTTGATTCGGATAAACCCGTTAATTTTGACCAAGATACTGTCGACAACATAAAATGCACAATCAGAGTCAAATAGTCATTTTACAGCTTTTCCTCCAGACTTCTTTATAGCATATCCGGAATTTACCCATTTTTGAATCGGATATTCCGGATATATCCGAATCTACCCTAACGGGTATCCGGGTAGATTCGGATATACCCGAACTCAAGAGATCCGGAATCTCGGATTCGGAACGACACACTGGTTACAATGTTCCTTTTCAGAAAGTGATCGCGAATGATAATCAGAAAGCATGTCTTAGTATTGTCTTCAACGAGGTTGAATTACAAACTTGGAATGATATGATTGATGGATTGGATGTTACAGTGACAGTGTCTCGAGATGGTCCGATTGATGAACATGGACAAGTGACGTTTGGAAGAAGAATTGGACACATTCAAATGAATCAAGGAAAACGAATGCAAGTTGGTATTAATAATGAGGAAAAGAGGGCAATTATGGTTGTTTCTTCAAAGTATTGATTGATTTTTATCTTGTTGAAATAGGTTTTTCGAATTAAAATTATATGTATTGTGATCTTTTTATTGCATTTTGTCGAATAAATAGTACTTTGAAATGATGTAATGCATATTTAAAACGGCTGGGTTCATTCCGTCACATAAATATCGAATCAATCAGCTCCAAAATATTTGAATACATGCAGCCGGCTTGAATATATCGCGTCGAGCATATGTTTTTCGTTTCAAAATTTGATTTCATTGCTAGAACACCCTTACTAGAATTAGAGATTAATTTTCTGGTTTTCTGAAATTTCGCAACTTTTTAAACCTCAAAAATATTCATGAAGTTGCTGTTTTTAGGGTATTACCGTAAAATGGCGAAGTGCAATGATTTGACGGATAAGATGAAGGAGTTGGTTGTCGAGGAGAAGAATTGGAATAACTTACCAGATGAAATGAAGGAGATGGTCATCAAGGAGATGACATATGAGACAAGGTAGTTTAATTTTATAAACTGTATTTCCTTGATTACAACGGCACAGAAAAGTGGGGATCGAGAAATAAAACGGCACCTTGATACAACGGCACTGACAAATAAGGGCCCAAAAATTGAGGTTCACTCTTTCGTTTGGGTATCGTTATTTTTGTCGGATTTATATATTTTTTTCTTCATTGCTCTTATAAGAAAGCATATTCTCGAGGCACATTTCTGTGGAATACGTCGCAAAAAAGGCGCAAATTGGTGTCTAAAAAATAAACCGGCATGCCTCTGTAGTCGAGGAAATACAGTGGTTTGTTCTTTCATTTTTTATTTACAGAACTTGTCTCAAAATGTGCTCAATTCATGACAAATACCTAGTCGAATCTGTGAAAATGAACTACGATACAGTGAAGATATCAGCTGAGAAAAAGGAAGAGCAGACGATTCTAGGCATTGTCCTTCGCATGAATAATAATCCTAAACATGAGTTTTCCTTGACCTTGTCTACTCGTACCAATGACGGCGAAGTTTCAATCATTAGGCAAGTTTTTTTGAAAAAATCGAAAGTTTTATTAAATATTTTCAGAAATCTTGGCAAAGAAGATGAGCATAAAAAACAAATTGTGTGTTCAAGTGGTGAAGATGGAGAAATGATGATCAAACGATTCTTTGAGAATATTGTTTTTGATAGAAATCTTCGTCTCTTTAATCTTGACATTTCCGGGGTAAGCTTTTTAGAGAGAAATTCATTAAAAAAAGAGAGTTTTCAGACTTATCCGGGATTACTCGAAGGTCGACAATTCACACTTCATTCAAAGTTACAATCTTTCATTGTTACAATCAAAGGAATGGGAAGTGAAGTAGCTGGATGGTTGCGAAATATGACACCGGGTGTTGAAATTGTTTGTGTGGAGTTGGATAAAGATGGAAAGAATGAGAAGATTGAGGGACTTGGAAGTATTCCAGCGGTATGGATTATGATTCATTTGACCATAAAACATAGATTCATAGATTCGTAGATTCATAGATTCATAGATTCATAGATTCATAGATTCATAGATTCATAGATTCGTAGATTTGTAGATTCATAGATTCATAGATTCATAGATTCATAGATTCATAGATTCATAGATTCATAGATTCGTAGATTCATAGATTCATAGATTCATAGATTCATAGATTCGTAGATTCATAGATTCATAGATTCATAGATTCATAGATTCATAGATTCATAGATTCATAGATTCATAGATTCATAGATTCATAGATTCATAGATTCATAGATTCATAGATTCATAGATTCATAGATTCATAGATTCATAGATTCATAGATTCATAGATTCATAGATTCATAGATTCATAGATTCATAGATTCATAGATTCATAGATTCATAGATTCGTAGATTCATAGATTCATAGATTCATAGATTCATAGATTCATAGATTCATAGATTCGTAGATTTGTAGATTCATAGATTCATAGATTCATAGATTCATAGATTCATAGATTCATAGATTCATAGATTCATAGATTCATAGATTCATAGATTCATAGATTCATAGATTCATAGATTCATAGATTCGTAGATTTGTAGATTCATAGATTCATAGATTCATAGATTCATAGATTCATAGCTTCATAGATTCATAGATTCATAGATTCATAGATTCATAGATTCGTAGATTTGTAGATTCATAGATTCATAGATTCATAGATTCATAGATTCATAGATTCATAGATTCATAGATTCATAGATTCATAGATTCATAGATTCATAGATTCATAGATTCATAGATTCATAGATTCATAGATTCATAGATTCATAGATTCATAGATTCATAGATTCATAGATTCATAGATTCATAGATTCATAGATTCATAGATTCATAGATTCATAGATTTATAGATTTATAGATTCATAGATTCATAGATTCATAGATTCATAGATTCATAGAAAAAAAAATAGTGATAGTTTTACAGATTATCAACGCAACAGTTGTGAATATCAATCGTGACTGTGATATCAATGATGATCAAATTGCCACTTTCAACAGCACTGTTTTATGGCTTGGTGGTAAATCGAATGTCACTGGAAAGGGTATCAATCAGTTTATCAAGGTATTCCGTGTATCCGTGCTTTCAAACAATTCTCCTTTTCAGAAAGTGATCGCGAATGATAATCATAAAGCATGTCTTAGTATTGTCTTCAACGAAGTTGAATTACAAACATGGAATGATATGATTGATGGATTGGATGTCACAGTGACTTGTGAACGTGATAGTCCTGAAGATGAACATGGACAAGTGACGTTTGGAAGAAGAATTGGACACATTCAAATGAATCAAGGAAAACAATTGGGAGTTGCTATTAATAGAGAGGAAAAGAGAGCTATTGTATTTCCTCGACGTATTGATTGATTGTTATTTTGTTGAAATAGGTTTTCGCATTAAAATTATATGTATTGTGGTCTTTTTATTGCATTTCGTCGAATAAAGAGTATTTTGAAATGATTAGATGCATATTTGAAACAGTCGGGTTCATTCCAGCACATAAATATCGAAGCATTCAGCTCTTAATACATGTTGGCGGCTTGTAAATAGCCAGTAGATTTGATGTTTTCCGTTTCAAAATTGTTATTTTATGGCTAGAACACCCTTGATAGAGAGCGGTCTGAACAATTGATTGGGGAAGTTTCGCAACTTTTCGAAAACTTCAAATGACCATAACTTTATTCATTTTGCTCAATTTGTTGACTGAAAAAAAACAGAAAAACTGCTCTATATTTTCTTTTGCTTTCTTCTGTTGACAAATGAGTACTCGGGGTTTTACAGTCCGATTTACAGTAGAAAAGTAGCCTATTTTACAATGAATATATCTCAGCTAATAGGTCTCTACTAGACCACAATGGTTAGAAAAAATCACCAATCAGTTGTTCCCTAGTTAGACATTTTTCGATCGATTCATTTTTTCCGTATCCGTAAAAAAAAGGTAAAAATATAAGGTTCGCTGTTTTCAGGCTTTCCATCGTGAAAATGGCGAATTGTAACGACTTGACGGATAAAATGGAAAAATTGATTGTTGAAAAAAAGGCAAACGGAAAGAACTGGAATGATTTACCGGATGAAATGAAAGAGTTGGTTATTAAAGAAATGACATATGATACAAGGTATTCCGATTTTTTCATATTGATCCCTCATATTTTATTGCAGAACTCGCCTCAAAATGTGTTCAAAAAGAGACAAACATCTCGTCGAATCGACTACATTTTATTATGGCTTACTGAGATTGATAGCAAAGAAAGAAGAATCAAATACACGTTTTGTCATTGATCTTCGAGTTTCGATGTTTCATCATAGCCTCAATTTCTCGTTGTGCATGATTGCTCGTACCAGTGGTCTGAATGCTGGTCAAGTTGTTATTTGGAGGAATTTCCTTGGAGCTGATCAGCATAGAAAACAAATTGATTGTGCAAGTGGTGAAGATGGAGAAATGATGATCAATCGATTCTTCGAGAATATTGTTTTTGATAGAAAACTTCGTTTTATGGCCACTGATGTTTACTGGGTAAGATTTCTTCAAATCCAGAAAATAAAAGATAGTGTTGCAGGATTATCCGGGTTTCCTTGGTGGTCGGGAGTTCACATTCCATTTATCGAAAGGTGCTAAAATCACAGGGAATGCAAGGAATGTTGGCGGATGGTTGAGAAAAATTGCATCGGTTACTTCAATTGTTTTGGGGATGGAGGACTATGAGGAAGAGGATGAGAAGATTGAGGGACTTGGGAATATGCCAGTGGTGAGGATTACATATTCAATAAACCATAGATTCTAAGATTCGTAAATTCATAGATTCATAGATTTATAGATTTATAGATTCATAGATTCATAGATTCATAGATTCATAGATTCATAGATTCATAGATTCATAGATTCATAGATTCATAGATTCATAGATTCATAGATTCATAGATTCATAGATTCATAGATTCATAGATTCATAGATTCATAGATTCATAGATTCATAGATTCATAGATTCATAGATTCATATATCCATTTTTGTAGATCATGAACACGCGTATGCTTCACATAGACCATGAGACGGATATAAATGATGATCAATTTGTCAACTTCAACAGCAACAAAAGAAGTTTCGCTAGGAAATCGAATATCACTGGAAAAGGAGTCAATCAGTATATCAAGGTACTATATACTCTCCGTCTGAAATTCAATGTCGTCATTTAGAAAGCGATTGCAAATGATTATCCGGTAGGATCGTATCTTGAAGTAACTCTCAACAATATAATATTACAAACATGGATTGATATTATTAATGGATTGGATTTCAAATTGACTTATGGAGAGGATTATTTTGATGAAGAACACCACGGACAAGTGATATTCGAAGAAAGGCGCGGAGTTATTGAAATGAATCAAGGAAAACAATTGGAAGTTCATATCTTGGCCTCTGATAATGTAGTATTTGTAAATATTTTCTAAGGTTTTTACCACTAAAATTATGTGTATTGTGATTGTTTTATTGCATTTTGTCGAATAAAAAGTAATTTGAAATGATTAGGTGGATATTTGAATCATTTTGGTTTATACCATTGTATATCAAATCACCGTACTTGGAAAAAAGAGGAATGCATGTGGCCTACTTGCAAAAAGCGAAAAATAGTGGTACCGTAGTTTAAACATGTTTTTTCGCTGTGAGACCACTTATTTCGAAAAAGGAGTGGTTTATGTTTTTGGACAAAATATATGCGGTTTTTTATATTTTACTTGTTTGAAAAAGCGTTCAATTGTTCTGCTTTTCAGGGTTTTCATCGTAAAAATGGCGGATTTGAATGATTTGCCGGATAAGATGAAGGAGTTGGTTGTCGAAGAAAAGACAAATGGAAAGAACTGGAATGACTTACCATTTGAGATGAAAGAGATGGTTATTAAGGAGATGACATATGAGACAAGGTATTGTTATATTATTTGACCTTTTTATATTTTATTACAGAGCTCGACTCAAAATGTGTTCAAAAAATGACAAATATCTCGTCGAATCGACTAAAATGAGCTTTGAGGATCTCAAGATTGCAGCTGAGAAAAAGGAAGAATATACGGTTTTTGCCATTGCTCTTCAAATGAAAAACAATCCAAAATTGGATTTTTCGTTGCGAATGTGTGCTTTTAACAGTGGTCCGTATGCTGGTATCGTTTATACTGAAAGGCAAGTTGACCCGCAACTTGAACGTATTTCAAATGATTTTAGAAATCTTCATCATAAATATATCACATGTTCAAGTGGTGAAGAAGCATCAATGATGATCAATCGATTCTTCAACAATATCGTTTTGGATAGAAATCTTCATTTCAACAGTATTGTAATCACTGGAGTTAGACAGCTAAAGGATTAGAAGTGATAATGAAGATAGTAATTACAGAATTATCCAGGATTCCTTGACGGTCGTGAGTTCACAATTCATCCGAAAGGTGCCATTAAAATCAAAGGAATGGCAAGTGAAGTAACTGGATGGTTGAAGAATATTGCACCGGGTGTTAAAACGATTGATTTGGAAAAGGATGAAGAGGCAAATGATGTGATGATTGAGGGTCTTGGAACTATTCCAGCTGTAAGAGTTTAGCAGAGAATGAAACAATAAATATAGTTTTGTAGGTTATGAACGCAACCACTTTCAATACGGATTATGATTGTGATATCAATGATGACAATGTTTCCAATTTCAAATGCAGAGTTTTACTTCTCGATTATAAATCGAATATCACTGGCAAAGGAATCAATCAGTTTATCAAGGTATTTGGTGTTTTCAAGCTTTACAATAGTTTTTGTTTCTAGAAAGTGATTGCCAATAATTATGAGAATGCACATCTCGGTATAACTCTCAACGAAATCACATTTCAAACTTGGAATGATATGATTGATGGATTGGATGTCAAAGCGACACTGTCAGGTGATTACCCTGAAGATGAACATGGACGAGTGAAGTTTGGAGTAAGAAAAGGATACATTCAAATGAGTCAAGGGAAACGATTGGAAGTTATCATCAACAATGAGAAAAAGCAATGCATCATTCATCTGTCATCTTGATTAGTTTTATTTTTTTTGAATAAAGCGTATTTTGAAATGATAAGATGTATATTTGAAACATTAGGATTGATACCCTTGAATATCGAATTATCCTGCTTCAAAAAACTGCATTTTCTGTTGTTGCCTTTTAAGTATGAAGTTGACTCTATGTTTCTCGCCAAAAAAAGGATCGAGTATCGGTTACAAAACCTCACAGAAATGCATTTTTTTCCAGGGTTCTCATCGTGAAAATGGCAAATTGTAATGACTTGACGGATAAAATGGAGAAGTTGGTTGTTGAAGAAAAGAGCAACGAAAAGAATTGGAACAACTTGCCGGATGAAATGAAAGAGATGGTTGTCAAGGAGATGCCATATGACACAAGGTACATTTGAATTTCAATAATCTGTTTCCTCATAGTTAATTTGTAGAACTCGACTCAAAATGTGTTCAAAAAGTGACAAATACCTTGTCGAATCGATGAAAATGAACTATGATGTTTTGAGAATATCGGCTGAGAAAAGAGAAGAAAATACGCTTTTCAACATTATTCTTCAAATGAATAATAATCCAAAACTTGATTTTTCGTTGTCCATGGCTTCTCATACCGATGACAGTGAAGTTGCAATCGTTAGGCAAGTTTTTAGAAATATAAAAGTTTTATTAAACGTTTTTAGAAATCTTGGCAAAGTAGATGAACATATAAAACAAATTGCATGTTCAAGTGGTAAAGATGGAGAAATGATGATGAAGCGGTTCTTCGAACGTGTTGTTTTTGATAGAAATCTGTGTTTCAACTGTCTTAACATTTCCGGGGTAAGCTTTCAGAGAGAAATTTATAAATAAGAAAGAGCGTTTTCAGACTTATCCGGGATTACTCGATGGTCGAGAATTCACACTTCATCCGAAACTTGTTAAAATCAAAGGCATGACAGGTGAAGTAACAGGATGGTTGAGGAATATGGCACCAGGTGTTGAAGATCTTAAATTGGAGAAGGATGACGGTGATTTTGATGAAACAATTGATGGACTTGGAACTATTCCAGCGGTATAAGTGAGACATTATTGAAGACGAAGATTATATTTGCAGGTTATGAATGCAGATATGTTAGTTATTGAAATTCCATGTGATATTGATGATGATCAATTCGCCAATTTCAAATGCACAGTCGCATCTTTCCGTGGTAAATCGAATGTCACAGGCAAGGGAATTAATCAGTTTATCAAGGTATTTTGTGTTGTTTAGCTTTGAAATAATGTTAGTTTTTAGAAAGTGATTGCCAATGATTATCGTGCATGTCTTGAAATTGTTCTCAACGAGGTTGAAGTACAAACTTGGAATGATATCATTGAAGGATTGGATGTTAAAGTGAGATTGTCACACGATGAACCGGAAGATGAACAGGGACAAGTGAAGTTTGGATATAGAGAAGGATGCATTCAAATGAATCAAGGAAAACGAATGAAAATTCTTGTTGCCAATGAAGATAAGAGCGTTATTATGATTCCCTCTTAACCTCCAATGATATTCTTTGTCATTTTACTTTGTTGAATAAATAACTTGTTAAAAATTAAGTTTTGTTATATTCCATTCAAAGTGGTTTGTTTTCCAACATACTTCCATCAAAAACCTCGGAATTTACTCATTAAATACCAAAAAAATTTCCTCAACGGCAGGAGTTGGAAAAGTTAGGCCAGTTCTTCCGTAAAAGTAAGGCCATGCCTGGATTTTCAGCTTTAAAAAATGTTATTTCGGGAAAATTTTCCGCTCTTAATGCTCTTTCTGCATATATTTTATTTTCATATACACGAAAAATTAGAATAAATAAGTGTGTTCTTGCTGAATATTATATTTTTCAAGATTTTCATAGTGAAAATGGCAAATTTGAATGATTTGACGGTCAAGATGAAGAAGTTGGTTGTTGAAGAAAAGAAAAACGAAAAGAACTGGAACAACTTGCCATTTGAAATGAAAGAATTGGTTGTCAAGGAGATGACAATTGAAACAAGGTATTTTTATTCTTAATAGCATGGTCTTCTCATATTTCATTACAGAAATCGACTCAAAATGTGCTCAAAAAGTGATAAAAATCTCGTCGAATCGATTAAAATGAACTATGATGTTTTGAGGATATTAGCTGAGAAAAGAAATGGGCTGATGATGTTAGTCATTGATCTTCGAATGAATAATATCCCTAAACCTGTGTTTTCCTTGACCTTGGCTGCTCATCCCGATGATCGTGAAGTTTTAATTATTAGGCAAGTTTTAGACAAATTCGAAGTTTCAATAGATACTATAGAGAGGTAACATTTTCAGAAATTGCGGTACAGCAGATGAACATACAAAAATAATTGAATATTCAAGCGGTGAAGAAGGAGTAATGATGATCAAACGATTCATCGAGAATATTGTTTTTGATAGAAATCTTCGTTTTCACGATGTTGAAATCACAGGGGTCCGAAAATTTCAAGGCTAGAAATAATAATGAAAGAAGTGTTTGCAGAGAATCCCAAGATTCCTTGCCGGTTGTGAATCCACAATTCACCCAAAAGAGGTCAGAATCAAAGGAGTTCCAAGTCAAGTAACAGGATGGTTGAAGAAAATTGCACCGAGTGTTGAAGCAGTTGTATTGGAGAAGGAAGAAAAGGGGAATAATGAGAAGATTGAGGGACTTGGCACGATTCCAGCTGTAAGAGTTGAGTAGTGAATAAATTAATAATGATAGTTTTGTAGGTTATGAACGCAATCAGTTTTTATATTGAACGCGACTGTGATATCAATGATGACCAACTTGCCACTTTCAACGGAAATAAAGTTATTCTTGGTGGTAAATCGAATGTAACAGGAAAGGGAGTCAATCAGTTTATCAAGGTATTTTTTGTGTTCATACTTTGATACGGCTCTGGGACATTTCGCAGCCGCTGGATACTCAGTAAAAGTTGGTTATTTTTGTGCCACTTTCTACTACAAGAAAAGGCACTTCCCTTTGAAAAAAATGGCACTTTCTTCTGGCAGAAATATCCTCGGCTCGAAAACAGTTGGCTATTACTGCAAGAAGAAAATGCAATTTTTTAAAAGGGAAGTGCATTTTTTTGATCAGGGAGAAATAACACCATTGTGACATATAGCTTGCAAGATTTTTTTAAATTTGATAAGAGATTTTATTAATTTTTACAATAAAAGTGTCATTATCTGTTTTAAGCCTACTCAGCCTCTGGAACAATTCTTGTTTCCAGAAAATTATTGCAAATGGTTGCCCGGAACCATTTCTCAAAGTTGTACTCAACGAGGTTGGATTACAAATTTGGAATGATGTCATTGATGGATTGGATATCACAGTGACAGTGTCTCGTGATTATCCTGAAGATGAACATGGTCAAGTCAAGATTCGTCATAGAATTGGACACATTCAAATGAATCAAGGAAAACGATTGACAGTTCTTGTTGCTAGTAAGCCAAATAAAGTTGTTGTTTCTCATTCTTCCGAATAATGATTCTAATGATATTTATTGTCAATTTACTTGGTTAAATAAATAATTTTTTAAAATTACTGTCTTCATATTTTTCAAATTGGTTTGTTCCATCATATATCCATAGAAAACCTCGAAATTTATTGACATTCCAAAAAATTTCGTCAATGACAGAAGATGAAAAAGTTAGGCCATGTCTGTGGCGAAAGTTAGGCCATGGCTGCAATTTCAGCTAAAAAAGTTTTTTGCGTGAAAATTTCCTGCTCTTAATGTTCTTTCTGCATATATTTTAATTTTCCAAACACCAAAAAAAAATTTCAGTATTTCGCCCGAGTTTTTTATAGAAGAACGTTGCTAATATTCCTAAATGTTTCATTTTCCAGGATTTTCATCGTAAAATGGCGAATTGGAATGACTTGCCGGATGAGATGAAAGAGATGGTCGTCGAGGAAATGACATACGAAACAAGGTATTTTTAATTGTTATAATTTGTTTGGTTAGTGTGAGTTGAAGGCTGAATTGAAAAATGTAGAGTTAAAGAAAGAAAATCGACTGAGAATGAACCTATTTCTGCCGATTTTGCTGTAACTTACCTTATTCGATAGAGCGTGATTTTGTGGTCATGAAACTAATTTTTTTTCTACTAAAAAATTGTTTGAATATGCTGAAAATTCGTTTGAAACGAAAATTACCCTCTTTTTAGCTTTTTCGGGTCTTCTTTTGTAAAAATAATTCGTGAGCTGATGAAAAATAAACTAAAACCGCAAAAAATCAGGGTTTTATAGGTTTCCTGTTCGTTTTTAGTACTTAAAATAATGCGAATAACTCAAATTCGTGATGCAATTTAGTAATCTCTGTTCTAAAATAGACAAAAAATCCCGTAAAAACACCTATTTATGCGATTTTTTATAGCTCAGTCTGGGTATAAGCTTACTTTATTTTTAAAAACAGACAAAAATACCAGTAAAACGATTCTAGCCGGGTTTTTTAGCTCATGCCTGAAAATAAGCTTTAACTCAGCTTGTTGTTTTTCTTCAAATTAATTTTCTTCATCCATAATTCCAGAAATCGTCTCAAAATGTGCTCAAAAAGGGACAAATACCTCGTCGAATCAATTAAAATGAACTACGATGAAGTGAAGATCTATGCAAACAAATTAGAACAATATATCCAATTGGCGATTGCTCTTCGTACGAAGAAAAAGCCGAAACTCGAGTTTTACATGTCCTTGAGTGCTGTTACCAGTGGTTCGAATGCTGGTCATGTTAGTGTTGAAAGGTGAGTTTTTTCCTTGTTTTTTTCTGAATTTATTTTATTTTCAGGAATTACGGAAAAGAGAACGAGCACGAAAAAATAATTGGATGTTCAAGTGGTGAAGAAGGAGTAAAAACGATCAATCGATTCTTCGAAAGTATCGTTTTTGATAGAAATCTGTGTTATCGAGGTATTGGTGTGTATATTGTGAGTTTAATTTTTCAAAAAATCCTGAAATATAGTTTGCAGACATGCCCGGGATTCCTCGATGGTTCAGAATTCACAATGAATCCGAAATTTGCTGAAATCAAGGGATTTTCCGGTGAAGTGACTAGATGGTTGAACAATATTGCATCGGGTGTTGAAATTATTTTCTTGAAAAAGACGGATGATGAGAGAATGAATGAGAAGATTGAGGGACTTGGGAGTATTCCAGCGGTGAGTGTTTACATTGAAATGATCAAGAGATAGGTTTATCGATTTTTAAAAAACTTAAAGAATCTTTTTATGCGTATCCTCAAGATTATAGCTATAAATTTTTTGTAAATTTTCGAGTTTGAAAAAATTCAAATTTTTGAAAACCCTTCTCTTGAAATTTTGTTTAACCTATATATTTGAACCTGGAGAGCAAAAAAACAGATCCAGAATCTTTTTCCACCAGTATGTAGATGAGCCGAGGAACGTTCAGCTGAAAATTAGATACTTTTCGACTCCAAATCTTCCTCTAAGTCGCTGAGCTCACTTTTTTGCACAAAAACATTAGAAGGAAAACACACAGAAATCATTCAGCTTCATGTTTTCTTTTTTACTCCTCAAAAATGTGCAAAATTAACAAAGTTGTGGTCCTACAAAGAAAAAGCAGACAACTACTGTAGAAAACCATGAAAGCAAGTGTTTTTCAGAATTGTTAAACCTAAACCAATATTATATATACCGAACAAACAGCTAGAAATAGATCAAACGCGCTCTTGGGTCTAGATACGCTTTTAGCATTTCGGGTACTGTATTTATACTCAAGACGTTTCGAGACCCAATGACAACCTTTCTATGTTCCTATTCATTGTTCTAGCATATTAAAGAAAAAGAGATAATTGTTGTATTCGAAATTTCTAAACCTAAACCCAATACCATTTTGAAGTATTAGTGGGAAAAATAAACATATTTTTGCAGATTATCAACGCAACAGTTGTGAATATCAGTCGTGACTGTGATATCAATGATGAGCAACTTGCCAAGTTCAAGAGCAATGTTATATGGCTTGGTGGTAAATCGAATGTCACTGGAAAGGGAATCAATCTAATTATGAAGGTATATACAAAATTTTGATGCTTTGATATAATTTTCTCGTTTTCAGAAAGTGATCGCGAATGATTATCCAGAAATATGCGTCAATATTGCCCTTGACGAGATAGTACTGCAAACTTGGAACGATATAATTAACGGATTGGATATCAAAGTGACTGATGAACGTGATAGTCCTGAAGATGAACATGGACAAGTGACATTTGGGATAAGAAGAGGATATGTTGAAATGAATCAAGGAAAACAATTGGGAGTTCTTGTTATTAATGCGGAGAAGAAAGTTTATATGACTATAACTACAAGTTAATTGTTTTTTGTTGAATGTGTTCTGTTTTATGTTAATTTTCTCCGAATAAAGCCTTTTATGGCACAATCCTTCATTTTAAACCCAAATATTTACATAAAACCAAAAAATAAATTTATCTTCCAACAGCTTCGACAGCCATAATCTGAGCAGTTATTGCAGCACATGTTCCTGACACTTTTTCCAAAATTGTTGCCGGTTGAAGATATGATAATGCATCTGGAGGTGTTACGCTTTTTCCAACCTGCAAAATTGGATGGATTATGTTTTTTATATGAAAAAATCGACTCACTTTCAATAATTTCCCACCAAAATCGAACATATTCATTCCAGAAATCGCGTCTTCTTGTGATTTTTGATTGTTGAACTCAATGTAGCCAAATCCCCTGCAAAAATGAATGTTAGACTGTTGACAATGAGAAAAGAACTCAATAAGTGACAAGTATACTCATGGTATTGAAACATGTATTATAAATGCCAAACTAACGGCTAGGAATAAAGCAAGTGCGCCCCTGGGTCTCGACGCGACGAAAACTAATTTTGAACGTAAATACAGTACTCGAACTGCAAAAACGTATGAAGACCTAGGAGCGCACTTGCTCCATTCCTAGCCGTTGTTTTGGCACGTATAATAAAAAACCAGAAATCCATTTTTCCAATCTACAGTTTTTCGAAACAGAAAACCACAAGCAGCCTATTTTGAGAAGTTTTTCTTCGGAAAATAGTCTTCGGCACAGACTAGATACATATGTAAAATAGTTCCTGGACTGCAAACTTCTTCTCCTTTTTTACACTCAAAAAATCGTACCCCCCTGCCGAATATGCGAAGAATTTACGCGTTTCTATATGTAGAATACTTTATTTTCGATAAAAATTGGTCTATTTCAAAAACTTCTCTCTTTCTGACAAAACGAAGATAAAGTCACAATTTTTGGGGAAATTGGAAACCATGACCCGGCCTCAAATTACTTGAAAATCTCAAAAAAGTGGGACCCGGGGAGAAAAAAGTTCTACGATATTCTAATGCGCGTTTCACCCTATTTCCGACCCGAAAAATCCAGTATTTATCAAAAATCTGACAAAATCGTACCCACTTGCTAGTTTGAAAAGGAGTATTTTACTCATGAGTAAAGAGTAATAGAATTTTAATCGCAGAATCAAAAACGTTTGAAATTTTAGGTTTTTGAAAGCTTTCGGGACGGTGTTTTTTGTACGATTTGTTTCAATACTTCTTTCAACACAGTTTGATCTATAAAAGAACTGGAAATTTTATTTTGGTTTCTAGTTTTTCGCTTTTTCTCGTAAATTTCAAATTAACAGTTGTATGCACTTTGTTGTTTCGAAAAAAAGGCGAAATTTGAGAAAATTTCAAGTTTATAAATATTTCAATACCATCCGTGTACTTCTATTTTTTCAAGTTTTGAAAAAAAAAACTCACTTATGACATTTTCGATTCGAATCCCAAGCCAATTGGCACTTGACAATTTGCCCAAACGCCTCGAAAACACTTGTCAAATCGGTTTCTGTCAAATCAGGATGAACGGATGCTACATAGATTCTATTATACTTTCTCGCCTCTTTTTTCAGCAAATCAATCATTGGAAGAACATGCGGCATTGATAGTTGAACTCCTGGGGTTTCCTGAAAATGTATTTGTTGATATGATCGAAAGATAGCGAATTACCTGTGGAATAACTCTTAGGATTCTACCACGCAATTTTTGCCCATTCATTGATTCGACGGCTAGTGCAGCTGCATCAGGAAGTTCATAACTGATGAATCCGAATCCCTTGTGTTGCTAGAATTTGAATCATTAGGTTATCATTATTATCAATTTCACACGAATCGAGTCCTCAAGAGCTTGAAATGTGCGCCTTTAAACAGTACAGTATGCATATTTTCTTCAAGTTTTGGGCTACTGTATTAAAGGCGCACACAAACGAAGGCATGATTTGTATGAAAATGATACTAAAATGTTGCGGAATACATTAGAAATCAATTTTTATGTTATGAAATTGCTACAGAAACAAAACGAGATGGACTTTAACCTAATCCTGAGCCTAACTAGATGGAAACCGAAAGTTATGACGCTTTTCCGACACACGTAGCTTTCGGAAAACCTTTTTGGGCGAAAAAGCTTGAATTTCCCGAATATTTGTATTTTTACAGCGAAAAATCGGCCAAAAACCGATAATTTTCAACGAAACTGACTGATAGTGGAAAATTTGGTTACTAAAGTGGTTCCTAGAAATGCAAAATACATCAAAATACAAAGCTTTTAAGATATTTTAGGCGGAGATTCCTTTTTGAAGGTTTTTGGTCGAAAATACTGTTCAAGGAGGATTTTAGATGATTTTTCGCAGTTTTAGACAAGCCTAAGTAAATATCCAAGCACACTTACCCCAGTTATCGGACAAAAATTCAAAATAAAGCTCCTAATTGTGCCAAACTGCTCAAACGTCTTTCTCAGCGTCTCCTCATCAACTTCAACCGATATCGAACCAATATAAATCTTTGACATAAGTGCCACTGCTTGAGCATACATTTGTTGTTTCTCTTGCTGAAAAATTACTCTTTTTGTAATTTTTGTATCAAGATAGACTCACTTTTTCCATTTGCGTTCGTAGTTGTCGCTCCAATATTTTCTTGACCGATACATTCCTTGCATACTTTCTCGCTCGATTCACATCATTCTCCCGTTTAGCACTAATCTTCGGTAGACCAAGACCGAGTTGTTGGCCAACTTTTTTGGCGCCGGGGCCGACGATTACCTGAAAAATAGTCATTTTGTTGGGTTTTTTACGGAAAAACTTACGTCTCCATGTTGTGGTAGGACTGGCATTGGTACGGAGAATACATCAGTGACAATTGACTTCATTTCTTCCATTTTCTGCAAGAAAATAATGAATTGAATGAGATTTCGAAAAGTTTTGATGGCTTTCGTGCAATTTTTTTTTGAAAAAAATAATTATTTCGCTAGGGCGCGTTTGCAACACTGTCTCTTTTTGGAAAAATGGAAAAAATTTTGGAAAAAAATTATTGTTTTTCGAGGAAAAAAGGGGAAATGAAAGCAAAAAGTATTAAAATTTTTCAAAAATACAGTAAGCTTGAAGGAGCAGGTGCATATTAGGTCTTCTGTGTTTCGCAACGATTGAGAAATGTTTCTTGTAACTTTTTAGTGAATTCTTGGAACTTTTTGAGCTTTTTACAGCTTTTTAGAAGAGAATTATGGTTTAAATGTTTTTTATGTACCGTAAAACGTTTAAAAGTATGAAATATGTTAAGAAACTGTGGTTTTTACAGATTTCCATCGTGAATATGGCAAACTGGAACGATTTGCCGGATGAGATGAAGGAATTGGTTATCAAGGAGATGACAATCGAAACAAGGTATCTTTTTTTCAATGTTTCAAAAGCGCACTGTTATTTTACAGAGCTCAACTCAAAAAGTGCTCAAAAAGGGATAAACGTCTTGTTGAATCAACTCCAGTGATCTATGATGAATTATGTCTCACTGTTATACCGGATCATGTTACACTCAAGATTTCTCGAAACCAAAGTACCGAGCTTGGATGTGACTTGGATGTGACTGTTCAACCGGACCACAACACAATCACTATCCAGCGGTAAGTCTTGTTAGAGATAGTTTGAAATATATTCATTTACAGAGAAAGTTCATTCAAAATTGTTCCATGTGAGAGACCTGATCAAGGTGAAGATGAGATAGAAAAGATGTTCGAAAGTGTTCTCTCAACTGGAAATCTACGTTTTAATAAACTTGTGATTTGTCATGTGAACCGTTGAATATATTTTCATATACAAAAACATTTTTCAGAAAGATTTTCCGGGACTCATCTACAATTGTAGCTTCACAATTCACGCCAAAAGTGTCCATTTTCAACTTGACACCGAAAAATTCGCACTTATTGAATGGTTGGATAAGCTGGCACCAGGTGTTGAATATATTAAATTGGAAGATCCCACCGATAAAGATTATCTTGGTGGGGAGCTTTTCGCAAAGCCTGTGGTTTGAAGATTTTTTTTTGGAAAACTGACACAAAGAAACTTCAGATTGTGAATGCAAAATCACTAGAAATTGATTATTTGAGTGGTATCTATGATGAACAACTTCTCAATCTCAAGTGCACCAATTTGAAAGTTTGCCAACCGTCGGATATCACTGGACATGGAATCAATCAATTGATCAAGGTATATTTTGTAATGTCAAGTTTGAACAAAACTTTGTTCAGAAATTGTTTGCAAATGATTACCCGATTGGAACGTCGTTTCAAATGCATGTCAACGATTACCCATTTTCTCAAACTTGGACCGATGTTATTGAAGGATTGGAGATTGAAATCAGGGAGTCGCGAGAGGAGGAAAATGAATATGGAAGACTCATCGAAACAAGAAACGGCCAAATCAAAATGAATCATGGAAAACGAATGGAAGTTTCTTACCGTGATGATATGTTCTCCATGTCGATTGAATCTTCATAAATAATCTGTTCAATTTATTGTTTTCTAATAAATTGTTGTTGTTGAAAAAGTTTTGTAGCCGCTTAATTTGTTTTTCCAATAAATTTTTGAAGTTTAAATTTCTTTGCAGTTTTGGAAAAGCTATATATATAACATGTTCAGTACCTAGTTTAGGATCTACTAATTTCGATTTGTATATCTATCCACATTTTACATTTCATTCATCAAACTATAAAGAAAAAACGTTTTAAATTCGTCAAACATGTTTTTCGCTGCAAGACTACACAGTAGGAGTTTCGAAAATTTTCGAAAGCATTTTATCTACACGTTCTTCCTATCATTTTCACGAACTGAATTCTAAAACTTCCCTTTTTTTTGTGTGTTCAATTCAAAATTCAATCACTCTAGTCTCCTCTCAAAGTGTATCGCATATTGTTGTGTTTGATATTGATTCATTTGTCATTTTACAGCTTTTCATCGTAAAAATGGCGGATTGCAATGACTTGGCGGATAAGATGGAGAAGTTGGTTGTCGAAGAAAAGAAGAACGAAACGAATTGGAATGATTTGCCATTCGAGATGAAAGAGATGGTTGTCAAGGAGATGGATATCGAAACAAGGTATCTTTTTAGTTTTCGTTCCTTCAAAGAAAACTGTTCTTCTACAGAGCTCGACTCAAATCGTGCTCCAAATCGGACAAATATCTTGTTGACTCGGTTCCAATGATTTGTGACGAATTATCACTTAAAGTAGACCAATCAAATGCTTCTTTGATTCTTACTCAAAACCCGGAATCCAAGTTAGATTTGAAGATGGAGATAATTGACGAAAACAAAGTTATTATCACAAGGTTAGCTCTTTGTCATATGTTTATGGAATATTTTTTGTTTACAGAAATGGTTCATCCAAGGAAATTCCGTGTGCGAGTATCGAAGAAGGTAAAACTATGATGAAACAGATGATTGCAAGTGCTCTTTCCACTGGAAAACTCAGTGTCAATACTTTTTACATTTGTCATGTAAGTATCATCCTAGTATTCACAACAACAAAAAATTCAGTTTCGTTTCCCGCAGTTTCTGAAGGGTTCTTCTTGTTCTTTCCACTGCAAAACTTCGTTTCAAAAAAATTAACGTGCATCATGCAAGCTTTTTTTCTTAATTTTTGTAACAATACAAATTTAAGAAAAAGTGGACGGACTTTCTCAACGATTTTGATATTAAAGTTCATACCGAAAACGTTGATATTGTCACTGGAGATTCAAACCAAGCAATTGAATGGTTGAGAAAAATGGCACCGGGGGTTGAAAGTGTCAAGATTGAGTATTGGGAAGAGTATGATATTATTGAAGGTCTTGGCACAATTCCAGCGGTTTGTGTTTTTGAAAAAAAAAATTGAAGCTGATTTCAGATTGTAAATGCGAAATCACTCGATTTTGGTTTCACTAATACTGACATCAATGATGATGAACTTCTCAATTTCAAGTGCACAAACATGGTTCATTGGGGCAAATCAGAAATCACTGGTGAAGGAATCAATCAATTGATCAAGGTATAGTCTGAATTTTGTTCTCAAAAATGATGTTTTTATCCAGAAAGCGATTGCGAACGATTATTCGATTGATACAAAATTTTCTATGACTGTCAGTTCCGTCCCATCGTTTCTAACTTGGACAGATATCATTGAAGGATTGAATATTGAAGTCACATTTTCTGATGATGAGGATTCTGATGAGAGAGTTGGTACAATTCAAATGAGTCGTGGAAAACGAGTGAGGGTGTATTTCGATTATGATGATTATATGCTCTCCATGTCGATTGAATCTTCATAACTATTCTGTCCAATTTGTTGTTTTCTAATAAATTGTTGTTGTTGAAAATGTTTTGTGGCTTTGAAAATGTTATAACAGGGTTAGTTGCCTGATTTGTATTTCACAACAATGATGAAATAATTATGCCGTTTTAAAGCTTTTCATCGAAAAAATGGCAAATTGGAATGACTTGCCGTTTGAAATGAAGGAAATGGTTGTCAAGGAAATGGATTTTGAAACAAGGTACCTCGAAAATTCTTTATTTCAAAATAAAATGGTGTTTTCCCAGAACTCGCCTCAAAATATGCTCCAAATCCAACAAACAACTCGTCGAATCGATTCCAATCTCCTATGAATTCCTGAAGATTCGAGTCACAAGTACTCCCAAGAATGAAATGGTTGTGTTATTCGAAATGGAGAATAAGTTGAAGAATGGTTTGGAATTGTATATGAAAGTGGAGCATGATAGGATTAGTTTAACAAGGTAAACATATTATAGTTGTGAAAAATAGAAAAAAATATTATAGAAATTCCTGTAGATCGTGGATAAAATGTGAAAATGAAGAATATTTGGTGCAACTGATGATGACAAGTATACTGAAAAACAACAAATTACGTTTTGAACATGCGTTTTTGTACTTTGTAAGTTAATTTTGTTAATGGAGCTCGAAAACTGTCCAAAGATTTCCGACGGCTGAATTCTGTGAAAAATTGTTTTTATATTTGAGTTCTGCGTCTAGAAAACTACCGGATTGGACATAATCGGAACATTTTTACACAAACTGAAATTGTTCTGATCACATCATGTGATAATTATTTTTAAAATCATGCCATCTAGTGCCATTTTTCATGTAGAGTCTGATTCCATCTTCCGTTTTTGCTGCTGTGATACTTGAAATCCACAATATATTGTAGTTATTCGCAGATTTTCCTCTATTTTTGTGGTAATCTAAGACTTTCGAAGCGTTTTTTCATCGTGATAGAAGTTCATTTAGCAAAAACAAAAAGTGAATTTGCATTTTACATGAAAAACACTACGACAAAACGTATTTAGTCAAAGTCGAAAAAATAATAGTTGAATGGCTTGATCCGCTTAGAATCATAATTTGGCGATTGATCAACAAGAGTTTCGAAATTCTTGTCTCCGTTCAAAAGCCTACTTTTCAGACCCATCCCGGCTTCATCAGCACACCCAACTTCACCCTTCACACCAAATCCATCGTCATTGGCGGATCACCAAATCAAGTGACTGGATGGTTGAAGAATATTGCACCTGGAGTTGAAAGTGTTAATGTATTCTCGATAGAATCCGATGGAAGTGATAGAATATATCGAGATATAGAAGGTCTTGGCATGATTCCAGCGGTATGTACATATATTTTTCATCGAAATATCATCTTCGGTTTAGGTTATCAACGCAACAGACTTCTCAATTTATGGAAATTGTGATATCAATGATGATCAAGTTTTCAATTTCAAAGGAAAATGCTTGAGTTTCCAACTTTCATCGAATATCAGTGGAAAAGGAGTCAATCAGTTGACCAAGGTATTTTAATCTATGAATTTGTGAATCTATGAATCTATGAATCTAGGAATCTAGGAATCTATGAATCTATGAATCTAGGAATCTATGAATATATAGATCTATGAATCTATGAATCTATGAGTCTATGAATCTATGAATCTATGAATCTATGAATCTATGAATCTATGAATCTATGAATCTATGAATCCATGAATCTATGAATCTATAAATCTATATACCATGGAAGTTTTCAGAAAGCGATTGCCAATGATTATCCAGTTGGATCGAGTATCAAAATGAATGTAACTTGCAATGATAAGGATTTGTTTTGGAAGGAGGCTATAGAAGGATTAGATGTGATTGGTCGATGGAAATATGATGAATATCGAAATGAGGATGGAGAAGATTATAATGATATACAAAAGGAAGAACTAATAAAAGTAGCAGAAGATAAACAAATGTATATATCGCTCGTTAACTCTGTATTTGAAATGCATGTTGTCTCGATAAATGACTGAAGTTTACTTTATGTTTTGTATAATAAATTGTTCAATAATATATCACTTACTCAAAAAAAACATGAAATACTTTTGAAATTCCTATAGGGTATTTCGTCATTAAAGTGGTGAAATATATCCACCGTTTAAACTTTTCTTGTTTATACTAAGCAGTGTGTATTTCGTAATTCTTTTCTGTTCAACTCACTACTTATTCACAACCCTCGACATGTTTCAAGCCAAACACTCCTTTCGATAATCAGTAAATTCATTTAAGTGTAATATGTATTTAAGCATATAGATTATCCCCTTTATATAGATTTTCAGTCGTTTTCTCAGGAAACGTTGAATAGTTTCAAAACCCATATGCATGTTTGTCATCCACTTTTTTTAACTTTTTTGGTTTCATGTACAACTCAACGACTCTAAATTAATCGCTTTATATTTCTCTATCATTTCATCATTTTACAGCTTTTCATCGTAAAAATGGCAAACTGGAATGACTTGCCATTTGAAATGAAGGAAATGGTTGTCAAGGAGATGACAATTGAAACAAGGTACTTTTGCACTTTTCTGTTTCAGATGAATACTGTTTTATTGCAGAAATCGACTCAAAAGATGCTCAAAATCGGACAAATACCTTGTTGAATCGATCCCAGTGGACAAATCGTTACTTGGAGTATTCTCATCGCTCATTGGTCTATTGTTTAAAGAAGGTCCGAAATGCAAGCTAGATTTGGAGTTGGAGGTGGATGAAGAAAACAAAGTTATTATCACAAGGTTCGTCCATTATCAAATGTTTATAAAATATTATTTTGTTAACAGAAATGGTTCAATCAAAGAAATCCCGTGTTCGAATAACGAAGAAGGTGAAACTATGATGAAACAGATTGTTGGAAGTGTTCTTTCTACTAGAAAACATAAAAGCTTTGAAGTACAGGTAAATGTTCCAAAAGTTTTCATTCTAACATTTTTTGAAGGCACTTTCTCCAAATTTTATCGACAATTTTGATGTCAAAATTCACGCGAAGGAAGTTAAATTAGATGCTCTCCCAAATGAAATGGTTAAGTGGTTAGATTGTTTGGCACCGGGAGTCGAAACTCTCAAAATTTACTCAATATCAAGAGGCGCCGAAGATATTGGTTCAATTCCAGTGATAAGCGATTTTTGAAAGAATTACAAAAAAATCAGATTTCAGGTTATGAATGCAAAATCACTTGAAGTCGGTTTTCATACTGATATCAATGACGAGCAACTCCTCACCTTCAAATGCACACAAATGTATCTGAGAAGTGCACTGAATATCACTGCAAAAGGAATGAATCAATTGATCAAAGTATGTTTTGAAATGCTTTTCTTCAAAAAAAATTGTTCAGAAAGCGATTGCAAATGATTATCCGATCGATACAAACCTCCAAATTTGTGTCATTTTCAAGTCATCTTCTCAAACTTGGGCCGATATTATCGAAGGATTGGATGTTGAAATCACAAATTCTCGGAATGATGTAAATGAGTCTGGAGAACTGGTGTCCATCGAAAGAACAGGTCAAATTCAAATGAGTCATGGAAAAAGAATGGAAGTGTCCCTCTGTAATTCTAAATTCGAAATGTCGATCAAATCTTCATGAGTATTCTGTTCAATTTGTTGTTTTCTAATAAATTTTTGTTGTTGAAAATGTTCTGTAGTTTTGAAAAACTTCATATATAACAGGGTTAGTTACCTAATTTGTACTTTGAAGCAATGATGAAACAATCTATGGATCTACGAATCTATGAATCTATTGGCATACTGTTTTACAGCTTTTCATCGTGCGAATGGCGAATTGGAATGACTTGCCGTTTGAAATGAAGGAAATGATTGTCAAGGAAATGGATTTTATCACAAGGTAATCCTCCATGTTCTTTTTATTAGATGAATATTGTATTCTTACAGAGCTCGACTGAAAACATGCTCCAAATTGGATAAATGTCTGGTTGACTCGATTCCAATGAAATGTGACAAAATATCAATTGTAGTAGGCTTATCAAGTGCTTCTCTAACTCTCGATGATCCGAAATCGGAGCTAAATTTGACGTTGAATGTTGTTGAAAAAAACAAAGTTATTATCACAAGGTTAGTCCTTTTTCAAATGTTTATAAAATATTCGTTTGATTACAGAAATGGTTCATCTAAGGAAATTCCATGTTCGAGCATTGAAAAAGGTGAAACTATGGTGAAACAGATGATTGCAAGTGCTCTTTCCACTGGAAAACTCAGTGTCAATACTTTTTACATTTGTCATGTAAGTATCATCCTAGTATTCACAACAACAAAAAATTCAGTTTCGTTTCCCGCAGTTTCTGAAGGGTTCTTCTTTCACAATTAACGCCAAGGAAGTTCGTATTTGCACTGATCCAGTTCAAACAATTGAATGGTTGAAGATTATGGCACCTGGAGTTGAAACTGTCGAGCTGGAATTATGCAGACCTGGTGGTATTATTGAAAATCTTGGCACGATTCCAGGGGTTTGTTTTTTGTAAACAAAAACAAGAAAACAAATTAAAGCTCATTTTAGATTATAAATGCGAAATCTATCGATTTTCGTTTCACTGACACTGATATCAATGATGAACAACTACTCAGCTTCAAATGCACAAACATGGAACATTGGGGCGAATCGAATATCACTGGAAACGGAATCAATCAATTGATCAAGGTATATCTCAAGTTTTTGTTGCCACCATAGTATTTTTACACAGAAAGCTATTGCAAATGACTATATAAATGGCACATCTTTTGAAGTAGATGTCAGTTCCATCACATTTTTTCAAACTTGGGCCGAAATCACTGAAGGATTGGATATTGAAATCACAGAATCGGATATCTTTGGCAAAATTAGTGGTAAAATCCGAATGAGTCATGGAAAACGAATGGAAGTGTCCTTCTGTAATAATCAATTCTCCATGTTAATTAAGTCTTCATAAATATTATGTTTAATTTGTTGTTTTCTAATAAATTGTTGTTGTTGAAAAAACATTTTTAATTCTGAAAACCAAACGGTATGCCATTCGAAGTCATTACTTTTTTCAATGTTGTGTTACACCCATAAAAGATGGTAACCTAACACTTGTTTAGCTTTTTATTGTGAAAATGACAAACTGGAATAACTTGCCGTTTGAAATGAAAGAGATGGTTGTCAAGGAGATGACAATCGAAACAAGGTACTTTTGCACTTTTCTGTTTCAGATGAATGCTGATTTTTTTACAGAGCTCAACTCAAAATGTGCTCAAAATCGGACAAATATCTTGTTGAATCAATTTCAATGATATGTGACGAAATATCGCTTGTACAAGGCTTATCAGAAGTTTCTCTAACTCGTACTCAAAACCCAAAATCCAAGATAGATTTGAAGTTGAATGTGGATGGAGAAAACAAAGTTATTATCACCAGGTTAGTCCTTTTTCAAATGTTTATGAAATATTCTTCTGCTTACAGAAATGGTTCATCCAAGGAAATTCCATGTGCGAACATTGAAGAAGGCAGATTTATAATGAATCAGAATGTTGGAAATGTTCTTTATACTGGAAAGCTTTGTCTTAAAAAATTAGATGTGAAGGTTAGTTTTTCTTAACTTTTTACCTAAAAATATTTTAAAGGCATCTGATTCAACATTCCTCGACAATTTTGACATCAAAATTCACGCAAAGGAAGTTCAAATCACAACAGATTCAAATCGGATGATTGAGTGGTTGAATATTCTGGCACCGGGAGTTGAAGAAATTACGCTGGAGTTGTCATCAGGAGACTTTATGGAAAGTCTCGGCACAATGCCATTGGTATGTGACTTTTTGAAATAAAACACTAATTAGGAAACCGTTTCGTTATAAAAAATGAGATATACAGTGCTGGCCATAAGTATATTTAAAATAGTGTTTTTCAGTGTATTTCACCTAGATTCAGGCTCTGTGTGTCGAAACTCGAGCACTATATGAGCCAAATTCGAAGTACTTGTGCCCACTTACTCGAAAAAATGATCACATTGATTTTTCAACCATCCAAATTTAATATGCAAGTGGTTTATTGGTCAGTACTTTTACATGTATTATGTTTTACTACATATCTTTTCTCAAAATGGACAGATAGAGCGGAAATTTACGTACAATATGCATAAATACATTCCCAAAATTATGTCAAATTAGTTTTTCCGTAGTCTCAAAATTTTGGAAAATTTTCATTTTTTGTCTAATTTCGGAAAATGGGACAACACTAAACTGCTTGTATATTTGATTCTGATGGTTGTACAATCAGAGTGATTATTTTTTCGAGTAAGTGGACACAAGTACTTCGGACTTTTGATATCAGTTTGGCTCATAGAGTGCTCGAATTTTGACACACAGAGCCTGAATTTACGCGAAATACACTGAAAAACACTATTTTGAATATACTGGTGGTCAGCACTGTACCTATCATTGTGGAAAAACCTTCAAAAGTTCCACAGGAATCGAATCCTACATAAGAATCGCTATCAAATTGGATCATTTCCGAATACATAACTCAGACCGTTCCCAAGTAGATTATTTTGCAGATTGTGAATGCACCAAAACTTTCTATCGAGAATTCTTCTGATATCAATGATGATCAACTTCTCAGTTTCAATTGCACTAACATGGATCATTGGTGTAAATCGAATATCACTGGAAAAGGAATCAATCTGTTGATCAAGGTATATTTCGAAATAAATTTTTTTTCAAAAAAAGAAACATTTCAGAAATCGATTGCAAATGATTATCCGATCGACACATTTTTCAGAATTCATCTTGATTTCCAGTCATATTTGCTGATATATGACATTGCCACTTCATTTTCTCGAACTTGGGCTGATATTATCGAAGGATTGGATATTGAAATCACTGAATCTCGTGATGTTGCATCAGCATATGATGATATTGAATTTATTGGAGATAGAAGTGGTTGTATCCAAATGAATCATGGCAAACAAATGGAGTTTTCGCTCTATAATTATCGATTCTGCATGGTCATTGAATCTTTATAGATATTCTATGTTTGTATGTTTGTTCTTCAAAAATCTTGTTATTTTATTTCATTTTATAATAAACTATGCTTTTCTTGACAAAATGTACGTTTCTTATGTCGTTATATCATTTTATGAAATTCCAATATGGTGTTTTACCAAGTCATAAGAAATTGGGAGGCTGTCAAAACAGAAGACGAACAATAAATGAGATTCATACGTTTTTGGAAATAAAACTCTACCGGTTTGATTTGATTCAGTGTGCTACTCGGTAGAAATACAAATTTCGGAAGTTCCGGATTTCAAAAACGTATGAATCTTATTTATTGTTCGTCTTCTGTTTTGACTCCATCATTTTCTGTTACGTCCTACTTGTCTTCTGTTCTTTGTCATCGGTTTTTGTGATATCTTCTGTTTTGACATCTTCCCAAGAAATCAGTTTTGAAAAAACAGAATTTTTGCAGATTTTTATCGTAAAAATGGCAAACTGGAATGACTTGCCGTTTGAAATGAAAGAAATGGTAGTGAAGGAAATGCCATTCGAAACAAGGTAAGCTTATATTTCTCTCATTACCAGTTTCTCTTTTTTCCAGAATTTCTCTCAAATTTTGCTCAAAATCGGACAAATATCTTGTTGATTCGCTTCCAATGAATTGTAACAAAATATCACTTGTAGTAGGCTCATCAAATGTTTCTCTATCTTTTGTTCAAAACCCGAAATTCAATCTAAACTGGACGATGATGATGATTGGCGGAAACAAAGTTAGTATCAGAAAGTTAGTTTTTTTGTAGACTTGTGAACTAATCTTTTATTTTCAGAGGAGTTTCAATCAATGAAATTCAATGTGCGAGTATTGAAGAAGGCAGATTGATAATGAAACAGATTGTTGAAAGTGTTCTTTCCACTAGAAAGCTTTGTCTTAAAAAATTTGAAGTGCAGGTGTTCGATTCACCATTCATCGACAATTTTGATTTTAAAATTCACGCGAAGGAAGTTGAAATTTCAACTCGTCCAAATCAAATGATTAAGTGGTTGAATATTCTGGCACCGGGAGTTGAAACTCTTGAAGTTTGCTCAGGAGACGTTGTCACAGGTCTTGGTACAATTCCAGTGGTATGTTCTACTTTTAACAAACACAACAAAAGTAAACTTCAGATTATGAATGCAAAATCACTCGAAATCAATTGTGATTCTGATATCAGTGATGAACAAGTCCTCAATTTCAAGTGCACTTATATGGATATTAGTGGTAGATCGAATATCACTGGAAAAGGAGTGAATCAATTGATCAAGGTATTTTCGTAAAAGATTGCTTCTGATAAAATAACTGTTTAGAAATTGATCGCAAATGATTATCAAATTGGCACACGTTTTGTGATTGACGTCGGTACGGCTGCATTTTTTCGAACTTTTGCCGACATTATTGAAGGATTAGATATTGAACTCACGAATTCTTTCGAATATGTAGGTGGATTTGGAGAACTGGGTTCTATCAAAATGACAGGTCAAATCCGTATGAACAACGATAAACTAATGAAAGTTTCCTCTCGTGATTCTATGTTTGAAATTTCGATCCAATCTTCATAAATATCCTGTTCAATTTGTTGTTTTCAAATAAATTGTTGTTGTTGAAAATGTTGTGAAGTTTGAAGAAACATACTTTGTATACATCGATGTTATTACCTCTTTTAATATTTGTTTGAAACCAGGGAAAAGTGATTTAGTGAAAAAAAAACGTATTAAAAAACATATTTAGTTAGCCCCTTTGCTGTATATTTTCGTGACCTCTCGAAAGAACATTTTTATCAAAACTTTTGTTCATCGTTCTGTTTTTCGAAGTTTAATTATAGATTTGAAAAAATAATTAGCTCAATCTTTAAGCCCTCGATTCGTTTCAATTCATCCAACACACCTCAAAATTGTTTCGCATATGTCCATCTTGCATAGATTTCAGCCGTTTTCTCATGAATCGTTGAGTCGAATAGTTTTGAAACCTCGCCGGCACAGCCATGGGCCTACAAAAATGTGTATCAACTTCGATTAAGCATGTCTCCCGAATCTGTTCGTAACCGATTACTTTTTCACCACTCATCGTGTATTTTTACAAACTGAATTCTGAAACTTGTCTTCTTTTTTTATGTGTTCAACTCAACATTTATTCACTCCAGTCTCCTTTTAAAACTTATTGCATACTATCGTGTTTTATATTGATTTATTCTTTTTTTTTTTGCAGCTTTTCATCGTAAAAATGGCGATTTGTAACGACTTGACAGATAAGATGAAGAAGTTGATTGTCGAAGAGAAGAAGAACGAAAAGAATTGGAACAATTTGCCGTTTGAGATGAAAGAAATGGTTGTCAAGGAAATGACATTCGATACAAGGTGACCTAAATTTCTTTGATCAATAAAACAATGTGCTTTTACAGAGCTCGACTCAAGATGTGCTCCAAATCAGAAAAATATCTTGTTGATTCGATTCCAATGAAATGTGACAAAATATCCCTTGTAATAGATAAAGGTGTTTCTTTAATTATTACTCAGAACCCGGAATTCAAATTAAATTCGAAGTTGAATGTTCATGGAGAAAACAAAGTTATAATCAAAAAGTTTGTCGTTTTTTTCAAATGTATGTGGAATATCAATTACAGAAATGGTTCAATCAAGGAAATTCCGTGTGCGAGTTTCAAAGAAGGTGGATTGATAATGAAACAGATTGTTGAAAGTGTTCTTCTGACTGGAAAGCATCGTCTGAAAAAATTAGACATGCAGGTGAAAATTCAAGCGAAGGAAGTTTCACTTTGCCCAAATCAAATGATTAAGTGGTTGAATATTGTGCCGCCGGGTGTTGAAACTGTCGAAGTTTGCACAGAAAACAATGTCAAAGGTCTTGGTACAGTTCCAGTGGTATGTTCTCTTATAAAATAAGTTAAACTAAATCATACTTTAGATTATGAATGCAAAATCACTTGAAATTGATTGTGATTCTGATATCAGTGATGAACAACTTCTCAATTTCAAATGCACTTATTTGGATATATGGAGGAGATCGAATATCACTGGAAAAGGAATCAATCGATTGATCAAGGTATATTTCAAAGCTTTTTCTTTGAAAAAAACGTGATTTTTTCAGAAAGCGATCGCAAATGATTATCCAATAGGCACATTATTTGAAGTGTGGGCCAATTTCAATACAATGCCCGAAACTTGGATCGATGTTATTGAAGGATTGAATATTGAAATCACAGAGTCGCGAGATCATAGAAAAAGATATAAAAGCACGAGAAAAGGACACATCAAAATGAATCATGGAAAACGAATGCATGTGATTTTCTGTGATGATACGTTCGAAATGTCGATTCAATCTTCATAAATATCTTGTTCAATTTGTTGATTTCTAATAAATTGTTGTTGTTTAAAATGTTATGATGTTATGAAAAGCTTTACAGGGTTAGTTACCCGAATTGTATTTCACAACAATGATAAAATAATAAGTCCGTATTAAATCTATTGTCAAACTGTCTTGCAGATTTTCATCGTAAAAATGGCGAATTGGAATGATTTGCCGTTTGAAATGAAAGAAATGGTTATCAAGGAAATGGATATTGAAACAAGGTAATTCAAAAGTTTATCAGTTTCAAAAATGCAATATTTGCAGAACTTGCCTCAAACTATGCTCAAAATCGGACAAGTATCTTGTTGACTCGATTCCAATGAAATGTGACAAAATATTACTCGTAGTAGGCTCATCATATGCTTCTATAATTATTAATCAAAACCCGGAACCCGAGCTAGGTTTGAAGTTGAATGTGGTTAGAGGAAACAAAGTTATTATCACAAGGTTAGTCTTTTTTCAAATGTTTATGAAATATTAGTTACAGAGATGGTTCAACCAAGGAAATTTCGTGTACGAGTGTCGAAGAAGGTCAAGCTGTGATGCAACAAAATGTTGAAAGTGTTCTTTCCACTAGAAAACTTCATGTCAAGAAGTTTGAAGTTGTAGACGTAAGCTTCATTCTAGTATTCACAACAAAGCGAAATTCAGTATCATTTTCCGCAACTTCTCAGCAATTCTTCTTTCACAATTCACACCAAGGAAATTCGTATCATCACTGAACCAGTTGAAATGTTTGAATGGTTGAAGATTATGGCACCGGGAGTTGAAACTGTCAGGTTGACTTTACGATTAAGTCATTTTATCGAAGGAATTGGCAGTATTCCACTGGTATGTTTTTTTCCGAAAGAAATGGCATTCGATACAAAAGTAATTGAAGATTCATAAATTCATAGATTCATAGATTCATAGATTCATAGATTCATAGATTCATAGATTCATAGATTCATAGATTCATAGATTCATAGATCCATTGATTCATAGATTCATAGATTCATAGATTCATAGATTCATAGATTCATAGATTCATAGATTCATAGATCCATTGATTCATAGATTCATAGATTCATAGATTCATAGATTCATAGATTCATAGATTCATAGATTCATAGATCCATTGATTCATAGATTCATAGATTCATAGATTCATAGATTCATAGATCCATTGATTCATAGATTCATAGATTCATAGATTCATAGATTCATAGATTCATAGATTCATAGATTCATAGATTCATAGATTCATAGATTCATAGATTAATAGATTTATAGATTCATAGATTCGTAGATTTATAGATTCATAGATTCATTTCAGATTATCAATGCAAAATCTTTTGGAATCACTGGTCGTACTGATATCAATGATGAACAACTTCTCAATTTCAAATGCACTTACATGTATCATAGTGATAGTTCGAAAATCACTGGAAAAGGACTCAATTTGTTGATCAAGGTACATGAATGCTTCTGCATTTTAGTTACAATAAAATTTCAGAAAGCGATTGCAAACGATTATCCGATCGGTACATGCTTCCGAATTTGTATAATTTTCAATTCGTTTTCTCGAACTTGGGCCGATATCATCGAAAGATTAGGTGTTGAAATCACAAATTCTTGGAATGATGTAAATGAGTTTGGAGAAGTGTTGTCCAGCAGAAGAACAGGTAAAATTCGAATGAGTCATGGAAAACAAATGGAAGTGTCTCTCTTTGATTCTAAATTCGAAATGTCGATCAAATCTTCATAAATATCCTGTTCAATTCGTTGTTTTCTAATAAATTGTTTTTTTTAATGTCGTGTAGTTATGGAAAATCTTTATATATAACAGGGTTAGTAGCCTGATTTGTATTTCACAACGATGATGCAATAATTAAACCGTATTGAAGCTATTAATACCGTTTTGCAGCTTTTCATCGTAAAAATGGCAAGAAACTGGAATGATTTGCCGTTTGAAATGAAGGAAATCGTTGCGAAGGAAATTGATTTTGAAACAAGGTATATTTGTTAACATTCCTTCATTATCACTTGCCTTCTTCCAGACTTTCCCTCAAACAATGCTCAAAAAGTGACAAATACCTTGTTGAATCGATTCCAGTGCTTTACCAAAAACTAGAGGTTCGGGTTGTCAGAGGTACAGATTCAATGGTTGTTTTGCTCTATTTTCAACACGATGATGAAACTATTTTCGATCGTCGATTTGATGTATATTTGGATGGTAGTGTTCTTGTCAGAAAGTATGTTTTTCTTACTATTTCCCGGTTTTGATGACGTTTTTCTTTCAGAAATGCATGGCGTCCGAATGAACAAAGCTGTCGATTTTTATGTTCGAGTATGGAAGAAGGTGAAAATATGATGAAGAGAATTTTCGCGAATATTGTGTTTCAACCAAATGCCGTACCGTATTGAATTGATTTTGAAACAAGGTATATTTGTGTGACCGTATTGAATTGATTTTGAAACAAGGTATATTTGTTAACATTCCTTCATTATCACTTGCCTTCTTCCAGACTTTCCCTCAAACAATGCTCAAAAAGTGACAAATACCTTGTTGAATCGATTCCAGTGCTTTACCAAAAACTAGAGGTTCGGGTTGTCAGAGGTACAGATTCAATGGTTGTTTTGCTCTATTTTCAACACGATGATGAAACTATTTTCGATCGTCGATTTGATGTATATTTGGATGGTAGTGTTCTTGTCAGAAAGTATGTTTTTCTTACTATTTCCCGGTTTTGATGACGTTTTTCTTTCAGAAATGCATGGCGTCCGAATGAACAAAGCTGTCGATTTTTATGTTCGAGTATGGAAGAAGGTGAAAATATGATGAAGAGAATTTTCGCGAATATTGTGTTTCAACCAAATGTTCGATTCGATTGCTTCAATCTGTATATTGTAAGTAGTTTTATATTGTCTTAAAAACGGGAAGACTAGAAAAGAAAAAATGAAACGACTGACGCTAAATTCAATATAGTTGACGAAAAATACAAAAAAAGGCACAACTTTAATTTTTGAGCAAGAAGAAGCATGTTATTCACTAATATTAGCCTTCAACGCTTGTAAAAACAATATTGTTTGTGAACTCTACTTCTGAAAGTTTAAACTTTTTTCCTACTTTCAAACATGAAAAACTTGGAAAATAACAGTTTGATTGTGATTTCGCAAAAATTTGAGCCTCATGAGTTTTACAGCTAAAGAAATTTCCATTATCTTAACGGACAAAGAAGCAGGAAAAACTAAATTTTGCAAAACTGCAATGAAAATTAAAAATATAATGTATTTTTGTCGGATACTTTAAATTATGAAACATAACATGAAACATTTTATGCGTTTCAAAAGAGAATTCAACTTGTTCTGTCTTTGCTAGTTTAGAATTTTAGAGATTAGTATTTCTGTAGAAGTAATTTACGTTTTCAAAAAGGGAAAACGACTTGTATTCGTATTCGGAAGGCCCGAAGTAGCCTAAAAACAAATGCCAGCTGTTTTGGCTAAATGTCATGACACAAGCGGTTTTGTCACATTTACAAAATTTCATTGTTTCAGGATTACCCGCGATTCTTCGAAACCGATGACTTTACAATACACGCAAAACACGTTTGCATCGAAGCAATGCCAAATCAAGTGACTGGATGGTTGAAGAATCTTGCACCAGGTGTCGAATCAGTGTATCTTCTATGCGATACATATGGTTTTGATGGAGAAGTTGAAGGTCTTGGCATGATTCCAGCGGTACTATTTATTTTATTTGTCTTGATAGAAAGTGGATAGTTACAGGTTTTGAACGCAGAACATTTTGAAACTGATTGGGATTGTGATATCAATGATGATCAAATTGCCAATTTCAAAGGTACATGGATTGAAATTAAGAAGAAGTCGAAAATCACTGGAAAAGGATTCAATAGGTTGATCAAGGTATTTTTATGAATCTGTGAATCTATAAATCAATGAATCTATGAATCTATGAATCTATGAATCTATGAATCTATGAATCTATGAATCTATGAATCTATGAATCTATGAATCTATGAATCTATGAATCTATGAATCTATGAATCTATGAATCTATGAATCTATGAATCTATGAATCTATGAATCTATGAATCTATGAATCTATGAATCTATGAATCTATGAATCTATGAATCTATGAATCTATGAATCTATGAATCTATGAATCTATGAATCTATGAATCTATGAATCTATGAATCTATGAATCTATGAATCTATGAATCTATGAATTTATGAATCTATGAATCTATGGATCTATGAATCTATGAATCTAATTTTCAGAAAGTGATCGCCGAAGATTATCCATTAGGAACACTTATTCAAATTGATGTCGATGTTGATAACAAGATGTTGCATAGATATTGCAAGGAGTTGGAGGAAGGATTGGTTGAGTTTGAAGATACGGAGGAAGATGATGAGGAATTTGACGGAAGAGATTATGATATGATGATGAGTCACGACAAACAAATTGTCATATCTATTAGTTGTTTCGGACTTTCAGTGTATCTTAAATCGCCAAAAGATGTATAATGACTTGTTCTTTTTTAATAAATCTGTTTATTTGTTTGTAAATATTTCATTTATACCTAACTATTTTCTATGAATTTCCTAAAAGGTTAATATTTCACAAAAAATTTGAAAAATCGTGAGAAAATCGCATTCTCTCACAATTTGTAGCGATCAAACTATAGTTTTTAGAAAAAAATTGCAAAAAAAAAACGTTTTTTGTCTGTGTACGGTATCTTTTCGTTGTGAGACCTTTAAGTGGGCGTGGGTTAATTTCGAAAGTTCTTAGAATTAAGCATTTTTATCTCAACTTTTGTTCATTGCTACCTTTTTCGAAATTTAATTGTAGAACTGTTTTCATCATGTCCAACTCAATTTTCATGAACGACCCTTGTCTTATATAATTTCATCATACGCTCAACATTTGTTTGCTAAGCTTTAAGATCTGGAAAAGGGTCTCACAACTCTAGTAGATAACACGAGCTGTCAAAGCTTGCAAAAATTGGAGGACAGCCTAACGGTGCAGCAAACGCGCTCCATTGCGAAAACTACTGTAGGACGATTTACGGAGAGGCTTGAACTGAATTTTACTCGTTTTATTAATATTTCCTTCTATTTTTCTTCAAAATAGTCTTGATTTCGTCCTAATATTTCCAAAACAAAATTAAATTACAGAAATCTTTGGCAAAAACTTGGAATCCGATCAAGTATTTGCCTGGTTTTTGCCACAGATTTCTGTAATTTAATTTTGTTTTGGAAATATTAGGACGAAATCAAGACTATTTTGAAGAAAAATAGAAGGAAATATTAATAAAACGAGTAAAATTCAGTTCAAGCCTCTCCGTAAATCGTCCTACAGTAGTTTTCGCAATGGAGCGCGTTTGCTGCACCGTTAGGCTGTCCTCCAATTTTAGCACTGCCTTTGCTAGCCGAGTAAGCCCGTGGATAAGAGTTGATTCATTTTAGTGTTAAATTGTTAAGACATGTCCATTCTTTTTGATTTTAAGTAGTTTTCTCAGGACGTTATTCACTTTAGCACAACACTCGTACACTTTCCCCTGTTTCAAAATTTAGTTGTCCAACTTTTTTGTTTTCTGAAATGTTTAACTCAGCCTTTGCTAATCGATTCACATCATTTTGATTAAGCTGGTCCATCGAATCTCTTTTGAACCGAACACATTTTCAACTTTTATCGTATATTCGTGCGTTTGAACCTAAATTATTCTCTTTTTTCCAGCTTTTCAACGTGAAAATGGAGAATCGTACCGACTTGACGGATAAGATGAAGGAATTGGTTATCGAAGAAAAGGCAAACGAGACAAATTGGAATAATCTGCCGTTTGAAATGAAAGAAATGGTTGTCAAAGAGATGACACTCGACACAAGGTATTTTTATTTAGTGTTTTTGTCAACATTATGTTTATCCAGAGCTCGACTCAAGACGTGTTCAAAAAGCGACAAACGTCTTGTTGAATCAACTCCAATGCTTTACGAAACATTAAAAGTTCGAGTTGACAAATACGGAGAAGGCATGATTTATACTTTTCTGTTCGAAAACAAGTCGGATGCTGTCGTCTTCTTCCTGATGACTGTTGATCTGCATTCGGGAATTACTATTCATAGGGTTCGTCCGGATGGTCCCACTTGGAAATTTCCATGTTCGAGTTTGGAAGAAGGCGAAAATATGGTAAAGAAGATTCTAACAGACTTCATTTTCCCCAAAAATCTTCGTTTCAAGACTGTACATGTCTGTATTGTAAGTTTAATTTTAGTTTTAAGATTTTAAATTTTTTTTCAGGATCATCCGAATGTCTTCGAAAACGATGAGTTTACAATTCACACAAAGCACATTGAAATCGAAGCATTGCCAAATCAAGTGACTGGATGGTTGAATAAACTGGCACCAGGCGTCGAATCAATTCGTATAGTAGCAGAAGAGTTTCAATTTGATGGACAAGTGAATGGTCTTGGCACAATTCCAGCGGTATGTTTTCTTTGATTTTCGAAACTAACCGGTTTGAGGCTTGGTTTTCCAATTTCAAAAAAATTTAGTTCATTAGATAGAGCGCATCGTTTTATGTCGATTACAAAATTTATAGCTACGTTGAAGCCGTAATGTTCGAATATTGACGGTATATTTCTACGCTTTGATTTCTCCAATTTCTATCTCAAAAACTTTAAGTCAATAGACGGTGTAAACTTGCATCTTCATCGCAGCTATAAATTTTGAAATCGACATAAAAGGTTGCGCCTTTTCCAAAAAAAGCAAGTTTCATCAAAATCGGAAAGGCAACCAACTTCACACCGGCCCCATGTAAAACTATTTTTGTAGGTTATCAATGCGCAAAAGCTTGTAATTAGTCGTGATTGTGATGTCACTGATGCTCAACTCGTCAACTTCAAATGCACATCGATTGAAATTAAAGAGAAATCGAAAATCACTGGAAAAGGAATTAATCAATTGATCAAGGTTGGTTGTTATTCATCATTAAAAGAAATGCTTTTTTTCAGAAAGCAATTGCAAACGATTATCCAGTAAGATCAATTTGCATTATCTATATCAACGACGATGACGAAGTGATGGATAGGTACAGGAGACAGGTATACGAAGGATTGGAAGTCAAACGAGAGCATATCAATGATGATGAGTCGGATGAATACGATGAATACGATGAAAGCTACATTGTCATGGGCCGTGATAAACGAATCAGTTTTTGGTTCACTAATTTGAATGGTTTCACAATGCGTGTTGACCAATTCTAATTTTATTGTTGATTTGTTTTGTTGTTACTTTTTTCAATAAATCTGTTGAACTGTTTTTAACGTTCGATAAGAATAGAAGGTTTCAATGTCCTTAAATCCCTAGTAATTCGGTAAATCTATCATTTTTCGACGATGTTCAGTGAAAAGTTAGTAACTTTCTCACATTTTCTAGAGACCAAAAGTCTCTGACTCGCCAAATATTTTGCTGCGAGACATCAAAAGAGTGTTGTTCATGTTTGACAGTTTTCAAAAAAGAAAAACACTCGTTCACTTTCCCTTGTTGCGAAACTTTCTCTTCCTTTTTTGATGTTCTAATGCTAATTTCGATTGAGCTAATCCGTTTTTTAACCAAATCCATTCTCTACGTTCGCTACTAGTGTAGTCGTGCGTTTATTCTTCAATTATTTTTTCTTTTTTACAGCTTTTCATCGTAAAAATGTGCCTTTGGGATGTTTTGTCTTCTAAGATGAAGAAGTTGGAAAAAGAGAAGAACTGGAATGGTTTGCCATTTGAGATGAAAGAAAAAGTTGTCAAGGAGATGGATTTTGAAACAAGGTATATTTCGTTTTATAAATTAATTTATAAATAGTAAATTTGCAGAACTCGACTCAAAAAATGTTCAAAATCGGATAAAAAACTTGTCGAATCAACTCCAATATTGTATGACGAATTGTACATCAGTGTACTCAATAATGGCTCCGAGTACTTGGATGCCATTCTTGCAATCCATTCAAAGTTGCGCGTCTTTCTTGAAATCAAGATCACTGTAAAGAAAAGTGAAGTTGATGGAGACAGGTACGTAAATTTCAAAGGTTTTTATTTATAAAACAGAGTTTTTACAGAAGTTCTCATTCAATGGAAATCTTTTCGAGATCAAATCGAGTTGAAAAACACACAAAGAGAATTCGATGTTCGAGCGAGGAAGATGGCAAGAAATTTGTAGAGAACGTCATCAGAAGTGTTCTCTTTGATGGAAATCTTCGTTTCAACAAGGCTAGTATCTGGATTGTAAGTTGTAAAACTATTTTTTAAGCGAAAGAATATTTATAGAATGTTCCTGGCTTCCTCGAAAATACCGATTTCACAATTCACACGAAACACTTCACTATCAACGATGTAGATAGACAATCAATTGAATGGATGAACAAATTGGCACCGAAAGTGGAAAGTGTCACTTTGCCTGCAAAGGTATGGAATCGTGATGATGTAGTAAATGGTGTTGGAGCATTTCCAGTGGTTTGTTTTTGAATTTTTCTTGAAATAAAACAAATTTGTAGGTTATGAATGCGCAGAAAATTGAAATCGGTCATCAGTGTGATATCAATGATGAGCAACTCCTCAATTTACAATGCACTTTCTTGGAAATCGATCGCTCGAATATCACCAAAAAAGGAATCAATGAGTTGATCAAGGTAGTAATTCATCTAGTTTTATAAATAAATAAAAACTTGTAGAAAGCAATTGCGAATGATTATCCAATAAACACTCTCTTCGTTATCAGTCTCAAAGATGATTGCGTGTTGAATGATATTTGGAAGGAAATATCTGAAGAATTACATGTTGAGAGAATCGCTTTAAACTGCGATGAAGTGGGTTGTGGACGACAACGTGAAGAGACACATGGAATAATTCGAATGGGACAAAATAAGAAAATGATTGTTCACGTTTATCCTGGTACATTCAAAGCTGAAATCGACTAAAAATCATGAATTTTGTTGTTGTTTTGTTTCCTTTATTTTGAAGTAATAAACCATTGTTAAGTTTTTTTCTTTTATTCTCCAGAAAAAAAGTTACCTGAAGACATTCCACGTTTTTGGTGTGTTAATTATTTTCCCGAAGAGTGTTGTGAAAGTTTGCGTCAAGTAACTCCAAAGTTTTAGCTCACTCTCTTGTAACTTTTCTTATAATTGTAACCAAATTTCCACCGAGGTTAGCCAAAGTTTCAGTTAATTAAGGTTAAACTTTGAAGTAGCAAGACGCAAGCTTTCTGGACATTCCTTGAGTGAGAAAAACTCCGTCTGATGTTAAAATAAAATTTTTTTCACAGATTTTCATCGTGAAAATGGCGAATTGTGATGGTTTGCCAATCAAGACAGAGAAGTTGGTTGACGAAGAAAAGAAGAACGAAAAAAACTGGAATGACTTACCGGATGAGATGAAAGAGATGGTTATCAAGGAAATGACAATTGAAACAAGGTATATTTCGTTTCATGAATACATTTATAAATAGTAAGTTACAGAACTCGACTCAAAGCATGTTCAAAAGCGGACAAACGACTTGTTGAATCGACTCCAATATTGTATGACGAATTGGATATCTGTATAGATGACGAATTGGATATCTGTATAGATGATGTTCATGATTGGCGTAATGCCTTTGTGTTACTCTTGAAATCCATTCAAAACAGGGCATTTTTCTCAAATTCATTGTGGAAGGAACCAATATTGTAATGATCAGGTATGTATATTTGAACGACTAATTAAGAAAAAAAACTTTACAGAGCTCCTCATTCAATTAAACACATTTGGAGATCTGAATTGGAAGAATATACAAAGCGAATTTCATGTTCCAGTCAGAAAGAGGGCAACAAACTAGTGGAGAACATTATCAGAAGTATTCTTTTTGACGGAAATTTTCGTTTCAACAAGGCTTCTGTAAGCATTGTAAGTTGTTAAACTGGTTTTTTAAACAACCGTGATTTTTCAGAATGCTCCTGACTTTCTTAAAAGCGTCGATTTCACAATTCGCGCCAAACACATCACCATCGGATTGAATGATCGAACAATTGAATGGTTGAAGAAGTTGACACCGGCAGTTGAAAGTGTCAGTATGATAGATGAATGGGATTGTAAAGATGTAGTAAATGGTCTTGGCACAATTCCAGCGGTTTGTGATTAGTTTTTGATGATATAAAGCAAGTTTGTAGGTTATCAATGCGAAGAAGCTTAAAGTTGGTAACCCTTGTGATATCGATGATGAGCAGCTTTTCAATTTGAAATGCACTTCCTTGAAAATTGGTTATTGCTCAAATGTTACTGGAAAAGGACTCAATCAATTGATCAAGGTAGATAATTTTATTAATTTATATATTTGGAAAGATAAAAACCTGCAGAAAGCAATAGCCAATGATTATCCAATAAAAACACGCTTTGTAATCCGTCTCAAACATAATTACGTATTGAATGACATTTGGAAGAAGATATGTGAAGGATTGAATGTTGAAGGAGTCGGTTCTACTGATCAACAATTTGATATTTTTTTTGGTGGAGTACAAAGTGTAGTACGACGTGGAAGATATGGAACGATTCGAATGAAGAATAACAAACAAATAAAAATTGTTGTCAAACCTGATAGATATATTTGTTATTTCGATGCTGAAATTGTCGAGCAATCCTGATTTTTGTTGTTGTTTTGTTTCCTTTATTTCGAAGAAATAAACCATTGTTAAGTTTTTTTTTCTTTTTTGATCAAAACAGATTCTACCTGAAGACATTCCCAATCAGCGGTTTGTTGAATATGTATATAAAACAAAATGTTGTGAAAGTTTACGTCAAGTTACTTCAAGATTTAAGCTGACTTTTTTCTTAACATTGGGACCGAGACAGGCAAACTTGCAGCTAAAAGTAAGAGTGCAAAACTTTAAAGTAACAAGACGCAAACTTTCTGGACATTCTTCGAATCAGGAAAACCCTTGCTAATGTTAGGTCGTATAAATTTTCATTGTGAAAATGGCGAATTGGAAAAGCTTCTTTTAATGAAATTCCTCAAAGGTATTTCGCTAAACTTTCCCATGCTTCCGTGAGAAAATCGCATTTTCATTTTCTCACGATTTGTAGCGATCAAACTACTGTTTTTCGAAAAACTTCCGTTTACGATATCTTTTCGTTGTGAGACCATTCAGTGGGCGTGGCTTAATTTCGAAAGTTCTGGAAGGAGAGTGTTATTCATTTTAGTACGACGCTATTTACTTTTCCTCATTTTAAAATTAGATGGTACAACGTTTGCCTCCTTTTTCATGTCCAACTTAATATTTATGCACAACCTACACGTTGTCAAGCAGAAGACTCTTCCAATCGTTTTCCAATCTTCAATTATCTTGTTTTTGCAGCTTTTCATCGTGAAAATGACCGATTGGGATGTGTTGTCTGATAAGATGGAGAAGTTGGAAGTTGAAGAAAAGAAGAACGAAAAGAATTGGAATAACTTGCCGGATGAAATGAAAAAGAAGATTATTAAGAGAATGACATTTGAAACAAGGTATATTTTATTATAGTTGTTCTTTCTTTATTATTGATTTTAGAGCTCAACTCAAAATGTGTTCGAAAGCGGACAAAAAACTTGTTGAATCAGTTCTAATAACAGGAATGTATCTAGAACTGCGAGCAGTTCCCGGTTGTTTCATCGATCCGTATTTGGAATATGGTTATGATCTCTGGGAAATTACTCTCGAAATTTGGTCCAAATTTGACAACTTGTCTTTAGAAATCGGTATGAATGAAGATGTCATTTACATCAAAAGGCAAGTTTATTTTGTCTTTGACATGAAAAATTTGTATTTGAGAACCACCAAACACAAGAATGGAGTCCCACAATGGAGTAATAATGACAAGCAAATCCCGTGCTCGAATATGGAAGATGACAAGAAGTTTGTAGAAAACATTATTAAAAGTATTATCTTTGATGGAAATTACCGCTTCAACTATTTGACTGTTTTTATTGTAAGTATGACAAATTTTGTATCTTTTCAAAACGATTTTTGTTCAGGATTATCCTGGTTTCCTCGACAACATTGATTTCACAATTCATGCAAAGGAAGTTGTTATCAACGATTTGAATAAACAAACACTTGGATTGTTGAGAAAGTTGGCACCGAGAGTACAATATTTTCGTGCTTGCACAGGCCGTGGTAAATGTTGTTTTCTGGAAAACTTTGGCACAATTCCGGCGGTTTGTAACTTCATATTATGATGGTGAGCCAAAGTTTGCAGGTTGTCAATGCAGCACGTCTTGAAACTGATAACGACTGTGATATCAATGATGAACAATTGCTCAACTTCAAATGCACTCATTTGCGTGTTTCCGGCAGTTCGAATATCACTGGAAAGGGAATGAATCAGTTGATCAAGGTATGTAATTTTAGTGGTTTATTTCATGAAAGTTTGAAATTTCCAGAAAGCACTAGCTAATGATTATCCAATCAAAACACGTTTCTTGATCCGTATCAAATATAAGTACGTATTGAATGACATTTGGAAGGAGATATGTGAAGGATTGAATGTTGAAGGAGTCGGTTCTACTGATTATCCAATTGTTGAGTTTGGTAGAGGACAACGTGAAAGAAGACATGGAACAATTCGAATGGGGAAGAATAAACAAATGACAATTGCTGTCGACCCTTGTCACAATTATAGTTGTTTCAAAGCTGAAATTATCGCGAAATCCTGATTTTTGTTGTTGTCTTGTTTTCTTTATTTCGAAGAAATAAACCATTGTTAAAATGATACCTGTTGGTGAGATTAAAATAACTGTTTATCTGAGAACATTCCCAGTTATTGGTATGTTAATACTAATTGTAAATACGAGAGGAAGTATTGCTCATGATAAAATGTATAGATTTTCATCGTAAAAATGGCAAACACAAACGACTTGACGGACAAGATGGAGAAGTGTGTTACTGAAGAAAAGAAGAACAAAAAGAATTGGAATGACTTGCCGGATGAAATGAAGGAAATGGTTGTCAAGGAAATGACATTTGAAACAAGGTATGTTTCGTTTTTTGAATACATTTATGAATACTAAGTTACAGAACTCGACTCAAAGCGTGTTCAAAATTGGACAAATACATAGTTGAATCGACTCCAATATCGTATGACAAATTGAATATCCGTGTAACCAAGAATAGGTCTAACTTCTATGCCAATCTTAAAATCCATTCGAAGTTGAACATTTCTTTTCAAATCACTGTAGAAAGAAACAATGTTATAATTGTCCGGTTTGTATAATTGAATTTTGGTTCAAACCAGACGAACAGAACGAAGTTTTACAGATCTCCCCGTCCAATGATAATGTTTTTGAGATATGGAGTAGAGAAACACCACACAAAGCGAGTTCCATGTTCGAGTGAGGAAGATGCGAATAAGCTAGTGGAGAATATTATCAAAAAAATGATTTTTGATGGAAACATTCGTTTCAACACGGCTGCTCTCTTTATTGTAAGTTGTAGAACAGTTTTTTCGAACGAAAATTTTTCAACAGAATGCTCCTGGCTTTCTCGAGAATACTAATATCATAATTCACGCAAAGCACATTATCATCTACGAATTGAATAGTCAAACAATTGAATGGCTGAAGAAAGTGGCACCGAAAGTTGAAAGTGTCAGTATGACAGATGAATGGGGTTGTTATAATAAAGTAGAAGGTTTAGAAACAATTCCAGCGGTTTGCATCCGTTTTTTATTTGTGAAAAACAAAATTTACAGGTTGTGAATGCGCAAAAGATTGAAATCGAACAATATTGTGACATCAGTGATGATCAACTTGTCAGTTTCAAGTGCACTTCCTTGAAAATTGGCCGTCCCTCAAATATTTCCGGAAAAGGAATGAATCGATTGATCAAGGTGATTTATTTTGGTAGTTTTTATATATTTAAAGATAAAACTATACAGAAAGCAATAGCCAATGATTATCCGATAGAAACACGCTTCGATATTCGCCTCAAACATGGTTACGTATTGAATGACATTTGGAAGGAGATAACTGAAGGATTGAATGTTGAAGGAGTTGTTCGTACTCATTCTGGTAGAATGCAACGTGAAGGAAGAAGTGGAATAATTCGAATGAGAGGAGATAAGCAAATGACTATTGCTGTCCGTCATGATTGTTTTGAGGCTAAAATTCACGAGAAGTTCTGATTTTTGTTGTTGTTTTGTTTCCTTTATTTTGAAGAAATAAACCATTGTTGAAATAATAGCTGCTGGTGAAACAAAAACACTATTTATCTGAGAACATTCCAGATTTTTGGTGTGTTAATATTAATTGTAAATACGAGAGGAAGTATTGCTAATGATAAATTGTATAGGTTTTCGTCGTGAAAATGACTATTTGGGATGTGTTGTCTGATAAGATGGAGAAGTTGGTTGTCGAAGAAAAGAAGAACGAAAAGAATTGGAATGACTTGCCGGATGAAATGAAGGAAATGGTTATCAAGAAAATGACATTCGAAACAAGGTTTGTTTGTTTTTAAAATACATTTATAAATAATCCTATTACAGAACTCGACTCAAAATGTGTTCAAAAGCAGATAAACATCTTGTTGAATCGATGCCAATAATGTATAAAGAATTGAAAATCCGAGCAGACAGCGATTCACTCAACAACTTGTGTATTAATCTTGACATGTTTTCAAAGATTGGCATTTTTCTACAAATTACAGTAAAGAAGAATGAAGTTGTAATTAATAGGCAAGTATATAGGAATCTTTAATTTATAAATAGGCGTATATTGTAGATCTCGACTTCAAACAAAACGAATTCCATGTTCAAGTTGGGAAGATAGCAAGAAACTAGCGGAGAATATCATTAGAAGTGTTCTTTTTAATGGAAATCTTCGTTTCAACAAGGCTAATGTATTCATTGTAAGTTGCTTCGAAAACGGGTTTTTGAATCAAGAGAATTCTTACAGAACGCTCCTGGCTTTCTCGAAAATGCCGATTTCACAATTCGCGATAGAAACATTACCATCAAGATATTGAATAGTCAAACAATTGGATGGTTGAAGAACTTGAGACAGAAAATCAAAAATGTATATGTACCATCGAAACAACGGTTTAGTTTTTGTAGTGGTCTAGGCATGATTTCAGCGGTTTGTAATATATTTATTTCTGAATTAGTGACTCTTTTCAGATTGTTAATGCACAGAATATTCAAATCCTTAGTGATTGTGATGTCAATGATGAGCAACTTATCAGTTTCAAATGCACTTCTTTGAAAATTGGCCGGTACTCGTTTATCACTCGGAAGGGAATCAATCAATTGATCAAGGTAGATAAACTCAAAAATTTATATTTTTAAAATATAAAACTTTCAGAAAGCAATAGCCAACAACTATCCAATTGGTACACATTTCGAAATCAATATAACTAATTGTTACAATGATTTGTTTGACGCTTGGAAGGAAATATCGGAAGAATTGGATATTGAAGTCACCGATTCTATCGACAATTTGTATGATGACATAAAAAAGTACGGAATGAGACAAGGAGCTATTCGAATGGGACAGGATAAACAAATGAATATGTTTGTCTGTTATGGTAAATTTATAGCTGAAATTATCGAGCAATCATGATTTTTGTTGTTGTTTTTCTTTCTTCATTTTGCAACAGATAAACCATTTTTAAGTTGACCTTTTTTCTTTTTTCTCAACACATTATCTCTGAAGACATTCCAAATCATTGGTTTGTTAGTTATATATTTAGAGAATGTCGTGCTAGTTTGCTTTCCGTCACTTCAAAATTAGAGCAAATCTCTCGAATAACATGTCGGCATTTTTCCGACTAAGAAAACTTCTTGCTAATGTTAAACTATGTTGCTATTTCATAGTGAAAATGTCGATTTGGGATGTTTTGTCTGAAAAGATGAAGAAGTTGGTTGTCGAAGAAAAGGAAAACGAAAAAAAACTGGAATGACTTGCCATTTGAGATGAAAGAGATGGTTGTCAAGGAAATGGATTTGGAAACAAGGTTTGACTCGTTCATTGTTTAGAAGGAAACAGTAAATTTGCAGAAGTCGTCTCAAAATGTGTTCAAAAACGGACAAATATCTAGTTGAATCGACTCCAATATTGTATGACGAATTGGATATCCGTGTAGTCAACAACCGTTTTAATAAAAGTTTGAATGTGACCCTTGGAATGGAATCGAAGTTGGGCATGCGTCTGAGAATCGCTGTTACGGACGACGCAATTGAAATCATCAAGTTTGTCAGTTGAAAAAACTATTTTAAGAGTAAAAATTTTATAGAACACCTTTTCCACCCGTATCGCTTCTAAGTTGTGAAGAATACAAAAAACAAATACCATGTTCGAGTAAAGAAGAGGGCAAGAAATTAGTGGAGAATATCATTAGAAGTATTCTTTTTGATGGGAATCTTCGTTTCGACACGGCTACTATTTTCATTGTAAGTTCTGAATAATCTTCATAAGAAAAACGATTATTTACAGGATGTTCCTGACTTTCTCAAAAATGATGATTGCACAATTCACGCGAAACATCTTATCATCTACGAATTGAGTAGTCAAACAGTTGAATGGTTGATAAAAGTGGCACCAAAAGTTAAAAGTGTTACTTTGCCAGCAGTGAAATGGAATCGTGGCGATTATATGAAAAACCTTGGCACGATTCCAGCGGTTTGTCTTCATTTTTTGTTGATATAAAGTAAATTTTTAGGTTGTTAATGCACAGAAGATCGAAATCGAACACTATTCGGATATCAATGATGAGCAACTGCTCAACTTCGAGTGTACTTCTCTGAATATTACCCGCAAGTCAAAAATCACTGAAAAGGGAATCAATCAATTGATCAAGGTATGTAATTCAAGAAATATATAATATTAAAATATAATATTCTCAGAAAGCAATAGCCAATGACTATCCGATTGGAACACAATTCAAAATCAATATTGAATACTGGTATTATGATTCGTCTACCGCTTGGAACTGGATATTTGAAGGATTGGATGTTGAAGTCACAGATTTCATTGACGATGAGTATGATGAGGAAGGATATGATGTGACGGTTTTTGGATTTAGAGAAGGAATAATTCGAATGAAACAGGATAAACAAATGAATGTGTACATCCATTGTGGTGAATTCATTGCTGAAATTCACTAGAAACCCTTTTTGTGTTGTTTCCTTTGTTTTGAAATAATAAACCATTGTTGAAATAATATTGGTGAAAAAAAATAACTAATTATCTGAGAACATTCCCAGTTATTGGTGTGTTAATATTTATCGTAAACACGAGAAGAAGTATTGCTAATGATAAGCTGTATAGGTTTTTATCGTGAAAATGACAATTTGGGACGTGTTGTCTGATAAGATGGAGAAGTTGGAAGTCGAAGAAAAGAAGAACGAAAAGAATTGGAATGATCTGCCGTATGAGATGAAAGAAATGATTATCAAGGAAATGACATTTGAAACAAGGTATATTTTCTAACGTTCTACTGAAAAACGTTTGATTTTACAGAACTCAGCTCAAAGCGTGTTCAAAATCGGACAAACAACTTGTCGAGTCGATTCCAATATCGTATGACGAATTGTATTTCCGAGCAGTCAAGGATTGGATACAATACAATAACTTGAAGGTCACTCTTGACATGGAATCAAAGTTGGGCATGTTTCTGAACATCACTGTGCAGGACCGTGAAGTTGAAATCATCAGGTATGTACATTTGAACAACTGATTTTTGAATAGAATGGTCTTTAGAACTCCTCAATCTAACGCATTCTATTTGCCATTTGAATTAGAAAAACACACAAAACGAACTCGATGTATGAGTAATGAAGATGCCAAGAAACAAGTGGAGAACATTATTAAAAGTATTCTTTTCAAAACAAAACATCGTTTCAACAAAGCTAATGTATTCATTGTAAGTTGTTAAACTGGTTTTTTAAATTTATAACATTTTGTCTCATTGGTAAAGTTCTTCACAGAATGTTCCTGGTTTCCTCGAAAATGTTGATTTCACAATTCACGCGAAGCACCTTACCATACACGAATTGAATGATCAAACATATGAATGGTTGAAGAAAGTGGTACCAAAAGTTGAAAGTGTCACTTCACCAGCTGATGAATGGAGTCGTTATGATGTAGTAGAAGGTCTTGGCACGATTCTAGCGGTTTGTGTCTATTTTTTGTATATACAACATAAATTCATAGGTTGTAAATGCGCACAAGATTGAAATCGAACACTATTGTGATATCAATGATGAACAATTGCTCAATTTCAAATGCACTGCTTTGAAAATTGATTATCTATCAAATATTACTGGAAGAGGAATGAATCAGTTGATCAAGGTAAATAAATTAGGTTGTTGGCATTCAAAAACTAAAATTTTCAGAAGGCAATAGCCAAGGATTATCCAACAGAAACACGCTTTGTAATCTGGCTTAAACTTGATTACGTATTGAATGACATTTGGAATGAAATATCTGAAGGATTGAATATTGAAGGGATTGGTTCTACCTTGGATGATTCGTTTGATGAGTTTGGTAGAATACAACATGGAGTACGATGTGAAGGAAGATATGGAACAATTCGAATGGGAAAGAAAAAACAAATGACTGTTGCACGGCCTGCTGGGTGGAACCTATGTTTTCTCTGACTCTCTCGTTTAGCGCGCTATTTCGTCACTTGGCAGCGCGCCAAGGTTCCATTCAGCAGGCCGTGCTGTTGCTGTTCGTAGTGGCAATTTTAAAGCTGAAATTCTTTAACAATCCTGATTTTTGTTGTTGATTTTTTTCCCTATTTTTGAAGAAATGAACCGTTGTTGAAATGAAACCTATTGGTGAAATAAAAACTATTTATCTGAGAACATTCCCAATTATTGGTGTGTTGATATTAATTCAAAATATTAGAGGAAGTGTTGCTAATGATAAAATTTATAGATTTTCATCGTGAAAATGGCGAATTGGAATGACTTGACGGATAAAATGGAGAAGTTAGTTGTCGAAGAAAAAAATTGGAATGACTTGCCATACGAGATGAAGGAAATGGTCATCAAGGAAATGACATTTGAAACGAGGTATATTTGCTAACGTTTTACTGAAAATTGTTTGCCCTTACAGAACTCGACTCAAGGCGTGTTCAAAATCGGACAAACAACTTGTCGAATCAATTCCAATATCGTATGACGAATTGTATTTCCGAGCAGTCAAGGATTGGTATAAAAACTTGAATGTCACTCTTGATATGGAATCAAAGTTGGGCTTGTTTCTAAACATCACTGTTAAGGACCAAGAAGTCAAAATTATCAGGTATGTATATTTGAAATGATGATTTAGAAAAAAAGTTACAGAACTCCTCGATCAATCTCATTATTTCTGAGGTGTGAATTAGAAGAATACACAAAACGAATTCGATGTTCGAGTGAGGAAGATGGCAAACAACTAGTGGAGAATATCATCAGAAGTGTTCTTTTTGATGGAAAATTTCGCTTCAACAAGGTTAATGTATTCATCGTAAGTTTTGATTTTATCTTTTTCGAATGAAAATTTTTCGCAGAATGCTCCTGGCTTCCTCGAAAATGTTGATTTCACAATTCATGCGAAACATGTTACCATCTACCAATTAAATAGTCAAACAATTGATTGGTTGAAGAAATTGGCGCCGAAAGTTGAAAGCATCACTTCGCCAGCAGATGAATGGGATCGTGATGATGAAGTAAATGGTCTTGGCTTTATTCCAGCGGTTTGTGTCTATTATCTGCTAATATGAGACACATTTGCAGGTTATGAATGCGCAGAAGGTTGAAATCGAACACTATTGTGATATCAATGATGAGCAACTTGCCAATTTCAAATGCACTTCTTTGAAAATTAGTTATCTCTCAAATATCACTGGAAAAGGAATCAATCAGTTGATCAAGGTAAGTAATTCAAGATGTCTATAATACTAAAATAAGATATTTGCAGAAAGCAATTGCGAACGATTATCCGATTGGAACACATTTCGAAATCAATAATGATCATCATTACGACAATTTGTGTGACAGTTGGGAGGAGATATCTGAAGGATTGGATATTGAGGTCACTTTTTCTAGTGATGATTCGTATGATGAGGAAGGTGACATTGAAAAATATGGATTGAGAAATGGAGTTGTTCAAATGGAACACGACAAACAAATGACTATCTATGTCTGTTATGGTGAATTTGAAGCTGAAATTATAGAGCAATCTTGATTTTTGTTGTTATTTTGTTTCCTTTATTTTGCAATAAATAAAATGTTGTTAAATAATGATCTTGTTTTCCATTCGATTTCAATCTATTTTTAAAGACATCCAAACTGGTATTTCGTAACAAGAAGAAATGCGCTCAAGATAAACCTATTTACAGATTTTCATCGTAAAAAATGACTAACTGGAACAACTTGCCGTTCGAAATGAAGGAGATGGTTGTCAAGGAAATGACAATCGAAACAAGGTATTTATATATGATTTATAATTGTTTGTTTATTTTCTTATTTATTGCAGAACTCGCCTCAAAATGTGTTCAAAATCAGACAAGCAACTTGTCGAATCGATCCCAATATCGTATAAAGAATTGGATTTCCGAGCAGTCAAAGATTGGTATTATAACTTGGATGTCACTCTTAATATGGAATCGAAGTTGGGCATGTTTCTAACCGTCACTGTTAAGAACCATGAAGTTGAAATCGTCAGGTATGTATATTCAAATTATCAGTTTAGAGCATATTGCAGAACTCCTCGAGCAAACTCATTCTATCTGGCATACGAATTAGAGAAATACACAAAACGAATTCAATGTTCGAGTGAGGAAGATGCCAAAAAATTAGTGGAGAATATGATTAGAAGTATTCTTTTTGGTGGAAATCTTCGTTTCGACAAGGCTAATGTGTTCATCGTAAGCTTTGATAATTTTTGTTTTCGTTTAAAGATCTTTTACAGAATGTTCCTGGCTTCCTCGAAAATGTTGATTTCACAATTTACGCGAAACACCTCACCATCTACGAATTGAATAGTCAAACAACTGAATGGTTGAGTAAAGTGGCACCAAAAGTTGAAAGTGTCACTGTGCCAGAAGATAAATGGGATAGTGATGATGTATTAATTGGAATTGGCTCGATTCCAGCGGTTTGTGTCTATTTTATGTTGATATAAGGCAAATTTTCAGGTTATAAATGCGCAGAAGATTGAAATCGAACACTATTGTGTTATCAATGATGAGCAACTAGCCAATTTCAAGTGCACTTCATTGAAAATTGGTTATTTCTCGAGTATTACTGGAAAAGGAATGAATCGATTGATCAAGGTGGATGATTTTCGTAATTTACATATTTTTAAAGTTTCAAATTTGCAGAAAGCGATAGCCAACGACTATCCAATCGGAACCCATTTCAAAATCCATCAACATTGGTCTGATGAGTTGTCGGACACTTGGAAAGATATAAAGGAAGGATTGAATATTGAAGGCCTTGGTTCTATTGATGATTATTATGATGAAAATGGGGATTTTGAATTTGAAGAAAGAAGAAATGGATTGATTCGAATGGGACAGAATAAGAAACTTACAATTTCCTATGGTTATAATTTTTTTGAAGTTAATATTCGTTAGCAAGTTGAAATGTTTATTGTTGTTTACTTTTTTGAATAAAAAAAATAAACCGTTGTTAAATAGTTAGTTTGTTTTCCGCTCATATTCAAGCTATTTTTGAGAAATTCCAATTGGGTATTTTGAAACAAGCAGAAATGCTCTCAAGATGAACCTATTTACAGATTCCCATCGTGAAAATGACGGATTGCGACGACTTGACGGATAAGATGAAGGAGTTGGTTGTCGAAGAAAAGACAAACGAAAAGAATTGGAATGACTTGCCGGATGAAATGAAGGAGATGGTTATCAAGGAAATGACAATTGAAACAAGGTTTGATTCGGTATAAAAACTATGTTATAAGCAATAAATTTACAGAACTCGACTCAAAATGTGTTCCAAAGCGGATAAACTACTTGTTGATTCTATGCCATTATCGTATAGAGAATTGTTTTTCCGAGCAATCAAAGATGGTAACAATAACTTAAGCGTCGCTCTTGAAATTCATTCGAAATTGAGCATGTTACTTGAAATCACTGCAAAGAGAAACGAAGTTGAAATTCTCAGGTACTGTATAGTTGTAAAATAATTGTTGATTCAAAATATAATGTTCTTTAGAACTTTTCGTCCATTCACAAGACTGTTAGAGCAAGACCCTAAGCGAATTCCATGTTCTAGTGAGGAAGAGAGCAAGAAATTACTAGAGAATATCATTAGAAGTATTCTTTTTGATGGATATCTTCGTTTCAACAAGGCTACTGTTTTTATTGTAAGTTTTGAATAACATCTTCTAAAATAGAAATCATTCCCAGGATGTTCCCGGCTTCCTCGAAAACGTTGATTTTGCAATTCATACAAAACACCTTGTCATCGACGAATTGAATAGTCAAACAGTTGAATGGTTGAAGAAAGTGGCACCAAAAGTTGAAAGGGTCACTGCCGCATCGGATTGGTTCAAAGTTGTTATTTACAAAGATCTTGGCACGATTCCCGCGATTATTAATGCATCAAAACTTGAAATCCTTCACGAATGCGATATCAATGATGAGCAACTTGCCAGTTTCAACTGCACTTCCTTGACAACTGGTTATCGCTGGAAGCTTACTGGAAAAGGAATGAATGGATTGATCAAGGTAGACAAAATCGATTTTTGTTTAGCTAGAATGTAAATTTCAGAAAGCAGTAGCAAACGACTATCCAATTGGAACACATTTTGAAATCAATCAAACTTATCGTAGTGACTTGTCTGTCACTTGGGAGAATGTATCTGAAGGATTGGATATTGAAATCACTGATTCTAGAGATGATTCGTATGATGAGTATGGTCATTTGGATCATGGATGGAGAAAGGGAATCATTCGAATGGAACAGGATAAACAAATGACTATCTTTTTCGGTTATGAAATGTTTGATGTTACAATTTGTTAACAAGTTGCCTTTTTGTTGTTGTTCTCTTTCTTTTGCAAAATAATAAACCGTGGTTGAATGATTTTTTGTTTTCGTTGAGAGTCCAATCTATTTTTGAGAAATTCCAAACAGGTATTTCCAACAAACTTAAACACGTCGAGGTTGAACTTATTTACAGCTTTTCGTCGTAAAAATGGCGAATTGCAACGACTTGACGGATAAAATGAAAAAGTTGGTTGTCGAAGAAAAGACAAACGAAAAGAACTGGAATGATTTGCCATTCGAAATGAAAGAGATGGTCGTCAAGGAAATGAATATTGAAACAAGGTAACTCATTTTATAATAACAAATGTACTGAAAGTGAAGTATTTTACAGAGCTCGACTCAAAATGTGCTCCAAATCAGATAAATATCTTGTTGAATCCGTTCCGATTCCATACGTTCATGCATTCTTTTTCATTTCCCAAGGCCATTCACATTCAGAAAAGTTTTCTGTGAGGGTTGAACTTTTTAAAAAGTATAACATGCGTTGTTGGTCTTTGTTCCGTATATGTTCCGTTTATAATGATAAAGTTACTATCCGGTTAGTGCTTACATAAATTGAACATTCATCTGTAAATTTTCAGATCTAACTGGAATTCATCGGCAGAAGACACAATGATTCCATGTTCGAGTATTGAAGAAGGAGAAACTGTTGTGAAGCAGGTGATTGCAAGTGTTCTTTCGACTGGTAAACTACGTTTTGACAGTGTTCGTGTTGAACATGTAAGTTTTGAGGTGTCTTCAGTCAGAACATGAGAGCCCTTTCACGATATTTCATTTATCTGTTTTCAGTGGAATCAAACGAGCCTTCTTATCAACTCGGAGTTCACAATCCACGCAAAACAGATGTTTATTGTTGGGGACCCGAGAGAAATGACTGGATGGTTGAATGCTATGGCACCGGGAGTTGAGTCAGTTTATCTTGAATTGAGGACAACTGTTCATAATCGTAATATTGAAGGCGTCGGCGCTATTCCAGCGGTAGGTTCCAACCTTTTTTCGTTAAAACCAAATAAAACTTCAGGTTATGAATGCATCAAAACTTAAAATCTATCTTCCTAGTGATATTAATGATGAACAACTTCTCAACTTCAAGTGCACACGTATGGAACATTTAAATTATTCTAATATCTCTAGTAAAGGGCTCAATCAATTGATCAAGGTAGATAAACTTTTAAAAAAATTATTATTCTAAAATATACAATTTTCAGAAAGCAATAGACAACAACTATCCGATTGGAACACGGTACAATATTAATACTGATCGTTGTATGAAAAATTTGTCTGACACTTGGAAGGAGATATCTGAAGGATTGAATATTGAAATCACTCATTTTATCGATGAGAAATTTGACATCATCTGTTACGAATTCAAAACTGGAGTTATTCGAATGGGACAAGATAAACAAATGAATATATGTATCTATTACGATGAAACTGAACAATGGGAAATGTCTCTCTGTAATTGTAAATTTTTCATGTCGATCAAGTCTTCTTAAATATTCTGTTCAATTTGTTTTTCTAATAAATTGTTGTTGAGAATGTTTTGAAAAAAAATTTCTTGGTTTGTTCCATGTAATTTCTGTGAAAAAGCTCTATCTATAACTGTTCAATCTTGCAGCTCTTTATCGTAAAAAATGGCAAATTGGAATGACTTACTATTTGAAATGAAGGAAATAGTTGTCAAGGAAATGACACTTGAAACAAGGTATATTTGCCCAAATTTCTACAGAAATGAGTTAATCTTCTGCAGAGCTCGACTAAAAATGTGTTCAAAAGCCGATAAGTATCTTGTTGAATCAATTCCATGGATCTACGACAAAATATACTTCAAAACACTTCCCTCCTCCGAATTGTTCTCGGCTCGTCTCACCATTACTCGAAACTTGAAAAAATTTCTTGATATACTCATTGAAGTTGATATGTCTCCTGGAGTTTCTGTCGTCAAGTGGGTATGTTTGTCAGTTTTATCAATGTTTTGCCTTTCAGACATGAGCATGATCTTCCACCGCGACACACTAACATTCAGTGTGCAAATGTTCAAGATGGTGAAAAAGTGGTGCAACAGGCTATTAGAAGTGTCATTTCTACCGGTAGACTTCGTTTCAAAGAAGTCGATTTGGATTTTGTGAGTTTTATACTGTTTACTCAAAATGAGGAAAGTTTAGATGTATTACCCAATATTCCCAAATCCGTCAGAATTAACAATTCACACGGAAGATGTTCGTATCAGCGGATCAGCTGCTAGTCAAGTAACTGGATGGTTGAAGAGTATGGCACCGGGAGTCAAAGAAGTTTTTATTCATTCGGTTTATTATGACATAGAAGGCCTTGGCACGATTCCGGCGGTATTTTTTCTTAATTTTTTCAAGTGAGAGGCTAGGATTTCAGATTATGAATGCATCGAAACTCAAAATCAAATTTTGTACTGATATTAATGATGAACAACTTCTCAACTTCAAATGCACTTATATGAAACACTCATATCGTTCGAATATCACTGGAAAGGGACTCAATCAATTGATCAAGGTACTTTCTAATTTATCTTACTTTGAAAAATTGTGTTGTTTAGAAAGTGATTGCAAATGATTACCCAATAGGCTCATCTTTCCAAATAAATGTCAATGTCATCTCATTCTCTCAAACTTGGAATGAAATTATCGAAGGATTGGATGTTGAAATTGTTGAATTGGTGGAAATTGATGATGATGATGATGATGATGATGATTGGGATGCTGCTTTTGATAATAATATTGATAGAGATGTTGTTTGGGATGAAGATGAACAAATGGAAATTCATGGCGCAGAAAAAGGTCGAATTCAAATGAGTCACGGAAAACGATTGGAAGTGTCCCTCTGTGATAGTGAGTTCTCCATGTCGATCAAATCTTCATAAATATTCCGGTCAATTTCTTGCTTTCTAATAAATTGTTGTTGTTGAAAATGTTATAAAGCAAAGTTATCCTGGTTTATTCCATCCGATTTCCTCCAAATTCATGAGTTAGTTTAAAAAAACGAAAGAACCCGTTGATCTTCAGATTTTCATCGTAAAAATGACGAAAAACTGGAACGATTTGCCGTTTGAAATGAAAGAGATGGTTGTCAAGGAAATGACAATCGAAACAAGGTATTCCGCCAATTTTATTATTTCCAAAGAAGTGAACCTTTCCAGAGCTCGACTCAAACGATGCTCAAAATCCGACAAACGTCTTGTTGAATCGGTTCCATTCTCCTATGATGATGTATCATTTTCAATTGAGCGATCTTTTGAAACATCAACTGCGACGATCAAAATTTCGAAAAACTCAAACACAAATCCATTCGAATTTCACATGAAGGTTATTAATCACGCATTCATTTTCTTCCCGTAAGTTATCACATAATATAAGATTTTATCAAGAGATTTCCAGAAACCAAATTCGTCGACGACAACGATTAAAAGCATTTGGTTGTTTCAACATTGAGGAAGGTGAAAATATGGCAAAGCCGGTGTTCAAAAGTATTCTTTCGACTGGAAAACTTCATTTCGACAATGTTCATGTGAAACAAGTAAGTTTTTTTAAAGATCCTAAGTTTTCCCCCTATTTTTGATAATATAAAAAAGAATCACTAGACACGACAGCTACAAATTTGCAAAAAAATTTTGTCAGATAGTGTGACAAGCTTTTCTTAAGTTTTTGAAACAAAGACTCTTTTTTTGAGTGAAATTCCAACATTTGTTATTAGCTATTTACAGCTTCAATGAAACCGTAGTGTTCGAGTACTAACGGTTTTAGTAGATACCTATATTCTGAACTTCCATAAATTTAAGGCAAAAAATGTCACGTGATCGGATTTTCAAAGGAAAAGCCGAAAAACGAAAAACGAATTTTTTAAAAAATGTCTTCTTCATCGCAAATATAAACATTAGAATCCGCATAAAAAAGTGTGCTGTACCCAATAAACTAATTTTCATCAAAATCAGAAAAACCTAAGTTGACACCATAAGTTGGTTCCATGTTAGCTATTTTTGACATCGTTCATAAATTCCTCATGCAAAATTATAATAGGGAAATTACCATTCCCTAGTTAACTAATTTCAGTCGAACCATACTCGCCTACTCATCAACTCGGAATTCACGATCCACGCAAAACACGTTCTTATCGAAGCGAACCCAAAAGAAATGAAAGGATGGTTGAATGCTATGGCACCGGGAGTTGAGTCAGTTTCTCTTGAAACAGATGTGTGGCACAATGAAAGCACATGCGAAGGCATCGGTGCAATTCCAGCGGTAGTTTTGAGTTTCTTTCATACTATAACGTTAAGAAACTTCAGATTGTAAATGCACCAAAACTTGAAATCGGTCTTGATACCGATATTAATGATGAACAAATTCTCAGTTTTAAATGTACTTATATGGAACATCAGGGTAGTTCGAAAATCACCGGAAAAGGACTCAATCAATTGATCAAGGTATATTTTAATTTTGTTTGTTTAAGTAGAAAGTATTATTCAGAAAGCGATTGCAAATGATTATCCGATAGGAACATCTTTTGAAATAAATGTCGGTCATTCTCATGACGAATTCGCTCAAAATTGGGAGGAAATCATTGAAGGGTTGGATATTGAAATTACTGAATTTCGTGATTTTGATGATGAAGATGAAGAAAGTGATGCCGAGAGAAAAGGTCAAATCCAAATGAGTCATGGAAAACGAATGGAAGTGTACCTCCATTGGGATACTTTCGAAATGTTGATTGAATCTTCATAATTATTATGTTCAATTCGTTTTTTTAATGAATTGTTGTTGTCGAAATTGTTATGAAACGAAAATGCTTCGGTTTATTCCAGCTCATATCAAAGGAGAAAAACCAATATGCTGAAAACTCAACTGTTTTGTAGATTTTCATCGTAAAAATGGAAAACTGGAATGACTTGCCGGATAAGATGAAGGAGTTGGTTGTTGAAGAAAAGACAAACGAGAAAAATTGGAATGACTTGCCATTTGAGATGAAAGCGATGGTTGTCAAGGAAATGACATTTGAAACAAGGTATATTGTCCAACGTTTTGCGGAAAAATGAATTATTTTCCAGAGTTCAACTCAAAAGATGCTCAAAAAATGACAAATATCTCGTTGAATCGGTTCCCTTCTCCTACCATCATATGTCAATAAAAATCAATAAAAATCTCTACGATAGATTCATTTTGGTGGTCGAAATTTCTCAAAACCCTAACATGGCTCCATTTAAGTTGGAGATGGACGTTGATAGTAATATAGTTACTATCACAAGGTTAGCATTTTTATTATTTGAGTTTTTGTAAATTTTTTAGATTCGACTGTTCACAACAACAAGAAAAAGTGATTCCATGTTCGAGTGTTGAAGAACGCCAAACTGTGGTAAAGCAGGTGATTGCAAGTGTTCTTTCGACTGGAAAACTACGGTTTAAGAAGGTCTCTGTTGTTGATGTAAGTTTGAGCTTTGTACCCTCACAAAATGTTGTTTTCAGCCATGGGGTCCGTATTTTTCCATCAACTCTGAATTTACAATTCACGCGAAAGACGTTCATATTCTAGTAGACACAAATGAAATAACTGGATGGCTGAATGTTATCGCACCGGGAGTCGAGTCAGTTTGTTTTGCTTCGTTCTTCGGTGCTTCTCGTGATGTTTTGAAAGACGTCGGCCCGATTCCAACGGTAGTTTTTAATTATTCAAAGTCAGAAAACAACTAAATTTTAGATTATAAATGCATCAAAACTTAAAGTAGAATTTGACAATAATATCAATGATGAAGAGCTTCTCAACTTTAAATGCACTTCTTTGAAACTCAAAAACTCGAATGTCACTGGAAAAGGAATCAATCAATTGATCAAGGTATTTCTTGAAAAATCTGAATTTTCCAAAGATAATAATTTAGAAATTGATTGCAAATGATTATCCAATTGGCACACATTTCGAACTAATCGTCAGTGTTAACTCTCAAACTTGGGATAAAATTATTGAAGGATTGGATGTTGAAACCATTGAATCTTACGATGTGGAGAGTGTATCTGATTTGGATAGTGATGAAGAAGAAGTACATCAAGAAGTAAGGCATCTCAGGAAAACTGGTCAAATCAAAATGAGTCATGGGAAGCAGATGGAAGTTTCCGTTTGTCGGAATACATTTTGCATGTCAATTGAAGCTTTATAAATGTTTCGTTCAGTTTGTTTTTGTAATAAATTATCATAGCTTGATGTGTTTGTAGTATAGTTTTGATGGTTTAGTCCGTCTGATCCCTATTGAAATAACAATCTTTGAAAAATTAATAAGTTTTGTAGATTTTCATCGTAAAAATGACAAATTGGAATGATTTGCCGTTTGAGATGAAAGAGATGGTTGTCAAGGAAATGACAATTGAAACAAGGTATTTTGTGTTTCGTTTCTCCCAAAAAATTAATTTACAGAGCTCGACTCAAAAGATGCTCCAAATCGGATAAATATCTCGTTGAATCGATTCCAATGCTCTACGACGGCGTATCGTTTGTAATCACCAACTTTCTCCATGATGAGTTTGATGTGAAGGCTCGATTTTTTCAAAGAGTTGACAAAATTCCGTTTATGTTGCATATGAGTGTTGATGATAATAGAGTTACTATCAAAAGGTTTGCTTTGACATAATACGTATGAGTGTAATTTTTTGTGATTTGTTTCAGATCCGACCATTCTTCATCCACACAACAACAAGAAAAAGTGATTCCATGCTCGAGTATTGAAGAATGTGAAACTGTGGTGAAGCAGATGATTTCAAGTGTTCTTTCCACTGGAAAACTACGATTTGATTCTTTTCATGTCGATAATGTAAGTTTATTTCACTCAATCTAACAGCAAACTGGTTTAACAGCATTCTCCAACACTACTCATCAATACTGAGATCAAAATCCATGCAAAAGACGTTCACATCGAAGCATTTTCAAGTCAGACAAATGGATGGTTGAATGTTTTGGCACCGGGAGTCGAGTCAGTGTTTCTTGGTTCCGATCTTAATGATGTTGAAGATGTCGGTATAATTCCAGTGGTTAGTTTTACATTTAATCTTCTTTGATCAAATATGAACATAAAAAATGAGGCTGACAACCAAAACTGTAAATTTTGCTGAAAAACTATAAGAAGTGAAAAAAGTATCATCCGTTTAATCCGCGGTTAATGACAAAAAAAATGAATAGCGAAGTGTAGAAATTGTGAAAATTGAAAAATTTCAGATTATGAATGCATCAAAACTTGAAATTGATCTTGATTGTGATATCACTGATGACCAAGTTCTCAATTTCAAATGCACTTCTTTGAAACTCAAATCATCGAGAATCACCGGAAAAGGAATCAATCAATTGATCAAGGTTTTTTTCCAATTAGATTTTTTAAAAAGTATTGTTCAGAAATTGATTGCAAATGATTATCCAATCGGTTCATCGGTAACAGTCGGCAACAGAGCTTCGTTTCAAAATTGGGAGGAAATTATTGGGGGATTGGATGTTGAAATCAAAGAGGATACCGTAGATAGAGGAGTGGAGTTTCGCAAGAGAGGTCAAATCAAAATGAATCATGGAAAACGAATGGAAGTGTACCTCATGGTTTACGTATTTTGTGTTTCTATTCAATCTTCATAAATATTTTGTTCAATTTGTTTTTCTAATGAATTGTTGTTGTTGAAAATGTCATGAAAAAAATTTTCCTGGTTTTTTCCATGTAATTTCTGTGTAAAAACATGCTTCAGAAAGTGTAAAGTCAAGTCTTGCAGCTTTTCATTGTGAAAATGACGATTTGGGATGTGTTGTCTGATAAGATGGAGAAGTTGGAAGTCGAAGAAAAGACAAACAAGAACAATTGGAATGACTTACCATATGAGATGAAAGAAATGGTCATCAAGGAAATGACAATTGAAACAAGGTTATTTGAATTTTTTTGCTTTTGAAAGGACGTGTTTTTTGCAGAGCTTGTCTTAAAATGTGCTCGAAAGCGGACAAATATCTTGTTGAATCGACTCCGATCTCCTACGACGGTGCATCATTTATAATTGAACCATCTGACCCTAGAAGTTTTTCTGTGACGATCAACATTTCGAAAAACTCTAACACGAATCCATTCAAACGGTGCATGCGGATTACTGATTTTAGAGTTGATATCCAGTTAGTTTTCACATGATTTGACTCGTCATCGAAAGTTTTCCAGGCATCTATTGACACGACAACCATTCAAACATATTTCATGTTCCAGTAGTGAAGAAGGAGAAAGATTGGTAAAGCGAATGATTGCAAGTATCCTTTCGACTGGTAAACTACGTTTTGATAGTGTCTGTGTAGTTAATGTAAGTTTCATACAATTTGAAAAGGAAAATTGGTTTTCACAGATTTGTCATGAATTCCGCATCAACTCCGAATTTACAATCCGCGCGAAACATGTTCATATCGATGCAGTACATGAATATGCAACTGATTGGTTGACTGTTTTGGCACCGGGAGTTGAGTCATTTGAGTTTTATACATCATATGACTTTAGACAAATTGCCACAACTCCAGCTGTAAGTCTTTTTTCATAAACAAAATATGAAAGTCACTTTTAGATTGTGAATGCATCGAAGCTTATTTTAAGAAATCATAGTGATATCAATGATGAGCATCTTTTGAATTTCAAATGCACTTCTTTTGAACATCCCCAGGTATCAAGAATCACTGCAGAAGGAGTCAATCTGTTGATCAAGGTACCGTTGAATCTTACTTGTCTCATCAAATCTTTTATCAGAAAGCGATAGCAAATGATTATCCAATTGGTACATACTTCAATATTGGCATCGGCGCACAATTGCAAATTTGGACGAAAATCAATGAGGGATTGAATATTAAAGAAATCGTTTCTAGAGATAACACGTCGTTTGAACAAAAAGAAGGTCGAATTGATATGAATCATAACAAACGTATGGAAATCACATTTGATTATTATGAGTTCAATTTAAAAATTGTTTCACAATAATGTTATTGTTCTTTGTTGCTTTCTCCCTTGTTTTGTTGTTTTGTTATTGTTGTTGAATAAATTTGTGTTGTTTCATAGTTTGTTATAAAAATGCTTTGGTTAATTCCATAAAAATTACTTGACTGTGTTCAATCAAAAGACAGTTTATTTGTAGATTTCAAAGTTTTCATCGTAAAAATGGCGAATTCGAATGACTTGCCAGATAAGATGAAGGAATTGGTTGTCGAAGAGAAAACAAACGGAAAGGATTGGAATGATTTGCCATTTGAGATGAAAGAGATGGTTGTCAAGGAGATGGATATCGAAACAAGGTATTTCGCTGATTTCATTGCTTTCAAAGAAGTCAGAATTTCAGAGCTCGACTCAAAAGATGCTCTAAATCTGACAAATACCTTGTTGAATCGGTTCGAATCTCTTACCACGAAGTATTATTTTCAATTGATCGAGAGCCCCCATTCTTTTTTTCTGTGAAGATGGAATTTCTCAAAAACTATAGAATGCATGACGCTATGTTAGAAGCGTGTGCTTTTAATGATAGAGTTACTATCCAGTTAGTTTTTGCTTTTCTCGAATATTCATCAGTGATTTTTAAGAACCACTTTTCCATGGAGCCGAAACCAAGAGATTCCATGTTCGAGTATTGAAGAAGGTAAAACTGTGGTGAAGCAAGTGATTGCAAGTATCCTTTCTACTGGTAAACTACGTTTTGACAGTGTTGATGTGCAATGTGGACGTGATCCTTTTCATTCAGAAGATGACGAAAATTTCAAGTGTAAACTTGCAAACATTGGCGTAACTCCAGCGGTACTTTTTTTGCGTTTTGTAGGTAAATTGAAAGAAGTTTTAGCTTACGAACGCAACAAAACTCGATATTTGGGGTGATACTGATATCACTGATGAGCAACTTCTCACTTTCAAATGCACTTTTATGAGACATTCGGGTAAATCGAATATCACTGAAAAAGGACTCAATCTGTTGATCAAGGTACTTTTAAAACCTTTCTTGTCTTATCAAAGTGTTTCTTCAGAAAGTAATAGCAAATGATTATCCAATCGGATCAAACTTCAACATTGAAATGATTCGAAACTCGCAAACTTGGGAGGAAATCAACGATGGATTGAATATTGAAGAACCCGTTTTGATTTATTATGAAAATTATGATGCGTGCTATGAGCAGAAAGAAGGTCGAATCGATATGAATCATAACAAACGAATGGAAATCACACTTGATAATTATCATGATAACAAAGAATTCACTTTAACAATTGTTTCTCAATAATGTTATGGTGCTTTGTTGCTTTTCCATTAGTTGTTTTGGCCACCTTTGTTTGATATTGTTGTTGAATAAATTTGTGTTGATTCATAGTTTTTTTTATAATTCTGCTTCGGTTAATTCCGTGGAAAATACTTGACAGTTCTTTTTGCTAAACATTTTTGCAAAACATGTTTTTCGCTGCGAGACCATCAAATGGGTGTTTCTTAGTTTCGAAAGTTTTTGAAAGTGAACGTTATTCGTTTTATCAAGACACTTGTTCACCTTTTGAATCTTAAAACTCGCCTTTTGCCTTTATTCCAATATAACACACGTTTTCATGTCGAAAATTCTTTAAAATTTAACTAATATAAGTGCAAAATTGTGTCGAATATGATCATTCGCGTAGATTTCAACCATTTTCTTAGAATTTATCCGACATTTTTGAATCCATAGTGAAATTCGTGCTGAATTTGATTACCCAAATACATATTCAAGCCTTATCGTGTATTTGTACATTCTATCTTACCTTATTTCATTTTTTTTACAGCTTCTCACCGTGAAAATGGCGACTTGTAATGACTTGCCGGATAAGATGAAAGAATTGGTTGTCGAAGAAAAAACAAATGGAAAGAACTGGAATGATTTACCGGATGAAATGAAAGAGATGGTTGTCAAGGAGATGGATTTTGTCACAAGGTATATTTGCTAACGTTTCACTTTTAATGTTTTACTTTTGCAGAGCTCGACTCAAAAGATGCTCGAAATCCGACAAATATCTTGTTGAATCGACTCCAAACTTCTACCACCAAGTGTCATTTTTAATTGATGACGGTTCCTTCTTTGAATGGTTTACTGTGAGGGTTGACATTTATAAAAACTTTGACATGGATCCCCTTACGTTGGTTATATATGCAAACAATAAGGAAGTTAATATCAAGTGAGTGCTCACATAACTCGATCATTTATTCGCGATTTTTCAGATTCGACTATTTTTCATCAACACCACATCGTAAAATTTTTCCATGTTCGAACATTGAAGAACGTAGATTTGTGGCGAAGCAGGTTATTGCAAGTATTCTTTCGGCTGGAAAACTTCGGTTTGAGTGGCTCGATGTGTCTCAAGTAAGTTTCCTTAAAATCCCAACAAAAATACGGTTTGATAGTATTGCCCGTACCTTCGCATCAACTCCGAATTCACAATCCGCGCGAAGCACGTTTATATGGATGCAAGATATGATTTTGTAAACGAATGGTTGAATGTTATGGCACCGGGAGTTGAGTCATTTGAGTTTCATACACCAGATGAGTTTAGAGAAGCTGCCACAGCTCCAGTTGTAAGCCACTTTTTAAAAATAACATTTGAAAGTCAATTTCAGATCGTGAATGCATCACAGCTTATTATTAGAAAGCCCAGTGATATCACCGATGAGCAACTTCTCAATTTCAAATGTACTTCTTTGAAACATCCTCATGAATCGAAAATTAGTGGAGCAGGAGTCAATTTGTTGATCAAGGTACTTTCAAATATTTCTTGTACAATCAACGTATCTTTTTAGAAAGCAATAGCAAATGATTATCCAATTGGCACTCACTTCTACATTAAAATGCCTAAAAACTTGCAAATTTGGGAGGAAATGAACGATGGATTGGATATTGAAGAAACAGTTCCAAATGATGATGACGATGGCGACATGTGGTATGCCGAAAAAGAAAGTTGGATTATTATGAGTAATGAAAAACAAATGATGATTACACTTGATGGTGATAGATTTAATTTGAGAATTGTTTCTCGATAATTTTATTGTTCCTTGTTGTTTCTTTTGTTTTCTGAATAATAAATTGTTATTGTTGCGAAGACTGTATTTCATTCATATGCGCTGGTTCATTCCCAGAAAATTACTTGCGACTTTTCAATAAAAGAATAGAAACAACTGATGATTTGCAGGGTTTTTATCGTAAAAATGGCAAATTGTAATGATTTGCCGAATAAGATGAAGCAGTTGGTTGTCGAAGAAAAGACAAACGAAAAGAATTGGAATGACTTGCCATTCGAGATGAAAGAGATAGTTGTCAAAGAAATGGATATCAAAACAAGGTATATTTGTTTACATTTTATTGAAAAACTGCCAAATTTTTAGAGCTCGACTCAAAATGTGTTCGAAATCCGACAAATATCTTGTGGAATCAGTTCCAATATCTTATGACGAACTATCGATTAAGATTGAGGGATTTCGAGGTGAATTGAGTGTTCTTCTCAATATTACCAGCAAATCAAAAGCAATATTAAACGTCAGCATGAATGCAAACAGGTATATTTGTTCTTAGTAAATTATTATTATGAAAAACTTTTTTTAGAAAGCGACATGTTCTCCGTGTAGGCAACAAGCAAATTTCGTGTTCGAGTGATGAAAAACGTGAAACTATGATGAAGCAGGTTATTGCAAGTGTTCTTTCGACTGGTAAACTTCGATTTGAATGTTTCTATATAGAAAATGTAAGTTATGAATTATTTTTTCCTATCGTCAATATCATTCAGTCGGTTTTCTCTCCGGTACTGCTCATAAACTCCGAATTCACTATTCGCGCTAAACAAGTAAATGTCGAAACGAACCAGAAAGAAATGAAAGGATGGTTGAATGATGTGGCACCGGGAGTTGAGTCAATTGAGATTAAAACATTGAATAACTCCAAAGGCCTTGGTACAATTCCAGCTGTAAGTCGTTTATTGCGACTAAAAGAGAAATCCGATTTTAGATTATGAATGCACCGAAGCTTACCATCAAAGATCGTTCTGATATCAATGATGAGCAGCTTATCAGTTTCAATTGCACTTATATGAAACATAACCGTAAATCGAAAATCACTGGAAAAGGACTCAATGTGTTGATCAAGGTATTTTTTGAACCTTTCTAGTTTTATCAATGTGTTTTTCAGAAAGCAATATTATATGATTATCCAATTGGCACATTCTTCAACATTGAAATGCCTGAAAACTCGCAAATTTGGGAGGAAATCAATGATGGATTGGATATGTCAGAAGGTTATTTACTCGGTGATTATTTCGAACACCAACAAGGCCGAATTAATATGGATGGTAACAAACAAGTAGTAATTACAATTGCTGATACTAAGTTCAATTTGAAAATTGTTTCTCGATAATGTTATTGTTCTTTGTTGATTTTCCACTTGTTTTAGCTGATCTTTGTTAAATTTTGTTGTGGGATAAACTTGTGTTATTTTCAAACATATTCATTGTGTTATATTATCTTGGTTTATTCCATGAGAGTTACTTTCAATCCGCTACCATTTAAAATTGCCTCAATCGTTTTGTTTCAAGATTTTCATCGTAAAAATGGCAAACTGGAATGATTTGCCAAACAAGATAAAGAAGTTGGTTGTCAAGAAAATGACATTCGAAACAAGGTAATTTACTATTCTGTTATTTCCAGTAAAAGTAGTGTATTGTTACAGAGCTCAACTTAAAATGTGTTCGAAAACTGACAAATGCCTTGTCGAATCGTGCCCAATGGTCTTTGATATGCTAAGAATTGGAGCTAATTCTGTCCCTAGTGGTATGGCAAGTTTTTTAACCTTACACGAAAACTCAGAGAAATGTTTCGAGATATATTTTATGTTTGATTCGAATAGGAGCGAAGTGAATATCATGAGGTACGGGTTTTTCGTTTTCACGTTCATAACGTTTTCAAACCTAGAAAACAACTTTTGCCTGTTTCACCAATATTCTGTGCAAGTGTTGAAGCAAGTGTAACTCTGGCGAAGCAGATTTTTACAAGTATTCTTACCAATGGAAAACTTTCGTTTGAGACTGTTAGAGTTTTATATGTAAGTTGAGTTTTTGCTTTAGATTCGCAATATGCTTTTCAGAACTATCCGCAATTTCTTATCAATTCTGATTTCACAATTCACACGAAACATGTTCAAATCGAAGGAGGAACAAAATATATTAGTGCATGGTTGAATGTTATTGCACCGGGAGTTGAGTCAGTTTATCTTCAGCCGAAAGCAATGTACACTTCCAATACAATTGTACGCCTTCGTACAGTTTCAGCGGTATTTTTTACACCATATTCAATGAAGCCTATAGTTTCAGATTATGAACGCATCAACCATCACCATTGAATGTGATACTGATATCAGTGATAATCAACTTGTTCGCTTCAAATGCACTCGTTTTGCACATTTGGGTCAATCGAAAATCACTGGAAAAGGAATCAATCAATTGATCAAGGTAGTTTTCAAGGTATTGCTTCGAAGTTTTTATTATTTAGAAAATGATTGCAAACGATTATCCAACAGACACATGCTTCACAATTTGCACGATTGGAAATCCACAAACTTAAGCTTGGACCGATATCATTGAAGGATTGGAGATTGAAGTCAATGCTCATTATGCAATCGATGCACATGGAAATGTGAAGTTTGATTATAGAAAAAGTCAAATTGATATGAATCAAGACAAACGAATGGAAATCACACTTGCTCATAATAAGTTCGACTTGAAAATTGTATCTCAATAATGCTATTGTTTTTTGTTGTTGTGTAATAAATTGTTGTTGTTGTTACTAAAACTGTATTCCATTAATGCAATGCTGGTTCAATCCAACAATATTACTTATGACTTTTAATAGAAACAACTGAGATTTTCCAGGTTTTCATCGTAAAAATGACCATTTGGGATGTGTTGTCTGATAAAATGGAGAAGTTGGAAGTCGAAGGGAAGACAAACAAGAAGAATTGGAATGATTTGCCATTTGAGATGAAAGAGTTGGTTGTCAAGGAGATGGACTTTAAAACAAGGTAATTGGAAGCGCTCTTATTGTTTCAAAAATTTTCAAGTTTTTCAGAGCACGACTCAAAATGTGTTCCAAATCAGACAAATATCTTGTTGAATCAGTTCCTATCTCTTACGATCGATTATCATTTTTGATTGGTGAATACACAAGAAGTTTGGGTGTTTCGCTCAACATTAGTCACAAATCAAAAACAATATTGCTTGTTTCTATGCAGTTGCACAAGTATGAGTTTAAAACGCGACTTTTATTTAAAAAACATTTTTGTAGAAATCAGCTTAATTTCCTCTCAACTTACATGCAAATCCCGTGTTTGAATATTGAAGAAGGTGATGAAATTGTAAAACAAATCTTGGCAAGTATTCTTTTGACTGGAAAACTTCGTTTTGATAGTGTTTATGTGGATCATGTAAGTTGGTACTCAAGTTATAAAACCGCACGGTTTTTTTGCAGAAGAGTTTGAGATTTTCCATTCATTCTGAATTCACGATCCACGCGAAACACGTTAGGATCGCAGCAGAAAGAATCCAAATATTCGAATGGTTGAATGTTATGGCACCTGGAGTTGAGTCAGTTGATCTTCACTCACAAACATGGTTCCCTAGTGAAGATGAAGGCATCGACACAAGTCCAGCGGTATTACGTCCTTTCCATTTTCAACGAAAAAGTTAGTTCCAGATTATGAACGCATCAAAGGTTCTTATCAAAGGTTCTACACATATCAATGATGAGCAACTCCTCAATTTCAAATGCACTTTCTTGACAATTGTTAAAGGCAATACGAAAATCACCGGAAAAGGATGCAATCAATTGATCAAGGTATTTCTCTTATTTTTGCTTTGGCTTTGAGTAATTAAGTTGTTCAGAAATTGATCGCAAACGATTACCCAACAGGCACATGCATTTCATTCAATTATTTTTGGTTTGAAAATCGAATGGATTGGAACACTCTCCTTGAAGGATTGAATGTTGAAGTCACCGCTTGTAATGATTTTATAAATGGATTTAATATGATTCGTCATTGTAGAGACGGACAAATTGTTATGAGTCATAACAAACTTTTGAAAATCAAATTTGGTGTCGAACTACTCTGCATTGAAATTGTTTCTCAATAATGTTGTTTTCTTTTATGTTTTTCGAAAGCGATCTTTGAATAAATTCATGTTATTTTTAAAACCTATTTTGTATCCTCATGGTTTTTCTTTCCGAAAAAATTCTTTTAAACTTTTCAATTGATGAATAAGTGAATTTCTGTTTTCCAGACTTGTCATCTTAAAAATGGCGAATTGTAATGACTTGCCGGATAAGGTGAAGCAGTTGATTGTTGAAGAAAAGGCGAACGAAAAAAATTGGAATGATTTGCCGGATGAAGTGAAAGAAATGGTTATCAAGGAGATGACATATGAGACAAGGTAGGTTTGATGTTGAAAGTTAGAAAACCAATTCAGTTTCACAGAGTTCGACTCAGAATGTGCTCAAAATCCGACAAATATCTTGTTGACTCAATTCCAATGGTCTGCGACGATATAACATTCACTGCTCATTCATCAGCATCTGGTTTGAGAGCTTTTGTTATCATTACACAAAAATCAAAATATGTTCTTTATTTGCTAGCAATTGTGAATAAGGACAAGAGTATTTCCATCAACAGGTTTTTCTTTCATCACAAGTTTTAATAATTTTTATTTTCAAGACGAGAACCAGGTTTTCCGGAGCGAAACAAAAAACTCGTTCCATGTTCAAGTTTTGAAGAAGCTAAAGCTGTAGTACAGAAGATGTTTGCAACTGTTTTTTCTACTGGAAAACTTCATTTCAATAATGTTAACGTTTTTCATGTAAGTTCATTGTATCGGTTTTCACCAATAAAATATTTTAGGATTTTTTGACTGAATTCATCGCCTATTCTGACTTCACAGTACACGCGAACGCTGTTGAAATCAAAGTAAACGAAAGTGAATGGAATGGATGGATGAAGAGTATAGCACCTGGAGTTGAAACTATTGAACTGGGTTTGTGTCAATACTCTCAAAGAAAAGTCGTCAAAGGTCTTGGCATGATTCTAGCGGTATGTGATGTTTTAGACTAATATTAAAACATACTTTAGATTATTCATGCGAAATCACTTAATATTGGAAGTGATACTGATATCAGTGATGACGAACTCCTCAATTTCAAATGTACTAGTTTAGAGATTACTGGTAAATCGAAAATCACTGAAAAAGGAATTAATAAGTTGATCAAGGTATATTCTTTACTATTTTATATCCACCGAAGAGCTTTGTTCAGAAATGGATTGCAAACGATTATCCAGAAAACGCATTAATTAAAATTAAAATCCTCTCCATTTTCTCCAAATTATCTCAATTTTTGGCCGATATTATTGAAGGATTGGATAACGAAGTCACTGAACTTGATGATGGAAATAAACAAATGAGATATTTCAACAGAAAGTTACAAATTCAAATGAGTCAAGGGAAAGTAATGATAGTTTCGGTTGTTCATGGTTGTGTATTCGAAATGTTGATCAAACATTCATAGTTATTCTATTATGTTCTGTTTCATTTGTTGAATAAATTGTTGTTATTTTATGTTATTTTCTTATTCTCAATACCAGTTGGTTTATTCCACAAAAGTTTCTGATAATATGACGATCATTCTGGCAATCTGCTACCCACAATTTTATAGATATTCAGCGTAAAAATGGCAAATTGGAATGACTTGCCGTTTGAAATGAAAGAGATGGTTACCAAGGAAATGGATTTTATGACAAGGTATTTCAATAACTTCCTTTTATTAAAAATCATTATGTTTTTCAGAGCTCACCTCAAAATATGCTCAAAATCTGACAAATACCTCGTTGATTCAATTCCAGTGATCTGCGACAGTATAACACTAGAAGCTAGCCCAAGGACTAAAGGTTTTGAAGATTGTCTCATCATCACTCAAAACTCGAAAACCGTGTTATGGTTGTATGTGAGAGTTGATAGGAATTATACAGTTTATATTACTAGGTTGGTTATTTTTCGGACCTATAGAAAAGATAATCGGTCATTTTTTAGAGAAGCCGCTTCATTTCGTAAATATCAACAAGAAATTCCGTGTTCGAGTATCGAAGAAGTCAGAAATATGGTGAAGGAGATGTATGCAAATATTCTTTTCACTCGAAAGTTTTATTGCAAAGTGATCAACTTGAATCATGTACGTTTATAGATTTTCATCACAAAACAAAAAAAAATTCAGGTAAACTATCCAGAGTTCATCGATATGTCAAAGTTTGAGTTTCACACCAAACAAGTTAAAATCACTGCAAAGCCAAGTCAAGTACATGAATGGTTGACTATTATAGCACCGGGTTTTGAGTCAGTTATTGTCCAGAAGGATAGTGATAATCTTGAGAATGAAGGAATTGGCACGATTCCGGCGGTATGATTTTAATCTTTAAAAAGGAATCGATTGGTTGACAATCTTAGGATGAAAAATTTTCAAAATCTTTTGCGCTTTGAACAAAAATTTAGTAAAATTTCATTCCCCGCTGAGGTTTTCACGAGAGTTATACCGCAAATACAAATCCCAATACTAAGACGTTTTGAAAAGTATCAAAATTTAACCTCTCAGTGGCTTATAAAGCGTTAAAAGTTTTGAAGTTTATGGGCAATAGTGTCAATTCAGAAAGTTTAAGAAAATTCAAAATCAAGGTGGTTGCCCATTTCCCTAATTAGATGTTTGGTGGAAATAGCGATGTTTCAGATTACAAATGCATCAAAACTTCATATCGAAAGTGTTACTGATATCAATGATGATCAACTTCTCAATTTCAAATGCACTGATATGAAACATCAGGGTAAATCGAATATCACTGGCGAAGGACTCAATCGATTAACCAAGGTATATTTCAAACTTTTTATAACTCAAAGAGTGTCATTCAGAAAGCCATTGCAAATGACTATCCAATAGCCTCATCTTTTCAAATAAGTGTCGATGCCACCGCAGTGTTTCAAACTTGGGCCGATATTATTGAGGGATTGTACATTGAAATCACCAGCTCTTCTGATATGCAAAATGAAAATGACGACGATAGACAACCAAGGCTCTGCGTAAGAAGAGGTCAAATTAAAATGAGTCATGGAAAACGAATGGAAGTTTCGCTTCGTTATTTGTTTGAATTGGGTTATAGGGTTTCTATGTCTATTTCATCATCATAGTTATTCTGTTATGTTTTGCTTTATTTGTTGAATAAATTGTTGTTATGTTAATGTAACCTTCCTTTGTTTCATTTTAGTTGGTTTATTCTATGAAAATATTTGATGATACGTCAAAAAAATGCCTTAACATTGTAATGTATATAGATTTTTATCGTAAAAATGGCGAATTGGAATGACTTGCCGTTTGAAATGAAAGAAATGGTTACCAAGGAAATGGATTTTATGACTAGGTATATCAATAATTTCTTGTTATTAAAAATCATTATGTTTTTCAGAGCTCACCTCAAAATATGCTCAAAATCCGACAAATATCTTGTTGACTCACTCCCTGTGATCTGCGACAGTATAACACTAGAAGCTAGCCCAAGGACCAAAGGATTTGAAGATTGTCTTGTCATTACTCAAAACTCTAAAACGGTATTATGGTTGTATGTGAGAGTTGATAAGAATTATACAGTTTATATCACAAGGTTAGTTTTTTGTCGGACCTATAGAGAAGATAATCGGTCATTTTTTAGAGAAGCCGCTTCATTCCGTAAACATGAGACAGTGATTCAGTGTTCGAGTATTGAAGAAGTTAGAAATATGGTGAAGCAGATGTATGCGAATGTTCTTTTTACTAGGAAATTTTTTTGTAAGGAGATTGACTTGAATCATGTAAGTTTCAATTTTTTTAAAAGAAAAAAGTGTACGGCTCTGTCATGTTGTTAAGCTTACCAAAATTGCATGGCTCTTAGAAAATAACAAGAAAAGCTATTAGATTTGGCTTAATATCGGACTTTCAGGATCGAGAAACTATGAAAAAAGCAATTACTTCCAGGTAAACTATCCAGAGCTCATCGACATTTCGAAATTCAAGTTTCACACCAAAAAAGTTAAAATCACAGCAAAGCCAAATGCAGTGAATGGATGGTTGAAGATTATGGCACCGGGTGTTGAGTCAGTTATTGTTCGAAAAAATAGCAATAGTGATAATCATGAGAATGAAGGAATTGGCATGATTCCAGCGGTATGATTTATTGATTTACTTGGGAATTGTTTGATCTCTTATGAGCGGTGTATAGGTGACCACTTTAGAAATATTACAAAAACTTACAAGGGAGCATGAAGGAAAAGTTAGAGAAGAAATTTCAGTCATGACTGGGAAACTTGAAGGTAGCTATGAACCAAAGAATGAATGAAAATAAGCCTAAAACCAAAAGCTTGATACTTTGAAACAATTCTTAGCCGGTTCCAGAACACGGACCGATAAAAAATTATTTAAAATTTCTTGAATGCACACCACCTTTCTGTGTAAGAATTCTAAAAACACCGAAAACATGTGTCTTTTCAACATTTCTTTTATAAAGGATTTGTGTTCGTACTTATAGTTAGTAGAGCACAAGTTCAACTTATGGAGCACTTTTCACCGTTTCACCATCTAAAAAAAGTTCCATGAATAGATGATATTTGCTGTCGAAAAATTATAAGAAACAACAAATTTCAGATTACAAATGCATCAAAACTTCATATCGAAAGTGTTACTGATATCACCGATGATCAACTTCTCAATTTCAAATGCACTTCTATGGAACATCGAGGTAAATCGAATATCACTGCAAAAGGACTCAATCGATTGATCAAGGTATGTTTCAAACGTTTTATTATTGAGAAAAGTATGTTTCAGAAAGCGATTGCAAATGACTATCCGATAGGCTCATCTTTTCGAATGAGTGTCGATTCTAACGCATTGTCTCAAACTTGGACCGACATTATCGAAGAATTGAATATTGAAATCACCGACTCAAGAAAAGGTCGAATTAAAATGAGTCATGGAAAAGGAATGGAAGTTTCGATTTGTTGGTTCAATTCTTATATATTTTCTATGTCCATTAAATCTTTATAGCTATTCTGTTATGCTTTGTTTCATTTGTTGAATAAATTGTTGTTATGTTTAAGTATATCTTGTTTTTCTCTCAGTTTTAAGTGATTTATTCCAAAAATATAGCTACTTATAAGGTATTTAGTAACATAAAAGTCTATTTTCTAGCATAAAAATGTTATTTTTGACCATTTTAACACAGAAAATCAGCAAAATTCCAATAAAATCCTCCATTTTTGAAGTTTTTAGCTTGCAGTTCGAAGGAGCGCACTTGCACAAAATTTGAATTTTTGAAATTTCGAAATATTTTCAAGTCTGTTTTTTTGTGTTTTTCTTAATAATATTACCTAAAATTATAATTTTTGGTCCAAAAATTGGAAAAACTATGAAAATTTAACCTATTTTCAGGGTATCCACCGCAAAAATGGTGAATTGGAATGATTTGCCGGATGAAATGAAGGAAATGGTTGTCAAGGAGATGGGAGTCATCACAAGGTTAGTTTTTTTGTTAATTTCGCGACTTTATAGTAATTTTACAGACTTCGCCTCAAAATGTGCTCGAAAAAAGACAAACGTCTCGTCGAATCGCTCGCAATTCCTTGTGAATACATGCAAGCGAATGTTTCAACGAGTTCGATTGACATTAGTATCCGTCAAAAACCAAAAAATATAATGATGCTTCGTATCAACCAAATGGGATATCAAGTTATTGTTGATAGGTGGGTATATACATGTTTTTCGGCAAATCGAATAGGTTTCCAGGGACATATTCGACCCGGAAGGCGGTAGAAAAGTGATCACATGTGAGGATTACCATGAAGCCGAAAAAATGATGAAACAAATGTTTGCAAGCATTGTTTTTAATTCTGGTTTTCGTTATGAGTCGGCGAATGTGGAACTTGTTAGTTTTCCCTTTTTTTGCCTATTTTTACACAAAAATCTTTCAGAACTGCCCACGATTTCTCACAAAAGCTGACAAGTTCACAGTTTTTGCGAGAAGAACATCGATCGAAGGAGCGGAAGATCAAACCATCGAATGGTTGGAGAATATGGCACCGGGAGTGAAGAATGTTAAAGTTGCGATGCGTTATTATAATGATTTGATGGAGATTAGAGGGATTGGAGCGATTTTGGCGGTAAGTATTTGAAAATAGTGAAACGACACAAAAAGTGATAGATAAAATATTGATAAGGAGAGTAGAGATAAGTAGATATAATAAAATGAGGAAAATTTTGTCAAAATTGTGTCGGATACGTCAGATGATATGAGTTTTTCGACAACTCCTATCAAATGTAGGTAATCGAGATAGTAGATGTATAGAGGAAAGAAGATGTTTTGAAAAAGAAAGCCCATCCACAAAAAAGATTTTAGAAGTTAATTATTGAATAGCAAACAAAAGCCAAACACAGTTTTGCGTTAGTGGTTTGGAAATTATGTCAGAAGCTGCTGAGAATATTCTTAAATGGAATAATATGATTTTTTATGAAAAAAATAGGAAAATTATGATTTTTTTTCCGAAAAATGTATCGTTGTCAGCTGATGGTATATGATTTCAATAAAAGAATTACTACTGAAAGTTTTGAGATATCACTTCGAAAAAATGAGCCTCTGACTTTGAAAAATGCTTTTCTTAGGTTATTTTTTGGCAGATTTTCGACATTTTCGGGCATTTTAGCTGACTTTCTTATGTGCTTGAGCATGACCATCAATATATGTCTGATCAGAAGCAAAAATTGAGAAAAAAACATATTTCCATGTGAAAGAAGCTCACAACTCCTGTTTCTATCAGAAATTTCATTTAATTTCAGGTGAAGAACGCATTGGAACTCGAAATCCATCCAGACTGTGATATCAACGATGATCAACTTGCCAAATTCAACTGCACTTCTTTGAAAATCCACCACAACTCGAATATCACTGGGAAAGGGATCAATCAATTGATCAAGGTACCTTGATTTCCTCATTTCCTTCCAAATCTGCTATTTTTGCAGAAAGCTCTCGCTGGTGACTATCCAAAAGGGACACATATCGAAATCGGTGTCAATCATCGTGAATTATTCCAAATGTGGGAGGATATCAATAAAGGATTGACCATTCAAATCACTCAATCATACAATAATACTGGTGAATATGGTCAACCGGTTTTCGGCGCGAGAGCCGGTCGAATTGGAATGACGGAGAAGAGACGAATGGAGATTTCACTCAAGAAAGAGGGATTCTTGATGGATATTCCGGTTTAAAACATTAAAACACTTTTAATTATGCACTTTCTAATGTTGTCTGATTGTTTTTATCTTCTTTTATTTTAATGAATTGTTAAATGTTTGAAGGATTAATTTGTACTGAAACAGCGGTTTTTTCCGTTCAATATTCAGAAAATGAGAGCTGACGAAGCAGCTGAAAATCAGAAATCGGTGACGGTCGGTAAAGATAGAAATGTTTGAAATGTGTACTTTGATTGCTTTTTAGTGGTTTTCTCAACAAAAATCATTCAAAATATTCCAATTCCAAAAAAAAATCCAGTTTTTTCCGTCCTCGGGTCCCGCTTTTTGAAGTTTCGAAGTGTTTCGGTTGAAGTGTTGAACTTTTTTCGAAAAAAAAAATGCATTTTTTGCAGCTTATTTCTTGAAAATGGAACTAAAACGGCTCCCAGTTTTCCCCTATAATAGGGTATTCAACGTTTGTCTATAGAAGTCAGCGATTCTAGTTTTTAGCTGCTTTGTCACAATCTCAAACAAATACACCTAGAAATGAGAAATACAATTGGTTTATAGTTTTTCATCGTAAAAATGGCGAATTGGAATGATTTGCCACTTGAAATGAAGGAGATGGTTGTCAAGAGAATGAATTTGGAAACAAGGTAGTCTGATTTTCGGTTGTTCCATAAATATCTCCTCGTTTCAGAACTCAACTCAAACAGTGTTCAAAAGCCGACAAAGATCTTGTCGCTTCGATTCGAATTAACAAGTTGAACATCAAAGTAAAGAGTATGGTTCATCTAAAAATCAATGTAAAGCTACACCGTGATGAGCTTGATAAATCAGATATAGATTTGTCGATTTGGAATTATAGAAGCAAGGTTGTCATTAAGTGAGTGATTTATTTTTCTGAAAACCGTTTATCGTTTTTTAAGGAACCTAAACACGGATGATGTAGACAATGCAAAGCACTGGAATTGTTCAAGTGGGGAAGAAGCTAAGAAATGGTTGGAACAGATGTTTGCAAGCATTGTTTCCAGTTTTAGTTTTGACTCGGTTTACGTAGAAATCGTAAGTTGCTAAATATTGTTGTTGCAATTTTGATAAACTTATTTTCAGGATGCCCCGGATTTTATTGAGAATCCTGAGTTCACGATTCATACAAACTACATACATATTAAAGGATCAGCAAGTCCAACGATTGGATTGTTGAAGAATGTTGCACCAAGAGTAAAGAGTGTTAATATAATCACATATTATAATGAGAAATTAGAAGATATTGCCAATATTCCAGCGGTATGTGTTTCAACAGTTTATGGGGTTGTGTTATATGTGCCAATACAACGGCTAGGAATAGAGCAAATCCGCTTTTGGGTCTCGATACGTGTTTGCAGTTCGGATACTGTATTCAAGTTCGAAATGACATTTAGAAATGCTAAATCGCACCGAGACCCAGCGGCGCACTTGCTTCATTCCTAGCCGTTAGTTTGGCACATAATAGAAAGAAATGAACGATTTCAGGTTGTTAATGCAAAAAATCTTGAAGTTTTCGGCTTGAATGATATCAACGATGAACAACTTCTCAACCTCAACTGCACATCGTGGAATTTTGATTGTAAGTCGAATATCACCGCAAAAGGAATTAATCAATTGATCAAGGTAACACCTATTGCTCTCTTACTGTAAAATTGAACATTACAGAAAGCGATCACCAATAATCATCTAAAAGGATCGATTATTGTATTCCATATCGATGAGAATGTCATTTTTCAAACTTGGGAGGATATTATCGAAGGATTGGATGTTGAAGTGACTGAATCGGAAGATGTTACTTTGAATGATGGACAAGTGAAGTTTGGGAAGAGAAGAGGTCGAATTCAAATGAATCATGGAAAATGGATGAATTTGTATCAACTCAACAATTTCGGGATGCTCCAAATCAAGATTCATCAATAACTCTTTATTGCATTTTTCAATATTATAATAGCTAATATGCACTCATTTTTACTAGTTACATGAAGGATTTTGAACTGAATCAGTGTTTTGATGAATATGTTTCCAGTTATCTTATGAACTTCCAACATGGTATTTGTGATCTAAATTCACTTCTCGGTACTCTGCAAGGGAAGGTGACAAAACAAAAGATATCACAAAAACAGAAGACGACAAAACAGAAGACAGGGAGGACATAACAGAAGATGATGAAGTCAAAACAGAAGACGAATAAGAAGTAATATGTTTTTAAAACTTTTTTGAAAACAATTACCTACCAAGTTTGTTTGGTTCAGTGTGTTACTCGGTTGCAATACAAATTTCGAAAACATATGAATCTTACTTATTTTTCATCTTCTAATTTGACTTCATCATCTTCTGTTATGTCCTATACCTGTTTTCTGTTTTGTCGTCGTCTTTTGTTTTTGTGATACCTTCTGTTTTGTCACCTCTCCTCTGCAAAAAAAGATAATTGACAGCTTTTCATCTTTAAAAAACCGCCGATAAAAAGTTGAAATAATGCAGTTTCAAAAATGCACCTATTAAAAAGCAATACAAATATTTTACAGATGTCTAATTGTTTTTATCTACTTTTGTTTTAATGAATTGTTAAATGTTTGAAGGATTAATTTGTACGAAGATAACTGTTTTCTATCGTGTAATATCGAACAAATGAGCTGACAAAAAACCTGAAAACTAGAAAATGCTGACTGTCGGTGATTATTGGAATCGTATAAATGTGAACTTGGATGTTTTGTAAACGATTTTATCAGCAAAGTCGATAATTTTTCTGATCCTGGGTGAAATATCTATCTTTTCGGTCACACTGTATGCCGATAGGGCTTAAATGATATCGAATAACACTGAAAATGTGGATTTTGATCACAATTTGATCAACTCACACGTGCTCGTAACCTCTCCTTCCTCAAGTATCCTTCATTTATCACATCTATCGCTATAAAATGATTCGAATACTTTTTGGGTAAATAGGAAACTTTATAGGTCGTTTTGCTAATTAATAAAAACTATGTAGCTGACTGAAAACGTAACTTTTTGATGATAAAATTTGGGTAGAAATGGCGCAAACTTTCACACGTTTCCCCAACTCAGTTTCTCAGTCCTTGATATTCTCCGGTTTTCTATTTTCAGCAACTTTGCCGGAGCCTAGAAAAAATTTCCACAATAATGATCAATACAGTTGTTTTACAGCTTTTCATCGTAAAAATGGCGAATTCGAATGATTTACCGAAGGAGATGAAGGAGTTAGTTGTCGAAGAAAAGGCAAACGAGACAAATTGGAATAACTTACCATTTGAAATGAAGGAGATGATTATCAAGGAAATGAATTTGGAAACGAGGTAAACTGGTTCCATATTTCTCGTGTAAATTCTAGAATGTTGTTACAGAACTCGACTCAAACTGTGCTCAAAAAGTGACAAATATCTCGTAGAATCGATTCGAATGCCGTTTGATGAGTTGGATTGTATGGTAGATAAACGTTACGACAAGTTCTCAGTGAAACTTCGCTCCAGTAAATGCCGGGCGCATGCTCTAATGGTAGAAGTTACATCGTTTGAAAAAGGAGTTTCCATTATGTCAGTTTTTTTCAATATGAAGCCCAGGCAATTTTATTCAGAAAAAGAGACCAGGATGGATTTCGAGAAGTTGATAAGTTTCCTTGTTCAAAAGAGGAAGGAGAACTCATGGGACCACGGATGTTTGAAAGCATTATTTTCAACAGAAATTTACGTTTCAACTCGGTTAAAGTGTGGATTGTAGGCTGTCACTTTTTTTTTAATTTGAGGAATCGTTTAACAGACTTGCCCGGATGTGTTCGAGGATTCTGAATTTACAATTCACACAAAACGCATCGATATTCGTGCACCGAAACATCAAGTAATTCAATGGTTGAAGAATGTGGCACCGGGTGTCGAAGAAGTAAAAGCCAATACGTATATTCCACATTCCGAGCAGTTGGAAGGTATTGGCAATATTCCAGCGGTATGTGAAAGTTTATTTTGAGTAGAAGACTCGAATTGTTTCAAAATTCAGGTTATAAATGCGAAGAAATTCGAATCTTTCTCCGCGAATGATATCAACGACGAACAACTTGTCAACTTCAACTGCACATCGATTATTATTGATGGAGAGTCGAATATCACTGGAAAAGGGATCAATCAGTTGATCAAGGTATATTTTCTTGCTCATTTTCTCCAAAATATGTTCAACTTTTGCAGAAAGCTCTCGCTGGTGACTACCCAAAAGGGACACATATCGAAATCGCTGTCAATCAACGGGATTTATTCCAAATGTGGAAGGATATCAATAAAGGATTTATCATCGATGAAATCACTCAAGAATACAATAATACTGATCAAGTGGTTTTCACCGGTCGAATTGAAATGACGGAGAAGAAACGAATGGAGTATTCACTCAAGAAGCAGGGATTTTTAATGGATATTCTGGTTTAAACAGTTGATTAGAATTATACACTTTCTAATGTTGTTTGATTGGTCTTGTCTATTTTTGTTTTAATAAATTGTTGAATGTTGATTAGATTAATTTGTAGGAAATCATAACGGTTGTTTCCGTGTAATCCTGTAATGAAGAGGCTGGGGGGAAAAGTCGCTGAAAACAAGAAACCGCTGGCAGTTCGTGACCGTATATAATTATTTTTTTGTCTTTCCAACTGAAACAACTCGATGAAAAAATATTGTTTCGTAGTTTCTCAGCCATAACTAGAACACCGCAAAAATTTTCTGTCCAAGGAGTAATTTTAGGTCGGGTCATGTATCCCACTTTTCCCAAAAATTGTAACTTTTCCACTTTTTTTGTCGAACATGGGTCCCACTTTATCGATTCTTTCTAAAAAACCACGAGTCCCGTATTTTCGTCAAAAAGAGTACTCTACCTTTGTGTCCTCATCCCTTGGTGGTCTCTATTTTCAGCGGATCTGATTCAGTTTAAAAAAAGCTCCTTTATAATGATCAGTACACTTGTTTTACAGCTTTTCATCGTAAAAATGGCGGATTCGAACGATTTGCCGGATGAAATGATGGAGTTGGGTGTTGAAGAAAATACAAACGAAACGAATTGGAATCATTTGCCATTTGAGATGAAAGAGATGGTTGTCAAGGAGATGGATATCGAAACAAGGTAGACAATCTTTGATTTTTCGCTGAATTCTAAAACTTTTTTACAGAACTCGACTCAAGATGTGCTCAAAAGCTGACAAATATCTTGTCGAATCGACTCAAATGTCGTTTAACAGATTAATCTTCTGGAAAAAAGCCGAGAACATGATTAAGAATTTGGAACTTTACGGCGAAAGAGCTTCTCTAGATCTTAAAATATACGCGAAAGAAAGCATTGTTTACATTATTGATAGGTAACTTTTTAAAAATTTTCTCTAAAAACGTCATTGTTTTAGAGATTCGGAACGAGACGCCAAAAAGATTCAATGTTCAAGCAAAGAAGAAGCTGACAAGTTGGTTAAGCAGATGTTCGAGAGCATTGTTTTCAACAAAATGTATCGTTTCAATTGGGTTGAGGCTTACATTGTAAGCTACTGTTTCCTTTTTGTGAGCTTTTCGTAATGAGCTTTTCGACAGGATCATCCGGATTTCTGCGACAATTTTGAATTCATGATTTCTACAAAAAGATTTGATATCGATGCACCACCAAGTCAAGTAATTCAATGGTTGAAGAATATAGCACCCGGAGTTGAACATATTGAAGTCAAAACTGATGCCGAGTTAAAAAGTGTTGGGAACATTGCAGCGGTATAAAATGTTTGTCCTTAAATATATTCCAAAAACTTTCAGGTTGTAAACGCCCAAGAACTCGAAATAAGCTGTGATAATGATATCAATGATGATCAACTTCTCAATTTCAACTGCACATCGTTGTATATTGAAGGAAAGTCAAATATCACTGGAAAAGGAATCAATCAGTTGATCAAGGTAGCCAAAATAGTATTTTCTGTAAGATTGATTTGATTCGTTTAGAAAGCAATATCGAATGATTATCCGAGAAAATCAGGCATGATAATCGATGTCGATCCGGATTTCATGCTTCAATATTGGAATGATATTATTGATGGATTGAATATCGAAGGATTGAATATCGAAGTGACTGAACCTCAAAGAAACTTAAATGGAAATGTTCTGATGGAGTATAAAGGGAAAATCAAGATGAAGGGCGGCAAGTGTATGGAAGTTTCCCTCAGCGGACCAGTGACCAGAGAGCATAACAAACACTTTATCGCTAAAGTATTGTAAATCTAAACCATCATTTTTAATGTCTTATCAATGTTCCTGTTATCTTTTTGTTCTGTTATGACTTTATTTTCTGTTTTAATAAATATGCCTGTTCGTCGTTCTGTCGTTCTGTACGGAGTATGTGATTACTTGATGAAATCCAGAAATGGTGTTCTATATCTCTGCTGTGGGCCGTATTCAGGAAACGTTGTTCAGATAACTGATAAATTTTCTACAAACATTGAATGGTTCCTTTGGAACAAGTATGATTCAGATCGTTTGTCAGCAAAAAATCTATCCGGAGCATTATAATCATGGTTTCGATAGAACCGCTGTTCGAACAATGGAGAGTTCTTTTGTTCGGTATAAATTGTTCAATGCTTCAACAAAATTCCTCAGTTGTCCGAAAAAACGTTTCATGAATACGGTCACTATTTCAAAAACGAAAAAATATTCTTAGATTTTCATCGTGAAAATGGCCAATTTGAACGATTTGCCGGCTGAAATGATGGAGTTGGGTGTTGAAAAAAAGAAAAACGGAAAAAACTGGAATAACTTACCGGATGAGATGAAGGAGATGGTTGTAAAGGAAATGACAATCGAGACAAGGTGTTGTAATTCTAAATAGTTTATTTATTCATGGTATATTACAGAACTCGACTTAAAATGTGCTCAAAAGCAGACAAGCAGCTTGTCGAATCGATTCGAATGCCGTTTGACAAGTTGAACATTAAGCTCTGTTGGGACGTTCTGAGTGTGAAACTACACAGTGAAAAGCTTCAGAAGCCAGTTCTAGACTTGGAAATCTGGACAAATTACGGCACGGTTAAAATCAAGTGAGTTCTTCAGTGTTTTTGAAAACAGAAATCCGATTTTTTCAGAGACCTAAACAAAGAAGAATGTGTTGAAAGAGGTGCGAAAATTCCAAACAACGAGAAGCATGTGAAATGTTCAAGTATTAAAAAAACGAAAAACCTGGTGAGACAGATGTTTGCAAGCATTGTTTCTAGTTTTCGTTGCGATTCGGTTAACGCTAAAATTGTAAGTTTTTGTTGTTGTATTTAAAATAAACTTATTTTCAGGATGCCCCGGATTTTGACACAAATTTGGAATTTACAATTAAAACAAATCATATCAATATCAGAGGATCGCCAAGTCAAGTGACTGGATTGTTGAAGAATGTTGCACCGGGAGTCAAAAGTGTTTATTTGAACACATATCGTAATGAGGGATTAGAAGATATTGGCAGTATTTCAGCGGTATGTCACACTTTTAAACCTTGTTTTGGTCACACAGTTCATAACACGATTTGAAACTTTGAAAGAGACTGAATAAAGTAACTGGATTGTTCATTGACTGCAGAAACCCCCTTGAAATTATTGATGATGCTTCCCAGGTCTCACACTGAAGTTAAGGGCAGTTAGGTTTCCAATTAACAACGACACCTACTCCATTCGAAAGAGGACGTTTTTCTTGTTTAAACGAAGTTTTGAAAATCTGCTATGGAGCATTGTATGATAGGGTTTTGGGCATCTGAAAATATCTGAAACCTATGCTGAAAAACAGTTTTTCAGCCACTCGATTATATCCAAACGAGTATATCTTTACCACTCTACTACAACTACATGGTGAAATGTATTCCCAACGCTTGGATATATTAGAATGGCTGGAAAACTGTTTTGCAGCAAAAATTTCAAATACCCAAAACTCTATCATAAAATGCTTGATAGCAGATTTTCGAAATTTCGTTTTGTCCAAAAAAACGTTCTCTTTCGAATATACTAGGCGCCATTGTTTATTAGAAACCTAACTGCTTTTAACTTCAGTGTTAATACAGTGTTTTGAAGAGAATCAAACTCGTCTTTAAAAAAAGTTTTCAGGTTATAAATGCAAAGAAACTCGTAGTCTTCTGCTCAAATGATATCAACGATGAACAACTTCTCAAACTCAACTGCACATCGTTGAATCTTGATTTTGAGTCGAATATCACTGCAAAAGGAATCAATCAGTTGATCAAGGTTACCCCGTTTTCTCTCTATCTGTAAAATTGTATATTACAGAAGGCGATCGCCAATGATTATCCAAAAGGCTCAAAACTCGTAACCTATGTCGATAAGAATGTTATGTTTCAAACTTGGAAGGATATTATCGAAGGATTGGATGTTGAAGTGACTGAATCGGAAGATGTTACTTTGAATGATGGACAAGTGAAGTTTGAGAAGAGAAGAGGTCGAATTCATATGAATCATGGAAAATGGATGAATTTGTATCAACTTGACAATGGCGGATTAGGATTGCTCAAAATCGAGATTCATCAATAACTTTTTATTGGATTTTTCAATATTATAATAGCTAATACTCACTCATTTTTTACTACTTACATGAAGGATTTTGAACTGAATCAGTGTTTTGATGAATATGTTTCCAGTTATCTTATGAACTTCCAACATGGTATTCCTAGAAAGAAAGGAGGAGTCGCAGAAATGTTAACCTGGATGGTTTGTAAATGGTTTTATCAGCAAAGTCGATAACTATTCTGATTCTGATTGAAATTTCTATCTTTTCGGCCACTATGTATGCTGATAGGGCTTGATTGGTCAGAAAGCTAACTATTTTATCAATTCCTCATACGTCGATACAAGTCAGCGATTCTAGTTTTCAGCATGCGCCTATATAATGATCAATACAGTTATTTTACAGCTTGCATCGTAAAAATGGCGGATTCGAACGATTCGTCGAATAAAATGAAAGAATTGGTTGTCGAAGAAAAACCAAAAGAAAAGAATTGGAACAACTTGCCGTTTGAGATGAAAGAAATGGTTGTCAAGGAGATGGATTTGGAAACAAGGTACACTATTATTATTAAGAATTCTAAAACTTTACTACAGAACTTGTCTCAAAATGTGCTCAAAAGCCGACAAATATCTGGTTGAATCGATTCCAATGTCAATTGACAAGTTGAGAATCTGGATAGCGAACAGGGTTGTCGATTTGGAACTTTCCCACGAAGGATTTTATCGATGGATTAGAATATACGCGGCAGAAAGCATTGTTGTCATATCTAATTCGTAACTTTTATTTTTATTTTTCAAAAAAATAATGCTGTTGTTTTTAGACCTTCGGAGGAGGAAGAAGATAATGTTAAAGAGATTCAATGTTCAAACAATGAAGAAGCTAAAAAGTTGGTCAAGCAGATATTCGCGAGCATTGTTTTCAACAAAATGATTCGTTTCAACTACGTTGATGCTGATATTGTCGGATTTCCGGACATCTTCGACAATTCTGAATTCACGATGTCTACCAAAAAACTTGATATCGTCGGATCACCAAGTCAAGTGACTGAATGGTTGAAGAATATTGCACCCGGAGTTGAGCATGTTCGAATCCCGATGACAGAGGATACCCATGGTAAATTAGAAGGCGTTGGGAATATTGCAGCGGTATGTGTTTGACCAGGAGGGTAGTTTACCTACCGGTTGAGAATTTTCTAGACATTTTGTCAGATGTTCGTGGTGGTCTGAAATGTTCAGGAAAAAACTTTGAGCCGCGACATATTCAGGCCTATTTTCGGCCATATTTTGTCTCATAGCTTTTTTCGAACCCTCCAGTGGCGGCTCAAAGTTTTTTTCTGAATGTCTTAGACCACCACGAACATCTGACGAAAGTTCTAGCAAATTCGCAACCTGTAGGTAACACTACCCTCCTGGTAAAGAATTTTCGCTCGTTATCATGAAAGTTTTAGGTTGTAAACGCCAAAGAGTTAGAAATCGACATCGAGAATGATATCAACGATGAACAACTTGCCAACTTCAAATGCACAACGTTGGATATTACCGGCAGATCAAATATCACTGGAAAAGGGATCAATCAGTTGATCAAGGTACTCGTAATGGCGTTTTCTGTAAAAATTAATGTGCAACGTTCAGAAAGCAATATCGAATGATTATCCAAAAGGATCAAACTTGAGAATCCATGTCTTTCCGAATATCTTTCTTCAAACATGGAACGATATTATTGATGGATTGGATGTCAAAGTGACTGACTTTCAAGATGATATTGATGCAAATGGGCAGGTTGAGTTGCGCCGGAGAAAAGGGAAAATCAAAATGAAGGATGGCAAGTGTATGGTTGTTTCTGCTAGCAAACATGGTAGACGCCTTTCAACTGTGGTTAAAGTATTGTAAATCTAAATCCATCATTTTCAATGTCTTATCAATCTTCCAGTTATCTTTTTGTTGTGTTATGCCTTTGTTCTGTTTCAATAAACATGTTTGAGTTAACTGTTGTTCTGTATGGAATATATACATATTTTATGAAATCCTGAAAAGGTATTCTATTGCTCTGTCCACTAGTTGGATAAAACTACTATCGTTCTTAGATTTTCATCGTGAAAATGGCGAGTTCGAATGATTTGACGGATAAAATGAAGGAGTTGGTTGTTGAAGAAAAGAAGAACGGAAAGAATTGGAATGATTTGCCATTCGAGATGAAAGAAATGGTTGTCAAGGAAATGAATTTGGAAACAAGGTAAACTTATCTTCTGTTTCGTATGAATTCTAGATGTTGTTGCAGAACTCGACTTAAGACGTGCTCAAAAAGTGATAAGTATCTTGTCGAATCGATTCCAATGATGTTTGAGGATTTGTGTGTTGGTGTCTGCGAAGACAAAAGAACAAAAGAGATGATTGTGAATGTGAGATTTTTAAAGAAACTACAAGATCCCGATGTACACTTCAAACTGATGTCAAAGGAAAACAGTGTTCGCATTTTGTACGTCCTTGATTTTTCAAAAAAGTTTCAGTAATATTTTCAGAAATATCAAAAAAGGTGTCGAGAAAGAGATTCATTGTTCGAGTAATGAAGACGCCAAAACTATGGTTAGACAGATGCTTTTTAACACAATTTTCGGTGGATATCTTCGTTTCGACTTTATTTGTGCATTTATTGTAAGTTTTTGTTTTATTTGCAAACTAATGCTGTCTTACAGAATTATCCGAAATTCGCTGAAAACTACGAATTTAAAATGCATACAAAAAAGATCGATATTACGGCAGCAGCTACTGAAGCGGTTGGATGGTTGAAGAATGTTGCACCTGGGATCAAATCGGTATGGATATCCACGTGGGATGGAAAATTTGAAAATATTGACAATATTCCAGCGGTATGTGTCGAGGGTATTGTCACAAGTATATCAACTTTTCAGGTTACAAATGCAGAAGAGCTCGTAGTTTGCAACTCAAATGATATCAAGGATGAGCAACTTCTCACGTTCAATTGCACAAAATTACACATTAATGCAAAGTCGAATATCACTGGAAAAGGAATGAATCAGTTGATCAAGGTAAGCGAAATTTCGTTTCCCTTTTAATTAGTTTGATGTTTTCAGAAAGTAATTGCCAACGATTATCCAAAAGGAACAAACTTGAAAATCTGTGGCGATCCTGATGTCATGTTACAAACTTGGGAGGAAATCATTGACGGATTGGATATTGAAATGATAATTTGGGACGATTATGCTGATGAAAACGGGGAAGTAAAGCTTGGACGTAGAGATGGGCGAATTAAAATAAGTCATGACAAATACTTGGGTCTTTACCTTAACGCTGTAGGTTTCAATCCCCATCATTTGCATATCTACATTTATTAACAGTTATTTTCAATGTCTTTTCAATGCTCCAGTTATCTGCATGTGCTTTATTGTATAGTTCTTCACAATTTATTGCAAGTTTTCAAGTTTTTTATTGCATTTTTCCTGTTTCAATAAATATGCTTGAGTTAACTGTAGTGCTGTATGGAATATATAAATATTTTATGAAATCCTGAAAAGGTATTCTATTGCTCTGTCCACTAGTTGGATAAAACTAATGTTGTTCTTAAATTTTCATCGTAAAAATGGCGAACTCGAATGATTTGCCGAATGAGATGAAGAAGTTAGTTGTCGAGGAAAAGGCAAACGAGACAAATTGGAATAACTTGCCGTTTGAAATAAAAGAAATGGTTGTCAAGGAGATGGATTTGGAAACAAGGTATACTAATTTTATTTCGTGTTAATTCTAAAGTTTTATTACAGAACTCGACTCAAATTGTGCTCAAAAAGTGACAAATATCTTGTCGAATCAATTCGAATGTTGTATGACAAGTTGGATATTGATGTATGGGAATGGAAAAAGGATATGGTTGTGGATGTGAAACTATACAGTGATAAAAGTCGATCCCCTGATCTTGATTTGCGGTTGCAAGCGAAGAAAAACAATGTTTTCATAAAGTAAGTTTCGATTTTTTTGAAAGCTCATTTATATTTTTTTGAAGTCCAGAAAAATCCGAAAAAAGGATTCAATGTTCAAATGATGAAGACGCCAAAGACATGGTAAAACAGATGTTTCTCAACATTTTTTTCGGTGGAAATCTACGTTTCAAAGAGGTTAAGGCAGAAATTGTGAGTAATTTTTTGTGATATTGTGAGTTGTTCTTATAATTCAATGTCACTTTTTTGAAGCAATATCCGGAGTTTATCGAGGATTCTGAATTCACAATTCATGCAAATGAAGTTGATATTTATGCATCATCTCAAAATCAAATTATTCAATGGTTGAAGAATGTGGCACCAGGAGTCAAAACTCATTTAACAGTCTCATCTGGGGATACAGTAGAAGGCATTGGCAATATTCCAGCGGTATGTGATACCGCAACATTTTCGAAGTTCTTCGATTCAAAGCTTTCAGATTATTAATGCAGACGTTCTTCGCATTTACTGCCCAAATGATATTAACGATGATCAAATTGCCACATTCAAATGCACAAGTTTATACATCAAACATAACAATAGTTTCACTGGAAAAGGAATGCAACGATTGATCAAGGTATAGGAAGAGATTTTTATCCGTCAAATTAATTAGATAATTCCAGAAAGCAGTCACCAATGATTATCCAAAAGGAACAATCTTCGAAATCTACCTAAATCCAAATGTCTTGCTTCAATATTGGAATGATGTCATTGATGGATTAGATATCAAAATGACTGAATCGGAAGATATTATTGATGGAAATAGACAAGTGACGTTTGGATGGAGAGATGGTCAAGTTCAAATGATTCTTGTAGGTTTTCGTTCGAGCTACTGTTTTAGTGTGTAATAAATTTACTATCATTATTTATTAATATTATCTACCAGTTATCTTTTTGTTCCGTTATGTTTTTATTTGTTTCAATAAATATGTTCGAGTTAATTGTAGTTCTGTACGGAAGGGTTATATAAATATTTTATGAAATCCTGAACAGGTATTCTTTAGCTATGTCCACTAGTTGGATAAAATAATATCGTTCTTAGATTTTTATCGTAAAAATGACGAATTGGAATGATTTGCCGCTTGAGATGAAGAAGTTGGTTGTCGAAGAAAAGAAGAACGAAAAGAATTGGAATGACTTGCCATTCGAGATGAAAGAGATGGTTGTCAAGGAGATGGATTTGGAAACAAGGTATATTTATTTTATTTTTCGTGTTAATTCTAATTTTTTGTTACAGAACTCGTCTCAAGATGTGCTCAAAAAGTGACAAGTATCTTGTCGAATCGATTCGAATGTTGTATGACAAGTTGGATGTTAAAGTCTGGGAAAGGGACGAGAAAATGATTGTGGATGTTCTACTCTACCGTGATAAAACCGAGAACCCTGATCTACATTTACATTTGATCGAGGACAAAAAGATTGTTTTCATTTCGTATGTTCTTACATTTTTATTTTTCTAAAACTTAGATTTCTTCCAGAAAACCACCAAAAGATGCCAAAAAGATTCAATGTTCGAGTGCTGAAGACGCCAAAAACATGATAACACAGTTGTTTTTTAACATTTTTTTCAATGGAAATCTTCGTTTTAAAGAGTTTAAGGCAGATATTGTGAGTTGTTGTTTCCGGGTGTTTTCTACAATCGAGGACCGAGAAAAAAAATCGAGGACAGAAAAAAATATAGGATCGGAAATTAAAATCGAGGACCGAACTGATGAAATACCATACAAAAAAGCCTTTCGGCCCTTGATTTTTTTTTGATTATTCTTGCTTGGTTCTCGATTCTAGAGCATGTGCCTTGTTTTCTCTATAGTTTAAAGATATTTTTTCAGGAGCATCCAGATTTCATCGACAATTCTGAGTTCACAATTCATGCAAATGAAGTTGATATCTATGCATCATTAAGTCAAATTATTCAATGGTTGAATAATATTGCACCAGGAGTTAAAACAATTTTGGCAGTCAATTCTGAAGATGTAGTAAGAGGCATTGGCAGTATTCCAGCGGTATGTGGTATTGGTGGCATTTTCTTTCGAATGTACTTCGAAGATTTCAGGTTATCAATGCCGACGTGCTTCGCATTTACTGCGCGAGCGATATCAACAATGATCAACTTGCCACATTCAAATGCACAAGTTTGTACATACAATATACAAGATTGTACAACGAATATTATATCACTGGAAAAGGAATGAATCAATTTATCAAGGTAGAGATAGAATTTTTTAATTGACAGTAATAAGATTAGATTTTTTCAGAAAGCAATCACTAATGATTATCCAAAAGGAGCAAGCTTTCGAATCATGGTCGATCCCGAGAAAATGATTCAGTTTTGGAATGTTCTTATTGAAGGGTTGGATGTTGAAGTGACTGAATCGAGTGATTGTACTAATATGTTAGGACAATTGTTGATTAACGAGAGAAAAGGCCGAATTCAAATGAGTCATAGCAAATACATGACACTTTCGTATGAGACTGGTAGTCCTAACCCTTATCAGTTGTATGTTGATATTTGTTAACAGTTATTTTCAATGTCTTATCAATGTTCCAGTTATCATTTTGTTCTGTTATGCCTTTATTCTGTTTCAATAAATATATTCGAGTTAAAGTGGTTTTTTTTTGCGAAAGATGTAATTATTTTATGAAATCCTAACGGGGTATTTTATTACTATGTTCTTTAGACGTTAGTTTTCGGTCAATAAAATGATATCACATTGATTTTCTTGAGCGTCTTGCTTGCTTCGGGACATTTCTCAACCAGCGACAAGTGTTTCGTCAGGAACAATTCAACGAATTTACGGTATGACAACGTCAAAAGATCGGTCAGCCTTAAAACGCGTTTTATATTGGCAAAAAAGCAAAAGCGCCCTAGAGAAACACTTGTCGCTGGCTGCGAGGTTAGGACCGAGCGTCGCCAAATCGAGTACGGAAAGAAAACAAACTGATTATAGGAAAAAAACGGACCGAGTACCATAAACTTTTGGACCGATACGGTTAGCTGCGGAATAGCCGTAATGATACTTTGTTGCTTTTTTTCTACTTTTTGGCGAACTATTTCACAATAGTAATTGCTAAAAGAATGAAGCATTAGTGATCAGTGCGACGCTCCGCGATTCCGCAGTTTCCCGTACTCGCTCCGAAATTTTTCGGCACTCGGTAAATTTTTTTCCTTACTGAGTTCGTTTTCTTTCCGTACTTGATTTTCCGGCGCTCGGTCCTAACCTCACCTAACCTCTGTGCTGATTGGGCATAGAATTAGGCTAATTTAACCGATTATTCATCTTTTGAAGTTCATATTGTTGCTCATTTTCACTGAAATCACGAAAAAGTGTGATTTGACCTGAAAATTTACATATGTTCAATTATCATGACGTTTTCTCCATAAAAAGAAAAGAAAATGAGAAGTTTTGTGCTTTAGAGCTTATTAATGCTAATAACCATCATTTTCATGCCCAAAAACTGTTTTCCCGTTCGAATTTCCATAGAAGAATGTTGGTTTTGACACCAATTTAGCGAAAAAGACGTTTTTTTCAGCGAGTTGACCACCAAATCTCATGATTTTCATCCAAAAGACAGATTTCGATCCTGTGCACAGCCTAATAGTGGCGAAATTTTGAAAAATTTCCGTTTTTGCAATTTTTTTGGGCAAAAAGCTGAAAAACGGCGACCCTCAGTGCAAAAGTTAAACCTAAGTGTGCTGCAAGCGCGCTCCGCCGCGCATGGCCTAGAATTACCACTCGTCGCTTATTTTTATTCTCATAGAATCTCTGTGAAAAGTGAGCTATGACAAAGTCATTCCTCTCCAATTAAAAACATATCGCTGTTTCTGGTTTTAAAAAATGACAGCTTCTTCTCGTAGAAATAGTATCGACATAGAAGCAGGCGGCTTTTGGAAAATCGGAGGGAAATGACACTTTCATAGGGCAAAATAGCTCTTTTTGACCGAGTAAGAATTACATGTTTCAAAATTTCGAAATATTTCAAACACTTGCTTTCATTGTCCTTCCTTACATTTTAATTCAACGTTTGATTTCGAAATCGCTATAATTCCTTTAATTTGCAGGGTTCGCCGCAAAAAAAAACCGCAAAAATGACCAACTGGAATGACTTGCCGGATGAAATGAAGGGAAGAGTTGTCGAGGAGATGAACTTTGAAACAAGGCATTTTAAAAATTTATTAGTTTCAAAAAAGATAATTTTTACAGAACTCGTCTCAAATTGTGCTCAAAAGCCGACAAATGCCTCGTTGAATCGATTCCAATGCCATTCGACAAGTTGAATATTGAAGTTTGGAATGTGGAGGGGAGGATTATTGCGAATATATCAATTTCCGACGACAAACTTCCGGAGCCAGCTCTGAAAATGCAATTGGTTGCTGATGAAGGCGTTTTTGTCATTTTGTAAGCTAATTTTTGTTATTTTTAAGCCTAAATTATTTAGAAACACAAGAAAAGCCGACAAAAATATTCAATGTTCGAGTGTTGAAGACGCCAGAAAAAGATGGATACAATTGTTTGAAAGCATTGTTTTCAAATCGAATTTTCGTTTTGAATGGATTCATGTATACATTGTAAGTTGTAGTTTTTGTATCTTCGAAAAGTCTTCCTTACAGATGTATCGTGACTTCTTGATGACTTCTGACTTTACGATTCACACAAAAAATCTTATAATGAAAGGAACGGCAAGTCAAACAAGTCAATGGTTGAAGAATGTGGCACCGGGAGCTAGCGATGTTTCGGCTGGCACATTTTATGATGAGAAGATTGAAGGTCTTGGGAATATTCCAGCGGTATGTTTTTAATATTATATTTAAAAAAAAGTGCGCCATAGCACCACCCTGTTAATTACGAAATGAGACTTTGTCGAGCAAAAATAAAGAAACAATTGGAAATTCTTATGCCAAAATACCCCAGCCTATGACTTTTTAAAAGTTCTTTGGCACAGAACGGCCTGACTAGAAAAAGGTTAGAAAAATTTCAACCTTGTTCGAAACAGACTGATTGTAACAAAAGTTAGGACCTTCCGGATCTATAAGACATTGAAAAAGAGGAATTCTAGCCTAAAATGACCATCATCTTTCGAAAATTTTTGGAAACAGCTGAAAGTCATGATAACTCATAAGATTATGGTATTCTTAATCTTCGTTAGAATAAGGTCAAATCTAAAAGCTTAAGATTTCTAAATTTTTTGTAAAACTCTTGTTTTCGAACCACTTCAAAAGTCAATAAAAAAAAGTTCTTACCATATTCTCTCGAATAAAAAGGCACTGCAAACGCTGCCGAAAAATGATATTATCTTGGAATCTAGATAAGCTATAAGAAACTGATCGACTGAAAATTTGTAGTTGACAGCTTTTCGATAACTGCCCGAGATCCCAAAATATTATCATTATCCGACAGTGTTTGCAGTGCTACTCTATTTGAGGAGATATCGATTATCGATATACTTTCAAGCATATCTTGACTTCTTTAGATTAGAGATGCAATCACCTTGCATGTCGACTGCGTGTCTGATATCACTGATGAACAACTCCTAACATTCAAATGCCTGTTTTTGAACATTCCGTTTGAATCGAATATCACCGCAAGAGGAATGAATCAGTTTATCAAGGTACCTTTGTCTCCAATTTTTCAAAAACGAAATCTTTTCAGAAAATGATCGCCGAAGATTATCCAAAGGATACAAGATTCAAAATCCACGTCAAACCTAATATCATGTCTCAAATCTGGGACGATGTTGTCGAAGGATTGGATGTATCGAAAGATTCTAGTGAGGAAACTGGTCAAATTATCTTCGGAAAGGGTCAAATCAAAATGAGATATGACAAAGCATTGTTCGTAATGCTTGCCGTGATTTTTCAAGGAGAATTGGAAGGAATCCCTGATGGATTGTTTGTTGAAATTTATTAATTGTTTTTGATGTCTTGTCAATGTTTCAGTTTTCTTTGTTTGTTTTTTATTGCTTTTGTTCTGTTTCAATAAATATGTTTGTGTTATGTGTTGTATGGCAAATATAATTATTTCATGAAATCTGAAAATGGTATTCTATAGCTACAGTACCGGACAAAAATGCATTATGTTTTGTGCTTGTCATGTTTAGCCGCTCGTGATGAGCTTGCTCGATAAAATATTGGAGCATTTTTACTCCATACTTTGAAAAAATACAAAAGTATGGATGGATAACATATTCGATTCCTAGCTTGAAAACTGCACTTTCGGTTGTGCTTCAAAATCCAAAACATGGCTCCCAGACGTTTCGAAACCAGTTAAGGATTGCAACGTTTTGAGCTTGTTAATCGTCTTGTAAAGTGACCAGGGGCTAGAAAGTGTCTGAAAATCTCCATGCTAGTATATATACTTGTTCAACGATGTGACAAACAGCCCCAAAATAAGCAAAAGTTGTTCATTTTAGAGCTGTTTGTCACATCGTTGAACAAGAATGGAGATTATCAGACACTTTCTAGCCCATGGTTACTTTACAAGTCGATTAACAAGCTCATAACATTGCAATCCTTAACAGGTTTCGAAACGTCCGGGAGCCCAAAATATGATAGATTTTTGTCCGGTACTCTATCTCCTTGGAAAAAATAACATAACTTCTAGATTTTCATCGTAAAAATGGCGAATTCGAACGATTTACCGGATAAGATGAAAGAGTTGGTTGTCGAAGAAAATGCAAACGAGACAAATTGGAATAACTTGCCATTCGAGATGAAGGAAATGGTTGTCAAGGTGATGGATTTGGAAACAAGGTATTTATTTCAGTTTTGCACTGAATTATTCGTCTATATTTTCAGAACTCGCCTCAAACTGTGCTCAAAAAGCGACAAATACCTCGTCGAATCGATTCGAATGTCGTTTAACAAGTTGGATGTTTATGTCAGGGAAGAAGATGAGGAGTTGAAGGTGGATTTAAAACTTTACCGGGATAAAGATCAAAAGAAGCCAATTCTACATATAAAAATAAGACCGAATGACCGCATTGTTGTTATAAAGTGAGCTGATTATTTATTTTAAAATAATATTTTTCGTTCAGAAATCCAGAAAAATATGATAGAGCGATTGTATGTTCGAGTAGCGAAAACGCGAAAAATATGGTGAAACAGATGTTTGCAAGCATTGTATACAAATCAAATCTTCGTTTTGATCGGGTTGAAATGATTATTGTAAACTGCTTTTTAAATCTTAACTTCAATAAATTATTTGATAGGATTATCCGGATTTCGTCGAATCAACTGAATTGAAAATGCATGCTCCGAATTCCATTCTTGTTGTATCATCCGCAGTTCAAGTAACTCAATTGTTGAATAATGTGACACCGAGAGTCAAAGATGTTCATGTGAACACATTAAATGGAGAGGAATTTGAAGGCATTGGCAATATTCCAGTGGTATGTATATTCATATGTGTTTTCGAAAGAAAATTAAAATTATGCAGATTGTGAATGCCGAAATCCTTCGAGTGTTTTGTGAGTGTGACATCAACGATGAACAACTTCTTACTTTCAACTGCACGTATTTGAGAATCGAGTCGAATATCACCGGAAAAGGAATGAATCAAATGATCAAGGTATATACATTATTTCCTTGAATAGTGCGAAACTGCAAACCCTGCTGGAGAATGATAAAATCTCGGAATTTAGAAAAGCTATAAAAAAGTTGTCAACTGCAAACTTGTAGAGGAAGTTTTGATCTACAAAGTTACAGTTGACTACTTTTTTATAGCTCTTCTAGATTCCGAGATAGAGTCATTCTTCGGCAGCCAGTGAAGTGCCACTCTATTGAGGAAATACAATTATCATATGTGTAAATTTTTTCAGAAAGCACTATCAAATGATTATCCAAAAGAAACAGAAATTAAAAGCTATATCGGTTGGGATACCGAATCTCAATATTGGAATGATGTCATTGATGGATTAGATATAAATGTGAAAAATTCAAATGATCGTACTGATGAAAATGGCCAAGTCAAGCTTGTTTATAGAAATGGTTACATTGAAATGAATCATGGAAAATGGTTGGAAGTTTACCTTTCAGCTGGTGATGATTATGAGCCGGATCTTGTGGGATTTCGGATTTTTTAATTGTATCAGTTATCTTCTCGTTTTGTTACCGTTATGCTTTTTTAATAAATATGTTCCAGTTAAATTTGTGTTTACGATTAATTAAAATTATTTTTCGAAATCCCAAAGTGGTATTCTTTAGCTATGTCCCGAGTTGAAAAAATCGATATCATTCATAGATTCTCATCGTAAAAATAGCGAATTCTGATGATTTGTCAGATGAAATATAAATGTTCACTTCCTAAAATGTTCGAAACTGATAATTTTTATGAAAACTATTGATCACTGCCCGTTTTTTCGAAATTTAACTATGAAACGCTCACTTTTCCATCATTTCAAAGTCAATACTCATGCTCGGCACTCGACTACTTTCTTATTCAATAGTTACACGGCCTGCGAAAACGCGAATAAGTTTTGCCTGCGTCGCTCGTTTTGGGTGCACTTTCATCAGGCAGCGTGCCAATTCGGGTTTTCGCCGGCCGCTCTTTTTTGATCGAGCTGGGCTGGAAATTGTCTTTTTTACCGATTTCTTCTTTAACGTCCATCATGTACCCTGAAATTACCAGTCAATTATTATACGTGCCAAAACAACGGCTAGGAATGTAGCAAGTGCGCTCCTGGGTTTCGATACGTTTTTGCAGTTTGGGTACTGTATTTACGTTCAAAATCAATTTTCAAAATGCAAAAACGCGTCGAGACTCAGGGGCGCACTTGCTCTATTCCTCGCCGTTAGTTTGGCACTTATAATATGTCTTTTTTTTACAGCTTTTCATCGTAAAAATGGCGAATTGCAATGACTTGCCGGACAAGATGAAGGAGTTGGTTGTCGAAGAAAAGAAGAACGAAAAAAATTGGAATAACTTGCCATTTGAGATGAAAGAGTTAGTTGTCAAGGAAATGACAATTGAAACAAGGTATTTTATTTCTGCCCTGAGTTTTTCATATATTTTTTTCCAGAACTCGCCTCAAACTGTGCTCAAAAAGCGACAAATATCTTGTTGAATCGGTTCCAATGTCGTTCGACAGCTTGGATTGTGAAGTAAATGAACGTGATGAGATGTTCTCAGTTTCTGTAAAACTTGGCTCCAACAAATGCAAGATGCCGGCTCTAGATTTGGTGATGGGTACATGTATCGGAACGTTTTTCATTTTGTCAGTTCTTTTTTGAGTATGCTTTCCAAAAAGGAACATTTTAGAAAAAGCAAGCGACGTGTCGAGCAATTTTTATGTTCAAGCGAGGAAGGAAAAATCATTGGACTACAGATGTTTGAAAGTATTGTTTTCAACGGAAATTTACGTTTCAACTCGGTCAAAGTGCATATTGTAAGTTTCCCTTTTTGTTGAAAACTTGAAGAAAAAAATCTTCAGGATTGTCCGGATTTGTTCGACGATTCTGAATTCACAATTCACACAAAACATATCGATATTAGTGCACCGAAACAACAAGTAATTCAATGGTTGAAGAATGTTGCAGCGGGTGTCAAAGCAGTCCAAGCAAACACAAATCTTGCGTGTTTGGAGAAGTTGGAAGGTATTGGCAATATTCCAGTGGTATGTGATTTAAGAGAAATCGTTACCTTCCAAGGTTTATGAAAAAAAAAAATTTTCTGACAATTCATATCTATATGTACATAGGATCTGAAATTTTCCGAAACCAATACTTTCGAGTAATAAGAAGCCCGAATTCAGAAGCAAAAACGTTTTTCCGTTTGGATATATTCATGAAAATGAAGAAAAACCCGAAAGCAAGTCGAAAAATTTATTACATTGCTCGATTTTGCATTTCCAGACAGTTTTACAGCAATTTTTATTTCCGACTCAAAATTCTCAGGCAAAAACATCCTCCTTGCAAAAAATTTCCGACCAATCCAGACCATGTTTGCAGATTATCAATGCAAAGAAGTTTCAAACATCCTCCGCAAGTGATATCAACGATGAACAACTTGCCAATTTCAACTGCACATCGATTATTATTGATGGAAAGTCGAATATCACTGGAAAAGGAATCAATCAGTTGATCAAGGTTTCTTTTATTGCTATTTTTCTGTAAAATTGAAAATTTCAGAAAGCAATTGTCAATGATTATCCAAAAGAGACATCGATTCAAATCTATGTCAATAGTTCTGACTTGTTTGAAACTTGGAAGGATATTATCGAAGGATTGGATGTTGAAGTGACTGATTCGAGAGATCGTATCGTTTTCAACGGATTGGAGTTTGGACATAGAGAAGGACGAATTGGAATGAAGGATGGCAAATGGATGGATGTTTCACTCAAGGCTGCTCACTCCGGATATAAATTTCAAATTGAGGTTTATCAATAATTTTTCATAAATTTCTTCCCATGTTTTTTTTCAATAAACTGTTATGAAATATATTTTTTTGTGCGAATGATGAAATTATCTTATCAAAATCCGAAATGGTATTCTATCCAGTCTTTCCGCTGTCGTTATCAGTGTGTCGTTCCGAATCCAAAATTCCGAATCTACCCGAACTGTTACCCGAAAGTTTCGGATATATCCGAATCTATCCTACCCCAATTCGGATACGTTCCGGATTTATCTGTTTGTTCTCGTATCCATACCCGATTTACCAGGATACCTGCAGTTATCCGGAACCGTGGATTCGGAACTATACACTTGTCGTTATATCAACCAAAAAATTAATACAGGTAAAAAAATGACCGACCTAATTGACGCTGAAAAAGAAGGAAACTGGACATTTGTGCCGCAAATCCCCGATTTCGACAATGAAACTGACACATTTTCTTTAATGACGATTTCCAAATTTGGAGCAACTTGGTGCGTAGATTTAATTTTGAATAATATGCAAGCAACAAAATTTCAGGTCTTTAAATAGTAAATTTGATCATCCGAAATACCCCGAATATGTAGATATCGAATTTCGTATCGATGGTAATTGGGGAATTGCGCATGAGCTGAGTGGAAGGATTCAGTGGGATTATGGTGGAGAGATATATATGGAAGAGTTTGATATCAATAAGAAACGGGAGATTGTGTTTGAGAATGTGTGTAGCTGGTCGGAGTTCGAAAGAAGAGTCATGAATGATACACAATTCCATGTGTCGATATGGATTGATAAGGAATATGGTATTGATATGAGAAGGACGAGGAAGTATGAGAAAGATGGATTGACGGATGGGTTGATTGTCACGAAAACACACAAGTTTCATGTTTCAAAGGCGGTGAGTTATTTGACTAGATACGATCATTGATACAATTATAGATGATGTCACTCCATTCACCATTCTTCTTGCACCAATTTCAAAAATCATCAGAAATAGAGTTGGATATTGATGGTGAAACGGTTGAAGCGATGCTTGATATGATTCATCCACCATTTGTATTGCCGAAGAATTGGGTGGAGTGGGAAGAGTGTAAGTTTTTTTTATCCATGTATCTATAAATCGATGAATATATAGATCTATGAATCTATGAATCTATGAATCTATGAAGCTATGAATCTATGAAGCTATGAATCTATGAATCTATGAATCTATGAATCTATGAATCTATGAATCTATGAATCTATGAATCTATGAATCTATGAATCTATAGATCTATAGATTTAAAGATCTATGAATCTATAATATATAGATCTATGAATCTATGAATCTATGAATCTATGAATCTATGAATCTATGAATCTATGAATCTATGAATCTATGAATCTATGAATCTATGAATCTATGAATCTATGAATCTATGAATCTATGAATCTATGAATCTATGAATCTATGAATCTATGAATCTATGATTCTATGAATCTATGAATCTATGAATCTACGAATCTATGAATCTATGAATCCATGAATCTATGAATCCTTTTCAGTCTACATCGAAGATCGTTCCAAGAAAAATAAAGTGAAAGAAGACGACGATAGTTTTGTAGTGAATGGAAGATTGAGTGCTGCCAAAATCCGAAAAGTTTATGACACAAAATATGGATATTATCCCAATTATTGTTATGACCTATTTCTTGATGAAACTGTTGATCAGAAAGATGAGAAAGCGGAGAACAACAAGTTTGGAGGTATTTTGCAACGTTTTCGGTTTTTTTTTGAATCTATGGTTTGCAGCAACTAGTAAATATCGAATTCTGGCAGCTGCCAAGAAACTGCAACTGTCGGGTGTTACGCAAATGACGAAGACAAAGTTTATCAACGAGATTGTGATGTATGATAGAATGACACTTGGTTCAGGAAAGAAAGGAACGAGTGGAGATATTCGGGTAACTTATGTTTCTCTTACATGGGAGGTACATTCACCCTCCAGTTCAGAACTTTCTGAAAATTGTGTCAGAGGTCCGTGGGGCTCTGAAATAATCAAGAAAAAATTTTAACCATCATTGGAGGCTTTGAAGGGAGTTATGCTCCAAATTATGGACGAAAATAAGCCTTAAAAAGTCTAAATGGTGTTTTTAGGCCTATTTTCGAACATACTTTGGATCATAACTCCCTTCAAACTCTCTAATGATGGTTAAAATTTATTCCCTGTTTATTTCAGACCTACACAAACGTCTGACACAATTTTCAGAAAATTCCAAAACGTTGACACCCTTGTAAATGAAAGCATTCAAATTTTAGTTGACCCGATGGAGTTCCTTCGAATTGATGGAAACTCACACAAATCTACCGATCAATGCTGATAAATCAAGAATTCAAGTTTTTGGATCTTCAGAGTTTTGCGGAATGTTCATCAAATTTATAGGAACAAAATGGTAAGTTTTCCTATTTTTTCATACTATAGTCATAGATTTTCAGGCAATTCAAAATAGCCGAAATCAACGAGGATAACGAGGAAGTGATTCGAGAAGGCGAGGGATTGACAGTGGATCAGTGGAAAGAGAGGAAAGAAAAGTTGGCGGAAGACTACTATTTTGTCTTGTTGTCGTTCTGGGAATACAAATTGGTTGATGTGAAGGGAACCATCACTGTTAGATTCAAAGGGTCCAAGATTGTCGAGCTACGTCGGAATCTATGCCAAGAGACTGAAAACTGGTATATTTATGTTGGCAAATTGACGAAGAAGATGCTAGCAGAGGAAGATGCAACAATTACAATCACAATATCTGTTGATACGGCTGATAGAAGAGATGCGCAAAGGAAATATGTGGATTATAATGTGTATCACCCTGATATTAGTACTGGCAAGGTTACTATAGGTGATCAAGTGTTTCATGTCACTAAAGAGGTTTGTATCAACTCTATATATACCCTACAAGATTATTTTTCCAGCTGTTATCATATCACTCACCACTATTCCATCAACTATTCCAATCATCATCTGAAATCGAGTTGACTGATATCAATCGCCATGATTTTCGTCGGATTCTGAATATGATCTACCCAACACAATTGTTGCCGAATTCGTGGGATGGGAGAATGGAGAAGAAGGAATTGTTGGCGAGTATCACAAGAATGTTGGAGTTTGCACATAAATATGGGATTGATATAGTCAAGGAGATGATTGAGAAGTATGTTCACAACCAATATTGGTCTGATGTCATGGAATGGAAATTCTTAACAGCTGATAGGCTTGCCATGCCTAATTTACTGGTTAGCTCACTTTTCCTCTTCAAAACAAGCCTAAGAATTTCAGATTTCCGAGTATAATACTGAGAAATTCATGAGAACACCTGATTATCAGCTAGTTTCGAAGAAAATGCAAAACCTGTTGTGGGAAAAGTCGTCGTGGAATGAGAAGTATGAAAAAGTTATGAAGATTTATGAGGCATTGCAAACTGAGCAATATGGTGAGGGAGAGGAGAAAGAACGACAAGTTCAACGATTTCGAATGGCGATTATTCGTGGAATTGATGTCTAGTTTTGTTGATTTTTCCGAGAAATTTAATTTTTGTTTTAATAAATTGTTGCTAACTTTAACTGAGAGATAATAGAGAATTGTGTAAAAAATTGAATTTCCCCTCGAAAAGTTCAAAAGAATTAGCCAAACAACAAAAATAACAATAGCCATAAGCTCAATCATCTCATTATTATTGAATCGATGCCATTTGATAGGATTCACAAAATCCAAGCTAAGATCATCATATTCATCCTTAGAGTGTTTCATCTTCGTCATCAATTTCAGTCATCAGTGACAACACGTCTGAAATGATGAAGCCATGTTTGTCACTTCAAGTGATATCTTTGGTCGGACTGATTCGAATACGTGCACTTAATGTAAAGGAGACATAAAAACAGGATTGTTTATTTGAGAAAATCTTCCAATCGTGTCAGTTCGGGGAACTTCGCAAAACTTTTCATAACCAACACGAGAAATTTTTCCGAAGAATCAGTTACTTCAACTGTTCGACGAATCTCTTTCTCATACCATTCTCGATCAAATTGATAATGATGGATCCCTTGATCAATCTGTAAATCAGTAAATTACCACTTTTACTTGTACCCAGTACATACCCTTGTCAATATACCAGTCAAACAATAACTAGATAGCAACAGTTTTACTTGATACGAAGCAGTACTGGTCATAGTGTTTTGTATATTTGCAAACATCCTGGCAAGGCCATCAATATCCAGTATTTGGAATCGCTTGTTATCCTTGTCTGTATATTGTATCATATCAACACATGTTTGTTCTAAGAGAAGTTGTATAATATTTTCGATCAATGTGTTCCCAACTGCAATTGTATGTTAAATCAATCGAATACCTAACACCCACCAAAATAATCAACAATCGCTTTTTGTTCTGTTGATTTTGTTGCTATTTTAAAGTCAGTGTACTGGTAGGGAGCATTGTCCGGAGCATTGCTTAGAGCCTTGAAAGAGCTAATAACTCCGCTCCCGTAATCATCGATATCCCTATTTCGAGACATAACCGATCTTTTTTGTCTGTCATGTCGTGCAATTTCCAACCAGCGATCCAACATGTTCAAGCCGACGCGACAGACGTTGTCTTTTTCAATCCATTTAACCAACTCTGGATGACTATTGTCCTCCAAATATTGTAATATTAGGGCACGAGGTGTGCAATATAACAGTTTGGTCATTCTGAAATCAAAATAGGAACATTTGAAACGATTTATAGTTAGGTAAAACAAAGCAAGAACGTTAGAATAAAAAAAGTACGATCATGTATTAATGTTGAATAAAAATGAAGCATCCTGCATGTGTTATTTAAATTCTTATGCAAACCTTCAAAACGATGTTTTCGGATCAATACAGTCTGACGCGTAGCGTACCCGCAAAGCGGTTACCACATTTTCAAATTGACCTGACGCTGCCTTCTGATGGCATTTGAAATATGAACGCACCGTGACAATAATCAATTACACCTTTCACGTCTCTTGCATCAACATACCAAATCTTGACGGCCACGAGCATTCATTTTCTGCAATTCTAACGCCTTTGCTCCTCGTTTTCCGCAACTATCTTTTTAATCCTATTTGAATTCCAGAATGACCACACTGCTATATTGCACACCTCGGGCCCTGATAATGCAGTATTTGGAGGACAATAGTCATCCAGATTCCGTTAAATGGACTGAAAAAAAGAACGTCTGTCGCGTGTTCGAAAAAATGTATCATAGTTGGTTGGAAATAGCACGACCTGACAGACATACCAGATCGATAATGTCTCAAGAGAGAGACTACGGTGATTTCGCGAATGGAGTTGTGAGCTCTTGTAGAACTGTTGGATCTTCTCCGAGTGGTGAGCCCTACCAATACACTGATTTCAGAATAGCAACAAAATCAACAACAAGAAAAGCGATTGTTAATTATTTTGGTAGGTGTTGGGTATTTGATATTTTTAACAGGAAATTGCAGTCGGGAGCACATTGATCGAGTATATTATACAACTTTTGTTTGAAAAATCATGTGATGATTTGATAACATGGATCGATAGAGAAAACAAGCGATTTCAAATACTGAATATTGCTGGCTTTGGCAGAATGTTTGCAAGAATACAAAACACTATGACCAGTACTGCTTCGTATCAAGTAAAACTGTTGTTATCCAGTTATTGTTTGACTGGTATATTGACGAGGGTATGTATCGGCTGTTGTATAGTATCAATGTACCGATTTGCAGCTTGATCGAAGGATCCATTATTATCAATTTAATTCAAAGTGGTACGAGAAAGAAATTCGTCGAACAGTTGAAATAGATCATTCTGAAAAATTTCTCGCGTTCGTTGTAGAAAGTTTTGGGAAATTTCCCGAATCGACCCGATTAATTAAATTATTTAAATAAACTTCTGTTGTGGCACTAGCGGATGAATAAACAACACGAGTTATCATGACAAGAAAATGCATGTTTCGCTTATACAAGTTCACACTTTTTGCTTGGTATTGTATTTCTCAATGAATAATTGTTCCAAGTTTTATATTCCGCTCTTAACATAACAAATTTATTCAACAAACAACAACAAAATAAATAAAAAAAATCAACAAAAATTATAAAGTCCCATTCATGAGTCTGAGTTTAAACTCGCACAACTTCCTACGCTTCTCAACACTATCTCCATATAGCTCAGTGAGCCGCTCATCCTCGTAAGCAATCGCATTGTTAAACTTCTCCCGCCATGAAGTTGAATCCCACAAAATGCGTTGCAGTTTACGAGAGAGGGTCTCGAATTCTGGTGTTAACACGAAATCCGCCAAGTTTGGTGAACCCCAATATTGACAGTTTATCTGGAATTTCAAATTCATAGATTCATAGATTCATAGATTCATAGATTCATAGAATCATAGATTCATAGAATCATAGATTCATAGAATCATAGATTCATAGAATCATAGATTCATAGAATCATAGATTCATAGAATCATAGATTCATAGAATCATAGATTCATAGATTTATAGATTCATAGATTCATAGATTCAAAGATTCATAGATTCAAAGATTCATAGATTCATAGATTCATAGATTCATAGAATCATAGATTCATAGAATCATAGATTCATAGATTCCATAGAATCTATGAATCTTTTTGATACAAAAAGATACACTCACCAGTAAATTAGGCATGGCAAACTTATCAGCAGTGATGAGTTCCCATTCCATCATTTTCTGCATACAACAGTCTTCAAGATACTTCACGATCATCTCCTTGACTATATCGATACCATATCTATGTGCAAACTCCAACATTCTTGTGATACTCCCCAATAATTCTTTCTTCTCCATTCTCCCATCCCACGAATTCGGCAACAATTGTGTTGGGTAGATCATATTCAGAATCCGACGAAAATCATGACGATTGATATCAGTCAACTCGATTTCAGATGATGATTGGAATAGTTGATGGAATAGTGGTGAGTGATATGATAAGAGCTGGAAAAATAATCTTGTAGGGTATATATAGAGTAAATATACCTCTTTAGTGACATGAAACACTTGATCACCTACAGTAACCTTGCCAGTACTAATATCAGGGTGATACACATTATAATCCACATATTTCCTTTGCGCATCTCTTCTATCAACCTCATCGACGGATATTGTGATTGTCATTGTTGTATCTTCCTCCTCTAGCATCTTCTTCGTCAATTTACCAATATAGAAGTGCTTATTTTTAGTCGCACGGCACAGGATCCGACGTAGATCAACAATCTTGGACCCTTTGATTCTGACAGTGATGGTTCCCTTTACATCGTCCAAATTGTACGGCAAGAGGTCCAATATTATGAATTTGTGGTCTTCCGCGAGCTTCTCCTTCATTTCTATCCACTGATCTTTTGTCAATCCCTCGCCTTTTCGAATCACTTCCTCGTTTTCTTCGTTGATTTCCTTGATGTTGAAATACCTGAAAAATTCACAGATTTATAGATTCATAAATTCATAGATTCTTAGATTCATAGATTCATAGATTCATAGATTCATAGATTCATAAATTCATAGAATCATAGGATCATAGATTCATAGATTCATAGATTCATAGATTCATAGATTCAAAGATTCATATATCCATATATCCATAGATTCATAGATTCATATATCCATAGATTCATAGATTCATAGATTCATAGATTCATAGATTCATAGATTCATAGATTCATAGATTCATAGATTCACAGATTCAAAGATTCATAAATTCATAGAATCATAGGATCATAGGATCATAGATTCATAGATTCATAGATTCATAGATTCAAAGATTCATATATCCATATATCCATAGATTCATAGATTCATATATCCATAGATTCATAGATCCATAGATCCATAGATTCATAGATTAATAGCTTTATAGATTCATAGATCCATAGATCCATAGATTCATAGAATCATAGATTCATAGTTTTATGGATTCATGGATTCATGGATTCATAGAATCATAGATTAATAGCTTTATAGATTCATAGATCCATAGATCCATAGATTCATAGATTAATAGCTTTATAGATTCATAGATCCATAGACCCATAGATTCATAGAATCATAGATTCATAGTTTTATGGATTCATGGATTCATGGATTCATAGATACATAGATTCATAGATCCATGGATTCATAGATTCATAGATCCATGGATTCATAGATTCATAGATTCATAGATTCATAGATTCATAGATTCATAGATTCATAGATACATAGATCTTATTAAAAAATATATAACTAACCACCATCTTCCAATAAACGACATATTCGTATCACCAACACCGGACACCTCGGTTTTCATCTTATCAACACGAATCGGCAAATCAGTGTTCTTATACACTGATTTGAAGGAATTCCATCGATCAGACTGTAAATCAGGGTGATCAGAGCGTGGATCAGGAGAAAAAGCGTACCTTAATTTTCGCAATAGTTTCATTCATCCATTGTGCACTCATTCTGCCACCATAATTCTCATAATTCTCGTATATATCCATTTCCTCGATGAACTTCTTCTTCGTCATTTGCCTGACACCCGACAATTTCAGTTTTTTGGCTGCTTCGAGAATTCGATATTTACTAGTTGCTGCAAATATTTTTTTAAAGAAAAAGTGTATATACCCAAAACTACCTCCAAACTTGTCATTCTCCGCCTTCTTTTCCTCTTCTTTCACATGATCCTCATCTAGAAATACATCGAGAAAATAGTCGGATTTGTAACCATGAGAAATTGCTCCATAGATACTTCGGATCCTGGCAGCATTCAACTTTCCATCTACTATATAGCCATCTTCTTCATCGCTCTCCTCGTCATCTTCCTCCTTGGTCTCTTTGGTATAGACTGAAAGTTCATAGATACATATATTCATGGATCCTAAATTCATAGATTTAAAGATTTAAAGATTCCTAGATTTATAGATTTAAGGATTTAAGACTTATAGATTCCTAGATTCAAAGAAGCATAGATTCATAGATTCATAGATTCATAGATTCATAGATTCATAGATTCATAGATTCATAGATTCATCGATTCATAGATTCATATATGAGATTCTATGAATATATGAATATATGAATATATGAATCTATGAATCAATGAGTCTATGAATCTATGAATCTATGAATCTATGAATCTATGAATCTATGAATCTTTGAATCTATGAATCTATGAATCTATGAATACATGAATTGGTTCTATGAAATTCTATGTCTATGATCTTCGAGATTCTATGGTAAAAATTTCAGGAAATTCTATGACTCAAGTTGGACGAGATTCTATGCTAACAACCAGAATTTTCTAGAATTCTATGATTCAAGTTCTATGGAAATTGAGGAATCTATGAATTTAAGAACCATAGAACATGGAAGTTTTTATGGTCATAGAAATGAGATGGTTCCATGACTTCTCAGCGATTCTATGATAACAAGTACGTAATTCTATGGATCTATGACTGTCAGTTCTTTGGGAATCTATGCTTATAATGTCCCGCGTAGAAATTTATGGATCCATGAAAAAATAGCACTTGAAGCTTTCCAGAATTCTGAATTCTATGGTTCTATGAAACTTTGAATCATAGATATGAAACTCAATGCTGAAATTTCATAGAACTCAGCTTGTTTCTATGGAATTCTATGGTTCTATGACTTCCCATTATATGCCTCTATTATCTGTTACTGTCGGTTCTATGAATCTATGAATCCATGAATCTATGGATCATAGAACTCGAGGATCTATGAAGAAAAAAAACCACTCACACTCCTGCCACTCAAATCCATGTTCCACCCAATTCTTCGGCAATACAAATGGTGGATGAATCATATCAAGCATCGCTTCAACTGTTTCACCATCAATATCCAACTCGATTTCTGATGATTTTTGAAATTGGTGCAAGAAGAATGGTGAATGGAGTGACATCATCTATAATTGTATCAATGATCGTATCTAGTCACAATACTCACCGCCTTTGAAACATGAAACTTGTGTGTTTTAGTGACAATCAACCCATCCGTCAATCCATCCTTCTCATACTTCCTCGTCCTTCTCATATCAATACCATATTCCTTATCAATCCATATCGAGACTTCTAGTTGTGTATCATTCTTGATTCTTCTTTCGAACTCCGACCATTCGCACACATTCTCGAACTCAATCTCCCGTTTCTTATTGATATCAAACTCCTTGATATGCATATCTCCACCATAATCCAACTGAATCCTTCCACTCATTTCATGTGCAATTCCCCAATGACCTTCTATATCAAGTGCAATGTTCAGGTATTCGATATCATCCTCAACAACTTTTTTACCGCTCCAGGTCCTGAAATCAAGGAAAATAAGGGGTATATATAGAAGAAAACTGACCAAACTGCGCCAAACTTAAAGAATTGCAACATCTTGAAAGTACCATTATCGCGTAGTTTATCGATTTTTGGCACAAACTTTCGAAAATCTTGATCTTCTGTAGCTAAGGTGTTGCTCATTTTTGAACTGAAATATTTTAAATTAATACGAAATTAACAATTTTGTGCATTCGATCAACAAAAAGACGAAATATGTGAATTTGAAAAGATAGAATAGGACGAATGAGAGGTGTGAGATCAGATTAAAAAGAAAATTATCAATAGCACGATCTCCTGGATAAATTTGTGTGGTCTAGACCGTCTTATTTTCAGTCAACAAAATTTTTGGGGGCGAGAACACAGCAAAACGCGAATCAAGGACGGTAAAAAGGCGTACACGTTTGAGATTAGGACCGAGCGCCGGAAAATAGAGTACGGGAAGCAAGCGAACTGAGTTTGGGGAAAAAACGGACCGAGTACGGGACGCTGCGGAATAGCGGAGCGTCGCACTGATTACTAATTCTTCATTGTTTCAGCAGTTTTTATGTGAAATAGTTTACCATAAAGCAGTAAAAAGCATTAAAACGAAATTTCATTATGAAAATGCTATAAATTGTATTTATTAACAAATAAAGCAAACGCTCCGCTGTTCCGCAGCGTCCCGTAATCGGTCCGAAAGTTTCCGGTACTCGGTCTGTTTTTTTCCCATACTCATTTCGTGTTTTTCCCGTACTCAATGCCCGGCGCTCGTTTCTAACCACGCGGCAAGCTAAATTTTTCGATAAAAACATTTTTTTGTTCGAACTTGGGGAAAACATTCTTTAATAAATGTTACTTCAAGGTATTTCAAGAATTAAACTGGGAGATATTACAATATCAAGTAAAAATTAACAGATTTATTAAACAATAAAATCACTTGCGTCTCGAAAAATTCAAAAGAATGAGCCAAACAACAAAAATAACAATAGCCATAAGTTCAATCATCTCATTATTATTGAATCGATACCATTTGATAGGATTTACAAAGTCCAAGCCAAGATCATCATAGTCTTCATCGTAGAGTTTGTCATCATCGTCCTCATTAATCTCAGGAGCCGGCATATCACGATCGGTTACAGTAAGTTGAATTGTAAATGGCCAAATTGCTTCAAGGACCACATCTTTTGTCGGACTGATACGAACACGTGCGCCTTCCGTTAAATTTTCCTTAATTGGAGGAGTATGTGGAACATATTGTGTTCCTTCGAGGAACTGTTCCCATGTTCTTTCATCTGGTTCTTCATGATACATCAAATTGTCATCGACATTTATGATATTGATACAATATAAAACACCTGTTGGATATGCGTCCGGCATCTCTCTCATTCTCTGAAACAAGATTTTTTAAAAAAAGATATGAATGATACTGTTACCGTAATCAGTCTTTCGACTCCAATAGTTGTGATTTCCGATTTAGAAATGTATAAATATTGTGTTGGTTTGAATTCGAGCAATCGATCATCGGTTATGTCGTTCTCAACTTCAATGGTTCCGTTTTTGGCGATCTGAATCACAAAAGAGATTATACAGTCATTTTATGGTTTTGAAAACCTCTATCAATCTATGAATCTATGAATCTATGAATCTATGAATCTATGAATCTATGAATCTATGAATCCATGAATCTATGAATCTATGAATTTATGAATCTATGAATCTATGAATCTATGAATCTATGAATCTATGAATCTATGAATCTATGAATCTATGAATCTATGAATCTATGAATTTATGAATCTAAGAATCTATGAAACTATGAATCTATAAATCTGTGAATCTATGCAAGAAAAAAACATAGTTCTATGCATAGAACCATAGATCCGAGATATCCTTGTACATGATATATTATTCAACAACATAGATCTCGATTCTATGGTAGTTATATGCTTATTCATAGAATCATGATTCTATGCATAGATCTTGAATCTTATTACATAACGTCCATAGATCGTGGCAAAGAAACCTTGGAAATTCTTTGATTATATTTGACATAATAAAAACCCTATATATCATAAAGACAAAATGATTTTTAAAATATACCAACTCACCAGTGGAAATGTGACGAGATATGGAAACTCTTCTTCTATCGTATCAGCAAACAATCCGTAGCTCTTATAGCTTGGATCAGTAACATTGAACCATTTCATCGTTTCCTCCACATTCAAATCCTTGACAGTAATATCATTTGTGTAGATTTTGAAGTTATTATCAATCAAATCAACAGGAAGAGGGATATTGGTGAAGAACCAATCAGATCGTATACCAGTTGATAATATAGTGATAAACCAATTAGTCAAGTAGTCCTTTGGTGAATCAAGCCTGATATACTTGACATGGTCATATCTGGGATAATCAATGATAATATGATAATAATATTGATAAAATACCTTCTGATAATCACTTTACCCTTCTGATATCCATCTGATAATCGCCTAACAATCAATATATCATCCAATGCAGTCATTCGAATATTATCAATCAAACATGATCGATATTTGATTGTTTCGTTATCCTTATCACTCTTATCAGCAATATATGCTCGTTTTACATGGAAATGTGTTGATTCGACGAGATATTTATCCATTTTTGAGCATTGTTTGAGGCAAGATCTGTTGATTTGTTGATATATTGATAAGAACAGTGATAATGATTACCTTGTTGATAGATTCATATTTCCGATTACAATACGCTTCATTTCGTGTGGTAGATCACCCCAGTTTGCCATTTTTTGGCTGAAAATGGATGAAAGTCAGGGATTTTCAGTCTTTTTGAGGTATTTCAAGATAAAAACATGTGAAAAAAACAAGAAAAAAAGATATACATTTATTCAATCTTCATCTAAAACATAAAGTATTACAAAAACAAGACCGATTTCGAGGATTTGTAGAACAATGATGAGTATTGGCAAGCAGAGGAGTAGAAGGGAGTAGAACATGCTGAAAATTGTCATATTGAAGGTTTTTTTTTGGCTGGAAATAGGTATGAGTTGATCTACAGTAAGCTACAGTATGCCATATCAAGTCTACAGTATCCCACAACACATGAAGTGTTATTAGTGTACAGTATGATTCATCTACAGTACTCCACAACAAAAAGTGTTATCAGTCTGCAGTAATCCTCATCTACAGTAAGCTACAGTACGCCATATCAAGTCTACAGTATCCTAAAACTCAAGAAGTGTTATCATCATTTTCAAAAAAAATCATTCAGAGCACTTCGAATTACTGTATTTTTGAAATGGCTCACTGTAGCTTACTGTAGCTCAGTTTTCCCATATTTATCTGCAAACGAATTGTTTACAGTAAGCTACAGTACGCCATATCAAGTCTACAGTAGCCCAAAATTTTCGAGAAGTGTTAATTCACTTGAATGCCTTTTACTTACATTCTAGATGAAGAAAAAAAGTTCACAATCTTCACCAACAGGTATTTTGAGGCTACTGTAGTTTTGAATCGAGCTACTGTAGTTTACTGTAGATCCAGGTCTCGGTTTGGAAAAGTATAGTAAACTACAGTAGTCCGAACTGAGATAACAGTACAAAAACTGCCGAAATGCGATTTTAGCTGTCTGCGGTTGTATTTTGAGATACTGTAGTTTATAGGTGGCATACTGTAGTTTACTGTATATTCAGGTGTTTTGTTTGAAACAGAGTGATCTATAGTAACCTACAGTATACCGACTCGAAACAGCAAAACTACAGTATCCTCACACTTTTCCGTTTTTGTAATGGAAAAACACAGAAGGCAGACAGATTATAGCACTTCAGCTTCAAATAATGCGAAATTTTGAGCTACCGTAGTTCTGATTTGCCCTACTGTGGTTTACTGTATATATTGATCTACAGTAAGTTACAGTAGATCGACCCGAAACTACAGTAACCCTATACACACTTCTTTTCGAGATCTGATAACAGACAAACAATCTTAGTTACTGTAGGCATGGCATGGTCTACTGTAGCTACCATAGGAATGGTAGATCACAATGTCTAGTTACGGCGCGAGGTAAACTGTGAAATTGAACTTTTATGTTGAAAATTATGACATTTTTGAAAAAACCAACATTTATTACATAAACAGATGTAGATGGAACAGAAGATATTGTATATGAAGGATCATAAACAGATAAAACATGATTTTTAGAAGAAAAATCGGTGAATAAACAGATAAAACCGGGTGAAATTGCTGATTTTAGCTTAAAAATCAAGCAAAAAGGGTTAATATCGAATATATACAAGATGAAACTCATGAAAAGTCTCGACAACCAACTTCTTATTATTCTCCATTCGATAGAAGAATCTTGGAACATTCATTTGTCGCGGATGGATATATTCCTTCATTTTGATGCCATCGAAAATTCGAGCAAACTCGGAGAATGCCTTGCTCTTACGGATCAACATTCGAGAGCCAATTGGGTAGTCTTCCTTGATCCATTTCTATAAATTACTCTTTTTTGGTTAGATACTGTATTGCTATAGCTTTGGCTCACTCTGATAACAAGATTGATACCAAATGTGGTGATTTTGGATGGTTTGAAGATGTAGAGCTTGTGGAATTTGAGGTCCAACAATTGACGATCATTGATGTCGGTCTCGTTTTCGATTGAGATGATGCGCGCGTTGATGAGCTGGAAAATATACTATTTCGTATAATTTTCATTTTTTAGTCATTTTTCAGGGTTATTTCAGAGAAAATTAGTTAATTTCTTGTTTTTAGAAGTTTTTAAAAACACTAAACAGTAAAAACAGGCGTTTTGCAACTATGTTTGCGTAAAAGAGGCCGTTTTTTTTCGGATTTTGAATGAAATAGAGTCAACATTTTTGCTTCGAAGTCCCTTTTCAAAGCATTTTTAAGGAAAATTGCCAATTTTCTGACTTTCAGCACATTTTACAAGAGAAAAAAGCACTATTAGGCTTTTATGCTTGAAATTAGTCGAGTTTACTTGTTTTACAACGGAAAAAGTGATTTTCAGCAGAATATTAGTCACATTTGGAAAAGAATTGCCAATTTCCTGAATTTCAGCACCTTTTACTGTACAAAATGAACATTTTAATCGATTTCTGCTGAAAATAAGCCGATTTTCTTAGTTTTTGATTAAAAAATGAGCTTTTAGGATGATTTTTAACGGAAAATAGCCAGAAAATGATGAAAAATATCTGCTACAATGCTTCTTCTGCATCTAACATGTATTTTAACGTTTTTCCTGCCTTCGAGAACGATATTTCACATTTTTTCACATTTCAAACTTCAAAAGCCACACAAACCGCTGGAAACTCTCCAATATTGATCAATTTGCGATTCGGACGAGTATAATTAATATGAATCTTCACTCGATCCAATCCCTCAACAAGACAATCCAACAATCGTTTGATATCCCAAATCTTATACGAGATGACTTTAATGTCGAGCTTATGGGCAGTTACCACTGTTTGTGGTGATAGATTCATGCCAATCTGCAAAGATTTGGGGTTTTCTATCGTTTTTTAGCGTGAAAAAATAGAAAAAAGGAGTGAAACTAACCTGGCGAACAAAGAAATCGTGAACATCGTACATTTCATCCGACAAACTACCCTTCATATACTTCTTAAGCCAATCCCACGCTTCAAAATAATTTTTCAAGTAGAATGGCCTAAAATATACTTTATATACTCCATATATACCAATTATACTTACTTTCCCATATCCTCCTTCTTCCTAGTCACCATAAAAGTGATAATAACATTGAGACATGGTGATTCGAACGCAAATTCGTTGAAAATGACAGTTTTTACATATGGCATGGTGTCGCAGAGGCGTTTATCGGCTTTTGAGCATGCTCTGAGCTTGGTTCTGCAATAAAATGAGGATTTTAGTCGAAAAAAGCAGGGAAAGTACCTTGAAACAACATCTAAATTGCCTACCACCATTTTCCGCACTTTTTCCGGCAACTCCTTCCATTTATTCATTTTTGATTTATTTTTATTACCTGAAAAATTAACATTTCAATTATTTTTCAATTTTTTTCGACGAAAAACCGATAATTTTGATCAAAAAAGCATAAATTTTGGGCTTGGAAAATATTAGGCCAATTAAAGGCGCAGTAGGGACACATCTCAAGTGGTCTCGCAGCGCTACCAAAAGTAGAGTACGGTGTGCGCTTAAAGGCGCAGGCTTACGCAGCTGCAAGGAGTCTCACCGCGCATACAGTAACCTGCCAACAAATAATTTCCGATTTCCGATTTTTTAAAATCCTATTTTCAGCTTTTTCTCTGAAATTTTATTATTTTTAGCTAAAATTATTGCTTTTATCGAAATAATTTTAAATTTTTCTTTCAAAAACACATGATTTCAAATAAAATTCAACTAATTTTAGTCGTTTCCGCTGTTTTAAAGCTTTTTCAGACTTAATTTTATTTTTTCAGGTTTGTCGCAAAATGGCGCAACAAAAAAATATTGAAAGTCTTATGAAATGTGTTGAAAGTGTACGTTTTCTTTCTTTTTCAACGAAAATTTCAATTTTTCAAAGATTTCAGCTTGTTAAAAGTACGGAGGTCTTGGTTCAAATGCAAACCCAGCAAATGCAATATGTAAGTGTTTCAGAAGGTTGAAAATAGCAAAATTAATAATTTTTCAGGCAATGATGGGCAGATTTCCTGGATATCCAATGGTAAGTGATGCAATTTTTGTTGTTTTAATATAAATATGATTTTTAGATGCCTCAGTTTGCACCGCCTCATCCTCCTCAAGTTACTGAAGCTCCACCAACTCCCACGCTTCCACCACCATCGAAAACTCCTGCAATTGAGCCGAAAAAAAGGAGAGCTACTCCGATGCCCATCAAAATCGAGGAAGTTGCTGTTGTTGAGCTATCTGACGATGAAACTCGTGAAGAAGGGGCGAAAAATGAGCCGAAACCAGCTGGCAAGCGATTCAATTTGAAAAGATCGTATCCTGGAAGATTGTCGGATGAGGAAAGTGTGATTGATTTTCGTCGAGTTTCATCAGATGTAAGTTTTCGTCTTGTTCTAGGAAATTTTATGTTTTTTTTTGCAGGGCTTCACATCCAGCGACTCGGACGACCCAACTTTCGGCATTTTTGGAAGAAAGAGAGCCAAGGCACCATCTAAAAACGTAAGACTCTTCTGTTTTTGCCCTAAAAACCATGAAAATCGTTTCAGAGATGCAAAAAGTGCAAGAAATCGTTCAAAAGCGCAAGAATCATGAGCGCACATCGTTGTTGAATGGTCGATTTTTCCTGTTAAATGTACCTCCAATCATGTAATATTCTATTAAATCGAAATAATTCTGTTTTATGTAATATTTTATTGAAATTAATAAATTAATGTTTTCTCACTGTTTTATAGTAATTTCGATGGTTTTTAATCCTAATAACTTTCAAAATCCTTTAAAAATGAGTTTTTTCGGGACAAACATACGTTTCAACAATGAAATATGATAAAATTGAATGTGTATGATTCGATAACTTCTTTCGGACTGGGTCATGATAAAAAATAATATAAAAACTGATGAAATTGCACACAAAAAGCACGAAAATTGTAATTTTTGATCGAATTTCACCCTGAAAGCCAAAAAAATCGTTTTTTATCATATATTTATGTTAAAGTCACCAGATTTTCCAATTATCAGACCTGACAATTTCAAAAACTTTTCGATCTACCTTTTTCCAAAAATTTGTTCGATCTACGTTTACCGCGCTCATCTCTCATTTTTTTCAAAGCGATGGGCACCGTCTCACACTAAAATCTTCATTTTACTGTCTAAACCGTTTACAAAGACGGTGAAGTATCTAAATTGACCATTTTTTGTTTAAAAAATTTTTTACGCCATGAAAATCGCATTTTTTTCCTGAAAATCTTTAAATCGTTCTTTTTGCATCATATATACACAAAAATTGCTATGTCAAACTGAAAATTTCGTTTTCTTGTACAAATTGTTTCATTGAGCATCAAATGTAACGAATTTTCGCTTAAATGTGCAAAATTTGGAGTAAAATTGATATCTTTCAAGAATTTTTGACTCGAAAAACCTAAAAATCCCTCTTTCATAAAATTTTTTGCGATAAAAGGGTTTTTTCAGCTAAATATTCCATTTTATTGCCAAAATGGCTTTAAAACGGACATTTTTCCCTCGAATTTCATTAAAAATCTCACTTTCACTCTATTTTCATCATGAAAATCCTTGAAATCGATATTTTTTTCTTCGTTTTTACGACAAAAACGGTGTTTCGGGATGAAAATCCAAATTTATTGCAGAAATGCCTTCAAAACGGTATTTTTTCAATCAAATTTGAATTAAAATATCGTTTTTGCTCAATTTTTACCCTGAAAATAGTTAAAATCGTCATTTATTTTGAGCTAAAAATCCATTTTCATTGCCAAATTGCTTCTAAAACTGTCGTTTTTCCCTCAATTTTGATCAAAAATCGCGTTGTTAGTCAATTTTTACACTAAAAATCGTTAAAATTGACATTTTTTCGTCGTTTTCCCGATAAAAATGCTATTTTGAGCTTTAAAATTGTCCAAAATATGCTCAAAACCATCCAATGTCTTTATAACCTGACCATCTGTCTATTTGACCCCCCTCATCTACCGTATCCCCTTCCATCCTCCCCACCCAAGGCCTTTCCTCGAAGGAGGCCCTCAATCCAATACATTTCCCTTTCCTCTGCGTCCCTGCCCTCAACATTTGCCTTCACTCTGTCACATATATACACACCCGCCATCAACCAACACAAAATGCATTCGCCCCCCAACCTCCCCTCTTTTTCTTCTTTCTGCTGCTGCTGTTTTTCAAATTTCCCCCCTTTTCCCCCGACGAACACTGTTTGGCGTAGCTTTTTTTGGCGATTTTTCGGACCTTCACACCATTCGTTTTCACCCTTTTCATCAGTTTTTTGCACCAAAATAAGGCAATGGGCTAATCAAGATTATCGATTTTTACCATTTGAATTTTCGCAGCCGAAATGTCTTTGAAAATGGTGTTCCCGCTGATTCCCCCTTCCAAAAAAGCTAAATTTTTTGTCCTGAAAATTCCCTAATCTGTAATTTCAGTAATTTTCTCTAAATCTCTCATTTTTGAACACTATTTCGTCGATTTTTTAGAAGTTAGGCCTGGGCGCGAAAAAAGCGAAATTTGAATGTTTTGCAGCGAATTTCGGGTTAAAATGCTGCAAATAATGCGTCTGCGTCTCGTTTTTTTGCAATTTTGTGTGGAAAATCGCGGGAAAAGGAAAACATTCAAACATTTTTGTACATTTTATATGTTTTTCATGCGAAAAATTAGAATTTTTCGCTTTTCTCATAATTTTCTACCGTTTCATCGGCGTTTCTGCCCAATTTCCCTCAGAAAATGATGATTTTCCGGTTTAAATAAAGTTTTTTTTCTATGTTTTAATCAGAAAAATTGCCTTTTTCAATGTTTTTAGTCGAAAAATCGCGGTTTTTCGATGTCATCCACCGTTTTCTCTAGTTTTTCCTCGTTTCGAATCGAAAACAATCCTTTTTCGGTATAAAAATGCCTGTTTTCCTTCATTTCTACGTAAAAACCATCATTTTAAAGCTCCCAGCTCCAAAATATGTATATTTTGCCGTTTTTTTCGTCTTAAAATCGTTTATTTGCACTTCCACTTCATCTCCATCAACTTTTTGTTTTTTTCAGAAGGAATTGACACCTAACCAGCAAATTGGTCAATCCTCAAACTCCCCCAATCGGACAAAACTAACTACAAAACCCCCGAAGCGAAAAAATGAGCGGTCGGCCTGCGTTCGAGCAATTCACCGCTCAACCACCTCAACCGGCTGGTGAGCTTGTTGGACAACCACCGAATGATGGCTCACAGGTTTGTTTTTCTGCTTTTTTGACTAGATATTTGGTTTTTATCGTGTTTTTTGAGTAGAAACATAGGTTTTAGGGTGATTTAGGGCAAAATAGAAGTTTTTATAGGTAGTTTTAGGCATTATGACTCATTTTCCTTCAATTTTGTGTCAATTTCCCCGAAAAACTTGTTATTTTTCCCCTTTTTGCCTCAAAAATGAAATTTTTCGTGCTTTTAGCAACAAAAATCTAGGTTTTCGACCGAAAATAGTGCTTTTTATGAGTTTTTCAAAACTTTACGACTCATTTTCCACCATCAAATGCCACTTTCCTGTCAATTTCCCCAGAAAACCAACATTTTTCATATAAAATGATGAAAAATTGACTTTTCTTGCAAAAAACAGTGATAAGAATCTATCTTATCACTTTTTCTCTGTTTCTCTAATTGAGAGACGATGGATTTCTCTTTTTTTCGGTCGATTTACATCACTTTTCGTGCAAAATGGTCAGATTTTTTGCCTAAAATTCTTATTTTTAGTGTAAAAATGACGTTTTCCTGATGAATCGTCTAAATTTTTCGAGATAAATCAGTTTTTCCATTCAAAAATGTCAATTTTAGACCAAAAACTTCCAAATTGTTGCATTTTTACTGAGATTTATGACGATTTCACTAGTTTGACTGAGAAATATTACGTTTTTGCAATAAAAAACCCATTTTTCAACAAATTTTGCATTCCAGGGCCAAGAGCTAACAATCTCGAAGCTGGAAAATGCGATTAGCGCGATGGAAGATCAAAACCTGCAAAACGATCATCGTCACGCGAAAGCGATCCTCCTGAAGCAAAAATTGCAAGCCGGAACAACGGAAACGACAACAATTCCCGAACAAGCGGCACCACAACAAATCACGCCAGCTCAACTCAACCAAATCAAGGCACAAGTGACCGCCTACAAGATGTTGGCTCGAAATGAGCAAGTTCCACAAGAATTGCTCGACGGAGCAGTTGTATTGAAGCCGAAACAAACGACACTGTTGCCGGATCCATATGAGTTTGCTGGCGAGGCGGAGAATGGCGAGAAATTGCCGTATGACTTGTTGAAGGTGAGCTTTTTCGTCAATTTTTAACGTATATATACTTGATTCTTGTAGATATTCAACTTGCACCAAATCCGCTGCAATCGCCCATCAACAATGCCAATGCCACCAGGCATCGATCCAGTCGCAATGATCAAACAACGCGAGAATCAAATACAAAATCGAATTGGTCTCCGAATGAAGCTCCTATCATCATTGCCAACCAATATACCGGATAATTTGAGAATCAAGGCGGAGATTGAGTTGAGAGCATTGAGATTGGTCAATTTGCAGACTCAGGTGGGTAGTTTCGAGGGTTTTTGGGCTTTTCTAGTCGAAAATATCCTCCACTGCTCAAAAATGATGAAAAATCTTGATTTTGCAGGTGAGAAGTGAAGTATTATCAGCAATGAAGCGTGACACAATGCTCGAAACCGCGTTGAATCCATACGCCTACCGACGCACCAAACGGCAATCATTGAGAGAAGCTCGTGTGACGGAGAAGCTCGAAAAACAACAGAAAATGGAGCAGGAGAGGAAGAGACGACAGAAACATACGGATCTGATGCAGGCGATCATTCAACATGGAAAAGATTTCAAGGAATATCATAGGTTTGTTGGTTTTTGATGGTTTTGTGGGAAGTTTGGGCTCCGGGAGCTTGGAACTTAGCATTTTTGTCATTTTTTGACACGGAGAGTGTAGGAGAGCAATGAATCTCGAAAAAATAGAAGATTTTGAGCTCATTGACATTGTGAAACTCTGAAAATTCGTCTGAAAGTGCAAATTTTGGAGGAAATGAAGATTTTGGGTGAAATTTGAGCTCTGAAACCTTGAAAATCAGAAATTTTGACATATTTTGAGCCGGGAAACATTGGAAAGCTCATGATTTTGATCGTTTTTGCTCAACTCCAGGCATTTTTCAAGTCAAAATTCGAAATTTTCAGAAATAATCTACTCAAAATGGCAAAATCACGAAAAGCAGTGATGACATACCATCAAAACAACGAGCGAGAGAGAAAGAAGGACGAAATAAGAAACGAGAAGCTTCGTATGCAAAAACTGATGCAAGAAGACGAAGAAGGATATCGTGCGTTGCTTGATGAGAAGAAAGATCAACGTCTGGTGTATCTATTGCAACAAACCGATGAATATGTGGATAGTTTGTGTAGTTTGGTACGACAACATCAAACGACCGAAAAGAAGAAGAAGAAGGACGATCGGAAGAATGAGAGGTCGGCGATTGATGATGGTGAAGCGAGAGTGCATGTGAGGGAGACGGCCACTGGCAAGTTGTTACAAGGAGAAGAAGCACCGAAGCCGGATGAGTTGGATGTATGGATGGAGACACATCCGGGATATGAGGTTGTGCCGAGGGATCAAATGTCGGATGATGAAGATGGAGAGGATGAGATGCCTGTTGAAGAGCCGCCAGAGGAGAAGGAAGATGAATATGCTGGAATGGATGATGAAACTAAGGTGAGGAAGGGGTTGAAAATATCAGGAGAATGTTTTGAGTGGAAAATGTTGATTTTCTGCTTATTGGTGATTTGCAAATAGGGAAAAATGAGAGATTTTGAAGAAAATGGGGAGCAATTTTCGTATAGAACGATTTGGATACTGTTTCGGGGGGAGAAATTGTGATTTTCTGCTTCGGAATATGATCAGGAGTTAGATTCTGCTCGTTTGAATGGAAAACCATGAAATTTGGAATATTTTGAAAGAAAGTGACGGAAAATTGATGTATTTGAATCTGGATTGTCCTATTTTGTGAAGTAAATGTGAAAAGAAGGTCAAATTCAAAGGTTTTTGAGGCCAGACCTAGAAATATCGAGCGAAAGTGGAAAAAACTGTATCTAGATTGACAATCGAGAAGTTTTTTATGAAAATCGAGAATATTTGAGGCAAAATGACTTTTTTTGACTGAAAATGGGGAAATTTGAAAATTTTGATCAAGAATTTTGGTTAAATGACAATTTTAAGAAAAAAATCAGTGAGAAACGCAGAAATCATCAAAAAAATCACGAAATAGACGAATAATAATGATTATTTCTTTCCAGGCAAAAATGATCATCGAAAAAGCGCGTAACGAAGAAGACGAATACGATCAAAAGACAAAGAAACAATTGGCGGACTACTACGCAACAGCACATCGTGTCAAGGAGCGAATAGTGAAACAACACTCGACAATGGGCGAAGGAGACGCCAATCTACAGCTGAAACCATATCAATTGAAGGGATTAGAATGGATGGTATCATTGTATAATAACAATTTGAATGGTATCCTTGCTGATGAAATGGGTCTCGGTAAAACTATTCAGGTTAGTTTTTTGGATTGGGGAAGGGGGAAAAGAGCTAAAATAGGGAAAAGGATCTAACAACAAGATTTTCTTCAAAAATCGGGTTTCTCAAGTGAATTTTCAAGCAATTTACTTAAAATATGGTTTGTAGAGCAATTTTAGCAAAAACAGTCATTTCAGTTCGAAATTGAGGTTTTCCAACAACCATTTTGATCCAAAAAATGAATCAAGAAGCAAAAAATGATCCAAAATCATAGTTTTGATTCGAAAATCCTGTTTTCCAATGAATTTTCAACCAATTTGGCTCAAAATCAAGAAAATTGGGTTTTTTTGATGAATTTTCAAGCGATTTATCGAAAAATGTAGTGAAACTCGGCATTTTTCAATCAAAAGTTAGGTTTATCGCCAAATTTTCACTCCAAACCGCAAAAATGGCTCTTTTCCCAGTATATTTGTCCCAAAAATAACAATTTCCATCAACAAATATACATTTTCAGACAATTTCACTGATAACCTACCTGATGGAAGTGAAACAAAACAATGGACCATATTTGGTAATTGTACCACTATCAACACTATCAAATTGGTCGAATGAGTTCAACAAATGGGCGCCATCCGTACAAACTGTGATCTACAAAGGAACGAAAGATGCTAGACGACGTGTCGAAGGAACGATAAGAAGAGGCGCATTCAATGTATTGATGACCACTTATGAATACGTCATAAAAGAGAAGGCGTTATTGGGCAAGATTCGTTGGAAATATATGATTATTGATGAGGGACATCGATTGAAGAATCATAATTGTAAATTGACATTGATGTTGAATGGTTTCTTCCATGCGCAACATCGATTGTTGTTGACTGGTACACCGCTGCAAAATAAGCTTCCCGAACTCTGGGCTCTCCTCAACTTCCTCCTGCCATCTATCTTCTCATCATGTGGTACATTCGAGCAATGGTTCAATGCACCATTCGCGACGACCGGTGAAAAAGTGGAATTGAATCAGGAAGAAACAATGTTGATCATCAGAAGATTGCACAAAGTATTGCGGCCTTTCTTGTTGAGACGTTTGAAAAAGGAGGTATGTTGATTTTATGAGTGTTTTTATGCAAAATTGATGGAATAGTGATTGAACTTCGCGGAAAAACGAAGTTTCTATGTTGAAGTTCTTGTTTTGAGTGTCGTTTTTTGAATCTGAACTGCTGAAGACGTTTCCAATACAAAAATGCAGTTCAATTTTAAATTTTTGTGAAAAATTCATCAAAATTGCATGGAAATCTGAAATTTTTACGATTTTCTGACCAAAATTCAACAATTCCTTCATTCCAGGTCGAATCCGAGCTGCCAGACAAGACGGAATATGTGATAAAATGTGATCAATCGGCCCTTCAAAAAATGGTGTATCGTCACATGCAAAAGGGATATCTACTCGATTCGAAGCAATCGTCTGGTGCCAAAAGTCTCATGAACACTGTTGTTCATTTGAGAAAACTATCCAACCATCCATTCTTGTTCCCATCGATTGAAGATTCGTGCCGCACTTTTTGGAATATGACGGAACTCACTGGACAAGAATTGATGAGAGTCTCTGGAAAATTGGAGCTTCTCGATCGAATTCTGCCGAAATTGAAAGCAACTGGACATCGGATCCTGATGTTCTTCCAAATGACAAAGATGATGACGATTTTGGAGGATTTCTTGGCTTATAAAGGTAAATTTTTGGGGAAATTGGAAAAATGACTAAAAATGAGCTGAAACTTTGTGAAATGGGTGAAATATCATCCAGACGTTCGCTAGATATCATTTTTTCGAGACATATTTGAAATTAGGCACAAAATGGGGTAAAAGAGAGCTCTTTTAAACGAAAACTCTGCTAATTGAGCAAAATATCATTCAGTTATGGCCAGTTGATGGTTTTTTGCGGAATAATCGAAATTAGGCAAATAATATGGTGAAAATGAGTTATTTTAAACTAAAAACTCTGCAAATTGAGCAAAATATCATCCTGTTATGACCAATTGATGTTTATTTTGCGGAAAAATCGATATTGGGTAAAAAATGACTCAAAATGAGCTTCGAATACCCTTTAGAATTCGAAATTGAAAATTTTTGAGCATAATAGTCAAACTTGTGTGGAAAAAACTGAAAACACCCTTTTTCCAACTCAAAGTTCGCAAATTAAGCCAAATACTTAGATTTCCACTCAAAATAGTCAAAATCCGATTTTAAAAAACACGTTTTACCAACTCGAATTCATCAAAAATCGTTTCAGGATATAATTATCTCCGATTGGATGGAAGTACAAAGCCCGACGAGCGTGGTCAACTTCTGGATCAATACAACGCTCCAGATTCCGAATATTTCCTATTCATGTTGTCGACCAGAGCCGGTGGCCTCGGTTTGAACCTTCAAACCGCTGATACAGTCATAATCTTCGACTCGGATTGGAATCCTCATCAAGATATGCAAGCTCAAGATCGAGCACATCGTATCGGGCAAAAGAAGGAAGTTCGAGTGTTGCGATTGATCACTGCCAACTCGGTTGAGGAGAAGATTCTGGCGGCGGCTAGATACAAGTTGAATGTTGATGAGAAGGTTATTCAAGCCGGAAAGTTCGATCAACGATCAACGGGAGCCGAGAGAAAACAGATGTTGGAGCAGATTATTCGAGCGGATAATGATGAGGAAGAAGAGGAGGAAGTGCCGGATGATGAGACGGTTAACCAGATGATTGCGAGATCGGAGGAGGAGTTTAACACGTTCCAATCGATGGATATTGATAGAAGACGAGAGGAGGCGAAACAATTGCATCGGAAGCCACGATTGTTGGAGGAGCATGAGATTCCGAGTGATATTCTGAGGGTTTCACTTGATTTTGAAGAGATGGAAAAGGCGAGGGAGGAAGGACGCGAGATTGTGGATACGTCGGCTGGACAGAGAAGGAAGAGGAAGGAGGTTAGTTTAGGAATTGGGGTTGGGGAACGAACATACTGATAATATGGATCTCGAAGCAATTTTTGAATCAAAAACTTGAATTCAAGACTTTCGACCACCGATAGAAGTGGAAAAATTGGAAAATTTCAGCAAAAATGCTTTTGATTCTGAAGTTTTAGCTGCAAATCTGGAAATTTTTTTACGAAATTGGGCAAAATTTGAATTCTAGTGCTCAAATATGTCCAAACTATCGGAATTTTGTTGAAAATTGGAACTAGAAGCATTTAGGAACGCTGATTTGAGTGAAAAACTGAAAATTTGTCTATTTTTCAAAACTTATTAGTTTGAAAATTTGAATAATTTCAACCGAAAAGCTGTTTTTTGTTGAATTTATGAAAATTTACCCGGTAACTGTGAAATTTTGGTTGCTAAGTCTCGAAAGTTGTCAATATTTTGAAGTTTTAGTTGAAAATTGGATTTTTGACCTTTTGGACCTTCGAAACTTTGATAAAATGTTATTTTCCAAAAATTCTAGCTGAAATTATTCTGGAATTCAAAAGAAATATGACAATTTTCAAATTTCCAGGTTGACTACTCAACAATCGAAATGACCGACGAGCAATTCATGAAACAAGTGGACGAAGCAGAAGACGAGAAGAATCGCCAAGAGTTGGAGCGGAAGAAGCAACGAAAGCGCAAATTGGCGGGATTGGATGAGAACGATGACTCACAAGATGATATATTGAGTCAGAAGAAGGCACGAATGTCACCAGAACTGCAAGATAAGATGCGAAAAATGATCGAAGTGATCAAGAATCAAAAGGATTCGGATGGACGTGTATTGAGTGAGGCGTTTATCGAATTGCCGACGAGAAAAGAGCTACCCGACTATTATCAAGTCATCTCGAAGCCGATGGATTTTGTGAGAATTGACAAGAAGATTGAGACGTCTAGGTGAGGGGTTTTGACACTTTTTTGAGCTGAAAATTGAGCAAAAGAGGCTCAAACATGAATCATCGACTGATTTTCATAGATCCACTCAAAATCAGAACCTCAAAAAGCATCTTTTACAAAAAATTGAGCTATTGAATCAGAAAAACCGGATTCTACATGCAAAAGTACATCTGATTCGGAATTTTCATCGAAATTTCATTATCCATGGAAAAATACCATTCCTTGTTCAAAAAAATCAAGTTTTAGTGCATTTTTGAGCCGAAATTTGTCAAAAAAGACCTCAAAATCATCTAATATGCCTCAAATTGGGTCTCCAAGTCAAAAATACGATTTTCGACCTTACAAAGCAGAAATTTATCCTCAAATTGGATTCTAGATGCAAAAAACCCTTCAAAAAATCACGATTACTCGTAAAAAACGGTATTTTTGCAGATATGCATCACTGGATGAATTGAACTCGGACATCCTGTTACTCTGCTCAAATGCACAATTGTACAATGAAGAAGACTCGGAAATTCATATGGATTCGAAGCAAATTGAGGCAATGTGGAAGAAGATTTATTCAGTGGTAGGTTAAATTTTGAAGAATATAGAGAAAAATTGAGTATTTGCAGATTGCCGAACAACAAAAAACGGAAGATATGAAGAAACAATTTGATGCTGGTGAAATATCGAAGGCGGAATATGAGAAACAAGCCGCCAAATTCAATGCGATGACTGCGCCACCACCATCGAAACAAGCTGGCGAAGGAACATCTGGAACAGCGGACGCGGCGAAGGCCAAGGCTGCTCAGGAAGCACAGATGAAGAAGATGAAGCAAGCGCAAGCACAAGTTGCACAGGCTCAAGCAGCTCAACAAGCACAAATGCAAGCGTTGCTGATGCAACAAGCGGCGAGTGGTGGACAAATGAACGCGGCGACATTGATGCAAGCACAACAACAAATGGCATTGATGTTGGCCATGCAGGCGGCGGCGATGAATCAAGCGGCGGCGGCATCGTCGAGTGGAGCATCGACATCGGCGGCGGCTCCGCCAGCGAAAAAGGCGAAAGTTGAGGAGAAGAAGGTTGAGGAGGAGGATGATGAAGAGGAAGAGGAGGTTATTAAGAAGAAGGTTGGTAGTTTTTTTTGATAGATTTGTAGAGAGAGTTGAAATTTTCTTTTTTTTTCGAAAATTTACTGTCAGTTTTGAGAAATTTGAATATCCGGGCAAAGAATGGGGCGAAAATGAACAATTCTCACTGACAAATGTGACTTTTTCTTGAAAAATTGTAGAAATCGATGATTTTTGGCGAAAAATATCCAGAAGTTGAAGAAGCAATGATCAAATAGTCGAGAAGTTCTCATTTTGATCGAAAAACCACCCTAATGTTTTGTTTTTGATGAAATAATGATGGAATAGTTGAGCTCTTGCTCTTTTTTATCGAAAAATGTCAGTTTGTCATCAAAACAGTGACTGAAATTGATCAAAAATTGACAATTTCAACCGATTTTTGCTTTTTTTCTTATGAAAAATCTGAATATTTGATTTTCCAACAAAGAATGATCAATTACTTGAAAAAACTGGACCAAACATTCCTTTTTTAAAAAGAAGATGTTTGTGAATTTTCCATGAAGAAATAACAATTTTTGATCAAAAAGTGACTGAAAATGACCAGAAATAGACCATTTTCAACCAAAAAATTAGCAAAACAATGCTATTTCCAAGAAATAATGACAATTATTTGCAGCCAGCCGAGTCATCATCAAGCAGACGTAAATCGCGTCCAGCACGTGTTCAATCGGATTCAGAAGACGATTACGAAGAAGACGATTGAGATTCTGTATTATAAATTTTGAAAAGTTCCCCCCATCCCCCATCATACCCATTCTGTCATTATACCCTATATCTCAATATTTTTATCAGTCTATCAAATGATTATTATTCCCTCTTCGGCCTATTATTGTGCTTTTTATGTATTTACCAATTATTTAATGATCTATTTTAATCTGAATATTACAGAAATAAACATTTGGGAACCTTATTTTTGTGTTTTTTTTTCGGCTCTTTTTTCATGTTTCTACGTGATTTTTATCGATTTCCCCACAAAATTTGGAGTTTAGAGGGTATTTTTGAAGGTAAAATGTCGACATTGAGAACAACCAAAGGATTGGTGGCATTGGTGACTGGCGGTGCATCGGGTCTCGGAAAAGGGACGGCCGAGGTGTTGACGAGAGCCGGAGCACGCGTCGCCATCCTCGATTTGCCACAATCGAAGGGAGCTGAGGTGGCGAAGGAGTTGGGCGGCATTTTTACGCCAGCCTCGGTTAGTTGTTTTTGGGATTTGAGAAAGAATGAATGGAAATCGAAAAGGAGCTGAAAAACGCATTTTCTTACCTGAAAATCATGTTTTTTTTACTAATTTGCCACTTTTCCATCAGAAAATTCCGAGTTTTCTGTCTAAACCTATGAAATTAAAGAAAACCAGGTTTTTTATATGTCAGGATCAATAATTTTGATCATAGAGCCCAATATATTCTTTTTTCTCACCTGAAAACCTAAATTTCGAGGAGTTTCCACACATTTTGAGCAGAAATTTTGGACTTTTTGGACTGCAAGCCTATGAAATTGGAGAAAAAGAAGTTTTCCATATCCCAGGATTGGATGAAAATCAATAATTTTGCTGATAAAGCACAAAATATTCTTTTTTTTCCACTTGAAATTCGAGATTTCGACGATTTTGGCACTTTTCAGAAAGTTTCGAGTTTCTTGAGCTAGAAAAAGAACGTTCGGAGTAGAAAAAAGTCGGGAACTGCAAGTTTCATTCAAAAATTTGTTATTTCGATACAGAAAATCGATCATTTTCGTGTTTTCAGCTATGAGTTTTCCAGTTTTGTTTTGAGCGAGATCTGTTAGAAAGTGAAGTTTTCTCGTTTCAAGGAAAACATGATTCGAAAAGAAGCATCATGAAAAAAGTGCTGAAAAACATGTTCTTCATAAGAATTTGATGTTTAGATTTGGAAATTTGATAAATTTGTTTGAAAGTACTTTACTAACACTTCACCTTTTATTTTGAAATTTTGATACAGAACCGGGGTTTTGTTATTTCAATACGATATGAGTATTGAAAAACTTATAATATTGTGGTTTTTCATGGGAAAGTGAAAAATTGAGAGAAATGACTCGGAATCAGCCTAGAAGCCATAAGTATTTCATTTTCAGTCATTTTCCGATTATAGTGATTTTCAAAGAATTAATGTTGAAAAAATGAAACTTTGTTTGCTTTCGCCTGTGAAAACCGCCCTTTTGAAGTAGAAAAGTTATATAGTCAAATCTCAACTCAAAAATCACAGAATCTCATCAAAAATACAACAATTTTGCAGGTGACATCAGAGGAAGAAGTAAAAGCAGCATTCGACAAGGTTCGCGCCGAATACGGTCGATTGGATGCATTGGTGAACTGCGCCGGAATCGCATACGCCTTCAAGTTGTATTCGGTCAACAAGAAGAAGCATGTCGAGTTTGAGAAGATTCGTCAGACTATTGATGTGAGTTTTTCTTTGGAATTATTGGGAAAAGAAGAAAATTATGGGATTTCGACTGTTTTTGAGCTCAAAAAGCGTTCAAAATTTTCAAATGCTGGTTGTGTTCTTGAAAACGAAGAAAATCATCATTTTTATCTAATATTATGGAAAATTGAGCCCATATGCTCGTTCTTTGCTGTTTTTGCATGAAAAAGAGCAAAATCACGGATTTGTGGTCGAAAAACCTAGTGAAAACCTAGAATACACTATTGATGTGAGTTTTTTTTTGAAATTATCGGAAAATGAAGAAAATTGCGGATTTCCGACTGTTTTTGTGTCCAAAAAGCTGTGTAGAAGTCATTTTCTTTCAAATTGTTCGAAAAATCTTGTTTTTTTTCGTGCTATCAATGGTTGAAAACAAGAAAAAGCAGGGTTTTCATCAAATATTATGAAAATTGAGCACATATGCTCGTTCTTTGAATATTTTTTGCATAAAAAAGAGCAAAATCATGGATTTAGGCTCAAAAAACCTTGTGAAATCCTCTGAAAGCGATGTAGAAGCTATTTTCTCTCAAATTGTCTCAAAATGTCCGGTTTTTCTTAGTCATTGTTGAAAACGAGGACAAAACCGCCTTTTTATAGAATTATATGAAAATCGAGCCTATATCAGTCAATAATATCCTCCATTTTCCAGGTAAACGTGCTCGGAACATTCAACGTCATCCGCCATGGTGTCGCATTGATGGGCGAACACGAAAAAGACGCCAATGGACAACGAGGAGTCGTTGTCAACACCGCATCAGTTGCCGCGTTTGATGGACAAACTGGACAGGTTTGTGGCTTTTTTTGAAGAAAAAATATATGGAAATGACGACTTTTTGGAAGCTTGAAACTTTGAAATGTGCGGAAATGAGCACATTTCCATCAAAAAAACAGTTTTTCGCCTTTAAAAATATCTCACGACGAAAAAATGAGTGTTTTAAAGGAGCATAGAAGTATTTTGAACGATTTTTACAAGATTTGGAAACAAACTTTCCAAAAAAATGTGCGAAATTCGAGAAAAAGTGAAGTTTTGATCTTATTTCGCAGTTTTTACTTGAATCAGCTTCCCTGCGCCTTTAAAATATCTCACAACGAAAAAAATGAGCACTTTAAAGGCGCAGAGAAGTCTTTTTTGGATGATACTAAAATTGGAAAACTATAATTTCAAAAAATGTGCACAATTCGAGACAAAGAGGCGGAAATGTACAATTTTGACTCGATTTTTCTCATGTTTTTAGCTAAAATACTTGAATCCACTTCTCTGCGCCTTTAAAATATCGCAGAGATTTTGAAAAATTTTACAAGAATCAGAAAGATGTGAGAAAATTGGAGGAGAAGAAGCAAATGTACAATTTTGACTCGATTTCTCCCATTTTTAACCAAAATACTACAGTTTGCCATCATTTTGACTGGAATCGGCTTCTCTGGGCCCTTAGAATATCTCGCAACGAAAAATGAGCCCTTTAAAGGCGCAGAGAAATCAATTTTACTAGAAAAATAACAAAAATCATATTTTCAGTCGGCCTACTCCGCCTCAAAAGGCGCCATCGTCGCAATGACCCTGCCACTGGCTCGTGACTTCTCCAGCGACGGCATCCGTTTCAACACCATCGCTCCAGGACTCATGGATACACCATTGTTGTCGTCACTTCCCGACAAGGTGAAGACATTCCTCGCCCAATTGATCCCAAATCCATCAAGACTCGGCTCACCACAAGAATATGGTGAATTGGTGCAACACATCATCCAAAATCAATACTTGAATGGTGAAACTATCCGTTTCGATGGTGCACTTCGTATGCCTGCCTAATTTTTTCGTTTTTTTTTGTCGTTTTTGCACCAAATTTAGTAGTTTTATATAGTTTTGTCATTCCGGTTTTTTTGCATCACTGGTTTTGTCTTGTTGAAAAAATAAATAGGAATTTATTTGAAGGAACCCGTTTTTATTATTATTTTGAAGCGATATATGTCATTTCCAAGTCATGTGCTGTCATTGGCCATTGAGCAATTGTCTTGAGAATGAGCTGGATTGAGGAGACCATGTAGCGGAGCTGCAAAATTGGGATTTTAGAGATTTAGAGAGAAAGATGAACTCACTGCCCGAAAAACAATGAAATAGACGAAGATTGTTGGAATGATGAAAAGGAGAATGACGAAGAGGGATGTGGAGAGGAATTGTTGGCGAGTGTCGAGGATTACCTGAAAATCGAAACTTTTTGATATTTTCAGAGGAAATATAAAATATGTATTCTTTTTTCGATTGAAATCGCTCAAATCTTGAAAAAAAAACAATATTTTTCCCTACAAAATCAAGCAAGTTAGTGGGTTTTTTCATCGATCACTTCTCAACATTTTGAAACTCATGTGACATTGTTTTTGAGAGATATATCTCAAAAATATTATAACTCTTATTTTTTTAAATGTTTTCGTGGTGGGATATTTTGAATGAGCATGTCTTATTGGAAAAAGGAGTGCGCTGATTGACAAAAATCGCCGATTTCAGCAAAAATAGAGCCACACTTTTTTCTACTTTCAGCTAAAAATTGGAGGTCTCGAAGAATGTGGAACTCTCGGATTCTGAGAAAAAGTTATAATTTAGAAATGATGAGCATTTTACAGTTTTTGAGGAAGTCATGACACTTTTTTATTTTCAAAACTTTTTGAGTTCGGCTCATTCTGAGTTTGTAATGGGAAATATATTGCACTTGACAATAATTTTCATTTTTCAAAACGACTTCCCTTTTTTGAATATTCGATATTTTTGAGATAAGATTTGTTTTGAGGTTAAAAATGACAGAAAAAGCTCACATTATCAGTTCTCTCCCTCAATGGATTCCATTTCTTTCCTCGTACTAATCCCCACAATCGTGTCACTGTATAATAACAAAGTGACCATAATCTGCAATAACAATTTATTATATCAAATGAAAATCGTATATTTATAAATATTCCAAATCAAAAATAAACGAACTTAGTTGCATATGCATCGAAACACTTGAAATGGATGAAGAAAATGATGGAGAAATCATATAGAAGTGCAGCCAATGATGATATTCCACCACAGAGGCCTGTGATGAAGAAACGATTGAAATAATCGACACGGAGGAAGAAGATGAATGCTGGAATAGAATGCCACTATTTGATTGAAGGGAACATTGTTATAATTATTTTAGCTAATGTTTCAACTTGTTTTGAGTCTTTTTATGCTGAAAAACGGAATTTTTCACCATTCTTTCACAAAAATACAACTAAATGAATGGAAAGTGCCCGATTTTTTTGCCAATCTTGCGCTATTTTTGGAGCATTTATATTTTTTTTACTAGAGACATTTTAGGCTTAAAACCATACTATTTTATTGATTTTTGTACTGAAAATCCAGCCCAAATGATAAAATTCATGTTTTTTCTCGGAATAGCAACTAAACTTATATTTTTTCCGAACAAAACTTCGAATCTTCTGAATTTGGTTAGGTTTAAACAAGAAATAAACGGTGAAACAATATTTTTCACACTTTTTGGTATCTTTCTGAGTATTTCAAAGCTCCATGACATTATTTCTGTTCTATATTTAGTTTTAGAAACCGAGAATACTTAGAGAATAAATCACATATTATATTTTACACAACTTTTCATGGAAAAAAAGCTTTCGGTCAACTTTAGTTTTTGAATATTGGGAGCGAAAATCGATAAAAAATTGAAAAGTGCGCTTTTTTGCATGTTTTTTGTCTCATTTCCATAGTTTTCCAACTTTCAAAAAACTCACTAGTCCACAAATAAATATGATAACCAAAAAAGCTTGACAGTGTTCGATTGATTGGCTCATTGAGCTTCAAACCAGCCGGATTATTCACAATCCATTCCATTGTCTGCAAAATTAATTTTTCTCATTTTCCACCAAATTTCGCTGAATTACAAATTCCAAATACTTTGCCAATATCTCCGTATAATTCCAGAATTCTTCATGAAGCCATTCGGCACTTCCCAAACCGAACAAAATGTAAAATCCGATTACAAAGTCTAGGACCAGGTATTTTATCAATCTGCCATGCCTGAATCACTTTCTATTGAAGAAAAACGTCGAGAAAATCAATAAATTACAATATAAGTTTAATTTTCTCATCAAGTGTACTGCATATTAGTGAATAATCTGCCAAGTTGAAGTTTGCACTTAAAACCGACATTTTTTATCTGGAATTATTCAGCTTAATACTAATTGACCTCGGAAAACTGTGTTAGGTTTGAGGATATCGAATTGTTGGTATGTGGACAAAAATGTGTTGTGAATTGTAAAACAGTATACACCGGATCGATGCTATTTATGTCATTGTTGCTAATTTTTTGAGGGGGAGTGAAACAACATGCAAAAAATATAACAAATCACACTATAACCGGAGCGAGAAAAATGTACTAAGAATTAGTATTTGAATAATGAAAATGAAACGGAAAAAAATGATGGAAAAATGTAAAACAATATCTTGGGGGGAGCGATGGGGGAGCTATAGAACGTATAAAAATTTCAACAATCCATTTCGTTCACTGATCTTATATTTATTGTTGGAGGGCGAGCTTGGCCTTCAATGAAGCTGGCATCTCTGGTGGTGGTGGGCGTGGAAGGTTCAATGCAACCTGAAAAGAAACAAATGAGTTGAAAGTAGTACAACAACAAAATCTTACTTTAACTGAATCGTAGATAAACCATTGAAGAGCAGTAAGGGTACCGATCATGATGATACGTGGAACAAGTCCCTTCCAGACTCCAGCGAATCCGAGCTTCTTGAGGATTCCTCCGGCGGTGGCTTGTGAATCTTGGTTCAACTTCGAGACAATGGTGTCAGCTGGGTGAGAGACGACGGCGCAGAAAACTCCGGCGATGTAACCAGCGACGAAGGTGACGACGAGTTGTTCTCCCTTGGAGCATTCGGCTCTTGGCTTTGGAACAACATATTGGTACAAAGCTTCGACGGTCTTCTCGAAACATGCGAACTTCATCATGGTGTATGGGATTTGTCTCATCCAGAGTGGTGGGAGTCCCTTGTAGAATCCACGAAGTCCTTCCGTCTTGTAGATGAGTGGAGCGCATCCGCGGAGTGTTGGTGGTGCTCCTGGAGCGGTTTGGATACGGACCTTGGTGGCCTCCATTGGTGCCAAAAGCATATCAGCGAAGAATTCAGCTGATGCAGAAGCAGCCAAGTACAATGATGTTCTGTAGAGGTACGCGTTCTCCTAAAAATATTTCAGTTAAAATTTGCAACTTCCAAATTGAAATTACCTCTCCGAGCATATCAGCGTAGACGTTCTTGAACACCTCGTAGAATCCGAACTTTCCGAGTCCTTGAGCGGAATATCCGAGCAAAGTTGGTGCCCATCCCTTGGCAAGAGCGCGAACTCCTTCCTCGGCAACAGTGGTACGGAATCCAGAGACGATTCCCTTGTACTTTTCTGGGTTTACTTGGATTCTGCACTTGACGAGATCGAGTGGAACGATGGCGGTGTGAGTGATTCCGCAGGAGAGAACTCCTCCGAAGGCGCAGTAAGCATAGTACTTGGCTGATCCCAATTCGACTTGTCCAGCTGAAAAAAAAAGATTGTAATTGAATATATTGAAATTTATTCTTTGAACCTTGAATAGTAGAAATAGTGGTAGTAGCAACGCCTATCGCAACCCGTACAATGTAGTCAGACGAGCGATAAGAGAACCACTCAATCATACCGTCAACTAATTGCGTAACTCCCCAGAAATAAATAATCGCCCACATCGATAATACAACGCCTAACCCGTAACGACCATTGTAATGCGGATATTTCGCTCTAGCAATAAAAGGCAACGACTTCTCCTCGGTTTCGGAAGTCATTGAAAGACGATTATAGCAGAATTTATTATTTTTTAGACTAGCCATGTAGCATTATTTAAGTGAAAAAACTACACGTAATAAAGGTCAACAGGATATGCGTGAAAGCTCTGAATATGTTGAGGGACTATACAACCCGATGAAGGAAGGAATTTGCCACGTTCGTGTGGTTCTAGTCTCTCATACACTCGAAACGTTATCTCGTTTTGCATGACGATCTGCGTCTCGTCGTGTTGCACACGGGCTGTATGGTGAAGCGCCTGTTTGAAAATGAGGGCAAATGCGCTTTGGGAAAAAACGGACTGTTCCTTGGGTGGAAGATTGAAATCAGATGCTTTATAAGACATGAAAATTGTAGAGAATTTAAAATTCGTCTCAAGAGCGAATTTCCCACGATATATGCTAATTTTGAGAACCAACAAAAAAATTCGAAAAGTGTGAGATTTTTGAATATTTTTCGACTATTTTCATGAGAAAGTAATAAAAATTGGCTTTTTGTGAACCCCGCACGATTTTCCAGTTTTATGGTATAGTTACAGATTTCTGTACAGCTACCCAACACATTTCCAACATAATAAAAGAAATTCGAGAAAAAACTACAAACCTGCAGCACTTCCGCTCGAGCAGCTAGCAGTTCTGACCGGCAGACTGAATGGATTAGATTTTGACGAATCAGTGAGTTGACTGAAGGCGCCCATGTTGTTACCTGGAAAATATAATTTTTGAGATAAATAATCAAGTTAATATAAGAAACTGAGAGCTATGACGGCACTGATTAGGCGAAATCATTTGACATTTGTCATTAAAGTCACAAAATACTGTGTCTTTTTGTTTTGAAAACTCGAAAATTGATAAAAAATGACGCAAAATCAGTAATAATTTTTGAGAAATGAGAATTTTTAGTGGAAAACGCCTGAAGTTGGCCGTTCTTTGAGCCACGGTCGGCGCTTACCGTACCCCGCGGCGCACACACTGCTATACAACCTGCACATCTAACTCATCCGCTGGCATTTTGCCAATTCTATGCAATTTTTATTTTTGTTCAAATTTTCGGGAGATTTCCATCGAAACTCAACATTTTTATTGCAGAAATGGCTGACGAAGACATCAAAAAGGCGTTTCAAGACCTTCAATTCAAAACCAATGAGACGAGATTGCGTATTAATCAAGGAGAACAGAATAAACGGGCTTTGATTCAAGTAAGTCGATTTTTGAGTGTTGAAAATTATAAAAAAGAGGTAAAAACAAGTTTAATGCAAAATTTGACCCAGAAAAATGTTTAAAACGTGGAAAATCGATATTTCGTAATAATTTTTGATTTTTCACGTGAAAAATGTTTTTTTGGTTCAAAAATGTTTTTGCGCTGGAAAAAAAATAAAGCAGTCCAAAAATGATATTTATATGACTAGAATGCAAATAAAAACTAAAATTATTTGAGTTTCGATGGAAAATTAAGCTAAAAATAAGATTTTCATTATAAAAAATTGGAAAATGACGAAATTCGAAGAATTACAGCTATTTTCCAGTAGTTTATGGAACATAAATAACAAAAACTGAAAGATTTTATTTTACATTGCATAAAATTGCCAGTTTTTTCTCATAAAAACGAAAAAATGTATATTTTCTTCATTCGAAGACTGAAAATCGTGAAAACTAAGCAAAACACAACAAATTTGTCAAAAAAAAGTTTTGAAGTCACAAACATACAGAAATTACTTGTTTTAACCTGTAATTCATCAAAATCCTTTCAGAAACAACGTGTCTCCAATGTAACACTGAAGAATCTCACGCCAATCGACGAAACCCATCCAGTCTACCGTAGTGTCGGCCGTATGTTCATTCTCACCGACAAACCATCTGAATTGGTCCGTCATCAGCAAGAATCCAAAGATTTCGGGTATATTTTCATAATTTTCCCATCAAAAATATCAAATTTCAGTGAAAAAATCGTGGCAATCGAGAAACAACGAGAGTATTTGGAGAAGAGTCTTCTGGAAGCCGAAACAAACCTTCGCGAGTTGATTCAAAGCAAAAGGAGCTAATTTATAGGATATAATACATAATATTTGTCATTTTTGCACGCTTTCCGCTTTATTTTTGCAATAAACTTGCAATTCGCAACCCAAATATGCTCAAAAATTGGATTTCCTCACTTTTTACTTGAAAATATGGCGAAAATTATGAAAATCGTGGAATTTAGAATGTCGTGTACACCAGGAATCGCGAGATTTTTGCTAAAAATACCGAAACCAACGTTTTTGGCGTCGGCCAGCTATGCGACACAACAACCATCGAGGTTTCAGACTTCTAGAAGGAAAAGGATTCCGCGTATATAGGCAAAATATGGGAAAAGTTGAATTTTTGGGTGGTTTCAGCACGAAAACAATCGACGATTGAGGATTTGGTGGAGCCAAGGAAAGTAAAAAGTGTCACACAACAAGATTTTCCGTGTGGGATGGAGGAATGGATTAGTGGACTGGATACGGTAGGTTGCTTGGATAATTGACTGAATTATAGAAATATATTGAAAATCGCCAAAACTGAAGATTGAAAAGATGCTATGATGCTTTTGGAGATTGAAAGTGATGCAAAATCGCAAATTTGAGCTCAAAAACACCAAAAAATTACCGTTTAGTGATTCTAGAAGCATTTTTTGAGCAATACACAGTTTCAGTACAATATTTGTCGGAAAATACAGAAACATGCTGCAAAAATGATTTGCAAAAGATAGCGAAAATATGCAAAACCTTCATTTTTTGACTGAAAAGCATCAAAAAGCTTCAATTTTCCATGTTGAAAGCATTTTTTTGAGCAAAACATGGTTTTAGTACAATATTTGCTCGAAAATACAGTATTATGTTGCCAAAATGATAAAAAATGAGCAAAAATAAGAAATCTGAGTCTTTTTGCAGTTCCATGCAAAAAAAGACATATTTTAAAAAATGAGCAAGATATATCAAGGAAAAACAGTAAAAGGCACTATCTTTTTGAAAAAAACCGGTAAATTATTTATCTCTAACAGTAATGTGCTATGGTTTTTAGGCATTTTAAAGTGAGCACTTACTTTGAAACCATATACTCATTTTATGCCCTATCCTCAACATTTGGCCAATAAGATAGTGAAAATTTAAACATTTATGTTTAACAAAATGCACCTCTAAAACTACAATTGGCAAATTGTATAAGGCGCTGTCTTTTTGAAGAAAAACCGGCAAATTGTATAGCTAGAACAGTACTGTGCTATGGTTTTAAGGCATTTTGGTTTTTCATGGGAAAAATAGATAATTTCTGCCCTTTTTTTCAATACCGACTTCAAATAGCATCGTTCTATCGAAAAAAATAATTGATTTGAAAGTTGTTCACTTGTAACAGACCAAAAACAGTTTTTTCTTTTAAAAAATGAAGGAAAAAGCAAAATTTTGAAGCTTTGTAACGTTTCCAAACGAAAAATTCACATGCTAATAACAGAAATTTCAACTCCAACTGATTTCAGCCATCGATTCACATGGCACTCGATGAATTCATGCGTCGACCAATGATCCGATCATTGGCATTGGAAAATGGAATCAATGACAAATTATTCATGAGATCCATCAAAAGTTTTCGAGAATATTGCACACCACAAGATATGACAACAGTGAATCCAGCATTATTGGTGTTGTTGAGTGATATCACTAGAGGTGATAAGGATGTTGATATGATATATCCATTCTTTTTGGATCATTCGAAACAGGTGAGGCATAGATTCATAGATACTTAGATCCATAGATCTATGGTTTCATAGATTTATGATTCATAGATTCGTAAATTAGTAGATCCATAGGTCCATAGATCCATAGATCTATGGTTTCATAGATTTATGATTCATAGATTCGTAAATTAGTAGATCCATAGGTCCATAGATCCATAGATCCATAGATCCATAGATCCATAGATCCATAGATCCATAGATCCATAGATTCATAGGTCTGTCATATAATCCATATTATATGAATATTATTCTGATACATTATTATGCTTTTATTTTCTTATCGCGCTGTTTCATAATGTTTTGTAAAATGTCTATATGACGAATGATATGAATAACAACGCAATGTATATATATATGCTTCCTTTTTTGTTTCTTTATATTCCTTTCACCACGAAATAAAACGGTTTGATACTACGAGCACTGTTATCAATCCTATATAAAATCTCCCCAGTTATTTATTATATGGCGACCACGTGCCTCTAACTGAACCCCCCATCCCCCTCTTCTATTCGCTACTTCACCCCCCCCCCCCCCCCCCCGTCCCCGTCACCGTCTACTCGCCTTATTTCTACCATCAATTGATTTCAAACGAGCCTGGAATCGAACAAGATGAGCGGAAAAATCAGAATAAGGATCGGTCTTCTCAAAAGAAGAATCGAAGAAATTCTCGACGAAAAAGTCCCCTCAAAAAGACAAATCGCAGCCGCAAGTGAAGATGATGCCCAGAAGTCAGCCATCGAAATATTGGATCTTCTGGAGAAGTCAAAAAGAGAATGTAAGGAGCTACAGGACCATAACGAGACTTGGACCCTGATGGCAACAAATAATCCCGACGAGCAGAAGATTATGGCCACTTACAAAACGAAATATGGTGATTACATTGAAGTTCTCAACAAAGGCTTGGAATACACGAAGGAGTTAGCAAGTCTTTATGACCTTGCAAGAAAACGGTTGCAAACACTCAATCCTGAAAGCGTCAACGATTTACCGAATACGGAGGATATATTTCCAACCACACCAGGAAATAATGCAATACCACTTCCCTCCACAAGTCCAAACATTGCAATCCCAATCGTCTCTCCAACTCCAACTCCAATTCCAAACATTTCAATCTCATCGTCAATCACTCCCGGACCAATTCAATCGGCAACCCAGCAAATGATGAATCTTCGAATCAAGTTACCAGAGATGACATTACCGATATTCACCGGAGATATCATGAGATACTCCATAGATCCATAAATCCATAGATCCATAGATCTATAGATCCATAGATTTATAGATCCATAGATTTATAGATTCATAGATCCATAGATTCATAGATTCATAGATTCCTAAATTCATATACTCATAGATTCATATATCTATGGATTCATGGGTTCATAGATTCATAGATTCATAGATTCATAGATTCTCGTGTTCTATGATCCATAGATCCATAGATTCATAGATCCGACGTTCCATAGATCCGATAATAATGAATCCATAGATTCCTTCTTCTGCTTGCCTGCTTCTTGAAGAAATCTATGCATAGAACTCCGACTGAGAGTCATCGAATCATAGAACCGCATAGATCTAGTCATCCAGTCATAGATTTCCATAGAACTGGTCATAGATCCATAGAACCATAGAACCATAGAATCAATTTCCAGGTATTCCCCCACTTGGAAGCAATGGACGACCTCCGCCTAATCTCCGACCTCACCCGACCCCACAATTGGTATCCCGAAGCTCGTGGTCTCACTCGCAAAATCTTTTTCCACGCGGGACCCACCAATTCTGGAAAAACGTATCATGCATTGAAAAGGTAACGTTTTCATTCAATTTTCCGTCAAAAACGGCATTTTGTAGATTCGGAGAAGCAAAAAGTGCAGTATTCTGTGGACCATTAAAACTATTGGCAACTGAAGTATTCACAAGATCAAATGCAGCTGGTGTACCATGTGACTTGGTCACTGGTGAAGAACGACGATTCGCAAAGGATAATCATCATCCGTCACAACATTTGTCGTCGACGGTTGAGATGTTGTCGACTCAAATGAGGGTTGAGGTTAGTTTTTTGAAAATTTTGAAAAAAAAACAGAGCAAAAGCACTGAAAGTATTTTAAACAGAAATGTCGATATTCTAAAAACCACTTCTGAACATTAGTAAATCCTCTATTTTCCAGGTAGCCGTAATCGACGAAATTCAAATGTTACGAGATGAACAAAGAGGATGGGCATGGACTAGAGCATTGTTAGGTGCTGCTGCTGATGAGGTATGGGTTTTGTTTAAGTTTTGAAAGTGGAAGGTGAAACGCATCGAAAATTGGAACTTTGATAGTTTTTGAAAAGTAAAAACCGTTTTCACAAAAATATAGGATTGTAAAAAGTCAAAACAGTCCTAAATTAAGAAGATTAGAGAGATCGATTGGTCTAGAATTTGCTTAAAATATTGATATGACTTCTGAGAGCTATGAAATCGTCCGTTAGGAAGTTTCAGCTCTTACCGCAGACATAGTTAGAATACTCTATTTTTTGCAAAAAAGCGGGACCTTTTTGGGAAAAAATTGATAAAATAGAATTCGTGTTAGATGAGACCCATGCCCCGGACCAAAATCACTCCGGATCCTCAAAAAAGGGGACCCGTGAACCGAAAAGTTCCATGGTATTCTACTCATGGCTGCAGGACAGGACGAAATTTATATTGTTAAACGCTTCAGTGCCCTCCCAAACCTCAAAAAATACAAGATCATAGTTTTGAGAAACCATAGTAGTTTAGATTAATGCGTTCTATTCCCACACCACCCAAATCAACAGTCTGGATTATCTGAAATACGAAAGCCCCTATTTTCAGATTCATCTCTGTGGTGAACCAGCAGCAATTGATATCGTCAAAAAACTACTCGAACCAATTGGTGAAACAGTTGAAGTACGAAACTATGAGAGGAAATCACCATTGGTGATTGCAGATCGCGCCATTGAATCGTTTTCGAATGTAAGTTATTTCGAGATATTCGACATGAAAATGATCCAAAATTATAGGTAGAACCAGGCGACTGTATCGTGTGTTTCTCCAAAAAAGCAATCTTCTTCAACTCGAAAAAACTCGAGGAAAATGGCATCAAACCGGCGGTCATTTATGGTGATTTGCCGCCTGGTACGAAATTGGCACAAGCTGCCAAATTCAATGATCCGAATGATCCGTGTAATGTACTGGTTGCAACTGATGCCATTGGAATGGGACTCAACTTGAATATTCGAAGAGTGATTTTCAATAGTTGTACGAGGCAGTCGGAATTGTTACCGACGTATGCCGCATTGCAGATTGCTGGTAGAGCTGGAAGGTATGTTGGCTTTTTTTTTCAAAGAAAAAATGGATCGTATATTGGGATTTCGAAAATTTTTTTTGAAAAAAAAGATCACAACTGCACGAAATTCGTTATTTTATTTTTAAAAAATGTTTAGAAATTGTAGAGTTTTACAAAATTCGTCCTAGAAAATTTATCTAGCACGTTCATAAATATGATAGTATCAAGAAAAGGTTGAAGGATTTAAGATAAGTATAGACAGCTGCAGCAGGGCTATCCATATGTTGAATATCATCTTAACCTACTAAATTTGGATGAAAAAAGATTTGGATTCATGAAATCATCGAGAAACTAACAGTAAAAATTCCGGGCAAAAATTAGAGTAAAAACCTGAAAACTGAAGAAAAAGTTAATATATTCAATTGAAAACGGTATAACCTATGTATGCATTTAAAAATCAGTGGTTAGACATATCATTTGATGAAATTTTGCTGTAAAGTTCTAATTTCAGTGTCTTTTTAGCGAGTTACTTGTAGCTCTGAAAACGAAAGTTTCACCTAGTTTCCACCTATTATACGTGCCAAAACAACGGCTAGGAATAGAGCAAGTCGGCACGTTTTTGCAGTTCGGATACTGTATTTACGTTCAAAATTAATTTTCGAAATGCAAAAACGCGTCGAGACCCAAGGGCGCACTTGCTTTATTCCTAGCCGTTAGTTTGGCATTTATAATACCTATTTTTAACACGTTCATCCACAAAAAAGGACTTTTGAAGCTGTTTCTCACCATGATAAGAAGGATCATTGGTAAAAAAAAAACGTTTTATATGAAAATTTGAGTTGAATGACCCGAAATTTCTAATGATCGGGACAGTTTCGGTTCCTGATAGACAGTTTCGGTTCCTGATAGAAACAAGAATCTCTCTTTTTTCCGATTTTTTAACGGAAAAGTATTTTTTAAAAATTTTCTATCGATATTATACGGAAGTTATGAAAAAAAAATAATAGGAAATTGAAGACTTTGAAATCGAAAAAGCTAGAAAAACGTTCATTTTGATCCGAATCGTCTGCCTTTCCTTGTTTTCAACCAAAAATATATAAAATTGCAAATAGAAAGTATCTAAACAAAACAATTTTCCAGATTCGGAACAGCATACGCCAATGGTGTGACAACAACAATGCGTCAACAAGATTTGAGCACATTGAAAGCGATTCTGTCACAAAAGGTAAGGTTTTGAAACATTTTTTCCTCAATTTTCCTCGTTTTTTCCAGGTTGAGGCAATCACATCAGTCGGAATCGCGCCAACATACGATCAAATCGAAACATTCTCATTCCATCTACCACAAGCATCATTCGTCAGATTATTAGACTTGTTCGTCTCCGTCTGCTCCGTTTCCGACCACTTCTTCATTTGTACAGTCGAGGCGATGAGAGAGTTGGCGGTGTTGATTGATCAGATTCCATTGCCATTGAAAGTTCGATACACATTCTGTACGTCTCCATTGAATACGGCTGATAAGAGAACGTCGGCCGCGTTTGTCAAGATGGCTAGAAGGTATGTTAAAGGTTTTGAACTTCTTGAAAACTGAAAAAACCCAAAATTCAACCCAAAAATAGCGGGATCTATGATTTTTAGAAAAAGGGGATAAAGTGGGACCCATGTTGGACAAAAAATGAGATAAAATTACAATTTTTGGAAAAAGTGGGACCAATGATCCGGCCCAGAATTACTTCTAAATCTCAAAAAGTGGGACCCGTTGACGGAAAACCGCTTCTTGAAATTTTTTCTGGCTTAAAAAATGAAATAACTCGTCTATATTTATTGAATTTCTATCAGAATAACTTTTAACTTTTACATGACGACACTCATTGTTTCAAAGTTGTCGTGCCTCGATACCATAACCCTGTGTATGTTTTAAGACGGCAATTCAAACAGATTTTCTCAAACTTTCAAAATTCTAAAAAAAATTTTAGGACATTTCTCAAATGAAGGTTATTGTGTCAATAAGAAAATATCATAATTGAAAAGTGAAATAATCTTTGAAAGAAGACTTCAAAAAGCGGATTTAATCTTAGTTTGAACATAGACTATCGTTTGTTCCGACAGATCATGGCCGTTAGCGGTGTACCTATTTTAGGATGCTAGGTCATTTTTGTGACTTTCAGGTGAATAAAGTCCTAGAATCCCAAATAGGTTTTTCTCCAACGGCCATGAATGTCAGTGGGTTTGTCGTTTTTTTTTCAAAATTAGAGTTTTGTACTTTTAAGTTGACAAGATTCGACCTAAAATGAACCCTAGATATCATAAAACCCCATAAAACGATTGTCCTTTTTAAATATTAAACTTGTAGATTCTCAACCGGTCAAGCACTAACATACGAATGGATGATGGACGTGCTGGAATGGAATGAAGAACCGGCACAATCACTCGACGATCTGGTACGAATGGAACAAACATATGAGATTATGGATCAATATTTGTGGCTGTCAATGAGATTCCCGGATATGCTACCGGATGAGCCGAGGATTCGGGAAGCGAGTAGGAAGTTGGATTTGATGATTCAGGTTTGTCACTTTTTGAAAAATTGTGATCTATCAGCGATCTGATATACAGTAGAGCACAAAAATTTTGGGTCCCGACACGAAAATCCGACCATGAGACTGTTAACCTTTTCGCTTCGATACCCATGTTTCAAAGCCGAGTTGTTCCTCTCTGCGCCTTTAAACCGTATCCTAGCATACCACGAATGGTAGAATACTGTCTTAAAGGCGCATCTATCGGTCACTTTCTGGAAAATTGATCTACCAAAGATCTGATATACAGTAGAGCACAAAACTTTTGAGTCCCGACACGAAAATCCGATATGGGACTGTTGACATTTCGTTTCGAGACCCAGATGTCAATATCGTTATCATTTTCAAATGAACATCATAAGTTGTGAGGCCGTTGAGCCTCTGCGCTTTTAAACCGTATACTAAAATACCACGAATAGCATACTGTCTTAAAGGCGCATCTATCGGAAAAATATCATCGTTTCGAGGCCACATAACTCGAATAAAACGATAGTTGAGAATTTTGAAAATGTAACAGGATGAAGCCAAGAAATTTTCTGATACGGTGGCAGTCAAAACTACAGCACCCCATTTCACCAAATTTTTGAGTTCAGGTAACTGATATGAGCTGTAAATTGTTGAAATTATGTTACTAATGCGCTGAACAATATATATTACTTTCAAAAAAGTCATTTTTAGTGTTTTGGGGTTACTGTAGTTTTGATTCGGCTTACTGTAGCTTACTGTAGAGCCCAGATAATGGTTGATATTGAAATACGTCCATGCCTTACAAAATAGGATAAGTGTCGTTTTTAATATAGCTACCGTATGCAAAATAATGAGATTTTTGACGGAAATGTCAAGTTTTTGATAGATTTATATCAAAAAGTTCATTTTGAGACATTTTCGAATAGAACAGGAGGCGATTTGACTGAAAAATCGACTATTTTGACGAAATCTATCATCAAGCTGTAGTTTTTAGGTTTAATTACGGGTCCAACTATAACACAACTCATTTCATTTTTTTTCCAGGAAGGCGTCGAAAGTTTCATGCAACTAATCAGTACGAACACCACCGACGCAGCTCAAAAATCATTCAAACCGAAACCAGAACAACCATCGGCGACGAGAAAGAAGAAGCCATCGATTTTGGAGAATTTGATGAAACGAGCCGATTTTAGTGAGGAAGAATTGGAACAACTTCGCGAAGAATTGAATAAGAATAAGAAATAGGTTTAGATTAGATTTTGTTGAGATATTTCTTTTTGTTGTTTTTTTCATGTTGTTTGCGGGTTTTTTGTTATATAAATGATAGATTTATTGTGAGCAAGACTAGGGAAAATGGGCCGAGTGCTCCCAGCATGCATGGAATTTTCAGGCAAGGTCGAAGGAGGAGAATATTGTAAGTTTGTATTTTCTTGATTTTATGAGCCCCTAGATAGTGAAATCCGGAGTTAAGGCGACTTTTCAAAAAAACGTTGAGGCGTTCACATGAACCTTTTTCTGATACTCCTGAGTTGTTTGATAACAGATCCATATCGCTGATCATAAATGTTCCGCTAATCTACCGTGACTATTTGTTTTGTGTTATGCTAGAGTCAGATTATGTGACTTCTTCTTGTCAAACTCGATACGTTATCATGAACGGAACGTTTTTTCTGATACTTTTCAAATTTTTTAAAAACCTGATTCATATCGTCGATCCAAATTTTCGCTCTTTTTTCTGGACCATGTATCTACCCTCTCCGCTGTTTTCGTCATATTCATATGCTTGCTGATCAGACCTCACATGGAGTTGATCGGGATGCCGTTTTGAAAATTCGGAACTCCGGTCAATTCTGTCTCATATCTCCGTGATCCTAAATATATAGGATGCAAGTTTTTGTGAGAAAGATTTTTTGAATCTACTCTCTTCCGCTTTGAAAAGTGTTTCTTGTCAATTTTCTCGCTCATCTTTTTCATTCGACGATTCTGTATATCTATATATATATATATATATATATATATATATATATATATATATATATATATATATATATATATATATATATATATATATATATATATATATATATATATATATATATATATATATATATATATATATATATATATATATATATATATATATATATATATATATATATATATATATATATATATATATATGTTTTTCAACAAAAGTGCTACTAGCTTTCAGAGCTAAGTTGATATCCATTTTCTTTCAAGTGTCTCAAATCTGTCTTTGAAAAGCAATCGAATTGCCAAATCTTCAGAATTGGTCGCAATCCCTGTATTCATGAACGTTCGGACGATACTTCTTTTGATTTCTTCTATAGCTAATTCATTTTGAAGATTCAAATTTTTCTTTATTTCAATCGCGACGACGCATTGCTCAGGGCCATCGTTTTGCTCCATGTTTCAATTTTCTTATACTTTCGCCATATTTTGTTTAACATTTTCCATTTTGTCATAAGAGGTTAGTGTAGGAAATCCAAGTTTTTTTGTGTTGCAAACCATCGATTAACAAAAATATAAGATTTTCAAAATCTTTATTCATACGAGTAAGCGAAGTTTTAATATTTTCTTACTATTTGTGTAATTTCTTCTTCGCATTTTATTCTTCAATCACTCTATTCGCAATATGCTCCCTAACCTGTTCCTTGATTTCCTTCTCCATTTTCTTTTGTTTCACTATCTCTTCCTTCTCCATTTCAGCCTTTCTCGCTTTCTCTGCCTCAATCATTCTGTTGTTGTTACTCTCTTCGTTTAGTTTTTCATAATCTTCGCCGAATTTGCGGTATTTCTTGTCGTTGATATTCTTCTTGACAAATCCTGACGACTCAACAAGGTTAACAATCACATTGTAATGAATGTATAGGAATTGCTGCAAATAATATTGATGAATATCATGGCGATACGATTTAAATCTACCATAGCAGTCTGGACCGCATGTCTCCGGTATTCGCGAACATAGTTGGCGATATTACCAATCCTCGTCTCAGTCATCATGGAGTCTCCAAGAACCCAAATAGCAGCTAACGATCCAGAGCGACCGATACCAGCTGAGCAATGGAGAACAATCGGATTAGAACTTTTAGTGATTTCGTCCAAAAGATCATTAGCTGTTGTCAAGTTTGACGGTGCCGTATAATCTTGCCAAGTGGTCCATTGTAAATGCTCGACAATCCTTGTTTCGATTGTCTTGTCGCTAGGTATAACTTCCAACATAGTCTTATGGATGAATGTATGCTTCGGATGGAAAATACTCTGCTTTTCTTTCACTTTGACGGTTATGGTAGCTCCTTTTGCGCCAGTAAATGTGAATTTTTTGATCGTTGGCCAATATTGCGACACTTTGATAACTCCATCTTCAACACATTTTCCAAGCATCACAATGTGCTCAACCTTCTCTTGCAGTATCATTGCCCAAAACGAGAATTGAGTATCCTCAGTTTTGGCATGCGTCTCCTTTCCATCCAATGGTCCTTGCGTCACTATGAAACGTTTCGGCTCCGCGTTAGTGCCCACATAATTGGCATGAATGAAATCGTGTGGTACTCCAGGATATGTCAAAATGACGCGATGTTTATCATAGCATTTGATGTTTTTATATCTGCAAAGCATAAAAGTGTTGAAATATTCCGATTTTCTTAAACAACTCACCTGCCACAATATTTATGCGCTTTGTTACCATCACAAGGAGCAGTTTTATCAAGTGTCGCCTCTTTGAATTTCTCAAGTATCGCGTTCGCTCCAAGTTCCAACTGGCCTTTGACCCAATTCACAACAAAGTTATCGATTATGAGTTTATCGCATTCCAATTGATATTGTTTATTCCATTTGTTCAATGTTGTTTGTTCTTTCGGCAAATACGTCGGCGAATGTTTGTTGAGCAACACATGGATGACATACAGGTATTGTAGAGGAGTTCCAATTGCATTATACAGTTGTCTGCGTATTTGGAAATGGAAATCCGAAATATCCTTTTTATCGTTGAGCGTTTTTCTAACCAACCAGATTGCTGCCAACGTACCCGATTGACCGGCGCCATCAGGGCAATGGAAGAGAGGAGGATGGTCTGGGTCGATAGCAACATTGTTCAATATATCGAGCGGAATATCAAAAGATGATGGCACTTTACGATACTCCCAATCTTCCCATTGATGATGTACGATTGTTGTGGTCTCTTTTTTGTAGACCAACTCCAATTTTATCGAAGTGACTCCTTGACTGATGGGTTGTTCCGATGGTCCCATGTTTTTGACGGATATCGTGTTCCTCGTTCCATTTTCTTCAAAATTCTTCACACCATTCGTCTTCTTGTCAAAATATTCCGCACAAATCAGCTGTCCTCTGTGCTTATAACCGCCCAACATCACAACATTCGTGACTTTCTCTTGAATGATCAGCTTCAGGAATTGAACAACAGTGTCCTCCACATCCTTTCCACCAAACTTTCCTCTCGTCATCGGACTTTGAGCACAAATGACTCGCTGTTCGTTTGCTTCTCCGACATAGTTCGCATGATAGTAGTCGTGCGATGGCCGATCAGCTTGGACAACGATTCGTGTTTGATCAAGGCATTTGATATCTGCATATCTGTTGCTCGTTGGATGTGCATCGAATGCCACAAATGTCTGGATGGTGACTTGTGTGTCTGGCGCTCCTTCCATAATTCCATAATTGTCGAATTCCGTGATTAAAAGAGAGATACCCTTCGTATATGCGCGATTGATCCAATCGATCCACTGAACAATTTCAATATGATTTATATTGGTTTGAGATTGACTTACATGAGTATCTTCGATGAGTTTTATCTGTTCTTTTATCACTTCCACTGTTTTGGTCTTTTTGCAACACGGACGGAAGCGTACACAAACAATGATGAGTACCACCGCGATCACAAGAAAAAATCCACCAACTATGTACCATACCACATGTACGTGCCCGCAATTCAACATGCATGAGAAGTCTTTGAACTCGCAAGATTCAGGACATCCTTTACTAGCTTGTGTCACAAAAATGACATTTGGTGTTGTTGGCAATGTTGTTTCGACCGGAACAAAATAGAGACTATTGTTGGGTGGAAGAGAGCATTCCTGAACGTACTATTGTCATTTGCAAATATATTGCCACTTACAAATTTTTCCTGATATTTCATGCTAATGTTTTGGAGAACATCGTATGGGCAGTGTTCTTTTCCCTCACATCCCAGAATTCCTTCAGTCAAATTGACAGATGTCGATCTATCGATCATACGGACAACCTGAAATCATGCGTTGTTTTTTGTCAATTTGAACATCACACCTTAAATGCAATATCCGTTGATTCTTGATTGTTTTGATACAATTCGAATATCAAATTGGATCCAGCTTTCGGCATATAATCTTCCAGTTGAGTGAGTGTATTTCCAAGACCGAGAGCGACGAGCATCGAGTTTATGGTTATTGCATTCGTTATGAAGACGTGCAGTTTGCTTGGAATCGAAGGGTCCTGTTTCTTCTGGTCCAATGATGAATGAGTGTAGTTGAATACAGGAGCGATTCTCGACATTCGAATCTTCTCATCGACATCGACGTTCGTGTAGAGTGGTTCATCAAACAATCCGAGTTGGTATTTGAATGAGTCAATTAGGGTATCGTTATTGCTATTTATAAGGTTTCGAATGTCCTGTTTATTGTCGAATTCGTCAGCTTCGACTGCCAAGTCATTGATACGATCCAAATAATTATCGACTGTCGCATCTTTCTTCGTTTTGCTTTTAATGCCTTCTAACAATGTTTTGAACTGAAAAATTATTTTTCACAAAGTTCCATCGTACTACCTCATACCTCTGCCTTGTCAATTAGTTGTCTGTATTTGGTACCGGGAGCTTTGGCCATTTTTAATACCGTGTCTCGTAACTCGCATGGATAATCCGAGTTGATATGCTGCTCGTTCGCTACATATGCACCAATTTCTAAATTGTCACATTATTATCTTAGGTGAAGTGACAACTATGATTTACTTTTATTAACTAGCTCATCCGAGAATTGGTTGCTAGCAATCTTTGCTGATTGTTTTGCGATGCTTTGAAATTTACACTCATTATTTTCATTTCTCCAATTCAACTTGCTCTTGTACACATTCTTGAAGTCAATTGCACATTGTGATCGTATTTTTTCTTTCGAAGTCTGTAACGCATTTTGTTGGTAAGCTGTGAACAATTCTTGTTTTTGGATCGCAAAAATTCACTCAAAATTATGTCATGCAATTAGAATATATGTTACAGAATTCAGAATCAACTGAATTTCACAACGAGTTAATTCCTATTGCGTGACATCGTATAGATTTTATCTTTCCAACATACCTCTGTGAGGCAACCGGGTATACTATTGGCATCATTTTCGTAGCACTTCTTTTTCCAGTGGCTTTCACCTGTACTATCGAGATTGTTCGGGGCTGTTTGTCCTTCGTCGACCAACTACAAGAAATCGATTACCACTATTATCATACCTTAAATCTTACCATTTGCACGTATATCAATGTATAGTCGTTGGCTATAACATTCGCCATCCACAATATGAACAGGTACTTCGCCAACATTTTGTAGTACACTTTCGTGTATTTCGAATACTTTATATCAGCGGGAATGACTACTTTCCGGCTGATACTGATTGCTGGGTAACTATGTGGAACACGTTTCACGTTGCACGTTTCATTAATTTTCAACTTTTGTTTTTTGTTGATGGAAATATTTATATCAATTTCACGTTGAAAATTTTCAACACTTATTAAAATGGAAAGCTGTACAACTAGCCCGAAAAAGTGCAGCTTTTATGGCCAACGAACGACATTCTTTTCGTCTAATTTAAAAAGTTCCACAAAGCTCGTACAATTTTAGACTTAAAAAATTCCTCGATAATCTAATTGTCATAAATCGTAATTTCAAAAAAATCAATCTTGATGTAGTTTAAGGAATTCTTTCATTAAAAAGCTGAAATTTCATGGAATCGTTAAGACCCTGACAGAAGCGCTCTATTGATGAACTGTGACGCGCAAGTCTGCAAACACCACAACGACTGATCAGCTGAAAAGTACAGTTTGATATGCTTTTTTGGTTTCTTCCGCACTTTTCCCACATTTTTTGGCCACAAGAACCTTTTAAATTGAGTCATATGGTCAAGATTGTTGCTTTTAATCAAAATATTGTAATTTTCAACGTTTTCCCCTCAAAATCATTACTCTGGTTGCGTTAATCGATACATTTCGCATTTATATTGTAATTATAGCCAAATTCCGTTCGATTGTAAGATTTCGAAATAATTTAGGACCACAAGATTAGTTTTTCGTCAAATTTCTTAGTTTTATTCCTGATTGACCTCTTTTTTCGTGGTTTTTTCTATCTGCTTGCTGTTCTTTTCTCTTTTATCTCTTCCACCTCTTTCAATCGTTTTCATTCGGTAACAAATTTTATTTGATGACTTTTGACAATGTCTAAGTAAATTTTTCAGCAATTACCAATAATGTGCAATTTTTGCTCAAATTATGCTAGCATCTTTTTTTCCATTCGAACTGCATAGTATATTCCTTGACCAGGGTATTCTTCTTTTGTTGTTTTGATCCCAAACTCCCTAAACACCTATTTTTTCCCGAGAAATTGGCAAAACTACGATAAAGTTCGAGCACAATCAAGATGAGCTTGTGTGAATCGACAAAAACCACCTAAATATGAATTCTTCATCGAGTAAATGAAAAAACTTCGTTCGTTCGTGTGACTCGTTAAAAACCAGACTTTTCAAAAATGTTTATTCATTAAACAACTAAAAGACTTGACACGATTGTTAGTCTCTCTACTTCTTCTTTTTATTTCTACTGCTTCTACCAACAGCTCTGTCATTTATCGCCATCATTTTTTTCGCGGCAGCTTCTGTTATTCCTGTTTTCTTCTCTGGTACTTTGTCGTTCACGATTGGTTGTTTTGGTGGAGTTTCTTCTTTTGCTGGAGCAACAGCTTTCTTCGATTTGGAACTTTTTCCGCTCCCATCTCCACTTTTCTTTGCAACAGTTTTCTTCGATTTGGAACTTTTCTCGCTTCCGTCACCGTTCTTCTTTGCAACAGTTTTCTTCGATTTTGAGCTTTTTCCACTCTTCTTTGAAACACTTTTCTTCGATTTGGAACTTTTCCCGCTTTTCTTTCCAATACTTTTCTTCGATTTCGAGCTTTTTCCACTTTTTCTTGTATTCGTTTCATTGTCAATTATTTTGTCATATTCTGCGCAAAATTTTTTATAGTCAGTCTCGTTGATCATGCTATCGATGTATTTTGACGACTCAATCATGCTACCGACTACGACACGATAAATATATAGGAACTGCTGCAAAAAAAAATAATTTAATTGAGCCTCTGTATCTCTTTCTCTTTAACCTCTTTATTCTCGACCGCTTTGAATCTATATTCACGTAGAAGCGTCGCGATGTTATTGGCGACAGATTTCTAAAAAAAAAACAATTATTAAAATAATTTTGACAATCATACATTAGATCGAAGTTTATCCATTAATAACCAAATACCAGCGAGTGTGCCTGAGCGACCAACGCCAGCCGAACCATGGATAACAACTGGTGTAAAACAATTAGTGACGTCGTCCAACAAATCCACTGCAATTTTCACATCCGTTGGAACCATTTCCTCCTCCCAATTGATCCAATGATAACGATTAACGCGTAATGGAGGTTGACCAGTGGTAGATCGAACTTCGTATGATTCTTTTGTAAGGAAGGTACAGCTTTCTGCGAAATTGCTCGTCTCTCCTATCAGCTTGACTGTTATGGTAACATTTCCACTTTTGAATGATACTTCCTTTCCTAGTCCCACCGGCCAATATACACACATTTTTTCAACTCCATCTTCAACACATTTTCCAAGCGTGACAATGTTCTCGACCTTCTCTTGCAGGATTGTTGCCCAAAACGAGAATCGAGTATCATCCTTTCCGTTTTTTCCGTCCAATGGTGCTTGTGTCAATATTAAACGATGAGGGTGTTCTTCATTTCCAACATAATTAGCATGAATGTAATCATGTATTGATCCAGGATATTTCACAACGACACGATTTTGATCTTGACATTTGTACTCGGGATTTCTGTAAACCGTGGTTTATCATATTCTTAGTCTACCCGATGGGCTCCGCGACAGTTCGAAACAAGCTTTTTCGCAACTATGACGTTTCGCCACTTTCGAATTTCGCTACTGCGACATTTCGCCAACAGACATCTCGCCACCCGGATTTTTCGCCAACGGGTTTTAGGATCTTCATGTGGTAAAATGCCATGACCGCGCAATAATATGGTGGCGAAATGTATTGGTGGCGAAAAATCGTGGTAGCGAAAAGTCTGGTGTCGGAATGCCATAGTGGCGAAATGTCGCAGTAGCGAAATTTGAAAAAGTGGCGTAACGTCATCGTTGCGAAAAATCTTGTTTCGAACTGTTGCGGAGCCACCCAATGTACCTGTTGCATTTTGGATGAGCGTCAGACTGTGTGAACGTCATTTTGGAATTTCCTTTCACTGTTGCCCACCATTTTTTCAATTCGCCACATCCATTTTTTAATATGTTTTTAATCCAGTCTATCGTCTGAAATGATGAATTTTAAGAATCCAAAACTTTAACATACAAAATTGTGCTTCTTATCCATTAATTGATGGTATTTTTCTACGTATTGTCGTTTAATTTCATCCTCTGTATAAATAAATGACCACGAACCATAAATTACAAGATAGTTGAGCACCAACACGTGTACCACGTATAAATATTGCTGAAATATGGATATTACCCGCTTCACGAAAAATGACACCTGAGTTGCAACTTCGCCCCAGCAAATCAGGCTTAAAAATTAAACATGTTTTTTTCTAGGCCTTATTTGCTGGGGCGAAGTTGCAACCCAGGTGTCATTTTTCGTGAAGCGGGTAATGTATATATTTTTTTTCTAAAGTTCCAAATGTAGTACCACATCGGTCCCGATTGCATTATACAGTATCGAACGCATTGTGGACAGCACATCATCAATATTTTTCTATAATTAGGTGGTTTTGGTTTATTTAGAGTACTTCCAACCTTCGCGTTGAGCGTTTTTCTGACTACGTAAATAGCTGCTAGCGATCCTGATTGACTGGCACCGTCCGCACAGTGAATCAGAACTTTTCTCGCCTTTTCATCTTTATTCCAAAACTGAAGGTTCTTCGGGAACGGCGGGGAATATGTAACAGTGTTCAATAGTCGGATTGGGATATCAACAGATGATGGAACATCACCGTATTCCCAGCTCCACCAATGATAATGACTGATTTTATGCTCTTTTCCACTGCTTGGAGTCAATGTCAAGGTTATTGCGGTGATTCCTGCGAAAGCAGATTCTTTTCTCGAGCTTTTCCAGCTCTTCACTTCAATTGTATTATCAGTTCCCTCTTGTTTGAAAACCATGGCAGTTTTGCAATCTAGATCAAAATATTTCGCACACATTCGTTGTCCGTTGTGTTTGTAGCGACCTATCATGACAATATCCGTGACTTTTTCTTGAATTATAAGTTGCAGGAATTGAAAAATTGTATCCTCTACATCTCTTCCGGCAAACTTTCCTTTTGCCATCGGACTTTGAGCACAGATTATTTTTTTCGTGATATAGTTTGCATGATAGTAATCATGTGCTGGTGGTTTTCTTTTCTTGATCACCACTCGATTTTTATCAAGGCATTTGACATTCACAAATCTAAACCTATTACTTATCGAGCTTCATTTTGAATTTAACCTGTTGCTCGCCATATGAGCTTCGAAGGCCGTACACTTCTGATTTCCCGGAGGCTTCCAGTTGTTATGCTCTTTCGGCAAGCTTTTATGATCAAGCTGTAGATCAATCCAACGTTGCCACTGTAAAAATATACATCCATCAATATTTTGTGTCAAACTCACATATCTTTTGCTCTGATAGCACACACAACACCAGATCAAAATAAATATGATCAGGACCACGATGATCAGAATAATCACACCTGCTGCGGTTAGGTGATCTTTCGTTGCACCGCATTTCAAAGCGCATAAGACATCATGTACCTGAAAATATTGAAGACTGTGTAAAATTCTTCAAAGGCAATATACCTCGCAAGTTTCAGGGCAATCGTTACCAGCAGATGTCACAAAAATGACCATTGGTGTTGTTGGTGGTGTTGTTTCGATCGGAATCACATAGAGATTGTTGTTGGACGGAAGAGTGCAGTCCTGAACGAACAATTGCCATTCTAGTTTAAATTCTTGGCTTACGAATCTTGATTTATATTTTTGGCTAATGTTGGCGAGAACATCATATGGGCAGTGCACAGCGCCCTCACATCCCGGAATTCCTTCAGTTAAATTGACCAGATTAGCCGGATCCGTTTGGAGGCGGACAACCTGCAATCGAATCGTTCACTTTTTGCCATCTGAAACACAAAACCTTGAATGCGTAATCCGTAGTTGTTTGGTTGTTTTGATACAACTCGAATATCAAATTGGATCCAGCTTTTGGCATATAATCTTTCAATTGAGTGAGTGTATTTTGAAGACCGAGGGCGACGAGCATTGAATTGATTGTAATTGCATTTGTCATGTAAACACGCAAATTGATATCTTCACTTGACATTCCAGTCTCTTTTATATCGTTTATGGATTTGAACATATATTTGAATACCGAGACAATTCTCGACATTCGAATCTCTTCATCCATCTTAACTCCTTTCGACGTGACTGTCTCATTAAACAATCCCAGTTCGTATTTGAATGATTCCATTAGGATATCCTTACTGCCATTTATTATTTGCTTGATCTCCTGGTCATTGAATTCGTCACCTTCAACAACGACGTCCTTGATACGATCCAGATGATTTTCTCTATCCATTTCTTGCTTCATTTTTTTATTAATGTCGGCAAACAATTTTTTGAACTGTAATATTCTATGGAATAGGATGAGCAACGTTTTTATACCTCGGCGCTGTCAAGTAGTTGCCTGTATTTGTGACCAGGAGCTTTTGCCATTCCTATTACGGTGTCCCGTTTTTGGCAGGTATAATCCGAATTCAGTTTCCCGTCGTGTAGTACGTTGGTACCTCTATCTGGAACATTGGCAATAATTTGAACTTAGATTCGGTTCGTCTACCATCTCTGTATAAACTACCCGCGAAAACAAACTTCGCAAACTTGGACAACGGTGTATTGAGATGCTCAATAAAACCCTGAAAAACAGGATAGTCTTCGCGAAATAAGAACAAAAAAAGTTACTCTAGATATGTAATCTATCTTTTTTTTGTATTCAGCCTTGAATGCAGCGGGGAAATCAGAATTCAATTCACCTGCGGAATTCTGTAAGATGTAATTAAAACGTATTTATAGCATTTTTTGAAGTACTTGACCCGAAACAAATGAATATTTCTAAATTTTATATGCTAGAGTCTAACCCCCGTCATTACTTTTTTTCAATTGACAAACTTTCTTACCGCTGTTAAGCACCCTGGTACTGTATTTTGTCCTATGAAACACTTTCCACTCCAATCAGAATGACTTCTAGATGACCTATTGAACATGGTAGGTACTGTTTGTCCTTCGTCGACCATCTACAATATAATCTCTTATCACTAGTATCAAATTGAATAACCTTACCATTTGCACGTATATCAATGTATAATTATTGGCTATAACATTCGCCATTAACAATATGAAGAGATACTTCCCGAGCATTTTTTAAATTTTTCCTTATGCTGGTTCTTTTTTTTTTGATTATTGTATATCAGCGGGAATGACTAATTTTCGACAATCGTATCTTGCTGGCTAACAACTAGAACACGTTTCACGTCATTTTTTCGAATTTTTTGTCACAATAAATTTCCCTCATTTAAATCGCTCCCTCTTTTCTTCTCGAAATTCCGGAACATGTGTAATTATAATGAAGTGTGCAAACAAAAACAATAACAATGAGGATGGGACCACACAAGTGCATTTGAGCCACTTGTCAGAGCAAAAGTGGGGGAGGGGAGGGAAGAAGTTCAAGGTGAAATTGATACAATTTGCCACAAGTGAGGATGATTTGCAAATAAACAAGGAAAAACAATTGACAAAATTTGCCAGGAGTACTAGGTGCAGGTGTTGAGCGGCGACAATGCTGATTAGTGTTTCAAAGCTCTTTCAAACAAATAGTTAACTTATTTTAGCACAATATCATTCGAAATATGATTATATAAGTAGATATTTAGGCTTCAAGGTCCTAAATTTTAGAAAAAGTTTTCAAGGATGTTTTTTGGAGACATCTTGCAGCTCATTTGAACTTTATGCCACATTTTTGTTTGGAATTCCTTTCCCGAAAAAGTCAAAATGTAAGAAATAATGAATTGGAACGACAATCGAGATTTTAAAAATTTTGAAATCTCCAAATTCAAAAAACAAGATTTATTCGTTATATTTTTGACTATTTTAAATATATTTGCAATATTGTTAGCCAAATATTCGACTAAAAATTGGATTTTGGATGTTGAAAGCTATTCCAAATATACAAGGAACCTAGAGAATTCGATAATACAGATTGTTTTTCATCAATTTCAATTTCAGTTATTTTTCGAAATGCAAGATGGCGCAGGCGCAGTATTTTTGTGTGGAAAGGGTCGAAATGCAGGAAACTATGAATGGAAATGACAATCATGGTTTTGAAAAGTCTGAAATCTACAAATTCAAAGAAAAGAGCTTCCGTTATTATACTTTTCAAGATATTTACAATATTTTTGACCAAAATTAGACTGAAAGTTTGATTTTAGTGATTTCGCAGGGAAATTTGTTCAGTTCTTTTGGCAAATAGGACAACTTTCTGAGTGGAATGCCTAATTGAGGCCATTAAAACAAATTGCAACTAACAAGCAAACTGAAATTTTTTCTGAAAAAAAAATAATCTTTCATGAAGACTCCAAATCTGAAATAAGAAAATTAACAAAAAATGCTTCTTCCTCAACATTTTCACAGACATAGCTTCAAAAGGCTCGATATTTGACTGTAATTCCAGATAAGAACGCTGGGTATTTTTTTCAGATATAATCATTTTTCAGACAGTTTTTTTTCGAATTCGAGTCAGATTTAGTAAAAATTATCCAGTTTTCCTTGGCGAGTTGGAATTTCAGCTTCGATCCGCCCATTTTCGGCAGGACTTGTATTTGTGAAAATTCCCATTTTCTGAATATTCGAAATTTTCCAATGACACAGTTTTTTTTCAAATTTGTCGATAAATACATTTGTTCCACAAAACAAATATTGTCATTCAATTACTCCCCATGACATCATAAAACGACTAAAAAGAGGGTCAGGCAGCTGGTCATGCTAATCTACCGGTAGATCAGAAAAACAGGTGATATATCTGGAAATTGTGTTGTTTCCCTTATAATTAAGGATCCGCTTGTGTTGAGCGGTCCGGGATTGGAAATATGGATATTATGTAACATATCAGTCAGATGGCGGATGGACAAAAGGATGGGATTATGGTGTAACACTATCAATGGTGCAATATTGGGTGAAGAACAAATAGAGGGACACGGGTCGGCAAAGGATGCGGATTATGCGGCAAAAGATCTATGGGGGCATAGATTCATAGATTCATAGATTCATAGATTCATAGATTCATAGATTCATAGATTCATAGATTCATAGATTCATAGATTCATAGATTCATAGATTCATAGATTCATAGATTCATAGATTCATAGATTCATAGATTCATAGATTCATAGATTCATAGATTCATAAATTCATAGATTCATAGATTCATAGATTCATAGATTCATAGATTCATAGATTCATAGATTCATAAATTCATAGATTCATAGATTCATAGATTCATAGATTCATAGATTCATAGATTCACAGATTCATAGATTCATAGATTCATAGATTCATAGATTCATAGATTCATAGATTCATAGATTCATAGATTCATAGATTCATAGATTCATAGATTCACAGATTCATAGATTCATAGATTCATAGATTCATAGATTCATAGATTCATAGATTCATAGATTCATAGATTCATAGATTCATAGATTCATAGATTCATAGATTCACAGATTCATAGATTCATAGATTCATAGATTCATAGATTCATAGATTCATAGATATCAATTCCCACCTAATTCGATTGTCAAGAAGCCTATCAAGGTCAATTTCCAATTGAATCTATGTTTGAGTATGTGTACACACCTACAGTAACCCATGACACACATTCCATTTCCCAATGTCATTCGCCAAAAATGGAGTATATTGACTAGATGGGTGGTACTGTATATATGTCAAAAATCAATATTTTAGGATGAAAACTTTCAAAATTTTTCAGTGTCTGAAAAAAAACAATCAACTTTTTCCCATTTTTCTGTCATGTGACCTTCAAAATACCCTTTTTTGCCTGAAAAGATTTTTCAGTAAAAAAATCTGAAAATTTCAGCCAAATATTGTCTGCAAGCACCAAACTATCCATTTGGCCCATTTGCAAATCGTCTGGAAAAAATGATGCCATTCAGAAACTACAGTATCCCCGAAAAATAAAAAAATATTGTTCTGCTGGAAAATTCATAGTGTAGCTTACTGTAGTAGGTAGAAGCATTATCTTTCTACAGTACCCCAAAAGTACCTAGGTTACCGTAGTATTCACTATTTGATCTAACTCAAGATGAAGCAAAAACATGTTTTTTTCGATCTACAAGCTACCGTATCCCAACTACCTATTTCCAGTCTACCATAATCTACATTATGAAAATCTATAGTACATTTTTTGAGCTAGTATTACTGTAGGCTTATGGTAGATCACACTACCTACAATAGTACCAACAAATATTCCAATATATCATCCTGTGTTAGTTACAGTAACCCATAAGCTTCCAAGGTACTGTAACTATCTCAAAGTGATCTACCATACAGTAATCTACTGTATTCTGACAAATTCAGGGTTACGGTAGAAACTAAATTCTACAGTATGCCACAACTATCTTCATTGCCTAAAACATGTCTGCAAATTGAACTAGAGTCATCTACAGTAACCCGAAAGTTTCCAGGATACTGTAACTAATCTACAGTATTCTGACAAAAATGTACAGTAACCCAGAAGACTTCTGTTAGATCAACAAAATCTACAGTACTCCATCAAAATCTTCACATCCCTACAGTAACCCAGAACTTGTCATAGTACCTTAACTATCTGAAAATGACCTACCACCTACAGTATTCTAACAAAATTACAGTAACCCAGAATTTTGGTAGATCAAAAAAATCTACAGTACTCCATCAAAATCTTCCCAATCCCTACATATCCATGACATAGATACATGAGTCGCGCCTCCTCCTCATATCCAGTATGATTGACACATTTCTCCCCCACTCTGCACACAAATCCAGTTCATCCTTCTTTTGTCGGGGTGGTGCCTATATACTCGACACAAAAACTTTGGTCACTTACTAGTATACAGTATATATATACATGCCGCCCTTTTTCTTGGATTAATTACGCATATCCATCCTCAAAAAATGGGCAAACATGGAACATCTTGTTTTATGTACATATATAGGCAAATGACAAACATTGCCTAGATAGAATCGAGGATATGTATGCGCGAAAATCTCGAATTCTTGATTCCCTTGGATTACTGTAGGCTAAACGGCTCTTTGGCAGTTTAGTCATGCATGAAAATTTCGAGCGGGGGCAATTATCATTAATGATCGCCTTCCATGGGTATATAGGGCCGACACCATTTCCGATTATGACACCAATTTGGCGGCAAGGGCGACACCAACAAAATGGGTGGCGAGACTGGCTCGAGTCGAGGTTGCACAAGTTGCCAGATCGGACGGGTTAGGTTTAGCTTCAGACGGGTTTTTGCGGGAAATCAAGGTTTATGGAGTGTAAATTCATCTCAAAAATAATTTGAGGTCTGAAAAATATGACATGCCTAATTACCAGCCTAATTTTTTTGTCAAGCCTAATCTGAATATTCTGAAACTTCCGCTAAACCTAACTACAAGCCTAGAAAGTTTGCCAAGCCTAACTACAAGCCTTAGACAAGCCTGGAATACCTAACTATAAGCCTAAGCATTTTGACAGGCCTATTTACAAGCCTAAAGACTGGCTTAAACTACCTGAATGCCTAAAAGTTTGGACAAGTCTTATTACAAGCCTAAAATGCCGACAAGCCTAACCACAAGCCTAAATAGTGTGACAGGCCTACTCACAATCCTAATGACCAGCTTAAAATGCCTAAAAGTTTTGACAAGCCTATGAAGTTTGTTAAGCCTAACAACAAGCCTGAAATGCCTGAAATGCCTAACTATAAGCCTAAAAGTTTCGACAAGCCTATCTACAAGCCTGAAATGCCCAACTACAAACCTAAATAGGCCTATTTTCAAACCTGAGCTGCTTAAAAAGCCTAGAACTTTCGACAAGCCTAACTACAAGCCTAAAGTTCCTACCAAGACTAATACACGCCTAAAATGCCTATGTGCATGCTTAAATAGTCTGACAGGCCTGCGCATAAACTGCTCGAAGCGCCCAAAAATTTTGACAAGCCTAAGAAGTTCGCCAAACCTAGCTGTTAGCATGAAATGCCTGAAAAGCCTAACTACAAGCCTAAAATACCTGCCAAGCCTATTTATAAAACTGAGATAGACCTGAAATGCCTAACTACAAGCCTAAGTAGCATGACAGGCCTACTTACAAGCCTTACAAACCCAATCCTGAGTTGAAGCCTAAAATGTGTTCCAGGCCTTACTACAAGCCTAAGGACATGCCTGAACTGCCTGAAATACCTGACTAAAAGCCTAAGAACTTTACCAGGCCCAAATACAAGCCTAACAGTTTTACCAGGCCTCGAACTTCTACCAGGCCTATCTACAAGCCTGAAATACCTCAACACTTCCGCTAAACCTAAGCCTATCCTAAAACAACAATACTACATTCCTTCCCCAAATTGCCTCAATCCATCTATAATTATCAATTGTGCCGGCTTTTCTTGGTCCCCGCGTTACGTCACCCACCGGCGGATACTGTAGTTGTGACCCATTACGCATACTGTGAACCAGTCTCAACTTTTTCATCGTTCCATGTATTGTTCTCTTGCTTGTTCCGGTGGGGTTGCGTAATTTATGCAGGTGTGAATATTTTTGGTGTTGTACTACTTTTTCTTTCGGCTGAGTATTAAACGTAAAATCTCACATTCAGGAAAAATTTAGCGAAAAAATTGTTTCCAATATTTGGCTGCTGACTGAGTATCAAACGTAAAATCCTCGTATTTAGCTGCGTACTGAGTATCAAACATAAAATCCCATATTTGGCTTCTGGCTGAGTATCAAATGTAAAGTCATATTTGGCTTCTGGCTGAGTATCAAATGTAAAGTCATATTTGGCTTCTGGCTGAGTATCAAATGTAAAGTCATATTTGGCTGCCGACTGAGTATCAAATGTAAAATCCCTATATTTGGCTTTTGCCTGAGTATCAAACATAAAGTCATATTTGGCTGCGTACTGAGTATCAAACGTAATATCCTAAGATTTGACTTTTGACTGCGTATCAAATGTAAAGTCATTATTTGGCTGCTGGCTGAGTATCAAACGTAAAATCCTCATATTTGATTGCTGACTGAGTATCAAACGTATAGTTATTATTTGACTGCTGACTGAGTATCAAACATAAAATCCTCGTATTTAGCTGCTGATTGAGTATCAAACGTAAAACCCTCAGATTTGGCTGCCGACTGAGTATCAAACGTATATTCATTATTTGGTTACTGGCTGAGTAACAAACGTCAAATCCTCCAAAATGTTGCATGGTGCATCCGTCCATAATGGCTTATGACTGAGTATCAAACGTAAAACTTCCATATTTGGCTGCTGCCTGAGTATCAAATGTAAAATCATATTTGGCTGCTAACTAAGTATCAAATGTAAAATCCTTATATTTGGCTGCTGACTGAGTATCAAACGTGAAATCCCCACATTTGGCTGCCGACTGAGTATCAAATGTAAAGTCATATTTGGCTTCTAACTGAGTATCTAACATTAAATCCCCAAATTTGGCTGCGTACTGAGTATTGAACTTAAAGTCATATTTGGCTACTGACTGAGTATCAAACGTAAAATCCCCGAAAAACTTTGCATGATGCATCCTTCCCAAAATATGTCAAAATCTCAAAAAGTGGTGGCAATAAATGGTGGTACTTGAACCAAAGTTAAAGGGAGTCTTGGTGAGGCAACAATTGGCGAACAAGGCCCACTTGATGGTGGAGGGGGGGGGGGGTCCCCACCACTTTTCATCACACCCAAATCCACCCAAAAAGGTGGACACCCCTTGTGGGTGTGTTGTTATTTGGAAGTGATACATCAATGTACATGGGGGGGGGGGGGGGCTCACGGCGGATTAGTACTGTAGCGGTGTGGTAGATCAAAAGAAATTGCCTCGATTTGTGGGACCCCGACATGTAAAAACGTTCGATACTCAGTCAATGGAAAAGTTGGTTTGGCTGAGTATCAAATGTCTTGGCAGCCAAATTTCGTGCAAAAATTGAGGATCTAAAGGCATTTTTTCGCAGAAAAAAGGTGAATTTCAGAAAGTTATAGATGAAAAAATTTCTCAAAAAAAAGTTTCTTGACTGAGTATTAAATGCCTTGGCAGCCAAAGTTTGACAATTTTGAGAGAATTATGACCAGAAAAATCAGCTTTTTCAGAGAAAATCTGCCATTTTGGGCGAAAATAGATGATTTTCAGTCATTTTTTGAGCTAAAAATCACATTTCCAGGAGAATTCGAAAAAAAAACTTATAATTGGCTGAGTATCAAATGTCTTGGAAGCCAAATTTTGACTCAAAAATTCAGCGGTTTTGAGCAAAAAAGGACATTTTTATGCCATTTTGGGCCTCAATAAGTGATTTTTAGACAAAAAAATTTCTTGGCTGAGTATCAAATCTCCTACAGTACTCCACAACTACAGTACCTCAATCCACAAAAAGTATCTCTTGGCGGCGTGATAGATCAAAGGAAATCGGTTATGATTTACAAGTACTTTTGGATTATCACAAGACTCCTTCTCAGGTGCTTTTTGTACCGTTTGCCGATACATGTGTCACTTTCTGGGTCCAGAAATCTTTTGGGTATATATGAAAAAAGTGAGACCCAAATTGTTGTGTTTTGCCCATTTTATAGGCCAACACAGCTGCAAACCTCCCTTCAAGAGGGGTCAAAATATCGAGGTTTAGGTTTAGTAGAGCGATGCACCATGTGGGCCAAAATCAAAATTTAGGAGTGGAAAACACGGTTATCTACTCAAAAAGTAGTGAAAAACACGAATTTCTAACCTAGAAAGCTCCAAAAATCTTCATTTTTGTGAAAATCAGAATTTTGGTCGGATGCACCATGTTCCTTAAAATCGATATTTAAGTGAAAAATGAGAGCTTTTTGAATGAAATTTTGCGATATTTAATGTTTTTGAGGAAAAAAATCAAAAAGTCGGAAAATGTGAAAATGGTCGGATGCACCATGTTTCCAAAAATCTCATTTTAGGGTTCAAAAAGTGATTTTCAGCTCAAAATTTAATGAGAAACACTATTTTTGAGCTTTAAAATGTTAAAAATTACCAATTCTATATGAAAACTGGAATAATACTGAATTGGTCGGATGCACCATATTATGAAAAATCTGACTTATATGCTCAACATTAGCTCAAAAATGTGGTTCTAAGGTGAAAAATAGGCGAGAATCACGATTTTCTATGTTAAAAACGTTGAAAACATCGAAGTCTGCGAGAAAATTTGAAAAAAAGTAAAAATGGTCGGATACCATGTGCCTAAAAATCCTAATTTTAGGTTTAGGTTTAGCTGGAAAATGTGGTCCTAGGGTGGAAAAAAGACGAGAAATGCGATTTTCGAGTCGAAAAATCTGGAAAATATCAAGAAAAGTCGAAAAAAAAGAGTAAATTGCAGGTGCACCACATGACACCATGGTGCATCACACCACCTGTGGCACCTGTTGCCAATTCAAATTCCATTCATCTTTCCAATTTCCACAAAAAATTGCGCCATCCATCCACCCTCCTCCTTCTCCAGCCGTTCCATCCCCTAAAATGGGCGGGTGACAACCTACCGTAGTCGGGGCCGGCGTCCGTCGTGCGCAGGCTCCGCCCACCGCCCCATACACACACCGACCGACGTTTTGACAGCTATAATCTGACTAGTCGCCTTTTTGCCGCCCGAAAATCGAGGTTTATTGGATATTCTGGAATCGATGATGTTGGCACAATTAGCATCGCAACAGCCAAGCAGTAAGTGAATATTTTTTGACTTTTTGACTTCTTCAAAAATTGCTCATTTTTAAAGCGCATAACTTCCCTAAAACTCAAAATTTTTCCATGCTCTATGACTCATTTTGTAGCTCGTTTCTCCCTCTTCCAAATGAGTATAAACAGGTTTATGTTCAAATCTAGAACAATCTGGAAAATCCGGTCGAAATCAGCTAAGATTTTTTGAAAAAAAAATGCTCATTTTCAAAGGCGCATAACTTCCCTAAAACTCAAAATTTTTCTATGCTCTATATCTAGTTTTGTAGCTCGTTTTTCCCTCTTTAAAATGGGTATAAATAAATTAATGTTGAAATCCAGAAAAACCTGGAAAATCCGGTCAAAAGAAGTAGAAATTTTTGAAAATTCAACTTTTTTCAACGCCTTTAACTACCGTATAAATCGAAATTTTCTAATTTTTTTAGTCCGTTGGATAGCGCTTTTATTGCTCTTCAAAATGAGCCCCAACACGACAACTTTCAATTTTCAACAAAACTTATCTAAGTCGCTCCTTTTCAACTCACATGTGATATTTCCTTATCCTAAAGTTCAACGCTATACACGTCTAAAGGTCAACTTTCTCTCGTCGAAACCCCTTCTTATCACCTAATTACTAGTGTTAACATCACACGAGGTGTCGAACCAAACACTAGCTCGACTCAACGTTGCACAACTTGCCAGATCGGACGGTGTGCGTTGTTAGCGTTGCGGCGGTGCGGGCAAACGCGACAAGTGTGTTGCGCGCGGTAAAGTGAACGGTGGCGCTGCTTAGGTTTAGCTCCATCTCATATTTTTCCAAATTGGTGGATTTTTGGCGGGAAAGTTGATTTTCGGGTAAAAAATGAGGTTTTGATACAAATTTTCATGAATTTTGTGTGTAGAATAGCATAGCAAGTCGATTTTTCCCAAAATTTGATTTTTTAGGTTTAGCTCCAGCCTCCAGGTTGACACCATTGTCGGTGAATTTATGGGTGGAAAAACATTTTTTTCACTGAAAATTTGGATTTCAAGTTGTTAAAAGTCGGCAAAAAGTCGAATTTTCCATTAAAATAGTTGATCCTAGTGTCATTTAGGTTTAGCTCCAACCTCACATTTAGACTCGTTTTTCAGCAAATTCTACTAGTTTCCCATATTTAGGTTTAGCTCCAGTACCATTTCCCTCCTTTTTTGCCGCAAAAAGTCGATTTTCCCTCACAAAAAAATCGAGTGATTTCTATAGACAATAGCGTGGTATTGTTCTCGAAATTCAATAAAAGGGTCAAACCCTCCAAAAAAAAATTTCTTGTTTTTCAAATATCAAAACCAAAGTTTTTCATTTATAGGGTCTCTATTTGCCTTTTTCACTCGAGTAGTCTTATTAAAATGTGCTGCAATTATGCCCCGAGGGCTCACTTCATTTCGGTTTATTACATATATATAGACACCATATTGGCCATAAATCTTCACCACACCGCCTTGTTTTGGGTATATACATAGGGATATAGACAAGAAAAAAGGGCGACCACCTGTGAAATTTTTGGACATCAAAACATTGATGATCGTCGGCGTTTTATGCGTGTTTTGATGATTTAGGATTGAAAACATGCAAAAAATCGGGTAATAGGGAGGTTGGAGCTAAACCTAAGTGACGTGAGGATCGACTATTTCAATGAAAGGTGTCTATAGAAATCACTCGATTTTTGTGAGAGAAAATCGACTTTTTGCGGCAAAAAAAGGGAAATGGGTACTGGAGCTAAACCTAAATAACCGAAGGTATGAAAAATTCCTGATTTCGACACTTTTTCTATCTAAAATGGTGATTTGGAAATACAAAAAAAAACATGTTTTTCTCCTAGAAAATACACCTAATTGCAAGGATGGAGCTAAACCTAAGGACTCCAAGGATCAATTTTTTTTTTGGAAATTTGACTTTTTGACACTTTAAAACACAATTAAGTCCTTTTCCCACCAAAAATTCACAAAAAATGGTGTAAGCCGGCTGGAGCTAAACCTAAAAATTCAAATTTTTGCGAAAAACAACTTTTCCTGCATTTTTCACTAGGAAAATCATCAAAATTCTCCTTAAAACCACATTTTTCACCCACAAATCATCTTTGCCACCAAAAAATCCACCAATTTTGCAAAAAATCGGCTGGAGCTAAACCTAAGCAGCGCCACCGCTCACTTTACCGCGCGCAACACACTTGCGTCATTTGCCAGCGCCGCCGCAGCGCTAACACCACACACCGTCCGATCTGGCAAGTTATGAAACGTTGAGTCGAGCTAGTGTTTGGTTCGACTCCCCACTAGTGCTAGCATATAATTACGCAACAAATTGACACGTGCACGCACCTAATGTTTAAAAGCATCGACTATCAAGCCAAAATATTGACAACAATTATATATGAGGGACACACACCTGCACATATCCGATTGTTTCTAGGCCTATGGTGTTAGGGGTGGGCCCAATTAACACCCAATTGGGTGCATTCACACATATGTATGTATATATACCAATATTTTGTGTGGTGTTGAAAAAAGTTATGTTGAGGGAGACTACTTCCAATTAAAAATGTCTACCACCAGTCAACCGGAAAACCAGAGATGGAGCTAAACCTAATTAAAGGGATTTATTTTTTTCCAGGTCGAATTCTGTTGGATGTGCCGTGTCGGGTGTGCCAGGATCATAGTTCCGGCAAGCATTATGGCATTTTTTCGTGCGATGGGTGTGCTGGATTTTTTAAGGTTCGTGGTTACAAAAATTTCATTTTTAAGGCTGAAAATAGCTGGAAACGCGACTTTTTGAGCTTAAAATGGCGGAAAATGCGATTTTCGATGTTAAAAACGCTTTAAAATGATAAAAACAAGACGTTTGCTGTTAGATAAGTTGTGAAATAAGCTGAAAATGTGCATTTTTGGCACAAAAACACTGAAAAACTGCGAAAAATCGATTTTTTTCTAGTTTTTCTCTATATCGGATGGAGCTAAACCTAAATTTCACTTTTCTTGCAAAAAAATTCACTTTTTCTGCGATTTTTCACTAAAAAGTATCTAAAATAGGCTTGAAATCACATTTTACGCCCATAAGTCAGTTTTCCACCAAAAAATTCACAAATTTTGCGAAAAAGAAGATGGAGCTAAACCTAAATCTCACTACACTTGCGAAAATGCTCCCTTTTCTGCGATTTTTAACTCAAAAGTAGAGAAAATTTGAAAAAAAGTGGGATGAAGTTAAACCTAAATTTCACTTTTCTGCGATTTTCCACTAAAAAATATATAAATTTAGCTCAAATTCACATTTTTTGCTCAAAAAATCAACTTTCCCGCCAAAAATCCATTTTCGCAAAAAAATCAGATGGAGCTAAACCTAAGCAGCGCCACCGTTCACGTTACCGCGCGCAACGCCTTCGTCTCATTTGCGCACGCCGCCGCAACGTTAGCACACACACCCATCCGATCTGGCAAGTTGTGCAACGTTGAGTCGAGCTAGTTATTGGTTCAACACCTCATTAGTGCAAATTGTCAATTTCCAGCGTTCCATTCGACGGCATCGTCAATATGTGTGCAGTAAGAAGGGTGGCACTGAAGTTGGACGTTGTGTGGTTGATAAGACACATCGGAATCAGTGCAGGTTCGTGTATATATACATATATATGGAAATAGAGGGATTCCAGGGCTTGCCGACTAAAAAAGTGCCTGGAAATCGGGATGAACAAGGATGCGGTCCAGCACGAGAGGGGACCCCGAACATCATCATTGAGAAGGCAACAGTTGCTTTTCGAATCATCGCCATCACCCAATTCGGTATGTAACCTAAGCCTTAGGTTTAGCTCCAACCCTCATAAGGAGTGTGTAAACACGCAGATGATTATGATGTAAAACATCTGTCTTGTATATCTCAAGTGTTGCATATAGGGGGGATTACTGTAGTTGACACGATATATTGTGTCGATTTTTACCTTTTAGCGGATGGGATTATTGGGGGATTTAATGGGGGATATTTTCGGTTTTTGACAGTAAATATTGATGGTGGGATGGTCAAAAAGTTGATTTTTTTTGGGGGAAATTGATGGGAAATATCGATTTTTCCGAATCGACAAAAAACGCGTTTTTTGAGCCAAAAAATCTCATTTTGAAGGCTAAAAATGCAATTTTCTGAAACATGGTGCATCGCCAAAATATACCATTTTGTAAATTTTTCGATGGAATCGGCTGATTTTCAGTGTTCTTAACCGTAAAATTCATTTTTTTTCACCATTTTTCAACCCAAAAAACCTGATTAGAGCTTCTTTTGCCTTCTGAAAATGACTATTTTGAAACATGGTGCATCCGACCAAAAAATCCACTTTTTCACGATTCCAGCTTGTTTTGAGCCATGTTTACGCTAAAAATCAGGTTTCAACACAAATTTCACATCTGAAGCATCTACTTTGGCTCAAAATATCCAACTTTTTCGGAACATGGTGCATCGCCAAAACTACCAATTTTTTATTCAAATTTTTTGCTGAAATCTGAAATTGAGAATTCACATGTTTCACAATTCCAGCTTGTTTTGAGCCATTTTCTCTTTCAAAATCAGTTTTCTAAGTAAATTTAACATCAAAAACGTCTATATTTTCCCTGAAAATCATGAGTTTTGAAGATTTTTGAAACATGGTGCATCCGACCAAATATCAATTTTTCCATATTTGACCCAAAAAATCGTATTTTTCACTATTTTTGGCAAGGAATCCGTATTTTTTCCACTAAAAACAGTTTTTTCCATATCATGGTGCATCGACCTGCTAAACCTAAACCTATTTTTTCTACCCAAAGTGGGTTTTTTTGCGATTTTTTCTCGAAAAATGGCAATTTTCCGCAATTTTACATTTGAAAAATCGGAAAATCCAGTTTTTTTCATCTCAAAAACACTATTTCTAGATATTTCGGTAGAGCGCCTATGCATCATCTAAACCTAAAACTCTCGAAAATTCCATTTTTCCTACTCAAAATCCCTAAATTTCCTCATTTTCAGCCAGAAATGGGATCAGAAAGCGACGCGGGTCCCGCCACGATCCACCACACACCAACCACCACAAATGGTGGAACACCGGAGCCACGACTAACTGAAACGGCAGCCCGGCTCTTTTTTGGACTGATTGGATACTGTAAATCATATTTGAATGGAATACCACCGGAAAAACAAATGGAAATATTCAAGACGAATTGGACATGTTTGTTCATGTTGACGGCGAGTGAGACGAAATCAATCACGTCGAATATGATAAGGAAGGATAAGGAGATTGCGGCAGCGAAGGATGAGGTTAGTGATGGATATTTTGAGAAGAGATAGGATGGAGCTAAACCTAAGTGCTGAAAAAGAGTGGGAGATTCGATATTCCAAGTCTTTTTCGGTACCGAGTTCTGCGATTTGTGTTATGAAATTCTGAAGTTCCGAAGATGGAACTAAACCTGAGTGTTGAAAATTCGAGGTGGATTTAGAAAAATATATCCTGAAAAACGATCTAAAATTGTGTTAAATTCCACATTTTCCTAAAAGTTTTGAAAATAGAGAGGATAAGCTCCATTTTTCGTCAGATGGAGCTAAACCTAAAAACTGAGAACTCAAGAAATTTGTTGGATGGAAACACTAAAAGCGAACAAATTTTCCTGAAAATTCACAAAGAAATCGAAATTTCTTCATTTTTCCTGAGATGGAGCTAAATCTAAATGTTAAAAATTTTTATATGATTTGAAAAAAATTCCTAGAGAACATTCTGAAATAGTATAAAATTATACAGTTCCCTAAAAATTCGGTGAGAAAGCATTAAACCTTCATTTATTTGTAAGATGGAGCTAAACCTAATTCTTAGTGCTAAAAATTTTAGATGTTTTGAAAAATAGTTAGTGGAAAACGTGCTGAAATTGGCCGAAATAGAGCACATTTTCCTGAAAGTTTTGGACGGAAATCGGCATTTTCCCAGAGATGGAGCTAAACCTAAAAACTGAAAATTTTGAAGTTTTGACAAAAAATCTGAAAATATGTTATGAAATCGTCTGAAATTCGATGAATTTTTTTGAAAATATCAAAAAAAAATCGAAAAAATTTTTATTTTCCGAAGATGGAGCTAAACCTAAATGCTGGAAATTCCAAAATTTCGACGAAAAAGGTGAAAATATGAGCTGAAATTGTCAGAATTATTCCATTTTAGTGAAAAACTTGAAAAATTTTACTAAAAATTTCAATAAGAAATAGGAAAAGCTTTATTTTTCCAAAGATGGAGCTAAACCTAAATGCTAGAACTTTTGAAGTTTTTTCGAGAATCAGTGTGAAAATTGCAGAATTTCCCGGATTTTCGGCAAAAAGTCGGCTTTTAAAAATAAACTATTTCATTTTTAACTTTCTGCATATTTCAGCAAAAAAAAATTCAAAAAAAAAAACTTTTTTTGACCTGAAAAATTTCTAGTCAAAAATATTCAAAAAAGCTGGAAAAACTTCAATTTCGTTCCATTTCATTCAACAAACCTCAAAGGTCCAATTTCCCAAGAAAAAACCCCCATTTTCCAGAGATGGAGCTAAACCTAAATTTCGATATTTCCAGGTAATCCAAGCCTTCGAGCATCTCGAGGCCCTCCGTCTCGACTCCCGCGAATTCGTGCTCCTCAAAATGTTCGTCCTAACCCAATCGCAACCCCTCGGCTGTCAAGTCGGTGCCCAACTGGCACAATATCAAGGCATGGTGCATCGACAAGATACATTCCGATTCATGAAATGTTATCATTTCCTGACAAATACACCAACCGACGCAATAATCGACGCATTATTTCGACCATCGATCGGGAATGCATCGATGGATTTATTGATAAAAGATATGTTTATCGAGCCGAAAAAAATTGTCGAAGAAAACGAAAAAAATGAGGAGGAAGAGGAAGAAGAGGAAGAATCGAGCAATGAATCGGAGAAACGATCCGAGAAAACACGACATTCGATCCGATCGATTGCGGAACTTTTGTCGATTAAGGATGAGATTTCGGATGAGTAGTCATATATACCCAACTTGTTTTTGTGAATTTTAACAATTATTTATTTTTATCTAATAAAGTCGTCTATTCTATTAAAAGCGATTTTTTGATGGCTTAGGTTTAGCTCCATCTGATTTTCAAAAAATTTGACATCTTTGGAATTTCCATGCACTTTTTCAGTGGGCAAGTCCTGAAATCCCAATGGAACGCTGTAAATTGACAATTTGCACTAATGAGATGTCGAACCAATAACTAGCTCGACTCAACGTTGCACAACTTGCCAGATCGGACGGGTGTGTGTGCAGACGCTGCGGCGGCGCGGCCAAACGCAGCAATAGTGTGGCGCGCGATAAAGTGAACGGTGGCGCTGCTTAGGTTTAGCTCCTTCCGATTTTTGGCGTAATTGGTGTATGGTGGATTTTCGGGGGGAAAGTCGATTTTTTTGGAGTAACAATGTGATTTCGAGCCTATTTAAAAAATTATATCTCGACTCAATTTGAATTTGGAAATTAAAAATCGTGTTTCTTATCAAATTGAAAGAAAATAAATTTTGGGAAAAACTGTGCTTCGAAATGTTGAACCTAAACAGCCTTCTAAAATCCACTATGCAGCTGTTAAGCTTAAAAATGAGGGAAACTCGTTAAATTTGCACTTTCGGTGCCATTATTGTATAAGTACCTTAACCACTCATAATCATCATCAAAAGTGACAGGTAGGTCGGCACCTTCTAAATGATACAAAAGCAGCTAAGGAGTCTTGTGATAATCCATAGTACCAAACACTTGTAAATCATTGCTAATCCTAACCGATTTCTTTTGATCTACCACCCGCTTCGGCTACTTTTTGTGGATTGAGAAAACTACTGATGATGTTTTGGGATGCTGTAGGGTTATAATGTACTGTAGTTATAGTATACTGTAAATGCAACTTTGTAGTTTGATTTACTTTAGTTCAAGTTGACTGAGTTTTGCCTACTGTAACATACAGCTCTTCTTTAGTTTGATCTACAAAAAACGGCCCTTACAGTGCAAATTTAACGAGTTTTGCTCATTTCATAGTCTAACACAGCTGCATAGTGCATTTTGGAAGACGAAGGCTTAGGATAGGCTTAGGTCCAGTATGTCGATGCACCATGCTAGTCAAAATCATACTTTTAGCTCAGAAAGAATGGTTTCTTGTCAGAATTTGATGCAAAATTCGAATTTTCATACCAAGTACTCTAGAATTTTGTCATTTTTGTTAAAAGTATGATGCATCATACTTGCATGCTCTTTTGTATATTAACTTTTTGGAGCTTTGGTGTAGGTTTAGGTTCAACATATCCATGCACAATTCTTGCCAAAATCCGATTTTTGGAATAGAAATTATATGTTTTTTGGGCAAAATTTGATAGAAAACACAAATTTTTATGTCCAATACTACTAAAATTATGAAATTTTTTGAAAACTTATATCATGGTCAGATGCACCATACTCATTGAAACATGTTTTTTTTGCTTCGATATAGGTTTAGGTCCAGCAAGTATACCAAAAAATTGCACTTTTATGATAGCAAAAATTTATGAAAAACACCAATTTTCATATTTTTCGAGCAAATTTAGGTTAAGATGATGCAAATGCGCTCTACCGAAATTTTCGAAAACTATTTTTTTTGGGTGAAAAACTTGTTCAAAATTGCTGAAAATCGTCTTTTTTTAGAGAAAAGGTCCTAAAAACCTACAAAATAGGTTTAGGTCCTGCTTCATCGTTTTGCATAAAATGTACTTTCAAGCTTCAAACTCGATGAAAAACGTGATTTTTTGCACTTTTCCATATATATTTTGTCATTAAATTGGTGTCACACAATATCGGAATTGTGTCGAACACATGCAATACAAATGTCAATTGGTCACAAAAAGGGGAGAAGGAGAGAGATGAAATGAGAACGGATAGATAGAATTGATATGTGTCGATCGTCATTATTATACAACCACCAGTTCATTTCTCTGTTTGATATCGATATCGTCTTTTATCCAATTTCCTCTAATAAACAAGATGTTAACACCCTATGGATGACTGGAAATCCCATTTTTGACGGGATGGAGCTAAACCTAAGGAAGTGGTTTCCTCTTAAAACCGTCATTTTTGCCCATTCTCGTCTTAAAATTGGTTTTTTCATGAAATTTCAGTTAAAAATCGTATTTTCTCTTGGTAAATACCAGCTTTTCCGCATTTTTGGAACTTATCGAACAGGAAAGTTCCGAAGTTTTCTGTTTTTATGAAATTTGTGAGAATTTTAGCTGATTTTCGGTCCAAAAACACTGTATTTCAACATTCCCAAAAATAGCTGAAAGTTCCTGCAGACGGAATGGAGCTAAACCTAAAGTTCTGGGTTAGGTTTAACTTTTTCCTGATATAGGCTTCACTATTTTAAGAAAGATGGAGTTAAACCTATGTCTTGCACAGAAAACTTTACACCTTACGACAAAACGCACCAATTCTCAATTTGTGCATTTTGTCGTAAGATGTGGTGTTTTCTGTAAAACACTAGATCAGAAAAAATTTGAAAAGTTGCACAGATTAGGCTTAACTCCATCTTCAACAAAACAGGTAAACAAATCCTTAGGTTTAACTCCATCTTCGGAACTTAGCGATTTAGGTTTAGCTCCATTCCAGTCAAATTTATTTTCTGTACTAAAAGTGCATGAACCTAGGTGCCTTGCAGCTGTTCTAGATTATAAAATGATGAGGCACCTGCTTCATTCTCTCACAATTGTAGGTTAGGTTACTATTAGTTAGGTTTAGCTCCATCTTTTAAAAAAATGATCTATGGTTTTTCCACAACGAATTTTTATATTTTATGACACAAAAAATATGTGGATTTTTGATGGTTGTTCGGCAGAAATGGACAGTTTCTACTTTTTTCCAAATAAAAACATGTTCCTTCATACTCTGATTCATACTGTTTTTTCAATACATTCCTTGACTATTCCCTTCTTTGATCGTTTCCTTCTAAACCTAAATTTATGCTTAGGTTTAACTCCTTCAACCTATATTTTATTTTCAAGCCTTCCTAGTTCATTTTCACATCATAACATGATCGAAGCTAAACCTAACTATAGTTTTTTTTCAAGACTGGAGCTAAGCCTAAGGATAGTCTCCACCTTATCCCAACAGATGAAATTAAACCTAACCTTAGGCTTAACAATGTTTTCCACCATATCAATCAACACCCAAATATACTCCAATTATCGTTTTTTGTCGCGATATCTATGCCGAATTGAAGAATGGAGCTAAACCGAAACTCTAAAATCAAGTTTCTGTAATTGTAGCAAAATTAAAACTATCCGAATTCTAGACGACGAAGCTAAACCTAACCATACTTGGGAGCTACTAGGAGACTAATCCTATCCTATATATTGATTTCGATCATTTTTCCAAAGATGGAGCTAAACCTAAGACTAGACTCTACTTTACTCGAATCGAGTAATTTTAACCTAATTTTAACAAAATTTATGAAAGATAGAGCTAAACCTAACCTTAGGTTGAACCTCGTTTTTCAAGGATGGAGCTAAACCTAAGGTTCTTTTAATTGAAAAAGTAAAACCTAATGTTAACAGAATTTATGAAAGATGGAGCTAAACCTATATTATTCTTTCAAAGATGGAGTTAAACCTAATTTTCGGTTTAACCATGTTTTCCTATATATCAATCACCACCCAAATATAATCCAATTATCGTTTTTTTTTCGTCGCGATATCTATGCCGAATTGCTGACACACACTACATTCATTACAAAATCTGGCTTTACACATCACCAACTACCCGAAATGACCATTTTTACTTCCTTTTTCGGTTTTGTTCTCATATGACTTGTGATAAATTACCCCCTTTTTGGTTTTTTTGTTGAAAAAATGTTAGTTTTTCGATTTTTCTGGGTGATTCATTGGCAAAATACCTGTTTTTTTCGCAATTTTTTGAACTTATCTAACAGGAAATTTTTGAATTTTGTTTTTTTTGGAGTCCATTTTCTGCCCAAAAACACTTTTTTCCCTCGATTTTTTCATAAAATTTGACTTTTTCATGAAATTTCAGTCAAAAATCGTCTTTTCCTGTGTTGAATACCTATTTTTTCGTAATTTTCGGAACTTATCTAACAAGAAACTTTCATTTTTTTCCTGTTTTCTCATGTTTGCACTCAAAAAATGTCAGCGTTTGCCAATTTTTACCTTGAAAATCGGTTTTTAAAAAAAATTTCCGCTCAAAATCGTCTTTCCTCTCTGTTTTTCGCAATTTTTGGAACTTATCTAACAGGAAATAATTGGATTTCGACCCTCCTGTCCCTTTAAAATATCCCACCACGAAAAATATTTTCAGATTTCAGAAGAACTAACAGCACATCATTCACAAAATGAAGGAATACAAAATAGTTGTGTTGGGATGTGGAGGAGTTGGCAAAAGTGCATTGGTAAGTTTTTTTTCCAATTGTCTTCGTTTTTCATCATTTTTGAGTTATGAGACTGAAAAATTATATTTCCAGCTAATTTTTATGCCGAAAATCAATTGAAATTGACAAAACTGACTATTTTGAACTTATCTAACACACAAAAAGTGTGAATTTCGCAGATTTTCTAGTTTGAAAATCACAAAATAGGCTAAAATGTCATATTTCTGACTTCAATTACACCATTGCTACCATTTTTCGAATTTCCGGACTTCAAAACTCGATTTTCAGCCAATTTTCGGACTAAAAACCGCTCTAAATCAATAGAAAAATCTCGAGAAGTGAAACTTATGTAAATGAACAGTTGTAGGACGTTTTACCTCAAATTTCACCGAAAAACACTGTTTTCAGATCATTTTTGGCTTTAAATTAACACTTTTTGTGATTTCGAATCAATTACTCGAAAAAATAGGATTCTGAAAATCAAAACACTAGAAAACCCTTAAAAGTTCTATTATGCCCAGAATTCGCATCTAAAATTTGATTCTCTACTTGAAATTGAAGTTTTTTATGCTCAAAAACCAGATTTTCGCCTTGAAATAGAACTTATTCATGATTTTTTGACTGAAAAACTCGATTTCCAGTCAATATTTGGAGCTAATCCTAAAAAATGCGTCGAAAAAAATGAATTTCAACAGTTTTTCTCAGAATTTTCACTGCTTCGAATTCAAAAACATGGCTACTAGCTCATTTTAGCTCCAAAACCAACAAGAAAAATTTCCAGACGCTTCAATTCGTGCAAGGCATCTTCATCCCTCACTACGACGCCACAATCGAGGATAGTTATCGAAAACTATCCCAAATCGATGCCGAAAACGCTCGTCTCGAAATCCTGGATACCGCGGGGACGGAACAATTCACCGGAATGAGGGATACATATTACAAGGGTGCACAGGGATTTGTGTTGGTGTTTTCATTGGCGGAGAGGGCGACGTTCGAGGATTTGAAGAAGACATATTTCGATATTGTGGCGATACGAGGTGGCGAGGCACCAATTATCCTAGTTGGCAATAAATCCGATTTGATTGGTGATCGAGAAGTTGAGGAGCAGGAGGCGGAAGGTTTCGCGAAAAAATTCAATGTTCCGTATTTTGAGACGAGTGCAAAATTGAATAATAATGTGCAGGAGGTGTGGCTGGATCTGAATATACCTAAAAAAACCCTTGATTCCAGGTTTTCGAGGAATGTGCCATTCTAATCCTAAAACGGGGCTCCTCAAAGTCAACCGAATCAACAAAATTCCGTCGGCGACGTTGGTCATCAGAATCGGAATTGGACAAAAAATACAAGCATTGGTTGAAGAATTGTTGTTGTTTTTTGTGTTAATTGCCATAAAATCTGTATATTTTCATTAAAAACGAATAAAAATAACTAAAAATCAACGAGAATTTAGACGGCTGTTGCCCATTCTTCGCTCACTGATCGAGCGACAACGACGCCGACGCCGAATCCGATGACTCCTTTGAATACGCTCCTGCAAAAATTTCATTTTATTGATTTTTAGTTGATTTTGATGATTTTGAAGTGGAAAACCTCGATTTAGGCAACTTTTTCTACTAAAAATGAAAATTTGAGTCTTTCTAACATAAAAAATCTGATTTTTGCAAAATTTAAATATAAATTAGCTTCAGATTTCTTCAATATACATAATTTTGGAAATTTTTTACTTTTTTGGTCGAAATCCCGGAGAATTTATAAATTTCGTTTAAAAAAATGACTTTCTGGGTTCAAATTTACCGTTTTCTGCGAGTTTTGGCATGAAACATCTAATATTTCACAAAATTTTCAGCATTTTCAGCTTTTAAGCTCATTTTCCACGCCCTAACAACAATTTTCGAGCAAAAAATAATACTAACCAGATGAATGGATCATTGTAGACGGTATTGACGATCTCGAATCGAGTTTTGAGCGGTGGTGGTGCTGGTGGGGCTCCTTGCATGCGGAACATTGTTAATTCTGCAAAAAAACTTATAAATTCAGATAATTATGACGGAAAAGGGCGTAAAACGGTCAAAATCGAGGGATAGTGCATTTAGAGGTATTTTCGAGATTAATTAATATTAAATCATGAAAATGTGTGTAAAAAATGTAATATATAGAAACATTCGCATTTTTTAAGCTATAGAATGATTAAGTGATGCAAAAAATAATTAATAAACAAATAAAACATGTTTTCTCTTATTTTTCAAGCGAAAAACTTTAATTTCATACATATTTTTACAGAAAATTGTTATTTTTAATATTTTTTAACATTAAAATTTTCAAAAATCGCGAAAAACTGCTGAAAATAAGCTTAAAATCAAGAAAAAGTGCACCAAACATCTGCAAAAACACCGCAACCGCGCCATGAATCTCTTATTGGCGCATTTCCTCTCCACCTGACGCATTCCGCGTGTCGGTCCAAAGTCTACCCTTTTTCTGTTTACCACCGCGTTATCGCATCATTTTCATCACTCAACACCACAATTCTTGTTTTCTCCGCATCCTAGGCTACATTTTGAGTATAAAACCTCTCTTCAACTCGCGAAAATACCCGATTTCTCGATATTTTAGCCTAAAATCCATATTTTCAGGAATGCTGAAACTTGAGCGATCCGCCTTGAAAACTGCGATTCGTGCGAAGCACAGTCTAGCCGGTGATGATTATCAATATTTGCATAAATCTGAAATTCCATCATATCACTTCCAAAAATCATTGAGACGTCTGCCGATTCCAAAGGTTCAGGATTCGGTCAACAGATTCCTCGCCTCATCAAAAGTGGTGCTCGACTCCGATGTTTACACCAAAACCGAGGCGAAAATCCGAGAATTTGAGAAAAAAGAGGCGCCAAAATTGCAAGAAGCGTTGTTGGAATACGACAAACAACATAAGGATACGAGTTATATCTCGGAACCATGGTTTGATATGTATTTGAGGGCGAGAGTACCGGTCGCAGTCAATTATAATCCGTTTATGATGTATGCACCGGATCCGGATGAGAAGTTTAATCATCAGGTGAGCTTTTAAAACTTTCTTTGCATTGAAAAAATGTTTAAAATCGTTGAAAAAATGCGTTTTACACCTTACAAAGATGTGTGAAAGGAGTGCGTTTGACTTTAAAAATGAAAAAAAGTATTAAAATCGTTGTCAAAAGCTAAAATTCTTTGAAAAAAGGAAGTAAAAAAATTTTTAATCTTCAAACAGTATTAAAAAAGTTAATTTTTGACCCTAAAAACTTAAAAATTCAACAAAAATAATCTTCATACCTTCATTTGTACCAAAAAATTCTTTAAAAATTCCGTTTTCCACTGTTTTTATGTTTAAAAAGAAGAAATGCCATTGAAGTACGGTTTTTAACAATTAAAATTATAAAAAATGCAAAGTTTTCGTCTTGAAATTTTTTAAAATCCAAGTTTTCCTAATAAAAATTGTGAAAAATAGCACGAAAATCTTTTTTCCCGTAAAAAATCCAAAAAACGATGGAATTTTCTGCTTAGACTACCAAAAATGAACACTTAACTGCTCAAAATAGCTCAAATTTTCCCCCAAAAACCACACAAATCGTCATAAAAGATCCAATTTTCCCCTCATTTCACAAATAAATAAAATTTCCTTCTCTGCCTCAAAATCTTATGAAAAAAGGCCTGAAATAGGCATTTCTCGCCTTTTTGCCCTTTTCTCCGGAATCATATTAGGTCCATTATCATATTCCCACTTTTCCAAATCGTTCCAAATCAAATAAGAACAATACTAGATAAGACTACACCTTCCCCTTCTTATCGATGACCTTTTCCTGATAAGATACATTCTAGTGTTGTATGTAGCCTTGAAACACGCCCTTTTATGACTTGATCCATGCAAATTTGTCTCTCACAAAACATCATGAGAACGTGTATTTCCAGCTAACCCGTGCAACAAACCTCGCAATTTCATATGCTCGAATCAAGCGATCATTGGATGAGAATGTGTTGGCACCTGAAGTATTCCATTTGAATCCGAAGAAGAGTGATACCAAGTTGTTTAGGACTGTGTGCAAGTGAGTTACTTAGATTTATTTTTCGAAATATTGCAATTTTTATGTAAATGAATAATTTTGAACCATCACAACATAAAAAGTCGAAAAATTCGAGATATGTTGAACCAGAAAACTGAAATTTGCAACAAAAAAGTGAAACGGTGCTATTCACATCAAAAAAATTAGAATATTTTTTTGCATGGAACAAAGTTAACAGTATTTGCCAAAAAACACAGTAAAAATCAGTTTTGCTCTAGTTTTATAGTCCAAATAGTTTGTTTACTTCGTTTTTAAACCATAAGTATCATAAAAGTTCCAAATTTGAAGAGCCGAAAAACTAGACCAGCAAAAAGCTCTGACAAGAAAGATACATTTACCCTCCGGTTGGGAATTCGCTGAAAATTGTGTGAGAGGTCAGTAATGGTCTGAAATAATTAGGGAAAAAATTTTATCCATCATTGGAGGGTTTGAAAAGGGAGTTATGGTTCAATGTATTGTCGAAAATAGGCCTAAAAACACCATTTTGGCACTTTTTGACATTTTTAGGCCTAGTTTTAACCATATTTTTGATCATAACTCCCTTCAAACCCTCCAATGATGGATAAAATTGTTTCCCTGATTGTTTCAAACCATCACGGACATCTCACACAACAGCAAATTCCCAACCGGAGAGTAAATTTACCTCCCATGTGAAAGTTTAAAATTCGAAAGTTTATAAGATACAAATTAAGAAAATAAAATTGCAGAACCCTTCCACCAACACTATCATGGTTCGGTGCAGTTGCATTCAAAGCATTCCCATTGGATATGAGTCAATATAAGTCATTGTTCAATGGTACTAGAATACCGAAGAGGGAGAAGGATGTGTTGTATTTGGTGAGTGATTTGAAAACTGAAAATTGAAAAAGTTATCATAAAAAGTGAATCTGCTATCAAAAAGTGATAAATCTATTGAAAAAAGAGTTTCAAACCGTTAGAAAAGCAAATTTAGGATAAAAATTGATACAAATATGCAGAAAATACTCAAAAATGACATTTTGTGTAAAAAACACAAGGTGTACTGTAACCACAAGAGAAACTGTGCATTTTCCCATTTCAGTATTTTTTGAAATCCAGAAAATAGCTTAAGCTGCCGGAAATACAGACAAAAAACTTAAAAGTAGTAAAAAAATGAGATTTTCAACTGAAATTTATTTTAAAAAATAAGAAAATTTATCTTAAAATGTACATCGTGCGTCTTGAATACCTCAAAAATGAAGTTTACTGTAATTTCTATTAATATTGTGCATATTTCCGTAATAGTGTATGCTAAAAACCAACAATTATTTCAAAACATCTGAAAATTATCAGCCTCAAAATAATAGCAACAAGCTTTTTCCGCGTTAATGGCTGAATTTTGAGGAAAACCTACCCCGAAAAACGACACTAGGCTTACTGTACCTACAAATTGAAACAATGCATCTTACCGTCACAATGTACACAAAAAAACAACTATTTATTTGCAGGACAACACTCAAAAACACTTCATCGCAATCTATCGTGGTGTTCCATATTCAGTGAGAATATTTAGTGATGATGGTCAAATATTACCAGCTGAAGATGTACAAGCATCATTGAATTGGATATTGACAAATGGAAAGGAGGCCAAGGCTGATTCTTGTGTTGGTGAGTATTTTTGGGGGACTTCCGCTGAAAATTCCGGAAATTTTCAGGTTCATTGACATCACTCGACAGAGATTCATGGGCGGATGCACGAAAGGAATTGGAGAGTTCGGGGAATGGGGAGAGCTTGAGAAAGATTGATGGAGGATTGTTTGCGATTTGTTTGGATGATTTGAAGACGCAGGAACATAAGAGGTTAGTTTTATTGGAAAATTCTCAAAAAATGTCGAAAAATAAGCTTCAAAAGGAATCCCTCTTGAGAAAATGGCAAACTAGAAGCGAAAATTGAGAAAAAATTGAAAATTATTCGAATTCCGAAAACTTTTGTCAGAAAAAAAGAACTTTAATAAAAAATTTGACTGAAATCGCGTGTTTTCTATAAAAGCTGAACCAGAAATTTGTTTTCTTCAATGAATGTCAGCTTAAAACCAGAAATAACTCACCAATTGAGAAAGTATGAAAAAGTTTTGCCAATGAAGAAAAAAGATATTTAAGAAAAAACCGCCAAATTTGAAAAACAGTATAAGAAAATGTGACAAATCAGAATTGCATACTGAAATTTCATTCAAATTGGACACTTTTCCTAAAAATTGTGTCATAATTTCGTTCTTTTCAAACGAATATAGGCAAGAAATTGGAATAATCTCAAAAATCACATTTTGTAGCAAAAAAGCTGAAATTCTGATCTATTTCACCGAAAATACCCATTTTTCTATCAGATTTGAATCAAAAATCGGGGTTTTTCAATGAATATCAGCTTAAAACTAGAAAAATCTCAATTGGTGAACATTGACTTAATTTGAGAAACTTTTGCCAATGAAAAAAGACGATATTCTTGAAAAAACCGCCAAATTCGAGAAAAGAAAAGTACTAGAAAATGTAAAAAATTAAAATTTCATATTAAAATTTCACCAAAATTGGACATTTTTCCTAAAAATTGTGTCATATTTCGCTCTTTTTCACCGAATATTGGTACAAAAGCTGAATGATCTTATATAATGAATATTGTATCAAAAAAGCTGAAATTCGGAATATTCTCACCGAAAATGTTCATTACTCTATCAAATTTCAACGAATATCACAAAATTGAGAAATTTCAATCACAATTTTTTTTGGAAAATGAGAATATTGCAACTGACAATGAGCTGATATTTTTAAAATTCCAATATTTTTTAAGATTAAAAGCTATTTGAGACTGAAAATTGCTCATTTTTTCATTTCAAGTCAAGAAAATCGATTCCAAAACGATAATTTGAGGTCTAAAGAGCATTTTGAGCCGCTAAGGCTAAAAACAATCCAAATATTGATTCAAAGTTTAAAAAAAGAAAAAAAATACAATTTGGAGCCTTGAAACCACAAAATAACTCAATTTCCCATTGCAGACTAGTCCAATCCCTGCTCATCGGTGACGAGGCGAAAAACCGTTGGTTCGACAAATGTTTCCAAACAATCATCGACGCCAACGGCCAAGCCACCATCAATTTCGAGCATTCCTGGGGTGATGGTGTTGCTGTCCTCCGACTAATGGAAGAATCATTCAAAGACACCAATAAACACCATTTTGTGAGCCCTGATGATGCTCCAGGAGCACACAATCCATCGAATGTTCAAGAAATCGAGTTCAAATTGACTGATTCGCTAAGGAAAACGATTGAAAGTGCACAAAAGAAGCATGTTGAGGCGAATTGTGGACTCGATTTTGCGACAATGGAGTTTACTGGATTGAATCGAGATTTGATCAAAAAGACGAAATTATCACCGGATTCGGTGATGCAATTGGCCATTCAAATGGCATTCTACTCGTTGTTCAAGGAGTTTGTACCGACTTATGAGTCTTGCTCGACGGCAGCGTTTTTGAAGGGAAGGACTGAGTGTATGAGGTGGGTTTTGGAAAAATTATGGACTACGGTATACTACAGTAGATCAAAATACAGTATACCTAAAAATTGGAAAAAAATCGCCATTTTTTGACAGAATTTTAAGCTAGAATAACACTTCTAAAGGCACATTTATCATCCGAAAATGAGCACTGTTGTCTTAATCTACCTAGTTTTTAAACTAAAAATAAACTACAGTATACTACAGTAGATCACTTTACAGTATACCTTTAAAATTAGCCAAATCAAGCTAAAATATCACAGTAAACAGTACTGTAGTTTGAGCTTGATCCAGTTTTTTCTATGGTATACTGTGGATTGATCTACTCTAGATTCACGAGTGTATGAGGTGGGCTTTTGAAAAATTTTTGGAACTACAAACGGACTACAGTATACTACAGTAGATCAAGCTACAGTATACCTTCAAAAATTAAGAAATCAAGCTAGAATATCACAGTAAACGATACTGTAGTTTGAGCTTGATCTAGTTTTTCCTACAGTAGTAGTACGGCATACTGTAGATTGATCTACTCTAGGCTATAGGCGAGTTTCTTCGGAAAAATTGAAAAAGTTGACTGAAATCTCGAACCAAGCTACCGTATACCAAGTAGGTCAAACTACAGTATCCCTAAAAATTGAGATTTTGAGAAATTGAAATCATCAAAACGTTTTCGGTATAAAGTACTGTAGTTTGACTTTTATTCATTCAGCTTTTCCCACTGTAGTATGGTATACTGTAGTTTAGTATACTGTAGGTTACCTCTCTTGCTTGGGCTACTGCAGTTAAACTTTATTAAACTTTTCTTACCGTATTTTTTCTTACTGTACGGTTTTTGATGTACCATTCAGTAGTTCAGTAGTTTAGCATACGGTAGATTGCTAAGTTTCAGTTACTGTAGATTGACTTACTGTAGTTGAAATCTACCATATAGTTTCCTAATGTAGTTTAGTCTATTTCAGTTTTTACGATCTTCTGATGTACAGTAGTTTGATCTACCATAGTTTCACCTACTCTAGTTGTTGAATGAATGAATTTCATCTTGCTTCATTTTTTTAGGCCAAAAATTGATGAAAAAAACCACTTTTTTCATGATTTCCATAAAAATAAACTCTGAAATTGCAGATCAGCAACCGCCGCCACCCGTGCAGCCACCCTGGCAATCCTCGAACGCGGTGAAAAAGATGTTCGACCAATGTTGACCGAATGCTCGAATATCCACGGACAACTGGTGAAAGAGGCATCAATGGGACAAGGATTCGATCGACACTTGCTCGGATTGAAGATCACTGCTCAACGATTGGGACAAGATATACCGGAATTCTATTCGGATGCCGGATACGGTAGAATGGGTGAATTCGTGTTGTCCACATCAACATTGAGCACGGAAACGATTGTATTTGGTGGATTTGGACCGGTTGTTGAGGATGGATTCGGAATTGGATATAATGTGATTGGTAGCAAGTTGGGAGCCGTTATTTCGAGTAATAAGGTGAGCATTTTGAATAGATATCTGAAAAATTGAGAAAGTCGTCCAAAAAATCAAAAAAATTTCTGAAAAGGACTGAAACACTGTAAAAGTTATGAAATATCGGACAAACCGTCAGTTTTGTAAGCGAAAAAAATTGCGAAAAACACATGAATATTTTGCAATAATGATTATTATTTGGATGTTTTCTAAAGTAGATGTTAAATTATAGAAGTAGTTGGCCTAGACACAAATATCACTCTCAGCAATCACTTTCAAATTTTCATCGATTCTTTGAAACGTATTTCTTACGTTTTTTTCCAATTTTCAAGATACGTTTCAAAGAATCTATGAAATTTCAACACATTTTTCCCAAAATGCTATGCGGTTGAAATTATTTTCGTGATTTCGAACTGTCTCCTTCAAATTCTGGTGTTTTATTCAAAAAAGTTTTAGTCGAAAAAATATGAATCAATTGACGATGCAGATTCTGGAAAAATACTGTAGTCAGTAGCTACTACTATAAATCGACAAAATATACTGAAAAGCCTGAGGAAATTTGGAAAAATGCAACTAGATGAGTTGGAAAGACGACAAAAGTTAAAAATTTTGACAGTTTCGAAATATTCACAACGATTGGTTGCTTTATATTCCCATATTCATTATTTTCATCTTCATCAATCTCTTAAAATCCAACTAAATTAGTTAGAATCGATGATTATCATGGGTTGTGATAATTCTGCCTGGAAATGTCTGAAATTTTGGAATTTTTGGTGAATCGAGCTAGAAAACTTGGATAAGTAGCTACAAAGCTATAAAATTCGCTAAAAATCAAGTTGAAAACGACACAAGTTCTAAAAAATACGAAAAAATCGGATCAGACTCAAATACAGACCGATCAAAAGATTAAATTGTAAATTTGATGAAAATATTCCGAAAAACACCTTTTTGCATCAAAATCTACCAATAAATGCCAAATTTCCACTAAAAAGGTACCTAATCTCTTCAATTTTTCAGTCAAAACGCGACGCCGCTCAATTCTCGGATGCACTTCACAAAAGTTTGGACATTTTGAAGGGGATTCTAGTATAATTTCATGTAATTTATATCACGTTTTATCTTATATGTATTGTAAATAATGCAGGTTATTGCCTATATTTAAATCGAGTATATTGTAGTCTTTGTGATAATAAATTTGGGTGTTTCTTATCAGTTTCCTCATCAATTTTCATGGTTTTAAACCATTTTTATCGATTTTTTTTTACATTTTTAAACCTATATACATGAATTTTGTAGGAAAATGGCAGAAAACGGGGGAAATCGAGCAGATATGGTGGAAGCGGCGAGGAAATTCATGCAAATTCCAAAGATTCGAGAGACATCATTCGAGAATCAACGACAATTTTTGATTGGAAAAGGAGTGACGGATGGGGAGATTGAGGAGGCGAGAGCATCGATACCGGAGGAGCAGAGAAGGCCAATGGTGGCGGGGAATGGTGATGGAATGGTGGGATATGGTGGAGGGATGGAGAGGAGTACGGGAAGTAGGTGAGTTGAGGTTTTTTGAAATTTGTGGAAAAATAGAAAAAGTAGATGTATATATACATATTTATATAAAACGTATTTTGCGAGTACAGTATATAGTAGAAAAATTGATCAATTATGATACAGTATCCAGAAACTAAGACACTTTTTTTAAAGATGCACATGGATTTAGACTTTTGACTTGTTTGATTTTGATGAAAATTATCGAAAAAATCGAATTTGGAACTGGAATTTTGCAAATTTTTGTCTGAAAAATTGAAAGCATTAGGAATTTCGGTCAGTTCTGGTAGTGCGATGCTTCTTTTTGATATTTTTAAAAAAATTGAGGCATCATTTGTTTGGATACAGTAACCCGAACTTACTGTGCTTTATTGAAGATACATAGCGGATTTGACTCTGTCTCTGGTGAGCTCACATCAAAAACGGACCTTTTCTCTGGAATTTCTTCCCTATCTCGAAAACTTCTGACAATTTTTTTTAGAAGGAAAACATAGTTTTGAAAATTTAAAAAAAAACATTTTTCAGTTCATTTAAAGGGGGCGATCAGGGAGTTGAGATAAAATTTGGGGTGAAACTAGGGTTGATTCTAGGTATATAGAAAAAATTTGGACGAATTTTGATGAAAAATAAAAAAATTTGGGTGTCCTTACGAAAAAAAAAGGGTGTCCTCGGTTTACTGTAGATCTTAAAGGCGCATAGGGGTATGTGTCGCAGTGTCTCGCGACGAACGCTTAAATTTTCGGAAATTCCGCACGCAAATCGATATTTTCTGACCAAAATCGACGAAAAAGCTACGAAATATGTATATAGAACATTTTTCCCACCGAAAATTTTGTTTTCGTCGATTTCATACTTGCAAAAAAAGTTTAAAGCTCAATTTTCAATTGAAAAAACCCCTATGCGCCTTTAAGATCTACAGTAAACCGAGGACACCCTTTTTTTTCGAAAGGACACCAAATTTTTTTTATTTTTCATCAAAATTTGTCCAAATTTTTCCTATGAACCTAGAATCAACCCTAGTTTTACCCCAAATTTTATCCCAACTCCCTGATCGCCCCCTTTAATGAAACTTTAGCTGACTTTTTGCCTGAAAATCCGAAAAAATTGAAAGTGTGAGACATACGTTTTAACTAAAATGAAAAAAAGATATATATCGGGGTTTTTTTGATTTTTGTATACAGATCGAGATAAAAACAATTAACAGAATTCTCTCAAAATCAAAATTTTGCAGAGTAGTATCCCTTGCCCAATCAGCAGTTGTCCTTGGCTCAATATCATACGCCGGTTATCGATTCGTTCGTTCGTATGTGATGCCAAAGTATTTCGATATTCCTGATCCGGCGACGCAGGAGGTTCGAATGTTGCAGGTGCGTCAAATAAGGTGTAAATGCACAGAAATGTACACTTCGGTATTTGCAGACACAAGTGAATGATCTACAAAACTCGATAAAATTCATAATGGATAGTGTGGCACAAACGACACAACAATTGGCATCACAACAGGCGGAGATTACCAAGGCGTTGTATTCGTTGACGAATAGGGACTCGGATTTGAATCGATTGGAGGTATGTGCGCCTTTGATACAGTATACTGGAGTACTGTATTAAAAGACCATGATGGAGGGCTTCTTTGTTGTGATTTTACTCGGAAATAGGGTTACTGTAGTTTGACCTATTTCTGGATTACTGTAATCTACAAAAGTACAAATTTTGATCTACATGTGCGCCTTTAATACAGTATACTGGGGTACTGTATCAAAGGAGCATGACGAAGAGCTTCTTTATTACGATTTTACCCGGAAATAGGGTTACTGTAGTCTCCGATAGTTGAAATTAGTGATCCTGGAGGTACTGTAGTTTGACCTACTTTTGGAATACTGTAATCTACAAAAGGATAATTTTTTACCTACATGCGTGCCTTTAATACAGTATACTGGAGTACGGTATACTGTATTAAAGGAGCATGATGAAGATCTTCTTCATCGTGATGTTACCCGAAAATAGGGTTACTGTAGCTTCAAAGCGATGAGAGTTCTGATCCTGAAGATACTCTAGTTTGATCTATTTCTGGATTACTGTAATCTACAAAAACACAATTTGTCCATTCACATGTGCGTCTCTAATACAGTATTCTGGAGTACGGTGTACTGTATTGAAGGAGCATCTATATCGAGACTACAGTAATCCGAGAATAGTGATCTCAGGGTTACTGTAGTCTAGAGAAAGTGCAATATTTTTATCTAATTGTCGTAAATGCAGTATGTACCCAACTACAGTAATCGGAGATTACTGATCTCAGGGTTACCGTATCCTATACTACTTTTGGATTACTGTAGGCTAGGAAAATACAATATTTTAACCCTCATCTCTTCAATACAGTATATGTCCAACTACAGTAACCCCAGAATAGTTTAGGGGAACTGTAGTGATACACAAGAATCTACAAATAATGTTTTGATCGACATTTTATGATCACATTATATACCTCACTACAGTAATCCTAAAATAGTTTAGGAGTACTGTAGCCTACAGTAATCTACAGTATCCCTAATTTTCTGCAATATTTCAGAATGGAATCTCAACAATCAAAAGTCTATTATTGAACACCAACAATTTCGCGCCAATCGTCACACCAATGGCGTCAAGTATTCCATCGTGGCAACAACAGGTTAGTGTATGCGCCTTTAAAATATCTCACCACGAAAGTTCTCCTTTCGTTTTAAAGGCGCAGGGTTACTGTAGTTTGGTATATACACCATTTTGATTTGCAGAATCTCACATCATCCAGCTCGATGACAAAAGAGGCCGTTCCATCTGGATACACAACACCGCCAGTCAATTTCCAAGAGGAGGAAGATCAAATTCCTGAATAAATGCAAATGTGCTCCATTGAACTATGTATATTCCTGTTTTCATGTGCCATTTTTCACTTTTTGTTGCCAAATTTACGGATCCCCCTTGCCTTATTGTGATATTTTTGTAATTTTTAATAAAAATTACATGTTAAAGCATTTTTTTTCTGAATATAACCAAGTTTTTGATCTATTTTACCTGAAAATCAACAAATAATTCGAAAAATATCGAAAAAATTGGCAGAAAATGAGGCGTGTATCGACGATTTTGAGAAATTTCGATGGAAAAACGACGACGAGTTTTCGACGATTTTTGGCCGGGAAATCGACGGATGAGGGGAATCGGTCGGATACTGGTGAGTGGATTTTCTGGATTTGAAAAAAAACATGTTTTGGCGCGAAAAGAGGGGTACTGTAGTTTGTGTGACGAGAAAATGCACAGATTTCAAAAGCTTACTGTAATTGAAAACTGTGAAGTGAGAGTAACGTGGACTAACAAAAGCTAGTTTCAAGTTGAAAACAAGCTACTGTAAGAAAAATTGTATTTTCCTTGACGACAATATACAGAAAGAAACTGGGTTACTGTGGATTGACAACAGTATACGAAAAAAGTACTGTAGGCTTTCTAGAACTTGTTATTTTTTTAAACTATACTAAATAGTTGTATTATCAAGAAAAAATGCTCCATGTTTTGAAAAAGGTGACTACTGTAGTTTGAAATTTAAAAAAGCGTGAGAAATACGTTTCAATTTTTTCCCTTTATCTTAAACGTTTTCTTTCAAAAATTCACAACACCTATGGTACAAAAAAACTTGACCGCTCGGATTTTGGTCATACTTGAGGGCACCCAGGCCTGGTTTCAAAGAATCATTGGAATTTCAAAAAATAAACGCGAAAGTGTTACGAGTGGTATTGCATTGGAAATTATTTTTGTGAATTCAAATCTATTTCTACAGTTTGTGTGTACACTGTCACGAAAAAATGCACAGAATTCAAAATCTTACTGTAGTTGAAAAGTTTGAAGTGAGAGTACTGTAGTCTAAAAAGCGATAAGTTCAAGTCAATAGCTGGTTACTGTAAGAAGAGTTGTGTATTTCCTTTGACGACGATATACAGAAATAAACTGGGTTACTGTAGACTGAAACTGGCATTAGAAAACACGTTTTGGCACCAAAAGTTTGTTAGAGTTACTGTACCTTAACCACAGTATGCAAAAAAAGTTACTGTAGGATGTCAAGAGCTAGTTATTTTTCGGAGAACAGTACAATAGATAGTCATATCATCAAAAAAATGCTCCAAATTAAAAAAAAAAGTCGAATACTGCAGTTTGAAACATCGAAAATGGCACGAAGACGTGAAAAATACGTTTCAAAGAATCTATCAAGTTCAAAAATGATTTTTGAAAGTGTTATGAGTGGTAAAGCGTTTAAAATTATTCTCGTGAGCAAATAATTATTGTAAGTGTAATGAGTGATATGCCGGCTTCAACTACTTTTGAAAGTTCGAATTCAGATTTACGGAGTGTATAGAAAGTCTTGAACTGGAAAAAATTCCAGGCGTACTCGACACATACCACTTCAATCCACTCGGCGAATCAGACATGACTGATCGTAGTCGTATTTCAATGTTGTCGACCGAAATGCTCGAAGCGAAACAGATTGGTGTCAGAGGATTGTCGTCGTTAGGATTCCGATTGTTGGATGGATCTTTTTTGTAAGTATATTTTCGTGCCAAGACCCATATTACTGTATTTCAGATACGGTCCAATCGCTCTATTCCCAAAAACGGCGTTATCATGGCGTGTATTGACACCAGATGATATCACACCCAAATCATTGGCGTTATTCGCCGCGTTGGAGCCAAAAATCGATATTTTGGTGTTGGGATGTGGTGATAAGAAGAATATTGATAAGTGAGTGTATCAACCCTATCTCGTATCAACACCAAAACTTTCAGAATCCGCGCGCGAGTCTCACCATTTCTACGTGAACACAAAATCGGATTGGAGATTATGGATACGGTATGCGCCTTTAATAGTACAGTAATCCAAACACCATTTTCCAGGAAGATGCAATCGCGACATTCAACTTTTTGAATGCGGAAGGACGATATGTTGGTGCTGCACTATATCCACCGGATGATATGGTTGTTAGTGATGCCGAGTACAGTAGGGCGTTGAATTTGTTGAAGGGATGGGATACGGTAAGTGTTGAGAGGGGTACTGTAGATTTGGGATACTGTAGGATAGTCTAACTTTTAAGTACTGTAGCTTTGGTTCACAAGATATTGAAGTAATTAGCTAGTGGTATGCTGTAGTTATGGTATACTGTAGTTATGGTATACTGTAGTTATGGTATACTGTAGTTATGGGATACTGTAGTTATGGTATACTGTAGTTATGGTATACTGTTGTTATGACATACTGTAGTTATGATATACTGTAGCTATGGCATACTGTAACTATCGTATACTGTTGCTATCGTATACTGTAGTTATGTCATACTGTAGTTCTAGACCTTTGCATTTACAGTAAGAAAATACGGTAACTTCGGGATACCATTATTATGGATACTGTAGATAATCTGGTACGGTAGTCACAAGTTATACTGTAGAAATTATTCATCATCGGGGTACTGTAGATCTATCATACTGTAGTTCCTGGATTACTGTACTTTTTCCTGCAGGTCGAAGAGAATCCAATGTTCCTCGGTCTAAACGATACAATCAACGAAGCTGAAGACTTGGTTCGACGATTATGGAGTGGCGACGACAAAAGTTGGCAGAGTGCCAGACAGAAGGTACGGTAGTTTTGGGCTTGATGGATTACTGTAGATTTTTGATTTGATGGATTACTGTAGGTTTATGAGTTAAAGGATTACAGTAGATTTTTGACTTGATAGATTACTGTAGATATTTGGCTTGAAGGACTACTGTAGTTATTTGATTTAAAGGATTACTGTAGATTTTTGTAGGTATTGGAATCGGCGGAACAGCGAGAAGAGAGAATGAGATTGGCAGTGGAGGAGAAGGAACAGAAGAAATTGGAATAATGGAGGAGGTGGAGGAGCATAATCATAGCTTTAGAGTTTTGTTTTTTTGTTTAGTTGAAAATAAATTTTATTTGTTTGATCAGCGTTGGAGGATGAAAGTTGAAAATTATATTAAAATTGTGGTTCTCAGCTAGAAATAAAAACGGCATAAGAGTTTTTAGGCCTTTTTAAAGCTCAAAACCTCAAAAAAAAAGTAGAGGAAGTTGTTTAAAAACACACTGAAGTTTCCGGGCTGAAAAATACTGAAAACTCAATTTTTAGACCTAAAAAAGCTGAAAATGGAAGCTTTTAGGCCTCCGAAAATTCGATGATAAAGAACTGTGACTTAGGTTTAGCATTGCCCGTTTTACAGTTTTTGAAACTGCTCATAATTGGAGTTTTTAGAACTGTTTTAAACTTCAAAAAATGTTTAAAGAATTAGAAAGGCAACAAATTGCAGTTTTCAGGCGACTTGAAAACTAAAAATTGGAAGTTTGAAGCTTAAAACGCTGAAAATGTATGTTTTAGGCTTAATAGGCTAAACACAAGAAATTTGGCTTGATCCGCGAAAAGAGGGCCGACCGGAATAAAGTAGGACGTGTAGGATAAAGAGGGTCGATAGAAATATCAACCTACCAAAAGCTCTAATTTGCCACAATAAAGTGCAAAAATAATCTTGAATCGTTTTTGTGTTTCCAACAAACTATATTTACATGGAAATGCGGCTACAGTGAGCATCGGCCGGCCTTCTTTATTCTAGGCCCTCTTTTCGCGGGTAGAGCCAGAAATTGTTGGCCGGAAAAGCTTTTTTTAGAACTAAAAAACGTTTAAAAAATAATTTTAAGGACTTGACAACTTTATTAATTCCAAAAACAAAACTGAGAATTACAGTAGATCAAAAAACTTGGGGCGGGGGAATTCGGGGTGGGGACAAAAAGAGGTAAATTGGGTGTGATGACTAGGAGAACATGGTGAAATGGTGGAAAAAAATATGATCTATGTTTGATAAAAACTGACATTCGGATAGAAATTAGGGTGAACATTCTGATTGAAATGGTGTTGGTGTTGGTGTGATGGTGGTGGGAAGCATGGACTTTGGAATGGCGTGGTGGTTGTCGAACAACACCCACATGGTGTCGTTGTGCCATGGTGATGGGTGGTTGGTGAGGATGAGGTGGTGGAGGAGGATGATGGCGATTGGGGCTCGATGGTGGTGTTGGTGGGTGAGGAGGAGAGCAGGTTGGTCAGGGTGGCAATGTGTCTGCAAGAAGAATCTATGAATCTATGATTTCGTGAATCATGGTGCAGAGTCAGCTAAACCTAAACCTAAAAAGCATGGTTTTAACGGTATTTTGAAGATTTTTTGAGTTCTGGGCTCAAAAGTTGATTGAAAATGCCATTTTTAGACTCAAAATGCCTATAATACATGGAAAAAAGCAATTCTTCACATATGAGAAAACCGTTTGTTTTTTTAGGTTTATCTGCTCCAAAATGAGCTGAAAATTGCTCTTTTTTGACACATCAGCTCAGTTTTTGAGTAGTATATGATTATAATTATCGTATTACATAACGGAAACAAATGGACAGGTGCCATCATGACTTTTGACTGATACAAAAAAGGTGTGTAATTTGATTATATAAACCTATTAATGGTGTTTTTTGGTGCAAAAATGATAGAAAATGCTGTTTCTGGTAGAAAAACCGGGATTTTCATCATTTTTCAGCTAGGAAAGTGTGATTTCGTGAAACATGGTGCATCGGCAGCTAACCCTAAACCTAAAAATTGTGCTTTTTGACGATTTTTGGACCTGCAAGCGATGAAAAATGTCATTTTTTTGGCCAAAAAAAAACCCTTTAAAAGTATCTAAAAACGAGAACTTGACACATTAGATAAGTTCCACCAAAATCAGTCAACCATAATAGTTGTAAATTTTCATTCCACACATTGTAAATTGTCATGGTGGCAGATGGTGTGTGCTGGAAGCATGAAAATCAGGGCAGGAAATGTCCCATCATTCACCATTATCATCACACCATAAATTGGTGGCAGATGGTATATTGGTGTGACTAATCGATCGATTGATAATACAACTATCGTTGTCATAATGGGCTGATTGGCTACAGTATATGCCGGGTAGATCACTTTGCTGGATTTGATGTACTATTTTTCGACTATATTGTACTATTATTGGCACATTCGCCGGTTACCATAACACCCTATTTCTCATGACATGGTGCAGTTGTTGTCCCTTTTAGCTCAAAATCATGGTATTCACCGTTTCCACCCAAAATGATGGTGATCAGCTGACTGATCAGCACAATACCATGGTTTTCTAACAAAAAAAACTCACTCTTGTGCTTTCTTCAACGTCTCAATTTTCGTCATTTTTGGCTCATCGGGCAATGCTGGTAGTATTGTTCGTAAATGCTCCAATGCGTCGTTCAGACTGTTCATTCGTCGTCGTTCGCGGGTGTTTGCCTAAAAATTTGGAAAATTTTTATGGAAAAATAGGATTACTGTAGATACAAGTCCTACAGTACCCTCATCGTTATAACTCACTTTTTCCCTTCTCACACATTTTGCTCTTTCAATCGTCGCCGGACTCCGTTTTCTGCATCGATATTTGCGCTTCTCGCGTTTTTGTGGGATTGGTTTGACGTCGATTTCCTGGAAAAGAAACATGTTTTTGATGGTACAGTACCCACTCTAAATCTTACTGTACTTTCATAATTTACAGGAATATTAATACTATACTACAGTGTACCATAACTACAGTAATATTCTAACTACAGTATGTCATAACTACAGTACTACTAATACAACAGCACATCATAACTACAGTATACCATGACTACAGTATACCATGACTACAGTATACCATGACTACAGTATACCACAGCTACAGTATACCATAACTACAATATACCATAACTACAGTATACCATGACTACAATATACCATAACTACAGTATACCATGACTACAGTATACCATAACTACAATATACCATAACTACAGTATACCATGACTACAGTATACCATAACTACAGTATACCATAACTACAGTACCCCTACCATACCTGACAATCTTCCATCGGCTCCTGCCCATAATACCTATTCGATGTTGATGGATATTGGTGTGGTGTGCTCATCATCATGGTATGATAATGGTGTATGAATGACACATTCGGGTGGTGGGGGTGGTCACCATGCGAAAAGTGGGCGGGGCTTGCATGATTGACCGGAAAGGGGGCGGAGTCTGGTGGAAGGAGGGGTCACTGTAGATGGCAAAAGGGGGAGGGAGATGGAAAGTTTGGAGCTTAACCTAAGCACGATACTCCACTAATTGCGATGTATTCCTTGATTGCTTTTTTTAGGTTTAGCTCCTTCTTACACAAATTTCCACTTTTGCTGTCAAAAACTGTCGGAAAACATGTTTTTTGGGTGTCAAAAATGGTGGGAAAATACGATTTTTGAGCTGAAAATATGCGAATTTCCAGATATTCTGCTGATCAGCCAACTGATCAGCGATGAATCAGCGAAATTAGGTGTCATGGTAGCCGGCAAATGTGCCAATAATAGTGCAATATAGTCAAAAAATGGTAGATCAAAAACCCGGCAAAGTGATCTACCCGGCATACTGTAGATAATTAACACATTTTATCAATCGATAGATTAGTCACACCAATACACCATCTGCCACCATTTATGGTGTGTTGATAATGGTGCACTAGGGATGATTTACAACTGTTGGGCATGGTTGACTGAGTAACTAATGTATATTGACTGCGTATGCTCATATGATACTCAGTCAAAATACACTAATTGGTGTCAAAAGTGGCTCTTTTTTGGTGTATGCCGATTAGATTATCTAGATCAACACCGGCATGAAATGTGCCAGAATTGGTAGATTCATAGATTCATAGATTCATAGATTCATAGATTCATAGATTCATAGATTCATAGATTCATAGATTCATAGATTCATAGATTCATAGATTCATAGATTCATAGATTCATAGATTCATAGATTCATAGATTCATAGATTCATAGATTCATAGATTCATAGATTCATAGATTCATAGATTCATAGATTCATAGATTCATAGATTCATAGATTCATAGATTCATAGATTCATAGATTCATAGATTCATAGATTCATAGATTCATAGATTCATAGATTCATAGATTCATAGATTCATAGATTCATAGATTCATAGATTCATAGATTCATAGATTCATAGATTCATAGATTCATAGATTCATAGATTCATAGATTCATAGATTCATAGATTCATAGATTCATAGATTCATAGATTCATAGATTCATAGATTCATATCCCAATTTTTCGTGTCAAAAACTCGAAAAATACCAAAACGACCCAAAAGCTTTGCAATTAATCCAATTAATCTGTCAAAATATGCCCCTATATAGGCTATACAAAAGGATATTGCGTAATGTATCAAATTAGCACGAATTTGAGTAGTATATGATTATAATTATTATCGTATTACATAACGGAAACAAATGGACAGGTGCCCCTGACTTTTGACTGATACAAAAAGGTGTGTAATTTGATTATATAAGCCTATTCATGGTCGAAAAATGGTGATTTTGGTGGAAAAATGATAGAAAATGCTGTTTCTGGTAGAAAAACCGGGATTTTCACCATTTTTGACACCAATCGTGAGATTTTGTGAAACATGGTGCATCGGCAGGTAAACCTAAACCTAAAAATTAAGCAATATCCTTTTGTATATAGAGGGCATATTTTGGCAGATTAATTGGATTAATTGCCAAGCTTTTGGGTCGATTCATGGTTTCTTTTTTCGAGATTGTTACATGAAAATTCATGAAAAATCGGAATTTTCATTTTTTTTCACCCAAAAATCTTGTTGAGTTTAAACCTAAAATCATTAAACCGACTGGAGCTAAACCTAAGAAGTCAGTTTTTGCTTTGCATTGAAATGAATGGTGTGAAAATGGTGTTTTTTGGGTGTAAAAATGCTGAAAATCACCAAATTTGTATGAAAAATCCGATTTTCCACCATTTTCACCCCGAAAAATGGGATTTTGGGAAACATGGTGCATCGACAGCTAAACCTAAACCTAAAAATTGTGTTTTTAACCGTTTTTGGTCCTAAAATCGAGGAAAAATGCGATTTTTTTACCAAATACCCCTTTAAAACAAAAATTTGACACATTAGATAAGTCCGATCAATTCTGGCACATTTCATGCCGTTGTGGATCTAGATAGTCGAATCGGCATACACCAAGAAAGAGCCAGTTTTGACACCAATTGGTGTATCTTGACTGAGTATCATATGAGCATACGCAGTCAATATACATTAGTTACTCAGTCAACCATGCCAACAGACTGTTGTAAATTTTTCATTCCGCACATCGTTAATTATCATAATGGCAGATGGTGGTGACTAAAATGTGGAAAAACAAGCGACAAAAATGATACTGCGTTCGGGGGGAATCGAACCCCCGTCGAATGCTTGGAAGGCATCCATGCTGACCATTACACCACGAACGCGGTGAAGACTTGCTATGTTATGTGCGTAGACATCAGCGATGCCGCCGGCGCGTGGAATGGAGTGGAGTGAAACAAAAATCCACAAATCGAGGTTTATCTCCGCTAATTCTCATCAAGCTTGTTGTCCACAGAAACAATACAATAATTTTCAACCGCGTTCGTGGTGTAATGGTCAGCATGGATGCCTTCCAAGCATTCGACGGGGGTTCGATTCCCCCCGAACGCATTATCGTTTTTGCCTCTTGTTTTTTCCTCATTTTCAGACAAAATGGTAGATCAAAAACCCGGCAAAGTGATCTACCCGGCATACTGTAGATAATTAACACATTTTATCAATCGATTGATTCGTCACACCAATACACCATCTGGCACCATTTATGGTGTGTTGATAATGGTGCACTAGGGATGATTTACAACTGTTAGGCATGGTTGGCTGAGTAACTAATGTATATTGACTGCGTATGCTCATATGATACTCAGTCAAAATGCACCAATTGGTGTATGCCGATTAGATTATCTAGATCAACACCGGCATGAAATGTGCCATTTTTCCAGTTTTCCAGCACACACCATCTGCCACCATGGTAATTTATGGCGTGTTGATAATGGTGTACTGGTATATGGTGCAGGTGGGACATTTACGACTGGTTGATTCCATATCATCGGCATTTCCAGGTGGCATAGGTTTAGGTTTAGTATGTTGATGCACCATGTTTCACGAAATCGCTTGTTAGGGGACGAAAATGGTGGAAATTCGCGATTTTTCATTCAAAAATCGCGATTTTCATTTTTTTTTTCCACAAAAAATGTCGGGTTTCCACTATTGGGAGATCAAAAAATGTGTTTTATGATGTTTTTTAGAGTAAAAACATGAAAATTACAGTATTTTCAGTCAAAAAGTTGCTAAAAATCACGTTTTCACCACATTTTCTTCTCAAAACCGCCGTTTAGAAACAAAAAAATCGATTTTTAAAAACTATTTTGCCATATTTTGCCGTTAAAAACATTTAAAAACGGTTTTTTCAGTAAAAAAAAACTGAAAATCGCATGTTTAGCTGGGAAAAATAATAAAAAATGCCAAATTTCTATGAAAAATCATGTTTTCCATCATTTTTTACTCAAAAATCCTCATTTCCCTATAAAAATCCACATAAAATCCATAAAAATCGGATAAGAATCTCGAAATGTGGAATGAATATTCATGACATAACATGCAATTCATTTGAATGCAAATTGTCCCCCTTCTCTCTCCTTTTTTGCATTCAATTACTCACACTTGCCTCATAATTTGCCTTGCTTCTTCGCTTTTTATTGGTTCAAACTGGATGATTTTATGATGGATTTTAATTGGCAAATAAATGAAAACAAATTGAGAGAGTGAAATGTCACTTTTTCGAGGGGAAAGTTGTGCATTTCAGCTGACTTTTTTTCATATTTTTTTTACTGTAAAATTATTAAAGACTCGTTTTAAGCCGGAAAAAACAGTAATTTTTATCGATTTTCTCATTTATACGCTGGTTTTCGGCTCAATAATTGATGAAAAACGTCTTTTTTGCCCAGAAACATCGAAAAAAAACGGGTTTTCCTGCTATTTTCACTCCTATAAGTGAGATTTTGTTGAAACATGGTGCATCGACAGCTAAACCTAAACCTAAAAAATGGGGTTTTTGACCAAAAATACTCAAAACATCGAAAACAAGAATTTGACACATTAGATAAGTTCGACCAATTCTGGCACATTTCATGCCGGTGTTGATCTACATAGTCATATCGGCATACACCATTTAAAGGGTGTATTTTGACTGAGTATCATATGGCCATACGCAGTCAATATACATTAGTTACTCAGTCAACCATGCCCAACAGTTGTAAATCTTCCCAAGTGCCCCATTATGGTTTTGATCTACCATTTTTCGACTATCAATTTCATATTGTACTAGTTCTGTACTATTTTTTAAAATCTACGCGGTCCTAAAGTCAATTGTCACCACCATCCGTAGTCGGTAGATCAAAAACCACACACCTATTCAAATTCGGATATCCTTCTCCTAAAGGCAAGTCTAAACTCCACCAATAGATCAAAGGGCGGTGTGGGTGGGACCACCCACTGCGCCATGTTGGTGTCATATTGCATAACTTGTATATACCCAATTATATTTAAAATACGTATATATACCAACTTTTCATATATATGAACATTAAAGAGAGAGAGAAACAGAATCAAGTACAAAAAACTGTGGATTCGTGAAATTATATCAATCGTTAGTTGGGTAGATAGAAAAGTTGCTCAGAAATCCGTATATTTGTGTTGATCGATGTTGATACGGCTTCGAATTGAACCTGAAATGAATCAAGAGTACTGTAGGTTTATGATCTATCAAGGGAGGGGGTATATATGTTGATTGATCGAGTGGATCGGGGGATTAGAGGAAGAAACGCGGTAAAGTGATGGATCAGGAGGATTGTTGATATGCCCCCATGGGCTAGATATTTATGACAATATACACACCTGGGATGGGAATTTAGGTTTGATAGAGAGGGGGATTTACAAATTTCTGATTCAAATATTATCAGAAAATGTGAAAAATGTCAATCTTCGACCAAAAAAATAGCTGAAAACCCCCGATTTTCAGCCAACTACTTTCAATTTTTCGTATCAGCGACAAAATATGGTCATTATTACATATATATGAAGGTGAATCGATGAATTTTGCACTAGAAAATATTATTTTGTCATCAGAATCCTACTGTATCTACCCAAACTGAAAAATGTTGAGTATCTCAATGTCCAGAAAACAAAGAAAAGTCAAAAATTTCAAAATTTCTCAAACATTTTCAAATCGGCATCCGAATATAGTCAAAACACCTTCATTTTCCTCTAAAGGCTACAGTATACCATTCAAAAAGCGTTCATCTTTTTCTGCCAAACTTGAGAGACATTTGGATTCTCTGTTGTGTAAAAGATTATGAAAATCAATAGCTCATACGTGTGAAAAATGTGAAATTCCCACGGTATGTCATTTGTCAGTTTCTCCAGCTTCTCACTCTAGTGACTCCATTAACACATAGTGGGGGCGTCTATACTGAAATGTGTGAAACATGACTGCTTACTGGTATCTGCCCTGAATAGTCCTATGTGTCAATATTATTTATCATATCACTATCTTTAGCTAATCATAACTATTTGGCGCCTATTATCGAAAATCGATTATATAAAGGTGATTTTTCAACAATTTTAAGTAGTCAAATACTCCAAAATTCTCTGAAAACCCATATCTACCTTCTTTATCACCTAAATCTTATAGTCAAGTGAAAAAAGGGTGTTTTTGACAATTTTCTAGCTCTTGACCCAATTCAAAATATTCTTGACTGTCCCGAAGATATCATCTTCCCCAAAATCGTCTAAAAACCAATTTCTACCCTAGCTCATCGCTAAAATCCTTCATTTTCTCGTAAAAAATAGCCATAAGACAAGAAACTTAAAAATTTGGTGAAAAATGGGGGAAAAGGGAATTTTTAAATGTTTTCAAGCTTTACAATACTCCAAAACTTTCTCAAACTTTATTTCTATCCTATTTAACTTTACACCCGCACATTTCCTACTACTCTTTTGTGGGTTTCATACGAATCGAGCCCTGTTGGTTTACAAAGCAATTACACGTTGTGTGCCTTTAAACTGTAGACTAAAACATAACTGCAATTGTTGTACGGTTTAAAGGTACATATCCCAAAACAGCACATCGGTTTGAGAAAGATTGGCGGTTTTCTAGGCCAAGCGGCTCGATTCGTATGGGAACAATTAAACCATAGAGGTCGGTCCCCAAAAGCAAAAGTATTCCCTCTTGCCCCATTCCATATCTATCCTGTTTGCGTAATACCCATATATGAATATCCATCAATCTAGGATTAAACCAACACAACAAAACACTCTCTTGTCGGGGTTTTTTTGCGGTGAAACATCACAAAATGTGGAATTCTCGTTTGATTCTTCCGCTATTTACGAGCTCACACCTGCTCATCAATTTATGGGACAAAATGGGGCAAAAGAGGTCGGAATATCTAGGGAAAATGACGTTTTTGATAGGAAAATGAGGGAAAATTTCTATTTCCGGATAATATTGGTGTGGAAAGGTAGAAAAATGCTCAGAAAAAACATACTTATTGTACATTTGTGTTGATCGAATGAACCGACGGAGTGAAATTGAGCCTGGAATAAGATTACTGTATGATTATGATCTACCAAATGAGCCACTTACCGTTTGAGCATTCTCAATCAAACATGGTCCACTTTCGGACCAATCCTCTGGTGCTTCCGTATCTTTTCCCGTATAAATGAGCACATCGAATGAGACTGGCTCCTCCAATAGTGGTAGGAATGTGATTGCTCCACTGATTTGTCTGTAAAGTTTACACAATTATTGCGGGTTTCCGGAAAAATTCCGGCTCAAAAGTTGAATCCGTAAACGGGAAAGTTTAGCGGTAATCTACTTATGACTGTGGTCTTGTTGCTCTCGATTTTCGTACAATTTTTAAAGCGTTTCACTAAATTTCTGCAATTTCTTTGGCTTTCTGGCACTTTCTCCAACTAATAACACATTTTTTTATCTACTTCCATTTCTACCTCTTATACCATGATCCTATTTTCCCTCAAATTTCATAGTTTTTTAACTGAAATTTTCTCAACTTCGAGCTTATCTAATGTGAAAAACACGTTTTCCTCACTTTTTTTGCTCAAAAATGTCTCGTTCGTCACTTTATCTCATGCATCAAACCTATTACTTCCATATCCGCCTCCCTACTTATCTAATAACTCAATTTTCACAGTTTTAAATTTATTTTTTTTCATTTCCGGCATTTTTCTGAACAATTTGTCACCATTTTGCTTCTAAAAAGAACAAAAAACTATTTTCGCTTATTTAATATCATCTGGACCTTCTGAATCTTCAATTATCTCGAAAAAGCAGTATTACCTCTTATACTTATCTAATACCATGATCCTGTTTCCACTTAAATTTCTTAGTTTTTCACTCCATTCCTAGCTTATCTCATGTGAAAAACACCTCTTCCTCACTTTTTTTGTTTATCACCTTCTCCCATATCCACCTCCATACTTATCTAATACCATTCTAATTGCCACCACATTAACCCTCCTAAACTGTTTCCTCTTGTCTTCTCCTTCCCCCTCTAATTACTGTATCCTACCCAAATATCTGTCATCAGGTTTTCCGGCTCATCCCCCTTTCCATCCAATTATATTCATTCGACTGTATCCACTATTCACAAAAAACGCACATGTGACGGTAACAATTTGGGGGGCTCTTACAAATTAAAAGGAGATGAAGAAAAGGGGTCAATGATAATTGAGTTATGTTTATGCAAAAAGGCGAATTGGATACAGATCTATTATTGTTATTGTTAGAAAGTTTGAAGGGTTTTGCGGTGAAATTGAGGGATTTGGGATAGAAAAGATGGAATTTCAGCAACGTTTTTTTCCCGACAAAGGATCTAGATACGAATCTACACAAATTTGGAGCATTTTGAGCCAAAGTTTCATTAGATAAGTGGCAACTTTTGCGGAAAAATTGGAAAATGACAGTCAAAAATTTTTAAAAATTCTTCAAATTTGCTCGAATATCAGCGAAATTTCTGCAACATGGGCTCATTTTGAGCCAATCCTAAAAACAAGCAGAAAGTTCCAAATGGATTGTAAACTTTATGAGTTTCGAAACCCCCACTCAATTTGGTAAAAGAGGAGATGAAAATTGTGAAAAGTGTGAAAACCGAAATTTTCGCGGTGCCACAATTTCTGGGAAAATTATAGTTTTCAGCTGATTTCTCCAGAAACAGGATAAAGAGAAAGAAATAGGTGTAAATTTACACAATTTTGGAGCATTTTGAGCCAAACTTTCGGGGGAGCTTGAAGAATAACATTAGAAAGGTGTTATTCTATTTCTCAACGTCACAACCAACTTTAACATCAAAAGATTAGAAAAATGTGTGCTTTTCCGCAATTTTTGCAGTGAAAACCTCAGATTTCACACTTTTCTAAAGAAATTCACAATTTTCAGGAAAAATGATAGATGGAAGGACTTAGGCTCTCTCGGCCAACAATTTTCAGAATATCGAAGCTTCTCCAGGAGTTTTTTTGAAGACTTTTTGTAGATTTTCAGATATAAGACTAATTTTGAGCTAGATTTTCTTCGCATTTCCTCGTTTCGTTTGTTTTATATGTTAAAATAGTGGGCAAAAAACATACCTCATAACATTAGCCATTTCATTCGAAATCTTCTTCGGATCCTTGACACGGTGCGCATTTTCGCTGCAAAAAGAATGACAATTGAAGGTGGTTTTTAGCTGAGTATCATACGAGATACGCAGTTAAATACACATTAGTTACTCAGTCAGCCTCGATTCCCCTATTTTCAGCCATATCACATGATTTTGTATATATTTTTCTCTCACACTCCACCTCTTTCCCCCGAGTGATAATATTACGTTTTTCACCAACTTTACTATGCTGTTAATCAACAACTCTACGCTATATATGCTCTAGTTTTGCATAACAGGTGAAAATATACATTTATTTACTTCTGCATGCCATTTCTACTTCAAAAAGTTCCATTTCCTTAATATTCTACTAAAACTTTTAAATGCAGTGCATTATACGTTTCAAAATATCCATATCTTTTAATTTTCATGTGCAAAAAATGATATTGATCACAGTGTGAAACATCTTAACATAACAAAACTCAAAAACTTTCCAGTTAATATTTCCTCAAAATATCACCTATTGGCACCAATTTCCGGGTGAAATTTGGCACAAAAATGTCGCTTTTGTTGATATTTTCAGCTTGTTTTGCTCATTTTCTGATACACTCTCAGAAAATCATCAAATTTTCGATTTGTTTACATCTTTCAAAAACGATATAAATATCATTTTCCACAAATTTTCCCAACTTTTACGATTCAAAACGCATACAACTCAGTCAAAAGCTTCAAAAACACAGTTCGACACCAACTTTCTCCTCTTCATCACAAAAAAACCTTTCTTTTACTCTACTACAGTACTACTATAACTACAGTACTACTATAATTACAGTATACCATAAATACAGTATACCATAACTACAATATGCCATAACTTCAGTATACCATAACTACAGTACACCATAACTACAATATACCGAAAAACCAAATTCGAAAAACTGATTTTGTCAATATGTTCGATGTTTTTGCTTATTTTTCAACAAAAACAAAAATTTCAGTTTTTTTACATTAAAAAATCTCCATATAGCTATCAATTTCCACGAATTTTCCAACCTTTTACAATTCGAAACGCATAAACCTCAGTCAAAAGCCAACTTTCCCCTCTTCATCACAAAAAACACCCAATTCCATTCAAAAACACCTGTCCTACACCCTCCTACACCAACACATAACACACCTTTTCATCTCGTTCCGCCTTCTATTCTTGACTTACATCTGCCACCCTCTATTACATGCCTTTTCCTTTGAGAATCTCGGTTGTTTTGTTTGAATAACAATGAAACGGATATGGGGTGGGGGAATCAGCGGTTTTTTGAATTTTTTGAGGGATCGACGCATAAGAAGTTGCGGTTTTCGGATTTTTTGATAGAAAATGTGCAAATAATCAAATTTCAAGCCTTGTTTCGTGATTTAAACCAAAAAACTTGAATTTTTGATGCTTTCGACAAAAAATTGAGCTCAAATTATTTCTGTGTATGCACAAAATACATTATACCTCACGACAAACAGCACTTTTCCGAATTTTGAGAGAATCGAGACGGAAATAGGGATTTTTCGATACAAAAATTAGATTTCTGTAGTTTTTTGAGATTTCCAATCTTCAAAATCTGATTTTTTTGTAGGATCGATGCTAGAAAAAGTGAAGAATTTCGAACTTTTCCGGAAAAAACATCAGAAATGGGGTGAATACACAAAATACATTATATTTCACGACAATGCACACGTTTTCCTTCAATTTTGAGGAAATCGGTTTAAAAACATGGTGCTTTCACGATTTTTGATGCAAAATATTCTATTTCTATAGTTTTTTGACTTTCTAAATAGACAAAATCTGCATTATTCGACTTTTCTGAGAGTATATTCCCATCTAATCACCGCAAAAAGTGCTGATTTTCAAAAAAGGGCTGAAAATGAAGAGTTAGAGCACGACGTATCTGTGGAATCCAGTAAAAGTTATCAACAGCTATTTTCAATATCCACCCAAATCACACCCAAACATGGTACATTCCCACCCAACCAAAAAACCTCTCGTCTCACATTCCAACTAAGCCATCTGTCACCCAGAAATTTCCGGTCAAATGTACTTGACAACCACAACCACCGAGGGAAATGTCAACAAATTTGTATATTACGTAATCACTCAAAAGGTGCCAATTCAACAAGTATCCCCCTCTTATACAGTTAATCCCTCGGTCTTAATGTCATGATATCCTAGGGCGAGAATGGATTACGGTGGGGAGAGGTACTATAGGTCAAATTGAGGGACCGAGGGACCTTTGAGCACTATCTTGAGCCAGAATCAAGATATTTTCAATAATTTGAGCTGCGAAATGTGCCAAAAATGTTCAAATCTAGAGAAATCGATAGCAGAAAGCTTCTACAGATCACGAAAATTTCACACTTTCATCAAATTTGTTGAATAAAATGAAATTCGTACAGTACTATTCAAAAAAATTGGCATACAAATATACATTTTCAATGAAACGTACAGAAAACTGGTTTCCATACGAATCGAGCCTTCCATTGTAGATTTACGAAGCCATAACCCTTTGCGAACCTTTAAACCGTAGCCGAAGATAATACAAAAACTACAGTACGAATTAAAGGCGCGTATCTCAATACAGCTCTTCGCTTACGTAAACAAAAAAAACGGCACTTCTTCGATATAACTGTGTTTTTTCATCGTCAAACCTTGGGCCTCCATTGATAGATAGAACACTCTAAATTTTTGACAAAAAAGCGGGACCCACAATTTTTTGAAAAAAAAAAGTTGATAAAGTGAAAACCTTGTTCGACAGAAAATGGGTCTATCGCGAAAAAATGTTTCTTTCTGACAAACAAGGAGGAAAAGTTACAATTTTGAGGAAAGTGGGGCTCGAAATCACTCCAAAATCTCAAAAAGTGAGACCAGTGGATGGAAAATTTTCGCAGTGTTCTACTTATGGCTCCAAACCTACTTTTAAGCCGAATTTAGGTTATTTCCAACTGTTTGAGATGGAAAATGCATCAAAAACGGTAAAATATCCTAGTTATTAATCAGAGATCCAGAAAATAGTTTTCAGGGCAACAGAGTTTCTCAAAAAAGTAAATTTCCTGAATCCCCAATGATTCAAACAATATCAACTCATAGTATTCACGTAGAAATACATAATTTCCATGAAACGTACAAAAAACCGTTGAAAATGAGACGAATCTCGCCAATTTTATAGATTTTAGCTTTAAAAATGGCTTTCCCTACTTATCTAACACACTTTTTATCCTATCTTCTCACATTTTACGATTTATAAAGTTTTTATAGCCTGATACATCGAAATTTATTCAAAAACTCACAGTATCCACGTAGAAATACATAATTTTCATGAAACGTACAGAAAAGCGAGGCGAATCTCGTTTTTTTTCCATAAATTTCCGACTCAAAAGGTCATTTTTTTGCTTAGCTCGCACATTTTTCTTATTTTTTACGATTTATAAAATTTTTATATCCTGATACATCGAAATTCATTTAAAAACCGTACATAGCCTTGTATATAGGCTAATATTCCTTCCAAAACGTCCAAAAATGCCTTGTCAGCAACATTTTCAACTTATCTAGCACACTTTCCATCAAGTTTTCTCACATTTTATGATTCATGAAGTTTTTATAGCTTGATACATCGAAATTCGTTCAAAATAAGCTATTCCTCTCCTATATACTCCAATAATCCACTTCTAAGCCAACAGTAGCTTCGAAAAAAAGATAGCAGATGGTGTGAGTAGTGATTATGTCATTATGTTTGTGTGTATATATACTTTCTGTCCCAATACACTAATAGGATTAGAGAATATGACACCTGATTTATATGATGTATTGTTTTTCCAATCTATCATGTAAATATTTGCTTTTTGGATTTGTTAAAGAGTTAATTGCCCTGATTTCTTTTGCAATTTGTCTGGATGGAGGGGCTTTTGGGTGAAAAAGGCGAAAATTATATAAAATCAGAAAAAAAAAAATGCAAAAACCGCAAAAGAAGACCTCGGTTATTAGGTATATATATATATATATATATATATATATATATATATATATATATATATATATATATAATATACATAGGTATATACATAATTTTATAATACCGTGTAACACTCAAATTTTGACAAAAAAGCGGGACCCGTGGTTTTAGAAAAAAAGTTGATAAAGTGGGACCCGTGTTGGACAAAAAATAGGGTATATTGCATGAAAAATCTCACTTTCTTGCAGAAAAAGAGGTAGAGTTACAATTTTTGGGGAAAGTGGGACACATGCTCCGGCTCAAAATCACTCCAAAATCCCAAAAAGGGTGACCCGAGGTCAAAAATTTGCTCGATTTTAAGTCTAGTTTTTCTAGCAATTTGAAACATCGACAATATTAAAATTTCAAAATGTGTCCATCCTTTTTAATGCATCTTTTGAGCCTAATATCAATCGCAGCTGAATCTCTCAAATCAATTTTTTTTTGATTTTTACTCGATCAATGACGTGGTAATCAAAAGTTTACAATCCTCAAATTGTTTATAGTTTTTTTCGAGATAGTTTTGAGAGCGTAATATGAGACTTTTTTGATAAACAAATGTAATCGAACTCAAAGTGACAAAAACCAGAGCTTCTAAACGTAAACTGCTCAAAAAGAACCTCAATTTCTCCATTATACGACATTTATCTATGCCTAATTTGCATCTTCAACTTTAATAATTATGCAAAAACCCCGAAACTACAACTTTTAAACTTATTTTGAAATCTACCCAACTGAATAATGAGATAGTGCCCAATTTTCATTTCCAAACTGTTGAATCAGCGAAGGTCACTCAATATCTTTCAATATTACAAAAAATTGACAAAAAAGCTCTTTCTTAAACATTTTTTTCTCATATCTGCTCATGGAATGAATTTATTTTGTTAATTCTACCTTGATACAGTATTTCTCTCTCTATTTCCCAATAAATCACCAAAAAACGAACCCATCTTCCGCCAAATCCTCCGTTTCAATATCAAATTGCCTTCGTTCGACACCTTTCTTCGCCAAACAGACCATAGTCCTTCTCGCGTTCGAAACTATTCACCAAAAAAGATCAAAGGGTGACCACCCACTGCGCCATATTGGTGTCATATTGCATAACTTGTATATACCCAATTATATTTAAAATACACCAACTTTTCATATATATGAACATTATAAAAGAGAGAGAGAGAAACAGAAAGAAATCGAAACAGAAATAAGTACAAAAAACTGTGAATATTATGTGGAGAGAGAAAATTTGTGAAATTATATCAATCGTTAGTTGGGGCGAAATAAAATGATAGGGAAATTATTTAGATATCCGCTCTATATTGTACATTTGTGTTGATCGAATGAACCGATGTTGATACGGAGTGAAACTGAGCCTGGAATAAGATTACTGTATGATTATGATCTACCAAATGAGCCCACTTACCGTTTGTGCATTCTCAATCAAACATGGTCCACTTTCGGACCAATCCTCTGGTGCTTCCGTATCTTTTCCCGTATAAATGAGCACATCGAATGAGACTGGCTCCTCCAATAGTGGTAGGAATGTGATTGCTCCACTGATTTGTCTGCAAAATTAACCAATTTTTCTCATTTCTGCCTAAAAAGATAAAGAACATACCTCATAACATTAGCCATTTCATTAGAAATCTTCTTCGGATCCTTGACACGGTGCGCATTTTCGCTGCAAAAAAATGACAATTGAAAGGGAGTTTTGGCTGCGTATCATACGAGATACGCAGTTAAATACAGATTAGCTACTCAGTCAGCCTCGATTCCCCTATTTTCAGCCATATCACATGATTTCGTATATATTTCTCTCACACTTCACCTCATTTCCCCCGAATGATAATATTACGTTTTTCATAAACTTTACTATGCTGTTAATCAACAACTCTACCCCCTATATACCCTCAATCTACCAATAAAGCACAAAAAAACCTACCCATCTTCAGCCAAATCCTCCGTTTGAATATTAAATTGCCATCTTTCAACAACTTCCTTCGTCTTTACTTCCGAAATCACCATCACGAGACGCTTGAGCTTCTTTTTCGCCAATAATGCTGCAAAAAAGACAATATTTCAATCATTTTCTCGTCAAAACTTACTCTCGACTTGGTTAAAAAGTGGGTCCAAGAACGCTTGAAGCTTCTTATCATGTGTTACCAACAATGTCAGACCGTACTTCTTCTCGCGTTTGAAACTATCCGTTGGATACAAACCCCGTTGGTATAGGATGCTGTTTAGGCCGAAATCTGCGAAAAATGAGGGTATTTTGAGCCATTTTCTGTTGAAAACTCACGGAAAAACTCCTTGACGAGTTGTGCGGATCCTTTGAGTGAAATTGCATTTTGAGTTCTAGTGTCTGTCATTTTTGACTGCAAAAACATCGATTTTAGACAGAAAAAGACATTTGGACGGAGAAAATGAGGAAAATGAGCGGTTTTGGGACATAATGGCCCGCAAATGAGATAAGACAGCGTCGAGGGGCAATATGATTATCGATTGACCGAAAAATCGATAAAAGTGGATGATTTTCTAGGGGATTCGCGTTAAAAACTATAATTTAGTGAGAAAATATCACATTTTTCGATGAAAAAGGCGAAAATTCGAGCTAAAACAGCGTAAATCTGGTTAAATTCGAGAAAAACAGAAACATATTAAAATCCCTGCAAGTTACACACTTTCTAAGGCATTTCACGGCTTAACTATATGTTTTTTTGATTTTTTTCTCAAAAACTCACAAAACACAGCAAAAATGATGATAAAAGGTGAAGAATTTAGAGATTTGAAGCCGGGGAAAAAATAGAGATTTGAAAAACAAATTTAGGCGCCGAAAATCGTTGAACACGTCAAACGCGCCAGCAACTGCACGAGCTTTGCGTCAACACGCTCTGCTATGACACCAAACTATTAGTCGGGCAAATTTCATTGATTCAATTTTAAATAATTATTTTCCAGCAAAAAACTGAAATTTCGCGAATTTTCAGAATGAACCGCCTGTCAATTGTGCCACAAATATTGACAAAACGAGGATTCGCATCCGCTGCGCCGAAAATCACCACCGGAATTGAGCACGCCGAGAAAGCCACTCAAAGACAAGGTTTGTGACTTTTAAACATGGTTTTTGGGGTAAAAAAGGCCTGGAAAATCGAAAAATTGATCATTTAGGCGGAAAACCAGACTGGAAACTGTACAAATGTGACGATTATTTGAAATTCGACAAGTATTCGTACGCTCACGCCGAAATCACAATGAACAAGGATCGTGTCGCTCAGCCATCATACAAGAAGGCTGATGTTTTGCCAAAAGTTCGGGCATAAAAAATGCCGCAAATGATAAATAGTGTCAAGAAGATTTAAATAAACGTTTTTTAGTAGATTTTCCTCGTTTTTTGTGCCTTTGACTGGTTTCAACCATTGAAATATTCCTGTTCTTCGTCATTTTCTAGGTTTTTACACCAATTTTGCAGCCATGACGGATCAATTGAAACTGGAAGATGTTCAAGATGTTTTTAAGAAGAGTGATGACGAAATTATAAAGTTTTTCGATGCATTCAACAATTTGAATGAGACGACGACGAGTTTCGCTGGAACGAAGATTGAAGCATTGACAGTGAGTGTTATTTTTATTAAATTGCTAGAAAATCGAGATTTTAAGCTTTTTAGTGAAAAAATAAGCCTTTTTTGATTAGTGAAACTGTTGTGAAAATTGAAAAATTGCTATTAAAATACTAAAAAGGCTAAAAAGAGCATTATTTCGCTTATTTTTTGCTGAATTTTGCTCCAAAAATCGTTGTATCAGCAAGAAATAGAATATTTTTTAACAAAAATCGTTCCAAAATTCTCGAGATTGGTTTTTTTAAAAATTAAAAACCATCATTTTTCGTTTAGGCCGCTCAAAAAATGTGTTTTCGGTGAGAAAAATGCAATTCGAGCAGTTTTTTGCTAAAAATCGACTAACGATAGTATTTCAGCCGTAAGAAATTGTTGTAACAACAAAAAAGTATATATTTTTTAACGAAAACTGTTCAGAAATTCTCAAAATTGGTTTTTTTTAAAATTAAAAACCATCATTTTTCGCTTAATCCACTAAAAAAGTGTGTTTTTCTGTGTGAAAAATTGCAAATCATGCAATGTTTTGCTTATTTTTTAGCTGAAAATTGTCCAAAAAACAAATTGCAGCTGAAAAAATCGTTGTATCAACAAAAAAGTATATATTTTTAAACGAAAAGTGTTCCGAAATTCTCAAAATTGCGTTTTTTTTTTCAAATCAAAACCACCGTCTTCTGTTAATCGGCGGAATCCACTCAAACAGTGTGTTTTTCGGTGAGAAAAATGCAAATCGAATCATTTTTAAAGCTTGAAATCAGTTTCACACAAAATCGTAGTTTTTCGATTCAAAACCACTTTTTTCGTATTATTCATTGATTTGAAAAGAAAAATATGATAAATAACTCCAAAAATGCCTATATTTTCCCCGAAAAACAGAAAATTTCGAATTTTTCCCACAAAACAATATTGAAAGACACCAAAGACACAAACACCATTATAAATATAAATAAACAATATTTGCAGGAACTCCGTCACTTGATCCTCTCAAAACAAGACAATTGTGAATTGATTGGCGTTTTGCTGAAAACTATCCGATTATTCAGTCGCGATAAGACTCGTGGTGAAGTGAGTTGCTTTTTTTCTGATTTGAAAATCTACACACATGCCAAAACAACGGCTAGCAGTAGAGCAAGTGCGCCCCTGGGTCTCGATACGTTTTTGCAGTTCGGATACTGTATTTATGGCCAAAATGAATTTTCGAAATTCGAAAACGCGTCGAGACAAAGGGGCGCAGTTTCTCTATTCCTAGCTGCTAGTCAGGCACTTATGATACCGAAACACTCTCAAAAATGAACAAAAAGTGCCCGAAAGGCGTTCAAAATCTGTGTTTTCCAGACATTCTTCGAATTGGAGGAAATCTGTGACCTCATCTTCTCATATGCCGGTTTGGTTAGAAGAGAAGATTGCTTGAGGCATACTCCAGGTAAGGAATTTGAAAAAAAATCGAGGAAAAAAAGGATTTTCAGCAATTGTTGAAGCAGCCAAATGTCTGGTCAATGGTGTATTTCATAGTCAGAGAATGAGGAATCGAATGAAGTGAGTGAACTACTGTAGTTTTCTTACTGTAGTTTATTATTAAATTTTTCTTACAGTAATAGTCTTACTGTAATTGTCTTACTGTAGGTTTCTAATTGTAACTTTCGTACTATAACTTTCCTACTGTAATTTTCTTACTGTAGGTTTTTTGCAGTGATTTTCTTACTGTAGTTTTCTTACTGTAGGCTTCTTACAGTAATTGTCTTACTGTAGTTTCAAACGAGCCCAATTGAGCCTAACAAAACATGCTCCTTTAAAAAAAATACCGTATTCCCAAGGAGCATCGAAAAATGGACTCGCAACGGTATTTTTCCCGAAAAATAGTGAAAAAACTAACTATACTAGAGTGAAATATCGTTGCGAGACCACTTTGCTAGAGGACCATGCGCCTTTGAACTACTGTAGTTTTTCTCAAAAATTTCCAACAAAATATCAAAAACCTGATAAACTACTCCATGATTTTACAGACACCATACAACAATTGGCGAGATATTGCTAAAATATCAATCAGAGTTTGAAGAATCACGACGACAACAATCAGAAAAACAATGGATTCGTGATATGACAAGAGACGAGGCGGATAGTGTCTGGTTTCTGTACATGAGAGTTGCATTTGTGACGACTGCATTGGAATTACATATTAGAGTGAGTTATTGACATGAAAAGTACTAAAAAAGAAACATATAAGCTGAAAATATGCAAAGCGCTGATTATTTTCACTATTTGATAGCTTTTTTGTTGAAAAAGTAATTTTTCGAGCTCATTTGAGCGAAAATAAGCTTGAATTCGGTTTTTATATTGAAAAAATGTCAAAAATTTCTCTCAAGTAATCATTTTTACAGGATCAATGGGCTGCTCGATCCGGTGCACTCGATCATATGCTAGTCGCTATCGATGTGATGATGGCAGCCGAGAAACCAACGGAAAAAGATATGGAGAGATCCAGTGAGGCATTGAAGACGATATTCAATGTGTATTGTCATATGGGACCGGTTTGTGTTGAAGAGGTACGGTATTTTCAGTTGATAAGGTTTTGGGGAGCATGTTTTATGGAAAAATCTGGAAATTTGGTTCAAAATGCTGTTTTTAGTAGAGTGAACTATTTTGCACCTAAAAATCTTGAAATTTATCAGTTTGCATAGTAAGAAAGCAGTATTTTGACCAGTTTTCATAGAAAAACTCAAATTTCGCATGTTTTTCAAATATTTTGAAAATTATTGGAAGGAAATAAAAAAAATGTACTGTTTGTTAAATTTATGAGGTTATGAAGAGCCATTTTATGAAAATTTGCAATTTTTCGACAAAATTATGTGACTTTCATCTAAAAATCCTGGAAATGCAGTATTTTTCGCATTTTTTACGTCAGATTCATTATTTTGACCGTTTGAAAAGCTCATTTTGGTTGCAGCTCTGAAATATCTCTGCAAAATCAGTATAGCAGACCTTTTTCATGTGAAAATGTAAAATTTCACAAATATTGTGTAAAAAAACGAATTTGAGTTACAAACTTGAGAAAAAATCCAAAATTTTGACCATTTCTCATAGAAAAAACTGAAAATTTTGCACATTTTGAACAATTTGAACTAATTTTGAGGCGAATAACCAAAAAACCATCATTTTTGCAGGACGAAGCAAGACGAGCAAACGAAACATTCGCAAAAGTGATAATCGACGAGCACAAAGTATTGAATATGGAGTTGCGAAAATTGGCGATCAATGCGATTGCTGTGCCGCCAATTCCATTCTCAGATGACATCATTTTCGGGAGAAAGAAGGGAAAAGAAGCAGCGACGAGCAGCTCGAAACCGGAAGAATTTGATGATATGACATTCACTGATGCTTTATTGGATTGTTTGATCGATTCTTTGAATGAGGTTAGCTGTATTGAAGTTTACAAAACTATCTACCCTATGTGTGCCTTTAAACCGTAGCCTCAAACATAACTAAGATTACTGTACTCTTTAAAGGCACACATCCTAGAAAATGTGTTTGCTTTGAGGAATTTTTGCGGTTTTCTAGGTCACCAGACTCGATATGAAAACTTTTTTCGAAAACCACACGTTTTTTGACAAAATGTATCTACCTATGTATCTAGGGTTTGTTTTATGTCGTATCTAGTTAAAATATGCGAAACGCCAGATCCGCTGACAACCATGGCCGCTTGTGATAAACCTATTTTGGGATTCTAGGCCATTTTCGTACGTTTCAGTTGAATAAAAGCGTGTGAATCAAAAATAGGTTTACCTCCAACAGACATGGTTGTCAGCGGGTTTGTGCGTTTTGCACAATTTGAAAAATTATTTTGCTCGATATGACTAGATTCAGCAACAAATAAACCCTAGATACCATTAAATAACCTCCTGAAACGATTATCCTTCTTAAAACGATGATGAATATAGTCATATTCACCGTCAAGTTATTACAGATAACCGATGTAACAGGAGAAGGAGGAAAAGCAGCAGATCTACTCGGACCAACATTCCAATGCTTGATCAAAATGTGTGATGCCAACAAATTCGCGAGGAGAAGGATTCGAATGAGGGTGAGTAGTTTTTGGAAGAGTGGAAAAATAGAAAGTATAAGACTGTATATGAGCCATATCGAATGGGAAACCTACACCACCTACGATCCGAAATCGACTAGTCAGTTGCTCAGTAGTGTTCACTAGGATGGTGACTTCAGAACGGTTCTTGGAAAGAATGGTGGAGCAAAAAATCAGCGAATTTTCGAATGATCACGAAGAGAGTAAAAATTGTAGATAAAAAAATGAAAAAAGTAGAGCAGGACATTAGAGGATAAAGATCATTCAGTGTGTAAAATTGCACAGATCGAAAATGCAAAAAAAGTAATTTCGTGGAACTTGTTTTGATTTATCAGAAACTGGGCCAGTATGAACCAAAAATTAAAATTTGATTGGAAAAATATCTTCTTTTCCTTATTTGGAATTCGAGTTTTTCGTAAAAGCTTGCTTTTGAAACGGAATATATCTTTTCAAAAATTTCAGTCATACGGACAACATACATCAATAATTTGACTTCAAATTCGCATTTTTACAGGTTCTACCACCACTCGAAGCAAAAGATGTCCAAAAATTGCCAGAAGAAGGTGATGATATTCGTGGAAAACTGATAAGAATGATGGGTTTGCCGAGTGTCACAAAGGATGTCATATCTGAATTCTTGTTTGTTGTTTGTAAGAAATCTGGTGAGTTTTTGTGAATTTTTCGTTTAAAAACGCCCGATTCGCGTTTCAGTGAATCGAATGATCAAATACACTGGATTCGGGCATTCAGCTGGTTTATTGGCCAATTGTGGACTACTTGGACAAGTGAATCAACCGAAACGAGATAGCGATAGTGAGGATTCGGATACGGAGGATTATAATCAGATTAAGGATAGGTTAGTAGAGATTTTAACTGAAAATAAAGAAAATCGGAAATTTCGGCGCTCAGAAGACGATGTAAAAGACTTTTGAGCGTTTAAAATTCAATATTTTCAATACGAAAACATTTTTTCTCGAAAAATGTAGAATTTTAGTGGGAAATGAGCAGACTTGAGAGGGAAATTCACTGACTTTCAATGGAAATCCCTAAAAATTCGAGCTAACATGATCATTTTGAAAAAAAAGTAGTGTAAGTGTGGGAAATCATGCCTTTTTTGAGCTGAGAGGTGATTTTTCAACTAAAAAATGTTTGATTTGGTGAAAATTGATTCCTAGCCGGATATTCTAGAAATATGGTTCACCAGGGACCGATTTGACCTCAGTATAAGGAAATCACTAGTTGAATATACCATTCGATAGCTTTTTTCATGTAGAATCTGCCAAAGAAGAATTTGAAAAACTGAAATTCAAGCCAATTTACCAGTTTTGATCAAAATTTGGGTGTTTTGAGCCTCCTTCGCCCAGAAAGCAGTTCTTTTGACAGAAACTGAATTTAAATTTGGATTCTACATTCAAAAAAGCAATGGTATAGTGTATTCAACTAGTGATTTCCATATATTGAGTTCAGATCGGTCCCTGGTCAAAATAGGACAATTTGACAATTCATTTTTAACGAAAAATCCCAAAATTTTGGGCTCAGAAACTTGGAGTTCAAAAAAATTATGTTAAAATTGAAAAACGCAATTTTTACTCTAATATATTCATTCTCTGATACAATTTACACAAAACTGCTAAATTTTTGCAATTGAAATAATAGAAATCACTGATTTTCGACTTAAAAGATTCCATGATCTTACAAGAAATGATATCAAGCCGGACAATCTGGATATTTCGAAAAATGCAGATTTTTGAAACTAAAACTTCAGTTTTCAAGTAAATTGATACCAAAATCGAAAATATCCAGAAAACTAATCTAAAAATCACATTTTTCGACTGAAAATCCTAAAAACTCTGATTTTTGCAGTGTGAATCCAGTAACCGGCTCAGTTTGGCAAAAACAAATGCTCGAATCGGCGTTCGAAGGAATGAGCGACGAGCAAAAAGAATACGAAGCAATGAAATTGGTGGAGGCGATGAGCAAAATGATGGATTGTGGCATCGTGAAGCCAGGCACAATTGGTGATGATGGGAAATTGAGAGAAGTGTCACATGTACTCGAATTGGTCAAAAATGCACCGGAAAAGGAGGGAAGCGACGAGGAGGAGGATTGATTTTGAAATTGTCGGGAAGTAGGGTGTTTGGTACGTAAAAAGTGTGATTTTTGAGTCGATATTGCGTACAAAACGCTTCATTTTACGACAGTTCTTGATATTTCTCCATTCTGAAATTGTTACAAAAGTGTCGTCAGATAGTGTGTTTGGTACGCAAGAAGTGACTTCAATTTCGACAGAAAAATACAGTTTTTACGTATAAAACACCATATTTTACGACAATTTTGTCATTTTTCGCACTTTTTGATATTTTTTCATCTGAAATTGTTTAAAAAGTGTCGTCAGATAGAGCGTTTGGTACGCAAAAATATTGAAAAAAGTTTTACGTACAAAACATCATACTTTACGACAATTTCAAAAATTTTTGACACTTTTCTTCATTTTGCATGCTTTTTTTCCCTTTTGAAAATAATTATTTATAACTAACAATGTTCCTTCAACTACAGTACTCCCGGATTACTGTATTAAAGGAGCATAATGTGCAACTATGCTACAGTATCCCAGGTGTACTGTACCTGTAATTTATCCCAACCATACATATTAACAAAAAAAAAACGTTCTTTCTTGCTTTATTCTTCAAATTTTGAAGGATCTCTCTCTGTTTTTCTCTTCGCCACTTTTTATTGCATAATATCGATGAAAACAATATTCCCTATATATTTGTAAGTATTCTTGTGTAAAATGAACATTTTTTGTGTATTTTTCATATATTTAACAGCAAAAAAAACCTCCTTCCGATAATGTTCCTAGTCAAAAAAAAGTTACAAACTATTCCAAAAAAGGCACTGAAATTATGGCAGAAAAAAAAAGCTAAAAATCGGCGAAAAAAGTGATTATGAGATGGCACAAAATGGCAAAAAATATGGAATGACCCGGTGGGAAAGTGGAGACAAAAGACATTGGCAAACCGTCGAGATAGTCGAGAACCTGCAAAATCGAATCTATGAATATCGAGATATATCGTTCTACGGAATTCTATGCTTCAAAAAGTTTGAAATCTTTGGTCTTGAAGTTCTATGCATTGATAATCGTAGTTCTATGCTTTGGAGATCTATGGAATAGCTAGTTCTATGTATTTCCATGAAGTTCTATGGCATTGATAAGCAGTTCTATGAATCTATGAATCTATGAATCTATGAATCTATGAATCTATGAATCTATGAATCTATGAATCTATGAATCTATGAATCTATGAATCTATGAATCTATGAATCTATGAATCTATGAATCTATGAATCTATGAATCTATGAATCTATGAATCTATGAATCTATGAATCTATGAATCTATGAATCTATGAATCTATGAATCTATGAATCTATGAATCTATGAATCTATGAATCTATGAATCTATGAATCTATGAATCTATGAATCTATGAATCTATGAATCTATGAATCTATGAATCTATAAATCTATAAATCTATGAATCTATGAATCTATGAATCTATGAATCTATGAATCTATGAATCTATGAATCTATGAATCTATGAATCTATGAATCTATGAATCTATGAATCTATGAATCTATGAATCTATGAATCTATGAATCTATGAATCTATGAATCTATGAATCTATGAATCTATGAATCTATGAATCTATGAATCTATGAATCTATGAATCTATGAATCTATGAATCTATGAATCTATGAATCTATGAATCTATGAATCTATGAATCTATGAATCTATGAATCTATGAATCTATGAATCTATGAATCTATGAATCTATGAATCTATGAATCTATGAATCTATGAATCTATGAATCTATGAATCTATGAATCTATGAATCTATGAATCTATGAATCTATGAATCTATGAATCTATGAATCTATGAATTTATGAATCTATGAATCTATGAAAATTCCCTTATTTTCCCTATTTTCCCTCTAAAATCCCTACTTTGACTTGTTTTACTGTTGATAGGACGAGCTGGAAGCGTGGCGATTCGTTGAGGGCGAAGTGATCGGCGAGTTTTCGGACGTATGGAGAGCAAATCTGGAATTTCAGTGTGAAATTCGGAATCAGGGGTGTCGAATTAGTCGGAAACAAGTGTGCAAAAATGGTTGCCCGATGGTGGGGTCGAACCAGGGACTGGCTCGACTCAAGGTTGCACAACTTGCCAGATCGGATGGGGTGGCAGCTTAGCGCGCAGCCACACACTATCTAGCGGCGCTCTCAAGTTGTGTGTGTAGCTGCGAGTTAGCCGTCCGATCTGGCAAGTTACGATACCTTGACTCGAGCTAGTGCCAGGTTCGCCCCCACCATCGGGCAATCGTTTTTGCAATTGTGTTTTTGACTAATTCGACACTTCTGATTTCGAATTTTTTACTTTCAAGACTTTCTAAAAAGTGTAACGTAGTTTTCCACAAAAAATTACCTTCTCCGCGCCATCAGAATGCCACCGAACCTTGGTATGATTGAACATCTCATTCCTACCATACCATTCAATTCGATATAACGCATTTCCCGGCTCACTCAACTCATTCATCGTCACAATTCGACATTGTAACGAGTCGGGTAGCAAAATTTCAAAAGCGATTTGCATGCGACTCGCGATATCGTTCGACGCGTCGGATGAGGAGAAGCCGGCTTTATCGAGTATTTCTCGAGGCACAGATTTTCGTAGAACTTCGACATCTTTGAGTGAGTATCCTATCGAAAGATACAAGCCTGGATACATCTCAGGTGCCTCTTCCGGATGTTCACACACGAAATTATTGGTCTCACAATAGCACGCTCCCCGATCTTTGAGGAATACTCGTTCGCCGAATTCGATGGTGGTGAGTGGTGCATCGCATGTGCCGTGTTCCAGGCATGGTACAGCTTCACAGGCAAGGTTTTCCACTGATTCACATTCACACCATGTGGAGCAACGACCCGACCAATCGACGTATCTCTGAAAATTTGATTTTTCTACGAAATCTCACGTGAATTTCATGCGTTAAAATTACGAAATTCGGGTTCAGCACCTTTGAATTAGTCGGACAACAGCTTGCAAAAATGAATGTCCCTTGGTGGGGTCGAACCAAGGGCTAGCTCGAGTCAAGGTATCATAACTTGCCAGATCGGACGCCTAACGCGCAGCCACACACACTATCTGCGCGCGCAATTAGATTGTGTGTGGCGGCGCGCTAACCTGCCACACCGTCCGATCTGGCAAGTTATGATACCTTGAGTCGAGCTAGTCATTGGTTCGACCCCGCCATAGTGAAAACTTTTTTGCAAGCTATATGGACATCGCTGATTCCGAATTTTCCACTTTCAAGACACAAAAACTCCAACTAACCCTCATAACCGAGCCAACATGCGTAAAAATCTCCCTTCCATTCGCATCCTTGGTAAAACAACCATCCGGCGGTGGTGGCGCATGTGTCGTAAATACCGTAGTCGTTGTGGGTACTGTAGCGGTCGTCGAAATCCACGGCGGCGGTGCTTCCGACGCTTTCGGTGGTTGCATGGTTGTTCGGAATTTTTGCTTCTTCAACATTTGTGAGTCGCCTTTTTTGATCATCATCTCTTTTTCGTCCTCCTCCTCTTGGGTTACTGTAGCTACAGTAGTCCCACTCTCCTTCTTACCGAAAATGTTGAACAAGTCCAAAAAACTCGACTTTTTCGATGTAGTGGTCATTGGTGGTACTGTAGTTGTTGTAGTCATGGCTACTGTAGTGGCTACTGTAGTTGTTACAGTAGTCGGCCGCATTGTAGTCGTTGTAGTCGTTGTCCGCATCCTCTTCCCCGGCCTGCTCGTCGCCTTTGGCACATATCTCGGAGCCGGAGCCATTGTGGGCGGAGCCTGAGTTGTTTTGTAGTTTGTAGTCGTCATTAGAATTGGCTCGTAGGATTTCTGAAATATTTTTTTTGGTTTTTTTGGAAAAAAAAAATTTTTCACAAAATTTTTTGAAAAACTGAGTGAAGCTTTTTCACACACAAAAACGGGACAATTTCACTTAAAAAAATTTTTTTAAAACCTTTTTTCGTCGTTTTAAACGCTGGAAATTCATATTTTCTCCTAAAACAATCTACAGTACACCTACCGTAGTCTCCCTCTCCTCCAACTCCTCATCATCATCTACCGTACCACCATTGACGACGCGATTCGTTGTGAGACCCGGCTTGTTGTAGCCCATGATTCGTGAGTATTCGATCATGGCGCTTTCGATGCATGGGTTGGTGGGTATCATGGAATTTTGATGGGCGAGACATTCGACGTCGGATAATTTGCAAAAACATGGTTGTTCGAGGATTGAGGCTCTGAAAGTAGAAAATTCGGGTTCAGCGATATTAAATTAGTCGCAAACAAGCTTGCAAAAATGATTTCCTTATGGCGGGGTCGAACCAAAGACTACCTCGAGTCAAGGTATCATAACTTGCCAGATCGGACGCCTTCCGCGCAGCCACACACACGATCTGCGCGCGCAACAAGATGGTCTGTGGCCGCGCGCTAAAACGCTGCTGCGTCCGATCTTGCAAGTTATGCTACCTTGAGCCAAGCTAGTCCCTGGTTCGAGCCCGCCTAAAGGTATTTGTTTTTTCAGAGTGTTATTCGACTTACTTGATGAATCCGAACTCATTTTTCACTATTTCAGACAGTTTAAGCACGTTTTTAACCAGAAAAACATACCTAGCCGATAAAATAGTCCTTCGACAATCATCCAAATTGGTCTTCCCGCATTCGCCTTTCCGAACCGGACAATGTGCAGATAGTGCATGTCTCAAATGTCGACATCTGGTGTCTGAGTCACATTTTTGAGCCGCTTGAGTGCATGTTTGCAGAAAACTGTTGGATTTGTAGAGGCATTTTGGGTAGATCATTTCCTGGAATGTTAAAAGTGTGAATTTCGGTATCAGCGATATCGATATAGTCTGCAAAAATGTTTTCACTATGGTAGGCTCGAACCTGGGACTAGCTCGGCTCAAGGTATCATAACTTGCCAGATCGGATGGTGTGGCAGCTTAGCGAGCAGCCACACACCATCTGGTTGCGCGCGCAGGTTGTGTGTGTGTGGCTGCGCTTTAGGCGTCCGATCTGGCATGTTATGATACCTTGACTCGAGCTAGTCTTTGGTTCGACCCCATCCTAGGGCAATCATTTTTGCACACTTGTTTCCGACTAATTCGAACCTGTAGATTCCGAATTTCATATTTTCGAGTGGTATAACTGGCTAGAATTTGCCATTTCAGCCCATTTTATGGTTTTATGATGCAATAACCCCCGTAGAACACCATTTTTAATCAACCAAAAGTGGAATTTTACGACCTCCAACGATGGGCCATTGTTTTTTTCTGGTTTCAATAAAGCGAAAAAGAAGCGAAAAAATGTTGCAACTAATTAATGTTAATTGCTTTTTTTTCCTCTTCTCTCGCCCTCAGTCCCAAAATTGGCCTAATATAATATAATTGAGGCAGTTTCGGGGTGGCTCCCTCCTCAATATGCATATATACATGTATTTGACAAAAGCAATTTTTTTTTCGAAAGTTTTTTTTTCCCTCTTTGGGCCGGCTCCTCAAATAATCGAGCAAGAAAAGGAAGAAAAGAGAGGAAAACCATTTGTCATGCTTAGAAATGGAGAGAAAGAACGCGGCGGGGGAAGGAAATTGGAAAATTCTTTTTTTTTTGAGCTAAAAAAAACTATGCCATTACCTGTTGACCTAAACACTCCAAATCATCCGGTGCACAATGACAAAACATGATGGATTCAACCAACGCGAATGGTACATATGTCGAGAATCGTTGTAAACTCTGCAAAAACTCCTCATTTTTTTTCTGGAAAAATTTGAATTCATACCGCTGCACACTCATCCCTCCGGCATGTTGAACTAGTTGTACACCGTACTCGAAGTTCGCCTAGATGCCAGCGGCATTCGTCGACTGATTCACAGCGGCGGATTGCGTCTTGACATGAGGATCCTGGAAAACTTCCTTTTTAGCATCTTAAAACTCAATTTCAAGCTTCAAAACTATCAAATTCGTGCTCAGCGGTGTCGTTTTAGTCGGAAACCTGCTTGCAAAAATGATTGCGCCATAGTGGGATTGAACCAGACACTAGCTCGAGTCAAGGTATCATAACTTGCCAGATCGGACGGCGCGCGTTCTACCGCGCCACCACACACTATCTAGTTGCGCGCGCGCTGGTGGCTGCGCGCTAGGCTGCCACCCCATCTGATCTTGCAGGTTATGCTACCTTGACCCGAGCTAGTCCCTGGTTCAACCCTACCAAAGAACATTCATTTTTGCAAGATGGTTTCCGACTAATTAAACCACGCTGATTTCATTCCACACCCTTAAAACCCACCATAATCCAAATTAAACGCCAAAACACCAGGAATCGTAATAATATTGAGTAAAATCACGGAAATCATGGGGGATCACCCGCAAACTTGGGAAACAACATACATACGGAACAACAACAGAAAAACAGGAAAAGAAGTGTGTGTGGGGTGGGGCGGGGTGTGCTCTTCTCACTTATTGAGCCCTTCCTGCTGCTCTTTTGCCGGCGCGGCCCCCGACGACGAAGGAAGGCGGCACCACCAAAAAAAAGCGACGCACGAAAAGCAGAAGGTGAAAAAAGTGGGCGTGGCCTAATGTGCTCGCCGACCAACCAAACTGCGTGGCATTTTGGGAAAACGAAAAAAAAAGAAGACCTGACCTCCTCCTACTCCTCCGGAAATCAACTAGGAAATGCACGACGACAGGCCGAAAAAAAGGGGTTTTTTCGCCACCTCCTCCCTCGCCATTTTTTTCCACTTGACGTGAGGCGCGAAAAAAAACACACAAATTGACAAATTGAAACCTTGGGTGTCATGAATTTTTGATCAGGTTTCGCCTTTTGCAAGTTGTTTTCATGGAGTGCGAGGTGGAAATTCGGGTTCAGCGCGCTTGGTTTAGTCAGAACCAAGCTTGCAAAAATGATTGCCATATGGTGGGGTCGAACCAGCCACTAGCTCGACTCAAGGTATCATAACTTGCCAGATCGGACGCCTAACGCGTAACCACACACTCTATCTGCGCGCGCAACTAACTGGTGTGTGGCTGCGCGCTAAGCCGCCACGCCATCCGATCTGGCAAGTTATGATACCTTGACCCGAGCTAGTGTCTGGTTCGACCCCACTGTACCGCAATCATTTTTGCAAGCTGTTTTAACCTCAAAAATCCAGTTTTCCAATGACATCAAAGTGCACTGACACCTTCTCAAGCAGCCTAAAGCCCCTCAATCTCTCATTTCAATCTCAAGCACCTCTTCTCTCGATAAAAAAAACCAATAATTATTTTTTTTTCAACGATGATGCACCACATGAAAAATGCCTCCGGGAGAAAAAACCACTCACTTTTACTCGTTTTTTTCGGCCAAAATTTCTCGGGATACTGTTGTTTTGGTGCGGACGCATCCTCGGGTGGCGGGTCAATAACCGCTTTCAGCTTGAAAGTGTTGGTCACTGGATTTTGATGAACCATATTATATTGGTTACGGTAGGTGTCACGATGCCTTGGTGCAGCTGCTGGTTGGGTGGGGCGCCACCATGTTGGTGTGGTGGTTGGTGGTGGTTGGGTTGTTGTTGTTGTAGGCCTTGGTGTTGTTGTTGTTGGTCGTGGTGTAGTTGTAGTCGTTGTAGTGGTTGTAGTTGTAGTAGTTGTAGTCGTTGGTGCAACAGTATGAACATTATATGACACTGGCTGCACCCGGTTCTCCTCTTAAAACTCATTTTCAAATGTTGAAATTATGAAATTCGGAATCTACATGCTCGAATTAGTTTGCAAAAATAATTGCACTATGGTGGGGTCGAACCAGGGACTAGCTCGACTCAAGGTATCATAACTTGCCAGATCGGACACCTACCGCGCAGCCACACACATAACCTGCGCGCGCAACTAACTGGTGTGTGTCGGCGCGCTAAGCTGCCACACCATCCGATCTGGCATGTTATGATACCTTGACTCGAGCTAGTCCTTGGTTCGACCCCACCATGAGGCAATCATTTTTGCAAAATGTTATTCGACTAATTCGACACTTCTGAATCCAAAACTAACCAATATTTCGATTCTCATAACGCCTACGATACTCATTCGCAGTATTTTCCCTTGATTTTTCAGCTAAAGTCATCAAAACTGGAAATTGGCCGGATTTTGAGATTTCGTCTGGAATTTTTCCTTTTTTTCCGTTTTAATAAGTGAAATAAACATACATATACACTTATTATAATTGGTATGAAGTCGAATCCAATGACAATCCGATGAATTGGTACTGGCACATTCACAATCACCTAAACCGGTCCAAGTCAGTCCTTCGAACGATTGCCAACAAATTTCGCGATCTTGCATTCGACACAAGTTGTCTTGATCTACCATACAATTTTTACGAAACAACCCCCATAATTGAGAGCAGGAGACGTGTTTTAGGCAGATTTGATATAATGCCGAGTCGCATGTTTGTTGTTTCAGACTTTCTCGTGTTAGTTCCCCAGATAGTTGAGATTTCCATTGCTGGACCTGGTCAGCGACCGGTGTTCGTGTTGTTCGGCGAGTTCCGTGCTCGCTGATCCGATTTGACTCCATTTGAAGCAACCGGCTGGAAAATAGTTGTTAAAACTAGAAAATTCGGAATCAGCGATGTCGAATTAGTCGAAATCCACTTTGCTAAAATGAATGTCCCTTGGTGGGGTCGAACCAGGGACTAGCTCGACTCAAGGTATCATAACTTGCCAGATCGGACGCCTACTGCGCAGCTACAGACACAACGCGCGCGCGCAGCTAGATGGCGTGTGGCTGCGCGCTAAGCCGCCACCCCGTCTGATCTTGCAAGTTATGATACCTTGAGGCGAGCTAGTATCTGGTTCGACCCCCACATCGGGCAAACCTTTTTTGCACACTTGTTTTCGACTAATTCAAGTATTCTGAATCAAAATTTTACCCTTACCGATGTTTAAACTTCATCTCAGCCCCAACATCCCTCATCTTCCGCTCGCACGGATGATTCCACAACAACTGTCGAAAATAGTCGCATTCTTGCGAAAAACCAATCGCTTCATAACATGTACAAGACCTAGTTGGGAAACTACTACGAATTTGAGCTAGAGTGTTGACACAATCGGACGGCGATGAGCCGGAGCATACTGTAAGATGGTACTGTAGATTTTTTGGATTTGAAAATTTCGAGATACCATTTAAATCATAATTACAAGTCGTCCGAAGATTTGTCACTAAATTGTTGCATGTTTCATTTCGAAGGCATAATGACCGGTAGTGTAGGCAACTATCGTATTCTGATGATGTAGATCCTGAAAATCGCTTTTTTCATGAAAATATGATAGAGAAACCATCAAAAACATGTTTTTCGCGTAAAAACAGTTTAGCAAAAAAGTTTTCGCCATCATGGGGATCGAACCCTTGACCTCTCGCTTATAAGAAAAATGCTCAAAATGCTCCAAAATATGCCATTATGGGTGTTTTCTAAACCTAAATCTCACGAGGAGGTCAAAAATCATAACTAGAGACCCAGAAAATTGATAGATTTTGAAATATACCTGTTAGATATGCTAATAAAAGGAGAAAGATCGGTGACATGTGAGACGCATGTGTTGTTGCCAATATTTCGAATATTTCAGAATGTTGCTACTGTAAAAAAAAGAAGATTTTTTTGAAAAAGGTGTGAATTATTGAAAAGAGGAGTTCAAAGGGTGTTGGAATAGTGGAGTTTGTCTTTTTGGTCGGAAATTTAGGGATTTCCAGAAAAAAAAATTTTCTGAAAAAATCTGAAAAAAGGCTTCTCTGAGAGTGCATTTTTTTGACTGAAAATTTTGAAAAAGAACAAAAAATAATATTAAAGCCAGGCTCCAACAAAATTTTTTGAATTCAAATCGATGAGAGAAATGAAAAATGTATGAAAAATGTAAGCCTTTTTGATCTGTTAAAATGGGGAAAAAATGTTTTCAGCCTATTTTTCTCAAAAAAAAACGCCATATGATATTTTTTTTAGATGAGCACTTCGAAAATCACTAAACAATCATGTTCACATCAAATTTCCATATGCCAAAATTGAGAATTTTTGCTCTTTTCCATATCAAAAGTGACAATTTTCTTCTCATTTTTTGATCTACAAAAGTTGAAAAAATATCGTAGAAGTCTTGTTTTTTTTTCATGTAAAAAACGCTGAGAAATCGTTTTTTTGAGTTAATAATTTTTAAAAATAGTGCAATTTTTATTTCAAATTCGAACCAAATTTTCAGAAGCCCAATCCCTGAAATTTCGGGATTTTCGCTATTTTCCAACTCTTTTTGATCCGAAAAATCTTTAAAACCGGAATTTCGTTCACTAAATTTGAAAAAAATCAAACTTTCAGACTTCTAAATAGCTGAAATTTATAAATTCCCGCTTTTTTTGAACTAAAAATGACAATTTTTCTCTTTTTTGAGCCAAAAAGCGTCTATAAAATGTGAAAAAAAAATTGAAAAAAATCAGCTGAAAATTAAGTTCAGATCAAAGTTTTAGATACCAAAATTGGGTTTTTTGCATTTTTCAACTCAAAAAATTCAAAAATTAGCAAAAAATAATGTTCAAAATTGCTGAAAATTGGGATTTTTAGCTTTACTCAACTCAAAAAATGACAATTTTTTCATTTTTTTAATCTACAAAACTCTCAACTAACTCAAAAATCTCATTTTTCGCCTCAAAAAAACCTCAAATTCCATCAATTAGTGGCGGTTAGAAACGCCTATTTTTTTCTGTCATCGGGGTGCAAAATCTCCAATTACAAATATATTGAGAGGGGCCTTCATCGAAGCAAAAAGGATAGGGCGAGAAAATTGAAATGAAAAAAAAACGTTTTTTTTTTGCGGAGCCGGCTCCGGGGCTCCGCCCCATGGGAAACGGTGGGTGGTCTCTCCCGGAAAAAAAACAAAAAAAAAAGTTTTTTTATTTCGAGTGAAAAAAAAAACGAGGAGCAAATCTTTGCTGCTCCTCACTCGAAAGTTGAAAAATGCACACTTTTTGTCCTCTTTTTTTGGCGCCCTCACGCCTTAAACACAACACTTCCCGTTTTGTGAATACACTTCAATGAACAACTGACACAACACACATAGATAGACACACAACTCAAGAGATTTGAGCTGATAAATTTTTTTGAGCCAAAATCCCATGAAATTGCTGATTTTCAGCTGGAGATTTTTTGATACTTTTTGAAATAAGACTAGATATTTCAGTAAATTTTGTGGTACCTAGGGTTCATTTTTTGTCATATCTATCACTTGATAGAATTTCAAATTTTGCAAAAACTCGTAATCCACTGAAAATTATGGTCGATAGCGCTAAACCTATTTTGGGAATTTAGGCCGTTTTGTACAATTCAATTGAATCGATTCGGCTGAAGAGATTTGAGCTGATAAACTTTTTGAGCCGAAATTCCAGAAAATGACACCTTTTCACCGAAAAATTGTGTTTTTTCTATCATCTTACAGTTAGATAGGTTGTTAGCTTGACTGAAATAACTGATTTATTGTAGAAAAATAGGTTTTTTCCGGTCAGATACAGTTTTTCGTAATGATATTCAGCAAGTTTTCTGCTATTATCTGTTTCAACCCAATGGCCCCTCGAAAAAAAGCGTTTTTTTCATTTTTTTTCACTAGCACTCTCGCTGCGTATCCGTGTTATGCATACGTTTCGTGCCGGGGCCAAAAAACGTTTTTTTTGGCGAAAGGGCCATTGGTGCAGAATTTTCGAGCATAGAAACCGGAAAATGATTTTTTTTTCTGGAAAGTTACGGTTTTCGTGTGATAAGTTCAACTTTTGTAATATCTGACTATTGTACCATAAATTGTAAAAATTCGGTTCAGAAAACTTCGACTGATTTGTCAGGAATTATGGCTCGAAAAACTATTCATTGATAGTTAAGCTCGGCCGTTTCCCTTTTTCTCTCAAGTTTGATGTCCGATAGTTAGGTGCACCTTTATATTCGAAAATCAATATTTTTTTGGGTTTTTTTTTCTAAATAGTGGTTAGATAAGTTTTCACTTTTCACGAAAATCAATGGCTTTTTGCGGCAAAAAAAACAGGTTCAGGCGATTTTAAAACTCAAAAGAAAGGAAATTCCGACGAATAGGAACTTTCCAGAGTTTCAATGAACTTTCATTGATATAAGTTCCACAAAAAAGTGACTGAAATTAAGCAATTATGGGTCAAAATCGATTCAAGCTACAAAAAAACCGTTGACAGGTCGAAAAAAAGCCGAATTTAAGCCGTTTTACAGTCTTTTTCCAGCTCCAAATTGTGCAATTTTCAGTCTAGGAAAAACTACTGTTACATAAAAACTCTCAAAAACTCAAAAAATTTGAGAAATTGTCATATTTCAGATCAAAAATCACATTTTTCGAGTCATCTACCAACTTATCTAACACCAAACCTACAGAAAAAACACAAAAAAATTCCACTCAAGACCTAAACACGCAAAAAATTTCAGAAAGGTGGTTTCAAAAATGATGGGGCGCATCATCATTTTCACAACACAAGCGGGGCGAAAAATCCGTTGGGAGGGATGATATGTGTCTGCGTCTCTCATATCTCTATACTATTTCGTCGGTTGTGGAACATGAGAATATTGAGGATGGAGGGAGGAGAAGGAGCAAATGGAAAAGTGTGTAAAATGTTGACGACCCCTAAATTTTCGGCGGGGACCCGGGTGGATGGAGAAGGAGAAGGAGACAGTTGGTGTGGGGACAGGTGTGTTATCAGACAACAATCACATATTTTGTCGTTATTGCCTCGTTTTGGAGCACTTTTAGAGAGTTTTTAGGCTGGAAAATGGACTTTGTGATGATTTTTAAGTCGACAAACTTTGATTTTCTGGAAAAAATCGCCGATTTTGGCCTTTTTAGTCAAAAAGCTTGAATAAATGATATTTTTTTAGCCTACAAACTACATTTTTGACAACTTATCTAACAGAAAATATCATTTTACGACGAAGATTCAATCGAAAATTGTATCTTTTGTGCTTTTTTCTGGTGAAAAATGCGAATTTCAGAAGATTTTGAGTCCAAAAACTAAAATTTATGAACTATTTTCACATAAAAACCGGAATTTGAGATTTTACAAAGATTTTTGATTGCAAAAAGTTGTTTTTCCAATTGTTTTCACCATGAAAATGAGAATCTTGGAAACTTATCTAATAGAAAATCCTTAAATTCGAGAATTTTAAAGTCAAAAGTACAAAAAAAATCTTGGATAAGCTATCAAAAACTAATATAATACAATATTCGCTCGAAAACTTTTATGGTCTTCGAAAAAACAAAATACTACTGAACCTGATGAAAACCATGAAATTCACAAAAAACGGATTTTCTTGAATATACCATTTTTTTGAAAAAAATCGTTTGAAGTTGAGATTTATGGATGATTTTTCTGAAATTAAATGAGTTTTGGGAACTTATCTAAAGTGAAAATTTCACTTTTTGCACCAAATTGTGGATTTTTGAAATATTTTCAGCTGCGACACATGAAAAATGACAAAATTCCATGCTTTTTTTTTTTCAATTTTCCTCAAAATCTTGTAATTTTTCATAGTTTCTTGCTATTTTCAGCGATTTGAATCACTTATCTAACTAAAAAACAGTCAAAATCATAGAAAAATCGTGATTTTTGCTAATTTTCTGTCAAAAATGACAAAGAAACTTGAAATTTTTGTCATTTTCCTCCCAAAAAATCAAAATTTCCCTGCTCCTAACATTAAAAACTGATTTTTCGGACCTAAAAAACTGCAAAATGCAAAAATGAACCACTTATTTAACTGAAAAACTATCAAAATCCTAGAAAAATCGTGATTTTCGCCAATTTTTCTTCAAAAATAACTCAAAAAGTGGATTTTTCTCACAAAAAACTGGTTTTTCGAACCCAAGTGCAACAAAAACGCATCAAAACGGCATGGTCGTTTGTATTAAACACCAGGAAATGGGGTTTTAATCCATCATGTGGATCTGTTTCTCATTAATATTGGGGTTTAGGATTAGAAATATACACAAAACAACTCAAAAATATTTTAAAGGGGGTCCAAAGTGTACACTTTTATTGTTGTTTTCTTCACCTTCCCCAAAATAGGCCAATTCCATCCTCCCGCTCTATTCATAAGTTGAAACCCATTAAATATACCCAACTTTCCTTCAAAATCCACCAATCATACTGTAGTAAAGGTACAGATGCACCACACCCTAACACGCGTGTCCTACTGTAGAACTCCGTTCAGCTGTGCGTAATATATTCAGGCGTCGGTCCATTATTATCCATTGCGCTCCATTTTCATCGATTTTCTCGTTTTTTGCGGATTTTTGGTGAGTTTTTTGTGTTTTTATCGAAAAAATGTGAAAAATCTTGTAAACATGACGAAATTTAGCGAAAAAAGACGAAAAACCCTCAATTTTTTGCCATAATAGTGAATTTTTCATAATTTTGCTCATATTTTCATAAAAACTCCTCGTAAATGCATTTATTTTTAAAAATAACAACCGGAATAGCCAACTCATCATAAAATATGAATAAAATTTCCAATAAAAAGCTTTTAAAACGTATTTCATCCATTTTTATGCATAAAACACGTTTTTAACGCGTTTACTAATTTATCCCTAGTGAAAATTGCGAAATTTTTTAAAATTTATGTATAATTAGCTGCTAGTCGGCATGCTTCACAATATAAAATTGATTTTCGATGAAAAAACGTTCGAATAGTCATTAAAAATGCATTTTTCCCGGCAAAAATGGCTATTTCGCGTTGTCAAGCCATAAAAAAAGACCTTTTCAACATAAAAAGTGAGACAACTTTGCTGTTTTCTCCCAGAAAACTTGTTATTCTACGTTTTGAATCAATTTATTTCGATGTTATGCTAATTTCAAGTGATTTTCTGTATTTTTCGGCATTAAATGTCAAAAATCGATAAAAAGGAGCTAGTTAGCAGAAATTTTCTCGAAATTCTTTTGTAAACCTTTCCTCGCCGTAGAAATTATCTTTCTTTTGCCCAAAAACTGTCGAAAATGCTCTTTAAAACGAGAAAAACGTATTTTACTACCAAAATAACTGTTTCAGACTTTTTCACGGCAGAAATACGTTTCAAAATGAAAATATAGCAAATCAGCGCGCAAGCTTATTTGATAACGCTTCAGCACATTGAAAATTATAGAATAAAACAAGTTAAAGATTTAGAGCAAGAAAATCAAGGCAATATCCTATATTTTCAAATGTAAAGCCGTGATTTTCATCATTTCCATCAATTAGCATGGTCTTTTTGCTATTGTTGCGATAGTTTCAACGTCTTTTGCTTTTATATCTCGAAAACCGACAAAAATAGCCATTTGGCAGATAAATAAGCTCATAATTTGTGAAACAACTTTCAAAACAATGAAAATTGTCTCCTTCGTGCAAAAAAACTCTTTTTCTTTCAAAAAAAAAACTTATTTTTCTCACGATTTCACTATTTTGACTGTTTTTCATGGCTCACATACGTTTCAAAATGAAAATATAATAAATCAGAGCGTATATTTATTTGATAGCCCTTCAAGTGCTTTGAAAACTATAAAACAAGACAGTTTCACATCTCGAAAGATGAAAATTATACCTAAATCCTTGATTCTCATACACCAAGGCCGATTTTCCCTTATTTGAATCAATTTTAGAGCATTTTTTGCAACTTTCGTTGACAAAAACAACAATTAGAAAGATTTCAATCGTAGAAAAGTCAGCTCAAACCCTCTAAAAAATAATGTGTGACGGTAGAAATCGTCAGTTTCATGAAAAAAAACATCTTTTGAACCAAAAAAACCGGTTCTCTAAGCAAAATAATTGTTTTTGACACATTTTCACGGAATAGATACGTTTCAAAATGAAAATATCGTGAAACGGTGAATGAATTTATTCCATTATTCCTCTAGTACTTGGAAAACTAAAAATCAAGGTATTTTTACGATATAGAGCAAGAAAATCAGAAGAAAAGCGGAAAAAACTGGCCCAAACAATCATCCCCCATAAACCAATTTCCCACTCATAAAACCATCAAAATCATCTCGAAATTCCACCGGAAACACCCCGTTATCGCGCCAAATTCTCTGCCATTTCCGCCAATTATCCATTCATCATCCATTATTTCATTGCAGGCTCACACCCAAACACCATCATATGCCAAAAGATAAGAAAAAGGATAAAAGGAAAGAAAAACCTGTAAGTCATTGATTCGCCAAAGAACAGAGTGTTTCAACAATTCCAGCCAAATGTAGTAGTCAAAACCCCACCGGAGCAGCACGATCCACCATCGGAGCCAGGTCCGTCAAGACACTCTCGTTCGCAGAAGAAGGAGCATTCGAAGCGTCGTAGATCACCAGTTCCAGTTCGTCGTCGCCGTTTGATCTCCACCGACGAGGAGGACGAAGCTCCGCCACCGCCAAAAATGCGAGAATCATCATCCACCAATCCGCCACCACCACCACCACGACAACCTCGACCCGAGTTCAAACAACCTGCGAGTGTACCAAGACAATCGGAAAAGCGGCCAGCACAATCGCCGAAAGTGCCGAGGGATGTGCCGGGACCAGCGAGACCTGTGGTCCAGCCACCGGTGAGACAGGAATCGAGTAAGCCGCCTGTTGTGCAACCACCAGTGGTACCGCAACAAAGACCGGTGGTCCGACAGGAGAGTGGACCGAAGGAAGTTGCGAAGGAGCCGGCGAGAGAAGAATCGAAGAAAGTGCCGATGACGGAAGAAGAAAAGAACGAGTTGGAGAAGAAGCTGTTGAAGGTAAGCAACTTTTATTTTTGAAAAATCTGAAAATGTGGAGACTAAATTTGTCTAGAAACTCAAAATTCGGTGTTCCAAAAAGTTTTTCAGTACCGAAAGAGCTCGTGTTATCTCTTATCCGCGAAAAATATAGGTGTTTCTCACCAAAACTAGAGGATTTACGTCTCAAATTGTTCAAAACAACGAAAATCGAAATATTTTTGTCGACATTCTTCGCTCAACCAAAAAAAAATACAAGAAACTGTTTATTTAAATGAGAAATGCAGTTTTTAGGTTAAAGTTTTCGAACAGATTTTCCGTCATTATATTATCGAATATATGCCTATTCAGTCCAAATCTTAGAATCAGCGGCTTTATTTGTAAAAACAGCGTGTTATTCGACAAAAAACAGTAAAACTTACGTTTCAAAATGTAAAGAAAACAAAAATTGATATATTTCTTTCGATATTGGATAGTCAGTCTGATAAATATCAAAAAACCATCTAAAAAGTGATAAATTAACATGTTTTCAGGAACTAGAAGATGACCGTATCGCTGGATTATCACCAGAAGAAGTATGGATAAAACGATCAAAGTGGAATGAGGATGTGTGTAAAGCTGTGTGTCGAACGATTACAGCCAATAATCGAGCTGGTCAGATTGCGAAATGGGATATGAAAACGGTGAGTCTTTTTCAATTGAAATTTTTAGTTTTGAAAAAAATTGTAAGAAAAAGCAGTTTATAGGACAAAATGTTTTGAAAACTGCTTTCTTGAAGTGTTTAGAAGTTTTTCGTCAAAAAACCAATTGAAAAGCATCAAAATTTAGAGATTCTTGGAGAAATTGCAAAAAAAGCAGCTTAAATCTACAAATTTGTCTCGAACAGGCGTCGTGAAGCTTTTTGATCTTCAAATCTACTAGGTCAGCAAAAACTATGACTCTGACAGTTTTTAAAGTCATTTCACCATCAGAAAGCATCAAAATTTCTATTTTTCTCGAAAAGTAATGTGAAAAATTGTTTGATTAGTCAAAATCCGGTCGTTGTCAACTTTTTTCAACTGGAAATCTATGAAAATCAACGAGAAAATGTGATTCTGTGATTTTTCGAGACATTTTACGATAAAACACAAAAATATTGGTGAATATGTCAAAGTTCATCAAAAACAGGGATTTTAAAAAACGTTCTCATCTGAAAATTCATAAAAATCAGCAAAAAAACTAATGTTTGGACAGTCTTCGATTCATTTTACGACCTGAAAGCTTCAGAATGTAGTATATGAGAAATTTGAGAGAAAAACGGTCTTCTACGCCAAAAATTTATAACAACTGGTTTCTCAAAGGCCTATTGAAGCTCTTCCACCTGAAAAATCACCAAAAAACTATGTATTTTCAGGAAGGCGAGATGCTCGTTGTGAATATTTCAACAAAAGACGGAACACAAGAAATGACAAAGGACGGAATGAAAGATGTAGTGATTGTCCATCCACCGATCTATATTTCACCGAGAAATGCGACGTAAGCTCCTAAGTTCTGGATTTTTTCACCGAAAAAAACTAATTTAAGGTGTATATACTACCTAGCCCTCAATCCGAAAGAAACAAACATACCGCGACCACCGGTTTTTGATATTTTCCGCTCGAAAATCTACTGGATGCCAAGAGTGTTGCATATTGAACGGATGGTTATTAATGTGAGTTGATGTTTGTTGTTTTACCTATATATTGAGTTTCAGAATACACCAAAATGCCAGTTGGAGACGACATTGTTGGAATTTGCGCACTCGAAGAAGTTCACTTGTGATGTGGTGAGTTTTTTAAGGTTTAGAGGGGGAAAAATAAGGGATTTGGAAGAAAAATATGATGAAATCGGAAAAAGAAAGCAAAAATTGTGATTTCGCAGAACTATCAAAGAACTAGTCATAGAACTCCATAGAATTTCAGAGAATCTATCATAGAATCTATCATAGAACTATTATCGAAACTATCATAGAAATAACATAGAACTATCAGCAACAACCATAGAACTAGTCGTTGAACTACCATAGAACTACCATAGAACTATCATAGATCTATCATAGAACCGGGCATAGAACTATCATAGAACTGTCGGCAACTATCATAGAACTTTCATAGGACTATCATAGAATCTATTCTAGAACTATCATAAAACTTTCATTGAATCTATCATAAAAATGCCGAACTTGATAGAATTTTTATAGATCTATCATAGAACTTCCATAGAAATGCCGAACTTGATAGAATTTTCATAGAACTATCATAAGAATTTCATAGAACGCCATAGAACCAACATAGAACTTCCATCAAATTTCCTAGAACTTCCAAAGAATTATCAGTTAACTGTCGTAGAACCAATCATTGAAATCATATCAAAGCCCAAGCGAAAAAAAAACTGAAAGTTCTACAAAAGACTTCTCAAAAATATCAGGTAGTTCGTTGCCAGACCAGTTTAGGGCTTAAAAGTCAATTTGTTTTTGCTAAAAATGATGATATCATAAAAAAAAAATTTTAAAAATCATGATTATCTTGCTTTTCCTTATAATTTTCCTCCAAAACCATCATTTTTGCAGCTCGAATACGTGATCAACGTCGAATGGATCCAACCCACCATTCTATTCCGCCTCTGTCGCTGGTTGCGTCCAAAAGAACTCGTCCTCCATCTCAATTTCGGTACCTGGATGGAGCCCGTCAATGATCGAACACCAAAAGGTGCAGCCAACAAGCCAACACACCATGTTCACTTATGGCGACAATTCGATATTGATGAGGAGACATTTTCGATGGATAAGGACTATATGACACCGTTTAAACCGTTCTGGATGCCTGAAGAACTACACGGTCACCCGGATGATATGGCAATGTTGAAAGTTGAAATGGGTAAAGGATTCCGATTTGCTGGCGAACTCAATCGAACACTCAAAGCGATATTCGAGTTTGTGAGAACGATATCGACGGAAAATAATGGACAAAGTTCGGCGGTTTCATTCACTGGACTCACTTTTATGTAAGCTTATATTTCGAGACTTATCCCTCAAAATAGTTAGTTCCAGGCCGTTGATACCACCAAATACTGGGAGACCAGATACAAGCGAGTTGGCGAAGCCGAGGGATCCATGTGAAGAATTTCAAAAGTATATCACACAGTATTATGATGAAATGACGAGCAGTTTGGAAGCGTTTTCGAGGGGGGATAGGGTGAGTATTTTTTTGTAAAAGAGCTGATATTCGAGAAAAAGTTAATATCTTGTCATAAAATAGATGTAGATAGTCGTGACGACGTTTTGAGACCTCATGGACCTAAAAATTTGAAAAAATTGACTAATTTTCCGTAAAACGCGTCTAAAATTCCGATATCTTGTCAAATTAGTGTCTGAAATTTCAAAAATCTTCAATTCGCGTCTACGTTGCTGGAAAACAGCCGTGTATTGACAGAAACCGCTCTAAAAACCTGATATATCACTACGAAAATAGGGAAAATGTGTGTCGAGATCTTTCGATACCTCATGAACCCGGAAATGTAGCGAACTATGAGAATTTCCAAAATGACCGGCTTTTCACAAACATTTTGCTGTAAAATATCCAGATTATCGACTTATAGTCGAATTGACACCTGAAATTTAAAAATGATTCAATTCGTCTTCGTATTTTTTAAAAATGGCTGTATTTTTGAATAAATTGTTCGAAAATAGAATATCTCACCAGGAAATGACTGTGTTGTCGTGTTGAAATATTTTGAACACTCGAAGAGCTGAAAACTTCGGCGAATCCTGAGAACTTCAGGAATACGAGAAGATTTCCACAACTTTTAAATAAAAATGTAAAAATTTCTGAGTTTCCAATCAAACCTTCCCCATTTCTCGTCTAAATTCCTTTCAAAAACCACAAATTCCCAGGTGTTCGTATGTTGTCGTTCGGACGTTCGTCGTCAATACAAAGCCACCTCCGCCATCCCAATCTACTGTTACAATGTGCCACTCGAGAACGCCGAATTCATGTTCATCACCAAAAGTCTCCAAACATTCACATGTTTATTCCGCACGAATGTCGATCAGGATGGGGCTGAGCTCTTGTTGGAGGTATATCTGAATTTTCTAAGGTACTGGAACTAAACCTAATTTCTAGGAATGGTACAACGGAAGAAGAACATTCGAGGAGTATATGGTATTGTGTTGTGTGCCAATTGCACCAAATTTCATCGATTCACTCCATCCGGATAAGTCTAACGCGAAATTGATGAAATTGAGACGAGTACAGTGAGTTTCTTAAAAATTCCGATCAGAATTCCAAAAAGTTCCATTGGGTCTCGTCACGAACGTTGGAAAAATCGAAGATTTCGAATTTTGAGCTCGAATTTTGATGCTTTTGCCTCAAAACTGGTTAAAGTGATCTTAACACGATTCAGAACAGAAAATTTTCCGAGTTTCCAACTTTTTCCCGTCATTTTTTTGTTGCGAGACCCATGTTAGGATTAAAAAATGCCAAAAGACTTTACGTTTTCGCTGCAAGACCCACAAAAAGCTTGAAGATTCGCATCATGTCCCTTTAAATTATCTCAACGAACATATTCTGCGAGGTCTCGTCACGAAAGATTGAAAAACAAACAATTTGAATGGTCTCGGCACGATTCACAATCTGACGTCTATTTTTCGTTTCGAGACCAAATTTTTCCAACTCAGTCATAGAAAACGAACTAGAAGGCGAAATTCTTCTGGTTTTCGCTGTAAGACCCATGAATGCCACCCTGTTCCTTTAAAATATCTCAACGAGCAACTTTTGTAAGTCTCGTCACGAAAATTTGAAAAACAAACAATGCTAATGATCTTGGCACGATTCACAACAAAAATTCCCACTTTTCGGAATTTTTTTCATTACTAGGCCATTGTTTCAAACTTCAGCATGAAAAAAACAGACTGAAAATATGCCTGCTTTCGCTGCGAGACCCATCAAAGATCCTGATCATGCTCCTTTTAAATATCTCACAACGAACAACATTAGTTAGGTCTCGTCAAGAAAATTTGAAAATCAAATTTTTCAATTGAGATATTCACCTCCTTCTTTCGATTCGAGACCCTAGTTTCACAATTTCGCCTTAGAAAACCGACTGAACATGTATCCTTCTCGCTGCGAGACCCAAAAAAATCAAACAGCTGCACACCATGCACCTTTAAAGTATCTACCCACGAAAATCATGTATTCCTTCCAGCAACAACATCCGCACAACATGCTACATCGACAGATCATTAATGGCGAACCAAATATTGCATGTGAAATGTGTCGACGTAATTGACGGAGCACCACCAACAAAAAAACCATCAGGAGCGCCACCACCAGGCACAACAATCATTCATCATAAAAAATAACCTTTTTTCTGGTCTCGACAAGAATTTACTCACACCCTACTTACCTCATATTACTGTACTTATAATATATTTATCATATCAATGTCTCATGTGTCAATCATTATTCTAATCACTCAACAACCAAAATTATGTGTATTTGATATATTTTACGATAAAGTTATGTATTTATTATGGTTATTGGGATTTAGAGCAGTTTTCTTGGTGCTTCGAGGGGCGTTGCAGAATTTTGTTAGGTTTAGGATGGATTTTTGGACCTAATTTTTGAGAGTTTCGATTTGTCACAGTTTATTCTATATAGGAATCAACAAAACAAAGTGTACTCTGTATATATTTAAAACTGAAAACTGTCACTTTTTTACACTATCAAGTTTCCATACATCTTTTTAGCCGAAAATCTCTATTTTTCAGGAAAAAAACTATTTTAAAACGCGGGACTTGCATAGGAGAACATGTTTAGAGTACTGTAGAACCCTGCTTTTTGGAGAAAACATGTTTTTCTACTGTGAATATACTAGTTTATGGCTTGAGAAGTATAGATATAAAGCGCAGGATATTCAGTGATGTTTTCCGTACAAAAATTAGTTTGATATGCTCTATCTAGCTGATTTTGCACATATTCGGCCTACTTATCCGATTCTCGCATTTTATCTCCTCGAAGCGTTTCTATAAGATGACAAATTGATGTTTTCCAGGCAAAAATGACAAAAAACTGGAACGATTTGCCGGATGATATGAAAGAAATGGTGGTGGATAACATGGATATATTCACAAGGTATTACTAATTTCATTTACACTAGCGGTCAAAAATATATTATATTTTGAATTTTCGCCTAAAAATGTTCTTTTTTTTTGAGCTGAGAATCGAAAAGTTGATCCACTGAAACAACTTTTCGGCATCTGTGGAAACAAGGTTGCTTCTGTTAAAATTTTTTGAAATTCTGACTTTTTTTCAAGTCTTGGACATGTTACAATCTCTGAATTGGCTCTAGAAAGCTATAAAAATTAGTTGTAATTCGTATTTTCATAATGTTGAGTGCCTTGCGATTTCCTGAAGGCTAAAACGCTCTGAAAATTGAAAATACAATATTTTTGTATATACCCAATTAATCATTACAGATTTCGACTCAAAATGTGTTCAAAAAGTGACAAGCGTCTCGTCGAGTCGGTTCCATTATATTGTGATGAAATCACAGCAACTAAAATCTCATATGGCGTAAACTTGCACATTGAAGATGTCGTTGTTTCATATTCCGATTCTTATGTATGGATTTACAATGGAAGGTGACTTTATATATATATATATATATATATATATATATATATATATATATATATATATATATATATATATATATATATATATATATATATATATATATACCAAAACAATGGCTAGGAATAGAGCCTCGATGGGTCTCGATAGGTTTTTGCAGTTCGAGTACTGTATTGCCGTTCAAATTACATTTTCGAACTGAAAAAACGTTTCGAGACCCAAGTGCACCTTTTCTAACATATAAAAAAATTTTGATTTATAACTGATACATTTGTAGAACACAAAAACGACGAGATATCGTTGTTTCTGGTGAGAAAGAAGGACATGAAATGGTCAAGAAGATGTTCAGTGTTATGATGTCACATCGAGATGCATGTATTGGATGCTTTAACACTAATTTGGTGAGTATTGTCAGTTGAAAACTTTGTCAAATGCACTTCATCGCAAAAGTTCAAAAAATTAGGTCATGACTGAAATTTCAAGCAAAAAAACTAGAGTTTCCCAAGCTTTTTAAAGAAAACTTGTATAAATTCAGCTTTCAAAACGTTCGACGCATAAATTCGAACTTTCATAAACACAAAAAAAGCATTTTATTGCGATTTATACACAGAGAAAACACAAATTTAAAAAATTAAAAAAAAAACATAAAATCCACAAACAGTTAGAAAAGTTAGTTGGTTGAAATTCCAAGCCAGAAATAATGTCCAAACCACGGCTAGGAATAAATCCTGGGTCTCGACGCGTTTTCGCAGTTTGCAGGTACTGTATTTATGTTGAAAATGTTTCGAGACCCAAGGGTACACTTGCTTCATTCCTAGCCGTTGATTTGACACGTATTGTTTATCTAGCGGCCTGTGGAATGTACTTCATCACAAAATTTCAAAAAGTTAAAGCCATTTATGACAAGAAAGTTGGACCGTGTCTGAAATTTCAGTCTATATCGAGAGTTCCAGTTATTATCTCAACTCTATTTTGTACAAAATAGGTGTATTATAGGTGTATAGGTTCAAATCTCACAACAACAATAATTTGCAAATTTTCAATTTTTAAAAAGATTTTCTGCCGAATCTTGTACATATCACCAAAAATCACAGGAAAACGCATTTTTTCGTGTATATGTCTATTAAAAAGAACTCTGAGGGCAGAATATATACAAATCTTCACGAAAAATCTTTACATATTTTCATTTTAGCTGCCATTTGAGCCATGGCCTAACTTTTATATCTAAAATGACCTAAATTTTCGAAATTTTGCGATTGAGCGCACTTGCCAAGTTCTCAGAGTGATAATACTTGTATTTTCCAGAAAATTGACGACCTACTCCCAACCCCATACTTCAAAATCCATGTGAAACACTTGAAACTTGGTCGCAACAAGCGTCAAGATATCCTCAAATGGTTGGATGCAATTGTCGAGCAACCTGATCAACTAACTATTGAAACTTTATCGCCTCCAGTATGTATTTTGTTTTTATTTTAGTTTCATAACAAAAATAAATTGCAGGTATTGAAAAATGTGAACCGTTTGAAGAACACGAACGAAGGACTTATTGACAGCGACCTGATGAAATTGAAAGTGTCCAAAGTGCATATTAATCAAACTAATATTAGTGCAAATGGATTGAGAGAGTATGTTGAGGTATGGTTTTTTTTTTTTAATATTTTGAAAATGATACAGTACTGGATGGAAAGGCAGTATATTTTAAATTTTGGGGGCATTTTTAGCCATCTTTCGTCGATATCTATGAATCTATGAATCTATGAATCTATGAATCTATGAATCTATGAATCTATGAATCTATGAATCTATGAATCTATGAATCTATGAATCTATGAATCTATGAATCTATGAATCTATGAATCTATGAATCTATGAATCTATGAATCTATGAATCTGTGAATCTATGAATCTAGGAATCTATGAATCTATGAATCTATGAATGATGTGTAAGTTATCCAAGACTTAAATGTAAATGTCAAAAATGTATATTTTGTGTAGCTCAAAAAGATGCATCATCAACGGAATCGTGCTTGAAAATTTGAAAAATGTGGCATTTTTGTTCCGGTACTGTATGATCCCACAAAAAAGTCAAAAACGATAACAAAAAGAAAATGTAAAATGCAAAACAAAATCGAAAAAAATCGTTTTTTTAATCGAAAAATATATGAATTTCATCACATCTAGCATGAAATTCAGGTAAAATGAGTTTTTGAGTTGTTGGAATATACACAAACTACTATACTCTGGCACTTATAAGCTCTAAGCTCTACGCAAGAAAACGCAACAAATTTGAATGAAAATAGCATTCTTTTGATTGAAAAATGTATGATTTTCTTCAATCTTATATGAAATTCAAGTAAATATAGCGTTTCTTGAGAGTAAAATAAATTTTTTGAGGAATTAAAATATCCAAAAAGTTCAAAACGCTTTGAAAACAAGTGACAGCTTTTTTTCCGAGTTTCAGCACTTTTGTCGCTTTCCTCCTTCTAACAAAAAAAACATTCCAGAAATTGATAAAAGAAGACTATCCAATCGGTGCAGTTATGGAGTTCAGCAACACCGAACAATGGCGAATCCCACATGACTGGTTGAAATATGAACAACTTGATGATAACAATGAGGATGACAACAACTACACAATTTTCAAATATTACAAAGGTCGGGTTGTCATGTCGAAGGAGAAGGAAATTATCATTGATAGAATTTATGCAATTAAACCACGCCTTTTTATCAAATTGTCAATTTTGAAGCGCTATTAAATACATTACTTGTTACTTTTGTTGCATTTTTATAATAAAGTTGCCATTTTCACCTGTTTTTTTCTGAAATCATTGATTTACCGAGTCACGGAGTATCTCAATTGACAAATCGTTTGTAATATCAACATGATTCAGTTAGAAATAACAATGAAATGGAATATCGTGCCGAATGAGTTGAAACGGATGATTGTGGGGAAGATGGATATTGTCACAAGGTAATCCTATACTACAGTATTTGACACAAATATATTGTGTTGCAAATTTTTCGAACTCAAGTCTGCTGAAAAAATATTTTTTTTTCGCTGATAATACTATTTTTCGACACTTGTCAGCTCAAAAATCGAGCAAAAATGGGACATTTATCTCAAAAACTCCTTTAAAACCATGGAAAAGAGTGAAGAACGTCATAAAATATAGTTTGAAAACAAATAATGCACCAGAATCAAGTCCGATTTAGGCAAAAAGTTTTCGGACATGCCACAAAGATAGCGTCAGAAAAACAGAAAAATGTATTTGGGACTATTATTTTAAAAATTGAAGTCCTGATAAACTTGAAAGAGATATGACAAGACCGTTAAAAAAATGTTTAACCATGGTTCTGTAAAAATAAACTTTTCCATCCACGGGCACACTTTTTGAGGTTTTGGAGTAATGTTGAGCTGGGTTATGTGCCCCACTTTTCTCAAAAATTGTGACTTCGCCTCCTTTTTTGTCAAAAAGAGATTATCTTTTGCAATAGACCCATTTTTCAACGAACACAGGTCCCACTTTACCAACTTGTTCTTTAGAAAACCATGGTCCCCCGTTTTTGCTCAAAATAAAATATTCTATCTATGTATATACAGTATCAATCATTACAGATTTCGATTCAAAATGTCCTCCACCACCAATAAATATCTCGTCGACACCGAACCATTCGAATGTGATGCAATGACTGTCAACAGACTATATGACAAAACTCCTGAGCTGATTATTGACTCAACTTGTGTTGTTCGTGTTTCATCGTCGGGTGTCACTTTTATTAATAGGAGGTATAAAACTAAAAATTTTGAGCATGATTCAAGTTTTCAGAGAAAATACAACGCGATTCATCGAATTGTCGTCCGAGGAAGAAGGCATGGAAATGCTCAGATGTATGCTTCGCGCCATTTTGAAGCACAAAGTTCGAATTCGAACTTTCGAAACTAGCATGGTAAGTATCTATGAATCTATGAATCTATGAATCTATGAATCCATGAATCCATGAATCTTCCAGGAACCAAACGAACTCTTGCCAAATCTCGATTTTCAACTTCATGTCACAGAACACCTAGAACTATACTCCGGTCGTTTAAATCGACGAGAATGGCTAGATATACTTGCCCAACCACCAAAGCAATTGAGGATTACAATGAGCTGGAATGAGATAGGATTGCATCCAATGGTAAGAATATCTTTACGATTATTTGCGAGTGAAAGTGTTGTTTCAGGTTAAAGGTGCGAAGAATTTGACACTAGAAGGAAGGAGTGACGTTAATGATGAACAATTGTTAAACTTGCAAGCGACGGATATCAACCTATACGAATCACGGATTACTGATAACGGGATCAATGCATTTATCAAGGTACTTTTTTCATTGATTTATATATTCATAGATTCATAGATTCATAGATTCATAGATTCATAGATTCATAGATTCATAGATTCATAGATCCATAGATTCATAGATTCATAGATTCATAGATTCATAGATTCGTAATTTCAGAAAGTGATCCGTGAAGATTACCCGGCAAAGTCATGGTTAATATTCAACCGACTCTCCAATTGCTCATGGGACAGACTGAGTCATGGATTGAGATATCGAAGAATCCCGAATTCAAGACAGAATGAAAGCCAAATCAAGGCTCGTATCAATATTTCGGCAACTAAATTCATTATTATGATCTTTGAACCAATTGATCTTAGTGGTGAGAAGGTTGACCTAAAGATTTATTAGGTTTAGATCCATCGTGTGAATTTCATGTTATTTTATTATTATTATTGTTTCGATAAATCTACTATTTTCACCTGTTTTTTCTAGAATCACTGATTTTTCGAATCACGGAGTATCTCAATTGACATATCATTTGTAATATTAACATGATTCAGTTAGAAATAACAATGAAATGGAATGTCGTGCCGAATGAGTTGAAACGGATGATTGTGGGGAAGATGGATATTGTTACAAGGTAATCCTATATTTCAGTATTTGATAAAACATTTGATTCACAGTTTTTTTGCCATTGCCATAAACTGTTCGTATTGGTTTTTTGAAAAGTTATTGAAAAATCCTTTAAGGGCGTAGCAGTAAACACATATGAGCCATTCCTATGAAAAAAAAAATGAAAACCCATGTTTTTTGTTGCCTCAAAAACATAGTGGCATGTCCCAGAATTGACAAAAGCTGAAAATATCATGAATTTAGAAAAATCGTTTTCCGAAATATTGAAAAGACGTAAAATCGTCATCTAGTGCAAATTTTTTGCAAAGTGGTACAGTAGATTTTCAATCTTCGAAACAAAAAACCGTTTTTCCGTCATTTTTTATGTTTCAAACAACTTCTTCTACCGCATACATACTGTACTAGATTTGAATGAACATGTTTTTATCGTCCTGCAGATGTTTAAACATTAGGATTTCGTCTTCTAGCTGAAAAAATGCTTTTTAGCAGAGCAGGGCTCAAAAACTCAACACCGAACCTCTATTTGCTTCTATAACTCTATAAACAATCACAAAAATTAAAGATTTCGATTCAAAATGTCCTCCACCACCAATAAATATCTCGTCGACACCGAGCCACTCGAATGTGATGAAATGGCCGTCAACAGACGATATGACAAAACTGCTGTGCTGATCATTGACTCAACTTGTGTTGTTCGTGTTTCATCGTCGGGTGTCACTTTTACCAATGAAAGGTAATTTTTTTTTCTTATCCGGAAAACGGTCTTAACGAAACTAATAGTCAAATATATATCATTTGAATGATTTTTAAAAGTAGACCCAGAATCCATCCTCAAAACCGAAAATTTTGAAGCACTGTGGTTCCACAGTTACAGTTATTTGCCCGAAAAGTTCCTGTTAAACATGTTTTCAAATTCCAGGGAACATACAACGCGATTCATCGAGTTGTCATCCAAGGAAGAAGGGATGGAAATTGTCAGATGTATGTTTCGCGCCATTTTGAAGCACAAAATTCGAATCAGAATGTTCGATGTTGATATGGTGAGATACCTACTTCAAAAACATTAGACGCTCTAAAATGATGTTATAATTTTCTTTGAAAAATGTTAAGAAGTTTCTCAGTGGCTTTATTTCCAGCTTTTCCTGTTTTTCGACATATCTTATACTTAGTTTTTTACCTTTTCGAGCGTGGAAAATGGCAAAAATGCATTGAAAAACATAAAAGTTCCAAAATTTTTTCTTTTTCTGTATTATCAACCTGAATTTTATTTCCAGGAACTAAACGAACTCTTGCCAAATCCCGACATCCAACTTCATATCACAGAACACCTAAGGCTATACTCCTCCGATCCTTCTAAATGGCTAGACATCCTTGTGAAACCACCAAAGCAATTCACTGCTAAAACGAGTTGGAATGGGATAGGATTACATCCAATGGTAAGAATATTTTGTTTACATATCGATAACTCATCTTGAACGTAAATACAGTATCTGAACAAGATTCATTGCTTGATTCATTCCTAATCGATAGTTTGGCATGTACAATAACAATTTTCAGGTTAAAGGTGCGAAGAATTTGACAATGGACTGCACCAGTCACATTGATGATGAGCAATTGTTGAACTTGGAAGCGACAGATATCAACATATTCGAATCACGGATAACCGATAACGGGATTAATGCATTTATCAAGGTACTTATTTTATAAATTCATAGAACTGTCCGGACAGATAAAACAACTCTGTAATTACAGAAAGTGGTCCGTGAAGATTACCCGGCAAAGTCATGGTTAATATTCAACCGACTCTCCGATTGTTCATGGGGCAGATTGATTGCTGGATTGAAACATAGAAGAATCCCGAATTCGAGACAGAATGAAAGCCAAACTAAAGCTCGTATCAATATTTCGGCAACTAAATTCATTATTATGATCTTTGAATCATCTGATCTTGGTCGTGAGAAGGTTGACTTAAAGATTTATTAGATTTAGGTCCATCGTGTGAATTTCATGTTATTGTTTTATTATTATTGTTTCGATAAATCTACTATTTTGTGATAAAGTTGACATATTCAATTGCTATGTTTTTTTCCAATTGTTTGCTCAAGTCATGAAGTATCTCTTTCACCACGAAGCACATTATTCCATACGATTTGCAGTCAAAAATGGCTTTTAACTGGAATATTCTATCGTATGATACAAAATGGAAGATTGTCGAAAAAATGGATTTTTTCACAAGGTATTACATTTACAGTGTTGCCAAAAAAAATTTATGCACAAAATGTTTTATTGCCTTAACAAGGAGAATTCACGGACGGACCAACTCAACTTTCGCTCATACTTGTACCGTAGATATGTATCATCCTGGAGGACTCATATCAAAATTTACACATGCCACGGTTCAGTTTCTTTTGATATTTTCAGCCAAACGAAAAAAATGAATGTCTGGCACTCCATTGCAAAAAACATGGGTTCCACAACTATCTTCGTGGTTCATGCTGTGATTGTGTCGGTTTTTTTCTGCATTGAAGTGCCGGAGGGTCATTTTTCTCGTTTGGCTGAAAATGAACGGTGGCACGTATAAATTCTGATATGAACCGTTTAGGAGGGTATAAATCTATGGTACAAGTAGCAACAAAAGTTAAGATTGTACGTCCGCGAACCTTTTTTGTAAGTCAACTTAAACTAGCAAATTTCGTACGATGTCCAAAAAAGGAAAAAAAAGAGAAACGACCGATTCCTCACAGTGAAATGTGTATGTTTAGTCCAAGAACAAAATTGGATCGAAAAATTTATTGTTTAGCACGAGTCCTACATTACTTCTATTTTTCAAAAACCATGGGACCCGCTTTTATTGGCAAGATAGAATATTCTACCTATGAATACACTTGATACATAAATTTCTTGTATATACTCAACGAATCATTACAGATTTGAATTCAAAAAGAGCTCGAACGAGAACAGACAGCTTGTCGAGAGGGTTCCTTTTTATTGTGATTATGTGAGCGTCAGAAGGTACGACAATAGTGTTCCGATGAACATAACTCACGAATGTGAAGTACTGGTTTCATCGTCTGGTGTAACTATTCGCAATAACAGGTTGGATTATTTGTTGTTTTGAATATACTTTAATATTTACAGAAATAATACAAGGCCGAGGATTGTAATGTCTTACGAAGAAGGCATGGACTGGCTCAGATATATGCTCCGTGCATTTGTATCATTACACAATGTTTGTATTCTATATTTCGAAATTAGCATGGTAAGTATCTACATATGAATCTATGAATCAATGTACTCAGGAATTCCACGAGCTATTCCCAAATCCTGGCATCCGACTTCATATCAAAAAAATTACATTCTGTCCGACATGTGTTGATCATCAAACATGGTTGAATGTACTTGCCAGACAACCCGTTGTAGTGCAGATTTGTGAAAGATCAAGTGGGTTAGGATTACTACCAGTGGTAAGAAAATATTTTACATGCCAAACCAACGACTAGGAATGAGTCGAGTCCGCTCCAGGATTTCGATACCATATTGCAGTTAGGTATATTGATCTATTGAATTTCAGATCAAAAATGTGAAAGAATTGAATTTACAAGATTCCAATGATATTGATAATGACCAATTGTTGAACTTGAATGCAAAGGATATACATTTGGAGAATTCACAAGTTACCGATCAAGGGATCAATGCATTTATCAAGGTATATTTCATAATATTGAAGAAGGATAGCCGTATCATGGTATCTAGAGTCCATTTTTCGAAAAATATAGTCAAAGCACAAGCTCGCTGACAGCGATGACGGTTCGCGCTAAACCTATTTCGAAAATCTAGGTTATAATTGAAAGTTTTGGTTGAATGATGGCTTAGAATCCGAAAATAGGTTTAGCGCTACTTATAAATGAGCTTTAGATACCATTAAAAACTCCTAAACGACTATCCTTCTATATTCCGCGATTTTGATTTCAGAAGAAGATCGTAGATGGCTTTGGTATGGTACGTTTTTCGAAGAAACTCAAGAGTTATATGGAGCAACCTGGTTGATAGATTGAATGCTAGAAACACAACGACTCAAGGTCGAATCACCAGCGCTATGGTTCGTATCTCACCGACGAAATTTATTAGTATAAAACTTGATCGTCGATCTGATAATGTTGACAAGGTTGAACTGTATTTTTGGTGTTGATTGTGTAAACTGTATATTATTATTTTGTCATTATTCTGATAAATGTATTATTTTGTGATAAAGTTGTCAAGTTTAATCTTCTTTTTTCAATTCAAATTGATTTTCCTAATCAAGAAATGCCTCTTCTCTTTCACCACGAATTACATCATTCCATACAACTTGCAGCCAAAAAATGACTTGTAACTGGAACGACTTGTCGGATAAACTGAAATGGATGGTTGTCGATAAAATGGATATTATCACAAGGTATTACAAACTACACATATATACCCAATTAATCATTACAGATTTCGACTCAAAATGTGTTCAAAAAGTGACAAATGTCTTGTTGAACAGGTTCCATTCGAATATTTGGAAGTTCAAGTGCATAGCAATAAACGATCGTATGGAGATAATGCATTCCAACAGTTTGTCATTCGTTTCGATCTTTCTTCACTTATTTGTGTTTGTTTGGATAGTTTACCAAGAACTATAGAAATTCGGAAGTAAGCCGATGTTGTTTAATAAATTTGTAGCATGAGGTTTACAGAGCAAATAAAGAGCGATTCATCAAATTATCAACCGAAGAAGAGTGTTCTGAAATGATCAGATGTATGTTCCGTGCATTCATGTTGCCACAAAATGTTCGTATTAAACGATTCTTTACATTCTTGGTAATTACTATATCGAATACTGGCGGTCATTGTTTTTTCAGTATCTCGATTGTTTATTCTCAAATCCTGGTTTCAAACTTCATGTCAAAACGTTGGAGTTGAACATTGGCAATCGTGAAGAAAGCGAAAATTTGTTGAATCTACTTGCCACAACACCAGAAGAAATGAAAATTTATAAAACATGGGAAGGAATGGGAGAACATCCAGTGGTATGAATATTCAGTAATTGATAGAAAAAAGAAATAATTATAGGTGAAAAATGTGAATAGTTTGTCTATATTCGAACAGAACGATATCGATGATGAGCAGTTGATGAATTTGAAAGCAACAAGAATTTATATTTGTAGTTTCAAAATCACTGATAAAGGAATTAATAAGTTGGCCAAGGTAGTAAAAATGAGCTCCCTAAAAAACACAAACAATTCCAGAAAATGATAAAAGAAGATTACCCGATTGGCTCAAGATTTAATGTGGTTGGACTTGGTTTAAAAACTAACATAATTCGAACCCCTGGTTCGGAATGGAGTTCATTGCTTTCTGAGTTGAATTCGGAGCCAATGTTCACTGAAAGAGAACTTTACTATAAAGCTCGTGTCATCATGTCACCAACGAAACAGCTTATAATTACTCGTATTTGTGGATCCGTCGAATTTTTGGTTGTAAAACGTGGAAATGATGCAGAAGAACTTCCGATTCAAACGCATAAGAAGAATTGGAATGACTTGCCGGATGAGGTAAAGGAAAAGATTGTTGATCGAATGGATATATTCACAAGGTATTACAAACTACACATATATACCCAATTAATCATTACAGATTTCGACTCAAAATGTGCTCGAAAACTGACAAATGTCTCGTTGATACTGTTCCATTTGATTGTGATTTTGTGATGATTGGCGATGTCAATCCTGTTGGTGTCTCACTTCAAAATTTTCGCACTTCATACTTTAAAGTCGATTGGAATGATGCGACTTCAACATTATCCATCAAAAGGTTAAATTTTTCCGTTTTGATTTGCTTTTCAAAATATTCTTGGCTCAGAGAAAAAAGCAAGCGATTCATCAGATTGTCATCCGCAGAAGAAAGAATTGAAATGATCAAATATATGTTCCTTGCATTCATGTCGCCACAAAATGTTCGTATTGGACGGTTCCACGCGAGCACGGTATTTATATCATTCTTCATTTCTTTCTATCATTCTTTTTTCAGAATTTCACCTATCTATTCCCATCTTCTGATTTCAAACTGCATGTCAAAAAGTTAGACTTACGCGTAAAAAACCGTGAAGAAAACGAAAAATGGTTGAATGCACTTGCCAATCAACCGGAAGAACTGGACATTTTTAACGAATGTAATGGAATTGAAACACATCCAGTGGTAAGTAAAGTTTTGAAAACACTAAAAACAAACTAGGATTCTTTAGGTAAAAGGTGTGAACATTTTACAAATGCAAGAAAATAGCGACATTGATGATGACCAATTGATGCAATTGCAAGCAAGAACCTTGCACCTTAAAACCTCACTTGTCACTGAAAACGGAATCAATAAGTTGGCCAAGGTAGCAATAATAAATTTCCAAATAAAATGAAACAGAATTTCAGAAAATGATTGATGAAGATTATCCAATTGGTTCAAAGATGTCATTTAACTGCTCCCTCACTTTTAATTGGGATAGAGTCATTGAAGGATTGAATGCTGGACCGACTGATATTCATCCGATTTATGGCATGAGCATTCGAGTCAACATGTCTGCCGAGAAAGATCTCATCGTTTGCCCTGCAACTAATGGAAACAGAGATTATGCACACATTTTGGTGGTTGTACCAAAAAATGCTTATTAAACTATCTTGTTGTTGTTGTTGTTGAATGAACCTGTTAACTTTTCTTAAAAAATGTTTCCTACTTCAAAAGTTTGAATCTTTGACTATATATCTTTTAAACAATTGACTTGCATCAACTTAAAAATGCAAAGATGACTCGTAACTGGAATGATCTACCAAATGAATTGAAATGGATGATTGTGGATCGAATGGATATTATCACAAGGTATATACAAACTACACATATATAACCAATTAATCATTACAGATTTCGACTCAAAATGTGCTCGAAAAGTGACAAATGTCTTGTTGAATCGATTCCATTTTATTGTGATAGTGTGATGATAGGAGATATGAACCCTGTCGGTGTCCCACTTCTCAATTTTGTCACTTCACATTTTGACGTCAGATGGAATGATGCAACTTCATCTATTTCCATCAAAAGGTTAGATTTGTAGTTTTGAAATGGTTCTTATAATTTCAATTGCTCAGAGGAAATAAAGAGCGATTCATCAGATTGTCATCCGAAGAAGAAAGTCATGAGATGATCAGATGTATGTTTCGTGCATTCATGTTGCCACAAAATGCTCGTATTGGATATTTCTTCACTAGTTTGGTTGGTTTACCTATATATAAGAACATATAAATATTCTTGTAGAATCTCAACTATCTATTCCCACCTCCTGATTTCAAACTTCATGCCAAAAAGTTAAGCCTACGCGTTGAAAACCGTGAAGAAAACGAAAAATGGATAAATATACTTGTCAATCAACCGGAAGAATTGGACATTTTTAACGAATGTAATGGAATCGGAGCACACCCAGTGGTAAGTAAAGTTTGGAAATATTGAAAATGAGAGGATTTTTAGGTGAAAGGTGGGAACATTTTACTAATATGGGAAAATAACGACATTGATGATGACCAATTGATGACATTTCAAGCAAAAAAGATGCGTCTTGGAGTTTCGCTTGTCACTGAAAATGGAGTTAATAAGTTGGCCAAGGTATAACAATATTCAGTTTTCAAAAAAAAAGTTAGGGTGACTTTCAGAAAATGATCGATGAAGACTATCCAATTCGTTCAAAGATGCTATTATTCTGCTCCAATGCTACAAATTGGGATAGAGTTATTGAAGGATTTGATGTTGAGCCGCTTAATTTTGGTTCAAATATTGGCAAGAAAGTTCGAGTCAACATGTCTGCCGGGAAAGATCTCATCATTTTCTATACAACTCATCCAATTATTGGTTCTGCGCACATTTTGGTGGTGGTACCGAAATTAAACTTACCTATTGTTGTTGAATAAATCTGTTACCTTTTCTCTTTTATGAGTTTTACTTTAAAAGTTTGAATCTTTGACTATATCAAAAGCAAGCAACGCATAAACAAATAATCAATTCATAGATGACTCGTAACTGGAATGATCTACCGAATGAATTGAAATGGATGATTGTGGATCGAATGGATATTATCACAAGGTATATACAAACTACACATATATACCCAATTAATCATTACAGATTTCGACTCAAAATGTGCTCGAAGAGTGACAAATGTCTTGTTGAGTCTGTTCCATTTTATTGTGAAGACGTAAGAGTAACTGGTGCTGATTTGAAGCTTGATGTGTTTGGTACTGAACATTTTCAAATCATCTGGAATGATCGAACCACAACAATATCAATTCAAAAGTGAGTATCTTGTATTTTTCTATTTTAAATCTTAGTTATTTAGACCAGATAAAGAAGATCGACTCATCAAATTATCATCCGTTGAAGAAGGTGTTGAAATGATCAAATGTATGTTCCGTGCATTCATGTCGCCACAAAATATTCGTACTGAATATTTATATACCAATATGGTACTTATAATTTCCATTTTGTATATATATTTGTATATCTTTTCAGAATCTCTCTCATCTGTCTCCACCTCCCGACTTCAAACTTCATGCCAAAAACTTAAACCTCTTCTGCTGGAAACAAGGAGAAAACGAAAAATGGTTAGATATACTTGCCTATCAACCAGAAGAATTGATTTTTCGGAATGAGTGCAAAAGAATCGGATCACATTCAAAAGTAAGGATATTTTAAAATTTATTCAAAGTAATGATTTGTATATAGGTAAAAGATGTGAATAGTTTGAAATTCTATACTGACAATGACATCGATGACGAGCAACTGATGAATTTGAAAGCAACAGAATTGACTCTTGAGCCATCGATTGTCACTGATAATGGAATCAATAAATTAGCCAAGGTAACCATATTGTTTCATAAAAATATATAAAGATAAAGATCATTTTTCAGAAAATGATCAATGAAGATTATCCAATCGATTCTATTATGAGATTTCAGTACATTGTTCCTTTAAATTGGGATAGAATCATTGAAGGATTGAATGTTAAGCCGGTTGATATTGCACCATTTACTGGCATGGAATTTCGAGTCAATATGTCTGCCGAAAAGGATCTTATCATTTACCGTTTTGTTAATTCACAATATATCTCTAGATATAATTTGGAAGTTAGAAAACGAGAAGTTAATAAACTTGTTAATCATTAGTCACTGTTATTCGCTAATGTTGAAAAAAGTTTATATCTTTTGCTATTATACTTCACAAAATCAAACAACTATTACTCGGTCTTAGCGGTACTCGGTTGATTTGTCTGTCGTGAAACGCGAAGTAATTATAAGTCTTGTTTTATCATTTAATGAAATGGTTATGATGTATTGGTATTTTGTAAATTACATCTGCTCTTATGAGTCTCCATGATCTTCACCACAAGTTACAGGTTAAACAGTCGAATCATGAGTGAACCAAAAGAATGGAAAGATATGCCAGATAGTATCAAGGGAATGATTGTCAAACAATTGGATTTACCAGCAAGGTATGTCTCGTAGTATGAATGATATAAATAACATAATTTACAGAACTCGTTTCAAAATGTGCTCAAAAGCCGATAAACGACTCGTTGATTCGATTCCATTTGAAGTTGATGAAGTAAAAGCTGACGATCCGTGTGAAAAATATCCCCCCTTTGTTGTTTTTCCCGGACAAGTGATGTTGATTCAAATCGGAAACTTGAAAGTTTGCAAGAGTCGAGCTGGTCATGCATATGTATCTATTGAAGAGTAAGTCTATCTAGATACCTTCCTGTAAATCTTTTGTATCCAGCTCCACAAAAAAACGAGGTTATTGTTTTTCGACTAAGGAGCAAGCCAGTAAATTTGTGTTGGATACTTTTGCTCAGATTTTGATCCATGGAAATATTCATGTTAACCGATTTGTGACGAGTGTTGTAAGTTTTTTTGTATATAGCTATATATGAATCTATGAATCTATGAATCTATGAATCTATGAATCTATGAATCTATGAATCTATGAATCTATGAATCTATGAATCTATGAATCTATGAATCTATGTATCTATGAATCTATTTTAGAGTTTCCCGGAAAAACTGAGAGAAGCTGGATTCAAAATCAAGGCAAAGCGTATTGAAATCGGTACATCTAACGAAAAAGATACAGTTAATTGGCTCAAACATCTTGATCCATGTGTTAACGAAATTTTCGTAGAATCAAAGTGTGATCGGGAGGGAATGCATAATGGTATTGGCTTGATTCCAGAGGTATATATATATACTCTTTGATTCTGAAAAATAGTTTATATTTTCAGATTATCAACGCAAAGAATCTGTATATTGTCAAACACAATAATATCGATGACGAACAATTTGCAGCTTTGAAATCAACAAAATTGAATATCTCGCATTCAAAAGTCACCGAAAAAGGATTGAACATGTTGATGAAGGTGGGTATATAGAAATACATATATAGTATGCATGAGTTTGATTCTTAGAAATGGATCGATGAAAGTTACCCAATTGGCTCAAAAATCGAGCATTCACATTACTATATTGACATTGACAAGATACTCCGTGGATTGAAATATGAGACGATCAACGATCCTATCACATATTTGGATGGTATTGTTATCATGGATAGAGAGAAGGAATTGGATATTAGATGGTGGAAAGATGACTCCGGTTGGCCTATCTGTGTTAGATTCAGTGCTGAAGTTCGTCCGAATCATGGATATTTTACAACGAATTGGAATGATATGCCAAGTGAGATGAAGAAGATGATTATTGAGAGAATGGATGATAGGACAAAGTGAGTGATATAGTGATAACGTTTGAATCTATGAGTCTATGGATTTATGGATCTATGGATCTATGGATCTATGAATCTATGAATCTATGAATCTATGAATCTATGAATCTATGAATCTATGAATCTATAAATCTATGAATCTATGAATCTATGAATCTATGAATCTATGAATCTATGAATCTATGAATCTATGAATCTATGAATCTATGAATCTATGAATCTATGAATCTATGAATCTATGAATCTATGAATCTATGAATCTATAAATCTATGAATCTATGAATCTATGAATCTATGAATCTATGAATCTATGAATCTATGAATCTATGAGTCTATGAATCTATGAATCTATAAATCTATAAATCTATGAATCTATGAATCTATGAATCTATGAATCTATGAATCTATGAATCTATGAATCTTTGAATCTATGAAATTTTCAGAATGCAGCTCAAAATGTGCTCCAAAAGTGACAAATGCATTGTTGAATCGTCATTTTGTTGTTTGACAACGATCAATATCAATGGTAGTTCATTCTCATGTTTTGACAACAAGGAATCAAATCGTCGAAGTTTCACAGTCAATGATAATCAGCACATTGTATCTATCCAACTGTAAGATATTTTGATCCCCTATCAATCCTATCAAATTGCAGGAATGATAAGAAGCAAGACATTGTCATTTCGAAAACTGCTCGTAAATGGATCAAGAAAGCGATATCAACACTTTTATCAATTTCTCGTATTCAAATCGATGATTTTTTCTCACTTATGGTATTCATAAAATATTTTTATATTTACCAATTAATATTTTTTACAGGGAGTATCCACAAATATTCGATCTCGCAAAACATTCATCAAACTTCACACAATCAACATTTATGCGGATGTGAAAAGTAAATATGTGCTCTATTATAAGCAAATCGCACCGTCACATATTAGGTTTAAGTCTGGTTTAGTTCTTGAATAAAGTTTTAAAATCAATAATTTTCGTTTTTTTTTTTGCAACTTGAACTGATTGAAAACTCATTTGCCTATATATCTTAGAATCTCCATGATCTTCACAAGTTATATATATAATGTATATGATTGGCCTTGATGCACCCATTTCATTTTTCAAATAAAAAATCCAGTTTCTAATTGGCTTCCTAATGCTTTTTATTATCAATTTCAAACCATTGCCCCTCTCGATAAAAAACGTTTTTATCTTGCTGCGTATCCGCATTCGTGCCGAGACCAAAAAAATTTTTTTTTTGCGAAGAGCCATTGCTGAATATTTTATAATGCAAATTGCAGGTTAAACAGTTGAATCATGAGTGAACCAAAAGAATGGAAAGATATGCCAGATAGTATCAAGGGAATGATTGTCAAACAATTGGATTTACCAGAAAGGCATGTATTTTATTATTTATGTAAATCTATTCATACTTTACAGAAATCGTCTTAAAATGTGCTCAAAAGCTGATAAACAGCTAGTTGATTCGATTCCATTTGAAGTTGATGAAGTTGAAGCTGGCATTGGCAAAGTTATTTTGCGCAAGTTCAAAGAAGAACTCAGTAAAAAATACAAATTGGCAAATACTTTCTATGAAAAGGCCGGTTTCTCGAATACCGATAAAACCCTCCTATCTGCGATGGGCATCGTTCCTTTAGCGTTGATTCATGAAAATTGTCAACTGGGACGATTTGCGGTAAGCATTGGCTGATTTTTTGCAACAAAAGTGTAGTTTTAGAAACTCCCGGAGGTAATCAGAAGAATAGGATGTAAAATTAAAACCAAAAAAGTGATCCTAAAACCACATTCCGCTGATGATACAGTCAAATGGCTACAACAACTTGATCCATGTGTTGAAGAGATTATTATAGAAACATTGTACGGTGGAGGTGAAGTGCAGATAGGCGTTGGAATACTTTCAGTGGTATGCTGTTAAAAATTTTATAGAAATAACTTTGATTTCCAGGTTATTAATGCAAAGAAGCTGTCTATTTCCAAAAGCAATGACATTGATGACAATGAAATTGTGAGGTTCAAGGCGACACATTTGGATGTTAAATGCTCCAAAATCACTGAAAAAGGAGTGAACATGTTGATGAAGGTAAGGATACCAAAACTGTAATAACAAAAGTTGGCAAATTCAGAAATGGATCGAAGAAGATTATCCGATTGAATCGAAAATCAAACATTCATTTTATAAATTTGACCTTAACAAGCTACTCGATGGATTGAAGTATGAGGCGATAAATGATCCGATTAGAAAAATTACTGGCCGCGTTGTTATTGACGAAGAGAAAGAATTGGATATTAGATGGTGGAAAGATGCTTCAGATTATCCTCCCCGCATTAAATTTACTGCTGAAGTATATCCACTTCATGACCATTCATTGACAAATTGGAATGAAATGCCAAGTGAGATAAAGAAGATGATCATTGAGAGAATGAATGATAAGACAAAGTAAGTGTCATGATAGGTAGATTTATATATACAATAATATTCAGAATGCAGCTCAAAATTTGCTCCAAAAGTGACAAAAGCATTGTTGAATCGTCATTTTGCTGTTTAACAGCGATCAATATCAATGGTAGTTCATTCTCCTGTTTCGATGATAGCTGTTCGAATCGTCTAAGCTTCACAATAAATGATAATCAGCACATTGTATCTATCCAATTGTAGGTGCCAGTTCTTATTTATTTATCAAAAAGCCATAAAATTGCAGGAATGATAAGGAGCAAGATATAACCATTTCGAAAACTACTGATGAATGGATGAAGAAAGCTTTATCAGTCCTTTTATCGCGTTCTGGCATTCAAATTGATGAGTTTTTCTCACTTATGGTTAGTTTAACTAGTTTTCATGATAGTCAATTGATTTCTTATAGGAAGTATCCGCAAATATTCGATCCCGTAAAACATTCATCAATCTACAAGCTATCAATTTTTATGCGGATCTGAAAAGGGAAACTGTTATCGATTATCTGCGATTTGCAGCAAAGAGAGATACAGATTTCAAAAAAATTCTTGTGAACACCATGCCAGATAATTTTTCAACATACGATGAAATCGGTTATTTTTCAGTAGTATGTCACAGTTCCAAATCTATTAAAAACAAGCTTTGATTTCAGCTTAATAATGCACGAGAATTGACAATCTATGGAGATTATGATATTACTGAACACCATGTGATGGATTTCGAAAGTACGAATATGAAGTTATCGCCAGTGCAAATGAGTGAAGAAGGTGTCAATCGATTGATATGGGTACATATTATACTTTTTTCTCGATCTTTATTGTTTATTTCAGAAAATGATCAATAAAGATTATCCGATTGACACATTCATCAAAATCAAAACGGATATCGGCGACTTCGAACAAGCACTTGTCAATTTGAAGCATAAAAAATTTCAATGGAAACCGGAATACATGTCAGTCGGAATTCATATGAAAGGAAATAAACAAATGACGATTGCTTATGAGAAAGGGCAATATGGAAGTTATCTGAAGATCGATATTAAAGAGAAAACTAACAAGCATCCAGTCAAAGTGTCAAATAAGGTCCAACCTGTAAAGTTTTAAGTTGCCTTGTTCGAGTTAATTGTTGTTTAATAAACGTGTTAATTTTTTATATCGCATTTGTTTATTTACTTTTAAAAACAGTTAAAAACAGCTGAAAATACCTATTTAATTGCAATTTTTTAATGAAACACTTAGTTCCAATGTTAAGCACAAATAATATCAGCTGATATTTTCAATTTCCTTCGAACTTATGCTTAAAACCTACTTTTATTGGCAAAAATTCGCTGTCAAAAAACACAAAAACCCGAGATGGAAGAGGATTTCCACGTCCGCGACACTCACTGAAAAATTTTCTTTTTTGGTGTTTCTTGTCGTTTTTTGACGAGTTTTTGAGATTTTCTTATTTAATTTAGGTTATAAATGTGTAGAAGTAATAATTTAATGTAAGCAGACAATTTTCAGTCGAGAAACTCAGTCGTAACATGTACTTTTCTTCAGTTTATTCAAGATTTCCAGGAGTTATTCATTTTTTCGAGCTTTTGGCTTTCTCTCTCAAGTTTTTGTGTGCTAATATACGTAAGTATATTGCAGGGGTAAAAATGACCAACTGGGGTGATATGCCGCCTGAATTGAAATGGATGATTGTGGATCGAATGGATATTGTCACAAGGTATTACAGACTACACATATATACGCAATCAATAATTACAGATTTCGACTCAAAATGTGTTCAAAAAGTGACAAGAGTATCGTCGAATCTGTTCTATTTCATTGTGATGAAGTGATGGTGATTCCTCATGAGTCTGATCAATTATTTTGGGAGTGGAGTTTTCCTGAGGGCAGAGTTTGCTATGATAAACGTACCACAACCTTATCAATTAAAATGTATCATTTCTATTCCCCATTACTCACTAATAAGACTATTCAGACAAGGTAAAGAGCGATTCATCAAATTGTCATCCGCAGAAGAGTGCTCTGAAATGATCAGATGTATGTTTCGTGCATTCATGATGCCACAAAATGTTCGTATTGGACGGTTCACTACATATCTGGTAGATATTCATGTCTCGAAGTCATTCATAGTTTTTATTTCAGAATCTCGACTACTTGTTTCCCAATCGCGACATCACCATTCATGCCAAATCTGTTCATCTCTACAACCAAAATCGGACAGCTAACAAAGCATGGCTGGATGTGCTTGCCAAACCACCAGATGTCTTGATTATTCGATATGGATGGGATGGTATTGAATCACATCCAATGGTGAGCAGAAACCACAACTTTCTTATAAAATAAAAGCATTTAAGGTGCAAAATGTGAATCATTTGGTCTTATATGATCCAACTGATGTTGAAAATGAACATTTGATGAATTTCAAAGCAAAGATATTGCATATTTGTAGCTCGAAAATCACCGAAGAAGGAATCAATGCGTATATCAAGGTATAACTTATAAAATACTTATCAAATATGACACGATTCCAGAAAGTGATTCATGATGATTATCCAATTAGTTCGAGCATGGGTTTCAAGCGTGATGTTAACTCTAAATGGAATAAGATTATCGAAGGGTTGGATTATAAAGTCATCATGAAACGTAAAGGTGATGAATACGACATTTGGGAAGATGAAGAGAACGAGGATATGGAATTAAGTTGGGATGATCAAGAACAAGGAGAAATCTATAAGAATGTTCGTGGATCTATTGAAGCTCGTGTCAAAATGTCTCCACAAAAAGATATCATTCTTTCACTTGAATTTGATCATTTTCCACAATACTCGCCAACTGAGCCAGAATACGAAGTGAATATGAGAGTTGTGAAGAAGGGAGAACTTATTTAAATCCCGAGTTTATTGCTTGCTTCTTTATTTTTTAATAAAGTTGATTGTTAAATCTGTTTTTATTCAATTCTGATCGATATAAATTGTCGCATTAATATTTTTCTGCCCTCTTTTTGCCAATAAATCAAGAATATATTTATTATTTGTCTGTTGAACTCCTAACATTTCCGTTAAAATATTTGCGAAATCCGCATAAACATTTCAAAAACTCGAAACAAAACAGGGCGGCGTCCGAGAAAATTTCTCTTTTTGGTGCTTTCTGTAGTTTTTTGACGAGTTTTTGAGATTTTCTTATTTAATTTAGGTTGAAATTGTGTAGAAGTAATAATTTAATGTACTCAGATAATTTTCAATCGAAAAACTCAGTCGTAACATGTACTTTTCCTCAGTTAATTCAAGACTTCCAAGAGTTTTTCATTCTTGCGGGTTTTCGGCTTTTTCCTCACAAGTTTTTGAGTGCTACTATACGTCATTATATTTCAGGGATAAAAAATGACCAACTGGGGTGATATGCCGCCTGAATTGAAATGGATGATTGTGGATCGAATGGATATTGTCACAAGGTAATCCTATACTACACTTATATATCTAATCATTTTTTTTAGATTTCGACTCAAAATGTGTTCAAAAAGTGACAAGAGTATCGTCGAATCGGTACCATTCGATTGTGATCGTGTGAAAGTGATCCCTCGATATTTCTGTGACGACGAGCAAAAAAAGTTGTTGTGGGAGTGGAGTATTCCTGAGGGCAGAGTTCGTTACGAGGAGGACTCAACATTATCAATTAAAATGTATTGTTTTGTCCTCTAATTACTCGTAAAATAATATTTTCAGTGAGTACAAAGAGCGATTCATCAAATTATCATCCGAAAAGGAGTGTTCTGAAATGGTCAGATGTATGTTTCGTGCATATATTTTGCCACAAAATGTTCGTATGAGATGGTTCTGTACATTTATGGTAGATATTTATGTCTCGAAGTCATTCATAACTTTTATTTCAGAATCTCGACTGTTTGTTTCCCAATCGCGACATCAAAATTCATGCTTATCAAGTTCAGCTCTGTGTCGAAAATCGCGAAGATAACAAAGCATGGTTAGATGTTCTCGCCAAACCACCTGCTATCTTATATATTAAACATGGATGGGATGGTATTGGATCACATCCAATGGTAACAAACTATCTAACAATAATCTTTGAAATTTATAACATTTGAGGTGCAAAATGTCAACCGTTTGACTTTAGATGATCCACTTGATGTTGAAAATGAGCATTTGATGAATTTCAAAGCAACGAAAATGCATATTTATAGCTCGAAAGTCACTGAAGAAGGAATCAATGCTTATATCAAGGTAAAAAGTTCAAAATTCTTGTCAAATATGAAGTATTTGATTTCAGAAATTGATCAATGATGATTATCCAATTGGTTCAAGTATGAACTTCCGGCGTGATGTTAACTCTACTTGGGATAAGATTATCGAAGGATTGGATTATAAAGTTATTCCTAAACCTAAAAAAGAAGAGGAATACGACTGGACTGATGACGATGACGAGGAGGAAGCAGCTGATGGTGACGATAATATGGATGATGATATGGAAGAAGATGATGTTGACATGGAATCTTCGGACGATGAAGAAGAAGAAGAGGAAGAAGATGAATCGATTCGTGGATATATTGAAGCTCGTGTCAACATGTCTTCGGAAAAAGACATCATTGTCAAACAAGAATGGGACAATGCTCCAAAATACTCTCCAACTAAGCCAGAATATAAAGTGCATTTGAAAATTGTGAAGAAGGGAGAAGTTTAAATCTAATCCTTGGTTTATTGCTTGCTACTTTATGTTTAATAAAGTTGATTGTTAATTGTCTTTTCTACCTGTTTTGATAGATATAACATATCGAAAAAATATATCTTTATTCATTAGTTATTGTTTTGCTGGAGATTGAATCTTTCTCATTAAAATCGGCAAATTTTTTTGATGAATAATAACTAAAAAGGCACAAAAAGCCGAGATGTAGGAGGATTTTCACGGCCTCGGCCCTCACTGAAAACTTTCCATTTTTGGTGTTTTTTCTCTTTTTCTGACTAGTTTTCACAATTTTCTTATTCAATTTAGATTTAGAATGTGTAGAATTAATTATTTCATATAGAAAAAAGTTGTAATCTTGAAATTTAGCCACAATCGAAACACTCTTTAAAAAACGATGATTTGCAGGGATAAAAAATGACCAACTGGGGTGATCTACCGAATGAATTGAAGTGGATGATTGTGGATCGAATGGATATTATCACAAGGTATATACAAACTGCACATATATACCTAATTAATCATAACAGATTTCGACTCAAAATGTGCTCGAAAAGTGACAAATGTCTTGTTGAGACTGTTCCATTTTATTGTGATGAAGTGACAGCAGTCCCTAATGTTGCACGCGAGCAGAGAACATTTTTGGAGCTCTGTATTGAAGACGTGACAGTTTGTTGGGATGAAAGAACCACAACATTAGCAATTAGAAGGTGAGGATTTGATCATTTGATGGTTATAATTCGATATGTTCAGAGAAGATAAAAAGCAACGTTACAAACCGCCATCCGAAAAGTGAGAGTCTAAGCGTTTTGAGATACTCATAATATGAGGTTTTCAGAAAAGAACGATTCATTAAATTGTCATCCGCTGAAGAAGGTCCTGAAATGATCAAGTGTATGTTTATTGCATTCATGTTGCCACAAAATGCTCGTATTCGACGTTTTTACACGAGCATGGTGAATTATCTGTTAATTCTTTCATCAAAAATTTTTTTCAGGATCTCACCTATCTATTCTTCGAACACGACATCAAACTACATGTCAAACAACTGCAGCTCGCCGTCAATAATCGAACAGATAACAAAGCATGGTTAGATGTACTTGCCAAACTACCCGATAAGTTGTACATTATGCATGGATGGAATGGGATTGAATCACATCCAATGGTAAGATTAAACTTCACAAATTTCTCATACTATAAAATTGAAGGTGCAAAATGTGGACGATTTGTATTTAGCTGACCCACGTGATGTTGGAAATGAGCATTTGAGTAACTTCAAAGCAACAAGTTTGTTCATAAATAGCTTTAAAATTACCGAAAAAGGAATCAATGAATATATCAAGGTAAAACTAAGAAATTATTTGTCAACAATGAATCTTTCGATTACAGAAATTGATCAATGATGATTATCCGATTGGCTCAGCATTGCAATTCCTGATTTATGTGCCTTCCGAATGGGATTCGATTATCGATGGGTTGGATTATAAAATTTTTCGCACACCTAAGGAGGAATCTGATGACGATTCTGATGACGACTGGATTGATGAAGAGGATGAAGAAGAGGAGGAAGCTGATGATGACAATATTGAAAATAATGGGGATGAGGATATGGAGCAAGCAGTTGATGTTGACAATAATATTGAAGATGGAAATATTGAGGATATTGAAGAAGCAGATGCTGACAATAATGCAGAAGTTGATATGGACGAGGATATGGAATCATTGGATGATGATAATGATAATAGATACATCAGTGGAACTACTGAAGCTCGTGTCAACATGTCTCCACAAAAGGATATCATTGTTGAACTATATAAGAACCCAGATAGATTTTCAAACGATAGTGTGTACATTAAAGTTGTAAAGAAGGGAGAATTTTTTATATAATCCTTAGTTTATTGCTTGCTACTTTATTTTTAATAAAGTTGATTGTTAATTTTGTTGTTGTTTACCTGTTTCAATCGATATAAAATATCACAACAATATCTTTTTCCCGTTCTTATTGTTTTGCGGGAAATTCAGGCTTTTCCTATGAAATCGTCAACGTTTTTCGAAAAATAACTTGTCCTGTAAAATCCTTACTTTTTTGATTAAAAAAAACACATAAAACTGCTTTTATTTGCAAAATCCTCATAAACATTCCAAAAATTCAAAATAAAACAAAACGGCTTCCGAAAAAATTTCCCACTTTTCCTCAATTTACTCAAGATTTCGTTTCTTCGTTTTGCGGGTTTTTGACGTTTTCTTTCAAGTTGATGTGTTTGGCCATGAATTAATTATTACAGGGATAAAAAAATGACCAACTGGGGTGATATGCCGCCTGAATTGAAATGGATGATTGTGGATCGAATGGATATTATCACAAGGTATATACAAACTACACATATATACCCAATTGATCATTACAGATTTCGACTCAAAATGTGCTCGAAAAGTGACAAGTGTCTTGTTGATACTGTTCCATTTCATTGTGATTATGTGATATCAAAACCTAACATGTTCAGGGAGCAAAACAAATTTTGGGAGTTTCGCACTGAAGATGTGAGAGTTCGTTGGGATGAAGATACCACAACATTAGCAATTAGAAGGTGAGGATTTGTTCATTTGATTGCTATTTATAATGCGATATATTCAGAGAAAATAAAGAGCGATACTACAAACCGCCATTCGAACCAGGGTGAGCGCTTAACCGTTTTGAGATACTCATAATACGAGATTTTCAGAAAAGAGCGATTCATCAAATTGTCATCCGCTGAAGAAGGTCCTGAAATGATCAGATGTATGTTTCGTGCTTTCATGTTGCCACAAAATGCTCGTATTACATCGTTCTCTACCAGTTTGGTAAGTAGTTGTATTTTCATTCTCTCATCAAACAGTTTTTCAGAATCTCGACTATTTATTTCCCGAATGGGACATCAAACTTCATGTCAAACAACTGCATCTCGCTGTCGAAAATCGGCCAGATAACAAAGAATGGTTAGATGTGCTTGCAAAACCACCGGAGTTGTTGTCTATCCGATATGGATGGGATGGTATTGAGTCACATCCAATGGTGAGCACAAACTACAACTTTCCTATGAAATAAAAACATTTAAGGTCCAAAATGTGAATAATTTGCGTTTAGAGGATCCAGCTGATGTTGAAAATGAACATTTGATGAATTTCAAAGCAACGAATATGCATATTTATAGCTCAAAAGTCACTGAAGAAGGTATCAATGCGTATATCAAGGTATAACTTTTAAAATTCTTGTCAAATATAGCACTTCAGAAATTGATCAATGATGATTATCCAATTAAATCAAGAATGGATTTCCGGCGTGATGTAAACTCTACTTGGGATAAGATTATCGATGGATTGGATTATACAATGATCAGAAACACCAACGAGGAATCTGATAACGACTGGACTGATGATGAAGATGAAGAGGAGGAAGCTGGTGGAGATAATGAGAATATAGAAGAATTAGATGCTGATGTTGACAATAATGCACAAGTTGATATGGACGAGGATATAGACTATTCGGACGATGAAGAAGAAGAACGTAAAAGTGGCCATATTGAAGCTCGTGTCAACATGTCTTCACAAAAAGATATCATTGTTAAACTTGACTGGTATACTCGGTATGGTCCTAGTTATCATGTGTATTTGCACATTGTTAAGAAAGGTGAAATTTCAGATTAATGTTGTTTCAATAAAGTTGATTGTTAATTGTGTTTTATACTTTTTTTTTGATAGATATAACATATCACAAAGATATCTTCATTCATTCGTTATTGTTTCAGTGGATATTTGGGCTTTTTTCAACGAAATCGACAAAATTTTTTGATAAATAATTCTCTTCATGAAGTATATTTATCATTTACCAATTGGAATTCTCATTTTCTATTCAAAACATTCACAAAAATCAATTTTATTGCCGAAAATCGGCTCGGAAAATCACAAAAAACCGAGATGGAAGAGGATTTTCACGGCCGCGGCCCTCACCCGATTTTTCCAGCTTTGGTGTTCTTTGCCTTTTTTTCACTATTTTTATATGGTTTTCTTATCAAATTTGTGTTCAAAATGTGTAGAATTAAATGTTTAGTATACTAAAATAGTTTTACGTCGAAAAATTTCTTCCAAAAATGTTTTTTTCTTGAAAAATGCACTTGTTTCTCATTTTTGGGTGATTTTTGGCTTTTTCTCACTATTTTCTGGTATTTCCTGATTAAATTTGTAGTTAAAGTATCAAGAATGGATAATTCACCACTTGAAAATTGTTTTTTGTCCAAAAATAGGTCTCCAAAATGTATTTTTTCCTCGTTTTCCTCAAAATTGCAGGATTTCTTTATTTTTGAGAGTTTAAAGGGTTTTACTCATAATGTTTATGTAATTTTCTTACTAATTTGATTATCACTCGTTTAAAAATATTAGATTAATGTGTTGAAATACTTTCCTATCGAGAAAATCGTCTTAAAAATGTATTTTTTCCAAGTTTTCGAATCAATTTACCATTTTTAAATGTTGCATGGCTTTTTCTCACGAGTTTTTATGATTTTCCTCAAAGATTCACTCTTAAAATATTAAAATCTATGTATTTCGTTAATGAAAACTGTTTTTATTTGTGAAATCATTCATTTTTCCTCTTTTTTTCGGGTAAAAATCATATTTTCCAGCTACCAGCTAACATCACTAACGAAAAAATGTCGAAAAACTGGAACCATATGCCGAATGAAATAAAATGGATGATAATTGATAACATGGATTTATTAACAAGGTATTTTTCCATGTTTTTCCAGCAAAAACAAGAATTATTACAGAACACGACTAAAATTATGCTCGAAATTTGACAAATGTGTCGTTGAAGCGCTCAAATTCAAATGTCAACGAGTCGAAGTATATCATCGAATCAACAAGTTCGATTCCCATTTTTCAATTCGATCGAATAATCTACAAGCGCCGGGATTAAATATTAAATCTTCCTCGAATAATGTGATTATTACTGGGTTTTTCGTCGGTTTTCCATCAAAAACTAATTTTTACTGTTTCAGAGACAATTATGAGCGAGAAATCGCATTCAATGATAAAGAATCCGCGAGAAAATTCGTAGAAGATGCATTTATTAATATTATGTTGAATGCAAATGTGCGGACGAACAAGTTTTCGAGTGATATGGTTTGAACCGCCCCTTTTATTGTTTTCAATCGATAATCTTGCAGAAATTCCCCGAAGAGTTCGAAAACTTAAAAATTTATGCGAAAAAGGCGCAATTTATATCAGAGACTGGCGAAGAAGTCATGAAATGGCTAGGAAAAGTTGTGCCAGGTGTTGAGAAGATTAGAGCTTTTACTGATTCGACGGATGATGAGAAGAGGAAGTTGCGAGGTTTTGCTACAGTTCCAGCGGTGAGTTTAGGGAGGAAAAGTGGTAAAATAAGCATATTTTATAGTTTTTTGTCTATAAATGCTATAAATGTTCCTTCAAATCGGAACATCTGGTGTTGAAAGGTTTTAATTTGATGTGAAATAGTGTTTCATTCATAACAAGCCATTCTTGTGGGTTTTAAATGGCTGAATAACCTATAAAAACACTCTAGAATCCATCTGTTGGCAAAATATGAGATAAAGAACCAAGATCTAGAATGTTACGCTGATTTTCCACAATTTTCTGGTCAAAAATCACATTTCCAGCTAGAAAATAACTGCAAAAACGCTATTTTTACCTCTGTTAGCCTGAAAACCTATATAAGGTTGTAAAACTTCTCATAAAGCAATTCGATACTCCGCTAACACAAGAAATTGAACGAAAGTACAAATTTTCATCAAGTCCGTTTTGCTCTAGTTTCCGCTAGATTTCAGCTCAAAATCAGCGATTTTCACTTGATAATTATTTACTTTTCTAGATCATCAACGCCAAACATGTAACATTCTGCAACGAGTGTGATGTCAATGATGAGCAGTTGCTAAACCTCAAATGCACAAACCTCGACATTTTCATTTTGGACAAAATAACTGAACATGGTATTAATCAATTGATCAAGGTATCCTCTATTTACGCTTTTTCAATAATAAATGTGTTCAGAAATGGATAAAAGAAGACTATCCAGTCGGCTCAAATCTCAAATCTCACAAGGAATTCAACAACTTGCCACAAATCCTCGAAGGATTGAAATATGAAGTTGTTCGGGAATTAGAAGGAGGAATTGAAGTCAGAATTGAAATGAAGAATAAGAAAGTGTTGGTGTTCAAATATGGATCAACCTATTTTATGTGGCCACACGGTTTTCAAATGTGTATTGAATAACGTTTTTGTACTTTTTCATGTAACATTTTACACTCATTTGTATCTAGTGTTTTATCTTGTATTTGTATTCATGAATAAACCGACACGGTTTTGTGATTTTCTTTGCTTGAAAGTACTAAGGTTTGAAGCCTTTTATTACCTAGATATTGATCCGATCAACAGAAAAATGGATAAATCAAAACTTTGCAGGGAAAAAATCGATTCAAAAATGTGCAACTGGGGAGATATGCCACCGGAGATCAAATATATGATTGTCGGGAAGATGGATTATGTCACAAGGTTGGTAATTTTTGATATAAATGAGCAGAAAGTGGATGAAAATGCCAAAATAGGCCTTAAACTGCAATTTTTGAGCAAAAAGTTCGAAATCCGCACTTTTTGAAGGAGCTTGGAGCTGAATACTCGAAGAATGACATGTTTTTGCCTTATTTATTAGAGAAATTATTGAATTGACTGACATTTTGAATATTCGCAGGCCAGAGAATGTTAAAAATCACGTTTTTTGCTCATTTTTGCACCACTAAATCGGTTCAAATCGCATATTTACCTCATTTTGCGCAAAAAATCGCAATTTTAGCATAAATAACATCTCTAAAATTTCAGAATCAATCTAAAAATGTGCTCGATTGCGGATAAAATCATCGTCGAATCAACACCATTCCATATCAAACGGCTCTTCGTCCACACCTTACAACAGCCGGATCAAATTGAGTGTTGCAAAGTTACAATGAGCGATGAAACTGAACGAGACTTTTTGTCTATTCAGTTGGAGGAGGATAAGGTGGATATTCAATGGTAATTGATTTGGGTTGTTTTTTTATTTATAGTGCGGATTTTTAGGGAAGCTGCGGTGCGATCTGGCACATTTCCAACCAAAGAAGAGGCAATCAAATGGCAAGAGGATTTTTACGCGAAGATTCTGATGGATGAGAAGATGAAGGTGGAACGATTCGAAGTATATGTGGTATGGAGTCATAGATTCATATATTGATAAATTCTTAGGTCTATAGATCCATAGATCCATAGATTTATCGGCCCATAGGTCCATAGATTCATAGATCCATAGATCCATAGATCCATAGTTTCATAGATACATAATTTCAGAATGTTCCTGAAATCATCGCACAAAGTGACAAGAAAATCAAGGTGAAGGAAGTTGATATCAGTCTAGATAGTGTTGAAGAAACATTCAAATGGTTGAATGCACTGGAATCCGGAATCGAAGATCTCACACTTTTTGGATCCAGAAGTCGAGTTTTGATGGAAGGAGTTGGCTTGAATCGATTGGTAAACCTAGATTTTGAACTTAAACCTAAAACATTGTTTTAGGTGATCAACGCGAAGAAATTGACAATCGAAAGAATGAATGATATGAATAATGAGCAATTGATGAATCTGAAGTGCGAGCAATTTGACATGTGGCGACCAACAAAACCATGCTTGTTTGAGGGACAACCTGGTGTCAGAATTACAACTGCTGGAATTAGAGGACTTATGGAGGTAAAAATACGTTATTTTAATGAGATATACCCAAAAATTGTTCCAGAAAGTGATGGCTGGTGACTATCCCATCGGCTCATACTGGAAAATCGGCGGCATCTTTGACCTCGACACACTTCTCATCGGTTTGAATCATTATTTCATGGATTCTCACTCAAGAGTCCCACATTTACCGATCAACAATGGAAAGAAATTGATTATTGCATGGCAAGCAACTGGCATTGAAATCACTGTAACAGCGAAAAATGCGAAATATGAGCATCCATTCCAATGGGCCATGGATGAGTTTGATTGTTCTGAATCGGAGTTGGAGAATTTTGATAGTTTTGTTTTTCCGCCACATCGGGATGAGTTTTATGATACTGATTAGTATCAATGTATTGTGTTTCTACTGTTCGTATTCGTGTTTTTGTTATATTAATAAAATGTTCGTGTTTTGCAACTTGTTGGGTATCAAATATCGAGGTTTTCAACCTTTTTCCGTATCTGATTCGCTTCAAAAACTTCGCTGCTCGGAATCAAACGATATATAGGTTTAAACCGATAAAGTCGATTCAAAAATGAAAAACTGGAATGATATGCCGAAGGAGATCAAGTGTAAGATTGTGGGGAATATGGATATTGTCACAAGGTATATTATTGTTACTATATATTGCAAAACGAATACAAAAAAGCTTCAAATAGTCTTTATTCGACGAAAATGAGAAGAATAACGCTACTTGGAAGCTTTTTAAACTGACATGGGATGTGTAAGAGGTGAAAGGAATTTGCTGGAAATTTTGTGAGATGTTTCTGGAGGTCTGAAATGTACCAAAAAATAATTTCAGCCATCACTAGAGTGTTTGAAGCGAGTTATGGTCCGAAATATGGCTAAAACTAGGCCTGAAAATCGTACTTTGACCATTTTTGATGTTTTTAGGCCTATTTTTCATGATGTTTTGGTTCATAACTGACTTCAAACCCTCCAGTGATGACTGAAGTTTTTTTTCGGGTACATTTCAGATCTCCAGAAACCTCTCACAAAATTTCCAGCAAATTCCTATCTGGTCACCTTTTACACCTCCCATGTGAAAAGAAACGAGATTAGCTGAACTTTCGTGAGAAAAGTATATTTTTTTCACATTTATAAAAAAACTACAATCCTACCACTCTTAAAACGTATCGAATTACAGAACTAAGCTCAAAATGTGCTCAAAAGCGGACAAAACTCTCGTTGAGTCAGTTCCATTCAAAATCAAACGATTCTTCGCTCAAAGATTCGTTATGCCAACATTTGAACGAATCATCGCGACATTGGACAATTTCCTTAATATTGAGGCACACAATGGTAACATGGTTATTTGGCGGTATGTTCAGCTGTTTTTCTGATTGTAAATAAAAATAATTGTAGTAATGGCAAACGCAAGGAATTCCAATTCCGAAGCTATCAAGAAGCGTTCAAGTTCATGGAGAAACAATTGGTGGAAATTCTGATGAGTGGATTGATACAAATCGAGCGTTTTGAAACCAACATGGTAAGTTTCCATCTCTGGAAAATATTCCATTAAAATTCCAGAGCTTCCCATTGAAACTCCACAATTATCAACCAAAAATGAAGGTTGAGACAATCAAGCTTGATATCGAAAATGGGTATGATATTCTACAATGGTTGAACGTGATGAATCCTGATGATGTTGAAGTTCTCGATCTTACTGAGAAAACTTGTCCGGATTTTTTGGCGATGAACGAAATTGGCTCACATTCAGTGGTATGTTACAACGTTTTCGCTGAAATTCATCATCATAAAATGATTTTTGTTGATTTTAGATGAAAAACGCCAAAGAACTGGTGATTCCAAGAAACAACAACATGAATGATGATCAATTGCTAAACCTCAAATGCGAAAAGTTGGAAATGTCGACAGTAATGCAACAAATTTATGGAAAACGTGCGGTTTATGGAGTTACATCAGCTGGAATCAGAAGATTGATTGAGGTATTCCCCAACCTGTTTAAAATCTAGTGATATAATTCCAGAAAGTGATTGCTAGTGATTATCCAATCGAATCATATTGGAAGATCGGAGGTAACTTCAACCTCGATACAATTCTTGCTGGATTGAAACACGCTCGAAATCCATACAATGCAAGGCTCAAGGAGACGAAAGTTCAGGTGCCAATCAACAAGGACAAGAAATTGGAGTTGCTTTGGAGGGAAAGAAACATTGAAGTTTCTGTTGTTCCACCAAATGCGCCACTCGACAAACCATCAGTTGATTTGGATGCTCACGATCGTCTTGCTGCTATGCTTGCTGCGATGCAAATGAGATGCTTTTAATTGTTATTCTATTGTTTGTTAAGACTCTTGTTATGGTATGTTAATCGTTTTTCAATAATAAAACTTGTTATCTCTTTTCACCTCTCATTTTTCCCATCCTTTGATGTTTCTATGCATCTTATTATATTACCTTTTCCCTAGTTTTTAGGTTTCAACTAATAAAATCGATTCAAAAATGCGTTGGTACCCAGTGCCGGGTATTACTTTTGACGAAAAATGCGAAATATGAGCATCCATTCCAATGGGCCATGGATGAATTTGATTGTTCTGAATCGGAGTTGGAGAATTTTGATAGTTTTGTTTTTCCGCCACATCGAGATGAGTTTTATGATACTGATTAGTATCAATGTATTGTGTTTCTACTGCTTTTATTCGTGTTTTTTGTTAGATTAAAAAAATGTTGGTGTTTTACATCTTTTATAATGTTAAAACTCGAGGTTTACTGCCTTTTCATGTCTGATTCGCTTCCAGTTGGGAGATTCTTCGAATCAGCGCGACTTTTTAGGTTTAAACCGATAAAGTCGATTCAAAAATGAAAAACTGGAATGATATGCCACCGGAGGTCAAGTATATGATTGTCGGGAACATGGATTTTGAAACAAGGTTGGTGGTTTTTCAAAAAATTGAATGAAAGTATCGAAAAAAGGCTTGCCAGCTATTTCTAGACGAAAACGAGAAAAAATACAGTTTTTGCAAACTTTATAAACTGAAAAGTAGAAAATGTCGGAATCATCAAGATTTTGAGAGCAAAATTGCAATTCTATCAAGTTTTATACATTGCAAATTGCAGAACAAAGCTCAAAATGTGCTCGGAAGCGGATAAAAGCATTGTCGAATCAACACCATTTCATATCAAACGCCTAAGTGCTTTCGATAATCTGTACACAAACGAACATATCGTTTTAATCGATGATAAAGATGGTGAACGGATTCTCGGTATCACAGCTAATGGTAATCAGTTGGAAGTTGAGCGGTATACTTTCATATTTTTCTCTGACGATGATACTAGATATTCAGTGGTGATGTGGAGGAAGAGAAAATAATTACGCTTCCAAACAATGAAGACGCGTTCAACTGGTTGGACAAGTTTTATGCGAGTATTCTATTGAATGACAAGATGAAGGTTGCACATTTGGGTGTGAGCAGCATGGTAAGAGGTTTAGCTCCAGTTTTCATAGCTATCTTTCTTTTAGAAAATTCCGGAGATTCTTGTGGATCAAGAAGCAACAATCAACGTCAAAACTCTTTCCCTTTACGGGAATAGTGCAGAAGAGACACTGAAATGGTTGAAAGTGTTTAAGCCAAATGCTGTTGATGTCGAGATTAATGGGAGTGATGTGGCTGTTGTAGAAGAAATAGGTTTAGTTCCAGTGGTTAGTTAGCCTTATTCTAGCTGACAATAGTTTCAATTATTGTAGGTTGTGAATGCGACTAAATTGAGAATCGAAATGAGCAATGATATGAATGATGATCAATTGTTGAATCTCAAATGCAAGCAGTTGCAGTTAGCAAGATCCCATTCTACTTGGTATAGTGGATTTTCGGAGATGCGAATTACATCAGCTGGTATCAGAAGATTGATCGAGGTGATCTGTGGATGCTGAATCATAAAATAACGGGATTTTTTCCAGAAAGTGATTGCCAATGACTTTCCCATCGGATCATACTGGAAGATTGCTGGTGGTTTTGACTTCAACACACTTCTCGATGGATTGAATCATCGGTTGGTTTCATCGAAAGTTGGGGATGTTAGAATTAATGAGGAGAAAAAGTTGATTGTTGCTTGGGAGCCGACATGGATTGAAATTAGTGTTGCAACACTGAATGGACAACATAAAGATTCATTCGCTGAATTCAAGAATTTATATCAATTTCCGCCGAATTTGCCGGCAATTTTTGAGGAGATGAGAGAAGCATTTGCGATATCATAAATCTTCATAATTTGTAACATATTCTCGTGTGTTAATTGCATTTTTTTGTTCTAATAGCATATGTTTGGCATTTTTCAACCTTGTAAGAATCTTTTTTCCTGATTTTTCCATAATAAACGTATCACCTTTTTTTCTCGTCTTCACCATACTCGTTGATGTTGCAATTCATCTCTATATACCTCAACCGATCCAATAATCAACTTTTCAATGTTTTCAGGTTTCAACTAATAAATCGATTCAAAAATGGGTTGGTACCCAGTGCCAGATGATATCATAGCGGTGATGTCGGATATTACTTATGACACTAAGTAAGCTTCATTTCTCTCATTACTTGATCAGATATGTGGAATAAAAATTCGCTCAGAGCATAAAAGATATAAATTTCGTTCACTAATGTAAAAAATGTGGATTTGAAAGAGTTTAGGCAACAAAAAAGGTGCTTTGAGACGCTTAGTCATATAATAATATGAAAAATGCGTTGAGAAAGGTTATTTAGGTCAGAAAGAAGAAAAATCGGTTGGAAGAATGAGAAAAAGTTCTGTTTGGCCATGAAAAGCTATAAAATTCTTTGAGTAGGCTGAAAATATCGATTTAAACGATTTTTAGCAATGTCAGATCGTATTTTTGATGTTTTTAACATATAAATATAGGTGGAAAACTGTATTTTTGGCAAAAAAGCGGTACCCGTGTCCTACAAAAATAGGTCTATTGCGAAAAAATTATTTCTTTCTGATAAAAAAAGAGGTAAACTTACAAGTTTTGGGAAAAGTGGGACCCATGACCGGGCCCGATACCTCAAAAAGTGGAACCCGTGGACGGAAAAATTCCGCGGTATTTTGCCTAAGTATTTGACTTTTTAGTCCGAAAAAACTGATGTTATTGCATGTTTAGTTACTTTTATTCCGAAAAAATGATAAAATAAGTTTTTTGAACATGAAACTACCCTTCACAACTCGTAAAACATCTCAACTCTGATAGTTTTCAGTTGGAACGACATGCCAGACAAAGTCAAACGTCTAATCGTTGGTAACATGGATTTTGTCACAAGGTACCACCATTTTTCTCCAAAAAAAGCGAAAATAACTGTATTTTTGCAGAACGAGCCTCGAAGTATGCTCCAAATCAGACAAATCAATCGTCGAATCAGTGCCATTCAATATCAAACGACTCATGTCATTGAATTTGGGTTTCAAGCGATTTTTATCAATTGATAGTGAAGATGAGGAGGAATTCTTGACCATGTTTGAGAATGATGATTATAATCGAGTTGATTGTTTCAGGTATAGTCTTTTTCTGCTAAAAATTGGCTGATTTTGGCTGATTTTCAGGAATTTTGAGCTTTTACGCTCTATTCATTTCTCAAGCAAAGAAGAAGTTGTGAAGTATATCGAAGAATTTTCTGCGAACATTTTAATGGATGATAAGATGAAGATTAATGGATTTTTGACTAATTTGGTAAGTTTTTCTTTTCTAAAAAAACAAAAAAAGGTTTCAGAAAGCCCCACCAGAAGTGGCAAATCGCCCAGAAAAATTCGAATTCAAGACAGTATGTCTTAACTTGGAAAGTGTGATAGATACACAAGAATGGTTGGATTTGATGAAGCCGGTTGCAATAAATGTTAGTATCAATGGAGGAAATAATAGGGATATTTTGAGAGGACTTGGTACTCATCCAGTGGTAAGTATTTTTGTGAGCAAAAAGGGGAAATACAGAAAGAAGAGCATTCTAAAAATTTGCTCATATAGAAGTGCCTATCTCAAAAATGCCTTCGATTTGAAAAAAACCGGTGCTTGTTTCTAGAGCATAGTGGAAAACCTCGAAAACTATTTTGAATATCTGAAACCGAATGATCTACAGTAGACTACAGTAACTCAAGTGTATAAGATCAGTATACCGTAAGTAAGCCGAGGTCAGAATTGATATAGTTTTTAATTCACATACTTTGTTGAGAAACTAGAATTTTTATTTTCATCGAAAATTATGATATCTGGTCTGAAAAAACACTGATTAGGAAACCTCATGAAAATTGTTATATAGGGCCGGTAGATCACGAGCTTGAAGTATGAAAAAGGTACAGTAGCTGCTGGTATCCTTGACGAAAATTTCGAAAACGAAAACTCTGATATTTTTGAAAGTTTAAATCTCTAATAAACACCCTACATACTCGGCTTTAAATTTGTTTTTATTACCTAAAAAGCTGAAATTTCTGATATTCAGACTTTTAAATATACCCAATAATTGCAGATTATCAACGCCAACAAATTGGTAATCGACAGAAATAACGATATCGACGATGATCAGCTCGTCAACTTCAAATGCCGCAAAATCGACATGTTCACCGCCAGGCAATATTCATTCTATAAAATGCATCCGGTTCATAGAATGGGAAGGCAATTGCTCGGAAAACTAATCGATGTAAGTTCCTTTTTCCCTGAAATTCTTCAAAATTCCCTGTTTCCAGCACTTACGCCAAGCTCCAGAGGCATATCCAGTCGGCTCATTCTGGACCATCGAGGCATGGTTCAATATTGCGGATCTACTCCCACCGAAAATAAGGACAACTCGATATTGTTCGCATATTGCACTCAACGACAAGTTGAAAGTTATGGTCGAGCATAACGATCACTTTTTTGAGGTTATTGTTGAATTGAGAGACTATGATTTTTGAGAATGTATTAATAATACAATGGTTTTATCTGTTATATGTGGTTTCTTGTTCGAATGAAGTGTTTATGTTAATCAGGCGTTTTGTGAAGATTTTTGTGGTTTTTACCATTTATTATATCTTGAAAAGCTCTTTTTTTGTGAGCTGGTGGAATTTTGTGTCCTATCAGCCAGTTGAGCGCTGATTTATACCGATCAATCGCAAAAACTTTTTCGGGAATCATTTTATTATTCTTTCTTTTGAGACTATAAGAGGGAAACCAAGTTTTTACGTTTTCTGGTGTTCCAGCCTTATAAATTCCTGAATCTTTCGTGAAATTCTGCATCTAGGGTCCAGCAGCTTGCCATTTATAGGACCAGTTAGGAGAATTTTGCGCCAATAAAGGGCAAAAATAGATCGAAAACCGTTTTGATACCTTTTTTTCGAGATTTTAATGGGCTGAAAAGATTCTAGGTTCTTATAAACGTTCATGAATCTGCCATCATAAAAATTGCCTCTTTGGAGCCTTTCTTTCCACTTTTTCTCTCTCATAATAGGTCCATCACGTTTAAAAACCTAAATTCCGCATTCTAGCTCGAAATTTTCAGTTTTCAAAGTCGTTTTTCAGCAAAAAGTCGATAAAATGTGGAGAAACTGGGGTGATTTGGATCCGGAGGTCAAGGAGATTATTGCTGGATATTAACACAAGGTAATATTACATATCTCCGTGACATTTCGCAGCCAGGGAAATGCTCAAACTTAACCAATTTACTCCGTTCTTGGACCGATCGAGAAGATAACAATTGCAAGAGGTTGATCAGACCAAGAACAAAGTAAATTGGTCGAGTTTGAGCAATATGACCCAAAAGGAAAACTTGTCGCTGGCTGCGAAATGTCACGGAGCCATAACAATAATCAAAACATTCTCTTGCAGAACACGCCTCAGTATGTGCCCACGGTCAAATAAAGGTGCTGTCGAAACAACAACATTGATCATCCATTGTATGAATGTTATAACAATCGAACAAGGTCCTATTGTTCAATTGTTGAATGAAAATGGTGTTGAGGAGCTTCTTGTTGGACGACCACTTGATAAGTTGATATTCAGATTGTATGTTTCTTCGATATTCATCTTGAAAATTTGTCGAAATTTACAGTGTTCAAGGTGTAGACATTGTGAACAACGTTGAATTTACAAACATTGTAGAACGTTCGTCAGTTTGGGTTGAAGACTTTTATGGGAAATTGTTGACGCATAGGAAAGTGAAGATTCGATGTTTTAGAACTAGTGCGGTTAGTTACTTCTTTTATTTTCAAAAAAAATGACTAAATGTTACTGAAAATGTTGTTTGACATAACAAAATCATGTTTAGAACGTACCATTGTAGTTCTGGACCCGCAAAACCAGGCGTGGGCCCCGTATATTTTTTAAGTTTTACCCAAAATTTCACAGCTATCGCATGATACTTTTTTCATAAGGGGGGGGGGGGGGGCTTTTCTATTTTTTTTTGGACGCTCCGTGACCAATGTACATTTGATAGCGCTGATTCTGAGCACTCATCAGGTCCACTTCTCCGCAAAACTGTTCATAGATTCATCGATTCAAAGATCTATAGCTCTATAGATTCATAGATTCATAGATTCATAGATTCATAGGATCAGAGATTCATAGATTCATAGATTCATAGATTCATAGATTCATAGTTTCATAGATTCATAGATTCATAGATTCATAGATTCATAGATTCATAGATTCATAGATTCATAGATTCATAGTTTCATAGATTCATGGATCTAAAGATTCATAGATTCATAGATTCATAGATTCCATAGATTCATAGATTCATAGATTCATAGTTTCATAGATTCATAGTTTCATAGTTTCATAGTTTCATAGTTTCATAGTTTCATAGTTTCATAGATTCATAGTTTCATAGATTCATAGATTCATAGATTCATAGATTTTAATAAATTCATTTCAGAGAAAACCGGCGATTCTAACGGGATATTGGGGATGGATTACGATACCAAGAGTTACCATTCGTCTCACCTCAACGGAGGAGATAAGGAATTGGCTGAATATTCTGAATGTTGATGATTTGACAATCGAAGGAAATTATCCGGCGCCTGCTCGGACTGAAAGGCGGCTGTTAGGACTTGGCTCACATCGAGCGGTGGAGCAAGCAAGAGTATTGAGAATCACACAATTCAATGATATTGATGATGATCAATTGGAAGAATTGAACTGCGATGAATTGCATTTATATAAAATGGTTGATAATGATTTTTATCCGGATAGTAGTCGTATCACATCAGATGGAATTGTAAGATTGATCGAGGTGAGTGCGTCTTATTGAACTATTAAATAGAAAAATTTTGCGCTCTGACAAAAAACTAGACCATGGCTGAAATTCCAACCGGAAAGGAATGTATAGTACTATTTTAGGCGCCGTATCTAGAAAAAATTGCGGAATAACCACTTTCGATCAGTAGAAATTGCAACAAACCGCATTTTTTTCGTCTTTATCAGATTAAAATACATGCGAATGCATTGAGAGCAGAATTTTTACAAATTTTTACAAAAAATCGTGAAAAATAATCATTTCCACTGAAATTCCAGCCATGGTCTATTTTCAAAACATGGTGCGATATAGAGCGTGATTTGGCAAAGTTGTATAGACCTACTTCCCTGCTTGGCATGAAACACTGCCAAAAATCGGAATTTTCAAACCGATTTTCTTGATCTTAACGTCAATCGACAGTCAATTTTTCAGGCATATGTCTGTGAAGTTTCATTTTGAAAAAAAATTCTGAAATTCTCAGCGGATCCTAGATTTTTCTCAATAAGATGCATTAAGAAGTTGCCCGTCGATTGACGCTTCGATCAAGACAATCGTTCAAAAACCCAGGTTTTCTGCCTCTATCTGCATAAATAGTCCTATTAGATTGATACTCTGATTCTCAAAACTTGATATTTTACAGAAAATGGATACCCACGATTACCCAATCAATGCCAATTTCACGATTGCAATCCGCGACTTCGATATCAATGCCATCCTTTCCGAATTTGATATCCACGACTATCGCAATTATGATGATGGCAGAACTGCGGTTCTAGTTCCAACCGATATAGGAAAGCAGGCGAATATACAATGGACTAATAAAATGGTTAGAATATTTATTGAACCTCGTGTCAGACGCCGTCCTCCTTGTAACACTGATGAGACAGAAGAAACTAATAATGAGGCTCAACATGATTCGCAGAATTGAATCCGCTTGTAATTGTTATATATAGAATAGAATCTACTCTTTACTCTTTCTCTTTATTTTTCTATGTCTAACTCTTTATTTTGTATATATCCAATATTCTTGTCACTTTGGTATGGTTAGAATATTCATTGAAACTGATTTAATTGATATTTGTTAATATATTTGTATATTTTGTCAATTATTAACACTATCTTTACTATTCTTGTTGCATAAAAGTGATGCTGTCTCTAAATATGTCTTTTATCTTTTGTTTTCTTGTTTCTCTCATAGAAATACCTCATTTTATAGAAAATTATTGCATATTTTCTGTAATTTCGCAGGTTTCAACCGAGTTAGTCGATTCAAAAATGGGTGGTTTTGTCTCGAAATTTTTTCGAAGACGCCAAAGACCCAACTGGAATGTTATGCCACCGGAGATACAGGAGAAGATTGTTGAGCACATGGATTTTGTCACAAGGTATATCTCAACAAATGTTATATTTGGAAAAGGGAAACCGTTTTCTGTAAATCAATAAAGTGCGAAACATCCTTTCCCGGTGAATGTAGTGTTTTGTTGGCAGTATTTATCGTGATAATACCAAGTGTCTCTGTGAAACGCGTTTCTAAAATTTCATAAAATTCAATTCATAACATCACTTGAGCGCAAAAGGAAAAAAAACCTCTTTGCTCCTTTTCAAGACCGTGCCTTCATGCGACCCAGGTCTGCAAAATCTCATCTCTGCTTATAAAATTGAACTAAACCTTTTTCCCTGCAGAACACGACTCGCAATGACCTCAAAATCAAATAAGACAATTGTCGAAGAAACTAAATTGTATATCAATATCCAAGTCATCAAATCGGAGGAAGGCAAACTTCAAATCGGAGTGGAAGTCGGCACAACACGTCTCACTATCAAGGTGGACGATACCAGAGTTCAATTTCGTCGGTATCTTTTTTCCCGTGTTTTTTTTGTTTATAAGTGGTTTATAGAGAAGAAGAAGGTTTAGATAGACCAGTTGAGAACGTGATCAACTTCGAAACGAATCAAGAAGCAACTGCATTGATGGAGAAGTATTATTCGGAAATTCTGTTGAATGAGAAGAAAATAATCAGTTATCTCGGAATAATCACTGTGGTTAGTAACAAATCCTTCTTTTTTCATTCTTGTATGCATCATCGTTTTCAGGATATGCCGAATAGATTGGAATATCAAGAGGAAAAAATCAGAGTGAAAGAATTTGAAACACGTCAAACAGTCGGTGAAACGAAGAAATGGTTGAATTTACTGAGACCAGATATTATCCTGAATGAATTGAATATCTATGCATTTCGATCGGATTATAATCTATTAGACGGACTTGGCTCACATCCATTGGTCAGTTTTGTGGTAGTTTATTCATGTATATTGGTTGATTTCAGGTGATTAACGCGAAGCTCTTGCAAATCAACCGAGTCAATGATATAACTGATGATCAATTGTTGAACTTCAATTGTAAGTGCTTGGACATGACGGCCTCAGGTGATGAATGGGGTGAGAACAGCGCGAATCGACTTATTACTTTGAATGGAATCAAAAGATTGATAGTGGTATGATACAGCAAAATTTCCATTTGCAGAAAATCAGAACATCAGGAGACATCTACCCAATCGGCTCACTTTTAAGGTTCAAGATTAATTGCACCCTAAGCGAGCTTCTCCCTGGACAAAGAATATATGGTCGTGTTTGGGAGGGACATGCATTCTTACCAATCAACGATAGGAAGAGATTATGGGTGAAGAAGAATGCAGACCATATAATATTGAAGGTTGAGAGATTGATGGACAGAAGGTAGATATTGATTATAAGGCTAATTATTTAAATTTCAAGCGTTATATATGGAATATAATCCACTCTTTACTTTTTTCTCTAAATAACATTATTCTTTGATTCTAGTTGTATAGAATCCACTCTTTACTCTTTCTCTTTATTTTGTATATATATCCATCATTCTTGTCACTTGGTATGGTTAGAATATTCATTGATACTGATTGAATTGATATTTGTTAATATATTTGTATATTTTGTCAATTATTAACAATATTTTTACTATTATTGTTGCATAAAAGTGATACTGTCTCAAAATAAGTATTTTATTCTTTGTTTTCTTGTTTCTTTTCATAGAAATACCTCATTTTTTAGAAAATTTCTGCATATTTTCTGTATTTTCGCAGGTTTCAACCGAGTAAGTCGATTCAAAAATGAGTGGTTCTGTCTGGGACTATGTCTTGTCCCCATTTACACGTTGTTAGTTTTCAACCCATTTTCCAAGCATATTTCCTATTTTGACAGGTTTCCCACGAAGACACGAAGTTTCCCCTCATAGAAGTTTCCCCAATGACACCTGGACTGTTAAGCCATGGGAGATGAGGGAGAAGATTGTTGAACGCATGGATTTTGTTACAAGGTATTTTTTTAACAAATGTGATTTTATATACGGACAATTTATGATCAAACTGTTTTTGGTGAAGTACGAAAAAGCATGAAAATATATTTTCACGAAAAATGACTTTACTTTTTTACAATCTCTCTTCCTTGCAGAACACGATTCGGAATGACCTCAAGAGACAATAGGAGACTTGTCGAATCAATTCCATTATTTATTGATGAACTAGTGATTGAAACGAACGAATTACACTTCCAAATCAGAGTGACAGTCGGCACACAACGTGTCGAAATGGAGTTGGGTGTTAACAAAGTTAAATTCAAGCGGTATCTCCTCTTGTGCTCTCTCTTTTATTCAATAAAGTTTACAGACTAGAAGAATCGAATCCTGATGAGGAGAACGCGATTCACTTTGAAAGCAGTGAACAAGCAAATGCATGGATGGAGGAGTTTTTTGTGGAAATTCTGATGAATGACAATAAGGAAATTGGATTTTTCGAAGCTAGTGCGGTAAGTAACACATTTTGTTTAATCAGGCGTCGAATTTTTCGAAGCCATAAGTAGAATACTACGAAATTTTTTCCTCCACGAATCCCACTTTTTGAGATCTTGAAGTAGTTCTGGACAGGGTCATTCAGGCGTGGGCCTTATGAGTGCTCAGAATCAGAGCTATCAAAAAAAATTTGTCGCGGAGCGGCCGAAACAAAATTAGATGAGGGTCCCCCTTATGAACAAAAAAATTCTTGAAACATTCTTGAATTTTTCAAAGGGTATCCACCAGAGTTGCGCGGAAGTGACGGAAATCGGAAGTCGGAATTTTGCGCAATTCCGACCCGATTTCCGTCACTTCCGCGCAACTCTGGTATCCACCCATGGTACAAAAAAAATTCGACCTCTCAATTCTGATCATACTCAACGCCGTCAATGCCTGAGGTCATTGGTCTCACTTTTTCCCAAAAAATGTCAAAAAGCAAGAATTTTTTCGCAAGAGATCCATTTTTTGACAAACACGGGTACCACTTTATCAACTTAAAAAAACTATGGATCCCGCTTTTTTTGCCAAAAATAGAGTATTCTACCTATGTTCGAAACACTAATATTTTTTTCAGAATATGCCGGATATTGTGGCAAATCAAGAAGAACAACTCAATGTGAAATCATTCAAAACCCGTCTAACAGCCGTCGAAACAATGAGATGGTTGAATAAACTGGACCAGGATACTATCCTTGAAAGTTTGATTATTGATGCTCCTCCAATGGATATTCATCTATTAGTCGGACTTGGCTCACATCCATTGGTCGGTTTTGTAAAGTTTATTCGTGTAATTTGGATGATTTCAGGTGATGAATGCGAAAAAATTGGAAATCACACGAGTCAATGATATAACTGATGATCAATTGTGGAACTTCGAATGTGAGGAGTTGGATTTGACGGGCTCAGCGGATCAATTTATCTGGGGAAGCGCGAATCTACGTCTTTCTGCAAATGGAATTAGGCGATTTGTTCAGGTACGATAACTACAGTATCTATGAATCTATGAATCTATGAATCTATGAATCTATGAATCTATGAATCTATGAATCTATGAATCTATGAATCTATGAATCTATGAATCTATGAATCTATGAATCTATGAATCTATGAGGCTATGAACCTATAAACCTATGACTCTATAAATCTATGAATCCACAGATTTATGAATCTATAAATCTATCTTTCCAGAAAATCCGTGCATCCGACTTCAAAATTCACTCATATTGGAATATCAAAGTTCACTGCACTCTAGACAATCTTCTCGAAGGATATCCGGATTATCTAATCACCCATGGTCAAGGAGGTGGACATGCATTCTTACCAATCAACAATCAAAGTGAGAAAAAACTGTGGTTGAAGTGTAGCTATGGTATTGTGTATTTGACAGTTGTGTCTGCAGCCCGTGGAGACAGAATCTTTGACCCGCTTGATAACGTAGATTAGAATTTGATCATGAGTCCATTCTTTACTCTTTCTCTTTATTTTGTATATATCCACCATTCTTGTCACTTTGGTATGGTTAGAATATTCATTGAAACTGATTGAATTGATATTTGTTAATATATTTGTATATTTTGTCACTTATTAACACTATATTTACTATTATTGTTGCATAAAAGTGATGCTATCTCAAAATATGTCTTTTATTCTTTGTTTTCTTGTTTCTTTTCATAGAAATACCTCATTTTATAGAAAATTATTCCATATATTCCGTGTTTTCGCAGGTTTCCACCGAGTAAGTCGATTCAAAAATGAAAAACTGGAATGATATGCCACCGGAGATCAAGTGTATGATCGTAGGGAATATGGATTTTGAAACAAGGTATGATATTCTTTTTTGATAGTGATGTAATGTGCAATATTTCAGAGAACGTCTCAAAATGTGCTCCAAAGCGGATAAAAGTGTTGTCGAGTCAACTGCATTGAAGATTGACAAACTTGAAGTTGAAAAGTACAAGAATCTACGTGATATTGAGCAACTTCGTATCAAGTTGACTACTAAGGGCCAACTTTTGGAAATTCATACGAAGAATGAAAACGTTGATTTTATGTGGTATTTTTTTTTAATTTGTGTTAATTTCAAGTATAATATTCAGGAAAGGAAGATGTAAATCGACGACTCGATTTTCTAGCAAAGGAGAAGCATGGGCATGGATGGAGGAGCATTATGCAAAATATCTGTTGAATGACAAAATGAAGATTCAATATTTTAGCACTGATTTGGTAAGTGTTATATGATATACTTTAATCAGCATGATATTAAGAATATTCATGATATCATCGCAAATCATGAAACAAAACTCAAAATGAAATCAGCGCGAATCAATATTGAAAGAGCCCATGAGACTTTGAATTGGCTGGAAGTGATCGATTCTGGTCTTCAAGAGTTAATGATTGAAAAAAGTACAAACGAGAATACAGATGTATTGGAAGGAATTTGTTCACATCCATTGGTTAGCTATATTTGTATCTATCGAGTAATTTGTATAATTTTAGGTGATTAATGCGAAGAAGTTTGAAATCACCAGAAACAATGACATGAATGATGAGCAGTTGTTGAATCTCAAATGCGAAAACTTTTTTGTCAGCTCGTATTCGGATCATAGTGCGAAGGTCAACTCGAAAGTTCGTATTACAGCAGATGGTATCAGAAGATTGATTGAGGTGATATATTATTGTTAATGTTAAAAAATAACCAAAGGTTGAAAAAAGTGGAGTTGTATCGTTCCACGAGTTCCACTTCTTGCGATTACGGAGAGATTTTGGATAGGGCCACGGATCGCGCCTCTTGGAATAGTGTTACTTTAGGAGCTTTTTTCTTTAAAATCCTGTTAAATTTGCTCAATATACCGACCACGGGTTTCACTCAAACGACTTTTTTGTTAAAACCATGGGTTCCGGATTTTCTCCTAAAATGGGGTAATATATTAATAAAAACAACGTATTTTAACAGAAAGTGATTGCTGGTGACTACCCAATCGGATCAATTTGGTCAATGTCTGTTGGTTTCCATCTTGATACAATTCTCGCTGGTTTTTCCGATGATACAATCACCCGTAGTGCTGAATTGGGTAATGCATTCTTGCCAATCAACCACGAGAAGAGTGTAGAAGTGGAACGTTGTTTTGGACATATTACCATTTGTGTTGTGTCTCGTGAATATGCACTTAATGTAGTTGAGCTGGATGAAGACGATGATGAGGAGATGACTGGTGAGGAAGAAGATGAAGAGGAGGAAGAGATGTTCGCTCCTGATTATTATTCTTATGATTGATATGAATTTTCCAATGATTTTTACTATTGTAAAATGTTCAATAACCTTGTTGCTTCCTAATAAATGTTATTTTTAGGAATATGTCGTTTTATTGTTAATATTAGTGTCTCAAATCACTCTGTAATATTTTAACACTTTTCAAACTTCTAATTCTCCACTTCCCAGCTTTCAACCGACAAAGTCGATTCAAAAATGAAAAAATGGAATGATATGCCACCGGAGATCAAGTGTATGATTGTGGGGAACATGGATTTTGAAACAAGGTATGGTATTTCATTATCACAGTGATTTAATGAGTATTATCACAGAGAACGACTCAAAATGTGCTCGCAGGCGGATAAAACAATTATCGAGTCAACTGCATTGAAGATTGAGAAACTCGAAGTTGAAAAGTACAAAACACGGGAAGAAGTTGAACAAGTTCGTATTAAATTGACTGTTGATGGAAAACAACTTAAGATATTTGCGAATGATTGCAAAGTGGAGTTTCGTTGGTAATTAATTGACATATTTCTGTTAAATCAAGGATATTTTATAGGAATGATAATGAGAAATCGATTGAATTTGAAAACAAGGAAGAGGCATTCGCATGGATGGAGGAGTATTATGCGAAATATCTGTTGAATGATAAGATGAAGATTCAATATTTTAGCACTGATTTGGTAAGTGATATACGATGATATCCTCAAATCAGCATAATATTCAGAATATTCCTGATATCATCGCAAATCATGAATCAAAACTCAAAATGATATCAGTTCGAATCAACGTCGAGAGAGCCGCTGAGACTTTGAATTGGCTGGAAGTGATCGATTCTGGTCTTGAAGAGTTGATTATTGAAAAAAGTACAAATGAGAATACGGATGTATTGGAAGGGATTGGTTCACATCCATTGGTTAGCTATATTCGCCCAATTTTTCTGTATATAGGATGATTTTAGGTGATGAATGCGAAGAAGTTTGAAATCACCAGAAACAATGACATGAATGATGAGCAGTTGTTAAATCTCAAATGCAAAAATTTTCATATCAGCTCGCATTCGGATCATAGTGCGAGGATCAACTGGAAGATTCGTATTACAGTACATGGTATCAGAAGATTGATTGAGGTGAGATTCGTAGATTCATAGTGAAAACTAACGTATTTTTTGCAGAAAGTGATTGCTGGTGACTACCCGATCGGATCAACTTGGTCAATGTTAGTTGATTTCGATCTTGACACCATTCTCGCCGGTTTTTCGAATGATACAATCACCCGTAGTGCTGAATCATATAATGCATTCTTGCCAATCAACGAGGAGAAGAAATTAGAAGTGGAACGTTTTGTAGGACATATTACTATTCGTGTTGTGTCTCATGAATTTGAACTTAATGAGGAGATGACTGATGAGGAAGAAGATGAAGAGGAGGAAGAGAGGAGAAGAATGGAAGAGATGGAAGAGATGATTCTAGAAGAACATACTCTAGCGAGGAATTTTGGTTATTATTCTGATTATAGCTATGGATTTTTCGATGATTTTTACTAATTGTAAAATTTTCAATAATCCTGTTGCTTCCTAATAAATGTTATTTTTAGGAATATGTCGTTTTATTGTTAATATTAGTGTCTCAAATCACTCTGTAATATTTTAACACTTTTCAAACTTATAATTCTCCACTTCCCAGCTTTCAACCGACAAAGTCGATTAAAAAATGAGAAACTGGAATGATATGCCACCGGAGATCAAGTTTATGATTGTCGGGAATATGGATTTTGAAACAAGGTATATTATTCAATTTTCATAGTGATGCAATGTGTAGATATACAGAGAACGACTCAAAATGTGCTCGAAAGCGGACAAAACAATTGTCGAGTCAACTGCATTTAAGATTGACAAAATTGAAGTTGAAAAGTACAAAACACGGGAAGAAGTTGAACAAGTTCGTATTAAATTGACTGTCGATGGAAAACACCTCAAAATATTTACGAATGATTGTAAAGTGGAGTTTCGTTGGTAAATAATTGACATATTTTTGTCAAATTAGGTATATTTTCTAGGAATGATAATGAAAAATCGCTTGAATTAGAAAACAAGGAAGAGGCATTTGCATGGATGGAGGAGTATTATGCGAAATATTTGTTGAATGACAAAATGAAGATTCAATATTTTAGCACTGATTTGGTAAGTGTTATATGATATACTTTAATCAGCATGATATTCAGAATATCCCAAATATCATCGCAAATCATGAAGCAAAGCTCAAAATGAAATCAGCGCGAATCAACATCAATAGTTCTGACGAGACAATCGAGTGGCTGGATATCATAGATAATGTTGATGAGTTGGTGATTGACAGGAAATCAAGTGATAATAATGTGAATATATTGGAAGGAATTGGTTCACATCCATTGGTTAGTTTTCTAGTTTTTTGATTCAAGAGTTGAAGTGTTTTAGGTGATGAATGCGAAGAAATTGGAAATCACACGATCCAATGATATCAATGATGATCAATTGTTGAATCTCAAATGCGAGAAATTGGATTTGAATCTTTTATCAGAATATCATGATGGACGTCTTCGTATTACTGTAGATGGTATCAGAAGATTGATTGAGGTTAGTGTCACAACTCCTAGGATTATTTATGAATTTATGAATCTATGAATCTATGAATCTATGAATCTAGGAATCTATGAATCTATGAATCTATGAATATATGAATCTATGAATCTATGAAACTATGAATCCATGAATCCACGAATCCACGAATCCACGAATATATGAATCTATGGATTAACCTTGATACACTTTCAGAAAGTCATTGCATCCGACTACCCCATCCATGCAGCATGGAACTTCGAAATTGTATGTAATATGGACACAATTCTTGCTGGATTTGCTGATAATCTGATCACCCGTGATAGAGAAGCAAAAAACGCATTCTTGACAATCAACGATGAGAAAAAATTGGAGTTGAAGTGTCTTTCCAGTTCTGTCAAATTGTCGATTGTATCTCCAAATCGTCAACTCGAATTCCCCAGTGCGGACCCAATGGTAAATCTTCTCGCTGGATTTCGAGATATAGATGTTGGCGCATTCTTGAGAGTTGTTGCTCCTCAATTCGGTGAGCCCGATGATGAAATCGACCCGGAGGCTTATGAGAATTACTTTGATGATTTTCTCTAATTATGTATTGTCAATCCCACTCCTTCACTTTGAATAAATCATGTTTTCACCGTTTTTTTGAGATACTGTAGTTGTAAACATGTTTTTCGCTGCGGGACCACTTGTTTCGAAAAGGGGATTTATGAAATATTGCATTATTTTTTACTTGTGTTTGTTCTTTTCTTGTTTTTTCTAATAAAAATGTTGCTGTTTGTTGGATATATATTTGTTACTATTCTTGTTTTTTACCAATAACAATATCTTGAACATTGATTTTTAAGCCTCGGAAATATTTTTCATTGCTAACACTTATATTTCATAACACATAAATGTTGCTAATGATAATATTCTCGTAGGTTTCAACCGATAAAGTCGATTCGAAAATGAAAAACTGGAATAATATGCCGCCGGAGATCAAGTATATGATTGTCGATAACATGGATATTATCACAAGGTATTTTATTCTCTTTTCATAGTTAGGTATTTAATATATAGTATTACAGAGAACGACTCAAAATGTGCTCAAAGGCGGATAAATGTATTGTTGAGTCAACTCCATTCACTATCAATCATATGTACATTCTATTGCTACACGAATACGAAGACTGTCCTTCATTTTATATTTATATCAACATGGAAAAAAGTAAGAAAATGATGATTGTTGAACTTGAAAATGGAAAACAAGTGATTTGCAAAAGGTATACTTGTTTTTCGATTTTTATTTTTGGAAATTTGTTTTTCAGTGGTGGTTATAACAAATGTATTCAATTCTCAAACACGGAAGAAGCGATCAAGTGGATGAATGACTTCTATACAAGCATTCTATTGGATACGAAAATGAAGATTGAATGCTTCAAAACTAACAGGGTTAGTTTTTTTTGCAGCAGCAGCAGCAGCTCACGTTTTCGCATTCCAGATTCTTCCTGAAACCATCGCAAACCATGAAACAAAACTCAAGCTGAAGAATGTTGAGCTCCATCATACACGTGCGGAAGAAATGTTGAAATGGTTGAATATTCTGGATTCAAGTCTTGAACAGTTATCAATTCACCGTTGTTTTCTTGATAATTCGAATGTGATGCAAGGAATTGGTTCACATCCATTGGTAAGTAACTAAGCTGAAAATTTATGAAATTCTGAAATTTCAGGTGGTTAATGCAAAGCGATTGCTTCTCGGCAGTCGCGGTGTCATTGATGATGAGAAGTTGTTAAACCTCAAGTGCAATGACCTAAACTTGTTTGGTTCCCCAATTACAACATCTGGATTCAGAAAATTGATTAAGGTTGTTATAAATTTTCGATATAAATATAAAAAATATCATTACAGAAAGTGATTGAAGAGGACTACCCAATCGAATCAAAATGGGTCATTCATAGTCATTACAATCTTGATGAACTTCTCGAAGGATATAACGCGAACACCCGTGGTCCATATGGTGATAACTATAAATACGTATTCGTTCCAATCAACAAACATAAGAAGATTGAACTTCTTTGGAAAGATACATGTATTGAAATCAAAATTGTTCCGTGTAACCAGCCATTTGTTGATCATATTGCCATGCACAGTTAATTATGCTCATTTCACTTTTAGATTATCTTGGAGATACTCTTTTACGTCTAAATGATAATGTTACCGAGTTTTGATATAATTTCATAATACTCATTTGTTGTTTACTTTATTTCTTAAATGAAAATGTTGTTGTTGTTATTATATGTTGTAGAACTGAATGCTCCTTATGTCGTTTCATTCGAAATAATACTTACTGCACACTTTTTTTGAAAGTGAGAAACCTATATTATAACACCTTTTTTCCTGTAGGTTTCAACCGAGTAAGTCGATTTAAAAATGAGAAACTGGAATGATATGCCGCCGGAGATCAAATTTATGATTGTGGGAAATATGAATTTTGAAACAAGGTATATTATTGTATTGGTATAATGATTCAACGTGTAGTATTGCAGAGAACGACTCAAAATGTGCTCAAAGGCGGACAAAGCAATTGTCGAGTCATCTCGCTGTTACATCGGATGTTTAGACGTTCAGAAATACACTTCTGCTGAAGGAGAAGAAGTATTTCGCATCATTTTGTATTCGGGTGATGAGGATATTGTAATCTTCGTTAAAAACAACAAACTTGAATCTTACAAGTAGTTTTAAGCTTTCAAGAACTTTCCAAACCAGTTTCGTTTCCAGAAATGGTGAACTCAAACATGTTTGCCAATTTGAAACCGAGGAAGAAGCTGACAAATGGATGGAGAACTTTTATACGAATATTCTGTTGAATGACAAAATGAAGACTATAGGACAATTCGAAACTAGTGAAAACAGAACTCAATAAATGAGAAAGTATCATTTCAGAACGTATAGTATTGAAAAATCAAAAATCTGGAAATTCATTTTTGAATTCGCGCCTTTTCGAAACACCAAACTACAAACAGCGTTTTTTCAAAAGGTGACATTTCGGAAAAAATGATCAGGGCTAAAATTAGAGGCTAAAATAAAATTTGAACCTATTTATTAGTATTATCAGGATGGGAACAACTACTGGAACAGGCCGTACATGAAACAGTCAGTCATCCACCGTGAACAGCACAAAAAACCTTCAAAAACGACAAATTTCGAAATTTTTTGATTTTTTTTCTGATTTTTTTCAGTTTTTCTTGATACAAATAGGCCGAAATCGATTGATAATGTTGCTTTGCTCTTCACTGACCCAATTCTGTAACAGAACGCGAAAAATGACTAGCACTTGAAAATTGACCAGCAAATGTTCGAGTTTGTTTGAAGTAGAGGAATCAAGTCCGAATTGACATGTAGGATAACTGAGTAACAATATTATCTCAAAAAACTGAAAAAATCAGAAAAAAAATCAAAAAATTTCGAAATTTGTCGTTTTTGAAGGTTTTTTGTGCTGTTCACGGTGGATGACTGACTGTTTCATGTACGGCCTGTTCCAGTAGTTGTTCCCATCCTGATAATACTAATAAATAGGTTCAAATTTTATTTTAGCCTCTAATTTTAGCCCTGATCATTTTTTCCGAAATGTCACCTTTTGAAAAAACGCTGTTTGTAGTTTGGTGTTTCGAAAAGGCGCGAATTCAAAAATGAATTTCCAGATTTTTGATTTTTCAATACTATACGTTCTGAAATGATACTTTCTCATTTATTGAGTTCTGTTTTCACTAGTTTCGAATTGTCCTATAGTCAAAATGAAGGTTAACGGCTTTGAGACTAACATAGTTCGTTCCATTTTTTATTTATTTTCCTCATCACTATGCTGCAGATTGTTCCTGAGATCATTGCAAATCGAGAAACAAAAATCAAAGTGAAAACACTTGCCATTGAACTAGACAGAGTGAAGGATGAGATGTTGAAGTGGTTTGATGTTGTAGATCCCGTAGTGGAACATATTGAAATCGATGATCCTTCATTTCAAATTCCGGAGTTGATGAAAGGAATTGGTTCACATCCATTGGTAAGTCAAGGTTTTTTGTAACACCCGTTGTAATTCTGTTGTAGGTTGTCAATGCTAAGAACTTGGTTATCACAAGACATGATGCTATGACTGATGATCAATTGTTAAACCTCAAATGCGAAAGATTGGATTTGTATAGCATGTACCATCTTCCGGACCCAAACGCTGAACTTCGTATCACAACAAGTGGAATGAGAAGATTGATTGAGGTTTGATTTTTATATTCATAGATTCAAAGATGCATAGATTCATAGATTCATAGATTCATAGATTCATAGATTCATAGATTCATAGATTCATAGATTCATAGATTCATAGATTCATAGATTTATAGAATCATAGATTCATAGATTCATAGATTCATAGAATCATAGATTCATAGAATCATAGATTCATAGATTCATAGATTCATAGATTCATAGATTTATAGAATCATAGATTCATAGATTCATAGATTCATAGAATCATAGATTCATAGATTCATAGATTCATAGATTCATAGATTCATAGATTCATAGATTCATAGATTCATTTCTTGCAGAAAGTGATTGCTGGTGACTACCCAATCGAGTCATATTGGCTTATCAGTGGTCGTTTCGAAAGCGACGCTCTTTTTCGTGGATTTCCAACCATCAAAGATCCCAAATCAGACGAGAAGTACGTAGTAATTGATGGAGAGAAAAAGTTAGAATTACAATGTGAAACCGATTATACTAGGATTACTGTTGTTCGTCAAGATTATAGTTCAGTCCTTGATTTTGACAATTACAATTTAGTTACTGAGGCGCTCGCTAATTTTGATGCTGCTCCGTTCGTGGCGCTGAATTGAAGCATCATAACCTGTTTTACGCTATAATTGTTCTTTGAATAAACCTGTTACTGTTATTTGCACTTGAATTTTGCATAATAAGGTATTGTTCGCCTAAACCTAAGCCGTCACTACACATTTTTATAAAATTTCATATCTCTTAGAACAACAAAAAAACACTGTCAACATTCAACTTTATGAAAAATACAAAAATATTATCCAGAAATATCTCCCTTCTTCACAACAACAACTCTAACATTATTACTCGGGAATATACTCCACTTTAGTGTGATAATAATGTCCTTTTCTGATGACATGTGTACACGAGCGTAATAATTTTCATGTTGTTCCTCTTCCTCATCTTCATCATCTGTATCCTCGTCCTCTTCTTCATCATCATCTTCTTCATCATCATCAGAATCATCACTATCCTCACACTCCCATCCATCAAACACTCTATCCCAATCGAAATTGCTATCATGTTGGAAATTCATACTTGAACCGATTGGATAATCTTCACAGATCACTTTCTGAAATTATGAATCTATGAATCTATGAATCTATGAATCTATGAATCTATGAATCTATGAATCTATGAATCTATGAATCTATGAATCTATGAATCTATGAATTTATGAATCTATGAATCTATGAATCTATGAATCTATGAATCTATGAATCTAGGAATCTATGAATCTATGAATCTATGAAAACTATATATAGCTGCTTTCAAGATTCTATGGTTCTCTAGTCTCAGTCGCCATAAATTCCAATATCATGGAATTAAAAATTTGTAATATATATATCCATAGAACCGCATAGCACCGTCTGGCTACATTATAAGTCTGAACGATCTATGCATAGAACCACAATTCTATGGTTCTATGATTATGTATCTATGTTATCTGATAAGCCTACACGACCATAGATCCTTCAATCTATGAATCTATGAATCTCATACCTCAATATACGCATTAGTTCCTTCTTCAGTAATCATCGATCGAGAAATGTACATCGTCTTCGCTTTCAACTTCATCAATTGCTCATCAGTGACACCATTTGGATTCATCAATGTCAATTTTTCGACATTTTGCACCTCAAAATCGCTTTTTTTCTCCAGAAAAATTCTGAAAACTTACCACTGGATGTGCACCAATTCCATTACATTCCTTCCAAATCGTCAATTCTTTCGGTTGTTTGGCAAGTGCATTCAACCATTTTTCGTTTTCTTCTCGGTTTTCAATGCTCAGGTCTAGCTTTTCTGCATGAAGTTTGAAGTCATGAGATGGGAATAGATAGTTGAGATTCTGCAAGAATATTTATATTTTCTTATATATAGTTAAGCCTACCAAGCTAGTGAAAAACCGTCCGATACGAACATTTTGTGGCGATATGAATGCACTGAGCATACATCTGATCATTTCACGACCTTCTTCTTCGGATGACAATGTGATGGATCGCTCTTTGTTTTCTCTGAATACCTAGTCCTATCAATTCCTTAGTGAATCACCCACCTTCTAATCGTCAATATTGTCTCATACTCATCACATCTAACTTGAACACCTGGTAAGCGAAGTTCGCAAATCACCTTACGATCCGGTGGACTGAAGATACTACTGAATGCTGATACTTCATCACAATAAAATGGAACCTTCTCGACAAGACATTTGTCACTTTTCGAGCACATTTTGAGTCGAAATCTGTAATGATTAATTGGGTATATATGTGTAGTTTGTAATACCTTGTGATAATATCCATTCGATCCACAATCATCCATTTCAATTCATTCGGTAAACCGTTCCAGTTACGAGTCATTTTTTGACTGAAGCACAAATCTAGAAATGTTTGGCGTTTCATTATAAGAGATATTTCATGATTAAATGAATCAATTAGAGTTGTTTAAAACTGGTTTAACATTTAAGTTTATTGGGATAACAGGGAGACAATGTAATGTTGATTAAACAGTTTAAAAGGAAACATAAAGGCAAATAATGGTAATTAAATAGCAACAGCTTCGCGTTTGGCAATCAACAAATAAATGTTGTTGATATTATTAAAAGTAATTATAAGTTGTTTCAACGGAGACATGTTGACACAAGCTTCATCGTCATTGGTGTATTTCGCGATTATTGGCCCAGAGTTCAACTCAAAAATCACTTCAGCCCATATCATAAGATTTTTGTTATCGTAAAAACGCATTCTTGAACCGATCGGATAATCTTCATTGATCATTTTCTGAAATCATCATTATTTTGCTACACTGGCAGGTTGATTGTACCTTGATAAGTTTATTGATTCCAGTGGGAGTGATATTTGAGCCGAAAATTGCAATATCCGTTGCGTTGAAGTTTATCAACTGCTCATCATCAATGTTCCTACCTTGCATCACTACCAAACAATTCACACTTTTCACCTTCAATTATTTTTAATTGTTATACTCTTTCACCATTCTTACCACTGGATGTTTTCCCATATCTTTATATGGATGAACAATTGTCATTTTTTCAGGTTGTTTCGCAAATGTTTCTAACAACTCTTCAATTTCTTCGCTTCCTTTAACACTCAGGTAAATGTGTTTGACATGAAGTTTGAAACCAGGATTGACAAACAGATGATTGAGTTTCTGTTTGAAAAAAAATTGAACTTAAAAATCACATAAAATATTTACCGAATCTGTGTTTAACAATCCAATTCGAACATTTTGTGGCAACATGAATGCACGGAAGATACATTTCATCATTTCACGACCTTCTTCTTCGGATGATAATTCGATGGATCGATATTTATTTTGACTGAATAAACAATGCTAAGAACAGTATAAATATAGTCATCTTACCTGCTGATAACTATTATTTTATTGTTTGAACTAACAAAAACTGCTGATGAATCTTCTGTTGTGATGCGCATATTTTGTAATACATGCTCATCATTATATCTTCTTTCGCTGGACAAGCTCACTTCATCACAATAAAATGGAACAGTCTCGACTAGACATTTGTCACTTTTCGAGCACATTTTGAGTCGAAATCTGTAATGATTAATTGGGTATATATGTGTAGTTTGTAATACCTTGTGATAATATCCATTCGATCGACAATCATCCATTTCAATTCATTCGGTAGATCATTCCAGTTACGAGTCATTTTTCGGCTGTAAAAACGGGGAGTTTATAGGGATGCTTCTAAGCATTCATTTTCAGAGATATTTCATGATTTAGTTAATCAATTAGAATTATCAGAAAGATATTTAACATTCAACTTTATTGAAACAACAGACAGACAGAAAAACACAATTTAAACAACGTCAATCTATAAGGAAACGTGTGCACACAGAATGAAGATCAAGTACTTCGATTTTGACAACTAACAAGTCAATGTTGTTCATACTATTTCTAGTAATCATAAGTTCTTTTGTCGGAGACATGTTGACCCAAGCTTTATTGTAATCAGTGTAATTCGCGAATATTGATTCACAGTTCAACTCAAAAATCACTTTATCCCATTCCATAAGATTTTGGTTATCGGAAAAACGCATCATCGAACCGATCGGATAATCTTCATTGATCATTTTCTGAAAGATTATTCAATTTGTTACAAGAACTGTTGATTGTACCTTGATAAGTTTATTGATTCCAACGGGAGTTAGTTTTGAGTTAGGAATATGAATATCCGTTGCTTTGAAGTTTATCAACTGTTCATCATCAATATCGTTCTGTTCGAATATAGACAAACTATTCACATTTTTCACCTTTAAAAATAGATTTTTAGACTGAGATATTTGAAAGATTCGAACCACTGGATGTGCTCCCATTCCTCTCCATGGTTGAATAACTTCCAATCCATTCGGCTGTTTGGCAAGTACATTCAACCATTTTTCGTTTTCTTCACGAGTGCTGATGTACAAATCTAGCTTGTTGACATGAAGTTTGAAATCAGGAGATGGGAATAGATCGTTGAGACGCTGAAAAACAACTTTAACGGAAGAATGAAATAGAATATTTACCATGTTTGTAAAGAATCGTCCTATACGAACATTTTGTGGCATCATGAATGCACGGAACATACATCTGATCATTTCAGGACCTTCTTCTTTGGATGACAATTTAATGAATCGGTTTTTACGATGTCTGAGTTTTTCATATTAGGATTATTCATTGAAGAAGCTCTCACTTTTCGATTGATATTGTTTTTGTTGAACTATCGAACCTAACAAGAACATGTTGGATTCGAAGCTGTATATCTTGTAATTCACGAACTGTACAAACTGCATGCGCTTCCACTTTATCACAATAAAATGGAATCATTTCAACGAGACACTTGTCACTTTTCGAGCACATTTTGAGTCGAAATCTGTAATGATTAATTGGGTATATATGTGTAGTTTGTATATACCGTGTGATAATATCCATTCGATCCACAATCATCCATTTTAATTCATTCGGTAGATCATTCCAGTTCTTTTCCTCTGTCTTTGGAACTGCTTCGGTCATTTCCACGACTTTGAAAAAAGTTACGATATGTTAATGAAACAATAAAATATTGATATGATATATTATATCAGTCATAGCAAAAACAATACAAGTTATTCAACATTCATATTTATTTATGAGGAAAGTATGAAAACAAACTAATACGGAAAATCATCCTTCTTCACGATGTACAATGTAACATCGCTACTCTCATAATAAGCTCTCAATGCAACAATAATGTCTTTCTCTGGTGACATTTGTACACGTGCTCCGTCAAATTCTGGTCCTCCTCCACCATCATCAGAATCAGCATCAGAATCTTGTTCATCCGGAGCTTCGACATGTTCATAGTCTAATCCATGAATCAATTCATCCCAGATCCAACCTCCAGTGTCAGCAAAGTTCATTTTAGAACCAACTGGGTATTCCTTCTCATCGGTAATCAGTTTCTGCAACTTGTCAGTTTTTTCCTATAGAAATTCATTATATTTACCTTGATATACTCATTAATTCCCCACTCTCTAACATTCGAATCTTCAAGACGCAAATTTGTTGCTTTGAAGCTCATCAAGTGCTCATTTTCGATATCACTATGTTCGGACACTTCCAAACATTTCACATTTTGAACCTGAAATTTCTCTCATTTATTTAAAATGCTTAGGGCAATCCCACCACTGGATGCTCTCCGATGTCTTCCCATCCAGCACGAACTGTTAATTCTTCCGGTGTTTCAGCCAGTACATCGAGCCAAGATGAATCTTCGTAGAAGAAGTCTAGATCCAAACATTTGGCACGAAGTTTGATGGCTGGTGTTGGGAATAGATAGTTGGCTTCCTGAATACAGTGTTAAGTGAAGAAATAAAGCATGTGAACTACCAAGTCAGTGCTGAAACATCCAATACGAACATTTTGTGGCATCATGAATGCATGGAACATACATCTGATCATTTCTGGACCTTCTTCTTCGGATGCTAATTTTATGAGTTTCTCGTTGTTGTTTTCGTGACTAAGATTAAGTTGGTATGGTTTCAAAATGTAATGGGCCTATGTCGATGCCGGAAGAAAGGCTTTTTTTGCCTATACCGATGCGACGCGTTTCGTCAAGAAACGGAATGAAATCAGGCATTTTTGCCGTTTCTTCCGGTATCAGCATAGGCCCATAAAACCTTACTTTTTAATTGAAATTGTTTTTGTAGACTTATCCCAATTGATCAATACACTTGAAATACGCAATTCCTGGAATACCATATGACGAGCAGGGCCGCTAAATCCAAATCGTGCATCGATGCTGTCACATTCAAATGGAACCTTCTCGACAAGACATTTGTCACTTTTCGAGCACAATTTGAGGCGGAATCTGTAAAATTAGTTGAGAAATGAAAGTATGGCGGCGAACCTTGTGACAATATCCATTTGATCAACAACCATTTCTTTGAGATTATCCGACAAGTCATTCCAATTCTTCGCTTTTTGTGTAGGAACTAATTTCTCATTGGGTTCCGACATTTTCGTAGCTGTAAAAATGTTTTAAACATAAATAGTTATTTATTAACAGACTAGAAATTTTTTTCGAACGTTTTCTGTTCGTTGCGAGACCCAACCGATACGTTTTACAAGACACAACTGACACACCAAACAAAATATTTTTGTATGATATTTTACATCAATAAAAAACTCGCACAAAAAATACAAAATAAGCACATAACTTCATTATTCACATAATTATATACACATTTAATTATCTCCATGCTTCACAACTCTCAAAGTAGTGATGTATTCGGTACATTGAAGGATAATCAAATTTTTATCCTTCGACATGGCGACACGAGCTTCACGGAAAGACGAGACAGTATTAGCAAATGGTTGTGAATCAAATCCATCGAGTAGAATATTCCAGTTGATGCATGGCCCATGGAATGCCATTTGTGATCCGATCGGGTAGTTTTCCTTGATCACTTTCTGGAAATGATATGGATTTTGAAAAGCTTGGCTTTGTTGATTTAGATTTGTTTAGCCGTTTGACTTTGAATCTCTGTTAAATATAGCTAATGCAATTTTATTCTATTTTCCAAGTATCTTGAGGCATTTTATGTTTAACTCGTTTAAAATTCAATTAGTAACACTGATCTGAATGTATTTTCTTCTATTATTGTCTGAAAGATGTATTTTCAGGAAAAGCAGAGATAGTTTGAGCCGAAGCACCTTAAAGTGTGGCTTGACTTTGTTTATTTTGGCGGAAAATCTTCTGGAGCTTTGTGCAAACGTCGATGTAAGGATGAGAATAGTTCCCGAAAAAATTAAGGCGAAGCAAAAGCGAGCTCCGCCGATACTTCCAATTGAGTTTGTCAAGGACCAGTCTGAAGTCAGGATCCAAGAGCGACAAATAAAATGTGCCATTCGATAGTTTTTTTCATGTAGATTCCAAATTCATGTTCTATTTTCGCTCTCGGATCATGACTTCAGATCGTTAAATTTTTCCTTCATTCTTCAAGTAAAATAAAAATTTCGTAATAAAAGTTGAGTAGCAATTCTTTTTCATTGATTTTAATAAATTGAATTTCATTAACCTTGATAAACCTTTTAATTCCATAAACCGTAATATCCGAACTCGAAACAGACATCTGATATGCTTTCAATTTCATCAATTGCTCATTATCAATCAAGTTCCTTGGTCCAACAGTTAATTGTTTACAATTCAATATCTACAAAAACCCCTCTTCTGTTTTTTTTCAACGTATATAGTTAATCCTAACCTTTTCATGTAATTCAGCCTTTCTATCAAATCCCTTGCACCTCTTATCAATCTCCAATCTTATCAATTTATCATTGATAACATCCAACCATTGATTCAACTTGTCAAATCTGTCGACAAGGATGTGTAGATATTCGATATGGAGTTTAGGAATCCTAGGTAAATCTTCAAGATTCTGAAAATACTTGTATATAGGAAAAAAATAGTGACTAACCATATTTGTGGTAAATCGACCAATACGAACATTTTGAGGCGATAGAAAAGCGTTGTAGATACTATTTATCATATTTGTTGATTCTTCTAATGTCGATGCAATGAATCGAACTTTCTTGATCCTGAAAAAAATGAACTAAACCTAAACTTGAAGCTTCCTCACGTTTCATTCTTAATCCACAACTCAGTTTCTGCACACTTAACCTCACAAAAGTTCGAAATGCGCAATGTCTTTGAGAAAAAACCGATCGGATACGATTCATCATCAGGATCCATGCAAACACCATCCTTGCTAACAGTCACTTTATCACAATAGAATGGAACAGTCTCAACAAGACATTTGTCACTTTTCGAGCACATTTTGAGTCGAAATCTGTAATGATTAATTGGGTATATATGTGTAGTTTGTATATACCTTGTGATAATATCCATTCGATCGACAATCATCCATTTCAATTCATTTGGTAGATCGTTCCAGTTATGAGTCATTTTTAGCTGAAATCTTTGTTTTGCAGTTTTGTTGATTCACAAGATATTCGAAGGTTCAAACATTTTCCAACGTTTTTTTATCCCAAAGATCACCAATTAACAAGATTTATTAAATATCAAATCTTCTCGTTTTTCAACTTTTAACCTATATGCTTTATATGTATATTGAATAATGAGGTATTTCTCGGCAGACATCTCGACTCGAACTTTGATGTTGTTGGTGGGTGCACCCGGGCGCTCGGGTACTTCATAATCAATCAGCTCAACATCGAATCCTTCAGTAACTATATCCCAATTGTTTTCATTTTCATTGTTCTCATTGTTCTTATTGAAAGTCATCTCCGAACCGATCGGATAATCTTCATCGAACATTTTCTAAACTTTCTTTTGTTTATTTTTTTGATGATTCGTATCAAATACCTTGGCCAATTGATTGATTCCATCTTCAGTGATTTGTGAGTCTCCAAAAACCATAACTCTTGCTTTCAAGCTCATCATTTGTTCATCATTCATGTCAGTGTTAGTATAGAATTTCAAGCTATTTACATTTTTCACCTACAAATATTTTTTATTAACAAGGTAACTTTCACGGAGGAACCATTTTAACTTTTGCTGATCTTTGCACTATAGATTTGAACCAGCCGGGAGAGCTCATATCAAAATATAAACGTGCCGGATACGTATCAGCAAAAGTTAACATGCCCAATCGAGTGAACCTTGTTTGAAAATGCGCAAAATTATACTCACCACTGGATGTGCTCCAATTCCATTACAGCCATCCCAAAATTCTAATTCTTCCGGTTGTTTGGCAAGTGCATTCAACCATTTCTCGTTTTCCTCACGGTTTTCAATGTTTAGGCCAACAAATTTGGCATGAAGTTTGAAATCAGAAGATGGGAATAGATAGTTGAGACTCTGCAAAAGTATTTATGTGAACAAATTAAAAAATGAAATAAATACCATGCTTGTGTAGAACTGTCCAATACGAACATTTTGTGGCAACATGAATGCACGAAACATACATTTGAGCATTTCATGACCTTCTTCTACGGATGATAATTTGATAAATCGCTCTTTGTCTTCTCTGAACATCTCAATTAGTAGAAAATGCTAGAAAACTCACATTATGACCGATAATTTTTTCTCATCTTCATCACAGCAAACTCTAACATTAGAGATGCAGAACTCGCTGAATGCATGACGATTGTCTTTGCCGAAGATACGACTCATTGCCAACACTTCATCACAATAAAATGGAACAGTTTCAACTAGACGTTTGTCACTTTTCGAGCACATTTTGAGTCGAAATCTGTAATGATTGATTGGGTATATATGTGTAGTTTGTAATACCTTGTGATAATATCCATTCGATCCACAATCATCCATTTCAATTCATTCGGTAGATCATTCCAGTTACGAGTCATTTTGACTGCAAGACATTTATTTTGCCTTATTAGAAAGCTTTTGATGTATCTTCGATTTTATAGTTTATAGAAGTTGTTTGTTTATAAGATAGTCAAAGATTCAAACTTTCTAAGCGATACATGTACGAAAAATTATAACTTTAACAGGTTTATTCAACAACAATTGGGTTCAATGAGATACAACCTTTAACATATGTGTAAAATTGAATTTTGGATTAGTTGCATAGAGAACAATGAGAACCTTCTTGGAAGACATGCTGACTTGAGCACACATTCCATTAATCGGATGGATATCAGTCGGTCCAGCATTCAATCCTTCAATAACTCGATCCCAATTCAAAGTTAGGGAGCAGTTAAATGACATCTTTGAACCAATTGGATAGTCTTCATCAATCATTTTCTGAAATTTTTTTTTGATTTATTTTGAAAACTAAATATTGCTACTTTGGCCAATTTATTGATTCCGTTTTCAGTGATGAGCGAGGATTTAAGGCGCAAGATTCTTGCTTGCAATTGCAACAATTGGTCATCATCAATGTCGTTATTTTCTCCCGTTTGCAAAATGTTCACACCTTTTACCTAAAAACTCTTGAGTGTCTACTATTTTTAAAATTACACTTACCACTGGATGTTTTCCAATTCCATTACATTCCTTAAAAAAGGTCAATTCTTTTGGTTGTTTGGCAAGTGCATTCAACCATTTTTCGTTTTCTTTACGGTTTTCAAGGCTTAGGCCTAACAATTTGGCATGGAGTTTGAAATCAGAAGATGGGATTATATTGTTGAGATTCTGAAAGAATAATTATATAAAGAAATAAAAAATGATATAAATACCATGCTTGTGTAGAACTGTCCAATACGAACATTTTGTGGCAACATAAATGCACGAAACATACATTTGAGCATTTCAACCCTTTCTTTTGCAGATGACAATCTTATGAATCGCTCTTTGTTTTCTCTAAACAATTGATATTAGGAAAATCAATTTAAAACAAAAGATGCAACCTTTTGATGGATAAAGTTGAAGTTGCATCATTCCAATCGACTTTAAAATATGAAGTGCGGAAGTTGTGAAGTAAGACGCCATCAGGGTTGACATCGCCAATCATCACAAAATCACAATCGAATGGAACATTCTCAACAAGACATTTGTCACTTTTCGAGCACATTTTGAGTCGAAATCTGTAATGATTAATTGGGCATATATGTGTAGTTTGTAATACCTTGTGATAATATCCATTCGATCCACAATCATCCATTTCAACTCATTTGGCAAATCATTCCAATTTGTCCTCTTACTCTTTTGAGTCGGAAGTTCTTCTGAATTTACACGTTTTACAACCAACAATTCAACAGTGGCGCAAATTTGAGTAATTATCAGTTGTTTCGACGGTGACATGATGACACGAGCTTTATAGTAACGCGCTCTTTCAGTGAACATTGGCTCAGAATTCAACTCAGAAAGCAATGTATTCCATTCCATAGGTTTCGAACCATGTCCGTCCACATTTACTCTTGAGCCGATTGGATAATCTTCGTGAATCATTTTCTAAAATCTAATGTGTTCTATTTGTGATAATATTTTAGTGTTACCTTGGCCAACTGATTGATTCCTTTCTCTGTGATATCCGACTTACAAATATAAATTCTCGTTGCTTTCAAGTTTATCAACTGCTCATCATTGATATCGTTATGGTCGAATATAGACAAACTATTCACATTTTTCACCTAAATTTAATCCTTTTTTCTATCAAATACTAAATTTTCTTACCACTGGATGTGCTCCCATTCCTTCCCATGGTCTACAAACTGTCAATTGTTCTGGTGTTGTGGCAAGTAGATTCAACAATTTTTCGCTTTCTTCACGATTGTTAATATTCAACTCCAGCGTTTTGACATGAAGTTTGAAACCAGGTTTTGAGAATAAGTAATCGAGATACTGAAAATAGATATTGACAGCTATAATGAAATGGAAGAGTTACCAAGAATGTATGGAATCGTTCAATACGAACATTTTGTGGCAACATGAATGCACGAAACATACATTTGAGCATTTCACGACCTTTTTGCTTGGATGACAATCTGGCTGATCGCATCACATAGCCTTCACTGAATATTTTCTGCTCCAAGTTTTTAAAAACAATATCGGCTTACTTGATGATTGCTAATTTTCCTGGTAAAAAACCCAAAATACACAAATACGTGATGAAAGGGAAAGATCCGGTTGAATGACAAACTCGTGGAATGCGTTATCACCAAACGATCGTTCATCGCTATGCACTCGAACTTCGAAACATTCAAATGGAACCTTTTCAACAAGACGTTTGTCCCTTTTCGAACACACTTTGAGTCGAAATCTGTAATGATTAATTGGGTATATATGTGTAGTTTGTATATACCTTGTGATAATATCCATTCGATCGACAACCATTTCTTTAAGTTTATCCGACAAATCGTTCCAGTTTTTCGTCATTTTTGGCTGAAATTCATATGAACTGTTTTGTTGGGGTCTTCAAAAATATTTATAAAAAATTGAAGAAAAAAATCTGACCGAGAAACCGATTATTTTGTGTACAAAAAAAGAGGAAGATTTTTTATTTACAAAATTTTGATCAAAAGAAGAACTCTTCTCTCACCAACGCAAATTGAGTTATCGTCGTTTGATAAAAATATCAATAGGATAGAATTGAATGTCAAGAAAATACCAACATGGATTTATTAGTTTACAAAACGCCAAATTAACAACGAATCGAAATTACAACGGAAAATACTTTTGTTCGAGAACCATCACAAAAAAATCTTGAAAGAAACCAATTTCGACCTCTTTGCAAGCAACAATGCACTTGTCCGCTGACATTTTGACCCAATATTCATCATTTTCCACCATCTTGACATCCAATCCTTCCGTCAACTTCTTCCAGTTGTTAGCAGTTTTCATTTTGAATCTCAAATTAGAGCCAATCGGGTAATCCTTATCAATCACTTTCTGAAAAATTAAATTATGACTTAAATTATTAATCAAGCGTACCTTAATCAATTGATTGATTCCATTTGCAGTGATTTTCGATTCACCAATAACCATCTTTGTTGCTTTTGAGCGTAAAAGTTGGTTGTCAGTTATCCCATTGATGGCGTTAACATACAAATGATCGACATTTTGCACCTGGAATCAAACTGTCAATCAAATTTTTAAAATCACCTCTTACCACAGAATGTGATCCAATGTTAACGCAATTAATATCTCCAACAACTGTTAACTCTTTAATGCCACTACCAACTTTATCAAGCCATTTTTGCCGTTCTTTGTCGCTCGTCACAAGCAATACGAGACGATTGACATGAAGTTTGAAATCACGAGCTGGGGGGAACTTATGAAAATGCTAAAAACAAAACGCTTTACTATAAAAACAATCAATATATTACCCAATCAGTTTCAAACCGTCCAATTCGAACATTTCCCGGAGCCATTAGAGCAGCGAACATGTCTTTGATCATTTTCATGGCTTGATTCTGTGTTGAAAATCTCATCAATTTACGATTTCCCGTTCTGCAACAGGCATAGGTTTTCATAAAAAGAGTGAGGAAACTAAACTCTTTGTTAATAAATCTTACAACAGAAGGCTGTAACTCAATGTAAACGCCGTCAAAACAAAACCTCAAACCGCCCATGTGACCTTGTTCGGTTTCTTCACGGTAAAGTTGGATTACTTCCATTTCATCGATATAGAATGGAATTGATTCAACAAGACGTTTGTCACTTTTTGAACACGTTTTAAGTCGAAATCTGTAGTTATTGTTTGATTTAGAATTAAAGCATTTGATACCTTGTGAATATATCCATTTTATCAACAATCATCCACTTCAACTCATACGGTAGATCATTCCAATTTGTCATTTTATGCTCTTGGATTGAGCATACTTCTGCGGTGAATTCAACATTGTTAAAATGATTGTAGCAGAGCGATTTGATGGTAATGATAAACTCTTTTTGATCATTAATGACCACACGGCCACACATTTCTTTAAACGAGTTGCTGATGGTTTCACAATCCAATCCATTGAATAGTTGATCCGAGTTGAATTCGTAAATATAATGCTCCATTTTTGAGCCAATCGGATACTCTTCTTTGATCCATTTCTGAACAGATCAATATTTATTTGAATATATATTTTATGTCACCTTCATCAACATGTTCACTCCTTTTTCAGTGACTTTGGAGCATTTAACATTCAATTGTGTTGCTTTGAATTCCACGACTTGTTCATCATTGATATCATTAAAGCATGTAAAATACATATTCTTTGCATTGATAACCTAAATATTGTCACATTTTAAAGGTAATTTTCAAACCTATACCGCTGGAAGTAAGCCTACACCTATATGCACATCAACAACACCAAAATCCACTCCGCCAGCGATTTCTTCAACACTTGGATCAAGATTCTTGAGCCAATTGATTGTGGCTTCTGCATCGAGTGGGATACCAAATTTGATATGTCTTGCTTTGAATTTGATTCCAACTTTTTCAAACACATCCGAACAACTCTGAAAAATTTCTTGAAAATTATTTTTTTAAAGCCTCACAATTCGCGTATGAAACTGATTGATATGAACGTTTCCATGAATGAGAATTTGAGCAAAAGTGTCGGTAACAAACTTCTGGGCTTGCTCAACATTTGGAAATTTGAATTTTCGTTCTGTAGCGTTGCTGAAAAAATTTACAGCTATTTTAAAAGCGACGCCAAGCTTACTTGTCGATAGAAATAGATGCAATGCATTCACCATCCGGTTTCACTGGACACCTGTTTCTAATGATTACCGTTCCAATTCTGACGTGATATTCTGGATTGTACTCTTTCCATGGCCTATCGTTCCAATCGAGTGCGTTGATTACTTCGATTTCAAATGGAATCGAATCAACGAGTCGTTTATTCGCTTTTGAACACATCTTGAAACGAGTTCTGCAAGTTATGTGTCATTTATATAATTATTATGATAAATACCTTGCTGGTAAATCCAATTGTTTGACAATCATTCCCTTGATACCATCTGGCATATCTTTCCATTCTTTTGGTTCACTCATGATTCAACTGTTTAACCTATAAATCACATGACGTCAACATCGTTCAAAATTTCAACTTTTATAGAAAAAGGCATGGATATCAACCAATCATCCTTGATTTGTATAAATGCATAAAAAATTAACAGGTTTATTATTCAACAACTACAACAAAAAATAACAAAGTGAAAAGAATTAATTATTATCTCGTTTGACAACTTTCAACAAAAAATATCCATAGTTTGCAGTAACGGGATCTCTACCAACAACAATGCATTTGTCCGCAGACATGTTGACATGACATACATCACTTTCTACCATCTCGATATTCAATCCTTCCGTCAACTTTGTCCACTTTTTAGCAGCTTCCATTTTGAATCTCATTTCAGATCCAATTGGATAATCCTTATTAATCATTTTCTGAAAGTGAAGACTATTGTGTTTTGAAACTTGCATAAGAATACCTTGATCAATTGATTGATTCCAGTTGAAGTAATTTTCGACGCATTAATATTCATCTTGGTTGCTTTTAAGCTTAGAAGCTGTTTATCAGTCATGTCATTGCCAACGTCTACTACCAACGCTTTCACATTTTGAACCTGGAATACTATATATATGGAAACCTATAAGAAAGGATGCTTACAATAGGATTCAATCCGATATTATCGAAAGCATTTAATTCAAGCCTTTTCACCCATGCTCGTCACTTTTGAGCAAAATTTAGGTGTTTTGAGCCTTACTGACCACGACAGAGACGTATTTAGCAAAAACTGATTAGGAATTTGGATTCTACGTAAAAAAAACTGTCGAATGGTAAATATTTCAAACTAGCGATTTTCATATACTGAGCTCAAATCGGTCTCGGGCTAGGTTAAAAATTCAAAACTTCACTCACATTTTGTTGAGGAATGATACACGAGCATATCGGGATGCAATCTTCAATGAGTCCATACAAAGCTCTAAGCCAACCATTTCTTCATTTTGTCTTACTTCGTTGCGACTGTGAAGTTTGAGAACTGACATTTTTTCGATACAAAGTGGAACAGTTTCGATTAAACGTTTGTCACTTTTCGAGCATGTTTTGAGTCGGAATCTGTAATGATTAATTGGGTATATATGTGTAGTTTGTAATACCTTGTGAATATATCCATGTTCTCCACAATCATCCATTTCAATTCGTTCGGTAGATCATTCCAGTTTTTTGCTGTCTTATGCTCTTGAATTGGACATACTTCCGCAGTGAGTCGACCACCATAACAACGATTATCCCATTTGATAATCAATTCCTTCTCATGATTGATAACAACCCGTCCATTCATGTCTTGAATGTTACCATCTATTGCTTCATAATCCAATCCATTGAGTAGCATATCAGATTTGAGCTTGCGGAAAAAGTGTATTATTTTCGAGCCGATTGGATAATCCTCTTCAATCCATTTCTGAACATGTAAAACTATATGATTAATAATTGTTATTTCCTCACCTTCATCAACATGTTCAATCCTTTTTCCGTCACTCGAGAACTCTCAACATTTAACTTTCTTGCTTTGAAATCCACTACTTGTTCATCATTAATATCATTGTTCTTATAAATCTTTATAGTTTTTGCATTGATAACCTAAAACAATCGTTTTTATTTTTAAAAATTATACGTAATACCTCTGGAATCAAGCCAATATTTTTATGCATCATGTTCCTTTGAAATACCGCATCAGTTGTAATTTCCTCAACACATGGATCAAGATGTCGCAACCAATTCATTGTGTCTTCAACTTTATACGAACCAATGTGCACATATTTAGCTTTAATCTTGAATCCAACTTTTTCAAATTCTTCCGAGAAACTCTGAAGGCAAACAAAATTAAAACAACTTCTCCACTGAAATATTACAATGCCTATATACAAATGATTGATATGAATGTTTCCATGAATCAAAATTTGAGCAAAAGTGTCCACAACAAACTTATTAGCTTTTGCAACATTACAGAACTCGAAAGATCGTTTTTGAGCGTTGCTAAAACTAAATATGATGTTTTAAAAAAGAAATGAGCTAACCTTTCAGTAATATATGCATAACATCCTTCATTCAAAATATGCAATGACCCGATTTTGACGTTGAACATAGGAGAGTATTCTTTATGAAGCTTATTATTTGCATCATAAGTTTTAATTTCATCAACTTCAAGTGGAATCGAATCAACGAGTTGTTTATCAGCTTTTGAACACCTTTTGAGACAAGTTCTGTAAATTATGTGTCATTTATATAATTAATATGATAAATACCTTGCTGGTAAATCCAATTGTTTGACAATCATTCCCTTGATACCATCTGGCATATCTTTCCATTCTTTTGGTTCACTCATGATTCAACTGTTTAACCTGCAATTTTCCACAATAACATAAACTTCATGTACAGCAAAATGGCGCGGCTCAAAACAGGATTTGAGCTTCACACGAAGCTATTGTTAATTTCACAAGATAAAAGAGTATATACACATCCTTTTTATTGCCCGATACATTGCAATATGGAAATATTATCATGGATATCAACCCGTTGAAAATGAACATAAGGATTCAATCATAAAAATATTAACAGGTTTATTCAACAACAACAACAAAAAATAGCATAATGAAACAAAAATTACTTATTATCGCGTTTGACAACTTTCAACAAAACATGTTCATAGATACGAACTCCGGTATCTTTTGAAACAACAATGCATTTATCCGCCGACATAATGACATGATACTCATCATCATTCACCATCTTGACATTCAATCCTTCCGTCAACTTCTTCCAATTGTTAGCCGTCTACATTGTGAATGCCATTTCAGAGCCAATCGGATAATCCTTATCGATCATTTTCTGAATGTGGCAACTTTAACTTAACAGTATTTTATTATCAGTACCTTGATCAATTGATTGATTCCAGTTGCAGTAATTTTCGACTCACAAATGCCAATAGTCGTTGCATTCAAGTTCAGAAGTTGTTTATCAGTAATTACACTGCATGCTTCCACTACCAAAACTTTCAAATTTCGAATCTATGATAAGTATATAGGTTTAGTATTTCAAATGTTGCTCACGATAGGATTCATTCCGATATCACATCCATTTGAAGCATCTCCACAAATTCTCAAATTCTTCAATTCGCTGGTAGTCTTTTCGAGCCATTTTGGGCGCTCTTTGTTGTTCACACATAATTCCAAGCTGGTGACATGAAGTTTGAAGACAGGGACTGGATGGGATTTATGAATATGCTGAAAAAATGTTTGAGTGAGTGAGAATAAAATAAGTAATCACCCAATCAGTGATAAATCGTTCAATTTTCAAGTTTCCCGGTGCAACAAATGCAGTGAACATGTCTTTGACCATTTTGATGGCTTGATTCTGCGACGCCAATTCGATCACTCTTTGTTTGCCCGTACTGTAACAGTATATCAAATAGAAAAAAGAGAAAAATGAGTGTTTACATTTTGTTGGTGAAGGTTACAACAGAATGTCGAGATTCAATCTTCAATGAGCCAAAACAAATCAGCAAGCCAGTCATTTCGCCGGCGTTTCCTGCGTTGTTACGGTAGAGTTGACAGACTAACATTTCTCCGATACGAAATGGAACTTTTTCAACAAGACGTTTGTCACTCTTCGAGCACATTGTGAGGTTGGTTCTGTAATGGTTGATTAGGTATATATGTGTAGTTCATAATACCTTGTGATAAGACTTGTCCTTTCCACAATCATCCACTTCAACTCATACGGTAGATTATTCCAGTTTGTCATTTTATGTTCTTGAATTGGACAAACTTCTGCTGTGAAGTGGCTGCCCCTTTTGATAATCAACTCTTTCTCATGATTGATAACAACCCGTCCATTAATTTCTCTAAAACTTCCACTGATCGTCTCATAATCCAATCCATTGAGTAGCAAATCAGAGTCAAGTTTCTCGAACCAGAATTCCATTTTCGATCCGATTGGATAATCTTCAGCGATCCATTTCTGAATTAATCAATATTTCAAATTTATATTATTTGCTTACCTTCATCAACATGTTCAATCCTTTTTCAGTGACACAAAAGACACAAGTGCCAATAAACAACTCTGTTGCTTTGAATGCCACAATTTGTTTATCATTAATGTCATTGTTGGTACAGATGGAAAACTTCTTTGCATTAATAACCTTAATATGTAAACCTATTGAAATAGCTTTTATTGAAATACCTCTGGGATTAAACCAACACCACTATGAATTTGCCACTGATCGAACTCCGTACTGACATGAATTTCTTCGACACATGGATCAAGATGTTGTAACCAATTCATAGTGTCTTCAACTTTGAACGGACCAATTTCCACGTTTTTGGCTTTAATTTTGAATCCAGTTTTCTTGAATTCCTCCGAACAGCTCTACAATATGCTTTGATTGAAAATAACTTTAATGTCAAGTCTCACAATGCTTGTATACAATTCTTTGATATGAATGTTTCCGTGAATGAGAATTTGAGCGAAAGTGTCGGCAACAAACTTCTTGGCTTGCGCAACATTAGAAAATTTAAACTCTCGTTTTGAAGTTTTGCTAAAATTACATTTGGTTTAAAAAAACTAAATCCAGCTTACTTGTCAAGAGAAATAGATGCACTGCATTCATCTTCCGGTTTCCTTCCATATGAGTTTGTAATAATAACTGTTAAAATTTTCACATAATATACGGGATAGTATTCCTTCCATGGCTTATCGTACCAATCGTATGCGTTGACTTTATCAACTTCAAATGGAATCGAATCAACAAGACGTTTATCGGCTTTTGAACACATTTTGAAACGAGTTCTGTAATTTTTGTGTCATTTATAATATTCATAAAAAGTACCTTGCTGGTAAATCCAATTGTTTGACAATCATTCCCTTGATACCATCTGGCATATCTTTCCATTCTTTTGGTTCACTCATGATTCAACTGTTTAACCTATAAGTTATCGTAATACGCGTTTAAGATCAGAAACAAATCAGTAAAATAATGCCGAACGCACAATATTCGCTTTAAAAAATTATTGCTCACTTTAAAAACAGTGGCCGTATTCATGAAACGTTGTCCCGAACAAAGTGTTGTTCGGACAACTGAGGAATTGTTCTAAACAATAAATGATTTGTTCGGTACAAAGTCGGTGTTGTCTTGAACAACATAACTGTTAGTGGCGAGCAACGGTTATATTGTTCCAAACAACGATTCTGTTGTTCCGGACAATACTTTGCTTGAAATAAAGTATAATTTAGTGCATTCTTTGTCCCGAACAACAATAAATTTGTCCGGAACAACAGAATCGTTGTTTAGAACAATATAACCGTTGCTCGCCACTAACAGTTATGTTGTTCGAGACAACACCGACTTTGTACCAAACAAATCATCCATTGTTTCGAACAATTCCTCAGTTGTCTGAACAACACTTTGTTCGGGACAACGTTTCATGAATACGGCCACAGTTCACAAACAAAACAATAAGATATTGTCAAACGCACGATACAAAATTATTGCTCACTTTAAAAAAAACGGGAGTGTGTGAGAAAAACGACTGACAATAAATTTTTAACAAATTCAATAAAGGAAATTCTGTATCAAGTAGATACATTGTGTACAGAAAAAAAATAATTAAACATGTATCTTCCCAAATCAAACGGTATATACAGATGTTTCATCAAAAATTTGCTATAAGCCGTTTTGATACACTGAATATGAAGGGATACCACATTTTTTCGTCGTTTCAAGACCCATATATAGGATAAGATCTGATAATGCCAAAAACAGTATATACACGATGTAAATCAACAAATCTTTATTAAACAACAAAACAAAATTTATATAGTATCATCATCTTGTCGCTTGCAAACCGACAACTCAACTGTGTCATAAGCATCTGATGTCCATGTGACAACAATAACTTTCTCGACAACAGGCATATTAACAAGAACATATCTTCGGTGAATATCATATGGATAGTCTTGACGCGGTTCTCTAAGAAAATTATCTAAATCATCATCCGATTCATATCCAGGAACTGGCTCAGAATTCAATCCATCCATCAGTTTGTCCCAGTTGGAGCGCGGATTGTTGCGAATGAAGTACATTTCTGAGCCGATTGGGTAGTCTTCCTTGATCATTTTCTGAAAATATTTGTTTTTTTTTGAAATCAAGCTAATAAGAGTAAATACCTTGATATATGCATTGATTCCTTCTTCAGTGATATTTGAGTCAGCTATATATAAATCTGTTGCTTTTAACTGCATCAATTGATCGTTATTAGTGAGAGAATGGGAAGCACATCTCCAATGTAAGCGTTTCGCGTTTTTTATCTGTAATAAGAGAATTTAGGCAAGAAGAGCACACCTATTTTTGAGAATTTTTTTGTCTCGAGAGTAACTTTGCATGAACAAAATGTGAAATCATCCTATGGTTTTTGATTTTTCACGGTCATCGGCTAGTTAAGAAAAAACTTTCCTACAATTTTCAGATACATTATATCAGTCTTTTCAAAAATATTGGAACTGGAAAAACCGATCACTCGTTTGGGTGGCTAATTGGAACTTTTAAAATCATTTTTACACAGATTCGGGTAGGTCAGGAATGAACAATGATAATTTCAATCATAACTGGCTTAACAGGAGTTGTGATCCGGAACATAGTCAAAAATAGGTTTAAAACTGTCTTAAAGCATTGAGTTAACGATTTTTGGTCAATTTTCGGTCATGTTGCGGTTCATAACAGTCTTCAAATCAACAATGGCTGAATTTTTCTTTCGTACATTTTGGAACTACACGAACTCATGTAGCAACTTTAATAGAATTTTTTAAGTGGACAAGAATATTTTCCATGCCAAGCAATATAAAAAATTCAACTTACCACTGGAAGAAGCTCTCTAAATCCGCCATCAATCTCCAATTCTTCCGGTTGATTGGCAACAATACTCAGCCATTTTTCATTATCTTTCACTCCACGAAGATTCAATTTGTTGACATGGATTTTGAAGTTAGGTGTTGCAGCGATATCGGTTAATTCCTATATAGTAACGGCTAGTCGAAGGAATAAAGAAAAACAACCTACCAAATTAGTAATAAACTGTCCAATACGAACATTTTGTGGCGACATAAATGCATGGAACATACATTTGATCATTTCGATGCTTTCTTCTCGGGATGAACATTTGGCGAATTGGTATCGACTTGCAGTATCGTTCGACCTCCAAACCACCCAATGAAAAAATTCAAAAATATATGATCCTTACTCCCAAGCATCATCAGATATTAATAATCCCTCAGTGCTGATTCGAGTGTGTGCAATTTGTAACCCTCGATAATCCTTGTCAGCAAAGCGATTGTAGGCAAAATACGATACTTTATCACAATAAAATGGAACGGTCTCAACAAGACATTTGTCACTTTTCGAGCACATTTTGAGTCGAAATCTGTAATGATTAATTGGGTATATATGTGTAGTTTGTAATACCTTGTGATAATATCCATTCGATCCACAATCATCCATTTCAATTCGTTCGGTAAATCGTTCCAGTTACGAGTCATTTTTGGCTGGAATTTACAAAAATAATTTAATGAAGAACGAAACGTTATGAGTGTTCAATAAAATAGCTTGTACAAGAGTTGAAAAAATTAATCTGTGTCAAAATAATGCTGTCCAAAACACAATTTTATAAGTTCGTTGCGAGACCCATTAGGTACGTTTTACGGGGTACCAGGAATGTTTGATCAAATCTAAATGGAGGTTTCGTTGAGATTGCTGCTGGCTTTTGGAACAGATACTTTAGATATATCGCAAATTTATTTTTTGCATGTTTTTCAGTCATTGTTTGGCTGGATCAAGCTTTTTTTTATAGAGATCTTGTTGTTTTACAAGGTAGTAGAAGGTTCAAACTTTTTCAACTTTCTTGAAAGAAAAAAATCAACAATTAACAAGTTTATTGAAAAGTAAAACATCCAACATAGGAAAGATAGAACATTGGAGATGGTGGAAAACAGCCTGAATTTATCGTTATCAATACGATTGGACTAGGAAAAGTATAATAGAAGATGTCGAGCACTTTATCGGAAGAAAGAGTGACTCGAGCAGCTATATAAGTAGGATAAGGGTGTGAATCAGGTACTGCATCTAATCCTTCAATGACTCTATCCCAATTGACAGGTTCGATGAGATTGAGTTGAATATGCGAATCATCTGGATAATCTTCATCAATCATTTTCTGGAAGTGTCTCTTTATTTCATCGCAAAATTTAATAGTGTTACCTTGATCAACCTATTGATTCCATTGTCAGTGACAATCGAGTGCATAATAGTCATTTTTGATACTTTCAATCTCATCAATTGATCATCATCGATATCGTTTTTACCAAGAACTTGTAAACTTTGCAGATTTTTCACCTACAAACGCATTGGCTAACGTTTTTTTTCGAAAAAAATAATTACCATTGGATGTGTTCCAATTCCATTACATTCCTTCCAAATAACCATGTGCTCTGGTTGTTTGGCAAGTGCATTCAACCATTTTTCGTTTTCTTCACGGTTTTCGATGTTTAGGCCTAGCAAATTGGCATGAAGTTTGAAATCAGAAGATGGGAATAGATAATTGAGATTCTGAAAAAATTCTTATATGTTCTAATTTGAAGGCAAACCTACCATGCTCGTGTAAAACTGTCCAATACGAACATTTTGTGGTAACATGAATGCACGAAACATACATTTGATCATCTCACGACTTTCTTTTTCGGATGACACTGGGATGAATCGCTCACTGTGTCCCCTAAGAAACTCATATTGTCACAAAGTATTTTAAAACTTAGATTCTCACCTTTTGATAGATAACGTTTCCGTATACCAATTCCAACCGACGTGAAAATAAGGAGTGCGAAAATCGCGAAGCAGACGACTATTTGGGTTGTCATCACCAACACATACATTATCACAATAAAATGGAACAGTTTCAACAAGACATTTGTCACTCTTCGAGCACATTTTGAGTCGAAATCTGTAATGATTAATTGGGTATATATGTGTAGTTTGTATATACCTTGTGATAATATCCATTCGATCCACAATCATCCATTTCATTTCATTCGGTAGATCATTCCAGTTACGAGTCATTTTTTGGCTGAAAGTTGCGGAAATAATTTAATAAAGAACGAACATTTATGGATGTTCAATAAAATATCTTGTACGAAAATTGAAAAAATGATTTTGTTTCAAAATAATGTTGTTCTAAACACGATTCTATCGCTTCGTTGTAAGACCCATTTGGCACGTTTTACGGGACACAACATGAGTTGAAGACATTTAAATCAAAATATTTTCAAATAGACTAAATGTGTTTTGAAGCTGCTGCCTGTTTTTGAAAATAGATTACTAAACTGTATCAAAAAATGCACTGTTTGAAATAGTTTCAACGTTTCAAAACATATAGGAAATCTATATCTACTAGGAAAATACGCTAATTTTGGTAAAAATGCCGTATCCATAGATTTTAGGAAAAAAAAAGTTGATAAAGTGGGACCCGTGGTGAGGAAAAGTTCCGCTATATTTTTCTTATGGATATAGAAACTCGATTTAGGGGTCTCACTTTGTCACGAAATCCGTTGAAAGTGACAAATAGTACCAATGGATGTTTTATAACATTTTGAAGTAAAATAAAAACAACATATCATTAAATAAAACTTTATCAAATCATAAAACAATGCAATTATTCAATTATTTATCTTCTCTCTTGACAACAGACAACTCAATCGTATCAAATGCAGTTGCTCTCCATCTAACAATGATATCCTTCTCAACCGACATTGGAATACTAACAACTCTTCGTCGAAGCACATTATTGCATCTAAACCCATTATCAGCTTCGTTGATTTCCTGATAATTCAATCCATAAATCAGTCTGTCCCAGTTGGATCTTGAATGACGAACGAACTCCATTTTTGAGCCGATTGGGTAGTTTTTCTTGATCATTTTCTGAAAGTATTCGTTTTTTATCAAGCTGATAAGGGTATATACCTTGATATACGCATTGATTCCTTCTTCATTGATACTCGAGTCAGCAATATATAAATCTGTTGCTTTCAACTTCATCAATGTCTTGTTATCGGTTGAATGAGCGATTCTCCAATGTAAACGTTTTGCGTTTTTTACCTGAAGATTCATAGATTTATAGAATTAAGGTTCTATGCATAGATCAATGACACTCCTAATGTATCAATATGATTTTATACGGTTCTATGAATATATGCTGTTTTTCAGTTCTATGACACCAAAATCTATGGCAACTTGAGTCCATAGAACCATAGAATCTTTAGGGAAGATATATAGGAGAAGACAATTTTGAGAATCTATGATCGTAGAACTTACAATTTCATAGATTCATAGATTCATTGATTCATTGATTCATAGATTTATAGATTCATAGATTTATAGATTCACTAATTTTCGAAAACGACTTACCATCGAATGAAGCTCTTTAAATCCACCATCAATTTCCAATTCCTCCGGTTGATTGGCAACAATATCCAACCATTTGTAATTGTAAAGTACTCCACGAAGATTCAATTTGTTGACATAGAATTTGAAGTTGGGTCTTGGAACGACATCGGGTAATTCCTATATATTAGCAGTTAGTCAAAGAGAATATCGAGATGAACGTACCAAATTAGTAGTAAACTGTCCAAAACGATAATTTTGTTGTGACATGAAATCACGAAACATACATTTCATCATTACTTGTCCTTCTGCTCTCGATGTCAATTCGATTACTCGTTTTTCCTTTGTTCTGAAATTAAAATACCTCATAATATCAAAAAAATGTCACTCACTTTCTATCAAGCACTGTAATCGCCCTATCGGTACAACGAACAGCAACATGTGAAAAGTTAAGCTCTTCGAAACCACCATGGCGACCACCACTGGTGACACAACGGGCTGTCACCATATGTCGATTCACTGGAACCATTTCAACAAGACATTTGTCGTTTTTCGAGCACATTTTGAGTCGAAATCTGTAATGATTAATTGGGTATATATGTGTAGTTTGTATATACCTTGTGATAATATCCATTCGATCCACAATCATCCATTTCAATTCAGGCGGCATGTCATTCCAGTTACGAGTCATTTTTTGACTGAAATTCACAAAAATGTGGAAACGAAAAGAAAGAATGTTTGACTGTGCAAAAGAGGAACACTTGATTTCGTTTCAAAATAATGTTGTCCCAAACACTTCGCCTAAGTTAAATGTTTCAGGGTAGTGCTTTTCTGTTTTTAGAAATTGATTACTGAACTGTATTGCATATTTGTTTCTCGGTATGTTTTTAGTCTTTAAAAATGAGTAGTATACTATATTTTTGGCAAAAAAAGCGGGACCTGTAGTTTCTTGAAAAATTTGAAGAGAGGGACTCGTGTTTGACAAAAAACGGGCCTATCGCGAAGAAGTGAAAAGTTCAAAACTAATAGGAAACTTATAGAAACCCAAGTTACTATATTTTCTCTGAACGACACTGCCAACTCTGCCGGAGAATGGTCATATCTCGGAATCTAAAAGAGCTATCAAAAAGTGGTCAACTGCAAAATTGTAAATCATAACTTCCTCTACAAGATTGCTGTTGACAACTTTTTGATAGCTATACTAGATTCCGAGTTATGATCATTTTCCGGCAGTGTTTGTAGTGCCGCTATATTCGAGGAAATGCGGCAGGCGATTTCGAAAATTCTTTACGGGCAAAATGTGATAATAGTTCTACAAATAATTTTTCAACAATTCTTTAAAATATTGAAATGATTTTACAAATCAATCTATAAAACAATCAAATAAGTCCAATAATAAACTTTATTACAAATCAACAATTATTTGCGCTTCAAAATCTTTTTAGCAACTCCTAAGGAAACCCTTTTAAAATCATCAGCAGCGCATTTTCGAACTGTCATACGGATGAATTTCGTTGGTGACATGTCAATACGAGCTTGAAGATTCTCGTAACTACTCAATCTTCCAGTCATTTCATAATTCAATCCATCGACAAACTTGTTGCAATCGGCTTCAGGATCTTGGAAGAGTTCAATAAATGAGCCGATTGGATAGTCTTCTGCGATCATTTTCTGGAAGTTCGAATGTAATATCAAGAAATAATATGATTCGTAATACCTTGACAAATGCATTGATTCCATTTTCAGTAATTTTCGATACATAAAGATCCATGTTCGTTGCTTTGAAGTTTAAAAATTGTTCATCATCGATATTATAAGAATCTTCCACAACCAAATTTGTGACACTTTTAACCTAAAAACTCATAGATTTATAGATTCATAGATTCATAGATTCATAGATTCATAGACATATAGTTCAAAATACAGTTTTTTTAAATAGCAATGGAGAAATAACTTACGATTTCATGTGATCCCATTCCATTCCAACCTCCTCCAACAACTAACTTCTGTGGTGGTTTGACAAGTGCATCCAGCCATTTGTGTTGCGCAAGACTCGTACGGAAGAAATTTAGATGTTTAATATCAAATTTGCGGTCAAAATCCGGCAAAAAATCGGTCAACTTCATGTTAGTTTCAAAATATTCGATACGAACATTATTTGGTGACGCAACTGCTTGGAGCATACATTTGACCATGTCCATACTTTCTTCCAAGGATGAAAACTCAATCACTCGTTTTCTGAACACACTTTGTTATATATACAAAATACACAAAAACTATACCTTTTGTTGTAATTAATAGTGGCATTTGAAGATGTTACCAAAACATTCCAACTAGGGCTAAGTAATTGCATTCGAATACTAATGTTGTATCTTCCTTCGATGCTGATTTTATCACAATAAAATGGAATCGATTCAACGAGACGTTTGTCCCTTTTCGAGCACATTTTGAGTCGAAATCTGCAATGATTAATTGGGTATATATGTGTAGTTTGCAATACCTTGTAAATATATCCATGTTATCCACCACCATTTCCTTCATTTCGTCCGGCAAGTCGTTCCAGTTTTTTGTCATTTTTTGGCTGAAAGTTGCGAAAATAATTGAATGAAGAACGAAACGTTATGAATGTTAAATGAAGTAAAATGTACAAAACTGATTTCGTTTCAAAATAATGTTGTTCCAAACACGATTTTATCGCTTCGTTGCGAGACCCATAAGGCACGTTTTACGGGGAACACAATTGCTTTTATAAAAAATGAGTTGAAAAATTTTTAAGTTCGTGAGCTACCACATAAAATAGGCGTATGAAAAACCATATAAATTACGAGTAGCCAGAGAAAAAGACAGAAAATGGGATTTGTGTCAACTTGCCGTTTTGCGGCAGTGCCTTTTAGCTACAAAAAATGGTGGAGAAGACTTTTCAACGTTTGAATTGCAAAAAAGACATGGAGCCCAAAAATGAGGCGAATACAGGAAATTTTTCTCGAGTAATATTCAAAAAATTAGACGTAAAACCAATATTTACATGGGAAACTTTTTGTGCATATGGCGATAGAGAGAAAAAATCGGTATGATTTGTCTACAAAATTTATAAAATTCTTTCGAAAAAACGGCTCGCGGACATTTCGAAACCCGTTAAGGATTTCAATGTTATGAACTTTTTAATCGTCTGGTAAAGTGACCAGGGAGCTAGAAAGGGTCTGAAAAGTACTATACTCGTTCACAGAAGTGACAAACAGCCCTGAAATAAGCAAATTTTTGCTTCTTTGTCACATCGTTGACCAAGTATGGAGATTTTCAGACGTCTTCTAGCCCCTGGTCACTTTTAAAGGCGATTAACATGCTCATAACATGGAAATCCTTGACTGGTTTCGAAACGTCCGGGAGCCGCAAAAACTTGATGTCAGCTGTTTTCCATTCTAATTAATAACAATAGAAGATACTTTCGAGTGAATTTTCAATCAATAAAATATCAAATAATCATCACACCTTATTGAACAACATTTTATTAACAAACATAACAAGATTTATATCTGCTCATCTTCTCGTTTGACAACAACCAACTTGACTGTATCACGAGCAGCTGATTTCCATCTAAGCACGATATCCTTCTCGACATTCATGTGGATACGAATATTCCCTCTCCTAACGATACCATAGTCATAATCATTGTTTTCCTTGTCGAAAATCGCGTAAACCGGGCGTCCATTATCATCAGCATCGAGTTCTTTAATGAATTCATGATTCAATCCATCAACAAGTTTGTCCCAGTTGAAGCTTGAATCGCGTTCGAATTTCATTTCCGAATCGATTGGATAATCTTCATCGATCAATTTCTAAAATCCTTTATTTATTTGATAAGTATTACAAAATATACCTTGACAAACGCATTAATCCCTTCCTCAGTGATTTTCGAGTCACAAATATGAAAATGTGTCGCTTTCAACTCCATCAATTGTTCGTTATCAGTAGAAGATGCCTCTCTCCAATGCAAACACTTCACAGTTTTTGCCTGAAATATCAGATTCATTTATTCATAGATTCATAGATTCATAGATTCATAGGTTCATAGATTCATAGAATTGTGATTCTTTGCATAGAACGTTGACACTCTTTATATATGCCAAGACTATATGCGGTACTATGAATATGTTAAATTGGTTACTTCAATGATATGGAAATCTATGGAGACTTGAAAGTATAGAAACATAGAATCTTAAGAGCAAATACAGCGGTGGAGACAATTATTATGCGTTCACAAGGATGGAAGTGCGCTCTAATAAAAATAAATTCAGAAAATCTCGAAAACGCGACTCATCCGCAATATTTCTCAAATTTCCTGGTGTATATCAGCAAAGTAATCGCCGCGGAACATATTTCAACAAAAATGATTCGACAATTTCTTTTGCATAGGCTGAAAAAGCTGAAAAACCACCAAATGGCCTAGAATTCCGTCTTAATTCTAGGCCACTACTTTCAGAAGCTTTTCCGCATCCGTGGCTGAAATTTTTTGAAAACTTTGAATATAAATCGAATCAAGAGCCATTAGATTTAAGATTTTTCATTGTTTGAAGACGGAGTTTTGTTTTTATCGGTGAGAAAATCAATGAGGGACGAGTTTTCCGCCTATACTTTCCTACAGAGCGCACTCCCAGCCTTTTGAACGCATAATATAAAGATCTATGTTTATATCACCATAGAACCATGAGAGTAGAAAAGAGTTCTATAATTGTATGACATAGAATAAGAGAAAAAAACCATGAGACCGGGAGAAATGTATTGGTGGAAGTTCTGACTTTTTGAATTATTTTCAACACTGTTGTGGGTCAATCAAACATTGTTCTCAACAATTTCCAACAATTTAAGAAAAATTACGGAAAACGGAGCGCTGGTGTCATTATTTAGAGGTTTCAAGGGAGTTATGAACAAAATAATACTCAAAAATGGTCACAGATGTGTTTCTAAGCCTGCTTTTTAACTGCACTTTTGTTCCTAAATCTCTTCACATCCCCAATGATGGCTCAAGTTTTCGTACAGTTCATTAACAACCTCTAACACAATTTCTAGCAGATTCTACACAAGAAGATAAAAACACATTCTATATGAAATATAAAACACTCTTACCAATGGGTGAAGTTGCGTAGCTTCCCCTTGAAGTCTCAAAACATTCGGCTTACTAACAACTGAATCAAGCCATTTGTTATCATCTCCACCAATGCAAAGAGTCAAACATTTGACATGAAGTTTGAAGTTTGGAACAGCGAGAAGATCATCAAATGACAAGTTGGTTGTGAAATGTCCGATACGAATATTTTGTGGTGACATGATCGCGCGGAACATACATTTCATCATTTCAGCGCATTCTTCTTTGGTTGAGAATTCGATGAAACGTTGGACATTCTTTCTGTAACAACGACTTTTTACTTTCTTTTTTAAACAGGAAAAAATCACTTTCTATCCCAAACAATAATCTTCAAATCTTTCCATTGAATATAGATATATGAGAAGGAAAATTGCTCTAAACAACGATCTTCATTCACTTTGACTGCTTTGATTTCTTTAGAATAGAATGGCATCGATTCGACGAGACGTTTGTCACTTTTTGAGACCATTTTGAGTCGGAATCTGGAATTATTGATTGGGTATACAGTACCGGACACAAATCTATCATGTTTAGTGAATTTTTGTTATCTTTAGCTTTTCGGGATGACCTTGCCGGTGGATATTAAAGAATCTTTTGACATTAAAACATCCAAAACGGACTCCACTGTTCGGAAAAATACTAACTACTAGTCTTTGGGATTTCTACAAAACTAATTGAGAAACTTTGAGAATTTCATACGTTTTTACAAATTTTGCGAAAATATTAGTGGTTGACAAGCTTGATTCCTGCACAAACTATTCATTATCAGCAAGTATGTGCTCAAAAACTGTATAGTATAATATCCCAGCACTGTGTAAATTTAATTTGAAATACCTTGTGATCAAATCCATGTTATCCACCACCATTTCCTTCATCTCATCCGGCAAATCGTTCCAGTTTTTCGTCATTGTTGGCTGCAAATCCTTTACAATGCAAGATTAGTTTAGCGATTGAAATACTTTCTGATTACATGAATCAATGGAATATCGATAAAAGAGATAAAAATGGCAATTTTATTACAAAAAGAGATAATTATGTATAAAAATGACATTTAGAAACGAGGTTTAGACTTCATGATTCTCCTTTTCACCACCCATAGTGTCACTTTTCCAACAGGATCAGGCAATTTGGTTGTCATAATGATAAGCTTTGTGGGTGACATGTTAATACGAACTCGATGGTCCTCTCCGCTCAAATTGCCAAGTATCTCATAAGTCAATCCATCAACAAGCGCGTTCAATTCAAAATCCGACTCATGCAGGAAAATCATGTGTGAATATAATGGATAGTCTTCTGCGATCATTTTCTGAAATGTGAAACTAATTTTTTCGATAAACTTTGAAAATATACCTTGACAAATGCATTAATTCCATTTCCAGTAATTTGTGATTCACCAATATACATATCCATTGCTTTCAAATTCATCAATTGTTCATCATCAACATCATTCAAACCTTCCACAATCAAATTTTTCACACTTTTGATCTGGAAATATTATTTTTTCCACAGAACAGAAAATGCGACTCGAGAAATTTAGATATTTCAAAACCGAGCCGTTTCTGATCAAATTAAATACGTATACCGCCGAACTTTTCTGTCCACGGGCCCCACTTTTTGAGATTATGTGTAATGAATAATTCTGAAAAGGCTTTGGGTCCCACTTTCCAGAAAATGTAACTTTACCTCCTTTTTTGTCAAAAAGAAAATACTACTTTGCAATAGACCCATTTTTGTCAAGCACAAGCTCCACTTTATTCACTTCTTTCAAAAAACTGTGGGTCCCGTTTTCCTCACTTTTTTCCACTCAATTTTATCAGAACAGAAACGTCCAAGGATTCAAAAGGACTTACCATTGCATGTGATCCCATGCCATTCCAACTTCTAGTAATGATCAACTTTTGCGGTGGTTTGGCAAGTATATCTACCCATTCTTGTTGTTGATAAACACCTGATCTAATGAGTTGTAGTTGCTTTACATGAAGTTGGACATCGAGAGTCGGCAAAACATTTATGAGTTCCTGAAAAATTCCTTATAAACTTGTAAACAATTTTCGTTTTCATACGAATCGTCCCTCAAATGGAAAAACATGTTTAAAGAAGGCTTGAGTCGTTTAAAACCAGATAATAATAAATAAACTTAGTAGCTTACCATGTTAGAGAAAAACTCTCCAATACGAACTTTATGTTTCGACAAAACGTTATGAAATATTGATTTGACCATTTCCCATCCTTCTTCCAGTGTTGAAAAAACGATCGATCGCGTTTTAAATGCTCTGAAAACGTTCTGTCTATACAATATATAGAAAAGCCATGACTAACCTTTTGTTATAGATGGTAACCCCAGACGATGAAATCAGAAAAACACAACTAGTATTAAGATGCACCGAAACACTACTGTCGTAATTTTCTCTGACGCTCATATAATCACAATGGAGTGGAACTGTTTCAACGAGGCGTTTGTCATTTTTCGAGCACATTTTGAGTCGAAATCTGTAATGATTAATTGAGTATATATGTGTAGTTTGTATATACCTTGTAAATATATCCATATTATCCACTACTATTTCCTTCATCTCATCCGGCAAATCGTTCCAGTTTTTTGTCATTTTTGGCTGAAAATAGAAACACATCATTTCGGTTTTTGAAAAACTGGTTAATTTCGATAGGTTTCGAAATTCGCTGTGAGACACGCCTCGAGTGCGATTACGAAATTATTTTCAAAAATAAAAGGAAAATTGAGAGACTGTCGACCCAAATTCGAAATTAATGAAGTAATAAATCTATAGCAATGCCGGAAGAAAACAAGATAAAAACGTTAATCTTGCAGGGTGGACGGACTTTCGATGCGAAAAACACTTTACGCTATTTTCCGGCATCGTTACTTAAAAGCTCTCGGACGTTTTTGAACCGCTAGAAATCAAAATCGAGCCATTTTCGAGTAAAATTGAATTCGTTTACAAGGCTGGTTCGCCATTAGGGGATTTTAACTTTTTTTGATATTTGTACCATAGATTCTTACCATCCTGGAGGGTTTATAAAAAAATTTATAGGCGCCACAACTCTGTTTCAGCCGAGTTACAGCCGTCGAAAGTTTGGGGCGCGTCCTGCTCATTGCCCTTTGAACCCTCGGTTTCCATGGCAGCCATGGCTCAGCAGGGTAGCTGATAGTATTCCAAGCGGCAGGTCCCGGGTTCGACCCCGCTATCGTGTTTTTGGTTTTTGTCAAACTAGTTTAACATACAACAGTTTATCCAATTGCATTTGTGATATTTAACAATGAAATCATCAAAGCAAAAGTAGCAGTGGCAGTTGATGCAAAAGATACGGCTCCGGACTGTGATTCCACCAACTGCTCAAATGTCTCGTTCATCAGATGCATCTACTGCCACTGCTACTTTTGCTTTGATGATTTTATTGTTAAATATCACAAATGCAATTGGATAAACTGTTGTATGTTAAACTAGTTTGACAAAAACCAAAAGCACGATAGCGGGGTCGAACCCGGGACCTGCCGCTTGGAAGACTATCAGCTACCCTGCTGAGCCATGGCTGCCATGGAAACGGAGGGTTCAAAGGGCAATGAGGAGGACGCGCCCCAAACTTTCGACGGCTGTAACTCGGCTGAAACAGAGTTGTGGCTCCTATAAATTTTTTTATAAACCCTCCAGGATGGTAAGAATCGATGGTACAAATATCAAAAAAAGTTAAAATCCCCTAATGGCGAACCAGCCTTGTTAGACAAGGAAACTAAAGAAAGAAATGTTAATTATCTCATTTTGTGTGTATTTTACAAATGACAAAGAGACATTGTTGGCTGAACATTTGTGAAAAACTATCGTTTTTTGTTCTAAGAATCGACATGAAGTTTTCGTGAAATGCATAAAGATTGACACACATACACACACACACAAGGTTACAAGAAGAACGATATTGATGATGAGCAATTGATAAGCTTGAAATCAATAAAATTGGAAACCAGTTACTCGAAAATTACTGCGAAGAGAGTTAATGAGAGGTAGTTAGACCCATCAGCATCTATCAATACAAAAACATTCCCGAAAATGCTCGATGAAGATTACCCAATCAGTTTATGTTTCTCTTCTTCTTTCCCTTCAATATTTCAGCTTCTCATAGCTCACTTTGAGCGGAAAATCTAGGTTTCCAAAAGCCTGAGAGCCCATATCACTAATCCCAGAAGATATGATGATTCAAATAAACCATGCCTTTAAATATATATGCAAAACTATTTTAAAGTCGTAATATTCCGCTTGAGCCCTGTGATTTAAATTTACTGACAACTGACATTATTTTTGGAAAAAAAGTTCAGACAAAAAGTAAATGAAAAATAAGATATTTTTGCGAAATAACACTATCTTGCATAAAAAAGCCAAACAAATTTAACAGGTTACTTTATCACAAAAACCAAAAATAACAATCAAAATCAAATAAATTCTCATCGTTTAACAACCTCCAAATGAAGATTACCACGATGTTGATGTCGTCTAGTCATCGGAAGTGTAATAATAATATCCTTCTTCGCCGACATAGTGACACGAGCTATATTACAATCAACTTCCTCATTCTCATCATCATAATCCAAATCCTCATCGAATACTGTATCATAGCGGAAATTATCAGCATCATCGTTGTTATCATTATCAATTACTTCCGTATTCAATCCATCGATTAGTTTGTCCCAGTTGAAAGTGTTATGGATGAATTTCATACTTGAGCCGATTGGGTAATCTTCATCGATCATTTTCTGGAATAATTTTGTATATATTGATAAAGCCTGATAGGTTGTATATACCTTGATAAACTGATTAACTCCTTTATCAGTAATTTTCGAGTAACTGATTTCCAATTTCGTTGCTTTCAAGCCTATCAACTGCTCATCATCAATATTGTTCTTCTTGTAAACTTGTAAACAATTAACACTTTTAACCTAAATTATTGCGAAATATTGAATATTTTTAAAGTATCGACCTACCACTTGATGCTTTCCTAATCCATTAATTTTATTTCGAATCGTCAATCCTTGAATTTTACTGTCAACCATATCAAGCCACTTTTCCGCGTCTTTTCCAACATCCAAGTGTTTTACGTGAAGTTTGACATCGAGAGATGGGAATAGAACGTCGGGATCCTTGAAAAAACAACATTTTCCATGAAAAATAAATATAAAACTCACCAAATCCACAGAAAACCGGCTAATACGAACATTTTTAGTCAAAATGAAGGCGAAGAACATAGATTTGATTGTTTCAACAGCTTCATCTTCCGAGGATGTTGGAATACAGCGGATTTCTCCTGATCTGTGAAATTTAGGTAATAAAAGTAGTAAATTATCGTATATTCAATAAAAAAACAATAAAAATAGGCTATTATTTACCTTAGGTTTAAAACCCTCACATTCGAATCAAACATTTTCACTTCACAACTGAACCCAGCATGGGAAATACGAAACTGAAGGTTCGATGACGACTTTTCCTGCACTTTCACTTCATCACAATAAAATTGAATCGATTCAACAAGACGTTTATCACTTTTCGAGCACATTTTGAGTCGAAATCTGTAATGATTAATTGTGTATATATGTATAGTTTGTAATACCTTGTGACAATATCCATGTTATCCACCACCATTTCCTTCATTTCGTCCGGCAAGTCGTTCCAGTTTTTTGTCATTGTTGGCTGAAATTTATATTTTGTGAATTTGAATAAATCTTTACAAGAAAAACTGTTTTTACAGCTGAAAAGCCAAGAAAAATAGGTTTTTGGACATGAAAAAATAGTAATGGCCTAACTTTTCTGCTTCATGGCCTAGGTTTCCACAGCATACATTTTTCCATTTTTCGGCTGGAAATAAAGATTTTTATAGTTTTAAAAACATTCCCAGCATTTCAAAAGTTTCCATCGTGTGTCTTGTGAAACACTCCAGTTGGGTCTCGCAACGAACAGCAAAAAAATTTCTTAATTTCGCTCATTTTTCACCGGAATTTGCCAACTACGAGTTGAACTCACCGCAATGTTTTTTTTTCCTTTTGCAATCCGCTAACAACACCTTATTTTTGTACTTTTTATCAAAAATAAAGAATATTTTACAATTTTACAGGTACGAAAATGCCAAAACCGAGCGCAAAACCGAAATGGAAGCCAAAACCAGTTCCAAAACCAAAGAAAAAGAATTGGAATGATCTACCGTATGAGTTGAAGTGGATGATTGTCGATAGAATGGATATTATCATAAGGTATATACAAACTACACATATATACCCAATTAATCATTACAGATTTCGACTCAAAATGTGCTCGAAAAGTGACAAATGTCTTGTTGAGAAGGTTCCATTCAATTGTAATTATGTGTCAGCATTCCACTATCGAACCGATAAGACAGATTATGATGGATCGGATTTCGAGTCGACTGTTCCACCAACAGAGGAAACTGTCTCAATGAAGTTCTTTGTTCCGGGTTATTGTATGAAAGTGAAGGATAGAAGATTGGAGGTTTATAATGAGAAGTAAGTTGACCAAAGACCAAAGTGGATTCACTTCTCATCACATATCGAAGCAATGGAAAGAATGAAAATGATGTTCATCGCATTCATGGCACCACAAAACGCCCATATGGATGTATTCTACACCAATCTACACCTTCACCAATACTTCCCAAACCTCGACCTCAAAATTCATGTCAAAAGTTTGGAACCATACCTATTCTGACAGTGTGTTTTCTGAAATTTTTGAAAAATGCAGACTAGGGTGAGGGCGAAAAATTGTCGAAAACTGCAAACTAGGTTGCTTAGTTACAACATGGGAGTACAGACAGTGGCCAATTTTGGTTAAAAGGATTTCCCTAGTCTGCTAACTTGTGAAAACTTGTAGAACAACTATAAATAAGCATTTTATACAACTGTGTGCAGACTAGGGAAGCCCTCCTAAGGCCTGAAAAACAGCTGTTGGGCTTTTTTTCGGACCCATGTAGGTTCATCACCAAAACGAATTTCCCTAGTCTGCTTTTTATGAAAATCGGATAAAGCGAGTTATTTTACGGTGTTTCCCAAAAATTCAGCGTTATTCGTTCATTTTGAGCAAAGTTATGAGCATGTTGGGTTTTGCCTCCCAACAGCATTTTTGCAGTGTTAAAATTTATTTTTCCCAACAGTCAAATTGCAACGTTATTTGAGTTTCCCTAGTCTGCTAACTCATGATGTATACTAATAATGATGCTCTCTACACGATTGGAAAAGCAAATTTCAGTAAAAAATTGTGCGTACGTCGTTTTTAGTGCTCAAAAAGCAACAACAATAGTGGCCGAGTTTTCATGGAAGATTTTTCTAGTCCGTAGAGGAAAAAACGTTTTTTTTTTGCGTTCACAATGCAAAAAAGAATGATCTTATTGTGGCTGTTATTGACACTTTTTTTTGATCATTTCAAAATTATTTGTTAAATTTGCAAGCTAGGTTACACAAAAATTTTTCCCGAAAATTGCAGCGTGTCCCCACACATGTCAGCGTAGGTATGTTTGGAACTTAGAATTGATAATGGTGTTGATGGCAAGAAATGGTTGGATGCGGCTGATAAGAAGATTGAGCAAGTTATCATTGATGGATGTCGATTTGATGAGTTTGAGGGATTTGAGGAGCATCCAGTGGTAAGTATTTTGAAGAATTTTGAGAACTACCAATAGATTTTAGGTTAAAAATGTGAAAAGCTTGGAAGTTTACAAGTTCAATAGTCTCACTGACGACCAATTGATGAACTTCAAAGCTACAAAATGCTTCATTCGTGGTTTCAATATCACTGATAATGGAATTAATCGATTGGCCAAGGTACAAGTTTATGACTCAGTAAAAACCAGAAAATATTTTCAGAAAATGATCGATGAAGACTACCCAATTGGTTCAAAAATGAGATTCCATTACTTGCGACCAACAAATTGGGATAGAGTCATTGAAGGATTGGATGGTGAGCCGATTGATATTAATTCACGCATTGGTATGAGAGTTCGAGTCAACATGTCTGCCGGGAAAGATCTCATCATTTTCTATTCAACTGATCCGAATGTTCTTGTTACACATATTTTGACAGTAGTCAAGCGTAATGCTCAATTTGTTTTTATTTAATAAATCTGTTAACCTTATCTTTTTCTTGGGAGTTATCTGCTTTGAAAAGTTTCAATCTTTCACTATTTTGCTGACAATTCATCTCTTCGGAGCCCTTGAAAACCTCACTCACTAGCATTCCAGCCAAAAAATGACTCGAAACTGGAATGATTTACCAAATGAGATGAAATGGATGATTGTCGATAACATGGATTTGATCACAAGGTAGCTTTTTATCACTTTTCTTTCATTTTCACCTAACAATTTACAGAACCCGTCTCAAAATGTGTTCAACCTCCGACAAAACACTCGTCGAGTCGATAAAGTTTAATTGCGACGATGCGATTCTGATTCATGATGGGCAGTGCTCAAATCTATTGATTGAAGATCACAAGAGAAAGAAGAACAATCTTTGGTTGAAAGTTTATTCCGGAGAATCTGAAATGTAGGTTTTTTTTTGAATCTATGAATCTATGAATCTATGAATCTATGAATCTGTGAATCTGTGAATCTAGGAATCTGTGAATTAATGAATCTATGAATCTATGAATCTATGAATCTATGAATCTATGAATCTATGAATCTATGAATCTATGAATCTATAAATCTATAAATCTATGAATCTATAAATCTATGAATTTGAGAATCTATAAATCTATGGTTCTATGAATCTATGAATCTATAAATCTATAAATCTACAAATCTATGAATCTATGAATCTATGAATCTATGAATCTATAAATCTATAAATCTACAAATCTATGAATCTATGAATCTATGAATCTATAAATCTATAAATCTACAAATCTATGAATCTATGAATCTATGTATCTATTCCAGCAAAGAAAACTGCCCAGTAGTTGACAAAACCGCAGCGGTCGAATGGCTACAAATGGCATTTGTCGGGATACTTCTACATGGAAATCTTCGAATCAACTCGTTGTACTTGGAAATGGTATGAAAATCCGGTATCCTGTCATTTTTACATCTGTTTTTCAGGATTTCCCCCAAAAATGTGCAGTTTCAAACTTCAAAATCCACACAAAACACGCGCGAATACAATGTGTGAAGAGTGAGGACGCTGTAAAGTGGCTGGAACATATTGCACCTGGAATCGAGGAGATTTATCTGTATTCGAATGATAGGCAGGAAATCAAGGGAATTGGGGAGTTATCAGTGGTATATACAGTGATTAGTGATTGATTAGTGATAAGAAAATTGCAGGTTATCAATGCAAATCGGTTGTTTATCGGCAATGACTGTGATATTGATGATGAGCAGTTGTTAAAGCTGACATGCAAGAAATTGGACATTGTTGGGTCGAGAATCACTGAAAAAGGTGTTAATTCATTGATAAAGGTTATCAGCTATTTTTTATCAGTATAATCAACCTATTTCAGAAAATGATCGTCGAAAACTACCCAGTATCCTCATATTTCTCATTGCAACTAAAAATCGAAAAATGGGGAGATGTATTGAATGGATTGGAATGTAGAATCGAGGAATGGAGGAATGAAGTGAAGGAAGTGAAGATACAACAAAATATGTTGAATAATGTAATTATACGATATGAATTTGATAGTATTGTTAATATTTTTCAAGTACATATTACTGTTAAGCCGGTTTAAATAAATTTGTTTCTGTTTTTTCGCTGATTCTGATGTTTTTGGTTTTTTTCCGATGTTTTAAACATTCTAATATTTTATCTCTCGCTTCTGATTCATTTTATTAAAATATTGTGCCCAGTTTTTATAGGAAAAGCTGGAAATTCGGCTGAAAAAAGACCACCCAGAGCGCCTAAACACTAAACAGGGCGGAATCAAGCGGAGTGTCGTTGTTTTTATTTTCAGCAGACGCGTGTTTTCATTGATTTTTCAGTCTTAAATTTGTTCCTAGCAATGATCATTTTTTGAGGTAAATACTGTATTATTTTCGCTGCGAGACCCGCTTCATGTTTTTCTTTTAAAAAAACGATCTGAGAGGGGTTTTTGAGAATTAATTCGAAATTGCAAAAAATTGATGTGAGGGATTATTAAATTTGCAGATAATCTTCATTTTTTGTTATATTTAGGGAATCAGAACCTATTTCTAGGCAAAAATTAGCTCAAAAACCTCATTTTAGCGTTTTGAGATATTTTTTAATGCATTTTAAAGGTCTGGTGTTTCAGAAACGCAACCGGAGAGTAAAAAGACCACCCAGGTTGTTTTTACATGATTTTTTTCCGTCAAATCGTTGTATTTTCTTTCTTTTTCTCGCATTTTCAGCTTCTTCGCAGTAAAAATTTACAATTTTCGTTGTTTTCAGTACAAAATGACTAACAACACTAACTGGTCAGACCTCCCGGCTGAAATAAAGTTGATGGCTATCGATAACATGGATATTGTCACAAGGTTTGTCAAAATCTCTTCCCTTATCACAGAAAAATGTTTAGAACACGTCTCAAACTGTGCTCCGTCTCTGATAAGCTTCTCGTCGAATCGAGACCATACAAGGCACATAGTTTGATAGCAATGAACACTGGATTCACGAAAACAGCGGAGAACGAGCTCGAAAATATTCCTGGGTTGACAATTATGTTGTTGAAAGATGTTAGCTCAGTTCTTGTTTTCTTCAAAACTTGTGGCAATGATGCAGTCGTTGGAATGTGAGTTTTTTTGGTGAAAAAAAAATTTAAAAATGGGTTCAGCGAGGATAAAGAGCGTCGAATTCCGTTGTCAGGGCCGGCTGAAGCACTGGAATGCGTTGTGGAGCTTTTCTGCTCGTTCATGATTCATGGGAATCTTCGATTCACTTATTTTACAACTGATCTTGTAAGAAATCTCCCTTTTTTTCTCATTTTGTACGATTTTTTAGGATTATCCACAACAATTCATCGACACTGGCTACAAACTACAATCGGATGTGATACACATCGATTGTGAGCAAGTTGAACAAGTACAAAAGTGGTTGGAGAACTTGGGAACATCGTGTCGATTCATTGAGACTCGTGGTTATCATATGCATGAGCAGCCGTTGGTTGGACTTGGGTTGATACCAGTGGTAAGTTCATTCTGATCGTGAAACTGTTTTTAAATTTCTGTGGGAATTTGCTAATAATTGTGTCAGAGGTCTGTGGTGGTTTGAAATGGAAATGAAGAAAATTAGAGGCATTTTTGTGGTTCGAAAGCTGAAAATGTGATTTTTGGGAAAGTGTAGTCAGAAAAATCGGGATTTTTTAATTGAAAAAGTTCAAAAATAGTAAAATCCATCATTTATCCACTTCCGATTCTAGGTTTATTTGGATTATTCAAAAATTATCAGCAGATACCACTGAAAAAGCCATTTGAAAATTTAAAGAACGCGAATTTCCGGTTTTATAACGTTTTGTTCGATGAAACGCCTAATATGAAGTCTAAAAACGTCAAAAAGTGCCAGAAATGTTTCTTCAGAATTTTTTGACCTCACTTTTGTACCTAACTGCCTTCAAGCCTTCAATGATAGATTAAAATCTATTCCTGTACAATTCCGGTCATCACAGGTTCCTGGCACAATATCTAGCCAATTCTGACAGTATGAATACCTTTCATGTGAACTTTTCCCGAAAAATAAGTAATTTTCAGTCAAAAAACGCGAAAGGCTTCGAAATCAAGATGAAAAACGACATCGACGACGAGCAATTGTTGAGCTTGAAAGCCGAACAATTAGCATTCGGGCCATCGAAAATCACAGCTCACGGAATCAATCAATTGTTGAAGAAAGTAGTTGAAAGCGACTATTCAACCGGTTCATTCTTCGAATTCATCATCTACAACGCGAACATCGACGTATTGATGGATGGTATTGCGTGTACCGTGCTTGATTGTGAATGCAATGAGAGCATCATCATTCAGTATAAAATTGGGCCTGGCAAGTACTTGATTGTCGAGAGATATGGCATGTTGGTCGATGCGGCGGTTCGTAAGGAAGGCATCATTCCAGATCATGATGTGGTTGCATGGAATGCGAAACCAATCAACAAATAATTTTTATCGATTAAAAATTTTGTTATCATTTATCGTTTAACGATATTATACGTTTTATCCCTTGTTTTATCCCTGTTTTTATTAATAAAGTTACTTTTAAAAGTTTTATGGTTGTATTTTACATAAAAATGGACGTTTTCTTTTATAAACGAAAAAAATAAATTTATTTTAAACTTGAAAACAAGCTTTTTGACAGGCTTCGCTTCAAAATCGAATAATACGATTTTTAACGCTTTTGAAGTATTTTACTGACCAAATCAGTAAAATCAACACATTTTGATTAATATTTAAGCTTAAATTATCTTTATTTCTATCAATTTGAGGTTTTAAGCCTTGTTCTGACATAAAATTGAATTAAAAATGAAACAAACAGAAATATTCTATTTTTAACGCTTTTTAAACACTTTTTACCACCAAATCAGCATAATAAACACTTTTAAACTAAATTTTTAACCTACATCAGCTTTATTTCTATCAAATCGAGGTTTTTAGCTCTTTTTTCCTCATAAAAATCCTTCATTCTTTTTATTTTCCCTTCTCTGACAAGCGTGCCCGCATATTGCGAAATAGGCCACGCCCCCTTTTTAGTGTGCCTCGTCAGTTTTTTGGTCACTTACCCGCACCATTTCGCCCCGTTTTTGCCGTTTTCGCTTGTTTTTCTTGTTATTTTTCAAAATTTAGGCATTAGAAAATTTTCCTCATCCATTTTACGTATAAAAAACCTATTTTCCCCCTAAATATCCTCATTTTATCCCATTTATCGCCATTTGATGCTTTGAAAATTATTTACACTATTTCAATGCTTGTTTTTCGAAACGATTTCGTAATACTAATGACGTTTCCTCTTTTATTGTTTGAATTCAATCAATTTTTTGTTGCAGCAATGCCGAAAAACAAGGGAAAGGGAGGAAAAAATCGTAGAAGGGGAAAGAATGAGAACGATTTCATGAAGCGTGAGTTGGATCTCAAGGAGGAAGGACAAGGTAATTATTATTCTTCTAATTTTGCTAATTTTAACGTTTAGAATATGGACAAGTCTCGAAAATGCTCGGCAACGGCCGTGTACAAGCGTTCTGTTTCGATGGAAAGCAGCGAGTTTGTCATATTCGTGGAAAACTCCGGAAGAAGGTTTGGATTAATGTTGGAGACATTATTCTCGTTGGTTTGAGAGAGTATCAAGACGACAAGGTAAGCGTTGATTTGGTATGAGTTTGAGCAAGATATATCGATTTTAGGGTGATGTTATTTCCAAATATACACCAGACGAGGCACGTAGATTGAAAAACGAAGGAATGATCCCAGAAAACGCCAAATTGAATGAAAATGACGAACAAGAGGAAGGAGAAGTTGAATTCTGTAAGCCTAAACATAAAAACAAAAATATTATTGTGCTTTGTTTCAGTGGACCATGTTGGAGACGACGATCAAGCCGATAAGTCTGACGAGGAATCTGAAAGCGATGACGATTCGTCGGAAGATGAAGACGAGAAAAGTAGGTTTATTAATCGATAAATGATTTATAATAATGTTTTATAGGCGAGGAGGAAGAAGAAGAGGACGACGACGATGACGATTCCGAGTCGGACGATTCAGATGATTCGGACAAGATCACAGAGGAACAATTGGCTCGCGGTATGCACTCGCAAAAGGAGGACACTCGCCGCAACAAAGGGAAAAAGTATGGTGGCAAGAAACGCTAAAATCGCACCTCGTTCACTTGTTCCGAATTTGAAATTAAGTTATTTCATGTTTTTGATGACTGATTTTTCAATAAATTTTGTTAAAATTCGGGTTCTATCTTGTTGTTTAAAACCTTCGAGCTCCGATTCCACTTTCAATTGGAAATGGAGGAACAAAGAAATAAAATGAGTTTATTTACGGTGTCGCTGATAAGAAACACAGAAAATTTTTTTTACTCGCCCTGGTGTCAATATATTGATTTCCCTCGAATGAACGGCGGAAAACAAAGGAAATGATGATGAAATATGGTGTCAGTACGATGGTACATGGGAATATTCAATCGGAGAAGTGAATATAAGACAAAAATTGAGGATGAATAATTTTTTGATGGCTTTAACTCAAATGAGATCGGGTAAGAATATGGTACTCAAAAACATAGAAAATTGCATTTATAGAGCAATTTATAACAATCCTAGGTATAATAAATGTTTCTTTTTCCATTTTTGATGATAAAATAGTGAATCCGTTTGTTGAAAAGTCTATTTTCAACAAGAAACGCGCCTTTTTGCCTGGAAATGCAATTCGGTGTGGCTGCGCGTCAGCGTGATTACACACTTTCCATGTCCACCGTAGTCTGTTAAAAATCGCGAGCCAGCGATTTTTCGACAAAAAACCAGTTTTTTCGCTTTCTTTATGTTTAATTAAATTCAAAAATGTTTTTATATAATGCAAAAGCATGATTTACTCAGATTTTATCAATATTTACACTTTTTTCGCTCTTTTTATCGCGTTTCACGTCAAAAACTGCAATTTCTTATGAATTTCAACACAATTCGTTTTTCAGTCCATATAATTGGCATCAAAATGACGAAAAATTGGAACGATTTACCGAATAAGTTGAAGAAGATGATTGTGGATAAAACGGATCTTGAAACAAGGTATTTTTGACTCTTTTTTTGTTTTAAAAAACTGGTAAATTTACAGAGTTCGACAACTCAAGCAATGCTCAAAAGCAATGAAAGCTCTCACCGAATCTGCTCCAATTTATGTCAATGAAGTTAAATTTGAAGATGAATATATTTACCCGGATTCCGACGACGATGAACACGATTGTCCTTACGTTACCAGAAAACATTTTGAGGTAGATGACTTTGTCTTACGCGGAGGCGCTGAGCGTGTTGAGAAAGTGAAGTCAGTACATTTTTTCGGCAAATATCATCATAATTTTCTTCAGCTATCTTTTCGGATGGTATCGTTTCGATACTGACGATGATGTTGAACCAAAAACCTCCATTGAAAAATATTTCACCAAGTTCATGTTGCCTGGAAATGTTCATATGAATGTTTTCAAAACAAATACGGTATCTCTTACCTTTTTATTAAATAAGCACTCAAAAACGCCCAATTTTGAGGAGCTACCAGAAGAGTTGAAAAATTCTGATATCAGAATCAACACAAAGTGTTGTACATTGGGAAGTCATGTCGTGGATGCCATGGAATATATCAGCAGACTTACATCTGATACTAAAGTTGTCGATCTGCCTAATGCATACTATAAAACAAACGTGTTGATTGGATTAGGATTGAATCCAGCGGTGAGCATGTTTGTACAATAACTTTTAATTTTCCGTTGTTTTAGATCATAAACGCCGACAAGCTAATGATACTCCGCAAAAACGATATCAACGACCAGCAATTGGTGAATTTTAAGTGTACGGAACTAATTTTGGACAATTCTGATGTAAATCTAGAAGGACTCAACAAGTTTATCAAGGTAAGATTTATCTTTTCGTGAGTATTCTGATTGAAATATACATTTTCAGAAATGGCTTGCTGAAGATTATCCGATTGGTTCGAAGATCGAGTATAGACATTGCAACGGACGACAAGACGTGAATGACTTGGATAAGTTGATGGATGGATTGAATTATGAGCCGTTTGAATGGACTGAAGAGAAGGAAAAGAAAATGCTGATGAGTATGGACTCACAAAAAGAAATGTTTATTCATTATGATAATTTCGACACATTGCACATCACAATTCAAGAGGTAAAGGCTGATTATTCCGGCAAATATCATGATTAAATCCTTCAGCTATATGTAAAAACTACTCGAAACTGGAATGGCTTGCCGAATGAATTGAAGTTTATGATTATTGATCGAATGGATATGTTCACAAGGTTATTCTTACTTGAACAATTTTAAGCAAACTAAAAATTGCAGAACAAAACTGAAAATGTGCTCAAAATCCGACAAATCCATTGTTGAATCAGTGCCAATGATTATAGAACGGATTGAAGCATTTTATCATTCTGAAAGGAAAGAGTTATACAACGATTTCTTCCACTTCGTAGAATACGAAAAAGGCAAAATTGAAAAAATAATGTATTCTGCAATACTCAAAAGCATCAATACCTCTCTAAATTACAGCGGCAGCGAACCATATCCTTTGAAACTTCCAAAAAAGCTTCGAAAATACACAACGAAACATTTGTTCGAAAAGTTTTTGGGCAATTTGCTGCTTCATGGCAATCTTCATATGGATCTTTTTTACACTGACTTGGTAAATTTATCACTTGTTTTGTGTTTAACTGAAACTATTTGCAGAGGTTTCCTAGCAAACTGTCAAATACCACAATCAACACGAAATCGGCCGGTATTGGGGGTGAAGATATCATGAAGTGGATTCAAGTTTTGTCACACAAAACCAAGGATATTGAAGTTTATGGAGAAAAAGATGAAAATGTGTTGGAAGGTATAGGATTGATACCAGTGGTAAGAATATAAACATTAAAATTATTACATCGCAGTTCAGATTATCAATGCCAAAGTGTTGTATATCAAGGCGAAAAATGATATTACTGACAATCAATTGATGACATTCAAGTTCACAAAAGGAACCATTAAATATTCGAAGATCACAGAAAATGGAGTAAATCAGCTCATTCAGGTATTTTGTACATTCTGCATGTTGAAACTTGATCAATTTACAGAAAATCGCTTCTTCTGACTATCCATTGGACACGAAGATTAAACTTTACACTATCAAGGAGAGTGAAAATGAGGAAGAACTTCATCGAGTTAAATTCCGATTGCCGATGAGTTCTGGAAAAGAGCTGATTTATTCGTACGATACGATTTCCAATTATTTCCGCATCGAAGTTCGAAAAGTTGGCAAACCGCTGTAAATTTATGCTAATTATCGCCTTTTTATTGAATGATCTGTCCAAAATTGCTAAATTGTTTTATTCTTGTTAAATGAAGATATTGTTTTAATCATCTTATTGTTCAAGTTTCCTACTGTTTCATCTGCTAGAATACATTTCAACTAAAAAGAGCAAAATGCTCCTAGTCACGAGGACTCTCAAACTCAATTCAACTGTGAGAAAGAACCAGTTGCATGATATTCATTATCGAAGATCACAGAGTTGTTCGGGAAAATATTTGAAGCTTTCAAAAGCCGTTCCATGAATTCTTTAGATCCTTTTTTCTTGTTCTCTCATGTAAACCAAGGTATAAATCTTTGTCAGAGGAAAGGACAACTATTCTGATCGTATTGGAGCATTATTTCGAGTTTCCCGTTTTCCTTGTGAGTGACAAAACGTCTGGCCATATAACGATTCGACATTTTAAAAACCATTCTTAGGAAGTAGATACATAGTGTACAGAAAGCTTGATTAACCCTCTACTCTTGCAACACAAATCGTTATATACAGTTTTTCAGCAAAAGTTTATCGTCAGCCGTTTTGCTTTGTCACACACCCCTTTCTTTTGGCAAAGATTGTTGCCTGAAATAGTGTCGTCACCTTACTCCTCTCATCCCTATCTCAAATTTTTGTCAAAGACCATATCCTCTTTCCTATTATACATTCCTTTGTAAATACGCACATCTGCGATTTACAGAAAGAAAGCTGTTTTTCTCGATTTATTGATCTATAATTAAAATTAAAATGTGTTTTCCCTATCTTCACATTTGTCGTATGTTTTATCGCGTCTCATGTCAAAAACTGAAATGTCTTATGAATTTCAACACAATTCGTATTTCAGTCCATATAATTGGCATCAAAATGACGAAAAATTGGGATGATCTATCGGATAAATTAAAGAAGATGATTGTGGATGAGATGGATCTTGAAACAAGGTAATTTTGACTGTATTTTTGTTGAAAAACTGGTGAATTTACAGAGTTCGACTCAAAAGATGCTCAAAAGCAATGAAAGCTCTCACCGAATCTGCTCCAATTTACGTCAATGAAGTTAAATTAGAAGATGAATATAATTACCCAGATTCCGACGATGATTACGATTTTCATTATGTTATCAGCAAACAATTTGAGGTGGATGACCATGTGTTACGCGCAGGCGATGAGGAGATTGAGAAAGTGAAGTAAGCACATTTTTTTCGACCAAATAAATCATGATATTATCGTGTTCAAACGGATAGATAGTCACGCCAAAAGCGTCAATAAAGCTTTTTAGGTGCTCCCGGTACGCCTGCAGTGCAAGTGGGCGTGGCCCCGTGCCGAGACCACTCTTGGCGCGTTTGGCGTGCCTCTCTATCCATTTGAACACGATAATATCTTCAGCGAGTATGGAGATTGGGATGATGATTTCGAGACTTACGACGATTATGATGTCCATCCACAATGGTCCATTAAACAATACTTCACCAAGTTCATGTTGCCTGGCAATGTTCATATGAATGTTTTCGAGACAAATACGGTAAGCCCCCTTATTTTGGCATTTCAGTGTATATTTTTTTGTTCAGGAGGTTCCAGAAGAGCTGAAAGCCTCTGATATCAAGATCAACACAAAAAAGTTGGAAGTGGGAGGTGATTGTGATGCGGGAAATGCCATGGAGTATATCAATAGAATGACACTCGAGACGAAAGTTGTCAAACTGTATTATTCGCGTGATAAGAAGACGCCGCTGGTAGGGTTAGGATTGAATCCAGTGGTAAGTGCTAAAAACTATCGGATACCGTATATCCTAAAACATTGTCGGAGAATAATCATAACTCGGATTCTAGGCAAACTAGAAGAAAAAGTTAAGATCTACGAGTTTGCAGTTGAATTTTTTTTCATATCTCTTCTAGATTCCTAGATATGTCTGCAGTATCGGTATTATATTTTTTAAAGATCATAAACGCCGACGAGCTGGTTGTACTCCGCAAAAGCGATATCAACGATGAGCAATTATTGAGCTTCAAGTGTAGAAAACTGTCATTGGATCATTCTGATGTTACTTTAGAAGGACTCAACAAATTTATCAAGGTTGGTACAGCGATTTTACCCCAAAATTACGTTATGTTCAGAAATGGCTTGCTGAAGATTATCCGATTGGTTCGAAGATCCATTATAGACAAGATGTGGATGACTGGGATAAATTGATGGAAGAATTGAATTACGAACCGATTGAATGGACAAAAGAGAAGGAAAAGAAAATGCGAATTGGAATGGATTCACAAAAAGAAATGTTTATTCATTATGAGCGTACTCATTACAAATCTAGACCCGATGATAGTTATGACTTTGATTTTGAGTCATTTAATTTATACATCACAATTCAAGAAGTAGATGTTGATGTTTCGAAACTTAGCTTGAATTGACTTGTTGTTTGTTGAAATTGCTGTAAAATGTTGCTGATTCTATATTTAATTTGTTATGTTGTTTGTTGGTTGATTAATAAAATAGCTGTTATTTACATAAAAGTTGTATTTTGCTCGGTAATAGTTCTCCGGAAGTTGTATATTTTTATCCTGAAAGTGGTTTTCCTTTTCTTTTGTAATAAGAACAGAATAAAAGAAGTGAAAAGACTCATGAGAGTAATTGGAGCCTTGTCAAGCTTTTTTTATCTGACAAAGGGTTTTGAAACCCTTTTCGATGACCAGCTGATTCGAATAAATGTAAAATTGTTCTAAACATGGCGATTCCGGAAGATTTTTAGGCGTAGGACCCTGAATATAAAAACAGTTTTAAACAAAATCTAGCCATTTTCTCGCAAACTGTTGGACAGCTGTGAAACGCAAAACCAAACTAATTTACTTCAATATATTCTTCTTCCTTCTACATAGATTTTGAAATTCTGTCTCTCTTGCTCCACAATTGATACATTTCTTCCTTGATCATATCAATATTTAGTGAACAATTTGAGTGTTCTTTCATGTTTCATGTTTCAGCTACAAGTGAAAATGGCTCGAAACTGGAATGATATGCCAAATGAGGTGAAATTTATGATTGTTGATAACATGGATATTGTCACAAGGTTATTCTATTTTTAATTAGTCTAAGTAAGAATAAAATTGCAGAACAAAGCTCAAGATGTGTTCGAAGTCCGACAGATGTATTGTTGAATCAGTGCCAATGCATGTCGAAAGTTTCAGCGCATGCCATCGTGTTGACTCGAAGGAGTTCGAAATTGATTCTTTTTGCTTACGAAAAAATGATGACGGCAAATTTGAAAAAACAATGTGTCATAATATCCACTATTCAAACTCTCAACTTCTCTAGATTTCAGCTATGACAAATCATATCAACCATATCAACTACCAAAGAAGTTACGAAAGTACAAAGGAAGACACTTGTTCAAAAAGTTTACATGCAATTTATTGCTTCGTGGTAATCTTCACATGGATTATTTTGCGACTGACTTGGTAATGTTGTTTCATTTACATGCTAAATAATTATATAATATTTTCAGGATTTTCCAAGCAAACTCACTCATACAACAATCGACGCAAAAACTGTTGATTTCAATGGTAAATGCGAAGAAATCATAAAATGGATCAATGTTTTATCACCAAAGGCCAAAGAAATTCGTATTGACGGAAGCAAAAAAGATGAAGACGTGTTAGTAGGTATTGGATTGATTCCATTGGTAAGTGCCGCGGTTTCACATTTGAAACGTAAAAATAATTAAGATCATTAATGCTGAACAATTGTATATTTGGAGAGAAAATGATATTACTGATGAGCAATTGATGACATTTAAATTCACAGAAGGAGGTATTTATCTTTCGAAGGTCACAAGAAACGGAGCTATTCAGTTTATTCAGGTAATTTGCACTTTTTACATGTTGAATTTTGAGTAATTACAGAAAATCGCTTCTTCCGACTACCCATTGGGTACGGAGATTGAAATTTCTTTCATAAATGACACGGGAGATGATGTTGACGAGATGATTCGTTATTTGCCGATGAATTCTGAGAAAGAGGTGGTTTATATCCATCATCGTCATTCCAATAGCTTCACCATTTATGTTCAAGAAGCTGGTGGACCGGTGAAAACTTATAGGCAATTTCTCGGAGTAGATGAAATGGACGAATAGTATTCTTTCTTGTTATTCACTTTTTTCTTTATTTGTTGTTGCCATATAAAAGTTGTTATGAAAACTAAATCTTCTTTTCATTTATACTGCAGTTTGATCTGTTAGAAATATCTGATAAATCACTCCAAAACAAGAAAGAAGCACGTTTTTTCAGTCAAAATGGCTCAAAATGGGAATGATATGCCAAATGAGGTAAAAAGGACGATTGTCGATAATATTGTTGCAAAGTAACACTACTTCTTTCAAACAAATTTACTGTGGAAAATTGCAGAACAAATCTCGAAATGTGCTCGAAGTCCGACAGACCAATGCATATCGAAAACTTATCAGCATTTCATGATCCGTCTTTCAAATGGTTAGCAATTGATACCTTAGACTTACAAGAAGTCGACGGCGAGCTCGTAAAGAGAATGTATAATAGTATATTACTTGAAGAAGTCTAAATATATCAATTTGCAGCCCTGGATATCCAATCAAGCAAACCAAGCAACAAGAAGAGAGAGGAAGGAATTTGTACAAAAAGTTTGTGGGCAATTTGTTGTCCCATGGAATCATCCGTATCGATAATTTCTTCACAAACTTGGTAATTTGTCATTTTGATGCTTCAACAAAAAACTACTTTCAGGATTTTCCCAGCGAGCTTACGAACACCACAATCAACGCAAAAAAGGCTAGTATCTGTGGTGAAGATGAAGAAGTCATGAAATGGATCAATGCTTTGTCACCAAAAACCGCTGAAATCACCATTGGTGTTAGAGATAGAGAAGTGTTGAAAGGAACCGGAGCGATTCCAGTGGTAGGTGTTGATTGATACGCCAAGATAACAAAAATTATAATTTCAGATTATCAATGCTCAAAAATTGATGATCATGAGAAAGAATGACATCACTGATGAGCAATTGATGGCATTCAAGTTCACAAAAGGATGGATTATGAGATCGAAGACCACGATAAATGGAGTTGTTGAGTTTATTCAGGTAGTTTTATACTACAAGTATTAAAAATATAAAAAATCACAGAAAATCGCTTCTTCCGACTATCCATTGGATACGAACATTCATATTTTCACTATCAAGGAGATTCGTTCGTACTATCTGGATATCAATATGCAAGAGATTCGATTCTGTTTACCGATGAATTCAGAGAAGGAAGTCGTCTATTTCTATCATCCATTCCTTTACTGCTTCTCCATTTTTGTTCAAAAAGCTGGTGGACCGGTTAGAACTTATGATCAACACCGTGAAATTGAAAAGAAATAATAGTCTTTCTTGTTGTCTACTTTCCATTCTGCTCGTTGTTGCCATATAAAAGTTGTTATGAAAAATGTGTTTTGTTTTCACTTATACTACAGTTTTATCTGTTAGAAATATCTGATGATCTACTCCAAAACAGGAAATGAGCACGTCTTGCAGTCAAAATGGCTCGAAATTGGAACGATATGCCAAATGAGGTGAAATGGATGATTGTCGATAACATGGATATTGTCACAAGGTATATAACATCCGTTTGCACATAGAATAAAGTAATAAATTCCAGAACAAAGCTCAAAATGTGCTCAAAGTCCGACAAATGTATTGTTGAATCAGTGCCAATGCATGTCGAAAGTTTCACCGCATGTCATATTTCTGAATTAAAAGAGTTTGAAATTGATTCTTTCTGCTTAACGAAAACTGAAGAAGGAAACCTCGAAGAAACAATGTAGCATGATACTGACTATGAAAAGTTTCAATATTGCGAGTTTTCAGTAATGACAAGACATATCCATATCAACTACCAAAGAATCTGCAAAAGTACGATCTAAAAGTATTCAAGAAGTTTGTGACCAATTTGTTGTTGCCTGGAAATCTTCAAATCGATTCGTTCTCAACAGACTTGGTAATTTCCTTTTTTTATCATGATGTTTCAATAAAATTTGCAGGATTTTCCGAACAAACTCTCAAATACAACAATCGAAACAAAAGAAGCTACTTTTTATAGCAAAAACGAAGAAATCGTGAAATGGTTGAAAGTTTTGTCACCAAAAACTAAGAGTATTTACATAGACGGTCATGAAACAAATATGTTAGAGGGACTTGGACAAAATTCATTGGTAAGTCAATATTGTTGGGCGAACGTTGAAAGCTTGCAGATTATCAATGCTGAACGATTAGGCATATCAAACGAAAACGATGTTACTGATGAACAATTAATGACATTCAAATTCACAAAAGGATTTATTTACGATTCTAAGATCACACGACGTGGAATTATTCAATTTATTCAGGTATTATTTTCATATTCACTTGGGAACGGCATGAATTTTATCATATATAGTTTCGTGTGAAAACACGACTTTTTTGGGCGTTTTTTAATCTTGAAGGAGACTGATTTTGCAAAATCTGAATATAAATTCGAATTCTAAATAAAAAATCTGTCAAATGATACATATTTAACAAATCGTTTTCGTCATAGTGCTTGATTTGAAATTTATGAAAAATTACAGAAAATCGCTTCGTCCGACTACCCATTGAATACAAGGATTGAAATCTTTGATGTAAAGGAGAGTGAAAATAATTTGACACTCGAGGAAGAATTCTTACAAACCACTCGATTCTGTTTGCCGATGAATTCCGAGAAGGAAGTCGTCTATTACTGCGATCCCCATACTTATCACTTCTCCATTTGTGTTCAAAAGGCTGGAAGACTGGTGAAAACTTATGATCAACTATTTGGATATCAACGACTGGACGAATAATAATAATTCTTGTTTCTTACTCATTTCTTCACTTGTTGTTATCATATAAAAGTTGTTATAAAAAGTCTGTTTTTTTCTTTTTTACTGCAGTTTGATCTGTTAGAAATATCTGATGAACCACTCAAAAACACCGGAGAAGCACGTTTTGCAGTCAAAATGGCTCGAAACTGGAATGATCTACCGAATGAAATGAAGTTTATGATTGTTGATCGAATGGATATTGTCACAAGGTGAAACTATCCTTCTATTTACCATATCAAATGTGAAAGTTCCAGAACAAAGCTCAAAATGTGCTCAAAGTCTGACAGATGTATTGTTGAATCAGTGCCAATGCATGTCGAAGAATTTACGGCATTATATATCACGCCAGGTGAATCCGCACCAATCGCAAGGTTCCAAAACGAACCTTTTTTGATTTCTCCTACGAGACTATTACAAATTGAGTCTTTCTGCTTAAAAGAAATCGACGAAGGCAAATTTGAAAAAACAATGTATCGTAACCGAATATAGAAATCTTAAGCTTCTTCAATTTTCAGCGATGGAAAGTCGCATCCGTTTGAACTGCCGAAGAGGCTGCGAAAATACAGAGGAAAACATTTGTTCAAAAAGTTTGTGGGCAATTTGCTTTTGCGTAGAAATCTTCATATCGACTGGTTCCGCACAGAGACGGATTTCCCCAGCAAACTCTCAAATACCACAATCAATGCGAAAAATGCGTTTTTCGGTGGTAAAAGCGAAGAAGTCATGAAATGGATCAAAGTGTTATCACCAAAAACAAAAAATATCATGTTCGATCATTGTGATGAAGGTGTATTGGAAGGTATCGGATTGATTCCAGTGGTAGGGTTGATTTCCATGCTAAGATAGAATTGAATGCAGTTTTAGATTATCAATACTGAAAGACTGGATATTTATAGAAAAAATGATATCACTGATGAACAATTGATGACATTTAAATGCACAAAAGGATGGATTAATGACTCTAAAATCACAAGAAATGGAGCTATGCAGTTTATTCAGGTAGTTTTATATTAATTACATTCAAAATCGTTGAAAATTCACAGAAAATCGCTTCTTCCGACTACCCATTGGATACGAAGATTAAACTTTCTATCGAGGAAAGTGAAATAGATGAAGAACTTGACGAAATCGATGAAGAGACTCGACTCTGTTTGCCTATGAATTCCGAGAAGGAAGTCGTCTATTTTTATCAGCCAGGTATTTATCTCTTTGCTATTTGTGTTCAAAAGGCTGGCGAACCGGAGAAAACTTATGATCAACTATTTGGATATGCACAACTTCACGAATAATAATAATTCTTGTTTCTTACTCATTTCTTTACTCGTTGTTATCATATAAAAATTGTTATGAAAAGGCTGATTTGTTTTCACTTTTACCGCAGTTTGATCTGTTAGAAATATCTAATAAACCACTCCAAAACACGAAAGAAGCACTTTTACAGTCAAAATGGCTCGAAACTGGAATGATCTACCGAATGAGATGAAGTTTATGATTGTCGATAACATGGATATTGTCACAAGGTAATAAGACTATTTTTCAAATAGAAATGAAATAAAAAATAACAGATCAAAGCTCAAAATATGCTCGAAGTCCGACAAATGTCTTGTCGAGTCAGTGCCAATGCATGTGGGAAGATTTACGGCATTATATATTCCGCCAGGCGAACTCGCACCAATCGCAGTATTCCAAAATGAGCCTGTTTTGATTCCTCCTTTAAGACTATTACAAATTGATTCCTTCTGCTTAAAAGAAATCGACGAAGGCAAATTTGAAAAAACAATGTATCGTAACCGATGTATAGAAATCTTCAACTTCTTAAACTTTCAGCTATGGCAAATCGCATCCGTTTGAACTACCAAAGAAGCTGCAAAAATACAGAGGAAAGCACTTGTTCAAAAAGTTTGTGGGCAGTTCGTTGTTGCGTTGGAATCGTCATATCGATTGGTTCCGCACAGACATGGTAATTGATCCTCTATTTGTGTTTTAAAAAGAAAAATATTTCCAGGATTTCCCCAGCAAACTCTCAAATACCACAATCAATACTAGAAATGCGTGTTTCGGCGGTAAAAACGAAGAAATCATGAAATGGATCCAAGTCTTATCACCAAAAACGAAATATATCATGTTCGATCATAGTGATGAAGGTTTGATGGAAGGAATCGGATTGATTCCACTGGTAATATGAAGCATACTATGAAAAAACTTATCACGATTTCAGATTATCAATGCTGAAAGACTGGATATTTGTCGAGAAAATGATATTACTGATAAGCAATTGATGACACTCAAACTCACAAAAGGATGTATTTGTGACTCAAAAATCACAAGAAATGGAGCTATTCAGTTTATTCAGGTAATTTAATGTTAAAGGCATTCAAAATAGATGAAAATTCACAGAAAATCGCTTCTTCCGACTATCCATTGGATACGAAGATTAAACTTTATGTCGACGAAAGTGAACAAGAAGAACTTGGCGGAGTTCAAAGATTCTGTTTGCCGATGAGTTCTGAGAAGGAAGTCGTCTATTTCACTCATTTCTATGGTGATATTTGTCTCTTCTCCATTTTTGTTCAAAACGCTGGTGGACCGGTTAGAAATTATTATCAGCACCACCTTGGTATTGAAGAGGAATAACAGTCTTTCTTGTGATTTACTTCTTTTTCACTTTTTTGTTGTTGTTACATAAAAGTTGTTATGAAAACTCTGTCTTGTTTTTAATTATACTGCAGTTTGATCTGCTAGAATTATCTGATAAACCACTGCAAACAAAAAAAAATCACTTTCACAGTCAAAATGGCTCGAAATTGGAATGATATGCCGAATGAGGTGAAGTTTATGATTGTCGATAAAATGGACATATTCACAAGGTTATTCTAACTTCAACTATTTTAAGCAAGATCAAAATTACAGAACAAAGCTCAAGATGTGCTCGAAGTCCGACAAGTGTATCGTTGAATCAGTGCCATTACATCTCGATTATTTGGACGTAGAATGTAAACCACACAGAAAGATGTTCTTAATTGACAATTTCAACATTCGTACTGGAAAAAATGGCAAGTTCAGTAAGAATATGTAACTGTTTTATATTTTAACGCCATTAAAAGGGACACATTTCAGCGACGGCGAATCATATCCATTCAAATTGCCGAAAAAACTGGAAAAGTACAAAACAAAGTATTTGTTCAAGAAGTTTGTGGTCAGTCTGTTGTTGCCTGGAAATCTTAATATGGGTTATTTCATCACAGACTTGGTAAGTCCTCTTTTTTGTTTCTAACTTTTGTGGCTCAGGATTTCCCGAACAAACTCTCAAATACAACAATCGACACAAAAGCGGTTTGTTTCAACAGTGACAGTGAAGAAATCAAGAAATGGATCAAAATTTTATCGCCAAAAGTTAAGAGCATCTGCATCCATGATAAGGTTAAACATTTGTTGGAAGGAATTGGACTGATTCCAGTGGTAGGTTAATATAAATATAAAAAGATAAGAAAGCACAGAATTTTAGATTATCAATGCCGAAGAACTGCACATCGTTACACGCCCTGTTGAGTAGGGAAAATCCCGTTCTAAATAAAAATCACGCTGATGCTGCAAATTAGCGCTATGGTATCATTTTTGGCAACTTGCCAGGCCAGAGTGAGGAGACGACAGAGAAAAAAGGCACGCGTCGCATTGACCATGCGTCGCGGTAGCCCCAATTTCGCAATAAAGGCAGAAGTTAAAGTCAAATTTTCAGCGTTTTTGGAGAGAAAATAAAATTTTCGTTATCAATTCGTGAAACTAACGACTATAGCGGTGAAATAAAACAAGATTTGTAATTATTTTCGTTAAATTGGCGGAGTTCGACCTGATCCTTCACTTTTCGTCCAAAATCGGGTTTCGAGGTGTTACATCCAAATTCCTATGAGTATAATGTTTCTCGCACACTAGAGTTATCATTATGTTCTTTTATTGTGCGAAATTTCAACTTATTTCATAAAATTTAATGAATAACCTTTTGAATCAATGCGCAGCCAATGAGCGTTAATGGCGTGGGGGCGGAGTCCTGACTCCGCCTTGATTTTTTTTCGGTTCTACTCAACAGGGCGTGCGTTAGAAAAAATGATGTTACTAATGAGCAATTGTTGACATTCAAATTCACAAAAGGATATATTAAGAAGTCGAAGATCACAAAAGATGGAGCTGTTCAGTTTATTCAGGTACTTTTAAACTTTCTCTGTTCGAAATAATGAAATTTACAGAATATGCGTCATAGAGACTATCCCTTCGATACGGATATTGTGATTCATGTTGTTAGAAACACTCGAGCACCTCGTCATCGAGAACGACTCGATGAGCATCAGCGAGAGGTTCGACATTGTTTGCCGATGAATTCTGAGAAGGAAGTGGTCTATTACTACAATCCTCTTGAATATCGTTTCTCTATTTATGTGCAAGAAGCTGGTGGACCAGTTCAAACATATAATGAACGCTTCGGTGAGACGGATGATGAAATGGAAGACATCTAGGAATAATATTCTTTCTTGCTGCTTACTTTGTTCTTTATTTGTTGATGTTATATAAAAGTTGTTATGAAAAATCTACTTTGTTTTCATTTTACTGCAGTTTGATCTGTTAGAAATATCCAATGAACCATTCCAAAACACGAAAGAAGCATATTTTGCAGTCAAAATGGCTCGAAACTGGAATGACATGCCAAATGAGGTGAAGTTTATGATTGTCGATAAAATGGATATTGTCACAAGGTAATAACACTTTTTCAAATAGAAAAATATGAGAAATTGCAGAACACGACTCAAATTATGCTCGAAATCCGACAAATGCATTGTTGAATCAGTACCATTTCATGTTGAAAGTTTTAAATCATGTTATGATACTCAATACAACAAGAAAAGGATAAAACTTGATGATTTCTGTTTGAAAATGACGAAAAAACGCAGATTTGAAATGTCAATGTATCGAAATATTTAATTAAGTTTTAATAACTCGTTTTCTAGCCGCGGTGAGCCATATCCGTATAAACTGCCAAAGAAGTTGCGCAAGTACAGAGGAAAGCACTTGTTCAAAAAGTTTACGACAAATTTGTTGCTTCATGGAAATCTTCAAATGGATTATTTTATGACAAATATGGTAAAGCACATTGGTTTTCTTTGAATTTTCAGATTTGTCTGCAGGTTCCTCCCAGCAATAAGCTTAAAAATAAAACGATCGACACAAAAGCAGCTAATATCAGTGGTGAAAATAAAGAAATCTGGAAATGGATCAATCTTTTGTCACCAAAAACTAAGGATATCGACATTTACGGAAAATATAAACGTACGTTAAAAGGAATTGGATTGAATTCATTGGTTATTTTATTTTTCATTGCTGCACCAACGTTAACAATTCCAGGTTATCAATGCTGAGCAATTTAGCATCATGGGCTGGAATGATATTAGTGATGAACAATTGTTGACATTCAAATTCACAAAAGGATACCTTAGGGGCACACATATTACACGAAGTGGAGCTATTCGGTTTATTCAGGTAATTTGAATATTCTATTCATCATTAAAATAAGCGATCTACAGAAAATCGCATCTTCTGATTACCCATTGGATACAAAGATTGAACTTTACGACACCAAAAGGAAACAATATGAACCGGAGCATGAACTTGAAAGATATCAGGAAGTTACTGCATTCTATATGCCGATGAATTCTGAGAAGGTGGTGGTTTATATCTATTTTCCCGGCTTTAATCGCTTCTCTATTTCTGTAAGAGAACTAGCTGGTATAACATTGGAAGCTTATAATCAATTGAATGTATTCGTTGAGACGAAAGAAATAGGCGAATAATAATCTTTCTTGTTGTTTACTTTGTTCTTTATTTGTTGTTGTTATATAAAAGTTGTTATGAAAAAGCTATCTTGTTTTCATTTTACTGCAGTTTGATCTGTTAGAAATATCTGATAAACCACTCCAAAACACGAAAGAAACACGTTTTGCAGTCAAAATGGCTCGAAACTGGAATGATATGCCAAATGAGGTGAAGTTTATGATTGTCGATAACATGGATATTGTCACAAGGTAATAGCACTCTTTTGAAAATAGAAAAATGGAGAAAACTGCAGATTGAAGCTCAAAATGTGCTCGAAATCCGACAAATGTGTCGTTGAATCAGTGCCAATGCATTTAGATTATCTTGGCTCTCAATGTAAACCAGAAGAAAATGTGTTGGTAATTGATAGCAACTTTCGTATTCGCGAAGAAGAAAATGGCACATTCTACCGATTTTTGTAACAGTTTGAAATATTTTCGTCCAAAATGTTTCTTTTTTTCAGTAATGGCACATATTATGAACGAAAACTGCCGAAAGACTTGCAAAAGTACAAGACAGAGTATTTGTTCAAGAAGTTTTTGGGCAATTTGTTGTTTCATAGAAATCTTCATATTGATGATTTTGAGACAAACTTGGTAAATCAACCCGTTTTTCTTCTGTTTAAAATTGTACTGCTCAGGATTTCCCCAACAAACTTTCAAATACGACGATTAACGCAACAGAGGTTTCTCTTGGTAGTAATTGCGAAGAAACAGTCAAATGGCTTAACGCTTTATCAACGAAAACCAGAGATATTCACCTTCCCAATAACGACGGATACATTGTGAAAGGTATTGGATTGATTCCAGCGGTAGGGTTTTTTTCGAATTCAAAGAAAACATTGATTGTGATTTCAGATTATCAATGCTAAAAAATTTTTTATCGAGAGGGCGAATGATATTACTGATGAGCAATTGTTGACATTCAAATTCACAGAAGGACGTATTAAGGAGTCGCAAAAAATAACTGTAGATGGAGCGATTCAATTCATTCAGGTACAAAAATTTATGCAATATTTTCTCTCAAGTGACACAAATTACAGCACATCGTGAACAATGACTATCCAATGGATACCGATATTGATATTCACACTATCGAGGCCATTGAAGATTATGAAGCTCGAGAAGACGATGATGAAGAGGAGACTCGATTCTGTTTGCCGATGAATTCCGAGAAAGAAGTGGTCTACTACTACAATACTAGACTTTCTCGATTTTCCATATTTGTTCAAGAAGCTGGTGGACCGGTGAAAACTTATAGACAACAATTTGGTTTAAATGAGAATAATGAAGATGAAGAGGAGGAACATGAATGGGATGATAATACGGATGACGAGGAAGATCTGGATGAATAATAATCTTTCTTGTGTTTTTTACTTTGTTAATTTTTGTTGTTTCCATATAAAAGTTGTTATGAAAAATCTGCCTTGTCTACACTTTTACTGCAGTTTGATCTGTTAGAAATATCTTATAAACTATCCCAAAACTAAAAAAGCAAGTTTTGCAGTCAAAATGGCTCGAAATTGGAATGATATGCCAAATGAGGTGAAGTTTATGATTGTCGATAACATGGATATTGTCACAAGGTTATTATAATTCCAATTATTTTTCACAAGACAAACTTGCAGAACAAAGCTCAAAATGTGCTCCAAGTCCGACAAATGTATTGTTGAATCAGTGCCAATGCATTTAAAGTTTGTCAATTGTACGCCTTCTGTGTTAGATCTTGGGGATATCAGAATTTTTGAAGGAAAAGACGACAAAATCAGAAAAAGAATGTAACAGCTAAAAAGAAAGTTTGAATTCCAAAACATCTCTCTTCCAGCGATGGAAAGTCATATCCGGTTAAATTACCCAAGAAGTTGCAAAAGTACAAAACAAAGTATGTGTTCAAAAAGTTTTTGGGAAATTTGTTGCTTCATGGAAATCTTCGTATTTATCATTTTTGCACAAAACTAGTAAGTTTTGTTCCTTGTGTATTGTTTCGAACTTTGTTATTCAGGATTTTCCAAGCAAACTCACTCATACCACAATTGACACAAAATTGGCTAGTTTCAATGGTAAAGGTGAAGAAATCATAAAATGGATCAAAGTGTTATCACCAAAAACCAAAAGTATCGAGATCGATGGTAAAGGCAAGGACATGTTGGAAGGTATCGGCTTGATTCCATTGGTATGGTTGATTGATACGCCAAGTTAAAAACAATCATGATTTCAGATTATCAATGCTGAAAGAGTGTACATCCTGAGAAAAAATGATATTACGGATGAGCAGTTGTTGACATTCAAATTCACAAAAGGATGCATTAAGAAATCGAAAGTCACATCAAAAGGAGCGATTCAATTTGTTCTGGTATATACAAAAATTTATGCATCATTTTTTCACAAGCGATAAAAATTACAGCACATCTCGAGCAATGACTATCCAATGGATACCGATATCGAAATCTACACTATCAAGGACATTGGAAATCCGAATGCTCATCCTAGAGACGTGGACCTTGACGAAAATTTGTTGGAGACTCGATTATGTTTGCCGATGAATTCCGAGAAAGAAGTGGTCTATTATTACAATCCTCTTGAATATCGATTCTCGATTTATGTTCAAAAGGCTGGCGGTCCGGTGAAAACTTATAGGGAACATCATGGAATGATGACGGATGATGAAATGGAAGAGGAAGAAAGTGAAACGGATGAATCGGATGACGAGGAAGATGAAATGGAAGAGATGAGCGAATAATACTTTTTATTGTTTCTTCCTTTGTTAACTTTACTTTGTTTTTGTTGTTTCCATATAAAAGTTGTTATGAAAAATCTGTCTTATTTTCACTTTTATTGCAGTTTTACCTGTTAAAAATATCTGATAATGCACTCAGAAACGGTGAAGAATCAAGGTTTTCCAGTCAAAATGGCTCGAAACTGGAATGATCTACCGAATGAGTTGAAGTTTATGATTGTCGATAAGATGGATATTGTCACAAGGTAATCATACTTTATTTTACTATTGTTGGAGAGTAAAAAATTGCAGAACAAAGCTCAAAATGTGCTCGAAATCCGACAAATGTATTGTTGAATCAGTGCCATTACATCTAGATCAATTGAGCATTGATTGTAACTCGCCAAGAAAAGTGATGTCAATCGATGAGTTGATCATTCATTGTGAACAAGACGGCACATTCCACAAAACAATGTATGTATCAGCTTAAATGTTTAACCTGTAAAATGCTTTGCTGTCGGTGATGGCAAGTCATCTCAACTGAAACTGCCAAAAACCTTGCAAAAGTATCAAGCAAAGTATGTGTTTAGAAAGTTTGTGAACAATTTGTTGTTGCCTGGAAATGTTCATATGAACTGTTTTAAGACAAACCAGGTAAATTCACCCTGTTTTTTTGTTTCAAAAATTTTTCTGCTCAGGATTTTCCGAACAAACTCTCAAATACAACAATCGACACAAAGATGGCTAGTTTCAATGGTAAAGGTGAAGAAATCATGAAATGGATCAATGTTTTGTCACCGAAAACCGAAAATATCGAGATCGACGGTGAAGATGACGGGATGTTGGAAGGGATTGGATTGATTCCAGTGGTAGGTGTTGATTAAAACGAAAAGATATAAAAAATCATGATTATAGATTATCAATGCTAAAAAATTGAATATCACAAGGAAAAATGATATTACTGATGAGCAGTTGATGACATTCAAATTCACAGAAGGACGTATTGAGAAATCGAAGATCACATCAAAAGGAGCTGAGAAATTGATTGTGGTGAGAAAATTATCTGATACATTTTACAATCAACTAAAATTACAGAATATCAAGAAAAACAGTGACTACCCATTGGACACGAAAATCGATATTGATGTAATCCATCAACCTAGTTTTCCGTCAGAATGGTTTGGAGTGGACGAACTTAAAGAGAATGTGTGGCATGCTCAACCTTGTTTGATGAATTCTGGGAAGGAAGTGGTTTATTACTACAATACAAGACTTTCTCGCGTCTTTATTGAAATTCGGAAAGTTTGACAACATCATGAAATGGGAGAGATGGGCGAATAATAATCTGTCTTGTTTCTTACTTTGTTAATTTTTGTTGTTTCCATATAAAAGTTGTTATGAAAAATCTCTCTTCTTTTCTTTTTTTATCTGTAGTTTTATCTGTTCAAATACCTGAAAGCTTCGAGGAAAGGACTGACTTGAAGAATGCAAGCTCACTCCTTTGTCTGTCAATTTCTTATTCAAAAATTGATATTAGGACCGAGCGCCAGGAAATCGAGTACGGGAGGAAAACGAACTGAGCATGGGAAAAAACGGACCGAGTACGGGAAGCTGCGGGACAGCGGAGCGTTTATTTTATCCGTTAGTAACTACGGATCATAATAATTCCGTAATGAAATGTTGTTTTGATGATTTTTTTTCACTTTTCGGTGAACTATTTCACAATAAAATTTGCTGAAATCAGCTGAAACAATAAATAAATAGTGATCAGTGCGACGCTCCGCGATTCCGCAGCTTCCCGTACTCGGTCCGTTTTCCCATACTCAATTCGTTTTCTTCCCGTACTCGATTTTCCGGCGCTCTGTCCTAACCTCAAAAAAATTTGGCAACGATACGCGCTCGCATTTTTCAACTTTGCTTCCTAAGCTCGACTTTTCTCAAAACTTCTGCAATACGCTACTCAAAAAAGTACTTTTTATAGTCAAAATGGAACCAAACTGGAATGATATGCCGAATGAGATCAAGTTTATGATTGTCGATAAAATGGATATTGTCACAAGGTTATTCTAACTTCAACTATTTTAAACAAGATCAAAATTACAGAACAAAACTCAAGATGTGCTCGAAATCCGACAAATGTGTTGTTGAATCAGTGCCGATGCATGTACATTTCTTTGGCGCTGAATGTAAATCACGTGATGTGATATCACACAGAAAGATGTTGTCACTCGATGACTTTGTCATTCGTAAAGAACACGACGGCACCTTCAGCAAAACAATGTAACTTTTTTTTTAGTTTTACGTCAGGAATGTTTTTCAATTTCAGTGATGGCAAGTCATCTCAACTAAAACTGCCAAAGAAGTTGCAAAAGTACAAGACAAAGTTGGTGCTCAAGAAGTTGTTGGGCAAGTTGTTGCTTCACGGAAATCTTCATTTGAATTATTTTCACACGAACTTGGTAAATTCACCTTGTTTTTCAGTTCTAATCTTTGCTGTTCAGGATTTCCCGAACAAACTCTCAAATACAACAATCAACACAAAAACTGCTGATTTCAATGGTAAACGCGAAGAAATCATGAAATGGATCAATGTTTTGTCACCAAAAACAAAAAACATCAATATTAACGGTAACGGCATGTTGGAAGGTATCGGATTGATTCCACTGGTAAGAATTTATAAAAACAAAAATAGTTTATCGGTAGAGTTGTCAGGTAATCACTGCTTAAGGATTGAAAATTGATGGAATAAATGATATCACTAATGAGCAACTGTTGACATTCAAATTCACAAGGGGATCCATTGACAAGTCGAAAATTACGACAAGTGGAGTTATTCAATTTATTTCGGTACAATTTATTCAATATTTTCTTTCAAGTGATACTAATTACAGCACATCATTAGCAATGACTACCCATTGGACACCGATATTGATATTTCCACTAAGTACACGTACACTGAAAATGATGTAGCTCGTCTTGCTCGAGAAGCCGATGATGGAGGGGAGACTCGATTCTGTTTACCGATGAATTCTGAGAAGGAACTGGTTTATCACTACCATACAGGACTTTGCCGCTTCACCATTTATGTGCAAGAAGCTGGTGGACCAGTGAAAACTTGGAATCAACATCATTGTATCTATGAATCGGATGAATCGGATGAATCAGATGATGATATGGAATCGGATGAATCGGATGACGAGGAAGACGAAATGGAAGAGATGGACGAAAACTAATCTTTCTTGTTTCTTACTTTGTTAATTTTGTTGTTGTTATATAAAACTTGTTATTAAAAATCTACATTGTTTTCACTTTTACTGCAGTTTAATCTGTTAAAAATACTTGATAATATACTCAAAAATGTCTAAAAGCGGATTTTTCAGTCGAAATGAAACCAAACTGGAATGATATGCCGAATGAGGTGAAATGGATGATTGTTGACAACATGGATATTGTCACAAGGTAATAACACTCTTTCGCAAATAGAAGAAAGTAGAATGTTGCAGAACAAAGCTCAAGATATGCTCAAAATCCGACAAATGTCTTGTTGAATCAGTTCCAACGCATGTACAGCGTTTGGACGTTGAATATAAATCCTACAACAAGTCGTTCTCAATCAATGAACTCCACATTATCAAAAGAGTTGGCGGTATTTTCAGCAAAAAAATGTAACCGTACAAATGTTTAAAATTTACAATAATAAACTTTCAGCGACGACGGGAATTCATATCTATTCAAAATGCCAAAAAATTTGCAAAAGTACAAAACAAAGTATTTGTTCGAGAAGTTTTTGTGCAATTTGTTGTTGCCAGGAAATCTTCATATTGATTATTTTTGCACAAACCTGGTAAATCAACCCGATTTTTCTGTTTAAAATTGTACGATTCAGGAATTTCCGGACAAACTCACTCATACAACAATCGACGCTAAAACCGTCGGTATTTATGGTAGATGCGAGGAAGCAATCAAATGGCTTAACGTTTTATCAACAAATACTAAGGATATTCACTTTTATGACAAAAATGAAGATATGTTGGAAGGTATTGGATTGATTCCAGTGGTAGGTGTTGTAAAAATATAGAGATATTAACGATAGGGTTATCAGATTATCAATGCTGAAGAACTGGATATTAAGAGGAAAAATGATATCACTGATGAGCAATTGATGACGTTCAAGTTCACAAAAGGATGCATTGAGAAGTCGGAAGTCACAACGGATGGTGCTTTGGAATTCATTCAGGTATGTTTGCACATTTTTCACCAACTTAGTTTTCCCGCAAAAACGAGAAAAAAAGAGAAACTTTCAAACTGAGATGTTTTCAAGGGGAATCACTATCATCTCTGAACAGTATTGATGTTGACAACTATATATAGCTATATCAAAGCTCTGTAAAATTTCGACAAATGTGATAAACCATCAGAAAATGTGTTCTTTCTGCTGAATTTCTGGAAAATTGGTTATATTTAGCGTTGTATCGTTCTGGAAATTACTCAGTTATTCAGGAGACAGTTTCTTCTGTTTATGAAAAACAAGTTGTCCGAGAAAAAGATATTTGAAAAAAAAACTAACTTGATCAATACGTCCACTAGATTTATTTCCAAAAATAAATAAGAAAACTCGAGTATATTGGCCAGAAACTTTTTGCTGGACAACTCTGCTTCATGACAAGAAATTGTCGTCTGTTCTGTTTTTTAACCAGACTATATTCAATAATCCACAAGAGAAACAAAATTGTAGAATATCGCGAGCAATGACTACCCAATGGCTACTGATATCGAAATCTTTACTATCAAGGACAGTTTTTATCTTGCTTGTATTCGAGACAGGGATCATGGCCAAAACCAGCGAGAGGAAGTTCGATTCTGTTTGCCGATGAATTCTGAGAAGGAAGTGGTTTACTACTACAATACAAGACTTTCTCGATTCTCCATTTATGTTCAAAAAGCTGGTGGACCAGTGCAAACTTGGAATCAACATAATGGATTGGATTCGGATGATGAAATGGAAGAAGGTCGTGATTCGGATGATCCGACGCACGAATCGAGTGACTTTGATGAAAATATGGACGAATACTAATTTTTCTTCCTTCTTACCTTGTTAATTTTGTTGTTTTCATATAAAACTGTTATTAAAAATCAACTTTTTCTCACTTTTACTGCAGTTCCATCTGTTAAAAATACCTGATAAAAACTCTCCAAAAACACGAAATAAGCACGTATTGCAGTCAAAATGACTCGAAACTGGAATGATATGCCGAATGAGGTGAAGTTTATGATTGTCGATAAAATGGATATTGTCACAAGGTATCATTTTAAAATTGAGCCCCATGAAAGTTTTTTAACAGAGTCAAGCTCAAAATGTGTTCAAAATCCGATAAAACCATTGTTGAATCGGTTCCATGTCGTGTCGAAGGTTTGGTTGCTGTATACTCTTGGCTTGGCGTGGACAATCTCAAGATCGGGACCTTCAGACACCAGTTTGTCCAACAAAGGTAGTTAACTTGAGAGGTCACTTCATTATTTTTCTAACCAAGGTTGTTTTGTAGAGCTTGAAATGCTGATTCAGAATCGTTTTTTTTAAATTTTGCTGAAGAGGCATGTGAGCCGAGATACGTCCCTCTTAAAATAGGGTACTGTTTGACAGTAAAAAAAAACAAAGTTATGAAGTTTCATAGTTTTTGAAGAATCACAGTCACAACAAAACGACCTAGGTTAGAAAAAAAAATTCTGAAGTGGCCTGGTCGTATCGCTCCCAAGTAAGTAGTTAAAAATGTATAGTATTCGAATAATTTCAGCAACAACAAGAATCGCGAAATCAAACTTTCCTCAAAACTTCGCAAATACACACCCGATCATTTGATAAAGAAGTGTTTCAATAATTTGTTGTTGAAAGGCAATCTTCATATGAATAACTTCATCACCGATTTGGATTGCTCGAAAAAGTTGGAAAATGTGAAAATTGACACGAAGAAAATGATGGTGATGAGTAAGGACGCATTGAAATGGGTCAAATTAGCATCGTCGAAGACTAAGAATATCTCGATTGATCAACCATCTCAACCGGGTGAGGATAGTGTTATGGAAGGACTTGGGTTGATTCCAGGGGTAAGATAGAATATGCTATTATACAAATAATCATGGATTTAGATTATCAATGCTGACGTATCGAGAATCACGGGAAGAACTGATATCAATGATGAGCAGTTGCTGACATTCAAATTCAAGGAGGGATATGTTGATCAAACTCAAACTACGGTGCATGGGATTGCCAATTTTATCAAGGTATGAATCTATGAATCTATGTATCTATGAATATCTTTTCAGAAAATCATCGCAAATGACTATCCAACTTCAACTTGGGTCGATATTGGAACAACCAATGATATTGGTGACTCTGTATTCGATCATTTCCACCATGAAGTCAATTTCGTTGATGGAGAGACGAATGTGAAACAAGTGAGAATTGAGATGACTGCTGAGAAGGAAGTGGTGTTGTTCTATCATTATGATAACGAATGTTACTCAATCTGTGTTCAAAAAGTTGGATCGACTGTCGGAAGTCATCAAGAAATGTTCAATGCTTTATTCCCATAAAGTTTATAAATATATTGCATTGTTAATTCACCCTCATTGTTAGTTTTGTTATTCACATTGTTTGTTGCTTACTCTGTTCAATTTTCGTGGTTTTGTCATATAAACTTGCTAAAAATGTCTTTTTTCAACTATTATACAGTTTCAGCTGTCAAAAATACATCAAATCTTCTTAACACGCTAAAAAGCCACGTTTTACAGTAAAAATGGCTCGAAATTGAAATGATCTACCGAATGAGACGAAGTTTATGATTGTCGATCGAATGAATTTGTTGATAAGGTATTTTTCTAATAATTTGTACCGTTAAAAGTTCGGATTGAGCCTCATTTTTCTATTTATTCGCCCATCTCAACGTTCTGCGTCTTTAAATCGACTACTGTACTACAGTAACCTGTTCAAAGGCGCAGCTCTCAATACAAATTTCGAAATGGAGATTTCTAGGTCATGAGACACCTCATGATAGAAAAAAACGTTTTTTTTCATTTTTTTCAAAGAAATTCAACATTTATTGATTTTTTGCAGGTAATCTCGCCAAAAATTGTTCGAAGCCAAGGCTGTCAGTGGTGCTCTTTTGAAGAAGATTGTCGAATTCATCAAGGTATATTTTTATTGATATTTAGGCTTTCTGATGGAAAATGTGAAAGTATATTCATCGATCCTCTCAGTTGATATCTCGACTTGATAGATACGGAGTGATGGTCATAATTTTCACTCAATCGAGTCGAGACAACAGATTTTTGGCTCGTGACAATAGTTTAGCTGTTTGATTTACGAAAAAAGCGAGTGTATGTTTATAAAAGTTTTCGTCATATTTAATGCTCGTAATGAAGTCTTATTCATAGAATCATGTCGATAAGCAGGCTTGTGGTCATCCTTATCAAAGTGATAATCATCGTTATCAGTGAGTGATGGCTAGCTTTATCGGAGAGTGATGATTATCAGTATCAGTAGTTATAGTCATCGTTATTAGTGAGTGATGGTCATCATTATCAGTGGGTGATGGTAGCATTACCTGTGAGTGATGATCAGTGTCATCAGTGAGTAATAGTCAGCATTATCAGTCAAAACTACCGTAGTAATTTTCGTGGTGAGACCACTTTTCCAAATAGGCGTGGCAACTTCTTAGGATCAGTAATTTTACATTTTTATTGGTCATTTACTCACGATTTTAAGCCAACAAACTATATTTTTACTGTAAAATCTTTCTTAATATTAGTTTTTTACGAAAATAATTGTATCCAAACATGCATTTTGTAGAAAAAATGCCGTTTTTCTCTATCTTTTTCCATCCTTCCGAGTAAATTCGACCTCATACCTTTTTCCTATAAAATAATTGTAAAAATTTGGCTTTCCTTCCGTTTCTCCATTTTCCCCAGCTAATTTAACGTTAAAAAAACTATTTTTGCAGTCAATCCCGCCAAAAAATGTTTGAGGCCAAGCTCGCCAGCGCTGCTCTTCTCAAGAAGATTGTTGAGTCCATCAAGGTATATTTATATTATTTTTTAGGCATTTTTATATTTTTTTCTTTCAGGATCTCGTCACCGATGCTCCATTCGATTGCTCCGAAACCGCGATGAGCCTCCAAGCGATGGACTCTTCCCACGTGGCACTTGTTTCTTTGAAGCTTCAGGTATATTTCAGTTTTTGATCCCAAAAAAAACAATAATAGTTTTAGGCTTCTCTCTTCAACACCTACATATGTGATCGTCCCATCAATCTTGGTCTATCGCTCGAAAACATGTCGAAAGCGTTGAAATGCGCCAACAATGATGACACATGCATGCTCAAGGTAGTTTCTTTGACTAATTTTTGTTTATTTTTTGCATTTCAGTTCGAGGAAAACGATGCAGATACTATCTTGTTCACATTTGTCGACGAGGAACACGACAAAGTGAAACATATCAAGCTGAGAACTCTGGATATTGACAGTGAGCACTTGGGAATTCCGGATCAAGACTACGCGGTAATTTGTGAGATGCCAGCGGCGGAGTTCCAAAAGACTTGCAAGGATTTGTCGACCTTCTCTGATTCGCTCAATATTACTGCTTCGAAAGACGTAAATTAATGAGTATCATTCCTAAAAATGCGGATTTTTTTCAGGGATCGATCATCTTCAAGGGAAATGGAGATATTGGAGATGCCGATGTCGTCTACACACCAACATCCAACAGTGATGATGAATTGAAAGTAAGAGTTATTTAACTGGCTGCTACTAACTCAACATATTTTCAGGCGATTTACCTTGAAATCAAGGATCCAGTGGATGTCAACTTCTCGATGAAGTACATGAACCAATTCAGTAAGGCCGCATCCCTATCCACTAGAGTGAAATTGACAATCCGTAACGATTCGCCGATTTGTGTCGCATTTTCAGTCGAAAACCGAGGATACTTGCGCTTCTACTTGGCACCAAAGGTTGACGACGACGATATGTATTAAATACATTGAATAATTTTTGTTGTTTTATACAAATAATAATTCTTGTTTTTTTTCGCAACTTTGTTTTTCGATTAATTTGTCCATCCTGTAATATGAATGAAATAAATATGGACTATAAAATATGATGAAACTTGTTGACATACTCGTTTTTCCGTCGTAATTGAGAATATTTCTGCTTCAACATAATGAATAGAATACACATGTAGAAAAATACAAGTTTGCGGCAAGTTGCATCAAAATTTGAGCCGACTTCTCCGTAATGATCGGACCACTCATCATTTGTCGGGCTGAACATTCATGACATGTCTATTTACTAATGACATGTCTCCAGTGCGTTTTTTCATTAAAAATTCGATATTAATTTTTGCTTTTGGCCTGTGAAAGTTTTAAAAACGTCGCTTTTTGTGTATTATTCTTAGTAATGTCCAACTTTCAAGCAATTTTTCACCTTGACAAAAGTTCATTTAGCAAAAATAAGAAAAAAGTGGCATATTTTGCACTGCGACCATTTTCCAGTTTTCATTTGACAGAAAGGTTTCCCAAGTTTGAATCCAAGTTTACGCTGAAGTTTCAGACAAAATTAACAAAAAATTGTCCATAATAGTTCTCAAAGTTAGTTAAACTATGTCTAAAACTTTTTATCACTTTTCCGTTTTCAAGTTTGAATGAAAAATTGCAGCGAAGTCGATCGAAACTATAATTTAACAACATTCCTCGAGTACATTGCTTCATTTTTCCTCTAACTAGCCATTGGAACAGTGTACCTTCCGCTTTACTTCCTTTTGAACTAATCGAAACACCAAAATACCAGCTCTACTTTTGAATTTCAGCCTAAAAATGAGCAGCTGGAATGGAATGCCACCGGAAATCAAATATATGATTGTCGATCGAATGGATTTATGCACAAGGTATTTATATCTCTTTTTGTTTACTGATACTCGAATTATTACAGAACGAATCTCAAAAAATGCTCAAAATCCAGTAAAAATCTAGTCGACTCAGTTCCACTTTATATCGAGGAATTAGATTTGAGAGATGAATATGACACGCATGGAGAAGATATTATCTCCCGATCTTTGGAAATCGACTACTTAAACGTCAAGACCGATGGTTGGCATCTGAATTTGAAGAAATTTGGTGATCGGAAATGGAATGAACCGAAACGTGTCAAGTTGTCAGACAATGTGAAGAAGTATAACAGTCTTTATTTGATTATGAAATCATTCATTGGTTTACTATCGGTCAAAAATGTTAGAATTGAACGATTGGGTATCTGTTATTTGGTAAGTAATTTATATATTTACCATGCAATATGGGAGTGTGACAAAACATACAAAAAGCCAAAAGCAAAAAAAAACCGACGAAGCTAAAACAGGCGGCAGACCGGGCTGAAATAGACGAAAAGAAGCTTAAACAGACGAAAGCTTTCGAGTAGCTGTAATCGCCAAAAATTGAAACAATTTCCAGCATTTTCATCTGAATAATCATTGAAACGCTACAATGTTCTGACTGGTTTGGGATGCATTTATAATTACAAAACAAAAAAAATACAAACTTATCATTTTCGTCTATTTTAGCATCTTTTTTGTCTGTTATAGCTTCTTCTGTTTTTGGCTTTACATCTGTTTCGTCACACTCCCTGCAATATACCGTATTTCCTCGATTACAACGGTACCTTAAACTGACCAGCACCTTGAATAGAGCGGCCCAGAAAAGTGGTGGTTCGATAACAAACCGGGACCTCGATTAGAACGGCACCCTGATATAACGGCATTGAAAAATAAGGGTCCAAAAACAGAATCGAGGAAATACGGTATAAAATTGCCGAACTTTTTGAACTTTCGTAATGGAGCGCATTTGAAAAAAAAAAGAAAGATTGACGTTAAATATTTTTGCAGAAGTACGACTCGGAGTTTGACAACACAACGATTCGGGCTGAAAGTGTATTAATCGTTTGTAAGGAATTCGAAGGAATGTTGAAGTTTATTAAACTACTCTCAAGTGATGTCAAATATATCGCAGCTTACGATCATTTGAATGACATTGAAAATTATATCAATCCGAGTACTGAATCAATCGGCGTAATACCAGCGGTAAGACATTCAAAAGGCAAGAAAATTCATATTTTTTTAAGATTGTGAATGCGAAGGAATTAGATCTCCAAATGAGAAATAACATCACCGATGAAGAATTGTTGAGTTTCAAATGTACAGAACTTAATTTAGAGTTTTCACACATCACATCGAATGGAATTAAGCAGCTGATCAGGGTAATCAATTACTATAATATAATAACTGATATCAAACAGAATTATAATTCTTCAGTCTATGTTTTTAAAAAAAGCGTATTTCAGAAAATAATCAACCAAGATTATCCGAAAAAATCCAGTTTCCATATCCAAGGTCTTTATACAAGTGCAATGTTCTTGGAAGTTGTTGAAGGACTCGACTACACAATCATCAAAGATGATTCTAAATCAAAAAAGGCGAAAATTATTTTTGGTGTTGGAAAATCACTGCTTGTAAGCTTCATTGCACATTATGACGACGGCAATCGCTTCTTTATTTATGTTGAGTGAAAAAACGTTCTCTACTTTTTTTTAAATGCTGTCTTTCATTTCGTTAACCTATAAAGTTCTTTATTGTTACTGTCTAGCAAATCAGTTCACTTGTTTATTATCGAATTGAAAATGAAAAGGAGAAAGTGAAAATTCAATTTCTTCACTAAAAACAGCTTCATGATAACCAATAAAGCAAAATATTAATTGAAACCAACAATGAAAGAAGTCTGGCGCATCGCATCGTCTCCATAGATGAGTGTATAATGCCCTGGCCCTCTGTTATGCTGTTCAGCCTGGTTCTTATACATGACTGATGGAAAACATGTGTCGTTAAATAGCCCGTAGAATCCATGGTCACGTCCCACGACGTCGATGAGTTGATTGAAGAGGACATTGTTCATTGTATCTCCACTATAAATTGTATGAATATGAGCAACCATGGCATATTAATTTACTATCGGTATTTGCCAATACAATCTTGAATCTTTCTCATCAGATTTTGATATGACTCTTGATCCTTTTTCCCACCAAGCCGACTACGGTACACAATAGCATGACAATCGTGTTTGTGCCACGCCCCAAGTAGTTGTTCTTTCTCATTTGGGCAGTGGTAAGTGTAGTTTTTCTGCCATTCTGATGTAGTGAACACCAAAATGTAGAAAGCGTCGCTAAAATGGACTGGACTGATGTGAGGTTGGAAAAAAAATTACTGAGTCAAATAGTTATCGATCCGATTTGTGATTTCTATCGCTGTCTGAGTATGATTGAAATAAACTTCGTCTCTTTTTTTGAGTTCAGCGACAAACTCATCAAAATCGTTCTTGAGGTTTGCCCAGTATTCATCTCGTTGATTGTTATAGTTCTTGAAGACACAAATAAGAAAATCCTTTTTGAACAAAGTGATACTGAACTAATGTCTCCTATCCCTTATATACAAGGTTTGTACAAAAATCAAGATACGCAGATAACAAAACCGGTAAATGAACCGCGTCAAAACTGATCAACACGGAAATCACCAAAAGTGGAGTTTCATCATAGATATGAGATAAACCTATCAATTAACGAGTACTGGAACGCTTCATATCTCTGTCGATGATATCTTGTCGATGATACTACAAGCTGTTAGTAAGTGCAGGCGAAATTTCATATATGCTAAGAATCGCGGCTAGAATCAAGAAAATGCAACCCGAATTTTGATACTTTTTTAATATATTGACGGTACCCAAAAATACTTCACTCCTTTTGGTGTATCAAACTTTTGATAATACTTTCTGACTACACTATTGTACTATCGTTTCAATTTGTTATCATACCACCAACATTTTTCTCGGTACATATCTGATTAATGATAATGCGAAGTGATAGATTGACCATTAGACTTTGTTGTGATATGGAAAACGATACGATTGAGATCAACATTGTGAACCTCGTGATAAAGCTTTTTTCGTGATAAGATAGCAGACTTGCGGAATTCTGTTCCGGCGTGTTGGATTGAACTTTATTCTAGGTAGCTGTTGTCAGTTTAGAAAGACTATAGAATGGTCTACCGGAAGTTTGATCTCGCACAGGTGAAATTGTATTTTTTTCACAACTGATAAAATAACTCGAATTTTTTGACTGCAATCTGACTGAGATATCGAAATTGTGGAATTGGTACAACAAACATTGAATTTTAGAAACGGTGGTGTAATACTATGTTTGGATTGCTTTTGGCTGTATTATCTTCATATCAATATATATATCATAAGTTGAGAAACAAATAGAGAAAACTAATTTATCAAAAAATACGAACGAATGAAACAAAATACTACTACTTAAAGGAAACGACCAACAAGTGAGCTTGTGTTTTGTCCTCATTATCCTTCGGTTCAACAAATATCATATCTCCTGGACCATAGCCTTGTGCGAACTCCAGATAGTTCAAGTACCAGATCCTCGGCTCGCTTGCCTTGTCGAATAGACAATAGAATCCAAAGTCATTTCCTATCGAGTTCATGAAATTAACCAGAATCGAGTTTTTCGGAGTATTATTGTCCCTAAAAACTATATAAACATGGACTATCAAGAAATATCAAATCACCAGTAAATCTTTTTATCACACTCTTTGGTTTGCTCCTTTAGTTTATCATAGTCATATTGGTTCTTTCTGTAACACGTCCGACTACGATAAATAAAAGCGTTGATTCCATCTTTGTGCCAAGCTCCAATTATTTGATCATTCTCATTTGGACAATGGTAAGTGTAGTTCTGCTGCCATTTTACTGCAGGAAAAACAACAACGTAGAAAGCATCGCTAAAATTGTTACTTAGTCGGAAAAAATTGAGAAAAACTTACTGTGTCAAATATTTTTCTAGATTTTTAACAATCACTGCCCCTATCCGAATCATAGCATCATGTTCACGATCTTTTATCTCGGATATATAACCCTCGAAATTGTTCTTGATTTCGGTCCAGTAGCCTTGATCATTCTAAAAGTGAACTGTCATTTTGAACCGTTTTAGAACTCACATTGTACTCCTCTCTCCATGTTTCAATTTTCACAAAAATTTCACTCGCTGCATCAATCAAGCGATCCAAATTAGTCTCGCTTTTTGATTCAAGTAATCCGTTGGCAAACGCCTCCAGAAAAAGCTGAAAACACAAGTTTAGTCTCATAATAACCGACAACCTTACGAATTGTGTCATAACCCGGCAGATGATATCCTCCCACTTGTTGAATGTAGACTTCGTCTTCCCTTTCTCAGCATCCATGCTAACTATCAGCGGATTGGTAGTTTTTCGTTCCAAATAGCTGCTAAGGTACTAAAAAGAGAAAAAAAGATGAATTTTAGATTCTGGGTACTCACGTATTGCAATATTAATGGTTTATTCGCCTTATAAGCTTTTTCGAAACTTTTTGTGGTATGAGCTCCCGGTGTTTTCAAACAATCCCTCATATGCTTGGTGAGCACTGCTGTTGGTGTCACAATATTGGTTAAGAACGTCTGCTCACTAATGAAAGCTTTCATTTCACCGAAATTTTCGCTTAATTTGTCACTCAGATTCTTGACATCAGCTTCCAGCTCGGCCAATTGTCGTACCATCGGATCCTCACTATTTGGTATAAACTTCATGACACCTGTTATAATGTCACCAATTCCTTGGAGTGCCCTTGTTCCCTCCTTGATAAGCTCGAAGTTCTGCTTATTCTCATCATAGAAATCTTTTCCTTTATTGTAGATATTTTTGAAATTGTCCTTTGACCTCCGGATAAAATCGATTCCTTTGTTGAATTCCGATGAACTCATTGGTCTTGGCACTGTTGTCACCATGGAGACTTGCACCAGCATTGGTGTCCCGGATGGTGTTACTGGTGAATATTCAACGCTTTCGCCATTTTCAGCTCCTTCGAAGCTTGGTGCATTGATGGATTGCACTGCTGAGAAGGCAACGATAGTGCCCCCGGTGGCTGTAATTTTTTTTGTATCAAACTTTCCAACAGCAATATTACCTGTCATATTGTAAACGAATACAAGATGATACTGAACTATTGTCTCCTATCCCTTATATACAAGGTTTGTACAAAGATCAAGACACGCAGATAACAACAAAACCGGTAAATCAACCGCGCCATATCTTTCCACACGGAAATAAACAATAGTGGAGTATGAAGATTAATTGACAATACCGATGAAAACATTGACAAGTTGTATTTGAAATCTTCATATTGCTGATACTGGTTCCCAACGAATCGCGAATTATTTTCTCTGAACAATTTTTCCCCGCATTTTTTGTTTTCTCAAAATGCGTGGATTCATTTTCAACCGTTGCGTGGATTCAAAATTCCTAAGCGAATCAAAATAACTTGAACGTTTATAAGTCTTTCTGACTACACTTTATTGTTTCAATCTGTTATCATACCACCCACGTCTTTCTCAATACAAATCTGATTAATGATAATGCGAGGGGACAGATTGACCTTTAGATTTTGTTGTGATATGAAAAACGCTACGACTGAGATCAACATTTTGATCCTTGTGATAGCGCATCTCTCAAGATAAGTTAGAGGACGTGCGGAATTCTGTTCCGGCGTGTTGGATTGAACTTTATTCTAGGTAGCTGTTGTCAGTTTAGAAAGACCATAGAATGGTCTATCGGAGGATTTGATCTCGCACAAGTAAAATTATATTGTTTTTCACAGCTGATGAAATATCCCGAATTTTTGGACTGCAATCTGACTGAAATATCGAAATTGTGGAATTGATATGGAAAATTGGCTGCATTATCTTCATATCTTTATATATCATAAGTTGAGAAACAAATAGAGAAAACTAATTTATCAAAAAATACGAACGAATGAAACAAAATACTACTACTTAAAGGAAACGACCAACAAGTGAGCTTGTGTTTTGTCCTCATTATCCTTCGGTTCAACAAATATCATATCTCCTGGACCATAGCCTTGTGCGAACTCCAGATAGTTCAAGTACCAGATCCTCGGCTCGCTTGCCTTGTCGAATAGACAATAGAATCCAAAGTCATTTCCTATCGAGTTCATGAAATTAACCAGAATCGAGTTTTTCGGAGTATTATTGTCCCTAAAAACTATATAAACATGGACTATCAAGAAATATCAAATCACCAGTAAATCTTTTTATCACACTCTTTGGTTTGCTCCTTTAGTTTATCATAGTCATATTGGTTCTTTCTGTAACACGTCCGACTACGATAAATAAAAGCGTTGATTCCATCTTTGTGCCAAGCTCCAATTATTTGATCATTCTCATTTGGACAATGGTAAGTGTAGTTCTGCTGCCATTTTACTGCAGGAAAAACAACAACGTAGAAAGCATCGCTAAAATTGTTACTTAGTCGGAAAAAATTGAGAAAAACTTACTGTGTCAAATATTTTTCTAGATTTTTAACAATCACTGCCCCTATCCGAATCATAGCATCATGTTCACGATCTTTTATCTCGGATATATAACCCTCGAAATTGTTCTTGATTTCGGTCCAGTAGCCTTGATCATTCTAAAAGTGAACTGTCATTTTGAACCGTTTTAGAACTCACATTGTACTCATTTTCCCATTGCTTCAGAGACGCCTCAAGTTCATTCCATTGTTCCGCAAGCCTTTCCTCATCGTGTTTGTTTTTATTCAACAAGGCACGTGCAAATGTTTCGATAAATAACTGAAAATTGATTTCAGACAATGTAGACCAGATTAACTCACAATTTCACCAAGAATTCCAGTAAGAATAGTCTTCCACTTGTTGAATGTTGCCTTAGTTTTCCCATTCTCCGCAGCCATTGCCATGATTAGCGGATTGGATCGGTTTGATAAAAACGTTTCCATTTTCTGCAAAAAACTTCATCAATATATTTATCGCCACCTTGATAAAACTCACATATGCCAAGCCCAATGGAGAATTCTTCTCATATTCGTCGATAAAATTTTGCACATCTTCCTTGTCCTGATATCTGATACAGTTTCTCAGAAGTCGCATCAAAACGGATATTTGAGTGGTGATGTTCAAAGTGAAATTATGCTCAGTGATAAATGATTGCATATCAGCAAAGTGGACAATCATTCTTTCTTGAAGCTGAAAATATGTCAAGTTTTGTCGAACAATACGTCATTCCGGCGCTGACATTTTCGCGGGACGAACAACGTTTTTAAATCTTACCGTATTTTTACAAGAACATCCTAAAACTCATACTTTGCAAAAAAAGATTTTACGTAACTGTTCTGCGGCGACTGTATGTTTAAAAAACGTTTTTTTTGCAATGGAGCGCGAGCAAATTGTCGATAGATGCTCCGAACATTAGGTTCATATTCTTACTTCATGTATTGCTGCCTCTAGTTCTTGAAGCTTAACAACAACAGGGTCCGGTTTACTGCTCGGAATCAAGCCCATCAAGAGCTGAATGAATGAGCCGACTCCTGCAATGGCCAGCAGTACTGGGGCAGCTGGTGGGAATGCAAATGTTGTGATTGCCGCTCCGATTTTGAGACAACCATTGATAACGTCTATGCCAGCATCGGCATATTCTAAAAACAAGCTTTTTGAGTGTGCTAGGCTGTGAAACTTACCTTTAATCTTATCGTAATCTATCGGGGACATGTATTTTTCCTCCAGAGCCATGACAGAGTATTCCACAAGAAGTTGAGTGTTAGCATCTAGAACTAGAATAATATACATGTCTGAGGAGAATTAGTTACCAAGTGAATTGTATCCTTGATCAAAACACTTTTCAGAAAAAACCACTTGTTTTTTGACAGTGTCTGGAATTTTGAATGCATCCGGAACTCAAATAATTGTAACTCACCACGCATCATGAAAGCGGTAGTCGACTCCATTTCGAGTAATAAAGAAGATACTTGATGGTTCAGAGATTCTTTTTATAGTTGCCTAGTACAAAAATCAACCGAACTAAACCGGTCAACACATCCGCACGTCCGCTATCTTATCTCGGTAGTGCCGATGTCATTGACATATCAGTCACAATGAAACTTAGTCTCAGACAAAACGGTTTTCTTATCAAATCAAAAGATAAACATATCCCTTTGTATTATCATATAAAATATTTTCTTCGAAAAAGGGAGAAAAAGATGTGGCTGATATGATGAGGGATTGAAAAAAAATAAGATAAACGAACTGCAAAGTTCAAGTAACTGCACCTAATTTCCGAGACTAAAAGTAACATGCAAGATATCTTCTACTATCCGATTGACGACTTGCTTAGAAATTTGTCAGATGTTCGTTGTGTTTTCGTTGTGTTACTGGAAAAAGTACATTGATTCAACGTTTCCATTGATTTCATAGTAGCCTTGAAGACAAATTCTACGCAACCGGAAAAAAGTTCACACTTTCTCTATCTTTTTCCGAGAAAAATGGTTCAAAATGTTATCAGTCGGCACTTTCGTCTTTTCACAACAAAATGAACAGATAAATATATCTCTTTGCATTGTCATCAATCAAATATATTGCGAGAAGACTAGACGGCCATAAAGGCAATATAGGTGAAAGATTGAACGAATGAATGTAGTCAGAAAGTTGAACCAAAAAATTCAATTTTACCAAAAGTTGAAAGTTATGAAGTTATGAAAACACCATGGAAAAAACACTACATAACAAATAGATACATCAAGCAGATAAAACAATGTAATCGTCCCCACGGTCTGTCGCGTCTAACATGAAATCAAACTACACTTTTGTTGATTTCTGATTTGACAGATATATCGCGGTTTGTATCAACCTCTACGTGTATCAATCTCTGTATCAATGTAGACAAGAGATAGTTGATAAATGTTCAGTAACATATTGTATTTGTTGAGTTTCTGAATGATGTTCGGAAATATAAATGAAACATGTTTATTAAAAAATTACAAGATATTTATGCAAGGCTATCAAAACAAAGGTTAATTAAAAGAAACAATAAAGTCATATTCCTGCTTTCCTCCGTCTTTGTTCATCAATATCTTAGTCAAGTGTCCTGGACCTTTGTAGTACCATTCCGGAGTGGGAGAGTTCAAAAAGTAGATTTGTGGATCGCAATGCATGGATCCCATCAAGCAGTAGAATCCATAATTAGGTATTATGGAAGTGTTTACAAGTTGATCCTTGATGATGTTTGTCAGGGATCCCTTCCTATGAATAAGACAAATTACAAAAATTAAGCGATATCCTACTCACCAGCTTAGCTTGTCTTCACACTCTCTAACTTGCCCCTTCAACTTGTCATAGCTAGCCTGCCCGATTTTCGCGCCTCTTCGACTACGGTAGACAAACGCACAGCATCGGCCTTTGTTCCAAGAACCAATTAGTTGTTCATTTGCATTTGGACAGTAGATAGTGTAGTCCGTATCAGATTTTGTTGCATTGAACACGCAAATGTAAAACGCATCGCTGAACCATAATATGCTTTTTTGAATGAGAAGTAACTGCCTACTGTGTCAAATAGTTATCGATCCGTTTTTTGAGCGCCTCCCCTTTTTGAATGTTGTTGAGATTTGTATGATCGACGAAATACTTCTCGAAATCGTTTTTGAGCTCTTTCCAGTATTCTTGATCGTTCTGAAAAAAACTCGGGATTTTTCAAAACGTAAGAAGCAAGGTAGGGAATTTTAACATTTTCTGAAAAGGAACCTTTTCGAACATAAGCTGCGATCCAAAAACGGCACCTATCCTAGCATGGTCGACAACCTGACAACCACATTTCAATATCTGCCAGCGAGCTCTCTACAGTAAACTACAGTAGGCCGAGTGAAAATTACAGTACTCCAAATGCTAAATATGACTTTTCCAAAAATAATTGATTTTTTGGAGCGACAGGTAACATAGTCCCAAATTCATTTCAGCTATCAAATTCCAAAAGTTCGATGGTAAGGGGTACTGTAGTTTTGGCTCGGCCTACTGTAGTTTACTGTAGAGCGTTTGCTGATAGATTCTCAAATGCGTTTTTTTAGGTTTTCGACCATGTTCTACAACATAGGATAGGTGCCGTTTTGGGATCGCAGATTATGTTCGGATAGCTACCATAGCGTTATACCTTCCTGAAGGGTTCATAGAAAAAACTATAGGTGCCACTCAAAAAAATCAGCGGAGCAAAATTTCTCTGAAACTTAAAAAAAGGATCCTAAAGATTTTCTCTATGAGCAATCCAGCACGGTATAGTATAAGTGCCAGTTTCAGTAAACACACCTTGTACTCATCTCTCCAAGAATCCATTTCCTTGATAATCTCAATAGAAGTTTCAATAATCCGATCCAGATTTGTTTCATCTTTCGATCCAGACAAGCCATTGGCAAATGCTTCCAGGAAGAGCTGAAAATTTTAGCTGAAACTTATAAGGCATATTCAACCTACAAATTGTGTCATGACCCGACAGATGATATCCTCCCACTTGTCGAATGTCGCCTTAGTCTTCACTTTCTCGGCATCCATGCTTAATTTAAGTGGATTTGTGGTTTTCTGTTTCAGGTAGTTCTTGAGGTTCTAAAACATAAACATAAGATTTTCAAAAGATGGAAACACCCACATATAGCAATGTCAATGGCACTTTCTTTTCATAAGTCCTCTCAAAATTTGCTTTGGAATCATCTCCCGGTCTTTTCAAACAATCTCTCATATACTTTGTCAGCACCATTGTCGGGCTCATAATATTCGCCAAAAATGCCTGCTCACTAATAAACGCCTTCATCTCCCCAAAGTTTTGACTCAACTTCTCGCTGAGTCGCTTGACATCAGTCTCCAGATCAGCCAACCTTTGCACCATTGGGTCCTCCTTATCCGGGAAAAACTGCATGATTCCGCCAATTATTTCACCAACGCCTTGAACAGCTTTGAAGCCGAGTTTGATACGAGTGAACGTTTTTTCATTTTTGTCGTAGAACTCCTTGGCGTTCTTGTAAGTGTCCATTATGACATCCTTCGACTTCATGATGAATTCTATGGCCTTGTCATTCTCAAACATGCTCATGGGTCTTGCCACCATTGTCACCATCGAAACTTGCATCATCATCGGAGATGGTTTTTGCATATCTTGTTCCGATCCTTCCATCTTCGATCCGTCCATAGATCGTACAGCTGAGAAAGCAACAACTGTTCCACCGGTCACTGAAATTTTTTAAAAGTTAGTACTGAAATTTTTGTACAAACTACCTGTCATGATTTGAATCAATGATACTGATCTACAGCCCACCTATCCCTTATATACAATGTTTGTACAAAGATCAAGACACGCAGATAATGATACAAACCGGTAAATAAACCGCGCCATATCTGTTTTCTCAGAAATCAACAATTGTGGAGTTTGATCGTTGTAACAATGATATCGATGCAAAAAATGTATTTTTATCGAATTTTGGGCACTGTTCTAGAATCGAGGACCGAAAGGCTTTTTTGTATGGTATTTTATCTGTTTAGTCCTCGATTTTATTTTTCGGGCCTCGATTTTTTCTTATGGTCCTCGATTGTTGAAGAGTTCCGAATTTGACCTTCAGTTCAAGCTATAATGTTCAAGATGATTTTTAAATTTTTTAAAAAATAATTGGGACACCTATTCAGCTTTTTTTCTCGAACTTTGCAAATTCTGATGACACATTTTTGGCGTAACTTGACTCATCACTTCCAGATTTTCTGTTCAGAATTTCCAACTTTCCACCAACTTCATACTCAGTGTGTTCTCATCATACCACCCACGATTTCTGATCGTCCATCTCGAAACCTATCTGATTGATGATAATGCAAAGGGATATGTTATTGTTTATGTTCGGTTGAAAACGTTTCGACAAAGATCAAACGTCACATTGAGTTTTGTATCGTTGATACCGATGGGCGTGCAGATTTGTTTATCGGTTGATTTTTGTTCAAAACCGGTATAAAAGAGTCGATGAAAGTTCAATACCATCATTATTACAAGAAATGGCGTCCTCCACCGCTGTCATGGTTGCTGATACTGTCAAAAAGGATGTCGTGTATTCTGCGGAGTGCTTCGATGAGAGCTGCAAACCACTCGGTAAGCAATTATCATCTTAAATATCACTTATCTATTTTCAGATGCCAGCACCAAACTTCTTGTGGAATACTCTGTAGTGGCTCTGGAAGCAAGGCTCATGGCTCCAGGTGATCAACATGATACGATAAGTGAGTTGCAAAACTCTCCGGTTTAGATAAAGTAGAATTTTAGAATATATTGATGCTTCAATAAAAATCATCAGTGGATGCCTGGCAATCGGAGCATTCGCGTTTCCACCAGCTGCTCCGGTACTTGCAGCTATTGCAGCAGTTGGTGCGGGCATTTCCTTTTTGATGAAATTGATTCCGGATAACAGACCGGATCCAGTTGTTGAGAAGTACAAAGAGCTGCAGGCACTCATACATCAAGTAGGGATATTATTAGGATTAGAGTTGAATCATGATTTTTTAGCTCGAGGACAAAATGACTGCCCATTTCGCTGATATGCAAGCATTTATCAGTGAGCACACTTTTGATGTCAATATTGCCACTCAGTCAGCAACATTGATGCAATTCATGAGGAACTGTATCCAGTATCAGAACGAGGGGGATGTCAAAAACTTCGCGAGGGAATATGAGAAGAATGCGCCAGTTGATTTGGCATATGTGAGTTGTTTCTTTAAAATCTTAAGGCTTATATAATTTTTTCAGACTCTGGGAAATTTCCTAGACTTTGAATCAACAAACCCTCTGCTAATGGCGATGAAAACAGAGAAAGTGAAAACCAAGGCAACATTCAACAAATGGAAGACTATTATTACTGGTATTCTTGGCGAACTTGTAAGTTTGAAAATTTTCACATCGTCTGAAAACTTCAAGTTTTCAGCTTTTCATTGAGACGTTTGCCAGTGGTTTATTGAATAAGACCAAACATAATCAGGAGAGTATTGTTGAGCAGTGGGATGAGCTCACGGCATCTTTGGAGAAATGGGAAAATGATTATAAGGTGAGTATTTACTTAAGTAAAATGTTTTCGAACTTTGCCTTCAGAATGATCAACAGTACTGGACAGAGTTGAAAAATGATTTTGACAAGTATTTCATTGATCATACACACCTCAATAACATTCAGAAAGCGGAGGAACTCAAAAAACGGCTTGATAACTGTTTGACACAGTAAAACGTCTTTTTTTAAATCTTAAAATATAGTATGATTCAGCGACGCGTTTTACATTTGTGTGTTCAATTCAACTAGAAAAGAGACGGATTACACCTACTACTGTGAAAGTGAAAAGGAACAATTGATTATCGCTTCGGACAAAGGCCGATGCAATGCGTTTGTTTATCGTAGTCGGAAAGGTGCCAAGTACGGTCAGGCTGTGTATGAGAAGTTGAAGGGGCAAGTTAGAGAGTGTGAAGATCAACTCAACTGGTAGGTTTATAGATGCTGAAAGGTTACGAGTTTTGTTATTTTGAAGGAAGGGATCTCTAAACAATATTATCAAGGATCAACTTCTCAATAAGTCGCTGGTTCCTGGATACGGATTCTACTGCCTAATGGGATCTATGCATTGTGATCCGCAAATCTACTACCTCAACTCACCGGAACCTGATTGGTTTTACAAAGGACCAGGTCATTCAACCAAACTGTTGATGAATAGAGATGGAGGGAAGCAAGAATATCATTTCATTGTTTCTTTCAAGTAGCAATATGTGTTTCCAGCTTTTCGTTTGAATAAAGCCTTGTAATTTGTGCAAAATCTAGTTTACAAAAAATATCAGACAAAACTTTTCTGAATTGGAAAAGGCAAATAGTTGATTGTTCCTAAGAACCTTCTTGCTGAAGAACTTTTGTGTTTGACACTTAAGACTTTTTCTTTCTTGTTTTTTTTTCGAGCTACAATACGAATCAATATTTTTACTATCAAGTGAGTCGAGTTTGAAAAACGTCGAGCACTGACTATTCCGTAGCTTATAATTGAAACCGAAAAATTAAAACACACAGAAAAAAGGTATAGGTTGTTTGGACGAGCTGAAGATTTTAAGTTGGTTTTTTGACTTTGCAGGGCTGTCATACCAACCAAAGTAACTAAGAACTGGTCAACTTCGTTGTATAATTGTCCGGTCAACATACAAAAATTATGAGCCGATTCCAAGAATTTTTGTTCTTTCCTTGTGCAACAATACTTTCAATTTTTTTGAGCGACCGTGTCTTAAACAAAAATCAGCGCAACGAATTTGCACGCCCCTCTATCTTATCGTGCGATATCATTAACACAGTACTTTGGTCTCAGACAAAACGGTTCAAAACAGAACCCCGATGATAAAAATATCCCTTTTCCTTATCATCAATCAAAGATGTTTCGATATGGACGATCAAGAATCGCAAGTGGTATGATGATGGTTAAAACACAAAGAAATCGAAAAATATAAAAGTGATTCTTTACTTGGAATCAATGAAGGCTTTAAAATTTTACCAGAAGCCAGGAACTACAGAATGAAGAGAATGAATAGCCAAGGCATTATAACAAACGAGCTACTTAAAGGCAACAATGGAATAGTATTGTGGCGCTGACAATGGCAATTTCGTATGAGCACCAGGACCAGTATAATTGAATCCATCCCATTTAATGACAGGATTAGCATCCGAGTAACAGACTGCTGCATCACAACTTGGTATCATTAGAAAGTATAATTCATATCCGCCGGCCATGTTGCGATAATAATCATCATATATTTTTGAAAACAATCCTCCCCTATAAACAAAACGGAATATAAACGTTTTGAAAAACAATTACCATCCAATCTTGCTACTAGCATTGGCGACTTGATCCTTCATCTTCACATAATCATCCTTGCTCATTTTCCAGGCTGTTCGACTACGATATACAAATGCACAACATCCACCTTTGTTTACATTCATAATTAACTGTTCCGCTATCAAATTTGGGCTGAAGTTGTAGTTATACTGATTACCCCATGATGCTTCGTTGAATACACAAATGAAGAAAGTATCGCTGCAAAACAGAACTCTTTGAAAAGTTAAAGAAAAACGATTACCTCGTTAAATATTTATCAAGCCGTTTTTTGATTTCTTCCGCTTTCTGCATCTTACTGAGCTTTGTATTGTCGGTTATATACTTTTCAAAATCGACTTTCAGCTGTTTCCAGTACTCTTCATCGCTCTAAAAATCCACAAATTAAATTTTATATTAGCAAGCTTCCCATACCTTGAACTCATTCTCCCACTTCACCAAAGACGTCGTGACATTATTCCACTCCTCGAGAATGCTGTCCCCGTCTTCCAGCGTTTTATTCAATAAGCCGCTAGCAAATGTCTCTATGAAAAGCTGAAAACTAATTTTAGCCAGCGTAAATACTGTCGAACTCACAAATTCGCCAAGAATTCCGGTAATAATATTCTTCCATTTGTTGAATGTTGCCTTGGTTTTCACTTTTTCCGATTCCATTGCCTTGATCAGAGGATTTGTCGATCGATTGTTCAGAAGACTTGTCATGCTCTGAAAATTAAAATTTAATTTTGAAGAGCAAAGCATTAGAGACAGGAAAATAAGTTTTTGAATCTCAAAATTCAAAAAGTAGAAGCGGAATTGCGGAGTGTCGTACCAAAGTTGACCAAAACATTTTCTGTTACGTTTTCCGCGAAAAATCAACTTCTCTGTATCAAACTCACATATGTCATGGTCAATGGTGGTTTTGGATCGTAAATCAACTTGAAGTTTTTCACATCTTGCGTCTTCAGAGACTTGAGACAATTTCTCATAAATCGCATCAAAGTGGATGCTTCAGTTTTGATATGAACATCAAAATTATGCTCACTGATGAATGCTTGCATATCGGCAAAATGGGCAACCATTTTTTCTTCGAGCTGAAAACTCTTTTTGATACGAATCTTCATGAAATCCCTACTTTTTTAATTTCTGCTTCTAGCAATTTGTATCTTTTGACAACTTCGGTTTCTCGTTCGTCCGGAATTTTTCCCATCAACCATTGAATTGCTGATCCACATCCGGCAATAAACGCTAGTGTCCCAGCGGCTGGTGGAAACGCAAATGAACCAATTGCCAGGCATCCCTTGATAATGTCGATGGTACCATCAATCTTCTCTACAAATCAATTTTGTGAAGCTTCCGGTAGAAGAAACTCACTAATAACATCCTGCTTGTTTTCTTCAGTCATCGGTCCCGTTCCCAGAGGCATGACAGAGTATTCCACAAGAAGTTGGGTACTAGAATCCGGGCATTGACTACCAGGTGGCTTGTAGCCTTCATTAAAGCATTCCGCCGAAAACACAACATTCTTCTTGACAGTGTCTGAAAGTTTGAGTCTCGCAAAATAATTTTCAAAAAAACTTACCAGACATCATGACTGCGGTAGGAGACGCCATTTTGAATCACAAAGATGATAGTGAACTTAGTAGATTCTATTTAAACAAAAATCATCGCAAAGAATTCACACGCCCCTCTATCATCATATTGAGCGATATCAATACTTTGGTCTCAGACAAAACGGTTCTCGCTATCATAACAACCCCGAAGATGAAAATATCCCTTTTTCATTATCATCAATCAAATATGTTTCGAGATGGGCGATCAAGAATCGTTAGTGGTATGATGATGGTTCAGAACACAAAAAAGTCGGAAGAAAAGAAAAGTGAAGAATCTACACCAGAAATTACTGAAGGTTCTGAAAGTTCCGGTACTACAGATCGATTGAACAAGACCGTAATCAAACTCTATGATTGCTGGTTTCTGACTTGGGAGATATTTTTCTTCTTGCTTCATTATCTACGTGCCTTGATCTTTGTCCCACCCAGGTATAAGGGATAGATGACAAAACTTCAGTATCAATGATTGATATCAGACTAACAAACCGGTACACGCCCTTCACCTTATCTCAGAAAAATCTGTATCATTGACAGAGTACTCAAAATGAAGTTTGATCTCACACAAACGGTTTCTGTTGTCATAACAGACATCGAAAGATAAACATATCTCTTCGAATTATCATCAATCAAATGTGTTGCATGAAGGCTATATAGAATTGTGGGTGGTGTACCTCATCATTAGAACAGAAATCATACTCCACTTTTGTTGATTTCCGAGTGGAAAGATATGGCGCGGTTTACCGGTTTGTTTCATTATCTGCGTTTCTCGATCTCTGTACAAACCGTATATAAGAGATAGGAGAGACTAGTTTAGTATCATTGATTCATATCATGACAGGTAACCTTGCTGTTCGAGTAAAACAATTTTATTTTAACAACTTTTAGTGACCAGTGGAACAATCATTGCTTTCTCAGCTGCCGTTGATAGGCCACATGTAGCTGGACCTGGAAATGACGAAAGTACTGGAAATCCCCAAGATCTATCCGGGACTCCAATGTTGGTGCAAGTCTCGATGGTGACAACAGTGGCAAGACCCATGAGCTCGGAAGAGTTCAAGAAGGTGATGGAGTTCATCAAAAAGTCGAAGGATGCTATTAAAGATACATACAAAAGCGCCAAGGACTTCTACAAGGAGAATGAAAAAACTATCGATCGTCTCAAAGCCGGAGGTGAAGCGCTTATGGGGATTGGTGATATTCTTGGTGGAATCAAGAAGTGGTCGCCGGATGAGGCGGATCCAATGGCAGAAAAACTGGCAGAGTTGGAGACTGAAGTCAAGCAGCTCGGTGAGAAACTCAGTGATAACTTTGGTGAGATGAAAGCGTTTATAAGTGAGCAGTCATTCTTCACCAATATTATGAGTCCAACATCGGTGCTTTCCAAGCATATGAGAGATTGTTTGAAGAAACCGAGTGAAAATAATAAGGCAAACTTTGAGAGGGAGTATAAAAAGAATATGCCGTTGAAATTGCAATATGTAAGTGCTTCGAAGAATTAAAATTGTATCTATCGTTGGTTTTAGAATCTTCAAAACTATCTACAACAGAAAACTACCAACGTGTTGAGATTGAGCATGGACGCTGAAAGAGTGAAGACAAAGGCGACATTCGACAAGTGGGAGGATATCATTTGTCGGGTCATGATGCAATTTGTAAGGTGGAACGTGATATGAAGTTTATTTTTGGGTTTTAGCTTTTCCTGGAGGCATTTGCCGGTGGATTGTTTGGATCGAAAGATATGACGAATGTAGATCATCTCATCGATTCATCGATTGAAGTTATGGTTGAGACGGCTACCTTGAGAGAGAAGTATAAGGTAAATCTTGGATCCAACGAAAACATCTTGAAATGTTTTTTTTTAGGAAGATGAAGAATACTGGAAAGAGCTGAAAGCCAATTTTGAAAAATATATAACCGACAATACAAAACTGAGTAAAATGCAGAAAGCGGAGGAGATCAAAAAGCGGCTTGATAAATATTTAACGAGGTAAGCGTTTTTCTTAAGCTTTTCAATTAGTTTTCCTTTGCAGCGATACCTTCTACATTTGTGTATTCAACGAAGCGTCATGGGGAAATCAGTACAACTACAACTTCAGCCCACAATTGATAGCGGAACAGTTAATTATGAATGTAAACAAAGGTGGATGTTGTGCATTTGTATATCGTAGTCGAACAGCCTGGAAAATGAGCAAAGATGATTATGTGAAGTTGAAGGATCAAGTCTCCAATGCTAGTAGCAAGATTGGATGGTAATTGTTTTTCATAATTTATATTTTACATTTTGTTTATAGGGGAGGATTGTTTTCAAAAATATATGATGATTATTATCGCAGCATGGCCGGCGGATATGAATTATACTTCCTGATGATACCGAGTTGTGATGCAGCAGTCTGTTACTCGGATGCTGATCCTGTCATCAAATGGGATGGTTTCAATTATTCTGGTCCGGGTGCTTACACCAAATTGCCATTGTCAGCGCCACAATACTATTCCATTGTTGCCTTTAAGTAGCTCTTTGTTTTGATATCTTGACATTTAAGTTTTTTTTTGAAAAATAAATCAATTGTATCAGTTTCTTGTTACAATGCGGAAAAATCAAAAAGAGATAATTTTTGAACACATGCTTCTCAAATTCTGATGATATTTTTTTCAAATGTTCGCTTGATTCGAATGAATATAATGGTAAATTTGATTCATGAGCAATTGTTTAAAGTTTGCAAAAACGTTTACAACTAACAGTTCAACAATTGAACAACGTAAGTTAGAAAGATATATTTTGAAAATCTCCACATTTTCTTTTTTTGATTGTTTAGTTTTAGAGTGAAAAAATAGAAGGAACTGGTTTATTAAACAGGCCGTTGTAAAAAATCTAATCGAATGAAACTATGATTCTGTACGATGCCTGTAGCTCTTTGCCCACCACTGCGTCCGTTGACATTCCTGGTCCCTGGTACGCCGACAGTTTCAAATCCTTAGGAGCGTCCGAATAAGCAAAGGCCGGATTGATGGAATCGCCTGTTTGAACGATACAGTAGAATCCGTAGCCAGGAATCAAGGGCTCAAGATCATCTTTGGCCATGTCACCGATGGTATCCGTATAGTTCTTCCTAAAACTTTGGATTGGGACTATCCCGATATATTGAGTTACCAGTGAATCTTGCTTGGACAATTTCTAACTTGTTCTCCTAGCTCTTCATACGCCGTCTCAAAAATTTCCCCAGCATTTCGACTACGGTAGACAAAGGCACAGCATTTTCCTTTGTTAATAGCCATAATAAATTGATCAGCTTCATTTGTGCAGTAGCCTGAATAGTGTAGGTTCACATGAGTGGATTCGTTGAGCACACAGATGTAGAATAAATCGCTGCAAAATGTTTTAACGTCTTGGAATATAGGAAAAGAAGGTTTACCGAGTTAGATAAGTATCAAGTTGTTTCTTGATATCATCCGCTTTCTGTACATTACTGAGATCTGTGTGATCGGCTAAGTACTGCTCAAAACCATTTGTGAATTCTGTCCAGTAGCCGTCATCGTTCTGAAAACCATATTTGAATCGATCTCCATTAAATATAAAACTCACTTTGTACTCGTCTTCCAACTTTTCGAAAAGCTCTCTAATCTTTTCCTGTTCTTCAGCAATTCTTTGTTTATCGTGTGTCGTTTTGCTCATTAAGCCACTTGCAAAAGATTCGATAAAATGCTGAAATCAGTTGGAAATTTTTAAAATTTTATTCTTGTAGCCTCACAAGTTGCCCGAAAATTCCCATGATAATGAGCTTCCATTTATGGAATGTTTCCTTAGTTTTCCCTTTTTCTGCAGACATCGCCATTATTAGAGGGTTTGTCGATGGGTTTTTTGTCAGAAGGTTCACCATGAACTGAAAATATAGTATTATAATTTTTACACCTGCGTGGGCGTGCCGACCACGCCCCTTTGCCTGCAAATCAATGATTTCCAATTTTCTCCAATATTAGTAGTCTTTTTCGGGTTTTTTTCTATTTTTGGTTGAAAAAAACTGTGAAATGCTGCTAACAATCAGGGTTGTATGCAAAAATGTCTTCTATTTCTAGAAAATGAGCTTGGCCGATATCACGAGCTCCCCAGCGTTGCATTTGCAGGATCGCTTGCAATCGCGCTACATTGAGAAAGAAACGTTTTTTTTCTTACCGTAGGCAGTAAAAAAATGTCGAATTTACGAGTTTTAGAGAATTAGAATAGAGAAATATAAGAGTTTTAGACTTTTAGAGTAAGACTACTAAGTAAAAAAAACTTTCTTTGCGATTCGTCGTCCTGCAAAAATGTAAGCGCTGGGATGTCGTGGATACGCCCACGAAAATGCGCGACATGGATCCAAAGGTATGAAATTTATAATAAAATGAAAGCCTATCTTTCCAAGAACTCACATATGCCATATCCAAAGGTGTATTCTGCTCATACACCAGACAAAAATTTTCTACATCTTTTTTGTCTTGATATTTCATGCAATCTCTCATGACACAGGCCAATGTAGATGCCTCAGTTGTGATATTCACATTGAAATTGTGCTCACTCATAAATGCCTGCATATCCGCAAATTGGGCAACCATTAGGTCTTCAAGCTGAAAACTCATATTTCGATTTTGACTAGAACATTGTCTTACCTGATGTACGGCTTTCTCTAGCTCTTTGAACTTTGTGACGACTTCCTTTTCACGATGATCTGGGTACTTACCCATTAACCATTGAACGGTTGAGCCAACCCCAGCAACAAAAAGAAACACTGGAGCACCTGGTGGAAAGACCGCTGACCCAATTTTACAGACACCATTGACAAAGTCGAGGACGCCGTCAGCACAATCTACAAACCAATTATTCGAAACTTTAGGTTGATTTATCTTACGAATTGCATCATGGATATCTTTTGGAGTCATAAGCTTTTGTTCCAAAGTCATGACAGAGTACTCCACAAGAAGTTGGGTGCTGGCATCTGGAAATGGAGTATGAAATATATTGATGCGTAAACTTTGTTACCAAGTGACTTGTAGCCTTCATCAACGCATTTGGTCGAATACACTACATCTTTTTTGACAGTGTCTGAAATTTTGAATCCTTCTTTTGAATACTTTTTCGAAGAAGCCTACCAGACATAATAACCGCCGTAGAAGACGCCATTTCTCGACAATATTATCCAACGTTTGTTCATCTACTCTTTTTATATGTACCTATATTGTACAAAAATCAAATTAACAAAACCGGTAACGCCCTCTATCTTATTTCAAAAAGTTTGGTATCGCTCAAAACTAATTTCTTATCGCATTAACATCAATTAACTAGGTTTCGAGGAGACGATCAAGAATCGTGGGTGGTATGATGAAAGGTCAGAACACACAAACACTAATTCTATAAAACTTTTAAATAAATCAAACAATGTTTTTCTCCAATAAGTTCATACCACAATTAAAGAAACGCCAATGCCTCGGCGGCAATTTTGTGTACCGAGCCTCAACACATCTTCGGACCATCATAATTTTTAATAGTAATTAGGTATTACACGTGTCAAAACAACGGCTAGGAATAGAGCAAGTACGCTCCTGGGTCTCGATACGTTTTTGCAGTTTGGGTACTGTATTTACGTTCAAAATGAATTTTCAAAATGCAAAAACGCGTCGAGGCCCAGGGACGCACTTGCTCTTTTTCTAGCCGTTATTTGGGCACTTATAATAACATAATCTTATCGATATACACCCCAGACAGTAGATTTTCGAGTGGGAGTCTGCCAAATCCGTGCCAGGTCTAGCTCGTGTCCTTTTTACTTTATACTCGAATATGTGTTTTCTTATTAGTGAGAATGTACTCACAATGAAATTTGATCGCTGACAAAACGGTTCATTAAACAGCAAACCCTTCATATCTATTTCTTGCATTATGTGTAATTAAATCAATTTTGCGATAAACGATCAAGAAATATAAGAATTAGAACTGATTTCTCTAAATCTCTCCAAGTACATTTTCTTAAGATCGGTATCATTTTAACAATGATCAAACTCCAATGTTGTTGATTTCTGAATTGAGAGATATTTACCGGTTTGTCTCCTTATCTGCGTGTCTTGATCTTTGTACAAACCTTGTATATAAGGGATAGGAAACAATTATTTAGTATCATCTTGTATTCGTCTGCGATATGACAGGTAAACTTTTTGAGTGATACATTATGTAAATATCAGATAAGTTTTCAGTAGCTTGTGGAGGATTTGCAGCTTTCTCAGAAGTGCGAACCATTGCTGTGGAGAATGGCCCAGCAAGTTCTGAGGACCCGTCCGGAACTCCGATGCAATTGGAAGTCTCCATGGTGACAACGGTGGCAAGACCCATGAGCTCGGAAGAATGGGCAATAGCTATAGAGATTTATGAGAGTTGCAAAGAAGTCGTTCTAAATTTAATCAATAGCGGGAAAAACTTCTACGATAAGCACGAGGATAAGTTCAAGACCATCCAAAGAGGAATGAAGCTTTTACAAGGAGCTGGGGACATTATTGGCGGAATCATGAAGTTTCTACCAAAAGAGAAGGACCCGTTGATACAGAAGTTGGTGGATTTGGAGAAGGAGGTCAAGAAGCTGGGTGAAAAACTTGCCGATCATTTCAATGAGATGAAGAATTTCATCAGTGAACAATCATTCTTCACAAATATTATGATCCCAACTGAGAACCTTACAATGTATATGAGGGATTGTATAAGAGCACCGGGAGATGATACTCGAAACAATTTCCGGAGAGCTTACATGAAACATCTACCATTGAAAATGCTATACGTGAGTATTTAAAGAAAGATATTTTTGAGGTATGATCCAGAGTTTGTGCCAACAGTGGCCGAGAAGCAGTGTTTGGTTTTCTGGGCCATTGCGCAAGGTCGACCACTACATATATTCAATCGTTTTTAGTGGTCGACTTCGTATATGGCTTAGAAACCCAAACACTTTTTGTCGACCACAGCTGGAGAAACACTGGATTGATAATATCTTAGATTAACTTTATGTCGAATCTAGTTAAATGGACATGCTAACTCAACTAAAATGTACGAAAGTGGCCTAGAGTCGAAAAATTGGTTTTTCGCTAACAATCATGAGTTTTCTGACTAGATCCAATAAAAAGTGAACTTCAGATATCAGGAAAAACAACAACTTTATTTTTTTCAGAACCTCCGCAGTTACCTACAACAGAGAACTACCAATCCTTTAAAATTGAGCATGGATGCTGAGAAATTGAAGACGACGACGACATTCGAAAAGTGGGAGGATATGATTTGCAGGGTTATGACACAAATCGTAATAGAGTCGTCGTTTTTTTTCCAAGTTTGAACAAATATTTTCAGAACTTACTAGAATCATTTGCCAGTGGGTTGTTTGGCGAGAAGAATAATCCGACCCTGGATAGACTTATGCATATATCCTTCGAGATTTTCGATACCATGAACTTTTGGAAAAAGGAGTACAAGGTATGTACTATTTGTAAGTGAAGTTATAGAGAATATACAATTCAGAAAGATAATGGTCGATACTGGGATGAATTGAAGGCGTGGCTCGAACCCTTCATTGTTAAGAATAAGGCAATGAAACTTTCTCAAAAAGCTGATGAAATCGAGGCTAAGATAAATAGTTATTTGACAAAGTACGAAAATTAAAAATAGTAAACTTTGGCAGAAAATCCAAATTTCAGCGATTCCCTGTACTATGGTGTGTTTAACGAAACAAAGTGGAACGAGAAGTACTATTATATCTGTGAAAATGAAAATGATCAACTAATCGGGGTATGGAACAAAGGTGGTTGCTGTGCTTTCATCTACCGTTGTCGGGAACTTGCGAAAGTTAGCAATGATGAATATACCAAGTTGGCTAAACAAGGTTTGGAAAACTTGAAGGAGCTTCAGTGGTAAATTATTTTCTTATTCCTCAAATTAATAGTATTTACAGGAATGGATCTCTACAAAAAGTTATCAAGGATCAAGTTATGAGCGATACAATGATAGGCCCAGGTTATGGATTCTACTTCATTGTTAATGAAGTCTATTGCGACCCATGGATTGGTGCTTCAAAACTTCCCGATCGCGATTTCGGCTGTACTTACCTAGGACCGGGGACGAAAACGAGAGTGCCTATAAAGGATGCCACTGGACCTTGGTTTGCCGTTGTTGCTTTCAAATAGTATTTATGCTTGAGATTTTTTTTCGTTTCCTTCTAATAAACCTTATACATGCACAAGGTCAAACTGCTGAAGAAAGTGAAATAAAAACGCTCAAAGAATGATCAAAAGTCCGCGCCCCATCTATCTTATATCAAAAAGTTCGCTATCAATTGACACAGTGTGGCATTGATCATACTCCCCTTTTGTTGATTTCTGACTTGAGAGATATTTTAGGTGATTCTCTGCGTGTATTGATCATTGTACAATCAATTGTCTTTTGTATATGAGAGATAGATGATATTAGATCAGTATCATTTTGTTTGTAGGGTCAATGTTACACCTTATCAATTATCAAATCATCTTCACGACGCCTGATATAACACAGTTGGAAGAGTTTTCCAGCGGATATTACGACAGTATGTACGTAACACGTTTTTTTCAAATCAAAAATTTTGAAATTGACTATTTGCGTCAATCAAAAACTTTCAAAAGTCATTTTCAATTTTAAACCACCTCGAGGTCAACCAAAATGAAAAACTGGAACGATCTACCAAATGAAATGAAAATTATGGTTGCTACGGAAATGGACTCACTTACAAAGTAACTTTCCTTCCATGGTTTCTCAAGGAAAAAATTATTGCAGATATCGCTTCAAAAAATGCTCAAAACAGTCGAAAAGTGTTGTCGAAGCGACGCCGCTAAGTTTTTGGGATGATTTGCCGTACGGCATAAAAAATAAAATTGTTGACAAGTTGGATTTTATTTCAAGGTATCTTGATTAAACTTTTGAGAAAAATTAATCTCATAAATTTCAGAAACCGCCTCAAAATCACCTCAAAAATGAATTGCCGTCTTGTGAACTCGATTCCATTACGTGTTGCGAAAATAAAAGTCGCCGAGTCATATGAATATGATGAAGAAGATGAGGATGAAGAAGGACAAGTTACAATGAATAAGAGATTACATGTTGAATCGAGGAACGTTGAGATTGATGGTTTGATGATTGATACTGATGCGAGTACATTGAAGATTAGAGAGTAAGTGATACTCTTTTGACAGTTTTGTACTATCGAGGACCGAACTGATAAAATACAATATAAAAAAGCCTTTCGGAACTCGATTCTACAACAGTGCCTTTTTTTTATTTGCACGCGGCCGGAAAATTCCGCATTCCCCGTGCAAAATCGTCTACCAGCTTTGGCTGCGTACCAAACTCTGAGTATCAAACGATTTAATGATAAAGGATTTTTGTTACGTATCCTTGAGCATTACAACGCACGAGCTCCCCAGCGTTGCATTGGCCATTCAAATCTGCTGAACGGCAGGATCGCTTGCAATCGCGCTGCATTGAGAAAAAAAACGTTTTTTTACTTACTGTAGCCGGTAAAACACAGTCGAATTTCCGAGTTTTAGAGAATTAGAGTAAGGAAATATAAGAGTTTTAGACTGTTAGAGTAAGTAGGTTAAAAAAAACGTTTTTTGCAATTCGTCGTCCTGCGAAAATGTAAGCGCTGGGATGTCGTGAACGTTGAATAGTCAGTTATTTGGCAAGTTGCCAGAATGGTTAGGTAGGGCGAAATAGCATTTTTCTTACTGTATGTTTGAATAGGGAGCTTTTCCGTCCGCGTCAAAGCTATGAAACCAAATTTGTTAAAGTAGTCCTAAAACCGAATCTGCAGCATTTCGCCAAATTTTGAACGGTCGGCATTATAAGTGCCAATCTAACGGCGGCTAGGAATAAAGCAAGTGCGCCCCTGGGTCTAGACGCGTTTTTGCATTTCGAAAATTTATTTTGAACGTAAATACAGTACTCGAACTGCAAAAACGTATAGAGGCCCAGGAGCGCTCTTGTTTTATTCCTAGCCGCTGCTTTGGCACACACACATATGGAAAGCTAAGGATTAAAACCCGATAGGTCTCTGTAAGTCGTCGAGTCAAACTGAGGCGAGTCATAAACCTGGTCCCTAGGCGTTACTTTGGCAATAATCCAAATGAAAAACTATTCTAACTGAAATTCAGGGGAACCACCCACCGAAAAATCCGTTTTTCAAAGCGATTGAAAAAATACTCGCCTGTCTACTTGCTACGTAAAAGTTTCGTCAATTTTATGCTGACCACAAATGTTCGTATGAAAATTTTTGATACTTCAATTGTAAGTTCTCGTGTTCCTTCAAGTAAAAGTTTTTATTTCGAAAATCCAGATTTTCCCATCGAAATTCAACAAAAAAGGCTTTAAAATTAATGCGGAACGCATGAAAATTGATGTGATTCGAATTGAAGATGTTATGAAATGGTTGAATGTTGTTTCGAAAAATATGAAAGCACTTGAGATTATGTATCCCGAGGATGATAATGATACGGTTTTGAAGGGGATTGGAACGATGCCGGTGGTGAGTGGATCTATGAATCTATGAATCTATGAATCTATGAATCTATGAATCTATGAATCTATGAATCTATGAATCTATGAATCTATGAATCTATGAATCTATGAATCTATGAATCTATGAATCTATGAATCTATGAATCCTTTCAGGTAATGAATTGTGAAAGTCTATGGATTTGCCGCAAAAGCGATATCAATGACGACGAGTTACTCGATTTAAAAGCCACAAAATTGATCATTATCAACTCACAAGTCACAGCAAATGGTATCAATCAATTGTTGAAGAAATGGATATCAGAAGACGCTCGTTTATTCACATTCATGTATTACGACTTGAACATCGATGATTGGTCGGAAATGCTGGAAGGATTGGAATATGAAACGATAGAGTGTGAAGCAGAAAATGAGAAAAAAGCGAAGATCAAAATGGACTATGGAAAAGATATAATTGCACATTATGGAAGAAATTTTCATGTGGAAGATGGAAATGTCGCTATGAGTAGTAGAGAAATTCAATTGCATTTGGAAGTGGTTATGAAAAGATATTGAGTTGTGATGAATAAAACTTGCTCTGAACATTTTTTGTTACCCCTTTCGCTTAGAATTATTTGCGAAATTTGGAACGTGTGATATTTTCAATTTGGACCTTGCCCGTTTTCGCGTTTTAACATTTGACAAATATGGTTTAATTCCCGCTTGACTTTTGGAATGAGGATTATAGAAAAAGTTTCCATTGTGTAAAACTAGACAGTGTGAAAAAAAGATGCTACTTGTTTATTTATTTACTTTAAAAATACAATGGCAACGTTTTCAAAACAAAAAGCTACTTGAAAGCAGTTATGGAGCGCAAACCATATTCACTTGTGTGTATTGAACCAGGATGACGACCACCATAATAATCGTTCGAAAAACGTACTTCTTGCCCACAACGGCCCGGAACTGAAACACAGTAGAATCCATAGCCAGGAAGATTCGCAACTTCATTGTTGATTATTTCTACGAAATAACCATGTCTGAAATATATTTGCAATTTTTGAAATAAGTCGAAAGAAAATTACTTAGTGATAACCGGAAAAAGTGCATTTTGATTATTCCTCAACGTCACGAGTTCATCTTCGCTTTTTTTCCATCCTTCCCGACTACGGTAGACATATGCACAACATCCCCCTACGTGCCAAGATCCAGCTATTTGATCGTTCTCATTTGGGCAGTGATAGTAGTAATCGTCCTTCCATACCGTATCATCTTGTACGCAAACGTAAAACGAATCGCTGCAAGACTGCCTACTTATGAAAATTTGAAGAAAAACAACTTACTGCGTTAAATAGTTGTTAAGCCGCTCTAGGATCTCGTTTGCTTTTTGATAATTTTTGAGGTCTTTGTTATCGGCCATATACTTCTCAAAGTCGCCTTTGAACTCTGCCCAATACTCTTCGTCCTCCTAAAAATCGGTTTTGAAGACATTTAAAATTTTCCATGCCGTGGGCGTATTGGCGACGCCCCTCGCTGATTTATTTCCAGGTTTATTGTATTCTGGGATGAAATAATTGTGAAATAACACCTAGAAGGAGGGTTGTATGCAGAAAAGCAGTTTCTGGTTTAAAATGTTGATTTCTAAAGTTTTTACAAGGAAAGTTCGCGGACGGGCCATTTCAACTTTTGCTGATACTTGTACCATAGATTTGTACCACCTTGGGAAGCTCATATCAAAATTTATACGAGTCACGGTTCATTTTCAGTTTCACTGAAATTTTCAGACAAACGAAAAAAATCAGCCGCAGGCTCCCCATCGCGAAAAATATCGTTCCACAAGTGCCACCGTGGCTCAGGATGTGGTTTTACCAAATTTTTTCGCTATTGGAGTGTCAGGGGCTCCTTTTTTTTGTTTGGCTGAAAATTTCAGAGAGCTCTATCTCGGCTGAAAATGAACCGTGGCTCGTATAAATTTTGATATGAGCTCTCCATGGTGGTACAAATCTATGGTACAAGTATCAGCAAAAGTTGAAATGGACCGTCCGCAAACCTCGCTTGTTAGTCACAAAATTATCAGAAAATTACATGTTTGCTTCCGAAACCGCTTTTAATGATATTTGACACCTATTTTCATCTCAGAATAGAAAAAAATTCAGGAAAAGGTGCAAAGGGGCGTGGCCGACACGCCCACGCAACTGTGCGGCATGTTCCACAAGTGCCAATCTTATACTATTCAGGCATTACCTTGCACTCTTCTTCCCACTTTTCAAAAAACTCCTTTAGTTGATTCTCTTTATCAACAATCCTTTCCCGGTCATGAGTGCTTTTCTTCAATAATCCACTAGCAAATGCTTCGATAAATTGCTGAAATTCAATTTCCAATAAAATTCTCGTTTTAATCTTACAAGTTGGCCGAGAATTCCACTAATAATAGTCTTCCATTTGTTGAATGTTGCTCTCGTCTTCACGTTTTCCGCTTCCATCGCCATTAATAGTGGGTTTGTTGCTCGATTTTTGAGCATGCTAACCATTCTCTGAAACTTGTGATATCAAAAAAGGTTCGGGAAAAAACACCTACATAAGCCATGCTCAGAGGAGGCATCTTCTCATATTCTCTGCTAAAATTCTCAAAATCTTGATCGTTTCGGTACTGGAGGCAATTTCTCATGAATCGCATTAGAACGGCTGCTTGAGCTGTGATATTCGTATCAAAGTTCTCCTCACTCATAAATGATTTCATATCGGCAAATTGGTCAGCCATTTTGTCTTGAAGCTGAAAATTGAAACTTCGTATTGTCAAAGATACAATTCTCTTACTTGATGCAATAGATCCTCGAGTTCTTTGAATTTTTCGGCGACTGGATCCGGACGGTTATCAGGGACTTTCCCCATCAACCATTGAAAGAATGAGCCAACTCCCGAAATGAAGTCGAAAACAGGTGCAAGAGGAGGGAATACGAATGATCCGATTGACAAGGCTCCTTTCACGATATCGATGGTACCGTCAACTTTTCCTACAAATCGAATTAGTGAGCCGGTATCGGCCTACTGCCGCTTACTGTGCACGTCATGCCAATCTCCTGGACCGGAGTACTTTGCTTCCAGAGCCAGGATAGAGTATTCCACAATAAGTTGGGTACTGGCATCTGGAAATTAAAAATAAACTTCAGAGCCTTCCACAGAAAATTGGTTACCAAGTTGTTTGGGGCCCTCATCAAAGCACTCCGCCGAAAAAACGACTTCTTTCTTGATAGTTTCTGGAACTCGGCATATTACATCCAAATTTGATAAACTCATAAACATACCGGACATCATTACGGCGGTTGGAGACGCCATTTTCGATAGAAAATGTGATGTTGAGCTTGCTCATCTATTCTTTTTATATCTTATTTGGACAACTATCAGCCCATCTAAACCGGTACACAATCCGCCCACTTTTATGTTTCCTCGAAAACCGCTATCAATGATCAGTAATAACAATGAAGTTTAATCTCAGCCAAAACGGTGTTCCCGATCACAACAAAAAAGATAAACCTGTCAGTTCACATTATCATCAATCAATTTGTTTCGATAAGGTCGATCAAAAGTATAATATGATATCAAAACATGCAGAAACTGAAAGTGAGCGTCTGAATTTGTGCTCGATATTATCGGTTGCATATAAACATCATTGTATATTCATGAAGTCATGAGCCGTTGTGAGCAGTTTGAAACATAACTAAAATCACTGTATTGCTTAAAACCAGGAATCTCAGAACAGCTCTACATTTCGACGGATTTGTGCGAATTTCCTCACGAGGCTCGATTTGTATGAGAACGATAACATTTAAAAATGAGGAAACTCTGAGCTATTGAATCCGGATAGAGCTTACCAAGCTTTATTTCAGATCGAATCTTGGATGGATCGAAAACTTGAGACTGTGAATAACTAGATATCAAGCTACAATCACATTTTGTTCATGTTTTAATCAAAATCATTGTCACAATGATCAAACTTCCCACCTGTTGATTTCTAAATTAAGAGATATGGCGCGATTATTTACCGGTTTTGTTTTTATCTCCGTGTCTTGATCTTTGTATAAACTTTGTATATAAGGGATAGGAGAACACTAGTTCAGTATCATCTTGTATTGTTCACAACATGACAGGTAATATTGCTTTTCAAGAGTTTCAGACTAAATAAAAATTTCAGTGACTGGTGGAACAATTTGTGCTTTCTCAGCAGTAAAAGCTAACAATGGACCCAGTTTGAAAAATCAAAATGAGGAAACCGAAACGTCGCAAATACCCATGTCAAATCCAATCCTTCTGCAAGTTTCTATGGTGACAACGGCGGCGGTACCAATGAGCCCAGCTGCGTTTGAAAATGCCATGGAGCATCTTAGAAACGCAAAGGATGCTATAAAAGGCTCTTACAACGGTGTCAAGTCCTTCTACGATAAGCATGAGAAAACGTTCAAAAAAGTCGGTCGAGGATTGAAGGCACTTCAAGGAATTGGTGATATTGTTCAAGGGATCAAGAAGTTGGGACCGGAAGAGGAGGATCCAATGGTGAAGAGCTTGGGCGAACTGGAGAATGATGTCAAAGAGCTCGGTGACCAGCTGAGCGAACACTTCGATGAGATGAAATTGTTCATCAGTGAGCAGGCGTCCCATACGAATATTGTAACCCCAACTTTGATGCTCACCGAGCACATGAGCGACTGCTTGAAGTTTCCGGGAGATGATTCGAAAAAGAACTTTGAGAGGGCTTATAACAACAACAGACCATTGGCACTGCAATACGTAAGTTTCTCGAGCCCATGAAATTCAACGTTTTGTTTTCAGTACCTCAGCAGCTACCTTGACCACAAGACAACCAATCCGCTCAAGTTGAGCATGGAAAAGGAAAAAGGGAAGACAAATGAAACATTTGAGAAGTGGGAGAATATCATCTGTCAAGTTGTGATACAATTCGTGAGTGCATACGTTTTTTTTTCGATTAAAATTGAACCTTTTTAGATGTTCCTAGAGGCATTTGCAAATGGATTGCTTGACTCGAAAAATACGATAAATCAAGATCGGCTGATGACTGAAGCGAATGAGACTTTCAAAGGCATTTATCTAATGAAAGAGGCGAGAATATATTTAAAAAATATGTTTTCAAACTTTGAATTTCAGGAGGATCATAAAGATTATTGGGAGGACTTCAAGACTTTCCTGGTTCCATATATAGAAGAAAATACTCATTTGAACAATGCCCAGAAGGCAAACGGAATCAGGGACAAGCTGGCGACTTATTGGACTAGGTACGGATACTGTAAGCATACCAATTATTCGGTGAATTTTTAGGGACGCGTTCTACGTATTCGTATTCAATAAAACAACTTGGCAGCAAGACTACACTTACTATTGCCCAGATGAGGATAATAAAATATTCGGAGCTTGGCACAAAGGTGGATGTTGTGCTTTTGTCTACCGGAGTTTTACTGGCGGGAAGTTGGATGGTCATGAATATGGACAGCTGAAGGGGCGGATGATGATATGTGCCACAAAAATGCATTGGTAATTTTTTCATGTTTTTTTTTAAATTCGGAGAACTTTCAGGGACAAAATTCCTATGGAAAACGTTATCAAGGAGAGGGCTTTCGAGTACTTGACACCTGACTATGGTTTCTATTGTATGATGGAGAACGATTATCGTACCGCAATCCGTTTTGTCAACCAACCTAAAGATAGAAAAATGGGTCCTGGGTACTATTCTGAATGGATTCATCGAACAGGAAATAAAGAATACACTCTATTGGCTGCATTCAAATAATTTTTTGTTTTAAATGGATTATTTAAAATTAACTCTCGCTTTCTTAATAAACAATTAGATTTGGAATTTTTTTGAGCACAGCAAATGGATAATTTAAACTTTGACCTTAGCTTTCGAGATATATGGTTCTCATGTTTTGGTTTTTGAAAAAATTTCTTGATCAATTTTTTTCAAAATAGAAAATTTATTTGAAATTTTGGAAATGCTTAGAATTTTTCATATTGGTCAAATTTGGCGGGAAAATTTTTCAAATACGCTGAAAATGTGCGATTTGCAATTTAGGCCACGCCCCTTTTTGCGAGGTCGCACTTGTTCAAAAGCAGAGTTTAGGATTTGCAAATTTCCATTTTTCGTGTTTTTTCGCTATTTTCTTGTAATTTTTCGTCTAGAATATAAATTTTCTAAACAATTTCCGCATTTTCAACCCAAAAATCAATAAACAATTTGATTTTTAGGCCAAAAAGCTGTTATTTTGCCGATTTTTTGTAAATTTTATGATTTTCGAATATTCTTTCACTTTTTCATCGCTTTCAACCTTTTTTCTTATCCCAAGTTGCCAAAAATTGATCGAAAAATCAGTTTTTAGGCCGAAAATGCCACAAAAAATCCAAAAATTCAATATTTCTGTTCATTTAGTAGTTTTAAAGTTTCCTAAAAATCATTTAAGCTTTCCATTCCACTTTTTCCAGCTCTCATAATTTTCTACCCGATTGTTATATCTTTTTCAACTCTAAACGTTCAAAATATTTCTATATTTTCACTGGAAAACCGATTTTTCCTCGTTTTTGTTCCTTTTATCCCATTTTTGCGAGCCAAAATTTTTTGAAAAGTCAGTTTCGTTTATCTTCATTTTCTTGACGGTTCGATCCTTTGAATTCTTGGAAAAAGCTTAATTTTCTCATTCTTTATTCTCAATTTTCAAACAGTAATTGTGCTGCGATTTCACTCCGCTTCGAATTTTCCTCACCTCACTTTTTGATGTTTGCCTGTTCATTCAAACATTTTTGCACCTTTTCTAGTCAACCCGTCGTTTCCAACGGATTTTTCTCTCTTGGCAACTCAAAAAACTTAAAACTTAAATAATTTTGTTGTAAAACCCTTTGAACTCGTCTTTTTCTTCCAATTTCTTCAGTTTTATCGCGTTTTGCAGTCACTGTGTTCTTTTTTTCTTCATTCCCAGTAAAAATGCTCGAAACTCGTTGTTTTCCATCTACTTTACTCAATTTCTCGATCAAATCTGCTTTTCTCTGCTCTTTCTTGTTCTGCAAACATAAATTCCGTCTTACTTTCTATTATTTCATTTTTCCCGCGGTCGTTACTTGAAAAGTTTCAATACCTCGTTTTTCCGAGTAAAACTCTCGTAAATCGGTGATTGTTCACTCTTCTTTTCTTGGAATTTTCGCTTGAAAATAGCTCAGCTCATTCAAGACTGTCTCGAAACTATTACATTTTCTTCGTTTTCCGTGTTCGTATCGTATTTTGTTTGAAAATTTTTAGATTATCCCATTTTTATTGCAAGAAAACTCGAAAATCGTTCATTCCTCTTTTTTTTCTTGATGCTTATAAAATTTTGTCTCAAAACATCAGATTCTCCCACTTTTTCGTGTTTCTTTTGAAAAAGTTTCAATTTCCCTCCAAATCATTTTCGTTAACTCCCTTTTAGTCCTGTCCAGGCTGTAAAAATTCCTTTTTCTTCCAATTTTCAAAGCTTCGCAGCTTTTTTCATCATTTATGCCTAAAAATCGCTGTTATTGCTCAAAACTTCGCTCTTCTTCGTTTTTTTCTGTTAAAAAAGCTCGAAAATCGATTATTTGCCCATTTACCCTTTGATTTGCACACGTTAGGCAAAATCCGTCTCAAAATTATCAAATTATCTCACTCGAAGCCATGGATTTTTACTTCTCCCTCTGAATCTATTGCTTTTTCGTATTTTTCCCTCAATTTTCGCTAGAGATTTGTTCATTTCATGTATTTAGATCGGATTCTCCCACTTTTTCGTGTTTTTATCGAAAAGGTTTCAAATTTCTTCATTAGTTTCTTTATAGTCTCGTTTTCTGAACTTTTAAACTATTCCTGCCATCGATGCCTGGAATATCGCTTTTTTTCGGATAAAAAAGCTGGTAAATCTATCATTTTCCTCTTTACGTTTTCCCAGAGTTTGATTTTTTTCTGTTAAAGCTATTGATTTCTCACTTTCTGCCTAACTTTTTCTTTTTACTCGAAAATCGTTGATTTTTCGTCTTTTTCCTTCAATATTTCCCAAAAAAGTTAACTTTTCCTCTTAAAATCCATCCCAAAACCACGAATTTATCTCATTTTACGTTGTTCTAGTCGTGAAATTCAATTCCCTTCCAATATCCTAATTTTTTACAGATGACAACCAAAACTCCGCAAAATTGCGAGTGACCCTTTTTTAATTGTAAGAAATTTCGAAAATCGTTCGTTTCCACCTTTCTTCTCGATATTTTCAAAAAATTCTGCATTTTCCATCTAAAACTGCCCCCAACCTTCACATTCGTTTCTCTTTTCATGCTTTTATCGTAGTCTATCTCGTTTTCCCTCAAACTAGCCTCAAATCAATACATTTCTTTGCAGATGACAACCAAACTTGCTCCACCATCTCCACCCTATCCAACATCCATCAAAAGCGAATCAAAACGAAAGTTACGCCGTTTACTAAGCTGGTCACTAGGCGACAGAGAAATGGACGACATGTGGCACAACACAACATGCGTGTTCATCGTCGGTGGCCGCGCATATTACCCGGATCGTGGTGATCACTACAGCGCCACACTTGAATTGGACAAAATGTTGCAAATCATGAAAAAGGCGCAGGACAACAATCAGGAAGTCAGTTTATACATTCGTGCGAATGACACAATTCAGATACCGCCGCCACCAGTTTACGATGATAATCAGCCGACGAAACCGAATTATTTCCCGGATCGTAGTAATATTGATCTATATACCTCATCAGCCGACGAATTGAAACAAATCATTTGCGCATATCTGCAGAAGGGTGTTCGCATGAAGGTGACACTTAACTGGACAATTTGGATGCCATTCCGCATTTCGGAGGTTCCATTCGCCGATTTTCCGTCGATTCGTTCGGATGTTGTTCAACGGAAGCAGAAATCAATGGGCACTGCGAGCACATCATCAACATATTATTATGATGAAGAAGAAAGAAAGGTTGATTGGTAATAATTATTCATATATACCCTCACCTCATCCCCGCTTATACTTTTTTTCATCCTTCTAGTACTAAATTTGTACAGCCTGTGACATTTTGTGAATCTTGTTAATTTGTTTTTACTAATAAAAATATAAAATGTGTGTTTTATTGAATTTTTCATTGGTTTTCACCAATTTTATGCCTTTTTACTTCTTTTTAGATTGAAAATGGAGCAAAAATGGTGTTTTTCATCTTATTTTGTGAATAAAACGTTGAATTTGCATTTTTCTTCGATTTTTATAAGAAAAAATCCTTGAGGAGGTGAAAAACAGCAAAAAATAGACGAAAGCTTTCGTCTATTTGTTTGTTGTTTTATGGATATCAATCGATTTTTCGATCGAAAAAAGGAGCAGAAAATCAGATTTTTCGTAATATTTTATGAATAGAGCTTTAAATTTCCCTTTTTATTCTATTTTCATGAGAAAAACGCTCTCAGGAGGCGAATAAATGGCTAAATCGAGCATTTTTTTCTAATAAAACAAATAATGCACGAAAAATCGTAGTGTTATGATATTTTACAGTGTTTTGGGCAATGTTATACATTTTATTTGCTTTTTCAAGAGAAAAATAGGATTCTTTGTCTATTTTTATAAATAAAATATCGAGTTTCCATTTCACTTCGATTTTATCGAATAAGCTCCGTAAAGTGAGTATAACAGCAAAAAATAAGAATTTTAGCCAATTTTATACCTTTTCACAGCTTTCTTGAACGAAAATGGAGCAAAAATGGGATTTCCGTCTATTTTTATGAATAAAAAGTCAAATTTTCATCTCACTTCGATTTTTATAGAGAAAACTTCATCAGGAGCGAATAACAGCAAAAAATACACTGAAAACTGTCTTTTCATGTAATTTCTATCAGCAGAACATGAGAATTCTGACAATAAAAGTCATAAGGCACGAAAAACCGAAGTTTGATGACATTTTCTATCGATTCAGCCGATTTCATACGTTTTTACCACCTTTTTCGTCTTATTTTATGAATAAAACGTCGAATTTCCATCTTTTTTTTCTTCATTTTCATCGAATAAACTCCTTCGGAAGATGAATAACAAGATAAAATGCAAGAAAACTCGAAGTTCCATCGATTTGCCCGATTCTATGCCTCTGCAGCTTCTTCCAGAACGAAAATAGGATTTTTCATCTTGTTTCATGAATAAAACTTCGAACTTTTATTGTTCCTCTGTTTTTATAGAAAGTTCTCCTTTGAGAGTAGAAAAAGCAGCAAAAACAACACAATTTCAGGTGAGATCCATATTTATTTCAATCATAAAACAGAATGGAGAAGTTACTCGACAAAGAGAAAGTTTGCGAAAAAAAAAGAAAAAGAAGAATGAGTATTTTGTAAAATAGCAATAGTTATTCAATGTATTTAGTCCATATTTTCGTCGTCATCAATCTTTGGTGCCAAGTAGAAGCGGAGGTATCCATTATCCTCGATTGGGTATTCGACAACAACCGGAACATCGTTGCAGAGTGACAAGCGAACACGATCGGAGAGCGACGTTGCTTTTGTGAATTGATTCATGTACTTGATCGAGAAGTTGACGTTCACTGGATCCTTGACTTCGAGGGAGACCGCCTGAAAATTTATGTTATTGTGAACTGCCTTTTATGTGATTTTTACCATATTTTCATCATCAGTGTTGGATGATGGTGAGTAGGTGACAACAACTTGGCCGGTATCTCCCTTTCCGGTGAAGATGATTGATCCCTGCAAGTAAAAACATTATTTTTAGGCCCCCTCTACTAGTTTTTATACCTTTGTAGCAGTGATGTTGAGCGAGTCGGAGAAGGTCGACAAATCCTTGCAAGTCTTTTGGAACTCCGCCGCTGGCATCTCACAAACTACCGAGTAGTCTTGATCCGGGATGCCCAAGTGCTCACTGTCGATATCCATCATCTTGACGGTCACATCTTGAGTTTTGTCGCGTTTCGTGTCGGCGAATGTGAATATGATCGAGTCGCCCTCGTTTTCCTCGTACTGAAATGCAAAAATTGAAATTTATTGCGAAATAGGAGGAAAAAATACCTTGAGCATGCATGTGTCATCATTGTTGGCGCATTTCAACGCCTTCGACATGTTTCCGAGCGACAGACCAAGATTGATGGTACGATCGCATCTGTAGGTGTCAAAGAGACCGACCTAAAAAATTTGTTGTTTCGAATTTCGGGGATGATAGGTTTACCTCGAGTTTCAAAGAAACAAGTGCCACGTGGGAAGAGTCCATCGCTTGGAGGCTCATCGCGGTTTCGGAGCAATCGAATGGAGCATCGGTGACGAGATCCTGAAAGAAAAAAATATAAAAAGGCCTAAAAATAATATAAATATACCTTGATGGACTCAACAATCTTCTTGAGAAGAGCAGCGCTGGCGAGCTTGGCCTCAAACATTTTTTGGCGGGATTGACTGCAAAAAAATTGTTTGAGGTCGAAATTATGAGGAAAAACGAGGAAAAACGAGGGAAAACGAAGGAAAACGAGGAAAAATGAGGAAAGGATGGAGAAAAGCGGTACTTTTTCAAAGAAATGTACGTTTGGATACAATTATTTTAGAAAAAAAATATTTGAAGTCGAAATAATTGGAGAAAATCAGAAAAATGCGGAGAAAATGAGCGAAAAACGGGAGAAATGAAAGAATGACGAGAAGAAAACGAGCGACATCGCGGCAAACATTCGCGCGCATTTTTCGAAATTTAAAAATTCGCGCCAGTCTCGTATTGGCGCGTTTCGAGTGTTGCGGACTAGCGATTTACGAGAATGCATTTTATTTGACGCGCATTGCGAATATTAACGAAAATTAAAGATTTTTCAGCAAAAAAGCCATGAATCGCTCATCAAAAGATTGGAATTCACGTCGGGATCGATCTCCGTAAGTTTTTTAATCCTAAAAATGCAAAAATATTTCGAAAATCGCTCAAAAATTGATATTTTCAACTATAAGTCCAAAATAAATATTTTCAGGCATAATTCCAGCCGGCAATCAGATAAAAATCATAAAAATGTAAGTATTTCATTTATTTTCAAACATAAAATCAAAAAATTCCAGGATGTTGCAAAAATGCGCGAGAAAATGCGGTCAGAACTCGATTTTGGCCGTTCTACCGCCTCAACGTCAAGTTCTAAAAGTGATTTTTCTTAAATTTTCAGTTTTTCATGTTAAAAATGTTGTAGATTACGAATTAACACCGGCAGAGCAAGCCGCCCGTGCGAGGCAGATCGAGAAAATCAGTGGCGACGGTTTTCAGCAAGGCCATTATAGCTCGTCATCGAGAGGCTCGGGTGTATATAAGGTGAGCTATTTTCATGAAAATTTCGTAATTTTTGTGCTATAGGAAACACAATCGACGACCAACAAAAAGGAGTCGAACCATGATATTGCGACATTCGGTCCGACATGGAAATCCAATGAATTGATGAAGAAGTTGGAGAATAAGGTTTGTTACTTTTTATTTTTGTGTTGAAATCAGATATTGTAGACATAAAGTTGTAAAAATACTCAAAAAAAGCAAGAAAAACGAGTTTTTTGTCGAAGCTTCGTAAATTTTATATTTTTCGCCGTCATGGAAACCAGAAACGCTAAAAAAATTGCTTTGACTTTCTGTAATAGTTTGAAAAACCAATTATTTCCATGTCATGGTTTCTAAATAGACTAAAAATCGTCTAACAATGTAATAACAGAAGGTAATAGCTAAAAAATCTGTTGTAAGCCGTTTTTTTCTGCTTTTGCCTCACCTGTTGCCGCTTTTTTGCCTTAACATGCTATATTTGTAAAAATTTGTGAAAAAATGACATATATTGTAAATCTACCTAAGCTGAAGTAGTGCTGAAGAGTTTTTACTATTGTGCTGAAATCATAACAACGTCAAAAATAGTGGAAAAATTAGATAAGAAGAGAAATATTCGGAAAAAGAAAAAATGTCTGACTTTCTTTCCGGAATTTTGTATTTTTTGCTGTCATGGAAACTAAAGACGTTGAAAAAGGAAACAATTGATCGAACTTTTTTGTAAAGCTTGAAAAATCGATAATCTACCTATTTTAATTTGAAAATTGACTGTAAAACATATGTCGATGCAAAATAAGACAAAAATGACAGAAAAATGTTTATTTGAAGCCGTTATAGCCGTTTTTTCTCTCATTCTGTCATAGTATTCAGTCCTTTTCTGGCATCATGTTAAATTTAAAAATTTTTGTGAAAAAAATTAGATGATGTAAATCTATCGGTAGCAGAAAGAGTATCATACAATGATAGATATCCCGGATTTCAAATGGCAGATAAAATTGATATTAGCTGCGAATTCTAAGCTCGTTTTCATGACTTTCGTTTAATTTTACAATTATAAAAAATGAAAACTTCATGAGCATCATAAATATTTCAAAATTCGATAAAAATTCGAAATTTACGATTTCAGGGCATATTTATTTGCCAAAACTATGATTTTTTCAACTGATATTCAACTAGGCACATTTTTCCCATATTTGAACATTCCAATTGTTATCAATGACAGGAAGTGTTTCGAAATGTGTAATCTCATACTTCCTGAGGAATCATTTTTCATCGTAGAATGATGATGCTAGCATTTCATGTTTTATTTTGAAAAATAGTGTAAAACTATCCTAAAATATCCAGAAGTTCCAATTTACCTAATGAGATGCCCCAAACAAAGATCATCCAAAACAGCATCAGTCAAATAACTTGATATCATGTTAGGCTCATGAATGTTTTTAAAAACTGCTGCGAACGTGTTGAAGCAGAAAAAGAGCATGATACTCTTAGAATTTCTTGTTTTATTTGAAGAAATATTCAAAATAGTGGCTAAAATAAAGATAAGTAACGTTTTGCTCTTCCAGAAACTCGACCTAACAACCGTCAAACTACCAGAAGGACCGGAAGTGAAGCCAGTGAACATTGTGGCAATTCCAATGTTGAATGATAATGTAAGTCTAGTTTTTTGATAAAAATTGTTAGAAAAAGCCTTAAAAAACCCTCAAATTTTGAATTTTATCAAAAAAAATCAACGATTTCAAGGAAAATGTGTACTTTTTTCCTAAAACGTTCATTTCCTGTCGTTTAGAGACCCAAAAGTTGCTCTTTGAAGGTCTCACCACGAAAACTAGCTTCAAATTGTCTGGCAGAGCTGAAAAATCTCTCCGAATCGCCATTTTTCCACCAAAAAAGCAGAAATTCGAAGAAAAATTCAATTTTTCATAATTTCCAGTCGTTTTGACACCCAAAAGATGCTCCTTGAAGGTCTCAGAACGCTTATTATCTCAAAATCCCAGTAAAACCAAAAAATGTTTGCAGTTCAAATCGAGCAACACCGAAATCCGCAAGCAAAAATGGTTGGAACAATGGAAAATCTATCGTCAAACACTTGTAAAAACTCAATAATTTATATTCTAGTAAATGATTTTCCGACGAATTTCTCGGCGAAAAAACCACACAAAAAAAACAAGTGACCGTAAAATAAACATTTTTGGCATACAAGAGGAGAGAAAAAAATGCAATTTTAAAATGCCATGAGAAAACACACACAAAGTAGAATAACACGAAATATTAAAGAGATTTTGAGAGAGATTACATTTTGTAAGTAAGTGGGTTTTTCTGTTTTTTTGTTTGCTGGAGGAGAAAAATGTTCATATTATGCTAATTTTGGGCCAAAGAGAGAGTGGGAGATGGGTCTCGAAACGAAACAAGAAAATGCTACAAAGCGAAGTGAAATCAGTTGTTTGGAGGAGGATAGTCGTTTTAGGGAGTTTTAATGGTATTTAGGGTTCATTTTATGTTGAATCTAGTCGAATTGCGCAAAAAACGTTCAAAAATTTTCAAAAAGGTCAAAAGGGCTGCTGGAGCTAAACCTATTTTGAAATTCCAGGCCATTCTCGAAGATTGCAGTGGAATAATAGCCTAGAATCCCAAAAAATAGGTTTAGCACCAAGTACCATAGTTGTCAGGATTTACCAAATTTTTCAAAACTGACAAGTCTACTGACGACTAGGGAAGCTGGACCTAAACCTATTTTGAGAGTCTCGCCCATTTTCAAACATTTCAAAGTAATGGTATAGAATTTCAAAAATAGGTTTAGCAACAACTACAATAGTCTTCAGGTTTTACCAAATTTTTCAAAGCTGGCAAAATCAGGGAAGCTAGAGCTAAACCTATTTTGAGAATTTCGAAGATTTTCGAACTTTTCAATCGAAAAATGGTCTGGAATCTCAAAATAGGTTTAGCTCCAACCGTCTTGCTTATCATTTTTTCAAATTTTCACATAAAATGAAGCCTAAATACAATAAAAACCGCTAAAACTCCTATCCTTCTTCAATAAAACGGGGGTTTTTAGTGTATAAGTAGATACAATTATTTGAGATTTGGGTGTAGTGGGGGGATAATAGTTATGTAAATTATAAATTATGAATGGGGTACAAAAAGGCACTGTTTTTTGGCTATAAAACCAAAAATTGTAATACTAAATACTGGGCTTTTCATCAAAAAAATGCAGAGAGAGGGAGAAATACACGTTTTGTACTGGCGAAAAGCACACACATGCACAGGAGAAGACGCAAAAAAACACAAATTTAGAGACGACAAAAAAAAGGTGGATATGATACAGACAAACGAAGGTAGATAGGGATGGAAATGGCTCGATTTTTGGGCGGGATTTTGTGATCTACCAGTTACAGTAATCTAACATACCGTATCCCACACTAAAAAGAGCGGAGAAAATTAGCGATTTTGGGCGATTAACGATCGAATTTCCAATGGCGATGAATTGTGGGAGGCGACCTGCGCGGATTTGAATTGATTCGAACCGGATGGTATCATTGTTGCCGTGTTGTTTGATAATTGCATTGAGGAGCCGAGAATCATCTGGAATACTTGGAGACGGTTATTATTTGTGTTTTTTGATGAAATTTGAGCGTCTTGGAGTCAAAAAGCTTGGGTTTTCAGGTTTTTTATGCTTTGAGGTGGATATTTCATACTCTCGTTTTTAGGATTTTAAGAATTCGTAAATATTTGAACTGAAGCGATTATAATTTTCAAGTCTTCTAACATTTTTCCATCTAAGTCCCAAAAATTATGATTTTTCTGGTTTTTTGTACTTTTGAGGCCCAAAAAACTTGGACTTTCAAAGTTTTTTTGCCTTAACATCGAAATTTCCATATTTTCTTGAATTACACTAGAAGTATTGGCGGTTTTTGGCAAAAATCTTCACGAAATGGCTTGAATTATCGGAATTTTTCAAAATTTTGCAAAAACCCTATTGTTCTGTTGAATACAACCAACTTTCAGTTTTATTTTTCACATTTCTTGACAGATTTCTAATTCATATCCTTTTTTTCTTGAATATAAGCTATAATTACTCCCCCATACCGAGCTTCCTAACTTTCAATAACCTTTCTTTTAGAAAATTATAGGTTTCCGACCAAAATACCAACAAAAATGGCACGAAACTCTGCCATTTCGAAACTTTCATTCATGCCAATCTCAAATCCAAGACATTTCTCAGTTCATCAGTTTTTTGCTAGTCGATTTTTCACCAAGATTGACGTTTCAAAATATTCCTGATTTATATCAATTTTATGAAACGTATTTCTCACCGGAATCTATGTTATTTTCAAGTTTTGGCCGTTTCTTCAATTCTATAACCTTATCTGTGGGAAACAGCGAAAATTATATGTCTCTGATCAAAATGTCAACAGAATCGGCTCGAAACTCTGCCATTTCAAACTTTTAGCCATTTCAATAACAAATTCTAGATATTTCTCAGTTTTTCAGTTTTTATTAGTCGATTTTTCACCAAGATTGACGTTTCAAAATATTCCCGATTTATATTTATTTTATGAAACGTATTTCTCACGGTAATCTTTATTAGTTTGGAGTTTTTGGTCGTTTGTGAGAAAACCTGGTTTTTTAAGGGTTTCGATCGAAAACGGAAGATCCGTGAAATTTCTGTGTTATTTTTTTGTTATTAGGGTAAAATTAATTTTCACATCGTATTTTCTAAATCATGATAACCTTTATCGAGCAAAATATTGAAAATTATAGGTTTCTGATCAAAATTACAACACAAATGGCTCGAAACTATGCCATTTTGTTGTTTTCATTCAATTCAATGATAGATTCTCGATATTTCTCAGTTTTTCATTTTTTATTAGTCGATTTTTCACCAAGATTGACGTTTCAACACATTTCCAATTCATTTCTCTGTTATGAAACGTATTTCTCACGGGATCCCTTTTTTTTCCGAGTTTTTGAATAAAAAAGTGAATCTAACCTGTTGCGGATACATCAATTGTTGTGGCGTTTGTGATTGATTATTCATTATTCCACCACCACCACCATCCATTTTATGATGACATTTCTGCAAAAATTACGTTTTTTCATGGAAATTATGCATAGAAACGCTTTTTTTCGCTTTAGACTTAATTCCAGTCAGAAGTCTATCATGCTCGACCGAAATATACTCAAAAACTCCATATATAGACCAGAAAATCACTCGAAATTCAAGTTTTCCATTCAAAAAAAGCCACCAACCTCTTCATGTTTCTTCTTCTCCTCATGTTTATGGAATCCTCGTTGACAATTGTTACAATTGTACGGCTTATCCGATGAGTGCGTTTTTTCGTGCTTCGACAAATGATCGGAGCGGGAGAATGAGCGGAGACACACCCGACACTGCAAAAATACAATACATTGTGTGTTGGTATTCTGACGTAAGTGGTGAATCTGATTTTTTTTACTTTCAAGAGAATTCAATGAAAAATAACTGTTTTTGTTACTTTTATTACCGCCAGCTGATTTTTCTCTCTAAAATTTCACTGCGACACTTTTTCAAGTGTTATATTATTATTTGACACTCTTTTTCGGAAAAAAATACTATTTTTTTCTGGTAAAAAACCATGAGATGAGTTGTATCGATTTATTGACAGTCAGACTTGTGGAATTTAATTTCTCTATGACTTCCACCGAAAAGTAAAGTTAAATCATCATTTTAGTCTATTTTTAGCCTCCTAATGCTGTTTTTTCTCATAAAATTCTCATTACGACCAGAGAATGAACTGTTTTCCGTCTCTGACTCACTTTTCGAGAAAAAACACTATTTTTTAAAATTGAAAAGCCATGAGACAAGCTGATCGATTTTCGGCATTTTTACTTTAAATCAGCAAAATTTTCATTGTAAGAAGCCGAAATCGCTCGTGATTTGACTTTTCGAGCTACTACATAATTTAAATTTTGCTTCGAATACTTGGAATCAAAACTTCAAGTAAAACTCCAATTTTTTGTTGTTTTCATAACTCTCACATGTTTTCTTGCTCTGAATTTTCATTACGACCAGAGAATGCACTGTTTTCCGTTTCTGACTCACTTTTTCTTATAAAACACTCTTTTTTTCTGTTGAAAAGCCATGAGGCCAGCTGTCTCGATCGATTTTTTCTCCATTTTTACTGCTACAAGCTCATTTTTTGTACTAAAAATCCCAAATTGTTCGTATTTTGTTTTTTTTCGAACAATACAAGCCCAGGATTCAAAATTTTGGGCGGAATATTTCATATTACGCACTTTTAGTCAGTTTTTCTCCATCTTTTCTTCCTACAAGCTACATTTCCATTTTAAGAAATCGAAATCGCTCGAATATTGTCTTTTTTCAATTCATAACAATCCAGGGTTCTAATTTTCACTTTTTTGCTGACTATATCCATCTTGATCCCATTTTTTCCAATAATTTTCAGTCAACATCTATTAAATCTTACCTGAAACTGCCTAACACCAGTATGTATTCGCATATGCCTCTGTAGATGATCATTCCGGCAAAACGCTTTTTGACAATCGGGCCGCGGGCATTGAAAAGGCCGTTCTTTGGGCATCCCCTGGAAATAATTGATAAATTCCAGTAATATAACGAGCGAAACTCACATTTGCATCTAGCGCAGGCCTCCGGCCAGGTCCTTGTCCTTTTTTCTTTTTTGAACCCTGAAAATAGCTCGTATTATCACACTGAATCACGTTTTTGCTGGGAAAATGAAATATTTTCTTCAAAAAATTGAATTTATTGGCGTTTCAGTTATTATTTGAAATTCTCGAACAATAAGAATTTGAAAAACCAAGAAATGATCAAACTATTTCAATAATCGATCCAATTTCGCCAGATTTATGAAATTTAACATTTCTTCCCCGAAAGTATACGTTTCACCCCTTCTTTATCAAAAGTTGATAATTTGAAATTATCAACCATAGGTTCCGCGCAGGACTTTTCAATTAAACATTAATTTTCAAAGCGACAACTCGTTTTTTGTCCATCTTTTTGATTAATTGAACTTTTTCGAAAAAAAACGTTCCGACGCGAAAATAAACGGAAGAAATTGGTAATTTTCTGTCCTTAAAGGCTTCTATTTGTAATTTTTGCCGTTTTTTTCCGGTATCGGTATAGGTTTACTAGAATCTTCGAAAATTGGATTAGGCAAAGAAAAAACGGATTTTCCATTTCTAATGTCAAACTTTTTAAAATGTCGAGTTTCCGACAATTTCAAAGTCGAACAAATCTATTTTATTCCAAAAAGTTTCAACTTTGCAGTTCATTCAAAAGTGGCAAGTATATTGACTTTTTTTTTTACAAAAGTTCTATGCTGAGGAAGCCTAAGCCGATGATAGCCGGTGACATTGGAATTTTCTGCCGACCTCGACTTGTATTTGTAGTTTTACTATTTTTTCCGATATCGGTAAAAGTTCATGAAAGTATTCAAAAATTGGCTTTTGAGGTTTCAAAAATCGGATTTTTTACGTCTAATTTTACATTTTTCTCAGTTTCGGAGAATTTTGAATCCGAAAGAAACTATTTTTTGTCAAAAAGTTCAAACTTGACAATCCATTCATAACTGATAAGTATATTGACACGAAATCCCTATTTTCTATCACAATTTTCTGTTTTTTCCGCTCAAACCACATTTTCTACAAGAAAACACTCACTTTGGGAGGCGGGCCACTCGTTCCAGCATTTCCACCAAGTATTCCATTCATCATTTGCGTATTTTGACCGTGTAAATGCACATTTGGTTGTAAAAAATCTTGAAATTGAAATCCGGCTCCCTGGTTCATTCTCTGCAAATTTCAGTGGTTTTCGACCCGAAACAAGCTTTTTTCACTGATTTTCAACCAAATCAGCGAAATGTTGAAAATATTCAAATCAAAAACATACCGATTTCTGCGTATTTATCAGCGAGTCAAATGATGCCATATTTCGATCTTGGAATCCTGAAAATAGATAATTTTCATCAATTTTTGAGTGAAAACATACCCATCAACTGTGAAACTTGTAATAATGTCGGCTGATCACCATTCTGATTCTGTTGATGTTGCAAATTTCGCTGATTTTGCTGGAAAAGGAGGTATTTAGTTTCAAAAATATGTTTATCAGAACGGAAATCGGTTTTTTATCGAAAATTTTCAGATTTTCACATATTGAAGATCTAGAAAATCGCCAAATAATGTTTTTTCTCTTAGTTTTGACACAAAAAAGTAGATTTTCTTCATATTTTCTCTTCAAACAAGCTCTAGAAACCCTATTTTTACACCAGGAAATCTGGCTTCGCTATAAACAGTGTAAAATTCATTTTTGAGCTTTATTCGTGACTTTTCCAAATAATTCTCTCGAAAAAAGAGACGATTCTTCAATTTCATATCTTTCATGTATATATATCTACGTATAAATGTTGAATCAGCAGGTTTTTAAAGAGCCCTAAACGATTTGAAGTCAAATTTCTCAACCTGATGCCACTTTTTTAAGAAATCGTAAAAGTATGCTTTCCATCGAAAATGCTCTACATTGAAGCATTTTGCTGCCTCGAAATCGATGTATCAATGATATTCAAAAAAAAAAAAGAATTTCCGTCAAAATTACACTTTTCTGCGGATGTTTTTGCGAAAATCGTTCTTTTTTTATATCAATATTGATTTTATTATATTAAAACTATGAAAAAACATCTTTTTACTAAAATTCCATTCATTTTTGAGCTTCAAAATTCAAATTCCGACCACTTTTCATCAATTTAGAAGTCAAAACATCTCTTTTTATTCAAAATCCGCATCTTCACAGCTTCAAAAAGCCTCTTTTCACAATTTTTCATATTTCTCAAACCAAAAACAAAGTAAGCAACTCACCATTATTCTATCCTTATCTCTTCCACTTCCTCGTATATCCTTCACTTCCAACCACCAAAATTCTTTCTAAAATCATCCAATTTAGGCTCAAATCCCTCAAGAAAGTGTGTTAAAAAGGTATAAAACTGTATAAAACTACAGTAAGAACGACATAAAAAGTACAATATTTCAACAACAATTTATTTCAAAAAACAAAAGTTCAACAATTATAAAAAGAAACTCAACAAAAAAAAACGCTTATCTGATCCTACTTTCTTCCTCCCCTTTTTCCACCTTTTCCACCTCGTCCCGCGAAATTTTTCGACGAATTTTGTCCACCTTTTTTCTTCAAATTCTCCGAGCGACGATGATCCATGTAGTTTTGGAGTTTTTCTTGTTTGCGGCGGCCCTGGAATTTGTGAATATTAGGATTAAAGGGGCATCATACTTTATTTTTGGCAAAAAAAGCGGGAACCCTTTGAAAAAAGTTGATAAAGTAGAACCCGTGTTCGATAAAAATGAGGTGAAGTTACAATTTTGAGAAAAGTGGCACCCATGGTCCGGCCGAAATTACTCAAAAATCTCAAAAAATTGGAACCCGTGGCGTTCATTTTTTGGGGAAAAAAGCGGACCCGACGTTTTGTAGGAAAAAATGATAATGTAGGACCCAGAATCATAGGTAGAATACTCTATTTTTGGCAAAAAAAAGCAGGATCCGCGGTTTTTAGGAAAAAAAGTTGATAAAGCGGGACCCGTGTTCGATAAAAATGGGTTTCTTTCTGACAAAAAAGGTGATAAAGTCACCAATTTTTGTGGAATGTGGGACTCATGATCCGGCACAAAATTACTTTTTAAAAAATCTCAAAAAGTGAGACCCGTGTACAGAATTTTTGTTTGCAGCGTCCTTGGAATTTCGTGACTAGGATTAACGGGTCATAATACTCTATTTTTGGCAAAAAAGCTGGACCCCTTAGAAAAAAGTTGATAAAGCGGGACCCGTGTTTGACGAAAAACTCTCTTTTTCTGACAAAAAAGGAGGTAAATCCTGGAATTTTAGAAAATTAGGATTAAAGCTGGACCCGTGGTTGATAATGTGGGACCCGTATTGGACAAAAAAGGGTCTTTCACGAAAAAATCGAAGGAAAAGGAGGTAAGGTTACAATCTTTGTGGAATTTGGGACCCATGACCTTGCCAAAAAGTGGGACCCGTGGACGAAGTATCCTACTTATACGAACATGGCAAAGAAGGAGGGAGGTAAACCTAAATTAAACAAATACCATATAGTAATATCGATTTGTCATAACCGTATAACACCCTCCTCCCTCAACCCCCCTCACACCACTTTTCCTTACTTCCCCCCTCCTCCTACCCGCGCTAATTTCAACCGTAAATCTACACAGTAGCCGGGTACACACACAAAAGAGAGCGGGATAGGCGGCATTGGTGGAGTGTCGTACTGTATGGAATGGTTTGAAATCAGGGAAAATCGAATTTTTGAACGATATTCGATGGATTTTTGGCGGGAAAAGAGAAAAATAGCGATAAATCTTCATTTTCCGATTTCCCGGTGTTAGATAAGTTTCAAGTGGAAGTTATATATATTCGAAATTCTCAAAATCTGATCAAAGAAGAAAAGAACGTAAAATGAATGAAAAATATCATAATTTTCAAGTAAAAACGCTGAAAATTGCTAAATTAGACCTATTTTTCGGCTTATTGAGCGAATCAACTTCAAAAAATCAAATCAGGATAAAAATTTGAGCTCGATCAGGATTTTTCTACCAAAAAATATCGTCTAAAACACTTTTTCTTGGGTAATCTGCCTATTTTAACTCGAAAAATCCACGGAAAACCTTATTTCGCGTCTTTCTTATCAAATTTTAGGGATTTCAATCGAAAAAAAAGTGAATCAGGATGAATGAATATCTCGCAAAAGACGAATTAAGTGGATATTTTCTATTTCCCAGGTTAGATAAGTTTCAAAACCATAATAATTATAGTTTACATCATCAAAGAAAATGAGGAAGATGAAAAAGTCAAATAAGTTCATGAAATCAAAGTTATTCTGAAAAAAGCTGAGATAGTTGCAAAAGAGGAGCTCGAAAAATTTCAATTAACACCTAATTCTTGATTCATTTTGTCTAGATTCAACATATACTCCGGATACAAAAACAACCACTAGTTTATCCATTTCTCCAAATCGGATCTATGATTCAGTATGGAGCTACAACAATTTGTTCTCAAATTTTTTAGATCAGTGAACTTTTTCTTTACGAATTTTTCCATACAAGTTGAAATTTTGAGTATTTCATCGTTATCAGAGCAAAATTTTGTCAAATAGTCCTTTCCATTCTTTTACAGACCCATGATTCTTCAATTTTCAACAAATTTTAACATTTTCAGTTGAAAAACTCATCAAACCCGAAAAAATACTCCAAAAACCGCCTCACCTTCAAAATCTGGTCTCTATTCTTCAATTCCGAGTGTTTCGGTCCATTCTTATTACCACCAGTCGGTCCCCACTTCCTCTTTCTTCCATTCATCTGTTGATTGTCCATCTCCTCATCACCATCCTCTCCACCATTCTTCTTGAATCCAATCTTCTGTTTCGTCTTCCATTCCTCATATCGTCCAGTTTTGTACGATGCCGGCAACCATGTACCATCTTCCGTGCGGATCTTCTTGTTCGCCGGTTCGTCGTTGCTTGAGCCGACGTATCTCTTCAATTTTCGATCCCTAGAACCCAAAATCAGTCAAAAAATGCTAAATTTTCACAAATCTACCATCGTTTTCCATGTTGTTGCTTGTACATGCCTCTATCGTCATCCGCAATGATATCAACCGATGCTCCTTCGGCTTGTCTCGCGAAATCGACCTTATCTAATGCCAATTGTCGCTCTGATTCGTGATCAGCTGGGGTGTAGGAGATGTAGTGTTGTTTCTGGAAAAGCAACAATTGATTTGTGGAAAATCACAGAAATAGAATGTAAAAAACAAGTTTTTGGGAAAATCTTTGCTTTGAAAATGAAAAATTCAAAATTTTCCGAAATTCACTTTGAAAAGATTTTTTGAGCAAAAATCTTTAAAATAATGTTCACTTTGAGTCGAATAGTCTGTCTGATACGTTTTTTCACAGATTTTTAACAGAAAAAAAAAGATAATTTCACAATTTTTGGTGAAATCATGGCTGTAGAAATGAAATATTCGAAAATTTCCAAACACTTGAAACAAGCTTGCGAAATTCGTCGCTGATACGTTTTCCACAGATTTTTATTACCAAAAAATCGAAATTTCAAGTTCTGATTCAGTTTTTACACAGATATATTCCATTTTTCCGTTAGGACCTTTGAATCAGGTCAGGAAACCAAAAAATCGTGAAATGGAGTCACTTTCGCTAAAATTTCAAACTAGGGCTCGCTATTTATAGAGAAAAGTCAGTTTTAGCTTCAAAAATAGGCTCTTTTAAATTTTTCTGCTTGGTTTCTAGCTTCACGAAATTCGATTTGTGTTGAAAATCTTGATTCTTACAGGTTAGACAAAATTCGGCACATTTTTCAGTTCATTTCAGAAAATTGGAGCAACTTTCTGTTCAAAATTATGTAGGGAAGCCTATTTTTCCCACAAATCTATTTTTTTTCAAAATCGAATCAAAACCCCTCACCTTCTCCATCCTCATCTGTTCCCCTCGATCAATCCTCTTCTTCTTCTTCCCCGCCTCCTCACTCGTCTCCTTATGTTTCGTCGATCCAATCACCGTACTAAACACATTCGCCAAATCATCTTCATCCGCCATTTCACCCAAAATTCCAGCATTCTCATCAAACTTCTCCACTTTCTTCTCTTTTTCCTTCTCCTTCTCCTTCGCCGCCTCTTCCTTCTGCTTTTTCTTCTCTTCCGTGACTAGTTGAATGCGTGGCTCATGAGCTTTTCGTTTTTGTTGCATTACAGCCAATGCTTGCGATTTTTGGCTTTTGTTCATCTCGAAAATCGTCTGAAGATGGGAATTTCGAGGCGAAAAATGGTGAAAAACGTACCGAACGTGATTTATAACTGGAAATCTGATTGAGAATATCATTGCTTTGCTTATCATTTTCAGCCTTCAAGAATGGATGTGGCGCACATTCAACTGAATCAGTTCTGTAATTTTTTCGATTAAATTTGGGTAAATTCGTGGTATCTAGTCAATTTGTTTCATATTTTCTGAAAATGATGCTGAAAATCGGGATTTTGACGTTTTCGAATGTCTCTAGACCCAAAATTGATCTCCAAACTTCAGAAGAAAGTGATTTGGAAAAATTTTCTCAGAAATTTGTAGCCGAATCGCCAGAGAACGACTACTTTCTCAGAAATTAGTAAAATGTGCCTATTCTGATCCATTTACGCTGATTCTAGACATATTTTTTCTCACAATTTTGCTCAGTATCTTCCAACTTTATCAACTTTCACAATCCGGATTTTTTGAAATATCGCCGTTTTCATTTTTGAGTCAATTTGACAAATTTTCTTCAGTTTTTTGAGAAATCTTTGAAATCCGCCTACTTTGAACCTTTTTTTCTGATTCTGAACAGGTTTACTCATAATTCTGCTAATTTTGTCAATTTTAAAGGATTTTCGAAATACCGTTTGTCTCATTTTTATCTATTTTCTGCCAGACTTTCTATCTGGCATTACAATTCTGTAAATCACAAAAAACTATTTCTGCCTAGCTCAGACGTTGAATACAGCGAGATTTTTTCATTGGGCACTATGGGAACAACTTCTTTTTTCCAAAATAGTGTATTCCGCCCATGTCTTGCTAAAAACAACAGAATTTCAATTCTCAAGTCAATTTCATTGTTTTTTTTCTAACTTTGACTGGAACTCGATTTTCATCTATTTTTGAGCCTATTTTCGTCAAAATTGTAGCAAAAGGGTATTTTTATTCAGTTTTTGATAATTTGAAAGCTTCTTGTTCAAGATCCTCACATTTTTCCCATAATTTTCAAACCCCTCACCTAATATCCTGCTTAACACGTCTCGCCGATTCCGCCGATGGTGGTGGCCGAGTTTTGGTGTATTTCTGCATCGCATTCGTCGCTTTTTGTCTCAAATCGTTCTGAAACCATAGAAAATCGTTCCAGGAACTTTTTAGTGATAAAAACTCACCATTTCCTCATTATTATCATGAATCGAGTTGAAAAACTCCGTTTCCAAGCTAACAATACTCTCCGGCACTCGTCCAATCAATGTTTCCGATTCTATAATTCAAATTTTCAAATGAAAAATGTGATATCTATGCAAAACCAACCTTTATAAACGCTCGAATCTTTGGCAAAATTGATGGGTTTACCCAAAAACATGAATAAATCCGTCAAATATGGTAATTCATCATTGGCGATGAGGGAGATGGCGGTTCCTGATCGACCAGCACGAGCGACACGTCCGACACGATGCACGAATAGTTTGGCTTTTGATGGGAAATGTAGATTGATCACCTGCAAAGATTCTTATCTGTTATCATGTGATAAGGATCTTTTGAGGGAAAAGTACATCTTTTTGAATTTGAAGAAGGCGCGAAACGGACTCCTCCCCTTTTTTTGAAAAAGAGACAATTGGAAATTTTTTTTTGCAGATACAAAAGCTGAATATGAACTTTTCGGAGCTCGGAACGCATGAGAAAAAGCTAGAAATTGATGTTTTTACTACTTTTGAGAGAAAATTTCAGCTTTTTCGAACTTTGAATCAGGTATTATCATCATAGGTAGAATACTCAATTCTGGCGAAAAACAGGGACCCGTGTACAACAAAGAATTCTCACTTTTTGACAGAAGGTGCAACTTTTGAGAAAAGTGGGACCCATGATCCTGCAGAAACAATAGCTGTATATGAACTTTTCGGAGCACGAAACGCTTCGAAAAAGCTAATAATGGATGTTTTGATTACTTCTAATGATAAATTACGGTTTTTATACTTTTTAGGTCAGCAAAACCGTCTGGATTCAGATTTCGACTTTTTACAGGTAAAAACGAAACTAAAATAGATGAAAATGCAACTCTGGGTCATTTTGGTCTCTCAGCTGCTATAAATGTTATAAAATCATGATTATCATGTCATTTCAAACAAAAACTCATCATTTTTGATGATAATGTACCAATTTGATGGATTTTTGACGATTGTTCGATTCTCAATACCTTGATATATATTTTCCCTAATGTGACTCAACTTCGCTTGAAAACTCCAAAATTCAGATTCTTCGCCCCAATATTGCATGTAAATTCTGATTTCGACTCTTTTTCAATAGCGAATACCCTAAAAAGGAGGTAAGGGCGACTGGGAATTATTTTGGGTTCCCAATTGCTCTAAGCTTCGAAAACTCTTCATTTTTCCTGTTACTCTGTGTGAAAACAATTATTTTTATCAGAAATTTGCCAATTTATGTTATTTTCGCATCTGAAGAACTCTAGATTCCCAAATTCTACGTATTTTTAAGATTTTAAGGTTAATTTTATTGAAACACATCAAATTTCAGACTTTGCAGCAAAAGTTTTACTTTTTTCTTTATTTCCATATCCCAAACATACTATTCCCATCTCTCCCATCCCCTTTCCCTCAAAATCACATCCAAAAACAACTTACAGTATCCAACAATGGAATATCAACACCTCTTGCCGCCACATCAGTTACCACCAGAATATTATTCTGTTTCTCATGGAACTTCTGAATATTCTGTTTTCTTGCCATCGAATCGAGTTGCGAATAGACGAATGAGCAGTCGATACCGGCTCTGTGTAGAATTCCGACGACGTATTCAACATGTTTCATTGTCGCACAGAAGACAACTGTTTGCTTTTGTTCGGCGTCCATTCGTCTGAAAGTTTAAGGTGTTATTGATGGAAAATGGCGCTCTATCTATGAAAATTGGTGATTTTTGTGGATTTGATGATCAAAATGACCCAACACAACTTTCTAATACCTTCGATTCGTGTTTAGGTAGATAAAGGTCTCTTTTTCATGATTTTCATGGTAAATACCAATGAAAACCGTCAATTTGCTCTCATTTTCAGCCAAAAATCGCCCACTCTAATCTCCCAATATATGGAAATTTTTAATTGATTTTAAATTATCCACTTTTAAAATTCATAATTCTATCAATTGATTCAACAAAAAAAAGTACAAAACCGTCCCATATTCGACATTTTCAAGCTATTATCATTGTATTTATTAACTTTCAGTATCATAACTTGACAAAACGTCATCTTTTTGGCCAAGAAGTCCTCCACGATTGCCTAGACCTCTTCACTAGTGTTGAGATACCTCAGGAACCGTTTTCATGTGAATATGGTTAAAATTAACGAATTCAATGTATCTGCCTCTTCAATAACTCACATTTTTCCCAATTTATTCAAAAAAAAGTACAAACTCGTCTCATATTTGTCATTTTCAAGCTATTATAATCATTTTTATCAATTTTCAGTATCATAACTTCATAAAATATCGTCTCTTCGGCCAGTAAAGCCGCCACAACCGTCTGAGCGTCTCAACTCGTGTTGAGATGCCTTATGACCCATTTTTTTTCTGTTTTTCGTGGTAACAATCTATTCAAAACTGTCATTAGACTCCCTTTCCGATACTTTTTCATGTTTCCAAGTCAAAAGCTTAGAAAAAAATCCTATTTTTGGAATAACTAACCTGCACAAATGCAACAACGAGTACAACTTCTCATCCGGTCGACACATGCAGAATACCATTGATAGTTTGTCGCTCACTTTCTCGTCAACATCCAATCGAACTGGAAATCCATAAAATTATTATTTTGTATGCACAAACGCAGGTTTTCTGCCAGAAATGGCAATTTTGAACGATTTTCTATTAGAATCAGCTCTATTTCTATTACAAAATCACATAATTGAATAAAAATGAAGATACTTACCAAGCATCGGATCCGTAAGTCCAGCTTTCGCAAAATCAACCAACATTTTCGGCAAAGTAGCGGAGAATAAGAGTGTTTGGCGACTTTCCGGAATACGTTTCAATGTTTCCTGAAATATTTTCATGTTTAGTTAGATATTTATTTGATAATTTTTCTTTTGCTCAATTATATGATTAAAAATGTGATTCTCATGTCAGACTTTTTTGAGTAGTTTTGCTCAAAATAACGGAAATTTTTCACAAAAAAACTAGTTTCTTTCCATTTTTTCTCAAAAATCCAAAAACTCACAGTCAATTGATCCTGAAAACCCATTTCGAACAATCTATCAGCTTCATCAAACACCACATATTGAACATATTGAAGACGAAGATCCATCTCGACGATGACATGGAGAAGACGTCCGGGAGTGGCGAGAAGACTGGAAAATGTAAGTTTTTTTTAATGGATTTAGGGACTTCGAAGGGTTTAGGACACTTTTTGAGGTAAAAATCGTAGTTTAGCGATAATTTTTGGCTTCTCAACTTTAAAATAGCGATAGATCCATGTTTTTTGAACTCGAATTTGGACTATTTTTGTATTTTTTAAGGAAAAATTATAAAAGAACCTAATTTTCAGTGCAAAATTTATGGATAATGGAAACTAGATGAATTTTTGAGAAAATTGTTCTTTATGGGACTTTCTGAGGTAAAAATCGTCGTTTGGAGGTTTTTTTGCGTTTGCAACTAAAACTGGAAGAAAGCGGTAGATTTTGGCTGACAAGGGAATATCGCAACCACGTAACTCGATAATTAAACGAAACCAACTTTTTTTGATAGTTCAAATCATGATCTACAAGATCCAACTCTCAAAATCTGCTAAATAAATATTGGCGATGCTGAAAATCGCACCTGAAAATAGGGTATTTTCAAGCCATTTGTCATGGCATTCCGCTTGCCGGCAGCCGCTTCTTGCTGCCGCAATGTGTACTGCAATGGACCACTCAAAAATTATGACCATGGTGGCCGACAGGTAGTGCTGTTGACTAGTAAACCTTTTGCATTTTACCAGCACAAGTTCGAGCCCTTCGCGCGTACTTTCATTTTTGCAAACAATATCGACTAGTCTGATATTGTTTTGAATGCGGGTTGTTAGTTTTTTCGAATCCTCGACCACAAATATCGAGAAAAACTAGTGAAAAGCATTGATTTTGATGTTTCAAATTGCAAGAATTCAAATTTAATTGAAGAAAACTAACAACCTGCTTTCAAAATAATATCAGACTAGTTGATATTGTTTGCAAAAATGAAAGTACGCACGAAGGGCTCGAACTTGTGCTGGTAAAATGCAAAAGGTTTACTAGTCAACAGCACTACCTGCCGGCCACCATGGTCATAATTTTTGAGTGGTCCATTGCAGTACACATTGCGGCAGCAAGAAGCGGCTGCCGGCAAGCGGAATGCCATGACAAATGGCTTGAAAATACCCTATTTTCAGGTGCGATTTTCAGCATCGCCAATATTTATTTAGCAGATTTTGAGAGTTGGATCTTGTAGATCATGATTTGAACTATCAAAAAAAGTTGGTTTCGTTTAATTATCGAGTTACGTGGTTGCGATATTCCCTTGTGAAAATTCGCCTATTTCTGTCCCTTTGGATGGGGAATTGTTGAAAATAACCAAATTCTCAGCAAATTTCAGCGCAAACTGGATGGTAAATGAAATTTTGAGAATTTTTAGAGGAAAATAATTTTTTAAAACTAGAAAGCGATTTTGAGAGTTTCTGTTGGGCTTTTTGAGATTAAATTAGTCGTATGACTTCAATTTTGTGTTTTCAGCGATAAAAAGACAAGAAAACATGGATTTTTCGCAGAAAAACGGCCTTTTTGTCTTTTTAAGGTGCAAAGTTGATGAAAGGTTGAAAAACATTAACTTTCCCGAGTTTCAGGTCAAAACTAGAGGGATCAGTTAATAATTATTCAGTTTTTATCATAAAAAGACAACTTACATATCAGGATTCTCATGAATCGTCGAGAATTGTTCCTCAATCGCATCACCACCAACGAGACATGCACAACGTAGACCGGTGAACTTTCCGAGCTGAAAATACACCGTTTATCCTTTTTTAAGAATTTTCAACCAAAAACTAACCTCCTTAACAACTTTGAACGTCTGTAACGCCAATTCTCTCGTCGGTGACACCAAAAGTGCCCGAATTCCTTTCGTATCGCGTCGTTTCAACTTTTGGAGCATCGGAATGACGAACGCGGCGGTTTTACCGGAACCGGTACGTGACATGGCAACAACATCTTTTCCGTCGACAATGTTTGGAATTGTTTTACGCTGAAATATTGACTTTTTGTATGGAAAATAGGCTTAATAGTTTTTTGAAAATCGCAAACTTGGAGATTTTTCGGGTTAAAACTACGGAAAGAACGATTTTTATGTATTTTCAGCATTTCTGAACACTTTTTTGTTTCAAAATGTCAAATTTTTGTGATTTTTCAAGCCAAAAATTATATTTTTATGTGAATTTTCAGGTTTCCCAGGTTTTTTCAGGTTTTTCTTCAACATATGAGAACCACAATGCTCCAGTTTTTGAAATATAGCGACAAAATGTGGCAAAAATCGTTTTTTCTATCATTTTGGTAGTTTTTCTGTTTCAAAACAGGGGTTTTCCTGATTTTTTTGACCGAATTATTATTTTTCTAACCAAAATCTAGCGCTTTCCTCAATTTTTCATGATTCTTCGAAACTCGACACAGTTTCACACGTTTCAAGGTAAAAAATCGGTATTTCCCGTTGCTTTCCTAATTTTCTCCGTGAAAATACGTTTCAAAACAAAAATATTTGTAACAAAATGATAAAATCGTCGATTAAGTTCCCGCGTTTACGAATAATAATTATATTTAAAGCATATCAGCCTCTAATTTTTGTTGTTTTCGATTTTCTAGTGAAAATATCACTTTTCTGTCAATTTGAAAGTGTGTCTATTCGAAAAGCTGCGGTTTTTCGAATTTCTTAATCAATTTCACAGTTTTAACACTAAAATCTGACATTTTCATCAATTTTGCATATCAATATTTGAAAATCGGTGTTGATTTACGATTAAAAAATACATTTCTTGGTTTTCAAGCTCAAAAATCAATCTTTTCTGCTAATTTCCTATTTTTTTCCGTGAAAATACGTTTCAAAATGATAATATTTTCGAAAAACGATTATATTTTCGATGAACTTCTTGTTATCACGAAAATTAGTACAGTTTCAGCTTATGCGTTTCTAATTGTTCCAGTTTTTGAAATTTAATAATAAAATGTGGCAAAAACCGTATTTTCTATCATTTCGACAGTTTTTCTATCTCCAAAAGCGCCTTTCTTTGAATTTCCTCATTCATTTTCAATATCTATCGTCGAAATCGAACACTTTCATTAATATTAAGGACTTTTCGGATCTCGGCATCGTTATACACGTTTCAAGCTCCAAAATCGGCCGTTTCTGCCGATTTTCATATTTTCCTTCGTAGAAATACGTTTCAAAATAAAGATATTCTTTTGAAAATCAAGTAATCGTTAATACTTCTCTCGTGAGTTGGTAAAACTATCATATTTTTTATAATTGAGCCTCAAAATGCTATTTTTTGGAATTGTGCAACAAAATCGGTTGAAAATCGTGTTTTTCTGGCATTTTGAACGCTTTTCTAAGCTAAAAATTTCAATTTGTACGATTTTCTGTTTTTATTTCTGATTTTTATGTCATAAATCTATCATTTTCAACAATTTTTCATCAAAAATGCATAAAAACACTCACTTGAATAGGCGTCGGCTGATTAAAACCCTTTTTCTCGATGGCTTTGAAGACGGTATGGTCTAAACCTAAACTCTGCCATCCTCCCGCCTTCTTCTGCTTCCTATTTTGCTCGATTTGCAATTTTGAGAAGTCTTCTTCATCGTCCGATGCCATTTTTTGACCCAACTGAAAATTGTCGATATTTTGAAATAATTGTGTTGACGGCGAAAAATTACGAAAATTATGAAATAATGGGTTAAAATGATGGAAATTATTTTATTTAGAGTATGAAATAGACAGAATTTGCTGAAAATAGACAGGAAATTCAAAAAATTGCATTCAAAAATCTGAAATTCTCAGAAAATCAAGTGTCGTCAATTAGCGTGCAAGAGCGGGGGCGGTGTGTTTGCGGAGTGTGTTGACCGTAGTCTCGTGGGGAAGGAGTGAAATTATCCAATTTTTCGTGAAAATGGTGAATAAAAGCAGCCAAATGGGATTTCCAGCATAGAAAAACCTGAAAAATCAGGAAAAAATCAGTTGGGAAGTAAAAAATTTGAAGAAAATACCGTGAAATAGCGAAAAATCGGCAATTTTCTTGAAAAAGAGTGAAATGAAGCAGTTTTTCGATAAGTTCTGGATATAAATCTATACCATTATGTAGAGAATTCAACGCGCTATCAAGTGAAATAGGTCTTGATTCTGAAAAACGACTAAATATCGCCGAAAATCGTAAAAATTCTCATTTTTCGAGGAAAAACACTTTTTAACCGTTATATCAAGTCATTTTCACCACTTTTCCATAGTGTGTTTATACTCATTTTGTAGAGAATTTCAAGATTTTTTCAAAAAATTAGGTTTCAAAATTTGAAAATGTCCAAAATCATCTGAAAATCGTTGAAAAACTTTGGAAACATCAATTTTTGGGGTGTGCATTTTTTTACCGTTTTTTGCTGGATTTTTCCGCATTATTTCCATGTGGTGTTTATACTCATTCTGTAGAGAATTTTCAGCTCTATTCAATAAACCAAGTTTCAAAATCTCACAATATCTGAAAAACTTCAAAAATACCGATTTTTGAGGCATATACTTTTTGATCGTTTTTTCAAACATTTCCAAATGTTTTCCATTTGGTGTGTATACTCATTTTGTAGAGAATTTTCAGCTCTCTCAGTAGTCATAGATCGATTCGGCTGAAATATCTGAAATTTTCTAAAAATCCTGCTTAAAAACACACATAATTTCCAAAAAAACCTTCCTTTATTCACAAAAAAGAAACCGGGAAAACCATACGAAAAAAACTGAAAAACTTGGGTATTTTCCACTGAAAATGTATGAAATATCAACTAAATTTACATACTATATACAGAGATATGAGTGGGAATTCCCTATATAGGGAAAAAAATGGAACGTTGGGGAGAAGAAAAAGCAATGAAAATGAGAGTTGTGTTCCTGAATTGGGATTGTTGCATGTATTCGAAAAAAAATGTATTCACAAAAAAATATAACCGAGTGGCAATGGCGCTCTACCGAAATGAAGCGAGATTTTGGTGGGGTGGATAGAAAAGTGTGCATACACCGGCACGGTATATTGCAGACCGAAAGAGAAATGGTAAATTGAAGAGCTATCAAGGATACTATACCAATATAGTCTGGAATTGTGAATCGACACCTATTGTATATATGGTTGATAGCCTAGATATCACATATCAATATATGAAACCGAGTGATCTACCAAGATCTACAGTACCCCAAAAATGGGTATATACAGATATCTTGAAGCTGATACAGGTTGTAAAACGGCAGAATATACTCAATCAACATCAACTTCATCTGAATATATCCATTTTTGGGGTACTGTAGATCTTGTTTCAATTGATGAAATTACTGTAGATAACTCGGTTGCAGATATAGATATATATGCATATCAATATCTGCAATATACAGTAATTTCATTAACAAGATCTACAGTACCCCAAAAATGGCTATATTCAGATATCTGAAAGCGGATACTAGTTGTATATAGGCAGTATATACTGACTATTCTATCAAGTACTCAATATACATCAACTTCATCTGTATATAGTCATTTTTGGGGTACTGGAATTCACTCGATTGCAGGTATTGATATCTAGGTTATCAACCATGATCTACAAAAAACAATAGGTGTCGATTCTCAATTCCAGGCTTACCGTATTTCCTTGAATAGAGCGGCATTGCAAACTCTGTCGTATAATGCTCATATCTCGAAATCTAGAAGAGTTATCAAAAAGTGGTCAACTGCAAATTTGTAGATCAAAACTTCAGCTACAAGTTTGCTGTTGACAACTTTTTGATAGCTAGACTAGATTCCGAGATATGCGCATTATACGGCAGCGTTTGCAGTACGGCTTTATTCGAGGAAATACGGTAGTTGGGATAGTTTGAAATTTTTGATCTACATCTCCATATGATCCATGCAACCATCATCATCATCATCATCGTCATCTTCAAACTCGGACATTGATGAAATACTACAGTAATCATCGTCTTGCTCCATTGCGGGCTCCTTATCATCATCCAATTCTTCTTGTTTTATCACTCGTTTATTCGCCTCTCGATGATCGTAATGGCGTTGGAAGCAGGCTTCCGAGGCGAATCTATTTACATAATCTGTAAAAAAATCTTTTTTTTTTCTGAAAAATCACAGATTTTGAGCTTTTATCGCAGTTTCCAGACGATATAAATACATTGTTTGTATTTTTCAAGCCAAAATTAGCCGGAAAACCACGTTTTCAGAAAAATTTCAAAATGCACCAAAAATGCGCCAGCAAAAGTTGTTGACGCATTTTTGGTGCAACTTGCTTTAGAAGGAATTTCCGTCTTGCGCCTCTAGAGGTACCAACAAATCAAAATATTTTATAAAGACCAGGTTGCACCAAAAATGCGTCAGTGAAGTTTCTCGGCGCATTTTTGGTGCATTCGTATTTTTGAGTAATTTTCAATGCTGGAAAAGATTTGCGAGCAATTCTTTCACAAAAAAGCAGCTTGCACCGAAAATGCGTCAGTGAAACTTGCTGGCGCATTTTTGGTGCATCGCATAACTACACTTCAAGAGATTTTTTTCAAATTGACAACAAATTTCACATTTTCACTTCCCCATTCGAATTTTTGAGATTTTTAAAAATTAATCTTTCAAAATGCACCAAATATGCGTCAGTGAAGCTACCTGGCGCACTTCTGGTGCAACCTATTTTTCGTCAAATTTTCGGTATTTTCGTCAAATTTTCAGCAAAATCTCACCTTTACACTTTTTATTAAACTCATCCGGCTTATGAATATACAATTGAGCCGCTTCACCATTCAACGGATCATTTGCATTTGGGTAGGTCAAAAGTTGTGGCAAAAATGATTCGAAGATGTTTGTCAAGTCGTATAATGCAGTCCAGTTCTGCAATATACAGCATTTTTCATATGTTGAAAAAAAAATTTTCCTGAAACATCTGAAAATCTGGAACTGGCACCTTCGCTGAACAATCTGAAATGAATCTGAAATCTGAAAATCTACCGTAACCCAATCAATATTTTTGTGATCTACCAAAACAAAAAACACACCTGATTGATAACATCAAGGCATACTGTACCACTTGATTCATCAATATTCGGATGGAATATTTTGTTGGTGAACCCGATGGATGGCGATTTGAAGGGATATTTGTCGGGTAGATCGACACGGATACGCCAGATACCGTCCTCGTAGGCGGCTGGAATCGGGCTTGATTTGAAGAAAAAGTGTGTATATTTCCGAATCTATGGTTCCGGATAAACTCAGGTATCCGGGTATATCGGGTTCGGATATGAGAACAAATAGGTATATCCGAATCTTATCCAAATCGAGGTTGGGTAGATTTGGATATACCCGAATTTATACGAATGTGATTCGGGTAAGTTTCAAGTAAATCAAGTTTTGAAAAAAATATTTGATTCTCATAATATTTTGATGTGAAAAACTGAAATTTCAGAAAAACTTCTTCCAAAAGTTTTTGATCTGATTATTCTTTCAGGTTTAACAGACTGACTTTTTTTCAAAAACTTCAGAGTTAAAAACTTGAATTTTCAGAATTTTTATGCTGAAAAAGTTCAGATGAGGCAATTTTTAGAGTCAAAAATGTCAACACAGAAGCAAATTTTTAGCGTTTTCGAGCAAAAAAAATTTCAGACAAGATTTCGGTCTTCTTCAGTAGTTTTCAGTCAAAGAAACTGGAAATTTTGACAATTTTTTTCCTGTAAATTTTTAAAATCGCTATTTCGTTATTTTGAGCGTTTTCATTCATTTCCGCAGAAAAAAGTTAATTTTCGAGGTTTTCAGATCAAACTATGTGAATTTTCAGAATATTTTGTTCAAAAAAAAAATTGCAATTGATATTTTTCAAGCCGAAAAATTGCGAACATATCAGATTTATCAGTAGTTTCCTGGCAAAAATAAGGGATTTCTAAGAATTTTCAGATGCTTTCTACTCAAAAACTTAAATTTGCAACACTTTGTGACCGAAAACCTGCAAAAATTGGTTTTTTCCGTGACTGAAATGGCGAAAAACTTAGTTTTTCAGGATTTTCAATCAAAAATTTGTGAAAAGTTCAATTTTTAAAAACTATTGCCGACATTTTGGGACATAAAAAATGCGTGTAATTCTTTTCTTCATATAGAAAAACTTAAAATTTGTCGAATTTTTCTCCGAAAAACTATAAAATCCCTACTTTTTCAGCAAAAAACGTACAAATTTCACTATTTTCAGACAAAAATAGGCGTTTTCCCTCCTTTTTCAATTAAAAATAGCTTGAAAACATCTATTTTCAGCTATTTTCAGCCATTTCCAGCCCCATCAACTCACTTCCTTTCGGTCCATGAAACTTGACCAAAAACTCGCTGGCATTCTCTTTGAATTGGACTTCATGTCGATTGGTAATCCTAAAAAATTCTCCATTTTTCTCCTCCTGTTTTTGTTCATGTTTTCCCCCTTCCCCATCAAACAAAAGCCATAGGGCGAGAGAGCGAGAGACGCAGAGAAAGCGAGAGAGTGAAGAGACGACAGACGGTTAGATAGTGGTTAGAGACGAAGAGTTGGCAAAAAACTGAGCGAATGATGAAAAGAAATTTTATTTGTGTGTGTATGTGTGTCGAGGCAAAAAAACCCGACGACATGCACTTTTTGTTGAGAAAACACAAGGAAAAGGGCACGTATCATGTGCAAAACCATGTTTAGAATTGGATTTTGAACTTTTAAATGTGAAAAATAGGTTTCCCCATATGAAAGTTAGCTGGAAAAGTCGTAAAAAAGATAATTTTCAAGTTGCACCACAAATGCGCCAGCAGAGTGGTGTTGGCGCATTTTCGGTGCAACATACCTAGATTTGAAGTTTTTTGGTGATTATCAACAGCGGATTAAGTTTCTAATACGATTTTCATACGTTCTTTGAGGTTTTTTTTTTGAAAAATTTTTGTTGACGCGTTTTCGGTGCATCAGATTTTTTGAACAAATTGCTATTTTTAAGGATTCCGAAGATTTATTTAAATAATTTTTTGCACTTTGAAAGCGTCAATGAGCGTTTTTCATAACTTAAAGGGGTGTTTTTCAAAAAAATTTGTTGGCGCATTTTCGGTGCAATCTGAAACTCGTTGCTAATTTGCACCTCAAACGCGTCAATCAAGGTATCCGTTCCTCAACTTTCAAAAATGTTGCCAACTTTTCCATTTCGCTCTCAAAATGCGTCAATCAAGGTCTTAGCAAGTTTTTCATACTTTAAAGGGGCGTTTTTTTTCAAAATTTGTGGCGCATTTTCAGTGCTACCTGAAACACGTTTTTCCATGTAAATTTTAACCCCCAAATGAAGCGTCAATCAAGGTATCCATCCCTCACTTTCAAAAATGTTGCCAACTTTCCCCAATTTCGCACTACACATTTTGCGCCCCGGGTTTTTCGGCTGGTGTATTATTGTGTGTAGCTGACTAGAGAAATACTTGGAAAATGAGGGAAGAGAAGTAGACACTTTAGGCTTAGAAAAGCCTATATATCTTTCTTCTTTCCCCCCTTTTCTCACCCAAACAGCAGAAATTACACATTGCTAAAGGGGGGAGTAAATTTACATCATATGATGACTTTATTTTCAAAAAGCGTCAACACCAAACATGCGTCAGTAAAAAGTTGTTTTTTTGTGTTGATATCAAAATTGCGTCCAACAATCCCTCCTATCTCGCCTCCCGAAGTACAGTTTGTTTGTTTTTCCTAGCTATACACACTCAGCAAACACAAAATGAATATTCTGCCTGTGTGTCTGGTCGCTGGGGGTGAAAAATGCATTAAACCTTCGTGGGACGCCGTTTTAAATTTCAAATAATTTCCTTTCGAGTGAAAAATGACTTGGAATTGGTCAAAAAACACGTGGAAACTTCAAAAAAGTCGAAAAATTCATGAAAAACAAGTTGCACCAAAAATGCGCCAACAAATTTTGCTGGCGCATTTTCGGTGCAGATTCCAATTTTGCTGAAAACAAAATTTCCGGCTATTTTTAACACGAGGAAACCGAAAAACACATTTTCCCGCTCTAAAAGTGACTAGAAACCCTGAAAACATACAATTTGATGACGTCAGTGTCCATTCGACGTTTTCCAGTGTTGGGCGACGACATCACGATATCTATAAATGTGAAAAACTGAGGAAAAAATATATAAAACGAGGGTGGAAAAGGCGCTCTCCCTCACATGATGTCCAAAATGAATGACAAAAATAGGGGGAAACGAGAGAGGGGCGAGAGAGTGTGTGAAATGGAGAGACGCAGAGAAAAGTTATTGGTTGAACGTCGGCGACCGACTGACTGGAGAACGTATTTGATAAGAAGCATCAGCAGAAAAAATAGTTGATATTTACGTCAGATGACCAAAAAACTTTTGGGGTACTGTAGTTGGTACGGTAGATTATAAAAAAGTTTTGATCTACCAGGGCCTACAGTAGTCCCTACAGTACCCCAAGTAGGTAGAAAACCATATGACTTGGTGAAAACCGAACGAAAAAATATATAAATAGGAGTAGAAGGAGGGAGAACCTTTCTCTCTGTGGCTGGCCGTTTTTCGCTTGCTACGTCGATCAGAAAAACGACGAGAGAGAAGAGACGCAGAGTGGTGAGAGAGTATGGGAAAGCGAGAGAGTGCAGAGACATTGCGAGAGAAAGACAACGACCCGATGTTATGTTGGGGAATGGAGAAAGTTGTTAATTCGCAAAAATCTATGGATCTATGAATCTATGGATCTATGAATCTATGAATCTATGGATCTATGAATCTATGAATCTATGAATCTATGAATCTATGGATCTATGAATCTATGAATCTATGAATCTATGGATCTATGAATCTATGAATCTCTGGATCTATGGAACTATGAACCTATGAATCTATGAATCTATGAATCTATGAATCTATGAATCTATGGATCTATGAATCTATGAATCTATGAATCTATGAATCTATGAATCTATGAATCTATGAATCTATGAATCTATGGATCTATGAATCTATGAATCTATGAACCCAAGAATCTATGAATCTACGAATCTATGAATCTATGAATCTACGAATCTATGAATCTATGAATCTACGAATCTATAAATCTATGAATCAATGAATCAATGAATCAATGAATCAATGAATCAATGAATCAATGAATCAATGAATCTATGAATCTATGAATCTATGAATCTATGGATCTATGAATCTTTGAATCCATGAAAATGTGAATCTATAAATCTATGGAATCTATGAATCTATGGATCTATGGATCTATGAATTCTATGAATCTATGATTCTATGAATCTATGAATCTATGATTCTATGAAACGAACAATCTATGAATCTATGAAAATTCTACGGATATCAAAACCACCATTTCTCCAAATGTTATAATATTCTCACTCGTCTGCCCTGCTGACTGCCACCCCGTGTTTTCACCGGGGGGTGAGACACTATGGCGGGCGTGGAGACGCAGAGATGGAGGGTTGTGTCAGACGACCAGAGTATCACGTGTGAAATGCATGATTTCGTGTTGTCTTGTGTGTTGGGGATGGAAAATGGGAATGGGAATACAACAAAAAAACATGGAAAAGTTTCATGTATATATAGGGAAATAAATAAATTAGAATAGTTTCAGCCCTTTTACAGCATTCTTGACGGCTTCCTTCGGATATGGCTTCACTGCAATACACACTGGAAATCCATCCTCGATCCAAACTTTATGGTCGATTTTTCGCGTTTCTAGCTTTTCGGCGATTTTTTTGATTTCTTCCTCGGAATCGACCTGCAAGATATGATTGTTTTTGGTCGAAGATGACGTTTTTAATGAATTTTTCATTAAAAAACAGTGATTGACGGTTTTTGGACAGTTTGGATAAAAAATTCTGTTTTTTCACAATTTTCAAGACGGAAAGTTCAAAATATGATGTATGAACAAATGAAAGACATCAAAAATTGATATTTTCTGAAGTTTCAAGTCTTTTATTATTCTAAAAGTGTAAATTTCTGTGAAAAACACAAAATTTAACGAAAATTTGAACGACATCATGCATTTTTAAAAGTCAAAAATCAAAACACATGTAATTCATTTTAATGAGGACTTTCTTGCTTACTTGGGCAGGACGCGACCAGCCCATATTTGGAATTCTTCAAAATTTTTGGTACTATGTGCTATAAATATATAATTAGTGAACTTTCAACGGCCACTGGATGGTTCGACGGCTTTTCATTTTAAAAAAATGCACCGATTGATGGTTTTAGTCTTTTTTTGTGGAAAAATAGATTTTTTTGAATCGAAACAAAAGATTATTGACACAAAAGAAGCATAACAACAATAATTGTATTGTTGTGCGAGTTACCCACATTTTTGTTGTCAATTACTGTGCAAAGCAGCTAAGAACTACTGAATTGTAGTTTTTCAGTGTGAAATTTAAAATTTCGACACATTTTTGTATGTTAGATGTAAAAAAACTGAAAAACTTATCTGACACAAGTCTAATTTTCAGATAAAAACATGAATTCAGGCTCAAAAGCACAATTTTTTATAGCTTTTTCGTGAAAATTCATAAAACGGTCAAAATTTCAGTTCAAATCAAAACTTTGTATTTATTAGATCATTTTTTCTATGTTGCAATCTCAAAACTTTCAAAAATTATCTTTTTCATCTCGTTTTTCAGCCAAAAATATCGATTTTTCTGTTAGAACGGTAAAATAACGTATTTTTTGCAAAATCAATACGTTCTTGCGATTTGTTGTTAAGAATTGTTGAAAATTAACCTATTGAGTCAATTTCAGTCACAGAATGATTTGAAAACCAGATTTTTATGAAAAACTGGAGTTTTGAATAATTTTTGTCGAAGAAACCAGAGAACCATTTTTTTGAAGTTTAGAAAACATACACATTTGCTTTTCTTTTTAACTTTTGAGTCAAGAAATGCCCATATTTCTCTCTTCTTTTTCTCGAAAAGCTCAATTGTCAGTAATTTCAAGTCATAGAACCACTATTTTTCATCTGAAATCACCATTTCCAATCAATTTCAAGCCTAGAATCTCAATTTGTCTCATCTCACAAATCTTTTTCATCAAAAAAAGAAGGAAAGCAACAAACCCCAAGTGTGACTTTATGCATCGAATCGAGATCGCTTGTGTAGATTTCCGTGTTTGGGTCGTTTCTGCAAGAAATTTCTTTGTTTTTTCAGGGATTTTCTCGAAAAATTCAGGAAACTGTCTGTAGTTTGTCGTAAAGGTGTTTGCAGACATTCTAGATCTAAAGTAATTCTCAGAAATCAAGAAATTTATCGTTTAGCGGGGTTTTTAGCAGAAAATTCGTAAAACTCTGCATTTTGTCGTAACAGACATTTTCAGACAACAGTACCCCTCTACGTAGTTTGTCGTATAGGTGTTTGCAGACATTTTTAAGCTACAGTAGTTCTCAAAAAACAACAAATTTCTCGTTAAAGGGATTTTTCTCAAAAATTTCAAAAAAAACTGTGAAGTTATCTGTGACGGTGTTTGCAGACATTCTCGGACTACAGTACTTTGGAAAAAAACCAGAAATTTTCTTGTTTTTTTTTCAAAAAATTTGAAAATAAACTGTGCAGTTTGTCGTGAAGGTGTTTGCAGACATTGTAGACCTACAGTACTTCTCAGAAAGCAAGAAATTTGCCGTTTTGTCTGGAATTTTTCTTTAAAATTTCGAATAAAACTGTGTAGGTTGTCGTAACGGTGTTTACAGACATTCTCAGACTACAGTACTTCAGAGAAAGCGAGAAATTTCTCGTTTTTTTTCACAATTTTTGCAGAAAATTCGAAGAACTCTGTGATTTGTCGTAACAGATGTTTACAGACTACAGTACCCCCTCCAAAAGTCCGCAAAATCGCGTAAAGATGCACCACATACCTATAAATCCACATAACCGCACTTGCCGCATGCGCCGCCTGTGTACAAACCGCACCAACCGGCCAATTTAGTGTTGTTGTCAAATCACGGCGAAGGATCAGATACATAACGTATGAGGTTGCTGATGCCATTTTCTACAGTAGGAAATGGTTTTGATCTACCGTAACTATTACACTAGGTACTACCGTAGATATGAAGGTACTGTAGAGAATGGGATTAATCCATTTTGAAGAGGAAAAAAGGTTTAAAACTGACAATTTATTGGAGAAAGTGTTTACACAAAATACATAGGATCTGACGACAAAAGATGGGAATACTACTGTAATGGTGTTTGCACAAAATACATACAAAATGACGACAAAAAGTCAATTCAAACCATCCAAAAAAGTGTTACAACATTTGACCAATTGATGATAAACTTGCTCGAATTCGCGTGTTCCACTATTATAATATGGATCCGGTACTTCACTACTTCCATCATATTTCGAGAATTTCTCGACGATCGCCTTTCCAGGTGCCTTTCGAGATGATCTCAATTGTTCCAAATCAGCCATATTGTCGTCGTCCATGCCGAAAATGTAGTCGAATGTGTCGAAGTCTTCTTTTCGGGTCTGAATATGGGAAAATCAGCGTTTTTGACGAATTTTAGGAGCTACAGTTGGAAAAAAAACTGTTTTTGAGTATTTTTCCTATTTTTAAGTCACCTATTTTTTGTGAAAAAATTATTTTTGATAAAAAATTCAACTTTTCTTGTAAAATTTGTCGTTTATTCCAGTTACAGGAAAATGTTACTTCAAAAATGTAACTTTGGCGTCCCATGGCTTTTTTCCAACCAAATCGAATGTTTTCTTTTGCAAATAACCATTTTTCTATCGAAAATTTTGCCTTTCCTCTCGAAATTTGGGAACTTTTTGAAGTTTTAAAACAATTTTCCATTGAAAAATGAATGAGTCGAAATCGTCTTCTTTTCGTATCTGAAACGGGAAATTTGGAATTTTCGACGATTCTTGAGATTGTGAAACCTTTTTTTTTTTGGTTTCTGCCGTTTTGAATCGTGCAGTGTATGTGAAACTTCGAATTTTTTGTTCCAAATGAGTGATTTACTCCAGTTTTAAGCGAAAATGTCAATTTTTAGCTTCTCAAGTTGTTTTTATTCCGAAAAATCCCTTATTTATCTTCGAAAACCGTTTTCTATAGAAATCGAATACTTTTTGGGATCACATTTTTATCAGAGTTAAAACTCTTTTTCTTTCAAAATTTGTGATTTTCAGAGGCTCTAGACCATTTTTCTATGAAATGCTCATTATTTCTTTTAGTTTTGTCCAAAATTGTCGATTTTAAGCTATTTTTCACTCATTTTTTAATCCAAAAAATAGCAACTAACCACTCTCACAGTATGCCTATAATCCTTGATTCCACCCAATTTCTCCAATGTTGACAATGTTCGCTTTTCCGGCTGTTTTCCAGTATGATATCCAACCATGGCGCTGCTGTCGACGTGCCAACTGAAAAAACTAAGTTTTCCCAAGCTTGTTCAATTCAAAAATGGAGGACTTCGACAAACAAAAGTTACTATCCGATTCAAGACCAAATAAAACCTTTTACGAATTAAACAATCAAAGCTTTTCGTGATGAGACCCAATCCAGATATTCTTGCAAAATTAGAAAAAAACCTCGGTTTTCACCGCGAAAACTTGTTTTTCAGACTAAAAATCAAGCTACATGACTTCGAAATGTTTTTGGTTTCAGGTAAATTGTCTCAACACGAAACTAATCATTAATTTAAGCTGTGATACCCAATAAACCTCTTTTTTAAACGTCGAATGACCCTATTTTATTGCAAAAACAGAGAACAGCTATTTTTAAACAGCCTCTCGTTTTTATCGTTTTTATAACAATTTTTTCGGATCAAGTCCCATTTTTTCTCTCGAAAAAAAAAAAAAGTTTAAAAAATGCAACTCACTTCTCAAATTCCCCTCTCTTCCTCAAAATATCGATGAAAATCGCTTCAGCCATTGGTGATCGACAGATATTTCCTTGAAAAATTCACATTTTTCAAAAATCCAAAATCATCAAAAAACTCACCCAAACACACAAAAAGCACACTTTTCTTCTCGCTCATCTGATGACAAAAAACATGTTTTTTCCTTGCTTTATTGCGATTTTTCAGATAAATCAACGTATTTCGACCATTTTTTCTAATAAACTTTATCAACATCTGATTTTTTCGATAAAATACTTCATTTAGACATCAGGAAAAAAATACACACTACAGAAGAAAAATAAAAGGGGCAACTCAGATTCGTATCGAACAATGTCTAATCTAATATGATGACGGAGAAAAAACACACAAAAGGTGAAATTAATCGATTTGTGGTTTTTGTCCTGGTTGCCATCCGCTTACTTTGGTGCGTGTTGTCGAGTATGGAATATACTTTTGACCGCTGAAAATGATAAAATTAGGTATTTTTTGTGGATCGGAGTTTATTTTTCATCATAATTTGAACATTTTAAAGCCATATAAACGTTTTGAGATAGATTTTGAGGCGAAATAATCGCTAAAACTCAACTTCCCAAGAAAAATGTACGATTTTTTAACGGAAAACGAAATTATTGAATCGTGGTTCAAAATGGATGCTTCTATTCGATTTTTCATTGTTGATTAGTCATTTTTCTGACAAAAATTGGTGTTTATGAGCCATTTTTAAACGTCTATGAAGCAAAATACTCACTAAAAAGCATACGTTCAGCGAAAATTTTCACATTTTATAGAAAAAAATGTTTTTAGAGCTAGATTCAATATTTTCGGGTTGAAATTTTCAAAAATTCTTATAACTACATCAAATACGAGTATAAAATCTTGAAACCGTTCAAACATTTCTTCAAAGTACCATTTTTTCGGGTAAAAATCAACATGAGCGATACTGCAGCTATAACTACAGTACCACTAAGCATACTGTACTTCTATGGTCCACTAATGCCCTAGGAATGATGAAATATCTCGTATCTAGTCAAAATATTGTGAATTTCGAGTTTTCAAAAAAAAAGAGTTCTGCCGAAAAACTTACGCATAAATGCTGGTATTCTCCTTATGGTCCAATACCCATTCTTGAGTTGGTGGTGGCTTGACGACTGGTGTATCATCAGTGATATGATGGAGCCATGAGTGCCTGCAATATCCAATTCATCATTATTTTCCTATATCGGCTCTTTTTGTCGAAATTCAGTTAAAATAACATTCAGAAGTACTATTTTGTCATTATTATTCCAAATTTCAAACCCTATTTTATAGAAAATGAAGAAATGACATGCTTTTTTCCATTTCAATGTGAAAAATGCCATTCTTCATCAGTTTCTCATCGAATTTTTAGAAAAAAAACTGACCACTCTGGTGGCACTTGCGATGCATCATAATCGAGCCAAACCTTATCCGGAAACTCGACCCAACGGTTTCTTGGCACGAAATACTCGTTGTTCTCGTAGTATCTGTTGCCGAACTTGTCGGTACCGACATGCTTGCCAACACGAGTCACGTCCATCCTGCAAATTGGTGAAATCAGAGTAAGTTCGGATTTTTTTGGCAGGAAAGATATTTTGATTTGATTCATTTAGTATATGGATTGAAATCACAATTTTTTCAGAAAAAAAAATGCAATTTGGGTCAATTATTCCATCAATCTCTATTGTGGTCTTCAAATATTTAAAGAACGCTCGCACCCTGAGCAGGAAGTATAAAAATAAATTATTTCATGACATTTTGAGTCAAATTAAGTGAAAACTAATCACATTTCCAAGGAAAAATTTTGAGAAAATAAATAAATAAGAATAAAAAAGTTCCTTATTTTTTTGTGTCTATTTCTCTCTAATCTTCTTATCTCTCACTAATCTGTGCAATCACGGCGACGCAAATACGCACATATTTCACTTTATAAGGAAGAAAAATAAGGAACTTTTTTATTCTTATTTATTTATTTTCTCAAAATTTTTCCTTGGAAAAGTGATTGATTTTCACTTAATTTGACTCAAAATATAGTGAAATAATTTATTTTCATACTTCCTGCTCAGGGTGCGAGCGTTCTTTAAAATCGACTGTAAAAAGATTCATAATGTTGAAAAAACATCCAATTTTCCACTAAACTTTGAATAAAAAAATGGTAAATGACTGTATAACCTGGAAAAATTGGTTTCACTGCCGTTTTTATGAGAAAAGTAACGTTTTTTTCGGCGAATGAGCCAAAATTACCGGATTTCTTGTGAAATTCTGCCAGAAAACCGCAGAAAAGGTGCAATTTGCTTTCAATTTTCTTTTGAGCTCCAAATGCTTCAAATCAACTGTGATTAAACATGGTTAATGGTCGTTTTTATGAGGATATCTTTTTTTTCGGGGAATGGGTCAAAATGGCATGATTTCGCTCAAAATTAAGCTTTAAAAATTACGAAGAAGACGCTTTTTGCTTCAAAATTGCCTTCTATTTTTTTTTTGAGACATAAATATTTCAAATCGACTATCAAACGCTTCAAATTGATGAATACCCTCTTTTTTCTCTGAAATACAGTTTCCGAATGGTAAGAGAGTGAGCAGGCGAGAGAAACGGACGAAACCCCGATTTTTCTGTTTTTTTTTTGCAGGAAAAATAAATTTTTGCCCAAATTTCCTCCATTTGCAGTCGAAAAAACATAGAAATACTCACAAATATCTCTTTTTCAACACCGCCTTAACTCCACCAATTTCCTTGACAATTTGCCCAAATTTCTGGAGTTTTTCGATTCCCAACCATGCTTTCAGTGACATCTAAACCATAAGAAATGGGTATTTTTCACGTTTTATGGATGAAAATCGGTATAAAAGAGCTCAGAACTCTTAGAAAACCATATAAAACCACTTTTACACGCCAAATATTCATTTATTCACAAAAATCGAAAGAAAGGGTCAAAAATAAATAAGTTAAGAGGGGGGAAAGGGGAAATCAAAGCATGGGATTCTTAGTTTTTGACGGCGATTACAGAATTGAGGAGTTTTGCATCAGCAAGAGTGACAGATTCGTCTTCGAGTACCTAGAAAAAATCGATTTGCACATTTTAACTATATTTGACCTACTTTTGTCGGATATGTGCTCATCAATTGGAACGGAGCATATTCCATATCTGGGCGCGCCGTGCATACAAAATTGCGAATAGCTCCGACAGTATGATCGTGGTTACAGGTGACCACAAGACGCTGGTTATCGGGGAGACGGATCTGCACCTGTAAATTACAGATTTTTCAGCTGAATCAAGATTTAAAGTGACTTACGCTAGTAGTAGGACGATTGGCATCAGTGTTGAGCTCCTTTTTGGCAGCATCCAAATGTCGAGCAGCCTCATCGCCAGTGGCAGCCGGTACAACAGGCATCGAGCTTGTGCCTTCATTGCTGACCAGATTCGGAACAACATTGCCGAGACGAGCACCACTTCCCTGAAAAAAAGGATGTTTTGAAAAGAAATCTATGAAAAATAGTCAAAAAGAAGACATATTAGTTGTTATATGCATAGATCTCAAAAATATGATAAATCTATGAAAGGTTCTAGGCATAGATCTTGGAAAATAGAAAAAAAGATGAAATTATGGAAGGATCTATGCATAGATCTCGGAAATTATGAATCTAAAAGAGGTTCTATGCGTAGATTTTGAAAATTGTGATTCTATTAGAGGTTCTATGCATAGATATTAAGGATTCTGATTCTATGAGAGGTTCTATGTACAGATCTTGGAAACTACGAAGATATAAAAATTCTATGCATAGATTTTTAAAGTAAAAAGTATATGAATGGTTCTACGCATAGATCTTATGAATAACGGTTTTTTGAGAGGTTCTATGCATAGAATTTAGAAAAGATAAGTTTACGAGAAGCTCTATGAAACTCTATACATAGATCTTGAAAATACTGAATCTATGAGAGATTCTATGCATACATCTTGAAAACAATGAATCTATGAAAGGTTCTATGCATAGATCTTGAAAACAGTGAGTCTGCGAAAGGAGCTATGCACAGATTATAAAAATTGAGAGTCTATGAGAGGTTCTATGCATAGATCTCAGAAATACCGCGTCTAGGAGATGATCTATGCATAGAAATTCATGAAAACCAACACCAACCTCAAACGGTTTCATTTTCGGCGGAACAAACGCCTTCCTCTCATCAACCACCGCGATATCGATCTTCTTGCCCGGGTGAAGGCGTGCCAACTCGATTGGTATACGTCTGCAATTATAAATTGATCATATCTAGGTGTTTTAGTAATTATGGCGTCATTTTTTGATCTAATCTATGAAGATGGTGCTAATTGGTGGTAATTATACATTTTTGTAGGTTAGAAACGCTGTTTTAAGTGAAAAATAGCATAGAAAACGTACCCTTGTCTCATTTCGTCCAAAAACTTGACAGTCTCCGGATCATCCTTCAATTTCAATGGTCCATCTTCGATGGAGCATCCGTTGGTCCAAACGTGCAAGTGCACCTTCTGAAAAACATTTTTTATAGTAAAAAACAACCGTTTTTGATCATTTTTTGAAAATTTAGGACAAAAACTCACCACAACATCATCCTCCTGTGGCATTGCAGCCAATTGTTCCGGTGTCAATCCTTGTTGACGAGCATTTTGGAAGAATCGATCGAAAACATCGGCCTCCGCATTGTTACGCCCAGCTCCTGGTGGTCCTTGAACAGCCAAACCACTGAAAATCGTATTTTTACTTATTTTATTGTAAAAAATATTAAAAATCGGTGTTTTTCCGAGGAAACTGGCAGAATTTCGCTATTTTTATGATTTTTAGTTGAGAAATCTTCTTCTTGTCGGAATAAAATGAATATATTTTTAAATAACACAGCAAAACTGCTGATAAATCGATAGTTTTTAGCTTTTATGAAGAAAAATCGTTTTCAAAGCGAAAAATGAGAAAATTTCGCAATTTTGAGCATTTTTTCTCACAAAACTAGAAAATAAAGTAAAAACTAGATATATTTCATAATAAAAACCATACAAACCTGCCAACATACGATTCCCTTGGATTTCTTCTCGCTCTTCCCGCCGCAATATCATCCAAACCGGAATCCTCACCATCCGATCCGTTATCATCGTTCAAATCATCAAATGTACGAATACTACAATAAATATCGTATTTAGAACAAAATTTCATTCAAAAAACTCACTTTCTGCTCATTTTGACGTCGAAAAACCGCTCAGAAATCGAATGACAAATGCGTTGTTTTTTTCGACGGCGAGGCACCCGAAACGCGTCAACACACCATCTCAAAGCGCGTCAACACGCCTCCAACCTTGCGCTTCTGTTGATTTTCGCGAAAATAAGCTCGTTTTGTTGAGGAAATTGAATCGAATCAGAAGGCGGGATAACACCTGCGGGGAAATGGAAAAAGCGATTTTCAGGGGGGGAGATTTGTTTGACAACATAATCAGAAATCGTATAATTTTTCTATTCGCAATAGAAATAACTTATCTAACACAATAAAAACCAAATTTTTCAATTTTCTTCATCAAAATATACCAAAATCCCTCAAAAACCAACTAAATCATCATATTTCCGTCTCCTAATCCACCCGGAAGCCCCATATTGCTCATCTTTGTCTGCCGTCTCTCACTTTTCCATACTCTCTCACTTTTGCGGTTACTATGACATTTATCAGTCGAAGAGCCCCTCATTTCTTAAATTTTTTTGTGTTAGTCTTGGTGTTTTTACGTTTTTGGTATAGCAAAACATGTTTTGATCTACCTACCGTAACCATGGGTTACTGTAGGTTATGCGGAAGTTGTCGTCTTTACTTCCTATGAATTGAAGGGATACTGTAGCTACAGTACTATTATAACTACCGTACTACTATAATGCGTATATAGACTAGATACGACTACTGTAACTACAGTGCCCTACCGTATACCTACAGTACCCCATAGACTTGCATATTAGGATGATTCATTTCGAGTTTGTAGTAGTTCTATCAATCCGATACACCTATAAAGTCATGGCGTGACTACTGTACCTATTGTAGTACTGTAGCTACAGTACCCCACCTACAGTACCCCATAACGATATATAGTCATAGACATACACCCCCAAACCAAAAAAGAAGTCTTCTGCTCAAAACAACGTCATATCAGAAAAACAAGTATCAGATATCTAGCACAAGACTCATATGAGATGAGATTATTCTATGTTTGTGATATATACTACCGTAACCCTGGGTTACGGTAGGCTGATATAGTAGGACTATAGTAGTCTATATTAGTAGTATGGCATATTATTGATATAGCTACAGTAAAAAGCAAGTGTCATACTGTAGCTACAGTAGTGATAAATATAGCTGTTTTATCCACTATAAAAGTACTGTAGTAGAATCTTATTATAGCTACAGTACTCTAACGGTATACTACTGTAGCTACAGTATACTGTCAGTCTAACTAAAGTAACCTATAATACAGCTAAATTCTAGCTATAATACTACTGTAATATCACTTTTTGACAATTACAGTACTCTGACGGTGCATTACTGTAGCTACAGTATACTCCTACTGTAGTTACAGTAGCCTATAATAGTACTATAACACTACTATAATATCACACTATTATAACTACAGTAATCTACAAGTGTCTTGCTGTAGCTACAGTATATTGCTAGTTTAACTACAGTAACCCATAATAGTACTATTTTTTAAAAAGTGTTGCTATACCATATCTATAATAATACCATAGTAGTACAGTATTATAGCTACAGTATTCTGGAGGTGTCTTACTGTAGCTAGAGTATCTATCAGTCTGACTACAGTAGTCTATAATAATAATACTATATTACTTCTAGTTTAGCTTTATTTTAGCTATATTACTTCTATAACTATTCTAGTATCTATATTACCATAGTTATACTACCCTATTATCCTACCTACAGTACCCCTATAGTACTATATTATAACTACAGTACCCCATATCCAAAAATAGATCAAAAGTTGAAAAAAATGTGGAAAAAATTAATTGAAAAACGTTTCCGGTCTCTGCAAGTGTCTTACTGTAGCTACAGTATGCTGCTAGTCTAACTACAGTAACCTATAATAGTACTATAATGTTCCTAGTTTACCTATATTATGGCTATAATACTACTATTACTATTCTATTATGTATATTAACCTACTATCTTATCTACAGTACCCCATAGTACTATATTATAACTACAGTACCCCAAATCCAAAAATAGATCAAAAGTTGAAAAAAATGTGGAAAAAATTAATTGAAAAACGTTTCCGGGCAGGTGGTTAATTCCTAACCACTGATAAACATATCGAATTACGACAATCTTGTTGATTCTTGGCCCTTTCCACCATTTTTTTCGGTGTGTTTTCACATGTCGCCTCTATATATCATTTCCATGGAATTTCTGATTTGATGTTGATGGTTCTATGCATAGAATCATAGAATTATGAAGGTAGGAATTGTATATAGGCATAGAATATATTATAGAGCCATAGAACCTGTCAAATATATTCGTAGAACTTGAAGTTGTCCATAGAACCTGCGTATAGAATTGGGGTTCTATGCATAGAACCATAGATACTTGGATGCATAGAATTATGGAGGTAGGGAAATCATATAAGCATAGAATAGGTGCTAGAGTCATAGAACCTTTCTGATATATTCGTAGAACTTAAAGTTAGTAAAATATCTATGCATAGAATCGTGCAGCATTACTAGTATCTATGCATAGAACCTGAAGTTTCGAATGGATCTATGCATGAAAATGATGATAGAGGCATAGAATCTTTGGAGGATTCTATGCATAGAATCATAGAACTTCAGAGCATAGAATCATAACAGTATCTATGCATAGAATTGCCCACATTGTGATTTTTTTGCATAGAATCATAGAAAGTCACACCATAGAATCTCACAAGCAGTAAAACTAGTGTCCATAGAATGTGAAATGTCTGCTGGATCTATGCATAGAATCGCACATTCTCGAAGATCTATGCATAGAACTTGAAATAAGCTTGATATCTATGCATAGAATCCCAAACCCTTTAGGATCTATGCATAGAATCATAGAATATATGCATAGATCTTCACATTCCACTAGATCTATGCATAGATTTCACCGCCCCAACTGAAATTCTATGCCTACAAAATACTATCATAGAATCTCTCAAACACATATTCTTACTAGGTTATATGCATAGATCTCCCCATTCACCCGAAGTTCTATGCATAGAACCTACAGTAATCCCCTCCTAAATCCCCTCCATTTTCTGATTTGTGACATAATATTTTGAGTCATTTTCAGTTCTGACTTTTCTGACGTCGTCATGTTTTTTTTTTGCGTCGGTGAAAAAATTTTCCTTCCAAAAAGTTACTGTAGCTGTTCTACAGTAATCTATGCATAGAATTCGGGTTCTATGCATAGATCCTGCATAGAACTGGAAGGTTGTATGATAGTTCTATGCATAGATTCAAAAGTGGCACCATAGAACCCTGCTCAAGTGAAGTTCTATGCATAGAATCACCATAGATCCAAAAAATTACGATTCTATGCATAGAACCTGATGTCATTTTTGGTTCTATGCATAGATCCGGACTAGAAGGTTGTAGGTTCTATGATTTGAAGTTCTATGCATATACTCGAAAAAAAAACCCATAGAATCTTGCTCAAGAGAAGTTCTATGCATAGAACTACCATAGAATCTATGAAACTACAATTCTATGCATAGAACCTGATATCATCTTTAGTTCTATGTCATAGAAGAAGGAAATCTTTGCATAGGTTTAAAAACATGTTAGTCATAGTGACATCATAGATCTATGATCTATGGAAGTTCTATGCTATAGAATCTTTATCAGCTTTCATAGAACTGAAATTCGTCTCAAGTTCTACGCATAGAACTCATTGAAGTCTTTGATTCTATGCATAGAATTTTCATAGAACTTAGATCAATATGAATTCTATGCATAGAAGCCTTCTCCCTTCTAGAATTCTATGCATAGAACATTGCTTCTGTTTTCAATTCTATGCATAGAAACCTTATAACTTGAGCAGCTTATGAAAAAGTTCTATGCATAGAATTTTCATAGAACCTCAGCCAACCACTATTCTGTGTCATAGAATCCGAATTCTATGCCGAAAAACCAACCAAGTCTTCCAGTTCTATGCATAGAAGCCCTACTATCTTCTTCAAAATGATTCTATGCATAGAACTTCCATAGAACTTCAACCAACTACTATTCTATGCCATAGAACCCTCCCTATCCCTCAATTCTATGCATAGATATCCCCCTAACTACACTCTATCATATCCAACAACAAAAAAGCATATTTATATCTGCTTATCATATTTGATTTTTTGATCTACTAATCTTTTATCAGAATAACATGTGAAATATTTTTCTTGCCTCTCTCGCTCTTTTTTTTGAAAATCACTATACAATTTTCTATAACACGTTTTATTTTGTTATTTTTATGAAATATTTTCTGTCATCATGTCAGAAAACTCATATTTCGTAGGAAATATAGGTCAGAACCTGGGATTAGCTACAGTAGTCCTTCATGTGGACTACAGTAGTCCATAGAACCTGATAATGTCATTACCGTAGTCCATAGATCTCGGTAGAGATACAGTAATTCATAGATCCTGATGTGAGTAATACCGTAGTCCATAATTCCTGACAAGGCTGTTACCGTAATCCATAGACCCTGATATAGCTACAGTAACCCATAGATCCAGAGAAGGCTACTACAGTAGTCCATAGATCTTCTTCAGAATACTACGGCAGTCCATAGAATCTGATAAAGGTTCTACCGTAGTTCATAGATCTCATAATGGCGTGCTACAGTAATCCATAGAACCTGATCAGCTTACTACCGTAGTCCATAGATCTCACAATAATCACTCTACAGTAGTCCATAGATCTTCTTGAAACTACTACAGTAATCCTCTGACATGAGTTCTACAGTAATCCAGTAGAGCTTACAGTAGTCCATAGAACCTGATAGGAATACTACACTAATCCATAGATCTTCTACAGACTAACAACAGTGCATAGTCCTTCCATAGATCCTCTTGGGATTACCTCGGTATTCCTAGAACTCGAGTTGACTACAGTACCCTCTAAGTACAGTAATCCATAGATCTGATTCCTCTTGGTCTACAGTACTCAACTTCTACAGTAATCCATAGATCCTGATTTTACTCATATCGTTTAGTTCCACATCTTTTTGCTATAGTAGCCTAAAGAGGTACAGTATACCTACAGTAACCCACCTAATTTCCGTTTTTTCTAACCGTGTCAGGGTTGCAAAAGACTCCGCCCACTTGACTATATTTCCGTGTAGAAGCTTAAAACACAGTTCTATGCCATAGAATCTTCACTTGTTGTCATAGATACAAAAATTCAATTAATTTTTTGTCCCATATGATTCAAACAAAATATATACATATATATCAAAAACATATTTGATATGTATATACATAAACTTGAGCTCCGACTAATCCCTTTTCCCGCCAAAAGTGTAGATCAAAAACCACAAGCTACAGTATACCCTTGATAAAGTCCATTCCTGAGTCAGATCGAGCCAGACATTGTACTAACATCGACCAAATATTTATATATTTTCGTATTCAATTAGTTTCCTTTTTTCTCGTATTTTTTGTTGACACGCTCTATCGCACTTTTGGTCTAGCTAGTTGGTAAAAATCACGTTTTTTTCGCTGAAAAATGACTCACACTTCCGTTTTTTGATTTTTTGAGACGATTTCTGAGCGTTTGAGACCCATATTGTAGGGGTTTCGAAGAACTTTGAAAAGTGTGCCAGGGTTGCGGGGAAAGTGTGCCAGACGTGGATTTTTGCGAAACCTGGTTTATTTTAGTTTTCAGAGTTTGAAATTATAGGTAGTAACAGAAAAATTCATTTCGAAATCATAAAAATGCAAAAAACCCACAAAAACATGTTTTTTCTTCAATTTTTGAGCCATATTCGGAAAACTAATAGGCTTCAGAGGGTTTAGATAAATTTTGTGAGTTTAGCAAAAAATTTCCGAATGTTTGACACCCATATTGACCTACTTCCCATCAGCTTCGAAAACCGTGTCAGGGAAAGTGTGCCCGACCCAAATTTTGGCGAAAACTGGCTTATTTAAGTTATCAGAGCTTAAAATCTTGATTAATATCAATAAAATTCACTTTGAAGCCAGAAAAGTTCTAAAAATCGTGAAAAACATGTTTTTTCAACAGTTTTTGAGTCATATCTGGAAAACTGCAAGGTTTCAGACAATTTAGATAAATTTTTTGAGCTCAAAATTGAATTTCCAAACGTTAGACACCCATATTGACATACTTTCCATCAACTTCAGAAACCGTGCCAGGGTTGCAAATAAAGTGTGCCCGACCCGAATTTTTGCTAATCCACGCCCACACGACTCCAAATTTTGTGTAGATTTCGAAAAAAACAACGGCAACTTCCAAAAATCGCTATCTAGGCCAGCAGCTGATAAAATAGATTGTTATCCGACTAGGCTTTAAAGGTGCATTGGTACTGTAGTTGTCGTCATTGAATATTGTGTGTGTGTGGGAAGTAAAAACTTGACTATTTTCAAAAACAACCAGTTGGTATAAATATGCAAAAAATGGAAGAATAGACAAGGAAAAATATTCTGGAAAATTTCGAGTTTTCCCAGGATTATAGATTACCTGGATTCTAGGCGCAGAATCGGATTTGACGGTTTTTATGATTTCATAGAATTAAAATATAGTATCTATGCATATCTATGGCTAGATTCACCGAAATATATTAGTATCTATGCATAGATCTCGGTTCTATGAGTTCTATGCATAGAATTCCAAAGATCGTGATTCTATGGAATACTGTAGTGAATCTATGCATAGAATTTGATTCGGTAATTGATATGGTTTTATGCATAGATCTACTACAGAATATAAGCATAGACCTAGGTTCTATGAGCCTTTGATACAATTCTATGCATAGAATCTGAATTGGATGTATCACACAAGAGATTCTATGCATATAACTTTCCAACCTATTTCTATGATTCTATGCATAGACCTTCATAGATCGCAGTATCTATGCATAGAACCGTCCTATCTATGTATATTCCCAATTCTATGCACAAGAACTTCATAGATCTCAGTATCTATGCATAGAACCGTCCTATCTATGTATATCCACGATTCTATGCATAGAACTGTCCTACCTCTGTCTAAAGTTCTATGCATAGAACTTCATAGAATTTAGTATCTATGCATATAAATTTCCAACCTTTTTTTAATCTAAGATTCTATGCATAGAACTGCATAGATGTGAGTATCTATGCATAGAACCACCTACTAACCTATGATTCTATGCATAGAACTACTCTCTATCCCACCTCCTCCGTCCAAATTCTATGCCATAGAATTAGGCCTGGATAATCTGGACTAAATGGGAGTGATAATCTCAAGATGCGTCATTTCCGTCTTGCGCGCATATTTTTGAAGATGCTCATATTTTTCTTCGAAAAACTTTCTCTCTTTTGCTTTTCACTTTTTCTAGTATATTTTTTTTCTTCGAAAACACATTTTTTCAGAAAAAATTTTTTTGTATTGTCATGTAATCTATCACACCATCTTTATTACCTTTGTTTCATCTCTCCCTTTCACATATCTTATGCACAGCGGCAGCTGACCTTGCAACACTTACACATTTCGCCCATTCTTTCGTCACTTGGTTAACATCGCTTCATAGCGAGTGGTCGCAATTCCATCGCTCCCACTGCTATGCTAGCTATGTACAATAAATGATGCATCACAAGTCGTCAAAGCACACTATATTAAGAATTATTATATACAGCGGGCTAGCGCCCCGCTTGTATATAACAGTATGAGAAATTTTGTCTAATGATGTTGAAGTCAGAATTTTTGTAGCCATATTGACTCATGAGCTAGTGAAAAAATGTATGTAAACAAAAATGACAAATTTTTGTTCTTTACATAATTTTTAAAGATTTTTTTTGGACTAGGACTATTATGAGTGGATGCTGTAGATAGTTGTAAACATGTTTTTTTGTGGCGAAATTGTTTTTTTCAATAGGCGCGGTACAGTTTTTTGACATAAAATTTGGAGCTGATAATAGCCCTTTTTTGAGTCATTCTGTTCAGAAAACTTGATAGAGCCTCTAATTTACTCTACCTCGGCTCGCGGAGCAAAAAAGCTACAAAAAAGCCGAAAAATTATTTTGAAAATTTTCAGCTCCTTGAAAGATTGTGAAGTGTATATTTTGTACATAACTTGGAAAAACTGACCTTTTTTTCAACTTTTTAAAATCAGATATACTGTAATCAACCAAAAAATAAAATTTTCTGAGAAAAAAATGCAGGAGTAGTATCAACTATATATAGTTCGGATTTTGGAAAAAAATACTTCCGCCTATCATCGACTCAAACATTTCAAAAATCAAATTTGAAGTTTTTCTCAAATTTTGGGTTCTGTTCTAGTTTTGTGGTCCTTACGGATTTTTCAGTCCACAAAATTTCTTCTGGACCAGAAAATTCACTGAAGGACCACAAAACTTGAACAAACCCAAATTTTGTTGTTTACTTTTTTTGAACCAGAAAAATTATTGTGTAAAAATCCACTAAAAGCATCAATTCGCTATGTTTTTATCATGAAATTGACGGTTTTCTGATTTTTTTTCACAGCTTGGACATCCTACTTCCGGATTTTTGAGTTCCGTGAGATGACACTTTTATATCTGACTTTCTCCCAAAAATTCTCATAAATCACTATATCTATCATCCTATGCATTGTTCGCATTCTATGCTTTTTAGAATAACTGTATCTATGCATAGAACTTGGAATAACTATGATATTTTGCTGATTTAGGATTGTGAGCATGTTTTACTGCCTTATCAGCTATAGTTAGTGGATTGGGTATATCAGCAGCATATTTTTTGGATATTCCCGAAAAAGTTGATGATTCCCAGATAAACTAATAAACTAATGTAGCATCATTTTTCCCTTATATTTCAAAAATCTGAGAAAAATGATAAAACTCTTTACTCTGGATTTTCGAAAAGCATCGGCTTATCCATATTATACACCACTTTTTCTCTCGAAATTTTCACGAAATAATACGTTTTGTGAAAGCGAAGAAGACGAATTTATAAGCTGATTTCTCAGAAATTTTTGGCTACAAACTATGGTTTTATTTTTCGAAGCTTCGGAAATTTTTGATGAGCAAGATTTTGATGTTCTAAATTTTTAAAGCTTTTTTTTTGGAGCTTTGAGGAATTTTTTGTCTGAAAATCAGATTTTTATTAGTTTTCTATTTTTTTTAACCTCGTCATTTTTGCACTTTTTCGATTTTAATAGATTTCAAAAAATAAAATTGAAAAAAAATTTTTAGTGTCAAAATTTTCATAAAGTTTTTTTTCATAATTTCCAATTTTTAACCACCTGAAGCGTAGATAATCATGATGGGTCTCGAGTGGAAAACTAAAATTTTCGATTCAAGTTTTTCAATTTTTTCCATTTAAACAAAAGACTAGTGGTACCGTAGTTTCAACATGTTTTTTTCGCTGTGAGACCATTTTCATGAAAAAGGGCGTGGCTTAAATTTTTTGGAGTAGAAAAATTATATGATATGAAAATCCTGAAATTTCGAAATCATGGATCTATATTCTTCAGGAAATCTACTTTTGCATGAAAAAGTTGAAATTGATAAGACTGAGCTACTGATAAGCGGTGAAAATTTCTGATATGATAAGGTTCCTTATCAATAAAATCACATTTTTGAACTTTTTCAAAAGTATATCAATATGGGTGTCTAACATCCTGATTTTTGGTGGAAAGGTCGAAAATCGTACTGTAATGGTCGTAAAATGACTAGAAATCAGTGATATGATAAGGTACGGTATCAGTACAGTATCGATTTTTGAGATTGATTGAAACTATATCAATATGGGTGTCTAGAATCCTGATTTTCTGTCAAAAACCCGAAAACCATAATGATAACTTCCAAAAAATTCTGAAAATAGTATTTTTGACAAAAATTTGACTTTTTTCACCATTTTTTGATATAAATCTACCTCCAACCCCTTTAACCTTGATAATATTTTTTTTGGCAATTCCTATCAAATCTTAGAAATCAAATAGTAAAACATAATCCTCTCTCGGGCGAAATCCCAAAACAGCGTAGGCGTACGCAATACATCAATCATCATAGAACCTGGTCTGAGCACGTTTTTCCGCTTAAAATTGCCTTAGCTCAACTAAAATTTTTTTGTCGGCTCCTCACACAAAAATGTTTACAAAATACCCGGGTAGATCAAAATCTCAACGATCAACTTTTCATCATAATCTTTTTTGATATGGTAAATCCCAACAACACACCGACAATTTCCAGTCATGAACATGTTGCTGACCAATTCGGGCTCCGCGAGCAACCACACTTTTGTGAAATTCTACGATTGGGATCGGTCACTGATCACGCACGAGGCGCCGCCTGATTATCATACGCAAACATTCATGAATATGTTGAGGAGTGTCGAGACGAATAATTGTCTACAGAGAAGTGCTGTTGTTGGACGGATCCAGATGGTGAGTTTTCGAGTCCTTTTCAGGTTGTGAAATATATTTTTTTGAATTTTTCACAAAATTTCTGAGCGTTTAACACCCATCTTGACACGGTTTTGTAAAAAATTCAAAAATCGTCATATCACTGATAAGAGTTTATCAGTGATATGACGGTTTCTGATAACTTTGGGGGTTCGGAATTAAATTTTTTGCATTTTTCAGATGAAATGCAAACGTTTGACACCCATATTGATATACTTTCGAAAAATTTTGAATATCACTATCTTACTGATAAGAGTTTTATCAGTATCAGTGATATAACGATTTCTGATAACTTTTGGAGTTCAAAAGTTTGATTTTTGTGTTTTTCAGGAAAAATCTAAACGTTTGACACCCATATTATTACATTTTTGTAAAACTTTGAGTATCACTATCTTACTGATCATGATGTTATCAGTTGATCACTTTCCAGTCAATTCGGATGTTCTAAACTTCAACTTTTGTATTTCCCGGTTGAAAACCAATTGTTAGAAATTGATACTGATATTTTTCGGAAAATTTTGAGAACTGATACTTCACTGATAACATTTTTATCATATCACCACTTTTTGATCATTTTCTTGCTTTGGCGTTATGATTTGTAAGTTATCCATCAAAAATCTAGATTTTTGACACTCATATTGATATACTTTCGATAAAACTTTGAAAATTCCATATTTACTGATAACATCACTATCATATCACTATTTTTTTTAAAAGTCATTATCAGTCTTCTAGACCAACTTTTCCAAACTTTTCTCAAAAAATCCAAATACCCAAAACCCATATTGACAACTTTTCCTTCAAATTTGCAAAAACCGTGCCAGGGTTGCAATAAAACTATGCTCTAGTCGAATTTTTGCAAAATTCAAGCTTCCTAGCTCCAAAAAACCTGAAAACTGTGAAATTTCAGCCAAAACTAAAACTATGCGAAGTGTGTGGCAATTCGGGTGCAACTTCACATTATGGTGGTACAGTGTGCGGGTGAGTCTTATAAAAAATTTTCGATTTCAAAAAAATTTGAAAAAAAAATTTCAGTGGCTGCAAAATATTCTTCTCACGAACAGTACAAAGTCGCAAAGGATTCGTATGCGAACGAGATGGACAGTGTCCGATGAACGCCGGAAAACGGGCGAAATGCAGGGCGTGCCGATTTCAGTTGTGTTTGAGAGCACATATGTCGCCAGATGGTGAGTTCTGAAAATCTAGGCATTTTTCTATGATTGAAATTCATATTTTTTCTCGTTTCGGTATTTTCTAGCCAAATTCCCAACTTTTCCATAAGATTTTTCGAAGTTTCACAAAATTTCCAAACGTTAGACACCCATATTGACATACTTTCCATCAACTTTGAAAAACCGTGCCAGGGTTGCAAGAAAAGTGTGCCCGACGCCAATATTTGCCAAACTACGCCCACTCGACTCAAAATTTAGAGCTGATTCCGAAAATCTAGTTCATTTTTCATCCAGAAGCCTCTGAAACATGTTTTTCGCTCTTTTCGTGTCGAGACCCAACCAACTATTTTTCAGAAGTCGGACGCCTTCGTGATATGCGTACGGGTGACTTTTCAGTATGCCCGAAAAAAGAGGAAGGCCTGGCTGTTGAATATTTCCGTGATGACTTCATTCCATCGGTATATCAGAAAGTGGGCGGAGCCTAATTACAGTCAAATATTTTCAGACAAGTGTGGCAGAGTGTACCAGACAGGTGACCTCATTCCTGGATTTTCAAGGTTTTGTGAATGGAGATATGGGAATATTGACCATGTTGGCAAACTTTGAAAGGTATGTATGAATCTATGAATCTATGAATCTATGAATCTATGAATCTATGAATCTATGAATCTATGAATCTATGAATCTATGAATCTATGAATCTATGAATCTATGAATCTATGAATCTATGAATCTATGAATCTATGAATCTATGAATCTATGAATCTATGAATCTATGAATCTATGAATCTATGAATCTATGAATCTATGAATCTATGAATCTATGAATCTATGAATCTATGAATCTATGAATCTATGAATCTATGAATCTATGAATCTATGAATCTATGAATCTATGAATCTATGAATCTATGAATCTATGAATCTATGAATCTATGAATCTATGAATCTATGAATCTATGAATCTATGAATCTATGAATCTATGAATCTATGAATCTATGAATCTATGAATCTATGAATCTATGAATCTATGAATCTATGAATCTATGAATCTATGAATCTATGAATCTATGAATCTATGACTCTAAAAATCTATTATTTTCAGAAGTTGCGACAACAACGGTTTTCTATCCAAAGCCTTCATGTTCCCCAGAAACTGTGATGCATCTATGAATCTTGAAATCGCCATGAATCTACCTAACCCAATTTGTGAGAAGATTCCAGTAAGGATAATCATATATATCCGAAAAATTTCATTTTTGAACATTTTCAGATGGACTACCTCCGATCAGAGCTTCTCAAAAACCCAAAAGAGACCATGAAGCTATTCTGGTGCCGATCAGCCCGTCACTTTTTGGAATGGAGTCAATCAGTTGAAGATTTGAATCAGTTCAACCATTTTACCAAGGTAAACCTAAACCTCACAATTTTTTTCTTAAACTCCAAAAATTCCAGAAAGTCCTCATTGCTGAAAATATGATCCCTATCATGCTACTATCCCATCATTTTGGATTTTTACGAGTACAACGCGATGAATTTGAAAATTCACCCAATGATCTGCCTCCACCATGCTCACCTGATTGGTTTTCTGAACTTTCAAAGTAAGTTTTCTCATTTCAATATTTTCTAGCATTTCCACATAGTTCGCATTATGATTTTCCAACGTTTCACAAAATTTCCAAACGTTAGACACCCATATTGACATACTTTCCAACAACTTTGAAAAACCGTGCCAGGGTTGCAAGAAAAGTGTGCCCGACGCCAATTTTTGCCAAACCACGCCCATTCGACTTGAAATTTTGTGTAGAATCCGAAAATCAAATTGGTTTTTCTTCCAGAATCTCTACCGAAGCAGCAACAGCCATTCAAAAGTCGATTTCTGAAATTATGGAACCCTTGGATCTTCTAGATGTCACATATGAAGAAATGATACTTTTGAAGTTCATCATGCTTTTCAATGGTGATTCTTGGCAAATAATTTTTCCTCTGAGTGTCCTAATTTCAGAATCCAACCGATCACCTTCAAACCTAACCAGATGCTACCGACTAAAATATTGCGAGCTGCTGCAAAAATATGTCAAAAATCAGTATGCGGACGCTGAAAAACGGATTTATCGAATTTCAGAGTTGTTGAAAATTGTGGAAAGTGTGAGGGTAAGTACAGTATGTTTGTGGTCTACAGTAGGACTACGGTACTATCTGGATAGCTTTCCTTGATTTGAAATATACAGTGAACCTTAATTGAGGTACAGTACACCTAAGTTGTTAGAATCATGTCAAACTTCACAATACTGTAGCTACAGTACCCAAACTACAGTAATCTTTAATTCAGTTCATAAGGATGCAGTGGCCAAATCTTACCGTACTCCTACAGTATCTCATACCCACTATAAGCTCCCAGTAGTTCGGACACAGTATGGCTACAGTACCTCAACTACAGTAGTCTCTAGACAGCTTCAGGAACCTACAGTAATCCAGCTACCGTACTCCTACAGTAAAGCTCCTAGTTCTCCACAGTGGTTAAAAATATCTACCTGAACTCTATAATGTTTAGCCTACAGTGCTCCTAAACTACAGTACCACAACCTACAGTAGTCTCTGGCTAACTCAAAATACCTACAAGTTACCGTATTTCTACAGTACTACTCATAGCTTACCAAAGTATCTAGTAATATCTACAAGAATTCCACAATTCAATTTTTTACCTACCGTATTCCCTACAGTACCCCAACTACAGTATTCTTCTGACAATTTTAAACAACTTTAGAACCCGGAACACAATTTTCCTTAGTCAGGACTTACTCAGAGCTAAACAACTTCACAATGTTCTACCTACCGTATCCCCAAGCTACAGTACCCCTAGCTACAGTAATATCTAGGATAACTTTTGAAATTCATCTTTGAAAACCTAGGACTATATATGTCAGAACTCCACAATTTTCTACCTACAGTATCTCAAACTACAGTACCCCTACAGTACCCCATAATTCCAGAGCACCTCGCAATACTTCATCAACCTGCTAACCGTCTTCCATGCTGCCAATGTCTGTGATATGAATGATATCCTAGTCTTCGATTTCCACGTCCGCACATGGACACAAGATACAGTGTGTACCCGACAAGTCAAGCAGGAACCCGAATAATTTGTATATATACATATAATTGTAATAAATGATTTTATTGGATATAGTACAAATTTGTATCCTTATAATTATTTTCAATGATTGACAGGTTATCAAGACTAACAGAATCAGCGATTGTGTTGATATCAGTCGGATCAGTGATATTCCTTCTCTTCCATCTTCGTCGGATATACCAGTGGGCGGCAGTGATAAGAACTGATAGGATTAATATTGATATGATTAGAATTGTCACCAACCATCCGGTTGGTAGCGCGGGTAGTGATATTGGTGGATTGGTGGGTGGATAGGGTGTAGAGGCTAACAGGGATGTGGTGAATACTGTAGATACTGTAGACGTGGTGTATACTGTAGTAGTCGGATAGTCGGAAAAAGTCGATGATTCTGGAGATGTGGAAATGGTGGAGGAAGACATTTTTGAACAAAAATGAAACTTCCGAGACCATATATATATAGAAATTTTTATCAGAACTAGAAAAGAAAAAATTCCTGAAAACAGAGGAAGGAATTTTTGATTGCATGCCTTTTTCACTTCTGATAACAATTACCGCAGGTGTTGCGAAATTGTGAGTCATAGAATTTTCGGGAGGTTCTATGGATCTATGAAGGATCTATGGAGGATCTATGGAATGAAAATCGTAGATTCGGGATTATGGAAGATCTATGAAAAATTGGAAGGATCTATGAAAAGATCTATTTGCATTCTATGAAAATTCCATGAGGATCTATGACGTCCTATAGAGGTTCTATGAAGGTTCTATGGCAATTCTATAAAATTTTCATGACAAACTATGGAGGATATATGATACTGGTACAAAGATCTATGGAAATTCTATGAGGATCTATAGATGTACTATGACGATCTATGGTGGTTCTATGACAATTCTATGAAATTTTCCTGGACTTATATGGAGGATCTATGATACTGGTGCAAAGATCTATAAAGATACTATAAGGATCTATGGATGATCTATGAAGATCTATAGAGGTTCTATGGGAATCTATGGCAGTTCTATGATATTTTCATGACAATCTATGGAGGATCTATGGTGGTTCTATGAAGTTCGCATAACAATTTATGGATTCTATGATTATTTCAACAGGTTTTATGAAACTTCTGTATAGATCTATGAAAGTTCTGAGTAGATCTATGATAATCTATGGAAAGTTCTATGAAACTTCTATGTCATTCTATGAAAGTTCTATGAGTATCTATGAATATCTATGGTATCTATATCAATTTCTATGAACCATCTTCCAACGATCTATGACGTTTCCCACTCAAATTTCCAAAATACTCCACATTTCCATCTCCCCCACCCAAAAATATTTGTGACTATCACTATCATTTCCTTATCAGTTAACACTCCTTCCGCTATCACATCACTCCATCTTTATTATACCACAATAATAATATTCAATACACAATATAATAATTATTATGCTGTATAGACGCCGGATATGCAATTTCCTCATAATTATCATCTGCCGGCTCATCATAATTATCTACCGTACTCCTTCTTCTGATCACCCATGTACAAGTTATCACAGTGATAATTATAGTGATAAGGATGGCAATGGTGATCACTGATATCAATATTATAGGATACTGATATACCGTATCCGCTGATATAGTGGTAGTTGTTTCATTGTCGGCTGATATACCAAATATGGCATACTGTAGATAAAAGTGCCCTGGATACATTCTCTGCGATGTGATATTCAAAAGTGTGGGCGATCCAGTTGACCAATTTTCCAGCGGCTCACTAGTGTTGATATACTTGGTGTAGCTCACACCATTGCCACCGATTGAGATGTATAGAGGATTTTTGATATCGCCAAGGAACTGAAATATGGTGGTCATAGAACCTTCATAGATCTTTATAGATGATATGTAGATTCTATGAATGATCTATGAAGGATCTATGGGAAAACTGCAAACATCTATGAAGGATCTATGAAAGACCTATGGAGGTTCTATGAAGATATGTGAAGGATCTATGGGGGATCTATAAGAACCTTTAGGGAATTATGGAGGATCTATGATAATATCTGAAAATTCTATTATAATACCTGAAGGATCTATGAATTATCTATGAAAGAACTATGAGTGCCCATAAAAACCTATGGTAATCGATGAGTATCTATGAAGGTTCTATGAGAATCTATGGAAGTGCTATGAAGGTTCTACGGGATCTAAGAGGATTTGGATGACCTAGGAAGGATATAAGAAGGATCGTTGAAGGATTTGTGGGATTCTATTGGGATCTATAAAGTATCTATGAGGATCTATGGAGAGTCTAGAAATGTTCTATGAGATCCTATAAAAGATCTATGAAAATTCTAAGAAGATGTATGAAGAATCTATGACTCTACCGTGAGCCCCAAAATCCTCGTCTCCATAGAATCCACTGGAAAATGCACCAAAGCTCTATCAAACAATCCCTCATTAGTGACCACGCCAGTCGTCTCAACCTCCTGGGTACTGTAGTTCCTCGAGCTATGTAGTCCATTCAAAATCTGCATACCGACCTCCCCATCAGTCCGCCAAAACCAAATATCAGTATTAACTTGAAGTGGCTCGATATGTTTCAAAAACTTGTGACCAATCGGGTTCTCAAAAAATATCGATTCATCATCGATGCTCTGATTCCCTGTCGGATATCCAACACCGATTTGTAGTTTCGCGTCCTGTCAAAAAACTTGAATATACGGTAGCTACAGTAACCTACAGTATACTCCACATTTGCCAGTGATGTGTATCTAGGATCCAATAGGGCTCCCTCATAGGCGGAATTGAGAATCACTACTGTTGAACTTCTAGTGACTTGAATCGATGTTGTGGAGTAGATTGGATAGACATAGAAATTTTCATCTACAGTAATCTACAGTATACCTATGGTAGATCAAAAGCCTACAGAACCCCTTGCTTGCTCCACAGTTGTCACATAAATCAGGCCGGTCAACTTTTTAGTGATTATATCATTATTGTGTGTTTGGATCGTAAAATTACCATTTACTGTTAGATAAGTTTTTGACAGCTGATCAGCCCTGAAACCTTATCATATCATTCATCACTGATAAGACGCTAAACCTACGTTAAGACATCTGATCCACTTGATATCATAATATTCTCCAGATAAGCCTTATTGTCACTTGATCCGATATAAAGATGAGCTCCATCCTGAATTAAAATTTTTTTGTCGAAATACTACGATTTAGGTTTACCTCCAAATCTGAAACTACAGTAGGACGAGTAAACTGGCTTAACCTAAACTTCTGAGGTTTAGCGTAGCATTGAAGAATGATGACTATAAAACAATAATACCACATGACAGTAGTGTTATGATGAGTTATGTCCTGTTATTGCACAAATATTTATTTTGATATGATTGTTATCAACTGATAAAATGATAAGAAACTCATTTCACATTACAATAACGACTACTTTGAGTTACAGTCGGGTATGCGATTTCTTCATAATATGGCTCGATTGGCTCTTTTCTGATCACCACTGGCTCCACTTTTCGAACACAATAAATTATCAGAATGATAACACTGATAAGGATGATTATCAGTATTGATATGATAATGTAGATTGATATTGGGATCGTGACAGTTGGGAGTGCCTTGAATTGAGGTGGAACTCCTTCTGAAAGTCATACGGTGTATAGAGGTACTGTACCTACCTACCATAGACAAAATACTGACAGTAGAATCTTGATGATATTTTACTTAATGATGTGATATTTAGAGTTGTAATATTCCCCTCTAGCCACTTCACATCCTTCCAAACATGGCGATTTCCAATAATTGTGTTGTTTTCATAGATCAAGCTTGTGTCGTAGGGTAGATAAGTTGTGAACTGAAAAAAATGATTTTTTTTATTTCCGAAAAATTTCAGATGGGAAGCTGATTAGCAGGAGCTAAACCTAAAAAGATGGCTATAATCCTAACATAGTGAAAGAAGGAACTAAACCTATCAGGGTGGAAAGAAGGAACTAAACCTAACATGGTGGCAGTGGGAGAGAAACCTAAAATGATGCAAGAAGGAGCTAAACCTAAAAACTTGAAGGAGAAGCTAAACCTAAAATGTAATAGGAAGGAAGTAAACTTAACAGTATGAAGCTAAACCTAAAAGAAGGAAACAAGGAGCTAAAACTAACCTGTTGAAGGATGGAGCTAAACCTAAAATGGTGGCAGTATGACCTAAACCGAAATTTGGGAAAGAAGGAGATAAACCTAAAATTTTGAAGGAGGAGATAAACCTAACACTGTGGTAGTATGACCCAAACCTAAAGTCGCGAAAGGGAGCTAAACCTAATATGAGGGAATGAGGAGCTAAATCCAACAATGTCAAAGAAGGAGCTAAACCTAAAATGATGCATCTGACGAAATCTTACCATATATCCCGTTATCCTCGGTTTCCCTGGATTCATCACAAAATTCACCACACTCGAGCTTCCCGAACTCATAATCAATCCAGTTGTGTTAAAATAAGTGGTCGTGAAATTCCTCATATCCATATATTCATCTGATATTGTCATACTAACCGACCCATTTGCGACATAATACCATATATCAGTTGTTATTTGCAATGGCTCCATTATATCGAAGAATCTGGGAATAAAAATTTTTATGGTCATAAAAATATTATGTACCTGCTATAATTGTCATATTGTTGAGTGATATTGTTATAAAATGGTATAATCAGAGGATTTCGGAATATTATATCATCTTGATCTTGACCTGGATATCCCGAGTAAATCTCAAAATTAGTAGTCTATAAAAGTGCCATAAAAATCACATAAAAGCCCATAAAAATACCCTATATTGCAATATATCCCTGATCAGCGCCACACCTCCAAGATTCAAAAATACCTTTGTCGAGCTCTCATCAATCAATGGGACCTCATAGGTTTTATCCAGAACGTACACCTTGAAGGTGTTATCTGAAAAACTGATCATAACTGATATGATAAGGTGATAAGATACTATACCCCTGGCTTGTGCCGCAGTAGTGATATAAAAATATCCAGTTAGATTTCTTGTTATCATATCACTGTTAGTGGTATGGATTGTGATATCATTTTGCAGTGTCATAGATGATAGTAGGTCCAGTGATATACCTGATAGGGTGATATTTGATAAGTAGCTTTTATCATCATTTGATACCAAGTATAATTTTGCGCCACTCTGAAATTATTTTTTGTTAGATAAGGTGCTTAGGCTTAGGCTTAGGATAAGACTCAGGCTAAAGCTTGAACTAAAACTGAAGCTTAGGCTTATGTTCATATTTCCACTTAGACTAAGATCTTAACTTAAGCTTAGGCTTAAACTTAGACATCGTCTTAGAATTAAAACGCTTCGGCTCAGACGTGGTCTTAGGATTAAGCTTAAAGTTGAATTAAAGTTTGGGCTCTAACTCGAACTTAGGCTTAAACTTGAAATGAACCTTAAGCTGGAAGTCGAACTGGAACTTAGGCTTAGGCTTAGGTCTTAGCTCAAACTTAAGCTTAAATTTAAATTTACCCTAAACTACTTAGGATTAGGTTTAGCCTTGAATTTGGACTTAGGTTTAGCTTTAAGCTTAAAATTAACATCTAATTTAACGTCAACGTTAGACTGTAAACTTATACTCAAACTCAGGCTTACCTCCACCTTCACTAAAATCGGACTATCTTGAAAAACATCCTTTAAATAAAATTTTTGAGGTATAGAAGTAGAAAAAGGAAGAAAACTAGCCAGAATTAGTATCAACATGACGACTGATGAGTTTTGGTGGGGTCTGAAAAAATATTATGCCGTGTTGCACTTTTTATCATGAGCATGATATTGTTTTGATTTTTGTGCCAAAAATTTTTTGAACTATTGAACTATTCCCCTACTTTTTTCGATTCCTAGATAATTTTCTCAGCCTCCGTTTCTTCAGAAAAGAGCATTCTTTGTGTAATAGTGCACAATCGAGATAGTGTGTGAGTTGGAGAGACGCAGAGATGAGTGATGGGGACTGGGCATTCCAATGTTCAGTTTTTTTTCTGAAGAAGATAGGAGCCAGTTTTTCTCATTTTTCTTTACTATACGAATATCGACGACATATTTTTTTGATTTTCTCTTGAAAATTATTTTTCAACATATCTTTTCATACTGAAATTATGGTTTTGAACATATTTTTTTGCTGTAAGACCTCATTTTTGAAAAAAAAAACATGAAATTCCAACAAAAAAACTTCCTATCCAAGTTTGCGTCAGTATTGAGCCATGTTGACCCAAAACATGCTGACCTGACTTTTTTGGCTATATAGATCCTAACTTTCCAGCAAAAAGTTTTCACAACATTTTGTTCTGGTCTTGTGTTGACTTCGAGACATCTGATAATCCTAAACTTATACTATTGAATTTTTATTTCGAAAACTTTTCCCTCATCCCCTTTTTCCACCAGTACCCAGATGTTCTTCCCATTTTCCATCCGCCCAACAGAAATGCCCATTCTTTGTGTAATACATCTACACCTAGGCTAGATAGTGTCTGACATAGAGAGACGCAGACATGAGTGATGGAGCATTCCAATGCTCATTTTTTTTGATGAAGATAGAAAAAAGTATTCTCATTTTATAAAGTTTCGATAGATATTTTTCTCAAAGTTTACCCGTTTTTTCTTGAATTTTTCCGACTTTTCTGAAAATTCTTTCAAAATATTTTGTTTTCATGACCATTCTAGGTTTAGTATAATATTGCTAATCATATGATATACTGATATTTTTTCAAATTGATCGATTTCTCCTCTTTTCTCCCCAACAGTCTTATCAGTATCTGACTAGACTTATGCTCATAATCATTTTCATCACTATCTTTTCTGATATCAAGATACTGACTGATATTATTACACAGTATGATACTCTATGCACTTTCTTATCCTATCACTAACTATCTATCCTAGTTTTACTGATAAAAACTGTAATCAATTGTCATTACAGGGTAATATCATCCATGGATGTAAGCCACCGATATCCCAATGGGATATTAGTTATAATAAGCGATAAACAACAAAACGATCATATTTTGGGTTGAGATCAAGTAAGTGTCAACTATTTTCATCATAAAAGTTTTTTTTACAGGGATTACTTCACGATAGCAATGACAATATTACTATGAAGTAAGAGACACAAATCATAAAATTTGAAAAATAGTCGATTTTACAGTGAGCCATACACAAGGAAATGTTGAAGAATGTGGAAACAACAGGAGGCGACCTAGAAGATTGGATTTGCTTGGAATGTGCAAGTAGAAGCTTGACTGCCCATGAAAAGGTGAGTCATTTGATATAGTTGCAAGTTCTTGACTGATCGTTGATCCTTTTATCAAATTATCACTATTAATATTTTTTAGTTTTCTTGATATAGTTAGACTAGTGATAGTGGCTCGGATGATAGTTATATTAATGCTAGTGTCAATTGTGATCTCTAGGTCCTGATATAGTTGATATACATCTGAAATAAGTGAATTTATCACTTTAAGTGCCTTTACGTACAATTTAATCCAAAAATTATGATGAGTCAGTTTTTCAGTATTATCGGTTATAATTATATGTCTATCTCTAGTTTAATATTCTGATATCCTAGATACACATCTGATATGAGGGATACTACCATTGTATAACCTTCCATCAACATTTTATATCAAAAATTCTTAATTAGCTAGTTTGTTTAGTGATAGTGATTCTGATGATACTTGTGTCAAATGTGAATTTCTAGTTTAATATTTTGATATCCTTGATATACATCTGATATCAGTGAATCTACCATTCATGAGCTTTTTTTCCAAAAAATCATGATGATTTTTATTTTTTTCAGAAAAAAAATGGAAAGAGTCATGCATCGTGCGTAAGATTCACCGATGAAAAAGTTAGAGTAAGTGGTAAGAACCAGTTTATCATATTAATATACAATTTTTAAAGATGATCTATCCACAACAACGGGACAATGATATGGCTGGAGGAAAAACAACTACCCAAGTTACATCAGGGCACTGTTGAGAAGGAATGCCGCACACCCTGAAGGATTTGAATGGTTACCGTATGGTATGTTTAAAATATCAGAATCATCTTGAAAAAAATTATGGTGTTTATTTTAAGCACACAATCTGCCAAAAGACTGTGCAGGACAAAGTTAAACGCCTCCACCTGTACTTTTCCATGTAGGTTCTACACAAAAATCAACACCACTATAACCTACAAGGGGTGCAATGACGGAAAATGGAAATGGTAAGGTAATTTTTTTGGAATAATGAGAAATGAGATTGATTTCAGAAAAATGTTGGGCTATACAGTCGTATTCGAACTATTCGACGAAGGATGAAGTTTGAAGAATGGAAAAGAGATGAGGCATGTAGAAAAAAGCGTTGATTCTGAAAATAGTGTGAAGTTTTTTTAGAGCGCAGCAATTGAATTGAACAAGGACAACTCCGTGAAAGATAAACGATATGAACGAAAACTTCACTTTAACTGCATTCTCGAGTACGACATGAAGAGAAGTAAGCTGATATTTTTATTTCATAGTATTATTATCAATCCATGTCACCTACATATCGTGAATCGATTAGTTAGGTCTCAAGAGAAAAAAGTTTACGAAATTTCGCTTTCTTGGCTTTATAACGTTTGAAGTGGAAAGTAGTAAATACCGTAGTTATAAACATGTTTTCCGCGGTGAGACCATTTGTTTCAAGTGGGCGTGGTTTGTTTTTTTTTTTGAGAAAAAAGACCTTGATATTGTTAATAACTTTGACTTTTTTTCAGAGATTAAACAGTCGTGTTTACAGTCATCTACATGGAAGGATAGAAAGAGAAGGATAGAATGTATGATTTAAAGGATGTAACGAAAAACCAAACGACTAGGAGATAGAAGCAGACGTAAAAGTAAGAACAAGTTCAGCCTATGCTAATGAAATGAGTGTTTTTTCAGTATTTTTAAACAAGGATGTGAAGGATGTGAAGGATGGAAGTAGAAGCAGGATGCTACAACTGTGAGTAGGGCAAATGGTGAGTTTCAGATAAAAAACTTAAAATTTTGAAAAAAATAATTTCTGAAAATTATAGCCCCATCATATTCTATCAGAAAAAAATTATGATTTTCAGGTGCAATATTTCGAATGCCGAAGAATTTGTATGCCGTCCGATTAACCAATAGGAGTGAAAAGTAATCCACACTCGAACTATATCAAGATAATATGAAAATATTTTCAGATATCATTGTGCTAGAAGAAGAAAATAGGAGAGACGACCTGGTCCTACACCAACCCATTAGATTTTATTCTAAAAATAAAAAGTTGTATATTAAATTTGTTCGACTTTTTCAAATCAAAAAAATCGAAGTTTCATGAAAGTTGAGAAGAATACCGAAGGCATTTCAGCATGAGGACTAAGTTTCAGACTGATGAGAGTACTATCTGAAAAAAATTATATCTATATATATACAGCAAAAAATATTTGAGCCTAGTTAATTCGAACCTGTGACTTTCCGCATGTCAGTCAGCGCCTTGTACCACTAGGACAAGCGCGCACACTACAGTGTAGTCTTGCAAAACCTGGGATTGTAGTTTGTAGTGTCCAAAAACCTGAGATTGTAGTTTGTAGTGCGCGCGCGTGGCCTAGTGGTACAAGGCGCTTGACAAGCGGGAGGTCGCAGGTTCGAATCCGCGTGAGGTGAAACTTTTTTTGCCAAAAGGTTTGGGCGTCCTCACTTCCCCATTCCAATAGAAATGTCCCTCGTTGTGTAATAGTGCATAATCTAGATAGTGTGTGAGTTGGAGAGACGCAGACATGAGTGATGGGGACTCGGCCATTCCAATGCTTAGTTTTTTGTAGAAGAGAGAGAGAGAGGGTTCCACTATACGAAACACGACAGATATTTTCTATTCGCATATTTTTATCCAACCTATTGATTTGTAGTCTGTGCTCATAATTTCTTGTCTCTAACTGTGGTTTGTCATATCTCAATCCAGAATCACCTTTCACCACTTTTTAATCAATTTTACTCTAACCCTATCTTCTGTTCATTCTTCTCAAAACATCACAAATCTCATCCGTATCCCTTCTGGTTCCAGGATACGGGATGTTACCTTATCCTATTGCCCTTCAGAAGTTTTTTTTTGGTATCTGATCCACTGATGACTTTCTCCTGATTATCTTATGTATATCACATGTTTTCATCTAACTTTTTAATATACTGGTTCAACCATTGTTACTTCGACTCCTTCCAACTATCCAGATACATCACTTTTATTACTATCTTTCTGATATCTAGTTAGCTAGTGATATCCTCACCTATTCTGATATTCTATGCACTTTTTTCTTATCACCTACAACATATCACTGTTTTTTTATAACAACTATAATAAATTATCTTACAGGGTAATATCATTCATTGATGTAAGCCACCGATATCCCAATGGGATATCAGTTATAATGAAGAAATAAAACAACCAAAATATCAACATTCGTTTAGAGTTAGTTTCAATTGCGTCAAACTTTTTGGTCATAAAATATTTCACAGATAAAATAAAAAACGGTATCAAAACTCCATTAGCATGTTCCACATTGTTATAAGAAGTCCAAAAGTCGATTCAATCATCACCACAGCCAGGAAAAATGAAACCATGAAACCAGTAAAATTTAAGATCAATAATGAGACCGGAAACGACAAAAAAATAGTACGGGTTTGAAAAACTGTGAAATTTTGAAGAGCACAATTTTTTCAGATTGACACTCACTGTTTCAATGGTGTGTGGAAAAAGATGGGATTGACATGGGTAATGCAAATACGACGTATGTTGTTAAATTATGGGCTTTCCTAAAGAATGTAGGTTCGTTGTGAATTTGTGGGTCCGACCGCCGAACTATAGTTGAAATTATAGTAATGACTCGACCAAAGGACCCATAAATTCATTCTCGGACCTGTTTTTGGATTTATATACTTTAGAAGAGCCAAATTATGTATCAGTATTACAGTAGTTGGTTTTTTCAGCTGCCAATGTCGTAGAAGATGTGATAAAAAGACCAATTATAGACCAAGCGTTGAATGCGGAGACAGGAGAAATGGAAGGTAGATGACATACGTAATTTCTGGAAATTAGCTTTGAAGTTTTTTTTCAGAAAGGAAATATGTTGGAAGTCATAATGAGAAGAGTGCCGAGTGGTGTAACGTTTGGTGTACCCATGGAACTTGAAGTCAGACGAATTGATCCAAAAATATGAAATGCCCCTCAAACCATGGTAAATCAAAATTTATTTATTGAGGATATAGTTTATTTTCAGAATATCTGGCAATTTCAGACATTACACTACCAACAAATACACACCACTGAAAATCCATGTGAGTTTTTTGCCCTAAGACGTTAGAATTGTGAAATTTTCTGACAAGGAGGTAAATATAGTTAATTTTCAGAAGTAGATTATGAAGATATGCTACCAGTCGACTTGGAAAATTGGAAAGATATAAGGGATAGGTAGTCATATCCCACATTAAAAAATCAGTTGATATGAATAGATTTTCAGCTGCACAGCTCATGAAAAGAAAAAGGATGCGGAAAAAACCTCTACTTCTCAATTGCTACATAGCTAAACTCTGTGAATATAAAACAGTAAGTAAAAAAATAAAATAAAAATATAAAAAAAAACTTTTTTTTCAGACCAATCCGCATTATGATAAAGGATATCCTGAACAATTTCAACTTTCACAATGGTTGTCAAAATAAATATTTTTACGGAATATGTCTATATTTTCATGTGAAAAGGAAAAGATAGAGCGATATTAAAGCTGTAAACCTAAACATCCTTAGAAGTTGGGTGGGAAACCTGTTTTTTTGGGTCTGAAAAAGTTCCGATTATTACGCTCTATTTTTTAAAATAAATCTGAAAGTTTCATGGAAATTGGAATTTTTGATAAAGATATGTCACTCTGAAAAAACCCCTTACTCCATTCATCCTTTTCCCTTCAGATATTCTTCTCATTTCCCATTCCACCAGAAATGTGCATTCTTTGTGTAATAGTACACCATCTAGACAGTGTGTGAGTATGAGAGACGCAGACATGAGTGATGGGGACACGGGCATTCCAATGTTCGGTTTTTTGGGACAGAGAGAGAGAAAGGGTGCCTCAGTTTTTTTCACTATACGAAACTCGACAGATATTTTCTTTTCCTTTTCTTGTTTTTGTTCTTGCGTTTAGTTCTGATAATCTTAGGTCGAAGCCACGAATCATCTGAGCTTCATACTTTCACAATACCTAACCTATCTGTATATTTTTATAACTTCCGGTAAAATTGAAAATGTTTTCACTTCTTCATTTCTCTCATTCGAATTCAGTCTCTCTATTCGATCTGTGATTTATACCTGATATGTACATATCCACCATGACATATATACTAGCAATTTAGTATCTATGAGTTTTTATCCAATAGAGGGAGAAGGGTCGTATAGGGATGAATCGAAAAAAAAACCAGTCGACATTAAAATCTGACCCCATTACTCTAAGGTGGGTAGGTAGAAGGTAGATCCAATGGAATAACCGATGATGGTGACGAAAGAACCTCGTATATTTATTACAATGTGTGGGAAAAAATTGAATATGTAGAAAATTTTTATTGCTCAAATCGTGAGCTCATCTTTGCTCATTCTTCTCAAAAGTTCACAAATCTCATCACTATCCCTTCTGATATCAAGGTACGGAATTTCACAAAATCTTATCACTAATGCACTTTTTTGTTGAAAATCATTCTCTGATCATCTCATCTTCTTTTCTTACTCACGGGTGAAATTGAGATACTTTTCTTCTAATTTAAGAAGAAAGTATTTTTCGCGATCTGAAATTTCTTATTATCATACATTCTATTGATACTGATATCCACTTCAAGATTTATCACTCTGATCACTATCCCTTCTGATATCAAGATACTAACAGATATTCTTACACAATCTGATATCCTCTGCACTTTCATATCCTATCACTTCCTCTCTATCCTAGTTTAACTGATAACAACTATAATCAATTATCATTACAGGGTAACATCATCCAAGGATGTAAGCCACCAATATCCCAATTGGATATCAGTTATATCAGAAGAGAAAAAAGTAGAGCTATTATCATATCATTGGTTCCGATCGCGCCAGTTTAAATTTTTCTGGAAATATCAATTTATGGTTTCAATCAAGTGAGTTTTAGTTTCAATTTTTATTTCAAAACACATTTTTTACAGAACAAGACTGCAATGCCATCAGGTAGCTGTTTGACGGATAAAGCAATAACAAAGAGGTAAGAAAAGAGTATACAAATTGTTTTCAAATTTTTAAAAAATTATAGCGGGTCATTCCCCGAATTGTTGAAGAAAGTTGATGAGAAGGAGTATGAAATTCCTGCGGGCTACACTGAGAAGGTGAGTGATAAGACTTTATTCGGATACTGATAATCATATACTGATAACCTGATATATATATATATATATATATATATAACTCGATACCAGTAAAATATAATATCAGTATCTGACTTCCTATCTAACTTCCTGATGACTTACTTATCACAATTATCTAACTTTTTTCAGGAAAATGGAAAGATGAAAGATGTTTGCGAAAAGACAACAAATGTTTTGAGGTGAGGAAAATATTTTTTTAAAAATATAGTTATAATTTTTACAGAATACATACAAAACAAAATGTTGACGATATTTGGAATGGAACGTCTACTCACCAACAAAAATGCTGGAAAAAAGAAATGAACCACGTAAGCTTTGAAATTGTGACTTTTGAAAAAAAAATTTTTTTTTGCAGTACGTATACTGGAGCTAAACCTCAACATCAAATCAGCTCCAATCACATATGAGGGGTGCAATGACAGGAAAATTGAAGAAAATTTTTTCACAAAAACCGCATGCGAAAATAAACAAAAAGGAAGGAATGATGGTTGGAAGATGGAAAATTGAATGGTAAGTCATATCTTCTCACAATATTGACAATATCTCGAAATCTAGGGGATATATCAAAAAATAGTCAACTGCAAATTTGTAGATCAAAACTACCTCTACAAATTTGTAGTTGACAACTTTTTGATAACTGTACTATAATCCGAGATATGATCATTCTGAAATATCGTAACTAACTTCTGGATGAATAACGTTTTTTTCAGCTCGATTTCATGAGTCAGGTGAATTTCACCGGGGAATACACATACAACAAAGAGTGGCACCATGGACAACTTATGCTCAAGGTAACTTACAATTTTTTCAACCGACTTTTTCACAAAACAAACTTTTTTCCAGCTCTACTTTATGTCTCAGGCGAATTTTACCGAGATAAGAAGAAATGGCACTACTTGAAAGGTAACTTACAACTTTTCATCTGATTTTTCAAAAATAAGAATAACTTTTTCAGGAAGGGACTTTATGTCGCAAGTGAACTTCACCGAAGATTTCAAAAAATCAGAAATTGGCTTGAAAGGAGGTGATTGACTTAGGCAAATGGAAGACGGATGAAGAGACCAAGATTTTGGAAAGGGCCGATATTTTTGTTGATTCAATAAATTTCTAAAATCTAAAAGTGTTTAGCTGAAAAAATGAGAAAAAATATGAGTCGTGGAAAGACTCTCATATCACCTGAATCACTGACCATGATGTACCAGAAGATTGGCTACAGTACTAAAGAAATACCGTACTACATAACTACAGTACTACATAACTACAGGACTACATAACTACAGTACTACATAACTACAGTACTACATAACTAAAATACAATATTACAGAACTACAGTACTACGTAACTACAGTTTTACATAAATACCGTACTACATAGCTACAGTACTACGTAACTACAGTTCTACATAACTACAGTACTACGCAACTTTGATAAGTAAAGCTGTGATCTTTTATCATATCAGTTGAGTATATCAGATCGATCATATTTTTTCGGATAATGGAAATATGCGCCAACACCAAGTTTGTGTCAATAAAAACCATACTGACACATATTTTCTCATAGATCCTGACTTCTACCAACATTTTTGTGTAAACCTATTTTTCATTGCATCATATACCACAACACCCACATTCCATTCAAAACAATTGTTGTTTCATTGAACTATTGGACTCGTTCCCCATTCTCTTTTCCCTTCTCCCCCAGATATTCTTCTCAATTCCCACCAGCAATGTGCCTCGTTGTGTAATAGTGCACAATCGAAATAGTGTGTGAGTTGGAGAGACGCAGACATGAGTGATGGGGACACGGGCATTCCAATGTTCAGTTTTTTGGGGGAGAGGTAGAGAGAGAGAGAGAGTGCCTCAGTTTTTCACATTACGAAGATCCACAGATATTTTCATTTCTGATATCTTTTTTTCGTTTTCTCTAGGTTCTGATAATATTAGGCTTATTTCCAATTTTCATCTGGTTTTTTCAGAATATTCCTGTAAAAAATTCTGTTAGTACTAGTTGAAATACTGATTCCAGAAAACATGAGGCCGCAAAAATAGCCTAAATTCTCGCTCTTAGATTCCAACTTCTCGATATCCAAGTTTTTCGGCAACTATCTGTGCTCTATCCAACTCATTTGTTTCAACTCGCTCCCTGTATATATATACCCGTCGTCCACTCTTTCACATTGTTCATGTATGAGAAAAATGTATGAGGTGTCCTTTCTCCTGCCTATATATACACATTTTATTCAATTTGTATCAAGGCAAGGCGAGCGGGGAAAAGCCCTCTACCACTCGATTCATAATTTTCAAAAATCTGAAAATGCTCCGATTGCTCCGATTTTTTTCATTATATCTCTGAACTCCTAAATTTTTCGAACTTTTCTCTCCCTTCTATCCCATATCATCTTTACCGTTCTATGAAAAGCCTTCTCACAGCCACTCTTATCACTATCCCTTCTGGTATCAAGGTACGGAATGTCACACAATCTTATCACTAATGCACTTTTTTGTTGAAGATCATTCTCTGATCCCCTGATTCTTTGACAACCTCATCCTCTGATCACCTCATTCTCTGATGATCTCAGATTCTCATTTTATCCCCTAATCTGCTTGATATAGGTGTTCCATTCTTCAAGAAATCTTGAAAACTATTCCAGTTTCTTTGTTTTTTGTTTCTGCTGATATAACCTGATAAGCATGCTCAAAATCACTCTGATCCCTATCCCTCCTGATATCAAGATACTAACAGATCTTCTTACACAATCTGATATCCTATGCACTTTCTTATCCTATCACTTACTAGCTATTCCAATTTCACTGATAACAACTTCAATCAATTATCATTTCAGGGTATGTCGATCTATAATAGACGTGATGAACCACTCATTTCCCAATGAGTTATCAGTTATGATTAATAAAAACATAAGGAATTCCAGCTATCATCATCGGTTCCGATCAGGTCAGTTTCAATTCCATCAAACTTTTTCATCACAAAAACGTTTTCAGGTAACGCAATTTCATATTGATCGAAATCTGAGAATCGCCGCATTGTGAAAATCTTATAGGGAGAGTGAGTATCCGTTTTTCAAAATACCTTATTGACATATTCTGTTTTCAGATAATGGCATGGTATGGTATGCAAAACAACAACCGTGGACTGATCCGTGGAGAAAGGTAATCAACAAAAAAAATGATACAACAAGCTAATTTTTCGATTTTAAGATTTATATGGAAACAAAAATATCAAAATTGGTGAACCCTGTCGACATGATCGTATTAGGAACCACGTTTTATTCCGACAAAACGGTTAGTTTTGTGATTCTTAGAAAAGCTTGTAAGGAGGTAGTTTCAGCATACGGTTTGGCTGTGAACAATACGGATAAAAATCTTTGTGGACCCCAAAGCCTTTGTTTGTTTGTCTTTGTTGAAAGTCTTATGTTTGAAAGCCAAAGACAAAGCCAAAGCCCAAAGTTTGTTGTGATGGAAGATGGAGAAAGTGAAGACTGCTCTGCTCTCACGGATACGTGAACCTCAGCTTGGGACGAGCCATGGAGCGAGAGGTAAGTAACAAAAAGCTATCAAAAAGTCATTTAATCGGGTTTTCAGATGTATTGAAAGGATCCAGTTGCAAGCCATCGACAGGTGTTGATCACCGAAAAATGGAGAATGGACTACTCGAACGTATTATAGTCCAAAATCGGACGTAAGTTTTCCAATTGTAGCTGAAAAAATTGAACCATGAATTTTAGATATTGTTGAAAAAAAACTTAAAATGGGCACCTATGGCACAGCATTTCGTTTTGAGTTCATCTGCGATTTGGAAAATGAGGTATTTTGATATCTGGAAAAAAATTGAATTGCAAGAATATTTTCAGGATCAAGCAGCAACTGGAAAGCATGTAGTGGAATAATCCTGCTGGAGAAAAGTAAGAAGCGTGAGTTTTGAAAAAGTTTAGAGCGAAAAATAGTTTCATTTTTCAGATGACAATCAATGTTTCCTAATATTAATTGTATTATTATCAAAATAAAATTTATATTGAATATGCCTACCATTTCTCATATAAAAAGGAAAATAGTACACATACTGTTTAGATAAGTTTCAAATACTATTTGAGAAAATCGGAGTGAATATCTGAAGAAAAGTCGCACTGTTGTTTCACTCAACCCAAACAATAGTTCAAATGATACTTGGCGTCCAAATCTCAGATTCCTTAGATAAGCTTTGACCTTGGGAGCATGAATTTTGTACCAACCAAAAAACTAAGCAAGTATCATTCTAATTTGGGTGGTGATTACCTTCTGATCCACTGATTTGGGCTTTTATAGTACTATAATTTCCGAGACTAAAAAATTGGGCTTTTTGTGTGTTCTCCTCACTTTCGCAAATTTTGTGATAATTTTATCTGATTTCCAATCAAATCAAATGACTGATTAGAATTCCTATACTTTTTGAATCCCTTATGACAAGCACTTCGATCTACCATTCCCGTTCTATCATAATTTCCACAATCATGACACACCAGCGTGTCCTTTGATAAAATAATGGTGTAAACAAAGGTGCTATTCATAACAGACCGGCGTCTGTTGAGTCATCCACCCATACATGCCTTCTTATTGTTGTACAACGGTCCACACACATTCATACCTCGTCACTTTTCTCTCGTTTCCCCCGCATCGCAGCATTATCTTTTTTTGATGCTTCTTCCATTTTCTTTCAATAAGAATATTATAAAAGTATAATTGCAGGCTAATTTGATCCATTTGGATCTAAACCTACTACAGTAATGATGAATGACAATACAATAAGGATTCCAAGGAAAAATTGAAATATTTTTTGTCCGATCATAACTTCTCTAATCCACAATAACTCTGATCCTACAAATACGCCCATTTCGGCATAGGTAAGGGGCGAATTTTCAAAAATTTCATGTAGTTTTTCCAATTCAGAAATACTACCAATCAAGAACACAAAAACCGAAAAAATGGAAATGGGATTACACTGATGTTGACGTTTCGAAATGAAAAAAATTTAGTTGTTCGATTTCTATAGACAAAACTGTTAGTTTCGACAGTCTTACTAGCTATAAGGAATTAGTTTCAGACATTGAGGATCACTGAGGTTCCCCACTATGAATGAACTGATCAATAATGGCAAAGTGGTCCAATCAAAAGCTGCAACGTGTAGAAAATAAAAATTTCGACACTTTTCTACAATTAGCTCACGGATACATAGAGAAAGGTAATCTACAAAAAATTATTTGAAAAATTAACTTACCTGGCTTTCAGATATATTGAGAGTTGAAAGTAGAGATCCACATGGAATTCATCGTCATGTCTTGTTCCCCGAAAAAAGTGAAGAATAGACTACGCGAAGTCAGTCCGACTTCAGACGTGAGTTAAAAAAACTGTTTGATAGATTAATATTATTATATTTCAGAGCTCTGCGAACTGCAATGCATCCTAAACCGAGAAAAGTTATGGAGCGGGAATTATGGAATCAAGGAAGTTGAAAGTGGATTACAACACGTTGCGAAGAGTGGTGTATAACGTGGGAATGGAATGAATTTAGAACGATTAACTCAGTCGTTTTGAAGACCATAACATATTATGTGACTTTCAACGTAATAAACGTATAGTATTATTTTCGTAATAAATTTTATGTTGAATATTTCTTTTGTTTCCATAAAAAACTAAAAATAAGACACATATATCAATACAGTATGCCAAATACAAAAAACGCTCGATGAGAACAGTCCAAATTTGTGTTGTCACAGAATTATAAGATCCATTGATTTGTGTATGTACAGGCTCCTAAAAATAATTGTAAGAAAAAAAGTTACTTATGTATTTATGTTGGTACCTCATTACATATCAATTGTGAAAACATCATCCAACTGTATACCCATACTTACTCAGATTGCCTTCTCGAACCTCCCTCATGACATATACTTTCATTTACCTTTCCAATTCATCTATCACAATCTTCACCTTTGAGTCATCATCGTCATTTCTTTTTACAAAAAGGAAATACATATGTGCAGAGGTGCAATTCATAACAAGACGGTCCCCGCTGAGTCATCCACCTCCCCCTCCTTCCATTCCTTCTTATTGTTGTACATCGGTTCACACACATTTCTACCACATATTGAATGTATCATCATGTTTTTTTGTTCGTCGCGTCTTTTTCCACACTTTGAAAAATACTTTTTTTCTCCTATTCTCTTTTCTTAACAACTATAATAGTAAACTGCAGGATAATTTGACTCATATGAGTCTAAGCCAACTACAGTTATGACAAAATAATGGATACAAATGAAGGTTCTCCGAAAAAACAATAGATTTCAAAAGTATGTTTTTCTGAAAGTGTAATTTAACTTTTTGTTCATCATGTAGTTTCAGCTAGTCACACATACAAAAAGAAATACTTGATTGCCAACAAGCTCTGCCAGATTGATGTAGAAGTGGTTTAGGACAATTTTTTGAAATATATAACATATTTTTTCAATTCAGAGGAAGGAAAGCTGCCAAAGTCTCCGCCAAATGGAAGAGTGTATTGAAATTACTCGAGCTTCCGATGGTAACCCGGAGAAAACTGTCGTTTTAGTTTCGAGTTAATAGAAACGAACGGAAGGATAAATCCGATTGAGAAAGTTCAGTTACTTCGAGAAAACGGTATTTGTCTTAAATCAGAAAGTTTTAGAAACTTATACTTTCAGATGCGGAAAAACCTTTTTAAAAAATGCAGTCTTGGATGAAAAAAGAGTGAAACCAGATCTCAACAAACAGAATTGCACCAGCGGAGGCACGGATGAGGTTTGATATTTTTTCGTACCAAATATTTTGATAGATAATTATGAATATATTCCAGAAATGTACTGGCACGTATATTGCATTAAAGAAGAAAGTTGGGAAGCTGGATATATAGAAATAAATGCGATGGAACCACAAAACTGCCAAATTGGAATGGAGCAAAGCAGGAAAAAATGTATGACAACAAAATTGGTGAGTATCTTCCAGCTTGAATACCAAAAAACCGAAATTAACAATTTTGAAGCATCACTGAAAAAATTTCAGATCTGTGCAACATGAAGAACATTTAATACAAGTGCTGTTGAAATGCGGATGTAACAACTGCGTAAGATATCATAATTGAAGCAAAGTCTGAAAATGGTTTTTTCAGAGCTGCCAATGAAGGATGTTGTAAAGTGGAATTGGAAGGAATCATCCAAAAAATGAGAAAAAACATAAAGTGAGTTTCTTGGTTGAAAATCAGACAAAATAAAGGTTTTTTTCTAGGCGTTGTATCGGAGGCGGCGACTTGAAGTGAATGTTTACTTGACATGATTCGACCCCATGCCACAAAAGTCAACAAGAATAATTAATTGAAACGAAGAGCGCGAAAGTACCTGTAATTCAAAAATTTTCACAGAAACTTAATCAAAATAAATGTTTTCAGTTATTTGTGGAGGCCACTTATACGAAATTTACAAAGACCACATGCCTTGGGAGAAATGAGAAAGTGAGAACACTCTGAGAAGTAAAAATTAATCATATTAATTACAGAAAAACAAACACTAAAATATCGGTGGAGTACAAAGGCATTATTTGTTTCATTTTCTTAATAAACTTTTCTTAATGAATAGTATTATTATATACCTTTGGAATTGAATACTGTTGAAATAATAAGAATCAAAGAAAGTCGGAAATTCATGGTAAGGGCATGACAAGGCAGGAACAAATTTATGTTGAACATATGAGCAAATTGTGAGTATTTCTGGTCCAAATTTCATGAAAACTCAAACATAAAAGTATTATCGCCTTATCGAGGAAGTCGATGTTCTTTTGACCTACTGTACATTCTCGATATTTGATCTACCGGAATACTGTAGATGACATGATTGGTGGCAAGGTTCGGAATTCAGATAATCAAATATAACACATTCTTTGACTTTTTTGCCCTTTTTTGACTAAAAATATATTTCACTCGACTTATACACGCATCTTACAGTATACCCGACAGATATCCTATTATTCCCATCAAATAGGTTTAATAACATTCATAACTCAATTTCTCCATTCATGTGACCTACTATTAATTTCTATTGTGAATCACCATCTTATTTTCCTTTGATACAATTCAAACCAAGACGGTGCCCGCTGAGTCATCCACCTCCCTCTCCTTCCATTCCTTCTCATTGTTGTCCATCGGTCCACACACATTTCTACCACATATCGAATGTATCATCATGTTTTTTTTTGTTCGTCGCGTCTCGTCACTTTTTTCCGCACTTTTCCCCTATTTTCCTTTCTAAACAACTATAACAGTACATTGTTGCAGGATAATTTGACTCCCATGAGTCTAAGCCAACTACAGTTATGACAAAAGAATGGATACAATGAAGATTCTCCGAAAAAAAATTTTTTTTTAACGGTATGTCTTTCTTAGGTTTAACTTTTTATTTATTTTGTTGTTCCAGCTCACTTCCAAAGAGACTACGAGACCAATATGATCTAGAGGCTGTTCTCAAAAAACAGAATTAACACAGAAGGAAGACATTATTGGAAAGGTATGGACTAATTTTATGAAGTTTATAATATAGTTATAAATTCAGAAATTATGAGAAAAGCACAACGTCCACCGGAAATGACAAGGAAAAGGCAAGCTGCGGTGAGTATGATCAAACATAAGGTACCTGAAAATGATAACATTCAAATTTTTACAGAGTCTCAAGTTTGAGGTAATTAAACAAACACCCATGAAGAAGAAGATGTGAGGAAAAACGACAACAATGGTCGACCCAAAAAAGATACGAGCAGATAACAACAAAAATGGGATGAGGTTAGATAATTCTTATTCAATAGCTAAATATCATTTCGCTGAAAATTTGGATAGACAACATTTTTTTTTCATTTTTTGATGAGGAACTCGAACTTAATTTAAAAATTTATAACTCTTTGTAATTTCCAGAAAATCATACATTTTAGCTTATTTGATATTTTGATCTTGAATTCATGTTTCCTATCAAAAAAATTGTTCATGGACCTATTTTGGGCCGAAATATTAGATAGTCACTTGTTTCTGAAAATGAGTCACTAAATGTGTGATGAAGTATGAACAAAGCATTTTTTGAGCTTTTTGACTTATGAAAAGTAGTTTGCAGAGCTCAAAATTTACCAGGTTTTTGCATGGATAGACAGCAAGACATATATGGAAGATGGAATTGAAATATGAATATGGATTGGGATAAAAACATGGAGGCGTGCATGAACAAAAAGATTGAGCAAATATGGCTTGAACAGTCGAAGATCAGCCGATAGTGTTAGATGCCAGGAAAAAAATGGGACAGCTAACATTTTGGTAGTTGTGTCAATACGTCTGCTGAAGATCAAGGTAATAAAGAACCTGAATTTTTCGATATCACAAAACAAACAATTTTCAGACAAATGCGACATGTATTACCCACCAAGAGAGCTGATGCCGTAAAACAGGAAGATCAATGAAGCCCAGAATTTTGTAAACCACTACTGTAAGGCAACATGATCAAGGGAAAAAACTAAACTGTTTTTATTTTAGACACTACGATGAAAAAGTTAGAATGCTTGTACGACCTTCTAGGACAATGGTTAGTAGGAAAACTAGTTGTCTGTCAATGGTCTTCCATAGAAATGACAGAATTACAGAAGTGCATACTATTGGAAGCCAAAACAGGAAGATATAGAAGGTACTAGTCCTATATGTGTGCATGAAAACTTAAATCAACGTATGTTTTTTCAGAAACAACTAGCAGTCCCGCAGCCGTAAATATTTTGGAAAAGTAGCGAAACCATAGTGCATTTTAAGATGGAGGTAATCTAGTTTTCACCAAATCCCGATCGAAACGAATGCTTTCAGTCATTTTACCGACCAAGAAACAAAAACAGCGAAGCCCGAGTCTTGAAGTATTGATAGCTGAAATTTCAGATGATCCGAGACAAAGATTCCAGTTCCACATAGAAAAAGTTGTCTCCCTTTTTGAATAAACTTGTTTATTGAATATGTATACTTTTAACTTTGAAAAACTACCATAATGAGTAGCTTCACGGAAAAGTGGTTCGAATTCTCTAGAAGCATGGGACTGATATGGCGGACAGAAAAATTGCAACATTTTCCGATTTGCGTCTTCATAGCCCGGCTTCCTCTATTTAAAGTGGTTTTCTGCAAGTTTTGGTCATCGGTCCATCATGCCGTTACTTCATCTGGTATTCAATTTTTATACATAACCTATGATAGTGGTGCATCTTTCCATGTGAAGCTCATATTTCATTGGAGCGCATACCATTCCCATTCTATCATCATTTCCCTCACTGCAGAAGACAATATGTCTGTACAAGCAGGAAGGTGACACAAATAGAAAAAACGGACGGTGTCTGTTGAGTCATCCACCTCCCCCTCCTTCCATTCCTTCTTATTGTTGTACAGCGGTCCACACGTTTCTACCAACTATCGACTGCTTCCCCCGTTTTTTGTCACTATACACCATATCATTTTCCCTCTTTTCCCCTCTCTGTGTAGTTTTTTTCTATTTTTTCTTCTTGTCGATTCCGAAAATTCGTTTTTTTCCTGTATTTTCCGTCAAAATATTATATTTCAGTGTAATTTTGACCCATTTGGATTTAAACCTGATACAGTTATGACGGAAGACGATACAATGAAGATGGATTTTTTGAAAGTAAGTTTTTTTTGAGAAGGAGTTAAACTTTTTTTTTCATTTTGTTGTTTCAGGAAAAAAAATTGTTCGAGAACTGTTTGAAGATCGACTCAACTTTAAAAAAACAATCAATATGCAAATCAAGTACATTGTTGTTGAAATTGGATCATCCGTAAATCATCAATTTTTTATTTTAAAAAAGTTTTCCAATTTTCAGCAGACGCATAACTTTACCCAGTTCTTCGGCCAAATGGAAAGATTGAAGAAGAAGGTATTTGCTTAATTTTCTGAAAATCTGAAAAAAACTGTATAGTTTCAGATATACAAGGTAGCCGTGAATTCGTCGAAGTTTCAAAAAAGACAACCATACTATTAAACGTCCAACTACGGCTCAGAAACCTGAGGTGGTGTTTAAAAAGTGCACAATTGGAACAGTTGGAGTCCAGAGTGATCAACAGCTTCCAAGTCCGTTTTGAAGTCCCGCATGGCAATTCTGCGAACTATTGTGTATCCGCGAAGATACACGGACTTCAACAGTTGGACAATTTTTATGAATTTCGGTAAGTCATTTTTTTGGAATCATGGTCAATAAATCTATTGATTTTCAGAAGAGTGGCAACACAGACTCACCCAAAGGCAATTTGAAGAAAATGTTGAATGAACAAAGGTATTTATTCCAATATTTCAGAATCTTAAAAAAATTTTAGTTTCAGATTTGAGAGAAGAGATGAAGATGGATGCTTTGAATTGGTGGAAATTGACAAAAAAGAATGTCCGGCCAATCTTACTGATGTGAAAGTTTTTGATGGAACAATCTAATGAGGTTTGATATCTATCATTGAAAAAAAGATTGATATAGAGAAATGGCTGAAAAATAGAGGCTTTTAGTTCTGAATGAGGGATCAATTATCCGCACTCGATAGGACTATCTGATATTTTTCTGAATCTAAAAATTAATTTTGTGCTAAATTTCGACTATAAAATTATTGAAAAAAATGGGCTCTCCTAATGTTGAAAGGGCTTTGGTGGCAAAAAAAGGATCGGCGACTGAATTAACAGTATAAACTCAACTATATTCAGGGCAACGATCCCACTTTTTGATCAAGGTCCCAGATTCTTTAGAAAAGCTATTATGTATAATTTTACGGAAATTGGCTTTTTTCGAACGTTTTACGAACAACAATTTAGAAAAAAGAAGCTACTTTCGTTATGCACCTTTAAAACAGTATGGATACGGTATCAAAGGCGCATAAAAGAAACAACATTTGAGCATGAATATCCTGGACTAAAATTTGAAAAATCCTCAAATTACAGACAATGATTTCCGAAGGACGGTCAGAGGAGAATGAAAGCAAGTGGTTAGCCAAGCAAGCGAAACTGTGGAATACTGCCAGACAAGATCTGTGGCGGACCAGATGTGAAGAAAAAAAGGAAACAACCGACGAAATATACCAAAACGACTACTGTAATTATTTCGAAGTTGTAAAACCAACAAAAAAATTACAGACCCGACCACCACGATGTCGATTATGTTGGGCAGAGCGGATGTGATGGAAGGATACGGAAGGAAACGAAGCCCGAAAACATATGCAAGATGGTAGGATAGGATTATTATTGGAGCCCACAAATATATTTTTTTAGATTCGACATTGAAAATTTGAAAGGCCACTTTAATGCAAACATACATTGCCAGAGGAAAGCTGTAAGTATTTTTATGATTGGGAACTTTTGACTATTTGAAGTATTACAGCAGTGCACGGAACAAAAAAACATGCTAACTGCCATTTCAAAAATTGTGACAAGATGAAGGTAGCAATGAAAAATAATTAGATTCACCACTAATATGGAATATTTTCAGATAAATCAACCACTTTGATGCAAAAATGCCATGATGGAATTCAACAGGTAAGTAATTTTGTGATTGGAAACTTTTGACAATATGAAGGATTACAGTACTCAACGGTAGCCCCATCAACCCAATCGCCTGCATAGAACCGCCGTTAAGATGAAGGTAGTTATGAAAATTGATATTTGCACCACTAATATGAGCTATTTTCAGATAAATGTAGAAACCACCACTGAACCGCCGACTAGTGAGATGGATAAGTGCAGCCACCAGCCAGGAGTCGTTTTGGGCAAAGTAGCAGTTGAAGCTTACATTACGAGCAGCGTTCCACACAAATTTTTGATGTTTACAACTTTTGTTTATTTTTTTGAGTTTAATCGTTCTAATAAACGTATCATCTGCAATTTTTTAAAAATAATTCTATGTAATTGAGAAAAATGAAATTATGATTTTTTAAACCTTGCAAGATTATAAATCTATAATCAAAGAAGGATAAATATTCTTGTTATTCGACTTGGCGACTATGATTTGAGGAAATTGTGATAAACAAGTGTCTGAGTAAACAAATATTAGATTTTGATCAAACTACACTATAGCTGGTTGTTTTTGAGAATATTCCTATAAAGATTCTGAAAAGTGCAGATGCTCCCCGATCAGCTCATAATTCTTGAAATGATACCCATTTCAGAAAAAGTGCACCTGATCTCAATCAACGAAATGTTTTCTTTTGGCGTGAGAGAATAACGAAAAGTTGCACATATTTCCAAATTATTTGTCATCTTTTCTCTGACATGGTAGCCTATTCCGCATATCTTGAGATCGAGAAACGGCACCTAGCCTATCTTGTAGAGCATGGTCGAAAGCCTAGAAAACACTTTTCCAAATTTGCCATCGAGGCTTACAGTTCGAGTTTCAGAGCAAAACATTTTGGCTGTGATTTTGATACTTTCTCACGCCGCTAATGTCTACGCATTCAAACTACACTGATTTCAACTGCCAGCGTGGCCGAGTGGTGTGTATGTGGGACTTGTAAACCAGACTATGTTGGTTCGGTTCCCAATTTTTTCTAACTTTTTTTGCATACATTTTTGGGAGCCGGAAGATAGTTTTCAAGCTTTGTTTTTCGAATTTTCAACTCGATTCTGTCTTTTTGCACAAATTTGTGAAGATTATAGTACAAAAGAAAATTTTTTCAGCGGAACTGACTGTAAATATAAAGTAAAAACGTGCAAAAAGACAGAATCGAGTTGAAAATTCGAAAAACAAAGCTTGAAAACTATCTTCCGGCTCCCAAAGATGTATGGAAAAAAAGTTAGAAAAAATTGGGAACCGAACCAACATAGTCTGGTTTACAAGTCCCACATACACACCACTCGGCCACGCTGGCAGTTGATATCAGTGTAGTTTGAATGCGTAGACATTAGCGGCGTGAGAAAGTATCAAAATCACAGCCAAAATGTTTTGCTCTGAAACTCGAACTGTAAGCCTCGATGGCAAATTTGGAAAAGTGTTTTCTAGGCTTTCGACCATGCTCTACAAGATAGGCTAGGTGCCGTTTCTCGATCTCAAGATATGCGGAATAGGCTACCATGTGAGTCTATATATGATAATCTCTCATCACTTTCCTACCTTGTTATCCTACCCTGCTTTATCTCACGCATCTATCCGTTACCATGACAACTCTCGTACACATTCCTTTAACATACTGCATCGCGCTATACAACTTTTTAATTTAATTTTATGAATATCGGAGTATATCACTTCTATCTGTTTTTGTTTTTTTCAGGAATATCATTCCTGAGGTAGTCTCTTAGTTTAGGTTTACCTCCATCTCCTCCTCCCATACTTCTATACTTCTATTATGACTTAATCCTAATATCAGTACATTTGAAGGGTAATTTTATTCCGAATGGAATTCTGCCAAAGCCATCAGTTATGCAAGAAGATAATAAAATGAAGTTTTTATGGACTATAAGATTTTTGCAATACGTTTTCCTGAAAGTAAGTGAGTCATATTATGAAAAGTTATGATAATGTTATTTCAGAAAAAATGCAACAGAGACAATCAAGCGAGAGAGGAGAAAAAAAGGATTGAAGATAGTAAATAGAAATGAAAGCGATGCATCACATGTTTTTGGTGAGTTTTTTTTGACACCTGAAATTTCAAAACTTCTATTTTTCACAGACCGTGTGAAAGTCTTTGCCACCAACGAATGTGTATTCCGATAATTTTATGAAATAATCAATTTGGCTGAAACTTGAACAAGTCATACTTTAGCTGAACCTATAGGATACACATATAGGATATATCCTGTTCTTCCATCTCAATTAGTATCTCTCCACTCTTTTCGTCTTCCATTTACTCTTTTCTTCTGACCTTTCACATACATAGTGGCACTCAGAAACCCACACCAACTCTGCGCCAACCACCACCAACACCTTTCTTTCAATTTTTCACATGCCACCAATCATCCAAATGTGTGTCAATAAGCTACACCATAGCCCATTTGTCACTATATCACTTGGTCGGAATGCACCATGGTCGATCTTCCGCTATCTGACTTTTTGATGGGTTGATTCATCGGTTCATGTTCCCTGATATATCTCATATTTTTCAGATTTGTCAGTATTTTGTTGCTCATTTCATCCTGTCTAATATCAGCTGTGAGCCCGGAAGTAAACACCCGAAAATTGCTATCTTCTATCTTCATTTTGCGAAAACAACACCTGACACAGTGGCTCTCCCAATCTCACACAACTTGTTGATGTTTTTCTTTCAATTGGTTCAATTTTTTCATCCAAATTCTTCCATCTGATAGATTTTTCAACATTCTTTTTTTTCTCATCCTTTTCTTGATAGTTTCCTGATTATTAATATTGCAGGGTGATGAATTATCTGAAAGGAAATGACCAAACAACAGTTATGATGACAAAAAAGCAACAAAAAATTATTGGATGGTTCCAAGAAGCTACTAAAAGTGAGTTTTTGAGTAGTATTATAACGAGTATTCTACTAGGTTTTGTGACGAACCCGAACACGTGTTACTACCACCTGACTAGCACATGAAGAGTCACCACCCCAGAGCCGGGTCCCTATAAAACGAGGCTGGACTCTGGGATCGGGGCTCTTCCTGGGGATCTTCCCTTTTGCTTATTTGTTACCTATTGACATATATATTCTGACATTATAAAATTTGTTCCGTAACACTTTGTATAGATTTCATTAAGGGCATATGGTACAGTATGAATGAGTCAGGGCCCCGAAAGCCCCAGCTCATTACAAGGAGGTTCCACCTCGAATCTCAATTGAGGGAGCATGAAGAAGGGACCAGTAGAAAAGTCAATAGGATTAGCAGACAGCCTATGGGCACTAGGGAAATACCCACTAAACAAACTGAATAAGCGGGAAGGGACCCTAAGATTTAGGGAAATAGAGATCCACCTAGCCAAAAGTTTGTATAAAAGTGATTCAAAGTATACGAACCCTTCTTGCAGAAAGGACAAACTGCCCGAAGAAAGAAGACTCCAAGAAGAGATGGACAGCCTTCGGGCTGTCACAAACGAGTAACGCAAGGAGGCGCACTATTGGCGCCTCCGCGCGGAAAAGGCAGAAGGGAAGATGGAAAGAGCAGCAGCAAGACGAGAAGAAATGGAGGACAAAATCGAGACGCTCGAGAGGAATCAGGCCGAGATGGTGGAGGAAAGGGACGAGGCGAAAACGGAAGCAGACAGATGGTGGTACGAGAAGGAGATGAAGGAAAGGGAGGCGGCACATTGGCGCGGCCTCCTCAAGGAAGCAACATCCCAGCCAGCACGGAGGACAGGCCAGCAGATGGAGGAGGTAAGGCCAGGAGGGAATTAAATTTAGAAGAATTAGAAGCGTGGGAAAGGGAGCCTTTAGGTATTTATAGTTGTATTATATTTATTTTTCTGTACATAACTTGTATATATTAGACCATTTTCATCTTATTTGTTATTCACCTGCATATCTATTTTTACAAAATAAATCTTGTTCCGTAAATCGTGTGGGCCTAACAAGGTATCTAATACAGAAAAGATGGGGGAGAAAGCAGAAGATTTTGCTCCAGACTTCATATGATTGTTTCTGAACATATTCAAATAGTATAGTATATCGTATTAGGGTCCATATGAATCTGTTCTAATTTCATACTGCTTCAAGATGCCAAGTCAATCCAAGTGATTCTGATCCGCTCTGATCTACCCGATTCGCCTTGATCCGGCTAGATCTGTTCCAAATCATATTACCATGATTCACTTACTTGCTGCTGTGCACTTTTTCTATCTTATACTTGTGTTCAGAATGGAACGGCTTTTAACTTTTCCCTCGAATTCAAGTGATTTACAATTGCTCCGCGCTATATACATCATCGGTATATTTGAAGAGGGAAATTGCGAGCAGAAACAAACAAAAACAGAGCGGTGGGTGTTGAGTCATCCACCTCCCCCTCCTTCCATTCTTTCCTATTGTTGTACATCGGTCCACACAAAATTCTACCACATATTGAATGCATCATCATGTTTTTTTGTCATTTTTCTATTTTGTGTGTCCGTCCTACAACTTTCACATTATCACTTTTTTCTCGATCTTAAACTTTTCTTTAGATTTATTTGCTTTAATAATCTGATATTTAGGTAATTCATGGGATCCACCAGGACCAAACCATGTTCCATATATTGGAGTTAGTTATGATAGACGAATAACAATAATTTTTCTGAATAAAAGCAACAAGTGAGTGTGCTATTATTTTGGGTAGATTGATTTTTTTTTCAGAAAACTGGGATACAATGAAGAAGGATTCACACACCAGAAGTCACTCATGGAAGTTTATGATGCATCGGGAATTTGAAGCTCAAGACGCCTTAAAGAATTTGCTGGAGAGGAAAATAGAGACAAGGTCGAGACTGGAAGAAGAGTTGAAAAAAATCAGACCATAACGTGAGGTAAAACTAAAGCTTAATTAATTTGGAAAATATTCAACATTTTCAGAAGACCCCGAACAGAAGGAGTATAGAAAGATAGGATACAGTGCGCGTCAGAAGGTATGTACTGAATTATGCCAAATATTGTGAGGAATACGTTATGAACCGTTAGATTTTGAAAGAATCAAGAAAACATACATTTTTTCAAATCTAGGACCATTATAGGGTTTTTTCAGAATTGGAAAGTATACTTGGAATAACAAAGAAGAGGGGACGAAATGTGAAGTTTTATGTAAGTTGTAGCTTCTTGATTTCTAAAACTTGATATAGTGACCAAAAGATTGCATATTGAGACTCATAAAAATTTTCTTCAGAAATACTTTGTTGCCTGACCTGACAGGTCCCCTGGTCTGAAGGAAGAAAAAAACAAACCTCTTACCCACGACTGCCCATACGGTTCTGCCAAGTAAGACCTTTTTTGTTAAACCTAGCGTCAGAGATAATAAATACTCAAAATAGAACTGGTTTTGTACCCTTCTGCAGTTGTTACTCAACATTTTTTTTTCAGAATCAAAGTCCTGTTTGACTCAAAAGCGGAGACAAAAAACATTCCGGGTAATAAAACCTGTGAACGGCCAAACAAAACTTTCTCGACGGTTTTGAGAAGGAAACAAACGAGGACAAGAAAAGGTTTGTTGAAAAAAATCATGAATAAGTTAATGAAAATTGGTATTATTACAGAAAGCTACAAATACATAAGGACAAGAAAAAGAGAATGAGATGCTTCACCAGTGGCTTATTGTGACGATCGCTAGTTTTGAATTGGTTCGGAGTGAGTTCTTAGTTTTCAAAATCTCACCTTCTTTTTTTTCAGTTCTCGGAAAGCAAGAATAAAGATGAAGGAAAATTGTACGCTTGATGGAAGGTTTATGAATCATTTTAGAAGAATGTTTTGGTTTGTTGACATTTTCAAATTAATTATTATTAATAATTGTTGTTTTCAGGACCGTTTCCCAACATACACAATTGAAAACTGCTAGACGAGCTGGTGGAGAGTGCGTTTTTTTTCTGTTGAAGGTTGTATCAAACCAAATAGAAAGGATTTCGCTTAATAATGTTTGATTTTCTCCCCTTTCAAATAAACTTAATAATTGTTGTTGTGTTTTTTAAACTTCCCTCTTCGGATTCATATGAAAGTACGGTAGCACTTCCTGAACAGAAGTACCCATGAAATTTTTCCATAGGCTTTTGCTACTGCTGTGAGCCTTTGATACAATCAAAACAGTTCAAGATATCGAAATTGTATTCCAAGTGGTTAATCTCTCTATTCCGATAACCAACTCAAGCTCGAACTTCTTCAACTACCATATTTCTAGAATATACCAATACTTCCAATTGTACAACATCACCGTACTATTTAGTTTCATAATTAAAAAAATATATGATCAGAGACAAAACATAAAATGACGGTGTCTGTTGAGTCATCCACCTCCCTCTCCTTCCATTCCTTCTTATTGTTGTACAACGGCCCACACACATTCCTACCACATATTGCATTCGTCATCATGTTTTGTGTAACAACCGTCCCTCTCTTCTGCTTCCTCCTCATTTTTTTCACAAACAAAATAGTACTTTTCCTTTCAACACGCTATTATTACATATTTCTCCCGTGAAATTGACTAAAATTCTAATTATAGGTAATTCATAGGATCCACTAGGACCAAACCATGCTCCAATATTGGAGTTAGTTATGATGAAAGAATGACAATAAGTTTTATAGCAACGTGCAAAGTGTGAGTAAATTTTATTCGTGCCGTTATGATGTTTGTCGTTTTCAGGAGTCAATACACTAATAATACTACAATGGAACAATGGACCATCAATCATTTGCAGGATGTACTCGATGATGTGGTGAACCAGAATGAAGATGCTTTTATCCAAGTTTGGATTTTATATCCAAATCTCATCTTCAGAACAAAAAATGTTTCCAACTGCAATCCAGGGTTTACCCACTGAATTTGGTGATGACTGCCTGAACTCCTCTTATCGAAGTGGAATGAACAAGGAGGGAATTGAAGAAAAAAAAGCACTGACGAAACAAGCCTGGAAAGGTCACCTTAGAAACGACTTCTTGCTGCACATTGGTTTGCTCGCCTTATCCAACTTCTGAAGGATTTCGAAAAAATGGGAGTTTCCTCATTACAAAACTACAATTTTCAATCATGCATATTGGTAGAAAAGGTATGCCACATCTTTTCATCAAACAAATATGGATTTTTTCTACAGCATAGAAAAAGAGGAGGTCATGCAAATATTTGAACCTTTTGAGAAACTGTGAAGTATTGGAAGCAGATACGGCAAACAGTGGGACAGAAAAAATGTAAGATCTAACTTTGGAACTATATTTTAGTTTAAAAATTACAGCACGCCCCCGTGAGACTGTTCTGATTGAACCGGACGCCTTCGAGGAACATGATCAACTGCTGGCCACAAATTGAAGCGAGCTGCGGAAGATCGAAATACGGAATGAGGATTTTTATCAAGGTAATTAAAATTTTGGGAAAAATTCGCACCTCATCGTAGGTTGCTGTCACCGGTTTTGAAAATTCCGAGCTAGAAAAAGTGGGAAACTACGTTTTCCGTACCTGTACTACGACGTTCCGCAATTCCGCTGTTCAGCATATAACCTAAATTATTAAAATGATCAACTTATTGAAAATTTCAAACATTTTCGGAAATTCCATAAGAAACTTGCCTTTCCAGTAAGAAAAATACAAAAAAAAACAGTTAGAATATTGTTTCAATACAAAAAAAGTTGTTCCAGAAACTACAAAACAAGCAAAATGGCAAATGTTTGGTTGTGCCCGGCAACAAATTATTATGAAAAGAAGTGTAAGTTGCTCCACTAGATACCAATAATCAGACTTTTTTTTCAGCTTACTCCTGAAATTTGTATCCATTTGCAAAACAGATCGACCAAAAACTCCATGCGTTGGCAAGTGCTCCAGGAGTGATCGATCGTGATGTTTTTTTTTAATTTGAACTAGTGAAATAAATTTATAATAAGCAAAATTAGTTAGTTGATTTGACATAAAACACATTAAAGATATCACTGAATATTGCCAAAAAATCTGAAATATCACACAGCCAGTGTGTTGATATAACATCACAATATTGTGCAAATATATGAATGTATCAACATTTTCCAAAGCACTTTTAGATCTTAGTGAAAATAACTGTAACCTTAAAGTAAATACTACTAGTGTAAACAAATACTCTGTAAATACTTTGCGATGTAAAATTCACCGCCATTTCCAGTTTTTGTCTTAAAAACCATCGGTCTAGGTAGAAAAAAAAAATCCCCAATAACTGTGAAACATTCACAAAATATAAAGTAATAATTTCATCTGCATATATCAGCAGTCTATAACAAACACAAATTTCTGATTAGATTATCGCATATCCCCACATACACACTTTTCTCCATCTTTCCCCTTTTCCCTCATTTTTTTCGCCGCCTAATGATGAAGTTTATTCACTCCCTTTCCGATTCAATTTTTCCTAACCTATAATTAGATACGTTTTTTTTCACAAACATATCACATTTTCCTTTTCTCTAAAAGATTGCATACATATATCGTATTTACTCGGTTACAACGGCACTTCAAGTAGAATGGCACCTTGAATAGAGCGGCACTTATTTCAGTTGAATTTTTATAAAAAATGGTCTTATTTTGAAGGGTTGAAAATCAAAGCGGCATGCCGTTGTAATCGGGGAAATACGGTATATCTACCTCCATATTTTATTCTACTTTTTCTTACTTTCTCTCGACCAAATGCACTAACATTGTTTCTGATTCAATTTTCTATGTTTAGATAAGTTTTTCTTTTCACAAACGTGTCCCATTTGCCTATATACATATACATATCATCTACATAGACTCTCCGTTTCCCCCCCCCCCCCCCCCCTTCATGCTTGTTTCAGCTGAGCCTCTCCTTATTTGTTTCTAATCCTCTCTTCACACATCACACATCTCATAACCCCCCCCCCCCCCCCCCCAAACCGCATTTTCACTAGTTTTTGTCAATATGTACAGGGTGGCTCATAAGTATAGAGCCAAAAGTTTTCAGTCATAGTTCTGAGAATAGCCGGTGGTTAGCCGGGTGGACCTCATTTTTAGTTCATATGGGCCATTATAAAATAACTTAAACGTAGATTCTCGGAATTTCATTTTCCGATGGATACCTACGACCTATGAAAGATTTGGAGAAAATTACATGCACGCCGTAGTCACCAATATCATTCAAGGTGTCATATCTACCTTCGGAGTTATTTTTGAAAACTAATATTTTTGTCATAGCAAGTCCATATATGAAGCAATATTTGACTGAATGGAAATTTTTTTACTGGCTCTGGTTTTCCCGCACCAGAGTCACAAACTTGAATGAGCGAAATTTTGAAAATTCTTCAAATTTCTGATTTTCATAACTAAGTCATTAGAAACAGTTTTCATGAATTTCCCAAACATAAAACACATCTGTTGAGGAAACTATCAATAAAAATACATGTCTCAAGCCTTCGAAAATATTTTCGGGTCTATCGAAAAAATCCAAAAAATGTGCAAAAGTTGACTTGTTGAACTTGGTCGACGTTTTGTGGAAATTCGGACTTTCAAAGGTCATGTTTGGTATCTAAATATTGTTTATAGTTGTATTGTTGGCCTTTTTTCAAACAATATCAAACTTCATAGTGGAAAAATTTTCAAAAATCATGCAAACTTGAAGAATTTTCAAAATTTCGCTCATTCAAGTTTGTGACTCTGGTGCGGGAAAACCAGAGCCAGTAAAAAAATTTCCATTCAGTCAAATATTGCTTCATATATGGACTTGCTATGACAAAAATATTAGTTTTCAAAAATAACTCCGAAGGTAGATATGACACCTTGAATGATATTGGTGACTACGGCGTGCATGTAATTTTCTCCAAATCTTTCATAGGTCGTAGGTATCCATCGGAAAATGAAATTCCGAGAATCTACGTTTAAGTTATTTTATAATGGCCCATATGAACTAAAAATAAAGTTCATCCGGCAAAACACTCCTTATTTCTGGAAATAGGGCTGTAAAACCACCGAAAAAAACGGCTCTATACTTATGAGCCACCCTGTACACCAAAGCTCTCGCCCCACCTTTGCTTTTCACCTTTTCCGTGAATATTTCTACTTCCATTTCGTACCTTATATGAAACAGTACACTAATAATATGCTTATAGGGTATGAGGCTCCATTGTGGACCTGGCCATCTTATCAGTGATAACAGAAAAATGAGATTTTAGCAGAAAAAGTGAGTTGATTTCAGACATTTTTTGAGTAATTGTAATCAAGTTTCCAGATTTAGATGATTTTGGAGCTCGAATGAGAGATGTCTGAAGAAAGGGGAATTCCACCAACAATTCTTCCGAGCCAGCCCACCAAAGACATGAATAAAATGGTCCTCGGCAAAAATAAGGTATTGAGTTTATGAGCCTAACTCAAATCATTATATTTGAATTTTTCAGATAAAAAATGGTAGGGTTATGAAAAATGTTTGACCAATGTGGAAGACAATTCATCCGAGCCACACCACCAAATGAACCGAGCGTCATTTTCTTCCGATTTTTAAAAGGTAAGTCTAGTTGAAATTGGCTGAAATGAGATTCTGAATAACTCATGGTAGATTTGTGAGATACATATGTATATCCATGTCTATTTGCCGTATGATTCATGAAAAAGTTGGCTCTGAAAAAGTATTTGGGTCATTTGGGTCTTGAATTTCAAATCTGACTGACATTAACACGGAATTAGTGTAAACTTAAAGAGATCTGTGGATGAGGACCTGATGGACCCCTTCACTCTACCCCACTCTTATGATAAAGGACCCAGAGATCCGCTAAGGATCCTAATACATTATTATCAGAGCCAACAAGTTCAAAGTCTTAAATCCTATAACTTGTCTCAATTCAGAAAAGTATACCAATTCGAGAGAAAATGGCATACATTACTTGTGCCGACTCGAACAAAAATTTGTGAGCTCCATCACTTTCAAAATGCTCTGTGAAAAGTTTTTTCTTTCCCAAAATTGCAGCTTGTGAGTTTTGAAACTTGCCTATTTTGAAAATATTTTTTGTTTCAGATCGACAGCCATCAAAAACAGTAGCATAACATGTGCCGATTCGAATCAACATGAATACCATCATTCGTACAAGATCTCAATTGGACAGCTGATTTAAAGGTATGTGGTTATAATAATTATAAATATTGAAATACAAGAACTTTTTTCTTTCAGAAAATTTCAATATGATTGTGTTGCCGCGTCGGTTCAGTATAGCGACATACGCCAACTTTTTCGATGTTGTGTGATTTTGAGATATTATTCTAGTTTCAATAAATAAATATATTTGATAATTTTTGACAACCTGAAAATATATTTATGTTCTCCCATCTTTTTCCATCTCCTTCCATTCCTTCGCTATGTCATGCTCATTCAATGAGTCATATGCATATGAGTGCGTACTTGTTATGGCGAACTGTGTGTGTGTACAATCAGAAGCAGGAAAAGAAGGAAATCCGGCAGAAATAGTGTTACTATCCGATGAGGATACAGACACATCAAGTTCGCTCCTTGGCACAATTGTTATGTCGATTTACGAGAGAAACATCCTATTGTCATCATTTTCCCTCTCTCCTATCACGAGACTGTCCACCAAATGTGTGTCAATCAAAGTTATTGCTGGTGTCGTTTTTGCTATTTCCCTTTATCATCATTTACTGTATTCCGTGATTTTAAGTCCTCGTTCATCTTTTTTTGCCCAAATTATTCATGTTCCAGGGTATTCGCATCCATTTTGGAGATGACCGAACAACAGTCATGACAAAACAATTCAATTTTTTTGGCAAAACAAATGGAAAATTTGGTGAGAACTCAAATGAAGCCGAGGATGATGAACATCAGCACTCCAGCCATATCTGCTAAGATCAACTAGAGCACCACCACCGGCTCCAAAATCACCGGGACAACCGTCTTGACCGGGGCCTTACAACACCATTGCTAGCCCAAGTATTCCATCGAGTTCCAACCTCGATGGCGGCGTACATGCCAAGGTGGAGTACCCTTCTTCACGTCAAACATCATTGTGAAAACACCGAACATGTTCACGACCTTCAACCCACACATCCCGGATGTACCGCCACCATCACCATTTCGACTAACACCACAGGGAGCCATGGTCCAGAAGCTGATGGATATCTCGATGAAAAAAAGAGAGGTCAGTGTTTTCGCCAAATATACCTCACTCTCCCAAAAAAAGTTTTTAGATGACTTCTAAAAATGCATAATTCCCTTTTTGATATAGAAAATGAGACTACCACAGCATAGTAAAACGGTATAATCTAGGACATGTTTCAGAGAAGTCGAGAGTGCGTGTGTTCAGCAACATGCGACGAGATTTGTGGCAAAAATTTGGAGCTCAAAACCAGCAAGATTAAGTAAATGTATGCATTATCCAGAAATTGTAAAGTCATATTTCAGACAATGATGGGATCTCCCATGGTCAGTACAGTTTTTGGAAGAAGTGAGGACGCGGATGAGAAGGAATATTTCAATCAAAAAAGTTATAACGATCTGCAATTATGGCTCAATTCACTACCTTCTTCATATTTCAATGATAAAATCAAAATAAAAAAGTTGTTTTAATATGAAAAAAAACAGCTTCGTTCATCAATCGATTGGTGCACTACAAAAGATTTACAATACAAATTTAAAAGTCCCTGCTATTTCTGTCTTCCACATTTTCCCTGAATCAGTGACCTACTTTCCTAATTCTGATTCTATCGTCTCCTGCCCTGGTCTCATATTACTGCCACCAACTTCTGTCTGAGTATGTTTTTCGCGCATCTTTCACATCATGGCACACCGTTCCTCCTTTTCTCTTCCTTCCATTCCTTCCTCCTCCCCCTTTTTTCATGCCGATCAGGCCTTACGCAGCCCTACACACATCTCATGTGTCCTGTGAGTTGTGAGCGGTGTGAGTACGATCAGAAGAGGGAAAAGTAGAAAAGCCCTCCGTCCGTCTCAATCTGTTTCTTGCATTCTCTTTCTTTTACTACTTTCTTCTAAACTATGGAATAGTGGTACTCATCGGCGATGAGCGAAAAAGTTGAGAAAGAGGAAAGCTGACAGAAATAGTACTACTACCCGATAAACACAAAGAAACCTCATTCCTTTGTTTATAGTGGTGTCAACGTAGGAGAGACACTTCCTATCGCCATCGCTTTCCTTTCTTTCGCTACATGTGACCATCACAAAATGTGCGAGGGGAATAATTTGAGGCACCAATCGATCTCCATTCCTCTCCTCCCGTCTCAACCTGTGCCTCCCCCTCTCTGAAATCTAAACATTCGAATAGCGGCCCTCACCAATCTCTGCTGTATCTAGCTAGCCTGTATATATCAAATCTATCTACTCCATTTTTTCGTTTTTTTTATTTCCATTTTTTCCTTCCTCAAAGTTTTTCAATCGTTGATTTTGTAGGGTAGTGTATTGTCCTAACCAATATTAAACCAAACAACAGTTATCAATAACGACTCAACTTATCTCAAATGGCTCTCAATTTCACAAAATGTAAGAAACTTGGAAGTGAGTTTTAGACAGTAAAGTTGACTGGCATAGTGTTCCTGTAACCATTGTTGAGTTTTTGCTCCGCGAGCCCTCAAATATCTAGGCGACATGAGGGACTGAGTCTCATCAGTAGATAATCCTTTGCAAAATTTTTTGGGAAATTTTTTAAACTTTGATTTTGCAGATTCCCCTTCATGGAATACCTATCAGCAAGGATGCAACCAAAAAAGCTGAAGAACTCGGTATCGGCGGCAGTTTTGTTTTGATTTGGATCGAAAAGATATGGAAGACTTCGAATTGGATGAGTACCTGGCGAGAGAGCGAAGGGATATAGGTTTATAAATTATACTGATTTAAAAATGAAATCTGTGTTAGTTTCAGCAAGGGAGAAAGAGGAAGTGAGACGATATAGATGGGAAGTGAATGATTTGGCTCGAGTCGCTTTCAATATCGATGGGGTGAGTGACACGCATTTTTCAATTCAAAAAATATAACTTTTGAAGAGACTTTGATTTGCAAAGAAAGACCAAGATTTCTGATGTCATTGCTGCCTACAATGAAAAATGTAAAGTTTTGGACGTGCACAAGTTTGTGATTACAGTTCATCATATTTTTATATTCGAAATTTTCAGCTTCTACCAGGTATCTTCAGCATGAATTGTCTCTTGCTGAACTCAGAATTAGCGATAATACGACGATTTTTGCGCAAAGGGGAGAAGATCGGTGGAGTTGGCGTTGGAATTGCAAGCGAATAATTGAATATTTGATCAAAGAATAAATTGTATAATTGTCCAAGAAATTCGGTTTTATGACTTTATTGAAAAGTCAGACTGTGTAGAAAGTGGATCACGGGGCTCCATAATTTGAAATTTCATCGGTCAGAATGGAAATTGATGATCCATTGTCTCTTCGGTTCTCAATATCCTATTTTTTTAAAATTTTTTATAACGATGTATCTTCCCTCCTTCCGTTGCAATATCTTTCTATCTACCCTCTTCCCTCTCATTTTACTTTTTTTCCTTCAAAACATTCAAACAGTCGGCCAGATGTGTCCATTACGTAGACAGGCACCATTGATCAGGTGTGTAGAAGTAGTTGAGAAGAAGGAAAGCGGACAAAGACACCCTCCTTTTGTCTCAACTTGCAAACGCTCGAAGTTTCTCCTCTCCCCTCCTTCCATTCCTTTCTTTCTTCTAGACGGTCCATTGTTCTCTTTCCATCCTGTTGGTCAGGCGATACACTCCCCCTACACACATTGGAGATCCCGCAATTTGTAAGCGATCCGCCAATCGATGCCCCATCCCCTCCTTTCTTCTCAATCTGTTTCTTTCGCCCACTTCCTTCTACTCCTTTCTTCTCAACATTCAAACAATGGCACGCACCAGATGTTCCCCCCCCCCCCCACAAAATCTGCGTCAATCAAAGTCGCACCTTGCTTCGATATTGTGATTTGTTTTAGGATTAAGCCTATTTTCTTAATATTTTGGATTTTTTTGTTTTCCCCTTCTGATTTTCTTCAATCTATCTCATATTAAATTATCTACAGTATTTAGTTGATCCATATAGGCTGTCCTGTCATATTTGAGAAGTCTTCTCATAATTTCCCCTTTGTTTTTTGTCATTTTTCTTACAACCTTTCCTCTTCATCGACTCTTTCTGATTGTTCATGTTTAGGGTAGTGTATTGTCCAATGTGGACATTAGACCAAACGACAGTTATAAATAACGAAAAAAATGGAATCTGAAAAGGATGGAACAACGAAAATGTCAGAAAAAGAAGTTGCAACAGCTCAACCCACACCTGTAAAAAAGGATGGAGTAATTTTCGAAGAGGTGATGACGTTTTTTTCTCTCCTGAAGTTTAGAGGCAAAAAGTAGGACCGTTGCCTTAAATAGAACTGAGTTTATAGAGTTAAATCTGGCGACTTTTTCAAAAATGGTCCTACTTTAGGCCAAAGTCCTCTAAACTTTGGGGATGCCGACTTTTTTTTGAATTATTTCCATTCAAATGTTTTTTTTAGCTATCCCGTGGATATGTGGGCATTTGCATGTGTTGCTCCGAGAAGTGCCGGATGAAGACCATCAAAAAGGATGGAGAAGGATGTTTCGAGTCAATGGAGCCGATTCGAGAACCAGAAGGATGTTGAGAAGATGGACCGACATGCCTATGATCAAAGAATTGGTGATTTTCGACACGGAACAACGTCCAGCTGCCATTTCATATCGTCCGAATTTCCACTCAAACATTTGGTCGGTTTGGCAAAGTGACGAGGGAGGTTTTGCCGGACCGCTCATAAACGCAACGAGAACAGATTCAACGATCAGAAAAGAAAGGAGCGTGACGAGGAACTGAAGAAGCAGCGAAAAGTACCAAAAAAGAACTCTTGCAAAGGAAAGAAGCAAACGCGTTCCGCTCGCCTCTAAACTTTGAATTTCGGAATTTAATTTTACTGTTGATTATTTGCCGATGACCTTTTGACCAATATATTTACCAAACATTTACCAATTGAAAATTCAAATGACACTCTCTTGTTTACATCTCTCCTTTGACAAAAAATAAACTGTATAATTGTCCAAGAAATTCTGAGAGTGAATAACTGAACGTTCTGAGCAGGAGGCTCCATTAATTGAAATTCCATCAATCAGAATGAAAATTGGGAATTCATTGTCTTTCCGGTTTTCAATATCCCAATTTTTACGCTACAACGATGTATCTTCCCTCCTTCTGTGGCAATATCTTTCAATCCACCCTCCTCCTTCTACTACTACTTCCTTCTAAACATTCAAACAGTCGGCCAGATGTGCCCATTATGTAGACAGGCACAGGTGTGGAGAACTGGTTGGAAGAGGAAAAGCGGACAAAGACACCCTCCTTTTGTCTCCTTCCGTCTCAAAGCGCACAAAGTTTCTCCTCTTCCCTCCTTCCATTCCTTTCTTTCTTCTCGACTGTCCATTGTCCTCTTTCTCTCCTGTTGGTCAGACGGTACGCTCCCCTACACACATTGGAGATCCCGCAATTTGTAAGCGATCCGCAGATGGGCGTCCCTTCCCTCTTCCTCCGTCTCAATCTGTTTCTCTCATCCTCTTATTCTACTTCTTTCTTCTGAAGATTCAAATAGTGGCACGCACCAGATGTGTCTCACCAAATGTGCGTCAATCAAAGTCGCACCTTGCTTCGATATTGTCATTGATTTTAGGATTAGGCCTATTTTCCTACAGTTGTGAATTCTTTTTGTCTTTCTCTTCTGACTTTCTTAACCAATTTCATATTTAAACCCCTTCTAACGTACTTAGCTGACCTTGAATCTAACCTGTCATTTTTGAACAACATTTTTTCATCCTTTTTCTCATCCAACTTTTTTTCCTTTTTTAAGACTTTCTAACTGTTAATTCTGCAGGGTAGTACATTGTCCTAACGGACATTAAGCCAAACAACAGTTATAAATAACGACTCAACATCTTTCAAATTGCTGAAACTCTAGAAACTCATGATCCATGGGTTAGTTTTTATAATACTACTTTCTCTGGAGGGAATACATATTTTTCAGTCAAGTACATGCTGAACTTCTCCGTCAGAATGCAACAATGATGCAACATCATCCAACTACGGGGTCGGTTTACTTCTTTTTTTTGATATCTTCAAACCAATTTACTTTCAGTTCCATTCAACCAAACGATGGTCATATTGCTTCAATCTTGGTCTCTCCATGTACCAACAAGAAGGCAGTCAAACGTGTATCCTTTTCTTGTGAGGTGTGTTTTAATTATCTATCTAAAATGATGTTGAAATCATCAACATCTACTTCCTCTTTTCTATATCCGAAATAACTAGTATCAACTCCAGTGATACGTCGTGTCCCTTCAAGAGAAAGGAACGATGAATCGGAATATTGGAAAACTGATTGCTCACACTGATAATGAGAAGGAAACATCATCCGGATATTCATATCAGGTAATCATATAAATTATTTTCTAGTTTAACTGAAAGTTTTCAGATACTGGATGCTATCGCACATCTCCATAGACTTGGTGTGGTTCATTGCGATATCAAACCAAACAACATCATGTTTGTGGATCACTTGGAGTTGGCGCCATGGAGAAAGGAGTACACATATTTTGGACATCGGATCTATCGGAATTTAAAAAATTATGTATATAACATTATGTATATATTTCGGTTGATAAACGGTTTGATTATCCACCGATTCAATTGACAAACTAAAAAAATGAATTGATTTCACTAAAATTGTGAATGAAATTCAGTGTTCCTTTTCTCCTTATTTCATCACATGCTCAATACGAGCTCATACTCGATAAACACCCTATTCACCTCAGATTCGTCTCACTTCACTCTGACCCGCTTTGGTAAGTTCCGCTACTCTTCAATCCATCCTGACATCCATTATGATCCGCCGCGATTCATCCTGATCCGCGCTGACCCGCCTCAGATGACAATCTTAAATGATACCGTGTCCCTTCCACTATACGTACACTTGTTTGCAATATGGTAACGATTATGCTATCATTTCAATATTTGTTCACAATATTATGCACACACACATTCCATCTTTCGTTTGTATTATCAATTGTTATTGCATCATCTATTTCATTCTATACTTGTGGGCACATCGATTGCCCCTCTCTCTTTCTTTGTTTCCGTCTATTTCTATCATTTTCCCTCTACCTACTATTACCGACTGAACATTCGTATAGTGGCACGTGCCAGGTGCCCTCACCGTGTCAACCAGCACCGTTTCTTTTCGTATCTTCATTTTCCTCCAAAAATCCCAATATGCGTCAATCAAATTCCACGTTGGCGCACTTTTGGTATTTTATTTGGTCGCAATGCACCATGTTTGTCACTTTTATGATTTTTGATTGTTGTATCAACTTTTTGCTGTATTAATGCTCAGTTGTGAGCTCCGAAACGAATATTTTGAAGACATTTATCTCATATCTCTTATCATTTATCTCCTAACACCTGACACATGACCCCAATACATCTCAAAAACACAGCTCTTCCATTTTTTACACTTTTGCCAGTCCTTCAACTTTCATCATTTTCATTGGTCCGAATGCACCATGTTCTCCTCATTTTACTTTTATTTTTTGAACTCTTCTAATTGTTTTCGCTGAACGAATCACTTCTCTTTACACTCCCATTTTACAGGATAATTTGGCTCGTTTCAATGTCGGCCTAAACCATTTCACAGTAATGATGAACGACGCAATTGTATAATAATGGCTCAATACTTATTTTGAAAAAGGTGAGTGTTTGGATTTCATAGATTCATAGATTCATAGATTCATAGATTCATAGATTCATAGATTCATAGATTCATAGATTCATAGATTCATAGATTCATAGATTCATAGATTCATAGATTCATAGATTCATAGATTCATAGATTCATAGATTCATAGATTCATAGATTCATAGATTCATAGATTCATAGATTCATAGATTCATAGATTCATAGATTCATAGATTCATAGATTCATAGATTCATAGATTCATAGATTCATAGATTCATAGATTCATAGATTCATAGATTCATAGATTCATAGATTCATAGATTCATAGATTCATAGATTCATAGATTCATAGATTCATAGATTCATAGATTCATAGATTCATAGATTCATAGATTCATAGATTCATAGATTCATAGATTCATAGATTCATAGATTCATAGATTCATAGATTCATAGATTCATAGATTCATAGATTCATAGATTCATAGATTCATAGATTCATAGATTCATAGATTCATAGATTCATAGATTCATAGATTCATAGATTCATAGATTCATAGATTCATAGATTCATAGATTCATAGATTCATAGATTCATAGATTCATAGATTCATAGATTCATAGATTCATAGATTCATAGATTCATAGATTCATAGATTCATAGATTCATAGATTCATAGATTCATAGATTCATAGATTCATAGATTCATAGATTCATAGATTCATAGATTCATAGATTCATAGATTCATAGATTCATAGATTCATAGATTCATAGATTCATAGATTCATAGATTCATAGATTCATAGATTCATAGATTCATAGATTCATAGATTCATAGATTCATAGATTCATAGATTCATAGATTCATAGATTCATAGATTCATAGATTCATAGATTCATAGATTCATAGATTCATAGATTCATAGATTCATTGATTCATAGATTCATAGATTCATAGATTCATAGATTCATAGATTCATAGATTCATAGATTCATAGATTCATAGATTCATAGATTCATAGATTCATAGATTCATAGATTCATAGATTCATAGATTCATAGATTCATAGATTCATAGATTCATAGATTCATAGATTCATAGATTCATAGATTCATAGATTCATAGATTCATAGATTCATAGATTCATAGATTCATAGATTCATAGATTCATAGATTCATAGATTCATAGATTCATAGATTCATAGATTCATAGATTCATAGATTCATAGATTCATAGATTCATAGATTCATAGATTCATAGATTCATAGATTCATAGATTCATAGATTCATAGATTCATAGATTCATAGATTCATAGATTCATAGATTCATAGATTCATAGATTCATAGATTCATAGATTCATAGATTCATAGATTCATAGATTCATAGATTCATAGATTCATAGATTTAAACGTAAAAAAAACGAAGGATGGATATATATCACCCTTTCAACCTCTTTTTTCATGAAAATAACGATTTTAAGTAAGATTTTAGATGGCACAACAACTGTATACTGATCAAGAGATTCTATCTTTTTTGAAAAAACGCCAACGCAACGTGAGTTCAGGTTTCATTGTTCTCATGAAATATGTGACATTTTTATAGTTCTTGATTCATATTCGAGAAACCGCTCGAGATATCTTGTGCATGGATTTCATGAACTTTCGGAGTTCGAAGACTCAGACCTAATTCAAAGTAAGTTCATTTCACTCAAAGTTCCACCAAAAAAAAAAAGTTTTTTTCAGAACCGTTATGAAGCCTTGCAAAAGCATATGACACCGTATCCGCTAAAGCAAGTTTTCAAGGACGCAAGGAACTTCGCCTCGACTACATAGTTGGAAAGAAGAAAAATACCTACAGATCGAAGTGACTGAGGTAAGTATAGAAAATATATTGAAAAAAAAATGATGACACTAAAATGCCTTTCCATGAAATCAACAATATTTAGTAAGATTTCAGATGATCGAGCCACTAGAGTTTAGTGATCAGGAACTTGAAGAAATCATGGAGAAACGGCAAATGGCGGTAAGTTCATTTTCCACTTTTCTCATGAAATTTATGATAATTTTGCAGTTTTTTCCTCAAGTTCGTCAGGTGATCCAAAGACGGTGGTTCCTTTTGCGGAGTTTGAGGATGCGTTCCAACGCCAAACCTCCATGAATTTCATGGTAAGTCTAGTCTATTTTACTCATATTTCACCTCAAACAAATAATTTTCTCAGGTTCGCTACAAAGTCATCGAGAAACACATGAAAAATTGGTCAGTTGCACAAGTGTTCCGTGATGCATCCGAGAATCCAATGGAAATGGTGCGGCTAATCGCGTTACTGGAGCAAGTGCATAAACCTATTGTGTGTACTAATTGTTGTAAATTCTCTTTTTTTCACAACTAAAATATTGAATAAGAGATATAATGATACAGTGATAACACAGAAAAAAAGTAATTGATTACTCTATTGTTGAGATTTAAACAATACACTAAGGCATTCGGACGGAAAATCAGAAAACACACAAAAAATGGGATAGAAATGTTGGACAACGATACACTTTTTTGAGTTATTATGACTTTAAAAAATTTCCGGAAAAAATTAAAACGAAAAATGTTTCAAATATTGTTTTTTCTTTGATCCGTTTCTGATCCGCCCAAATCTACTGGAAATCGATTGGCCTGATATCCGCAGCTCGCCCTGGTTCACTCAATCCTTCTCGACCCGCTTCGATCAACACTGATCCTCTTCGTGATGATATCGCGGTTATTTCATTTTTCTATATGATGGTAAAGAGCTCGTGGCAGAACAATGTGCTATCATTTCTACATTTGTTTACAACACGATGCACACTCCATCTATCGTTTGTGTTATCAATTGCTGCTACCTTATCTACGTATTTCATTCTATTGACGTAGGCAAATTGATTGCCTCCCTCTTCCTCCGTCTCCATCTACTTCTATCCATTCCTTACCCTACTATTTCCATCTAAACATTTGAATAATGGCATCTGCTAGATGCCCCATTCTTTTTTTCTTCGCCATTCAACCCAACATGCGTCAATATACCCCATCCTTGGTGCCCTTTCTGTCTATTTGTCATCATTCTACTTGGTCATTATGCACCATGTTCTTGTTTTCATTTTGATTTCCTCAACATTCTCAATTTTTCAATTTGTCTAACCAATTCCTTTTCCAGTGGTAATATTGGATCATTGACCTAGACCAATTAACAGTGATCATGGAATAATCAAAGTATAACAACGCACAATGTTTTTTTTTTGAAACCTTGAAACCGACATCTGAATTCTGGAACAACCTACTTATCACGGATGGGGCTTGATCGTTTCGGTGTAGAAAAGATTTTTCAGAATCTTGATTGGCTACCATCGCCTGTAAGCTTTGGTGTCTTGTTCATACATTTTCGAAAATTTCAGAGCCGTGGAAAGCAACTAATTCAAAAAATGGAACATATGTCTCCTTCACAATAGAATTCACTCACCCACATGGACAAAAAATGCTTTTTCAAAGCTTTCGTAAGACAGGAAGAGCAATTTTTTAAAAATGATCAATGTTTTAGAACGGAAAGGAGGTTGGAGAAAAAAATTTGCCGTATCGCACAGTTGACAATAAAAGAATTGTTAGTATTGTGTTTATGGTCAATTTTGACAATTCCAGAATTGATCCTGGAGAAATCCCTGGCTTCAGTTCATCAAGTTCGAGTTTTGGTAAGTCCTATTTTCTGAAAATGCTCTAAGATTCATAGATTCATAGATTCATAGATTCATAGATTCATAGATTCATAGATTCATAGATTCATAGATTCATAGATTCATAGATTCATAGATTCATAGATTCATAGATTCATAGATTCATAGATTCATAGATTCATAGATTCATAGTTTCATAGATTCATAGATTCATAGATTCATAGATTCATAGATTCATAGATTCATAGATTCATAGATTCATAGATTCATAGATTCATAGATTCATAGATTCATAGATTCATAGATTCATAGATTCATAGATTCATAGATTCATAGATTCATAGATTCATAGATTCATAGATTCATAGATTCATAGATTCATAGATTCATAGATTCATAGATTCATAGATTCATAGATTCATAGATTCATAGATTTATAGATTCATAGATTCATAGATTCATAGATTCATAGATTCATAGATTCATAGATTCATAGATTCATAGATTCATAGATTCATAGATTCATAGATTCATAGATTCATAGATTCATAGATTCATAGATTCATAGATTCATAGATTCATAGATTCATAGATTCATAGATTCATAGATTCATAGATTCATAGATTCATAGATTCATAGATTCATAGATTCATAGATTCATAGATTCATAGATTCATAGATTCATAGATTCATAGATTCATAGATTCATAGATTCATAGATTCATAGATTCATAGATTCATAGATTCATAGATTCATAGATTCATAGATTCATAGATTCATAGATTCATAGATTCATAGATTCATAGATTCATAGATTCATAGATTCATAGATTCATAGATTCATAGATTCATAGATTCATAGATTCATAGATTCATAGATTCATAGATTCATAGATTCATAGATTCATAGATTCATAGATTCATAGATTCATAGATTCATAGATTCATAGATTCATAGATTCATAGATTCATAGATTCATAGATTCATAGATTCATAGATTCATAGATTCATAGATTCATAGATTCATAGATTCATAGATTCATAGATTCATAGATTCATAGATTCATAGATTCATAGATTCATAGATTCATAGATTCATAGATTCATAGATTCATAGATTCATAGATTCATAGATTCATAGATTCATAGATTCATAGATTCATAGATTCATAGATTCATAGATTCATAGATTCATAGATTCATAGATTCATAGATTCATAGATTCATAGATTCATAGATTCATAGATTCATAGATTCATAGATTCATAGATTCATAGATTCATAGATTCATAGATTCATAGATTCATAGATTCATAGATTCATAGATTCATAGATTCATAGATTCATAGATTCATAGATTCATAGATTCATAGATTCATAGATTCATAGATTCATAGATTCATAGATTCATAGATTCATAGATTCATAGATTCATAGATTCATAGATTCATAGATTCATAGATTCATAGATTCATAGATTCATAGATTCATAGATTCATAGATTCATAGATTCATAGATTCATAGATTCATAGATTCATAGATTCATAGATTCATAGATTCATAGATTCATAGATTCATAGATTCATAGATTCATAGATTCATAGATTCATAGATTCATAGATTCATAGATTCATAGATTCATAGATTCATAGATTCATAGATTCATAGATTCATAGATTCATAGATTCATAGATTCATAGATTCATAGATTCATAGATTCATAGATTCATAGATTCATAGATTCATAGATTCATAGATTCATAGATTCATAGATTCATAGATTCATAGATTCATAGATTCATAGATTCATAGATTCATAGATTCATAGATTCATAGATTCATAGATTCATAGATTCATAGATTCATAGATTCATAGATTCATAGATTCATAGATTCATAGATTCATAGATTCATAGATTCATAGATTCATAGATTCATAGATTCATAGATTCATAGATTCATAGATTCATAGATTCATAGATTCATAGATTCATAGATTCATAGATTCATAGATTCATAGATTCATAGATTCATAGATTCATAGATTCATAGATTCATAGATTCATAGATTCATAGATTCATAGATTCATAGATTCATAGATTCATAGATTCATAGATTCATAGATTCATAGATTCATAGATTCATAGATTCATAGATTCATAGATTCATAGATTCATAGATTCATAGATTCATAGATTCATAGATTCATAGATTCATAGATTCATAGATTCATAGATTCATAGATTCATAGATTCATAGATTCATAGATTCATAGATTCATAGATTCATAGATTCATAGATTCATAGATTCATAGATTCATAGATTCATAGATTCATAGATTCATAGATTCATAGATTCATAGATTCATAGATTCATAGATTCATAGATTCATAGATTCATAGATTCATAGATTCATAGATTCATAGATTCATAGATTCATAGATTCATAGATTCATAGATTCATAGATTCATAGATTCATAGATTCATAGATTCATAGATTCATAGATTCATAGATTCATAGATTCATAGATTCATAGATTCATAGATTCATAGATTCATAGATTCATAGATTCATAGATTCATAGATTCATAGATTCATAGATTCATAGATTCATAGATTCATAGATTCATAGATTCATAGATTCATAGATTCATAGATTCATAGATTCATAGATTCATAGATTCATAGATTCATAGATTCATAGATTCATAGATTCATAGATTCATAGATTCATAGATTCATAGATTCATAGATTCATAGATTCATAGATTCATAGATTCATAGATTCATAGATTCATAGATTCATAGATTCATAGATTCATAGATTCATAGATTCATAGATTCATAGATTCATAGATTCATAGATTCATAGATTCATAGATTCATAGATTCATAGATTCATAGATTCATAGATTCATAGATTCATAGATTCATAGATTCATAGATTCATAGATTCATAGATTCATAGATTCATAGATTCATAGATTCATAGATTCATAGATTCATAGATTCATAGATTCATAGATTCATAGATTCATAGATTCATAGATTCATAGATTCATAGATTCATAGATTCATAGATTCATAGATTCATAGATTCATAGATTCATAGATTCATAGATTCATAGATTCATAGATTCATAGATTCATAGATTCATAGATTCATAGATTCATAGATTCATAGATTCATAGATTCATAGATTCATAGATTCATAGATTCATAGATTCATAGATTCATAGATTCATAGATTCATAGATTCATAGATTCATAGATTCATAGATTCATAGATTCATAGATTCATAGATTCATAGATTCATAGATTCATAGATTCATAGATTCATAGATTCATAGATTCATAGATTCATAGATTCATAGATTCATAGATTCATAGATTCATAGATTCATAGATTCATAGATTCATAGATTCATAGATTCATAGATTCATAGATTCATAGATTCATAGATTCATAGATTCATAGATTCATAGATTCATAGATTCATAGATTCATAGATTCATAGATTCATAGATTCATAGATTCATAGATTCATAGATTCATAGATTCATAGATTCATAGATTCATAGATTCATAGATTCATAGATTCATAGATTCATAGATTCATAGATTCATATATACATATATAAGTCGTTAACCTACTGGTTGAAAATATTTTCCACCAGTCGTGCGGTCTCAGTGAAACTTCCATTTTTTAAGATTCTCGAAAGCAGTTGATGATTAATATGTATGATACCTCTTCTTTCCTGAATATAAAAATTGCAGCCATCAAAAAACGAACTTTGGCGACGCAATGTCAAACAAAATGTAATTGACGGCATGTCAAGTAGAATCGACGAATTGGAAGCAGAAGACGTTCGAAGGACGGATAGCTCTACTCAAACGAGAAAACAATTCTCTTGTCCTAGAGAATAGCGTCCAAGATATGGAAATTAACAGCTTGTTTTTGGCCAAATCCAGCTGAGAAAAAAAAGATGAATCGTCGTTTGTCCCCCACCATCACCGTAGAAGATTTTTCAATTATTTTTAAATTTTATTTGTTTCCAATAAACATTATAACATTACAACCCACCTGAAGAAATAGCGTTATCAGTTGGCAGAAATTTGATAAATTTTATTGGGAGACATTCGCAAAACAAATTGGAACAAAATAATAAACTCAATACATTCACAACTGGTTTTTAATTTGAGTATCAGTTCGGTCCTCGATTTTTTTTTCGGTCCTCGATAGTAGAAGAGTGGCAAATTTTTATTCAAACTATTTCCACAATATTGACTCCGGAAAGGGAGAACTTCAATTTGAGGGACAGTTGTGATGATTTTGAAAGAAATAAAGTTTTAGTGTGATATATTTTGGTATAAAATAAATAAATTGTTGGCTGATCATGAACTTTCAAATTCAAAAAAGTTATAGAACTTCGACACATTCATTTGCGTTCGAATAATTGATGGGTGAATGGCATAGAAATGATTTTGTTGGAGATATTTTCCCACCATCACAAAAAAGTATCGATGCACCATATTATGTTCCACCTTGTGTGGCATATTCCATTGTTTTACATATATACATCTATTTGCATTGTTGTATCGAGATTGGCGCGAACAGGGCATTCATATCGACTTGTTGTCAATCGATCGTTATATTTTTCTTCCTCCGCATATTATTTGATATTTCTTCGTTTTTGTGTGTTGTTTCCCATGATCATATTCGACGCGTGGAACAAAATGCATGTTCAATCATGATTATTATTTTTCATTTGGTCGAACTGCACCATGTTTATCTTTTCATTTCACTTTTTAACCCTCTTACTTAACAACTCTTCCACTGAATAACTTATTTAAAAAATTCCAGTGTAATTTTGCTCGATCAATGTCGACATAAACCTTCTCATAGTTATAATGAAAGAATCACAATATTTGCAAGATTTACAACTCAAGGAAATTGCTTAGTGCTCCTGCAAAATGGAGCTGCTCACTATTTTTGTGGTACGGCAACTACTCGTAAGTTTTTTTTAAAATATGAGGCTGACTAAGATGTCTTGGATTAAGATACCTAGGTATACACTGGAAATTAACCACCAGTATTTTGAAGGTCAAGATTTAAAAAATAACTAGCTGAGATACAATATACAAAACAATCATGAAGTTTCAGAAGGGATGACGTCATCTCAACCAAATAAACGGAACATCAACTACTTTCAAGAAAACATTCAAGATCGAAGGATCGGATCACGGAGATACAATTTCCTTCTCCGAACTTATCACACGTGTGCTAGTGGAGACATGTAACCGTATATCAGTAAGTATTCCAATGGATTATTGTCACTGTCAACTTTTTTCAGAAAATGGTACAAATACCAGTTCGAACTAGACATCAGCAAGGATATACTGTCCTATACAGTCCAAGTCAGTAACATCTACAGTTCATGTCCCCAATATATACAGTCACAGTCACCAACAAGCAATAGTTCAAATAATCTCCAATATTTTTATTTTTAAAATAAATTCTGGCATGACTGTTGCTTGTAAAAAAAGAAAAAGAAAAAGGTCAGAATTTTGATACCGTGTATAGTCCGGTGGTCCCTAAAATTCAAAAAAAAAACATCGATTAGTATGGAAAATGAGAATCTATCATGAATTACATCATATGATGTCCATCTCTATATCCATCAATAAACACTACTATAGTACATTGATGGTGTACCTGCACCAATTCAATTCATCCAACAGATGGTACATCATACAGATGGTACATCATACCCAGTTGTGTTTGTACAGGTTTAATGGATTTTATTAGGATAATGAAAGAATGAGGGAAGAGAGACGCAGAGAGACGATGATTGGACACTACAATCATCAGAATATTTCGGTTGAAACCTCTTTGGTAAATATTATAAGTGCCAAACTAACGGTTAGGAATAAAGCAAGTGCGCCCCTGGGTCTCGACGCGTTTCTGCATTTCAAAATTCATTTTGAACGTAAATACAGTAGCCGAACTGCAAAAACGTATCGAGACCCCGGTGCGCACTAGCTCTGTTCCTAGCCGTTAGTTTGGCACTTATAATATGCACCATGATTTAGATTAGACACTTTTTTTTCCACCTTTCAAATTTACCCAACTCCCCAGCTTTGCAAAGATCGTTCATAACTCCCTTTTCTCCTTAGGTTTAGCTCCATCCATAACTACTCATCGACCAGAATGTCAACATTTTCCAAGAAAACCGTTGTTTCTCTTTCGAGTTGGTACATCATTATATTTTTCTACAAAACACTTTCTATCAAGCTGCAGGTACATAGGTCAAAGTGCATCCTCCACACTTTTTTCAAAGTTGATTGCGTCATCAGAGTATCAAGTAACAGTCTCTCTTGGCAAGTTGCCAACCTCCTCCTTGTCCCCCACAGCCTTGGTCCATCATCTTTAGCCAAATGATTTTTCTGTCTAATCGATGTCCATTCCTCTCCCTTCATCTCAATTACTTTCTATGCATCCTCCACCATCTCTTTCTTCAGAACATTCGAGAAAGTGACACTCACCACATGTCTGTATCCTTTGTCTACCACTTTTTTCTTCGAAACTTTCGAAAATACCACGTGTCTTCACCAACTTTTCGCCCACAATCCCATTGTCCGCCTCGCTTTGTCTCCATTTCAGTTGATCGGAGTGCACCACTATTTTCTTTTTTCTCTTTTTTCTTTCTACTTTCCAAATTTTTTACCGCAAAAACTTATCTAAACAGTTTTTTTGCAGTGGGTAATGTTGGATCTTTGACCTAAGCCATAGCTCAGTTATAATGAAATGATTACAACAGTTTTATGGCTCAATATTTTCTAGAGGTGAGCAATAAAATTGAAGCCATTCAACTGTTTTTGAATCGCAGAAAATTGAAGCAACTATGAAAAAAATGGATATGGCAAGGCACTTAGCATGGAAAATAATATAGATTTGGTGAGTTATTTTTCAAACGATTCAATTGAAACAATTTTTGGTCACATAAATTTTTTGTATCTTTGAATATTTACAAGAAAAACTTTTCCACATATCAGGCGATCGAAAATCTAGGCCTATCCCATTTCTCATCAGGTTAGGATTGTTCCAATTTTCATATTTTCAGCTGGAGCAACAAACTTGTGAGCAAGAGGAGTATCGATCAAGACGTCATCAAGCAATGGAAACAACGGTTGCCGCGCCAACAGATGTTTCCGAGGATCATGACCATGGAAATGGATTATCTGAGTCAACAGTCGCTTCTCCAGCCCAAGCCTGGGGTAAGAGAGAAATCGAGAGTCTGAAAATACAGTATCCTCATTTCAGACAAATCAAAAGGAACGAGACAAGAAATGAGGCGCAACCAGGCCCAGGACAACCTACAATTGTTCGAGGCCAACAACGAGATGATGCCTGCACAATCCTACCGTACCGTGGTTGGTTTTCTTGAGGAGGACACTTACATTGGCACCACCCAGCCGATTCCAATCATCCCAAAAGACCAGGATTCGAGGATTGTTAATTTATGACTTGTGTTTGTGTCAGTTTTCCCTTGTCAATCATTTGTTCCGGTGAATATCACCGTTTTTTGTGTTTCTCTGCTATCAATAAATATGTGATTTGAAAAAAGTCTTTAGTATCTCCGTACTATGATGTTTATTGTCAGCTATGAAGCACCGTTGAAAAATAGCTTCTAAGAAAACCTGATAAAAAATTCAGATAATAGATTTCTAGATAGAAAGTCCCCACAGTTCGACATAACATCGATCAGTATAGACAATGGTAATCCATTATGAATTGCATCATATGATGACCATCTCTTTATCCATCAATAAACACTACTATAGTATATTAATGGTGTACTTACACCAATTCAATTTATCCAACAGATGGTACATCATACTCATTTGTATTTGTACAGTTTTTATAGATATTATTAGGGCCATGAGAGAGTGAGGTGAGAGAGATGCAGAAAAAAGGATTTATGATGATTCAGGATCATCATAACTTGTTCCCACTCCGATTGTTTGATATTTGTTTTTTATACGATTCTCAACTCAATTTCAGCCTAGCTTCATAATGCTCAGCCGTCCTTGCTTCTCATGAAGTCACTTGTTTACTGATATACACGGCAAATCGATTCCTTTCCCCCCTCTCCGTCTCAATTCGTTTCTATGACACCCTCTTTCTTTTCCTTCACCTTTTATTTTCTTCTTGGAATTCACGTGCTTGATTCCCACACCAATTCCCCCTCTTATGCTGTCCATTCCAAATTTCACCAATAATCCCTCACCTTGGTGCCTTTTCCGTCTATTTGTCAGCATTTCACTTGGTCGTAATGCACCATGTTTTTCCTTCCACTCTCATTCGTTCAATTTTCTCAATCAGTAAAGTGCCAAACTTTTTTAATTTGGAAATGGTGGACCACACTTCAGTTTGATATAGCATAGGGAGTGCTATGAATTACATCATATGATGTGCATCTCTATATCCACCAATATACACTACAATAGTACACCAATGGTGTACTTGCACCAATTCGATTCATCCAACAGATGGTACATCATACTCAATTGTATTTGCACAGTTTTGATGGATTTTATTAGGGTAATAATTGAGTGAGGTGAGAGAGACGAAGAGAATCTAAATAATGAGTCCCCGCCCTCTCAGAATGGTATATAAACCGGTAGAACACTTCATTCACATTCTTTCTTCAGAACATTCAAAATAGTGACACTCGCCGAATGCCGATTTTCCTCCTTCCTTCGTCTCATTTTCAATCTATAACACTGGCGTCTCATTTTTTTCACCTGCTTCTTTTTTCACCTGCCCCCCCCCCTTCGCGCCTAACACCTCCAACACTTTTCTTTATATATTTTTTTCACTTCACGTATTTACTTCACTTCCCGCTTTTCATCTCAATATGCGTCAATAAGCCCCTCCTTGGTGCCCTTTCCGTCTATTTGTCATCATTTCACTGGGTCGTTATGCACCATGTTTTTCCTTTATTCTGATACGTTTGATTTTCTCAATTTTTTGCCGTAAAATTTATCTAATCAAAAACTTATCTAATCAATTCCATCTGCAGGATAATTTGGATCACTTCAATGTCGGCCTAAACCACTTACCAGTAACAACTAAATGATCACAATATTTGCATAATTTCATCAGTCGAAAAAATTCCAACAATAGTTGATGACTCAACAATGAAAGCAACTGAGGATTCAACCAAGTGCCAATTCAACAACGGCTTCTCCGGGTATATTTATTATTTTATTGGATTTTTAGTAGTATTGCATTACATATTTATTTCAAAAGTTTCAGGTCTTCCGGAAGTCTTCCAGGAACACGAGAAATCCGCTGGGGAGCAATTGGCGGAACCAGCCGTGGTTTCTCCTACAATGATTCCAACAAAAGCCACGGCTGAGCTCTCAGTTGATGACTCAACAATGAAAACAACTGAGGAGTCAACAATGAAAAAATGCAAACGTCGACTCACAAAGGTATATATTTCGATGGCTGATTATTAAAGTTAGGGTACATGTTTATGTCAAGTTTTTCCAGAATCAAGAGATGTGCCCCAGGAGTACATGGAAATTGTTGAGGTGGCAGTTTCGGTAACACCATTCGAAGCTTCACAAGCAACTGCCGCAACCCCACCTGATGCCCTTACTCTACCATTTGCTTCCCAAGGAACTTCACCATTGGCATCTGCAGACCAACTGAGGATTCAACAATGAATGCGGCATTGGCACTGGTCGGAAAGGAATTTTGGATGAAGAAGGTATTGATTTTGGTCGATGATCATTAGGTTACTCATTCCATTCAATTATTTTCAGAGTTGTCAACTGTGTCCCAGGACGATGTGGCATCTGAACATCGAACCCAACGGTACCTGCAAAGTCTCGAGGCAAAATGAATGTCAAGAACCGCACAGTAAGTTATATATACAAAATACGTTGAGTTAATTGAAGAATTTACAGAATGGTACAGCGTTCGAATTGCGGACATCATGTCACTTACCAACACTGGATAAGATGTGGGAAAAATTATACAATGATCTTATCCGTCTATATAACCAAAATTAATAAAAAATGTAATTATCCAAAATATCTTCTTTTTTTTTGAATATATCAAAAAGATGTGTAGACGAGAAGGTCACACAATTTGAAACATAATACACTAATCTATGAATTTCAACGTTTAATGTTCTTTTTCAATGATCGAAAGTCCCCACAATTCGACATAGCATCGATCAGTATGGAGAATGGTAATCCATTATGAATTGCATCCTATGATGTCCATCCCTATATCCACCAATAAACACTACTATAGTGCACCAATGGTGTAGTTAGGTCAATTCAATTCATCCACCAGATGGTACATTATACTCAATTGTATTCGTACAGTTTTTATGGATGTTATTAGAGTAATGAGAGAGTGAAGTGAGAAAGACGCAGAGAAACGATGATTGAGTCTCCGCCCAGTTAGAAGGGTATATAAGGCAGTGGAATACTTCATTTGGAGAAGCTCCATCTTTTTCTTTTTGCTCTCCTCACTTCTCATGACAAAAGCCCCCAATCTCTTTCTCTCATACATTGCCTCCCCGCTTTACATCCCAATATGCGTCAATAATCCCCTACCTTGGCGCCCATTCCGTCTATTTGTCATCATTTTACTTGGCCGTTATGCACCATGTTTTTCTTTTCATTTTTATTCGTTTAGCTTTCTCGATTTTTTGCCCTAAAACTTATTTAATCAGTTCTATCTGCAGGATAATTTGGCTCGCTTCATTGTCGACCTAACCACTTTACAGTAATAATGAAAGGAAAACAATATTTGCATGATTTTATCATTTGCCAACACTGGAAAAGATTTGGTTACGAATTGGAATGTGGAAAAGGAACAGGCTTCACATGTCGAGCTAAAGACTTGTTGATCCAAAATGTCTATGATGAGCCACTTCATTGCGTAAGATTTTTAATGTATAGCTCTAATTCAATCATTCATTATAGATTGGTTGTGATTATTGTGGCGTTGATCCAATTACATTGTATTTGTCTTGGCTTTGGAAATGTCGACCGATCAGATCTGGATAAATACAAATGCCATCGGTGCAAAGCTGAAAAGGAGGTGGTGGATGAAGTGGTGAAGAACAAAAATGGAATGCGGCCAGCAAGAAATGGAAAGGTAAGATAATTTTGGGAATTCGGCTGACCAGAAACTCACTGTTATCGCAAAAATCATACATTATTTTGACATTATAATTGAAACCTGGGCATCATGAATGTTTTTTTAATTTTAGAAAGTCAACTGTACCATCAAATCAACAACTAATGGCATATTTGCAACAACAGAAGCAGCTTCCAATTTCAACATTTCTGAACTATTTCGATTTTTCAAATAAAAATTTTGTTAATCAAAAATGTGTAACAGTTTTTTTGATCATATGTATCATAAAGTTAGACTGTGAAGTCAGGAAGGACATTATACACAAATCTAGGAATTTCATCATGTGATGTCCATATTTATATTTATTATCGCAAGTCCCCACAATTCGACAGAACATCGACCAGTATGGAAAATGAGAGTCCATTATGAATTACATCATATGATGTCCATTTCTATATCCACCAATAAACATTACTATAGTACACTGATGGTGTACTTGCGCCAATTCAATTCATGCAACAGATGGCCCGTTATATTAGAGAGAAGAGAGTGGTCGATCAACCCTTCTCACTTCTCATGATGCACTTTTTTGTTCTGTCGTCAGCCGTCGATCGATGTCCCTTGTCCTCCCTCCGTCTCAATTTTTTCTATGACACCCTTTTCCTATTTCTCCACTTTTTTCTTCGGAACATTCACTTGCCTTGACCCCACCAACATCCCTCTTTATCCCAATATGCGTCAATAAACCTCCATCTTGGTGCCCTTTCTGTCCAATGGTCATCATTTTACTTGGTCGTTATGCACCATGTCTTTTCTTTCATTCTCATTCGTTTATTTACTCAGTTTTCCCTCGTAAACTTATCTAATCACTTTCATTTGCAGGATAATTTGGATCGCTTCAATGTCGGCCTAGACCAATTTGCAGTTATAATGAAAGAATAGCACGATTTCATAAGTAAAAAAAGTGAGTCTTTAATTAGTGTCTTGTTTAGTCAATTTTTGTTGCCTCAAAAAGTGTGGTGAAATGTACATTTTTCCATAGTTTGTTGCTACAAATTTCGACAAAAATCTACTGAACACCGTAATTTTTGGTGTAGACACTTGAACAAAAAATGCAGAAACCACCTTACTGGCAGAATTTACGAGCGTAAATCGTCCTTGAGTGAAACATTTTTATAGTTACCATTTCTACATTAAAAAAATTAATCTTAATCTATTATCAGAACCTGTCATCATGTCAGCTGAAAACAAAAATGGCTCTCCGAGCTCTCAAACCAGAGGAATAAAGCGTGAGAGCTCATCACCCAAAAAAGACAGCATTGACGCGCTTCAACCGGCTAGACGATATCGACGGAGAAGCTGTTGTTTGACCAATGGAAACGTATGAATTTATTATATTTTTTGCAAAACAATTTTTGAATTTGTTGCAGGTGAGGTTGCCAAAAGAGTAGTATTCGAGTTTGATGTCAAGTATTCGAGCAAAATGGGGCCGATCCCATTTTTCGTATATGAAAATATGGACATGGAAAAGTTGGCAAAGATTTTCTTGGACAAATTTGAATTGAGGGACGAACAATACCAAGAGTTGTTGACTGATTTGAAAAAAATTTCACAAGGTAAGAATATTTCTTAAATTATTACGAAATATATGTATTATTACAGTAGGCTTTGGAGAAAGTTGAGGCGAAAGAAGAAAAGGAAAATTTGATCAAAATCATGGTCGAAAAACCGGTAAACACATTTTTTGGGTGACAAACATTCAAACTTTTGTTCAGGATGGAACCCGAGGCCCAATAAATTTGAAACCAGTGTCTCTCGAAGCGATTCACCGCAAAAAAATGCCTTGATGTTTTTGAGAAGTATGAAAGTCAAAGACGTCGACGGGTAGGCGTATATTCTATGCACTCGTATACAAAAGAGTATCATATTTCAGATTCAAAATCATCGTGGCTATCAACTTCAATTGCGTAATAGAACTGTGCCTAAAACTTCAATTTGAATTCTCATAAAAATATTAGTCGATTTTCCAAGCTTGTTGATGTTTCCAATCCTTACATCTAAAGTTTTGTAAAATATTTGTTGATTTTAATGTTGTTACATGGACTAGTATATGAATATTGATCTTCAAGTATCTTATTCTTATGTAAAAAAAACTGAAAAAAAGTCGGTGGTTTTCATGAATTCATTTTCGGTGGGTGCATTTTTTTCCTTGAAAGGAAACTCCATTATAAATTACATCATATGATGCCCATCTCTATATACACCAATAAACACTACTATAGTACACGAATAGTGTACTTGCACAAATTAAATTCATTCAACAGATGGTACATTATACTCAATCGTACTTGCACAGTTTTGATGGATTTTATTAGGGTAATGAGAGAGTGAGGTGAGAGAGACGCAGTGAAACAATGACTGAGACTCCGCCCACATATAATGGTATATAAGGCAGTTGAATACTTCATTGAGAGGCTCATTTGTTTTATATTCATCTCTTCCTTGTTTCTGGTCGCAATGCACCATGCCATTCCTTTTTTTGTATACTTTTCTTATGTTTATTGTCATTTTCAGCTTTGAAACATGATTATTATGCTTGCAGGTATTTGGCTCCATTTCTGGACCTAAGCCATGCTCCATCGGAGCTAGTTATGACGAAATAATCGTATAAATTTTTCTGGAAAATTGTGCTGAACAATCACAACCGTCAACCGCTTGATCATCATCAGCAACAGCCAGCACGAACAAAACAAAAAGAACCATCACAACGATCAGCATAAATTCCTAGTATCTCTGTTCCCATGTTTTGATCAAAAAATGAATGATGACTAGGATTGGAGAGTTTTTGAAAGTTTTTGGCAACTACAGTTCGTGAGTTTGAGGTTCAATGTAATGACAAAAACGGGTTGCACTCAGGGTCACACCACCGATGATCCCGGTCATGTCAAATGTCCTACAAAGCCAACTTTTCGCCACAACAACAAACTTCCAACAATGGAATTGAATCTTCCATGTCGAACAGTTCGTTCAAAATGTATCGTGAGAAGCGCCACACAACGAAGCTAGACCACTTCCTACGGGAAGACAACAAGAACCGCAATCCAGCTCCAGTCGTGTACAGTCTATTGGAGGTCAAAACCAGTGTACCGGCCCAAAACGTAATTTTTATTTGGTATATATATGTTTGATTCTCAATATTTTCCATTCAGCTCAAGGTGTGGTTTGCGACTAGAAGAAACAGGGACAAACGACGAGAGAATGCTGCTGTCACTAATTAAAGAAGGAATTGGGGGCAACGCCATGTGTCATCTAACTTCCGTTTGAATAATTATATTATACTTGATTATATATACTCGATTAAATAAAATTAGAAACATTTTGAAATCAATTTAAAAGTATCCGGATTCGTTATCTTTCTAACATTAAATAGAAAAAAAACATGCTCTCCGTGGATTTTTTTTTCCAATTTTGTAGCTAACATCTCCACTAGTATAATACTAATGTATCCTCCATCTTCCTCACAATTGTATATATTCTTCATAATGGATAATGTTACATACAATAGTCGGCCTTCCGAGTTATGATGTTGCGCAATTAACTCTGACCCCCTCCAACTTCACACCATCGCACCTCAATCGGCATAGGGGCCATATCGGCATAGGGTTTGAGGCCTTTCTTGCTTTTTCTGTCGACATCGGCATAGGCCAACAGTTGCGTCAGTTGAAGGATAGGGTTACACGAAGAGTCCTGAGAAACGTGAACATTCAAAATATGTCGGTGTGGCCAGCTTGGAATATCTGAGCCGACAATTGAAAGAATCAAAAACTGATAAAATTAATCACTGATAGTGATGAGAATCTAGTCTAAGAGATTCCCATGCATCAGCTTTTTGGCTCAACCGAGGTGTTAGGTGATGGTATATACATATGGTGGTGAATGGTTATGAAAATCTAGAAATCTTCTGAAAAAAAACGATCCTTTCGAAAGTCTCATTATTTGTCTGTGTACCTTCTAGCCGAATTATTCAGTGATTCCCAGATGCGTTCTCCTAGTTCAAAATCACAGTCTTGTGTGAAATTTATCATGTGATATCCATCTTTATATTTATGATCTAAAGTCCCAACAACAAAAATTTGTATGGAAAATGGTACTCCGTTATAAATTGCGTCATATGATGTACATCTCTATATCCACCAATAAACACTACTATAGTACGCTAATGGTGTACTTCCACCAATTCAATTCATTCAACAGATGGTACATTATACTCAATTGTATTTGCACAGTTTTTATGGATTTTATTAGGGTAATGAGAGAGTGAAGTAGGAGACGCAGTAAAACGATGATTGATGCTCCTCCTCCTCAAAATGGTATATAAACCTGTCGAGTACTTCATTTGTAGGCCGGTTGGGCTATGGTGCTTCTCTTTATTTTACACCTCAGCATTGATGTCAATTGTTTTCTAATGTAATTGGCATATCGATTTCCATTCCCCTCTCTCTGTCTCTATTTCTTGCTATGACACCCTCTTTCCCTTACATTGGATGCCTCCACCAACTTTGTGGCAATCACCCCTGACGCCTTTCTTTCCTACTTTTCCTCACCGCCATTCATCCCAATATGCGTCAATACGCCTCCTCCTTGGTGCCCTTTCTGTTCATTTTTCATCATTTTATTTGTTCGTAATGCACCATGTTGTTACTTTCTTTCTCATTCGTTCAACTTTCTCACTTTTTCACCAAAAAACTTATCTAATCAATCCCATCTGCAGGATAATTTGGCTCGCTTCGATGTCGGCCTAAACCACCTACCAGTTATAATGAAAGAATCACAATATTTGCATAGGTCAAAAAAGTGAGTTTTTTTTCATTTGGTGTATTTTTTGCGCAAAGGTTTGTGAAAGTTTTGAAATTCAAGGAAAAACTACTGAATTTCAGACAAGAATCGCCAAAAAGAGGTCTAGCAAAACTGACGAATTGGAAAAGGAACGGACTGCTTTACAATATTTGGTATGGTAGTTGGTGGACGATGAAAGTCTCAATAGTCTCAATTTCAGGAGTCCTATCTGGCAGAAGGTTCTCCTGTCGATGAGCATGATGTCTTGCACCGAATTCTCGATGCATACAAAGGAAATGACCATGATAAAATGGATACGTAAGTTTTTGTTATTTGTGGCTTTTTAAGACGGTGAATATTTCAGATTGATCAAAGTGGCCGAATTCCCAAGGAATTATAAACTTTTAACAGGGCTTCGATGCCTCTACAAAACAAGCCTGGTGCGAAATGTGAGTATTGAATCAAAAACTGCATTTTGACGAATTGAAATTTCAGGGAGAAATTACTGGAGACATCGTAAGATGGTATGATACCATCCGATATCCAAACACAATCGGATACAGTATCCGAACCAACCGTCATGGCCACATTGCCTTGGCAGAAGCATATGTGAAGAAATCAGAAAATCCAAGTTTTGTAGTTGATTATGAAGAGCTGAAAAACCTCACAAGAATGGATAAATATATGGTAAATGGAACATCTTGTTTTTTAAAAACGTTGATTTTTAAGGTCAACCGACACTTCGCTGATCGTAGAAAAAAAGAAAAAAAGAAGACCAGTGGACAAATACAAAAAATTCGAGTCAAAAAGATGAAGTCTATCTTGGAAGCGGAGACAAATCGACAAAATGTTGATGGAATGATTCAAAGACGGAATAAGAATATTCAAGCAAAAATGTTGAAACAAGAGGTGAACTATATATTTCACGATTTTCACGAATTACGATATTTCAGGCACGGAAAAAGCAAAACAAAGTTGCAAAGGTTGCGAAATCTCATGTACGAAAGTCCACCAGGCCTCGTAGGTCATGTAGAAGAAACGAGGAATTGGAACATGAGGAAGAGCAAGAAGAGATGGATGAAGCTATCGGTGTTGAGGAAGAGGAAGGAGCAGAAGAATTGGCAATGGAAATCGAAAGAGAAGTAAGATTAAACTTTGATATTTATATAATTTACATGTTTTCAGGTTGCGGAAGATCCAGAAGTTGCTCCAATCGTTATTGATCAAAATTTGCTGGATTTCGCGATGGAAGAAGAGATTCAGCAGTCCGAGGAAGTCAATGCTGTTCAGGAGCCACAAGGAGACATGTCTGGTGAAGAATTTGAAGAGGTTGGTGATAAAAATGGCATAGTTTGAAAGTTAACGCGTTCTCAATATTTTCCACTCAGATCAAGGTGTGGTTTGCGACTAGAAGAAACAGGGACAAACGACGAGAGAATGCTGCTGTCACTAATTAAAAAAGGAATCGGGGGCAACGCCATGTGTTATCTAACTTCCGTTTGAATATTTATATTATACTTGGTTATATATACTCGATTAAATAAAATTAGAAAATTTTAGAAATCAATTTAAAAGTATCCGAATTCGTTATCTTTCTAACATTAAATAGAAAAAAAAACATGCTCTCCGCGGATTTTTTCCAATTTTGTAGCAAACATCTCCATTAGTATAATGATATTGTATCCTCCAACTTCCTCACAGTTGCATAGATTCTTGGAAATGGATAATGTTATATATAGTCGGCCTCCCGAGTTATTTTGTTGCGTAATACATTTTGGCCACCCTCCAACTCCACACCATCGCACCTCAAGGGAAACGCGCCGCATCGGCATAGGGTTTTAGGCCTCTTTTGACATTTCTTTCGGCATAGTCATAGGCCAATAAGAAACAGTTGCGTCAGTTGAAGGATTGGGTTACACGAAGAGTCCTGAAAATCAGAATTAGTTACCTATATACATATAACATCCAAAATATGTCAGTGTGGCCTAATTGAAATATCTGAGAGCCAACAATTGGAAGAATCCAAAAATTGGTAAGATTTACCACTGATAATGATGAGAATCTAGTCTAAGAGATTCCCATGCATCAGCTTTTTGGCCCAACCGAGGTGTTAGTTCCTCAACTTATTTTTCACCTTCTCTATGGCTTACATGGTAACTTAAACTTTGAGAATGTCGGTGACACATGACAAATTTTACGAACAAAAGTCCCCGAAATTCTCAAAAATATTTATCAGTATGGAAAATGAGAATCTATTATGAATTGCATCATATGATATCCATCTCTATATCCACCAATAAGTACTACTATAGTACATAAATGGTGTACTTACACCAATTCAATTCATCCAACAGATGGTACATAGGGATATGAAAAATCGATGGGTCCTGTTGTACATGCAGTTTTTTAGCAAAATCAAATAGGGTTTGATGTTATCTGGTCGATGTGTGCTGAAAAAAAAACGTGCTGAAAAAAACGTCTGAGAATGAGAAACCGAGTAATGAAAGATGTTTTCCTACTTTCGCCAGGTTTTCCAGGAGAAACTAATCCGCAAAGCGAAATTCATGTTTTTTCTTGAAGATGTCTGAAGAGATGACTCATATAATGCATTTTTAAAAATCGCATTAATGTAAAATGCAAATTCATTACACTTTTAAAATAAAAAGTCCCCACAATTTGAAACAACATCGATCAGTATGGAAGATGGTAATCCCTAATGAATTACATCATCTGATGTCTATCTCTACATCCACCAATAAATACTACTATAGTATACCAATGGTGTACTTACACCAACTCAATTCGTCCAACAGATGGTACATCATACTCAACTGTACTTTCACAGGTTTTATGGATTTTATTAGGGTGGAGAGTAAGTGAAGTGCGAGAGACGCAGAGAATCGATGATTGAGACCCCGCCCACTCAGAATGGTATATAAGGCAGTGGAATACTTCATTTGGAGGCTCTTCATTTTATACTCATCTCATTTTCCTTTTTCGTCCGACACCGTTAGTCCATCTTTCTGCCTTGGTGGGATGAAATGCACCTAGATATCTTTCCATCGTTCTGTCATTTTCAGCTTTGATACTTATCTAATTGTTCTGCTTACAGGTATTTGGCTCCACTAGAGGACCTTAGCCATGCTCCATCGGAGCTAGTTATGAAAAAAAAAGGATAACAGTTGTTCTGGAACATTCAGCTGGACCAACACAATCGCCAACCGCTTGATCATCGTCAGCTCAACGATCCGCAAAAGTCCCTCAAGATAATGAGGAAGACAGAAAAAGAGTATAGGAAGGTATGTAATTGAATATCAGTAAGCTTAATCAACAAGATTCCGTAGATCCAAATCCTCCCGACATTGAAAAACCGCCATGTTGTCAAGATGTTAGGTCACACCACTGAAGAGGATGGAAAGGATAGGTCTCACACTTGGTGAACACATCAAAAAAGAGCTTCAATTTGGCTTACATACAAAAAATTGGGCGCCAGGTACATCAGTTTCACTAGGAGATTCCAATTATTTTTTTTCAGATGCTTGGAGCACTTTCGTACCTCAAAGATGAACTCCTCATCCAAACTGACATGTGGTCCTTCGGAATCCTATGTCTGGACATGATGGTGAAGAAATGTTCTACATCTTGTGCATAACGTATGGAAACCCATCAGAGCAGTTGGAAGATATGAACATGTTCACAGAACGTTTTGTATGGCATCCACAAAGTAAGAAATGGGAGCTAAAACAACCGAAAAGGTGCAACAATGACAACATTCAAACATTGGCAACCAACGGAAACAACGGCTCGGAGGATAACGAGGAGTTCGTTATGTTCGTAGAGATGATTCGGAAAGTGAACCATTGGAAGCCGCAGAATCGACCAAACACCGAAGATGTCTTGGAGATGGACTTTTTCACAAGGATACTCAAAGCGAACCAGTCAAGTCGAAATGGAAGCAGCTTGTTTTAATAGTTTTCCATATTGTTCATAATGATACCGAATTCAATGCTGGTGGGAGAACATTTTATGTCAATGAGACGGTAAGTATATTATAATCTATCGAAAATAACCACACCTTGTTTAGATGTTGAGCGTGGTGTCAGAACCACTCGCTAGTCAATTCGAATTAGACTTCAAAGAAAAAGCCGAACAGAAGTTTGGTCTCCCGACCACAGATCCATATATTTTCGAACTTGTTTTGAACATGATTTATCAGAACACCACAGTCGATTGTAATAGTCCTTTTTTAACCACAAATCATTTCAAAACGTTAAAGGTCACGATTTTCTGAGAGTGTTAGAACTTGCACACGAGCTCCAAGCAACGACTATTATCAGACAGTGGGAGAGCGTACTTATCGAAAGCAGACCAGAAACTCACGGTAAACTGTTCGAGCTGGCCGAGAAGTACACACTGGCTAGTCTCCAGGTCAGAAACCCATTGTTATGGAAAAATCATAATACTTTCAGAACTGTCTCATATGGGACATCAATGCATATAACATTGATTATCTGAAATCATCAGTCCACACCGATTTCACCGTTCAATGTGCTAATTATATTTTTTACGGGTTTTCTATACGGGTACATGAAGTTTATTTAAAATAGTTCACATAAAACACCGCAATGAAAACATTATAAGTTTGATTGATCCTGAATATTCTAAATAACTACTTTGATTGTTCCCATACTCAAAGAATTGACAAAACATCAAAATTGTACTAATGTGTTTCTCTGCTTTACATTCTGACTAGATTGTTGTCTTTCATGCGAATCATCTGTTCATCTGCTCTTTGTCTGATAGTGTGATGTTCTATGAAAAAAAAACAAAGTCGAAATGGTGCAGAAACTAAAAATTTTGATTTACTTTGACACATAAATATTTCATTTTAAGAGAATTATGGCTCACCAGGAAGGCAGTTTTGGGTACCGGTTGAGAATTTGCTGGAAACTTTGTCAGATGTTCGTGGTGGTCTAAAATGTCCAGAAAAAAATTTTGAGCCGCCACTGGAGGGTTTCAATGGTACATCATACTCAATTGTATTTGTACAGGTTTTATGAATTTTATTAGGGTGGAGAGTGAGGGAAGTGCGAGAGACGCAGTCAATCTACGACCGTGTCTCCGCCCACTCAGGGCGGAGACTCAATCATTGGCAATGGTATATAAACAGGCAGATTACGTCATTCGGAAGCTCATTGCCTCACGGTGTTCCTCTTCATTTTATATTCATCTCCTTTTTCTTTTTTGTCCTACTTTCGGCATTTTTCGGTCAAAGAGCATCATGTCATTCCTCCAGTATTGTTTCGTTTCTTTTCATCATATTGTTCTTTTCTCCTTCAAAACTAATAATATTGTTCTGCCTACAGGTAGTTTGGATCCACTAGTGGACCTAAATCTTGCTCCATCGGAGCTAGTTATGAAGAAAAAAATATAAAAGTTGTTCCTGGAAATTTTGTGAATTTTGTGCCGACAAGATCATCCCAGTATCTCATCCTTCGACAAGCTGTTTTCAACTGATAACAAAATTTCAACGATACTTTGAATTTGCCGTCGGAACACATAAGCAATATGAAAGAAGAAACACCATCAGACTTTAAAAAAAAGGTTTCGTGGGAGGAAAACCATTTACCGAAGTCGGAGGTTTACAAGCGGCTGGCTGAACAAATTGGGGTAACGGTAGGGAAGGTATGTTTTGTCGTTTTATCTTTTCTTGCCTACAATGTCAGTTCAGATAAAATGGTGGTTCGCATATAAACGAATGCAAGGAAGACATGTACAACAACCGGAAGAGAACGCAACCAAACCGAAAAGAAAGTAACTATCAAAGAAAAACAGGAAAGAAGCTAAGGGATGCACCACATCGCTACAAAAAAGACCAAAGTGATGTGTTGTGGAGCCAGTATTGGAATGATCCGTTCCCAACACCAGCTCCCCGTGAGCAAATAGCAAAACAAATCGGTGTTCCGGCAAAAATGGTACATTTTTATGCTTTTGAGCTTGATTAACAAAAGTTGCAATTTAGGTAGCTTCTTGGTTCGTCGTAAGGACATCAAGATTTCCACCAAATTTGAGATTCGCTGATTCGGACAAAAACAATGGGACATTCAAACTCTAATTTTCCTAAATTTCGAATTCAAAGATCATATTTGTAAAATAAATAAACAGCTTAGTAGTTTGGAAGTCTGATTTTCTAATCACATAATGTTCCGGAAAAATCTGGAGATAAAATTTATAAAAATGATTTTATGATCCCTCTATTTGAAGCAACATCGATCAGTATGGAAAATGGGTATCCATTATGAGTTACATCATATGATGTCCATGTCTATATCCACCAATATACACTACTATATTACACTTATGGTGTACTTGCACCAATTGAATTCATCCAACAGATGGTACGTCATACTCAATCGGATTTGTACAGTTTTTATGGATATTATTAGGGTGGAGTGTGAGCGAAGTAAAAGAGACGCAGTGAAACTATGACGTCTGACGAGGTCTGCACCATTGTTTTCGAATACTTCCACGTATTGACACGTCAGCCGTCAATCGATGTCCCTTGCCCTCCCTCCGTCACGATCTCTTTCTTCGCACCCTCCACCATTCTTTTACTCCGTTTCAACTCAATATGCGTCAATAAGCTCCCTCCTTGGTGTCCTTTCAGTCTATTTGTCATTTACATGGTCAATGTGTACCATGTTTTTTCTTTCATTCCCATTCGTTTTAAGACCCAATATTCTGCCGTTGAATATGCATGGTGCTCCTTTTTATTATTCATTTTTCACTTTTCGTTTTTCTTTCTATCCGTCGTATTGTCATTTTTTCCTTCAATACTTATCTAATTGTTTTGCTTACAGGTATCTGGCTCCACTAGAGGACCTTACACGGTAGCTATCTGAACAAAAGCTGCGATCCAAATAAGACACCTATCGTATGTTGTAGAGCATGGTCGAAAACCTGGAAATCGCTGTTCAATATCTGCCAGCGAGTCCTCTACAGTAAACTACAGTAGGCCGAGTAAAAACTACAGTACCCCATATCATCGAATTTTTGAGATCTGATAGCTGAAATGAATTGTAAACTATTAGAATATGTTACTATTGCTTCAAACAACATCAATCACTTTCAAGAAGGTCAGTTTTTGCGTTTTGGGATACTGTAGTTTTTATTCGGCCTACTGTAGTTTACTGTAGAGGGCTCGCTGGCAGATATCGAAAAGCGATTCTCAGGTTTTCGACAATGCTCTACAACATAGGATAGGTGCCGTATTTGAATCGCAGCTTTTGTTCGGAGAGCTTCCTTGTTAGCCATGCTCCAATCCGAGCTAGTTATGAAGGAAGAATTATGCGAGTTGTTCTGGAATATTGTGCTGAACCATCACAATCGCTATCAAATCGGAGAATCCAACACCGGAAGAGTCGCGCAGTCCGACTGCCGCACCGCAAAAATCTAAGAAAGTTCCACAAGGTAAGCTGAAGAATCGAAACTTCGCCATGTTTCAAAAAATTATATTTGCATATATTATATCATTTTAGACGCCAATCGTTCTAGACGTTCAGTGCAGCTAATCCAACTTGTAATATTGTGATTCCTTATGCATTTTGAGATTAGATACAAGTTGGGGAACTTATAAAGATATAGAGCAGTGTTTCGACAAGCATATCGATAACTTGACTGATGTGGCGTTAGCCGTTCCTGGAAAAAAAACGTTCATGTAAATAAGCAGGCAAGTCTAATCCACAGTCAAATTTTTAAAAGATTTGAATATTTTAGATCCTTGCCAACCCATCGTCATACTTTCATTCAATGTTCTATAGCGGTTTCGGTGACAAAGGTCAAATTGAGATTGAAGTTTCTTTAACATGTCTACTGCCCAAAAAAAGTTATCGATGGTAAGAACAATCGAAAATGTTGTGTAAATTCAATTAATTTTTAGATATGAAGCTCGGTAAAATCCTGGAACGGTCGCAATTCTATGATCCATATCTTCCATCCACATCATAGGTCAGCTCACTGGTGACAGCATAACAAAGAACAAAATTGCGTGCCAGCTTCCAAAGGAAAATTAACATCACAACCCCAAAATAGGATCGGAAATCAATTTGAGCCCGCCATTGGTAATTAACTTTCCTTGATTATTCTGACATTGTTTTATAGGTCGAGAGTTGGTTTTTGAAGGAACATATCAAACAAAGAATTGTATATGGTCACTAATGAACTGGACAGGACAGGACTGACATGACTAATCGCCATCATCTTCATTTTTCCGGGTTTTTATGCAAGTTGTCTTTTACAAATAAATGATTGGTGGAAAAAAAGCTCATTTTGAATGACAATGAACAATAATTAAATGAGTGAACCAATATACTGTAAAATAGCAGTTTTCACCAACAGTCTAGAAAATGGGAATCCATACACGAATCACAACATATGATGTCCACCTCTATATCCACCAATGGATACTACTATAATACATCAATGGTGTACTTGCACCAATTTAATTCATCTAACAGATGGTACATCATTCCCAATCGTACTTGTACAGTTTTTATGAGAGAGTGAAGTAGGAGAGACGCAGAGAATCGATGACGTTTGGCGAGGTCTGCACCGAAAAATTTCGTATACCTCCTCGTATTGTGACGTCAGCCACCGATCAATGTCCCTTTCCCTCCTCCCGTCTCAATTTCTTTCTTCCCATCCTCTAACATTCCATCATTCTTAACATTGGCACTCACTATATATTCTCACCTACTTTGTGTCTGCCACTCCCCACACTCCCCTTCTATATAAAATTACTTTTCTCTCTTCCTTCTCCACATGCGTCAATGAACTCTCTTCTTAGTGCTCTTCCCGTCTATTTGTCATCATTTCCCTTGGTCGTTATGCACCATGTTTCTTATTTCATTCTAATTTGCTCTAATTTCTCTTTTTTTTGTTGTAAAACTCATATAATTGATTCCATCTGCAGGATAATTTGGTTCGCTTTATTGTCGGCCTAAACCATCTCATAGTTATAATGAAATGATCACAATATTTGCATGTCTCAACATTTGTCAGACAAGTATGACCCAAAACTTGAAAAATGATGTGAATCCTATTCATAAAGACGAAGAAGTGGATGGAACAATTCAGTAAGAATACTATGAGTGCTCAAATAGTATGAATGTTTTTTTTAGGAAACTGGTGAGCACGTTGACAGAAGAAGAGTGTATTCCGCAGGCAAACCGAATCCTTATCACACCGTAAGACATTCATTATTTGTCAAGTGAATATTTTCTTTCAGAAACATAAATACCTGATTCAATCTTTTTTGATTCTATAACGAAGAATGAGTGCGACATGGATATACATCCAAATATGAAGGAATTCTACGAAATAATTGCCCGTAAGTGCCTGATGTTACCCTTTTTAAAGGGTTAAAACATACTGTTAACTTTTGATTTGTAGATGCATCAAAATCAATAGAAGATTTCAAGAAATGCCAAATATTGATGTTTATCGTACGGAGCATACAAAAATTGTGAGTAAAAACAATTTTTTTTGAGAAGTTGGATCTCCTAGAGTTTAAAAGACGTTCACCGAAAAAAGGACCGTTTTCGAAAAAGTTGGACCGAAATTCACACTATAAACTCAACTATATTCACATGGAACCTGTTTCAGTTTGGTCTGGCCTCATGAAATGAAACCTAGCCTATCTTGTAGAGCAATTTTGGAAGATCAAAATCGGTTTTCATTATCTGCAACCGAGCTCTGTTCGCCAGGTTACAGCGCTCCAAAAGATGGTAAACTGCCTTATTTTGGATCATTTTTCGTTATAACTTAGAGCTCGGTTGCGGATAATAAAAGGAAATGTTGAGGTTTCAAAACTTGCTCTTCAAGATAGGGTAAATCTGATTTCATGAGGCCAGACCGAGCTGAAACAGGTTCCATGTCAGGTAAATGGTCCTACTTTTTGGGCGCCGGTACCACATTTCCGCGGCAGGTCCTTTAAACTTTAGGAGAGCCGAGAAGTTTTGCAAAATTGTTTTTGAATGGAAGATACAAAAAAAATCCAAAAGCTACTTTTACAGAGTGAAATTCGATCAAAACGCTCAATCAGCGATGCAGCCATTAGCCAGAAAGTTGCTCAGATCAACAACGTCTCAATTCGTATTCCCAATGCTCCATTCCTATTTGATCTTGAAGCCAT